>CM057450.1:1499200526-1500585526 GCA_016271365.2 Neoceratodus forsteri | reverse complement strand
AACCAGGTAAGGCCAATTAGGAATAAGTGCCTGTTTTTAAGGGTGACCCAGGAGCACTGGGAAGGTTAAGTGACTTGCTCAAAGTCACACAGTATGCAAGTGGAGGTTGTGGGAATCAAACCAAGGTCTGCTAGATGTACCAAGCTCATTCACAGCTCATTACTCTAACCTCTGTACTGTACTGTACTGTA
This sequence comes from Neoceratodus forsteri, assembly GCA_016271365.2. Lineage (NCBI taxonomy): Eukaryota > Metazoa > Chordata > Ceratodontiformes > Ceratodontidae > Neoceratodus > Neoceratodus forsteri. The sequence continues at coordinate 1,500,585,335 of CM057450.1, read as the reverse complement.
ATGCCAGCCCTGTGATTACCTTTTGTATTTAGGAGAACACAAAAAAATAGAGCAGAAGATGGCTTGTTGCCCATCAAGGATACCCCTCTGCTACCTGTGAGTACCTATCCAATCTTTTCTTGAATGTTTCCATCCTTTCTGTGTTTACTACATTGCTTGAAAGCATGTTCCAAACTGCCACTACTCTCTGTGAGAAACAGTACCTCTTCCTATCTCCTCTGAATACTTCCCCTTGTAGCTGCTTGTTATGACTCACAACTGTGGATTTGTTTTCTTTCTGATACAGTCAATACTCCTAACATGAATCTGGTTCCTTTAAGAAACCACATAGGGAAATTAGGTTTCCTCTTAGTCTCCTTTTTTTCTAGGCTAAACATGTCTAAAGTCTTCCTCTCTCCTCATATTCCATGTTGTCTTATCCCATCATCATGCTTGTTGCTCTTTTTCACTCTCTTACCAATCTGTCCACACTCCTCCTGTCATATGGGGTCCAGAAATGCAGCAGTACTCCCACTGAGGCTGCACACAGGCCCTATATAGAAGGGCTATTACCTTTCTTGATTTACTTACAAAGTTAATTATTTATTTATTTAGTTATAAATATTTCTAATTTTTCTTTTTGAGGCATTCTAAGGACTTCATATCTGAGTTTGCACACTGGAGTACAAAGGTTAGCCCTGTACTAATCTGTAGTAACCTCAAGTCATACTGGGCAATAGATTTGCTGCAGCAATTCTAGTTGCCACAATTTTACAGTACTAATCACGGAACCAGAGGCAACCATTTTTTCCTTCTCAAACTACATCACTGACAACTGCAGATAAGGTGATTATTTTGTTATTCATGGGGGGAAATGTAAGACCTACCAGTAAAATTAATCATGAGACCAAAAGTTTTCTCAATCACTGTTATCATTGTTAATACCATGCTAACAGATGAAAGATGATTAACAACTTCCAGGGGCTGCATAGAAACGCTGAAAATGTGAAATCAGCCCTGAAGATTTAAGAAATGTCAGAAGTCAAGCAATTAAAAATACATTACATTTTTGTAAGGAAGAAAGTCTTGTTTAAAGACATTTGACTTCAGTAGTTTCCTTATCCCAGTAACTAATCTGAACATTAGGACCTGAAAATCCAACAGTTTCACACTATGATTACTGCAGTATTAATCTTTTTTTCCTCATAGGTTGTGAAACATTTAAGAAGCCGTATCCCTAGTCCTAAAGAGCAATACTGTAATGCCTGACAATGAAGAGGTAGAACATATCTAGCTTCATGCTGGTGGTTTACTAGGTTAATGTTGAAAGCTTCTTTATATCTCTAGCTCATGATCATGCCTGGGTCGCCCGCTAACCTATCACATGTAATGAAAGTGAGGCTCTACACTTGTGTGATGAAACACAAAGCTTGCCACAAAAACAGGCGCACAATGGAATGATGGGCTACATGTCTGTTTTACACGGAACTATAAATCCACACCTGTTTACACAGAATGTCTGCCATTGGTGCTGAAGCATGAAGTCTGAGATTTAATGTCCATCTTTTATTTCCCTTAGGAGGGATGACATCCTCTCTTTTTCCAAGACATTTGAGGAAACAAAGCTTACATGTCAGGTGCAACACACGTACACATACACACACATACACACACAACACACACACTCTATCATTTAAGAGTAAAGCAATAACTAAAAACACACATTTACTGAGATCTCCTTCACAATGATGACTCATAATTAAAAACCATGACATGGCTTTTATGAACTGATTAGCAAATAAAATTCATGGGAAGGTTATCTAAAACTCCTCAGCAGGCCAACCAAAAAGTAAGGTGGCAGGCAGTGTGTTGCACTGTCATATAGAAGACCTAAAGTATGTCCTTACTCTAAAACTTTCCAACTTGCAGGGTGGACAATATTGCCAAGGCAATATGCTTGGCCACCTGGGAGGGAGGGAAGCAGCCACATACTAGAACACCCTTACTGCCAAAACACAGAGTGGGCCTGTACCTTAATCTGCTGGACAGAGGCACGGATGCTTAGAGGCAGATTGGAAGGGGAGATTGAAATAGAGGTAACATGAGCTAAAACTGGCACCCAAACATCAAAGAGGTCTAGCTGTATGCTGAGACACTGCCATGACGCAACCAGAGGACTAAAGTGTAGGCCCTCTGCAGAAGCAAAGATTAGGGAGCAACTAACCTAAATGAGGAGAGCAGCAAAAAGGCTGTGGTGTTGCAGTAGTGTGACATTTTATTTCAGGCGAGTCTATCCTTATATTTTAAAGGGACTTTTCAATTTTCTGCAAAACACTGACAGATGGCATCTGCAAGACTCAAATCTCAATTTATTTATTTATTGTTTTTTAACTTCAGGACATTCCACTCTTTGTTACTAAAGACATCTGCAGGAAACTATGCTCTTTGCCTCCTCAGCTTCATCTGTCCCTTCTGCATTTTCCACCCTGAAGTCATAATCCTCTGCTGTGACATCACAGCCCCCTTCCACAAACATATTTTGCAAGAATTTTGTGCAAGGGAACTCTACTTATGCCAGCTGGGAATGTTTTGCAGAAGATCAGAAAATCACTTTTATGTATGTGACTGAAAAAGCAGAAGGAAGCTGTCAGAAGTGATCAGTCCTTAAAGACTTTTGGGAATATATATGCATGAGCGTATGTGTGTGTGAGCGTGTGTATTTATGGGCCTACACTGGCCCTCAGCAGGTTGCCATTGACACAATTTACAAACAGTTCCACTTTTCAAAAGAGGGAACATAAAGGACTTTAGGCCTAGACATTTGGTATCATGCTGCTGTTTCCAGTGGTTTATTCTCCATATAGCAATGAACAACCATTGAAGTGTCATGCTTATGTGCATATAAAAAACAAAATTGGGTAGGCGGGGCTTGAGACAAAAAAACAGAATCCTCTTGTGGTTTGGCTCAACTGTGCCTTCATTGTTCCATTCTAATTGACATGCTGAGCAGCAGGAAGTGTAGGAAAGGTAGCTTGAAGACTCCCTAGTCCCTTATTCTACAGTTTTAAATCCAGTATAGCTTTGATTGCCTTTAGTTGTAGGACTCTCAATGAAGGATGAAAAACCAACCCAGCAAGACTGATAAACAAAACAACTAAACTTGCCCCTGCCCCAAGAACTGAGGGAAATCAATTAGCCCACTACTCAGATATCAATCATGAGTCCATTTTCACTGACAAGTGCTGGATTCTCAGAATGAGCTGTCACTTGACACTCACCTTAGGTTCCTGTTCAGTGCCATCAGTCATGGCTCTCTGTGCAGCAGTGGAGAGGGAGTTTGCCACCTGTGGCCGAGTTTCTAAGAGTTTCTTCAGCTTCAGATCCACTAGTTTGCTGTTTTGCCACACTTAAAAAATGCAAAAAGAAATCCAGTACATACACTGATACAAACAGTACAAAATGAACACCATGTACTGTATTTGTTTTAAAACACAAAGAAGTGAACCATTAATGCACAGCTTGTAATGAAAAAAAAAAACAAAATAATAAGGCTGGCATAATATGTTGATAAAGGAAAGAAATTCTTAGCATTCCATAAATTATGTACCGTATCAAGAAAGGAAACAAAGAAACAGTGGTATACGAAAAGCAAACCATACAATGATGTCAGACCAGAGCAGGTGTACGAGTTAGAGGGTCTGAGCAGGCAGTTTCTCATTTCTGATACCAGTGCTTCTTGAGCTGCTATGTTAACACAACCACTTGATGACAATCTAACATTCTGCACCACACATCACTTAGACAAACACTGCACATGTGGTAGAAAATTAAAATCAACAACCAAAGCACTTCAGTAACTGCAGTCCAAGCTTGCCATGTGCCATGTCTAATTTAGTTGTTCAGCATGACATCTAAATGTTTTTCATGAATCATTCCAGAGTACAAAATTCAGAGGGGAATTCTGGGCAACTAGATGACTGACCTCACCTCAGCTAGTGGCTCTACAAAACGTTTCTTGTTTGTCCTCTTACCTAGTGCCAATTCAGACATTTAAAGCAATTAAATGAAATCTAGTATTACTGTATATACATCTCTGCAAGTGATTATATGTATCAGTGTATGTACGGTCTCATTTTATATTTGAAGCTCAACATTCTATTGCTGCCCTGGGAACCCTTATTTAAATTAGATGATTAATTTCATAAGGTTATCCCCTTGGATGGGGAAGAATTGTGTATTAATCAAAGGGCCAGAAAAGCCAGGCTAGAAAGAAAATGCTATTCATTTTTAAATAAAACCAGTTGTTACTTTCTATTTTTGAAGTAGTTTTCTTTTTTACTTTTGCATACTGGAAGGTTTCTTCCTAATAGTATTAGGTGTGATAAATAGACACTCTCCCCAGAAGTTGACATATCATGCGCTATTCCCCTTCATACCTCTTCAGAATTGTGACCCCACTATTTGTGACATCACTAGTGACCAATCTGACAGAAGGACAATGACCCTTCTTAGTCAGCAGTGATGTCAAAGTCAGTGAGATCATAATGCTGATGAGGTATTAAGGGGAAACACAATTAAAGTTATTTGCCATAACTCTAGATCTTCAAGAATATCTTCTCCATAGAGTACCATCCTTTGGTCTTAGAGAAAGGAGGTAACAGAACCACGTGGGAACCAGACCTTTTGGGGCTAGTGGTGCCAGTGATTAGCACCAACACATGGTGCCAACTGCAAGTCTGCAGCATACATACAGATGCCAGACCCAAATTCTTCAGTATCTTTTTTCCCCAAGGAGGAAGAGATAACCTACATAACCAAAAGCTAGTAGAGAAAAAAAAAAGCAGGGCATAAGGTAGCCCACTGACCCCTGTAAGAAGGGGCAGCAACAAATGTGTTTACAGCCCATACCCATTCTGGAAAAGGGGGGGGGTGCAATATAAATGAGATAGAAGTGAGTCTGGGGGGACAGAGGGTGGGTGATTGATATTCTATGGAGAAGATTTCTTTAAGATTTACAGTTACAGTAAGCAACTTTCCTATCCTCCAAATAATTAATCATCATGGATTCACACTCTTTGGTCTTGACTAGCAAGCTGTAAGAAAAGTCCCCTGGATTAGAGAGACTGGAGGCCTAAGACTCATAAGAGAGTAGATCTTGTAAGACAGTCAACCTGAAACCTGCACGTTTGCAGGAATGGAGATCCGGGGGCTAGTGTTTGAGAAGATATGAGCACTACTCCAGATACCAACTGTACAGATATCTGAAACAGAAACTGAACAGAGTGAAGCCACTGAGGCAGTCATTGTTCAGGTGCAATGAGCTATAATACAGCCATTCAATTGCTGCCCTGTTAATGTGTCACACTGGTGAATGCAACTGGCAATGCAAGTTTGAAAACAGGAAGCCCTTTCTGATTGGGATCAAAAGAGACAAATAGTTGCGAGGTTTGTCTGTAGTCCTCTATTCTATTGCAGGGGTCGATCTTAACATTGTTTTACTAGCCCAAATACTAGTGCAAATTGACTAGGGCTAGTGCAGCCAACTCTCTACTTGCCCGGCTTGACTAGTCAGATTTTCATGGCTGTAAATGAAGTTAGAAAAGTCTCTACTTTGGCATTCTCTAGTCCTCATGCTAATGTCTCTCAATGTTCCAGATGGCCAGATGTGATTAACAGCTCATTAAGAGCTGCAAATATCTGGCAGTTCAAGAGAGGGATCCCACAAATGTCTCAATGTGAGTCATTATCACTCCACTGTTAAGACTTTCAGCTAGTGTCCAGGGTGTGATCAAGGGTAGATTGCTGTTAAGTCACTAGGTTCCAGTTTTCTGAATGTGTCTATGTCTAACAATTTGCCCGATATTATTAAGACCAGTGCCCCTCATTTCTCTACATTTTGGGTGTTTGTATCCAACATTTCAGTGATAAAATGCAAAGAGGTATACAGAATCGGCCCTGCAGGTGGTGGGTTTTATTGTAGCCTCACCATAACTTCCCTCTCCCAAATCTCTTAACTCTGTTCTTTCCCTGGACACCACTGCAGACAAGACTATGAAGTGACCATCTATAGATCCATAGCTGCCATTATTGGCAAGTGTAGGGAGCCCTCAGCTCTTCTAAATGGACCATGCCAGCCATCACCATCCATACAGTTCCACCCTTAACCCACTCAGCATGTTCTTTCAGCCTAAAAACAAAGCTTTGGATCATGTATGGTACAAAAATAAACCTTGATAAAATACATAATTTGAAACCTTGAAATAGGCATTCCTGGGGTGCATAGATCATCCTATATGGAAATGGAAATAGTATAGTGTTATGCCTGTGTACTGTTTCCCCTGGGCTGATGAAAGGACAATGTTAAAGAAAAATATGTTATTGTTGGGGCAGAGCATATTAAAATTAATGCTTTTCCAAATACAAATGTCATAGTTTTCTATTTTCCAAGCCTCTTAGGTTTGTCTAGCCCCCACTCCAAAGAAATCTTAGATGTGCTCCTGGCTCACTTAAGATTGTGCAAAAACTTTTAAAAGTGCAGGTCTCCAGTTGACTATAGGGTGGGGACCACAAGTGTCTTTCTCTGCCTGACTCTGTTCATTGCCCTGTGGGTGCGGGTGGTGGTGACAGTGTGGTGAGGAGCATGATGGTGCCAGCTATTGTGTGCCCAGAGCTGGACTGCTTGACTGAACATTTGCTGTTGTGATATCCTCTCTCTGTTTGGTGCGTGTGTGTGTGTGGGGGGGGCAGAAAGAGGAAGAGAGGAGGCCATGGTACAAAACAATTGGGGGGCGCTCACTGTCTGTGATGGATGGCATTGCAGTCTCTTTTTTTCTGCTGGGGAACTGGAAGCAATGTGGGAGCAGGATAAATGTACAATAATCAGAGTATTTCTTGACTTTGCTTCCAATGTTTCCTGTATAAGTGATCAAAATTTACCATTATAACTAAGGGCTAGTACAACCATCTGTGGGCTAGTGCAATTTTGAATCAACTTGCCCTGCTGGTTAGTGCAAAAAAAGGTTAAGGTTGACCCCTGTTCTACTGAGGTAGAAACAGGAGTCTTCTAACATCAAGAGACTGCAGCACCACTTGCCCCAGAATATCCAGCTTGGGGCTGAAAGCTAGAAGCACCAAAGACTGTGGCAGAATTCTGATGCCACCTTAGACAGAAATGTAGGATATGTGTGTAGAGTAGCCCCCATCCCTGTGGAAAAAACACGTATAGAAAATCTGTCACTGGGGCCTGTAGTTCAAAAACTGTGAGCAGAGATAATGGCTACTGGAAACAGTTTTCCAGGTACGATACTTAATGTCACAAGCAGCTGTTGGTTCAAACGGCTTACAGGTGATCATGTCCAACACGAGACTGAAATCCCATCTGGTGACAGATTTCTTTTTTGGGAGGTTCTCATGTGTAGAACACCTCCCAGAAATCTTCTGGGGGAGGGGGGGTCCCAAATAGTTTGTGATAGGCCCTAATGTCCAATATGTGGACTTTTATTAAATATTACTAGAGTCCAGACACCAGAAGGCCCAAGAGATCATCTAGAACTCTCTTGAGGGCAATGAAAAGGATCTTTGGAGTCTAGAACACCAAGTGAAAAAGGGCTTCCACTTTTCATCCTAAGATTTTTCTGGTAGCAGGCTTTTGGACTGCCAAAAGAACTTGGGAGATGCGTTGGAACACCTGAAACCTGCCCACTTCTGTTTCCTTATGAGCCATACCTGAACCATTCATGAGTGTCTGCCACTGTTCAAATAAGGCCATCTGCCAGGACATTTTCCACCTAGAAAGATGGGTTGCTTGGAGAAGGACCTTGTGCACTAAGCACCACTCCCAGACTCTCATTGCTTCTCTATACAGCGCAGAGCAGTGAGTCCCTACTTGCTTGTTGAAGTAGAACATAACACACATGTCCATCTGGAGATGAACTACCGTGTGGCACATTATATCCAACAGGGCCTGCAGCTCATACAGAACAGTTCTCATCTCTAGCACATTTATGTGCAGATGGCATTTTCAGTCTGTCCAAGTCCCATGGAGCTGAAAACTTTGTCAAAGTACACCCTATCCCACTGAGGAGGCATCTGTGGTCATCATAACCTGTGGCTCTGGAAGGGTAAAGGGGATCCTTAAGGGAGGTTCTCCTTCGAGGATCACCACAAAACAGAATAAGCCAGAGGCTTGGTTACATAGCATGATCCAGCAGTTGAGATGCCCAATCATTCTGTGCTGAGCATCCACTGGCATATTCTCATATGCAGCCTTGCAAGAGGTACAGTGAAAATCATGGCTGCCGTGGGTCCTAACATCCTCTGTAAGGAGTGCACTGTTACCCGAGTGCACTCTCTGATATGGCAGGCCATGAGTTTTACTGATTCCACTCTGTCCTCTGGAAGAAAGAACCTTGCTTGCTTGAGTGGAAGCTAGGACTGCTCTATGAACTGCAGCTTTGTGGAGGGAATCAGTTGTGATTTCTGGAGGTTGATTATGACTCCCATGGATGTCAGAAATTGGCATGCCAAGGTCAATGCCACCTCTGTCTGATGCTTGGATGGACTTTTTATGAGCCAGTCATCCAAGCAAGGGAATACTTGCATCCTCAACTTTTTGAGTTAGTCCCTAAGCAATGCAAAGCACTTGGTGATAGAAACACAGAAGTTGTCGGTAGATGGGGACAGTATGATCCATCAAGTCTGCCCTTGGTTTCCCTGACACATGGTGTTGATGCAAGCCCAAAGGACAAGATTCAGCACTGATAATGTTTGAGACCCACACAAAACCGGAGGTATTTGTGGTGAAAGACCATGAGAGGATGATGCAGGCATGCATCCTGCATGTCCAGGGACACCAAGCAATCCTGGGGTCTCAGTCACAGAAAAAGAAACAACAGTGATACCATCCTGAATTTCTTTCATGTACCTAATCAGTGGTTTGAGGTCTAATATCAGGCACATGTCACCTGTCATTTTGGGAATGAGGAAGTACCTGGATTAGAAGCCTTTGCCCCAGACTGATTCCAATACTCTCTCTACTGCATTGTTTTGTAGGAACTCTGCTACTGCCACAAAAAGTAGGTATGCCACAAGGCCTGTCACCTCACACAGTTTCCTTAGAGGATGATCTGGAAGCTACTCTATCAGTTCCAGGGAGTAAATGTCATGAATAATCTTTAACACACATGTATCTGTGTGATAATTGTCTGACACTGCTGACAGAACACGGCTAAATCAAATGCTCCCCAATTGGGGAAGAGTGATCTACTGCAGACAGCTAAGGTGAACACAGGACTGCATCCCGTCACATTGTTTGTGCTTTCTAATGTGGCTATTGTTTCTGCTGTTGCTGGAAGGGCATAGACTTGATCAGTTGGTGAAAGCCTCATTGGGCAGGCTTGCTATGCACTGGCTGTTGTTGGCAGATGAAGACACATCCGTGAGAAGGATCGTAGCTGTTGTTCTCATCCATAATACTTGGTTTTCTTCTCACTGGACTTCTTAAGGGCTTCCTCCATATGTCATTCAAAGAGATAAATTCCTTTAAATGGAACGTTCATGCTCTTCTGTTGAACATCTGAGGCAAATTCTGCCATTCTCAGCCAGAGTGCCTCCAGACACAAATACCAGCAGCGGCCGCATGGGCCGCTACATCAGAGGCAATTAGAGCAGCCCTGAGTTGGTGGCTATCAAATTCAAACCCTAGCATAATAACTGACAACAGATCCTGGGAGCCATATACTTCTATCCTGGAGCTGAGGAGCTGAATGAACAGAAGTCAGTTTGCTCAAAGCTGACTCTAAGACAGGTTAGATAGGTAGCACCAGAGATACAGGGGATGAAAATTACTAACGTTCTTCATTTGTATCTTCTTAGCTGTATCTATAGCCACAGTCTTGTAGTTCAGAGCTTTCTGCACACTGACTAGAAAGAGAGATCCTCTTGAGGAGCCCATGCTATTTGGGTAGCCATGACTGCCTCTTAACCCCAGGACAATCCTCATAGTCCTGCATCTCATCATCCATGAGATTAGGGTTTATATTGTTGTTCATCATCCAGAAAGGAGGATGAAACCCAGGGCTCCTGCTTTTGTGCCTTTGTTAGATTTGAGAAAAACTCCCTGCTCAGATCCAAGTCCCACTCTGGCACTGATTGCACTGATAGAGATCAATCACGTTTATTTATAAAAAGGCACCTTTCCATAGTTCAAGGCACCTGTACATACAATAAATTTCACATCAATCAATAACTTCCATACATTATACAATATATAAAACCATAAATATAAAACAGTACAACCAACAGGTTACTAAAAAGAATGACAGCCAACATTATTCTTTGTCAGAAAAAGCCAGGCCAAAGAGGTATGTCTTCAATTCAGTTTTGAAACTTTGGACAGTCAAACATCCTCTTATCCAACGAGGTAGAGAATTCCACAGTGTAGGGGCCAAAAATGCAAATGAACGGGCCCCAGAGGTTTGTAAGCGCACCCTGGGAATCTCTAGCAATCCCTCATCAGTGGATCGTAGTGGCTGGGAGGGGTGGTCGGGAGAAAGGAGATCTTGCAAGTAGCGGGGCCCCAGTTATGTAGGGCTTTGTAGGTCAGCAAATCAACCTTGAAGGTGATACGCCACCACACTGGCAGCCTGTGCAGTCTGCAGAGCACAGGCGTAATATGACTGGTCCTAGATGTACCAGTCAAAAGCCTAGCAGCTGCATTCTGCACCAGCTGCAGGTGGCAGATATCAACCTTCGGTAACCCTAGGTACAGGGCATTGCAGTAGTCAAGGCGAGTGGTCACAAAGGCATGGACCAGTGTCAGAAAATCCTCGGGAGGGACCAGGTATTTCACCCAGGCAATATTCCTCAGATGGAAAAAAGAAGTCTTGACAACAGCTGACACCTGAGATTTCAGGGTCAGACCGTTGTCAAAAATAACACCCAGGTTCCGCACCAGAATTGAGATGGTAAGCTGGACATCCCTGAGCCAAAGACCCAAGGGTTGACCCGCTGACACACCCACCTACCAATGATCTGGGTCCACCAACACCTCAGTTTTATCAGGGTTCAACCTCAGCCAACTAGCACTCATCCAATTCTGGATCTCAGATAAGCAATTGTTAAACACCAAGAGAATATCTCCCTGTTTGGGTACAAAGGACATGTACAGTTGAGTATCATCTGCATAGCAGTGAAAACTCAAACCGTACCACCTGATAATGTCTCCTAATGCCAGCATACACACAGCAAACAACATGGGCACCAAAAAGAAGCCCTGCAGTACCCCGCAGGATAGGGGGAGGGGGTCGGAAGAATAAATTCCTGAAATCACTCTCTGCGTCCCACCCTCGGGGAACAATCGAAATCATCTGAGGACAGTACCAGACAGTCCACAGATAAACTGCAGGCACTCCAATAGCACACCATGGTCCACAGTGTCAAATACCGCCGAGAGATCAAGATGGACCAAGATGGAACGAGTCCTCTAATCTCTTGCTATTAAGAGACCATTAAGCACCTGAACAAGGGCCATCTTGGTGCTGTGCCCCCTTTCTAAATCCAGACCAGAGAAAGTCACAGACATCGTGGATGGAAAATAATTATCCAGCTGCAGCGCAACCACCTTCTCAATAACCTTACCAACAAAGGGCAGGTTAGAGACAGGTCTGTAGTTGGCGAGACAGTCTGGATCAAGGGAGAGTTTTTTCAGGAGCGGACATACAACCACCTCCTTCAGGGGGTCTGGAAAGATCCCCCCTCTCCAGTGACCTCCAGACCATCTCAGCCAGGACCGGGTTGATTTCCTCAATGCACCCCACAAGGAGACACGTTGGGCCTGGGTCCAAACTACAGCTGGTTGGCCGCAAAGATCTGGATGATCCTCACAATGTCCATGGTGTCCACCTGGCCAAAGTCAGACCAGACAAACTGGGTGTTCACAACCTCCCGCTGACCTCTGCAATTCCCCATAGAGGTGGCTGGGTGGATACTGGACCTGATGGTGACTACCTTATCTGTGAAGAATCAAGCAAACTCGTCACATCATTCTTGTGACAACGCTCCGCCAGACTGCAGCCAGATTGGATTGCACAATGTGTCGACAATCCGGAAGATACCTGAGAAGGTAATTACATCAGTGCTGATGAAGGCCATGGCAGTGCAGGTGGTACAGAGGATGATGCCAACACCAAAGATGGTGCTAACATCACCAGTGGTGCCAGAATTGAGGATGACATCAACACCAGAAGCAATGCTGGACATGATGTCAACCTCAAGGGAGTGGCCAGAGACATCACTTACACCCTTAGCACCACATGTGGGGTAGATAGGATGCAAAGAAGCCATTGTTCCACAATAGCTATCCATGGACCAAATTGCTCATCCATGGCATTCTACAGGCAGAGGGGGTGTCTGAGATGGAGGCACCATCTGCGAGGGCGAAAGGACGTCCAGCGTCATATAATCACTCATCAATGGTGATGAAGGAGAGGATGCTGGAATTTCCCCCACACCCAAAGATGGCAGCTGCCTTTGGGCAGAATGGTGAGAACCTGACCTGGACATGTATCATCATTTTTCCATTCTCTTTTTATGCAAGGATGAGGAAGAGGCCTCACAGTCCCAGGAACCTGACACTAAGCATGAGCTGGGTGCATTTATTTTTCCAATTAAAGAACAACTGCCTATCCTCCTGGTTGACAGACTGCCCAGCACCAGAACACTTGCCCAGAGAGGAGCGGTGGTCGGACACAGCCTTGTTGCAGGAGCTACTTGCATTGTTAGGTGCCCTATCTGCAATATAAGTTTTCAACGGCATTGAATATGGTAGGGCTGTGAAGAATTCTGGATATACTAACTCAGTGAGTGTTACAAAAAAAATAAATTCACTGAAATATAATGATACAGATGTGACAAACTAGACTTATTTGTATACAAACTGAAGCTCTGATCCCTGAAGAGGAAGGTACCACTTTGATGGTGGAGGAACAAAGGAACTGAGGTGACTAGGGCCAACATGGTGATACACCCTGTGGGAGCATGAACAACACTGTGTATCGGTGCTAGACACTGGCACTGCCAGCCTCAAAAGTTATGGTTTCTGTGGGGTCTTGTCACCTTCGGCTCTAAGACTAAAGAGTGGAACTCTATGGAGAAGATTGATTCTCAAAAACACTAGATATTTCAGCCTCCAGGTAGACTACTGTTCCACACATCATACCTAATGCGGTCAAGTAGATCTTCTTATAATTAGAATAATGGAATATAAAGTACTTCAGATACAAACAATAACAGTTGACGTGAGGGGGGGGGTGCCACCTAATCAGTGTAGCAGGTTAGCAGTGCTTAAACCCTATCTGGGGTACACTGACATAACTGTGGGAGGAGATAAGGTAGGAGAAGTGGAGTAATGTAAGGTGGGCCGAACCTCACAGGAAGAGGAGCCTGACGACAGTGGTAGCAGGTTTCAGGTGTTAACCTCTATTTAGAGTATGCTGATGTAAATATTCAAAACAAGGGCTTCAGTAGTCAGAGGGTGAATGATGGGAAGAGATAATAAAACTAAGAAAGGGGAGAAATACACAAGAGAAGAAGTATGCAAGCCCCACTGCATTTCTGGGGGAGCTAGCATGCAGTAGTGATTGCAAGTCAGCAGTCTACAGGACAGTGCTTATGAGTCAGCTACTGTCCAGCATGTAGGAGACTAGCGGCATTCACTAGAGTTAAGTGTGGATTGGGTGGACCTACAGATGCTGTGGTGAAGATATGGGTGGGTGCGGGGGGTATCATAGGCAGACCCTCTTCCTTAAAGGCTCCAAGGGTTCATAAGGGGGCTTGGAGGGTTGTGGGCAGGGGAGGGTGCAGAAAGGTTTCCCTATGAGTAGGAGGCCACTTTTCTTTAGACAATGAACCATTTTGCTCCACTTAGTGAGGGTATTCACACAGCTGTTACAGTTACGGAATCCCTGTCAGTTTCAAAGAGGCCTCAAAAGGCTGCAGAAAATAGAACCCCCTGGGGCAATGCCAAAGTCATCCATTCCTTCCTACAATCTCCTAGTACCTTTTCAGTTCCCCACAATTTTCAGTCTCCCACCACCAGAGTTCCTGTTGCTGGGAACTCTGATGGTGGGGAACTCCGCGAGCAGTGGTAAGGTAATGAGCAGAAGAAGAAACTTGTGTGTTGCACCCTCTAGTGTAATGGCCAGAAGGCTGGTTTGTGTTGTGGGGATACACCTAATGAACTTGCCTGCCCTCGAGGACACACAGACCGGAGGCTCCGAGCCGCCAGCGGCGGGCGGCCACCGCACAGCCGAGAAGGGAACCAGGAGGCCGGGAGAAAGCCAGAAAGGCACGGAAAGCCGCAGTAATTCTTGCCCTCCCCCACCCCCTTTAGGTGTTTCTTTTATACACACCTTCCCGCCAAATCTCATCCCCGCCCATAGCTATTCTCCTAGCCAATTCCGAGCTCATTTCTTCACATCTCCTTAGTTTCTTTAACCTTCCTACCCTCCACCATGCTACTCGCCTAATACTGCTGCTTTGCCTCTCACCTTCCTTGGATCCAGAAGAGACAACTGTTGGAACCCATACCGAGGTGCTTAGAGCCCACTCAACACTGTCCCCTCTACTGTCCCCAGTGGTTGCCCCTAAACTCTACATACATATAGTACCTTCTGCATATTTAATCCTGGGGAATCCCAAAAAGGCTCACAACCAGTTTGGAACTCCTCTATCCCCTTGCTACCATACTGGCATTACAATTACTCCCTACGCCTGTCCATTAAGCTGGTAATCTATGATAAAATCGATAGCCATGCAGCAGGATCATCACCCACTATATATTGGATCCCAAGAAAGAAGAAAAAACTGCCTGACTGCTCACTACTCCTATCGCTTGGTGCCCTCATCAAGCTAATCTTCTTTCTGCTGGTCTGTGTTGGCACTGTGGAAATCAACCCTGGCCCCACTGAAAGCTCGATCTCTCCAACTGACCTAACCTCCATAAATGGATTGAGTTTTCTTCACATCAATGCCTGCAGCCTCCTAAAAAAGTTCTCATCAATACAGGCCTGGGTTGCACACACCCTACCTGACTTTCTGGTTATATCTGAAACATGGCTCAAATCAGCAACAAAAGATAGTGAAATAAACCTTCCCAACTACCAGCTCTTCAGATCTGACCGTCTATCCAGGGGCGGTGGGGTAGCCATCTATGTCAAAGCAAACATCTCTGCATCCTGCCTCAATTCTACATCACAACCAAAGGAATTGAATGCTTGTCAATTAAAATAACCCTTCCCAACACATCATCCTTTCAACTGATTGGCTGCTATAGGCCCCTCTGCAGGCCTCAAACTCCTATCCCACCTAGGATCTATACTTAATCTGGGCCCTGAAGACACCATCATCTTAGGAGACATGAACTTGAATTGGCTGACTAATGCATCTGCACCCTGGTAACCTTCTGTGACACCTATGGATTCTCTCAATTAATCAAAGAACCAACAAGGATCAACCCAAAGAATATTCTCAACAGCACACTCCTGGATATTATATTGGTAAATAAACCTCATCTTTATCCCTGTGCAGGAGTACTATTCAGTGACATAAGTGACCACTGTCCCATAGCTGCCATTAGATCAACAATCAAGCCACCCAATCCTGCAAAATTCCTCCACAAGGTCAAAAAGAACTTTAATATTTCAGGATATCTCCATGATCTGTGCCACACCACCGTTGGCAAGAATTCTATCTCACAGCCTCAATAGAGACAGCTCTTCAAATCTTAAATGATATAATCACAAGTGCCCTCAATTCACATGCACCCCTCACCAGTGTCAGAACCAAACTCAAATCCTGTCGCTGGTTCTCTGCCGACCTTAAATCCGCACTGCTTGCCAGAGACAAACTCTGGAAAAGGGCAAGAAAGACAAAGGACCCAAATGACTGGCTTCAATTCAGAAAAGCCAGAAACTCCTGCACAAAACAAGTAAGAAAAGCCAAGGCAGCCTTCTACACAGCTGAACTAGATGCCTCCTATAACAACCCTTCCAGGTTCTGGGGTACCATAAAGGCATCCTAGGTCAAACTCTACCCTGTCTTACCACCCAAAATTCAATTAAATAGTATTGAAATCACCGATAAGCAAAATATCTTGAATGCCTTTAACGATCATTTCACTACAGCTGGCCTGGCTTTGACTCCTCTCCTGCAAACCTATTAAGATCATCTCTAAACCTACAATCTACTGAGGGTCAAATGGTTGCTTCCACATTCTCATTCAAACCAATATTCTTCAAAGAAGTAGAAGACCTTCTACTCCAACTAGATACACCAAAAGTGCAGGTGCAGACTCCTGGACCCCTACTTTCTAAAAGTAGCTCTGCATGCCTTAACCGCCCCTCACACACCTCTTCAATCTATCACTTGCCACTGGTTCTATCCCTCAATATGGAAAACAGCTCAAGTGTTTCCATTACTTAAGGCAGGTGATCCCATGGACCTCAATAATTATAGGCCCATCTCCATCTTACCAGTACTATCCAAGATGCTTGAGAAGCTGGTAAACTCTCAGTTAACTGCCTACCTTGATACCAACAATCTCCTAAATCCAGCTCAATCTGGGTTCAGATCTATGCATAGCACCATCTCTGCACTAGCAAAAGTCACAAATGACTGGCAGACTGCCCTAGACAAAAAGAATAATACCTGTGCTGTGTTTCTGGATCTAAGCAAAGCCTTTGACACTGTGGATCATCATCTTCTAATCTCCTCTCTGAACTCCATAGGCCTTGACTCACTCTCTCTTAAATGGTTCAGATGCTATCTCTCCGGAAGATTTCAACTGGTAAAAATGAAGGTGATCTATCTACCTCTAAACCACTCCTAAGAGGTGTACCATGAGCTCCATCCTGGGTCCCATCCTTTTTGCCATTTATATCAACAATATTGATTCCAATCTCTCACTTTCTAATATCCACCTTTTGCAGATGACACTGTACTATATGTGAGCAATCCCTCACCATCTAAAGCCTGTGAGCTCCTACAGTCTGAATTCTCCTCCTTCAGCACAACCTATTAGAAAGAAATTATTACTAAATGCCAAGAAACCAAAGCTATGTTCTTTGCACAAGAACTGTTCTTCCACTATCCCATCATTCACCCTCCCACAACTCTCTACCATCCTTGGTGAAAATCTGGAATATGTTGACAAATTCAAATACCTAGGAGTGTGGATAGACAATAAACTAGACTATACTACCCACGTTGAAGAGCTCCTAAAAAAGCTAAGACAAAGACTTGGTCTATTCTATAGGATCAAACACTACCTGACCAAAGATTCCAAACAAAGATTAATCCTAGCATCATTCCTGTCCCTCATTGATTATGCTGACTTCCTCTATGGTCATTGCTCCTCTCCCATCTAAACAAATTAGACACCCTGTATCATAGAGCTATTAGATTCATTACTGACCTTCCCTCTAGCACCCATCATTGCTCTCTCTACAATGCAGTCAGCTGGACATCCTGCAACATAGAAGAAAAAAAATGCTGCTATCTGGATCTACAAAGCTCTGACAAACAAACTCCCTTCCTACATCTCAGACTGCTTCAACCGGATCACATCCAGGCCCTACACCTTGAGGATCAACAAACTGATCCTGCTGAAGATTCCTATCACCTGCACCCGGTATGGGAGAGCTGCAATCAGTTATTCCCTAGCACTTATCTGGAATTCTATCCAAAAGTCGTTGAAAATGGATACACTGATTCCTCTTACATCCTTCAAAAAACTGTATACCAGCCTAATCCCAGATCCGTGCACTTGCTTCCACAAGGCCTAGTCCTCCCACCCCCAACCCCTCCCACCCCTCTCTCCTCCACCCCCTCTTTTAAAGCTCCTTCCTATTCTTCTATCATTCATCTGGTCCTTTCCCCATCAAACCTCATACATATATGCCCACCATGTACCATTATCCATGCCTTATCCCTACTAGACTGTTTGTTTTCTCTCCTTTATTAGGTTTTAGGTTTATTGTCCTTTGCCTTGTATATATGTAAATATTTGTACATCTATCTCACTCATAAATGGTTGTATTTGTGCTTATTCAATATCATGTTTTTGTATACAATCTGTAACCTTTTTGTTATGACCACTCAGGTCCATCTTGTAAATGAGCTATGCTCAATGATGTTCGCCTGAATAAATAAAGATTTTGATTGATTGATTGATTGATTGATTGACTTGTCCACCTAAGGACAAATGTTCTGGTAAACCACACGTATCTGGCAAACCACACGATAGAAGAGGTGAAAGCTAGTTCTTGAAAATTAGGGAGAATTCTAAGGGAGTAAGCGGCCTCTATGACCTCTTCAGAGGTCCTTTCACACACATGATGATGGAGGGGGACACAAGAAGCTTCAAATCGTTTTCTTATCTTCAGTAGTGGTTAAAAGACTGGTGTGGGGGGGCAGGAATTCCAATACATAGGGAACTGGGGCACATTGTGGCAGGACTAAAGACTCTTCAGGAGGGATGTACTGCACCACAGTGAAGAAAGGACCATAGCACTAGGGCAAAGGTTTAATGCCTTTATACACAAGCATTTAAACTAGTTTGGTTAAAGTTAGGGCCACAAAGCTACAGGCAACACCTTAACAGTGGGAGGCCTAACTGGCATGGTCCTGGTTAGTAAAGAGGGTCAGAAACAAAAGGATGTAGCAAACAGCATGTCTGTTGGGTGGAGGGGTGGAGAAGGTGGTGAAGAATGTTTCATGGGGAAGGAGAGTTGTAGGCTGGTGGCTGAAAATGACAGGGTAGAAGAGCAAAAAAGGAAAGGCTTGAAGTAGAACAAGAGGAGTAAGAAGACAGAAGCAGATCCATGGGTTGGGGAAAAACAAAAGGGGATGGAGGAAGGCAGAGGATGATGGGCAAACAAGGACCATAGAAAGCAGTTCTGGCCTCCTGGGCAACAAAATGGAGGAGCTTCAGGCATCAATGGCAGAGGCCCAACTGGACTTACTTGCTGTAACTAAAACATGGGCATCCAACAACAATGACTGGGACCATGCTCTTCCAGGCTACACCATTTTCTGGGAGGACAGACAGAAGAGGCAAAGTGGGAGAGTGCCCTGTTCATTAGAGAAGGCACAGAGGCTACCATGGATAGAGCAATGGTTGAGAAGAGCGAAGTGGAATCAATCAGGGCACAACTGGCAAGAATGGGATGAAGAGAGGAAAATTAGGGTGGGAGTAGTATATAGACCACCAAATCAGAATGAGAACAAAGACAGGGCACTGAGTGATGCGATCAGAAAGGCTTCAGCAAAGGGTGATGTGCTACTAATGGGAGACCTTAACCTACTGGACATGGACTGCATGATCCCAGTAGCCAACAGTGCTAGGGGTCACTCATTGTAGAGATGCTACAGGATTGTGTTCTTGTGCAGTGGGTCAATGAACCTACCAGAGGAGGGTTATCTTGGATATGGTATTCTCCAACAGAGATATTGTTGGGTATGCCTAAGTGATAGAACCACTGGGGTCCAGTGACCACAATTCAGTATGGTTTCACATAGCCCTTGAAGCCCTCCACTTCAACTCTAAAATAAGGGTCCTAGGCTTCAGAAGCATGGATTCTGGAAGATGATGGAGTTGTTCAAGGAAAGATTAGAAGAAGTAATGAGGATGGAAAGGGTAGATGCCAATTGAGAAATTATTACGAGGGGGATAAAGAACAGCTACTAAAAGTAACAGTAGATCTTCAAGATAATCTCCTCCATTGGGCCACACCTTTGGAACTGTACACTGTCGGCATCAGGACCACTAGGACACATTTGCTAGCTGAGGGCCACCCACAATGATGTACAATGACGACAAATGCAAAACATGAGTGGCCCCATCACTCTTCAGTTCCTCACTGGAGGCAAGCTCAGAGGGTACCTTACCAGAAGGAAGCAAGAGACCAAACCAGGCCTAAGCACACAAAGAGAGGCATGGGACTTGAGAACACAATAAACATAAGGCACTTAGGGATACCTCCAACAAAACAGCAGACAAATCTGCTAGCCTGTACCACAGTAAGGGGAAAGGAGAGTGGATGTGCTGTCTCTTTCCAGAGACCAAGATCTGCAGGAGGCATGAGGACAGAGAGGTGGGAGGAAGGGAAATGAAAAAAGCTCTAGAAAATCTGGAGAGCTGGTCCAAGGTATGGCAGCTTACATTTAACACCAAGAAAAGCAAGATTATGCTTACTGCAAAAAAACTTAGAATAGGTTACTGTATGGGGTGAGAAGAGTGGTTCAAACCTCAAAGGAAAGGGACCTGGGAGTCATGATCAGTGACAACCTCAAGTCTACGGCCCAGTGTAATAAGAAATATGGGAAGGCATGTAGGATACTGGTATGTAGAGGTAGGATATTCCTTAGCTGAAGGAAAGAGGAGATACTGCCCTTGTACAGGCTCCCGTTAAGGCTACACCTGGAACTGTGTGCAGTTCTGGAGTCCCCACCTAAAGAAAGGAACCACTTGACGAGAGTCCAGAGGATGCTACAAAAATGATTCTAGGGCAGTAAGTGAAGATCTACAAGGAGAGAGGCTAGAATGCCTCAACATTTACTCTCCGAAAGCCAAGAGAGAAAGAGGGAATGTGATAGAGACTTACAGGTTTTTTAAAGGTAATAAATAGGTAGACCACAATGACCTATTCATGAAGGACAAAAACACAGTAACCAAAGGGCATGAATGGATGTGGGGAGGAATACAAAAGTGATATAAGGACATTTTTCCATGGAGTAGGTGGTGGAAGAATGGAATAGTTTATCCAAGATGGTGACTGAAGTCAAGTTTTTGATGGGGTTTAAGCATGGATGGGACAAACCCAAGGAGATTGTGAGGTCTATAGAAAGGGGTAGTGTAGACAACCTGGAACTGGGTGGGGGCACCAAGATGCCTTTAGGGCAACTGGCTCAGTAAATCCTGCTCTCTTTTCATCTAAGCCTTTCTGCCAGTCTGCTCCTTTGTCTCACAGGCTGTTGCCTCCTTGGCTCTGCTCAGATTGCCCGATGACTGCACCTCATGGTGGGGAGTGAACCTGGGACTGTTCCATAGGGCTCGTCACGGACTGTCATACACCAGGCATTTTTTCCTAGACAGACCATCCCACTGCTCTCTACATTTACTTCAGTGATGTGCCAACCTGGTGGAAGGACTTGCACTGTCACCCACTATGTCCTATCCCACCCTAAGTACCCGCAGACAGAGGTCATCGTGTAGCAAGGCTTCTACCCTCTCCCCGGAATCTGAGAGCACTGCCTCAGCTCAGCTTGCCCAGAAGGATGAAGTCAGGCTTGGGCATGAACCCGGGTCTCCCAGGTGGGAGCAATGTGCTTTGCCAGTGCCACCAGACCAGGCTCAGTGGATGACATTTAAATAAATAAATAAAACTAGTATTTGATGGGGAAAACAGGATGACTCTGGCCATAAATGATATATCACTAAAATGCTAGATGTACCATCAGTTATTTGGTATTTCATTTACATTAACCTTTTCATTAAAAATTTTTCAACGTGCACTAGCAGTATTTTGCAATCTCTGTATATCAGGGCCTCATGGAAGGCATCCCTTTTTGTGACCCCCAAGTCACTTGTTAGAAAGTAATTTTATAATACACCAGATGCCTTCAAGCAAAGCCAACAGCACAGAACCACTGCGCACTGACGGTGAAGTAATAAAGCTCCAGGCGAGTCTGTTATGGCAGTAAATATTCCTTTTGCTAAGGTATCGATTCCAAAGTCCATAACATACAGGAACAGCCATATGAACAGTTTAATAGTAGAGTCTGCCTGTACAATACAGAATCCACAGCACAGAGGCAAATTGCTACAAACTGGTATATCACCTGCCAGCTACCTCTCACCTTGTGCCCCGGTGCTTCAACTCAGATCTTCATCAGGCATCCTGTGTAAGTTATTGACTTTGGAACCGACACCTTAGTGAAAGGAATATTTGGTACCATTAAAGACGTGCCTGGACCCTTATTACTCTACCATTGGTGTGCAGTGGTTCTGAATTGTTGGTTATGGTTTCTGGAGTGAGCCCTCCTGCACTGCAGCACCGCTCCTGCACTGTGAGCGCTGACCCATCCTGTGCTCACCTGAAACAAAGCCCACTGCCCAATGCAACCTCAAACTCATTAATATTATATATTAGTACAAGGGAATGCGCTCAACGAAATGCTTTAAAATGTAAAAAATATTTTTAAGTGGACACTAATAAACAGTTAAAGAGCAGCTCTGCACTTGAGCTTGTATTTTCATAAAATTAATGTTCCAGCTATAACAGTTTATTAGAGAATACCCTTTTTAATGTTCAGTTTTTCTTTTCAGGGTTTAGAGTACATGCTGGCAATCAAAGCAAGCTGTATGAAAAGCTTCTGAATGTCTCAAACTGATCTCAATAGTTCCTTTGTTTATGACACCATAGTGCTTAGTGAAACAGGCTATGATGTCACAGAGTGACTTTTAGGTCAGTTTGGGACAGTGAGATGTGCACTTTTGAAAGACACAGCAAAATGAGCACTGAATTATCTTAAATATTTATCAGACCAATAACAGGAGAGAGAAACATGCTGTAGAACTCTAGAGTTACATATGAGTGTTGTAAATTAATCATTTATGCCTTTTGTTTTAGCAGCTGTCTGCTCTTTAAAGTTCAAAACATAGAATGAATCCAGCCCACATATAGTTTGCAACAATGAATCTAACCACTCGAAAAACGTACATATTAAAGGTTTTCAGACAGTTCCTTGGTTGTTGCTTTTAAAAGAGTGTAACATGTACCACATTAACACAGGTCTGATAAAATTACGTCTCAATTTTATTAAAAGGCAGAAATTTTGAATGAATTGAAAGAAGCAGGCAGATATTTCTAAATGAAGCAAAGAACATGCACTACTAAGAATGTTGACACGATGCAAGCCATGCAGTGCTGTCATGCTCAGGGCTACAAAACAACCATACTTTAGATTACCAGAAGTATCAAGATCACTTTCTAAGTTAGTAAGCTCATCTCCGGCTCCAATTATGGAACATTCAGGGACGTCCATTTTAGTATCTACCCCCACATTAGCACCACCATCATCATCATCATGAGCAGTAGCGGCATCATCATCTGCACCACCACCACCACCACCATCCTCCTTCTCCTCCTCATCTGCAGGAACAAAACATGTTTGCCACAACAAAGCGTAACACATTTTTATTAGAAATGACACAATTAGTACTTGATTAGTGTTTCAATTAGTTCATGCACTAGGGAAACAATTTTAATAAAAATAGGTGCTGCACACATTGAGATATGGGCATGTTAAACTTTTAAATTACTGTGTTAAATAGCAAACCCTTCAAGCATGGTGATCTAAGCATGACAAAAGAATTTAGCTCAGGTGCTCAACAATGATTTCTGATTCTGCTTATGTATAGGCATCTACAGCGTGACAAGAACAACCTGGATCTATATAGTACTTGTCAATGTATATCTAGGGTTGTATGAACACTATTTAAAGATATTTACAAGCAAAGACGCTTCTTAACCTGGCTAACAAACTTCCTGCATGAGTGTGGTGACTGCTTTTACATGAAGTGCTTGGCCCAGAAGTTTATTCCCACAGCAACAGCTGATGTGGAGGCTTTCAGCTTGGCCATTTCATCCATGTGGTCAGGGCAAGGACTGGAAAACAGAAGCTAGACTGGTGCATTGAAATTCAGTGCTGGGAGACCACTAATGACCCTCTATAAAACTGACCTGTAGTTATGTTTTTTCATTTCATAAATGTTCACAAATTGTCAGTAAAACAAGCGATGAAACTTGCCTATCAACCAAAGTACAAATGTCAAGTTACGTGATCTTTAAAGCAACATTTCAAATCAAAACAAAGGTAATTCAGGCACTGCAGGGTTTTATCTGCTTTCTGAACTCCATTTTGGAAAATGGCGACATTCCACAACTCACCTCCAGGTGTCTTTGACCTTTCTTTCAACTTTTCTGTAGCCACTTCAGTGTAGCTGGGAAGTTCTGACATCTTCACACCAGATCGAGCTTCTGCTATTAGCTGACGAGCTCTCTCCCTCAGCTGCCGTCGCCGCTCTTCATCTTGCTGCTAGGATATATTGAACAGTTGCCATCTCAGTAATTGACAGAAATGCAATTTCATTCTCAATCTGATCATCATGATAGCAGCTGGTTTACCGCATGGTGCTGGGCCTACACCATAAATAGCATGTTCAATATCAGTGGGGTATCATGCCACAATATTTTTTTTTTTTTGAGGAATCGCAGACAGAGGAAGATTCCTAACTAAACTAAATGTGAAGCTGTATAATATTGTTGACAAGAAAAGTAATGATAGCACTAGAAATCTGAGATTATGGCTAATTAGAAAAAGTAAAAGCTCAGAACTAAATTATTTAAAAAGTGATTTCTCAGGTACTATAAAAGCTATGCAATTTGGTTTAAGAAATAAACAATTTAGAATTAGGTCTCCATAAACTCGAGCCTAAAGATAGCCATACAGCACCTATGATGAAGACCATAGATGAGTACCTGTTTACTTCAACGTTTCAGTCATTATTAGACACTGCCCCACACATGATTCAGATAACAGAGGGGAGTGAAACAACCCCTCTTCTGTTTCAACAGGAGGGAAATGTTCAATAGAGTTCTACATGACTCCAATCACACTAATTTTAGACCCCACCCCCAAAGCCCCCCAGAGCCGACTTATCCTTATGGGATTCTGGTAACCCAACTCTCAGAACATTTAAATGCAGACATTTGGAAAGGAAAGGAAAGGAAAGGGATCATAATCTCATGCCAAAGAGATGGCCACCAGAGTCCTTCCCTTTCTGGAGTGGCGCTCCATCCCTTCACTTAGGTGTTTTCTAACATCTTAGTTTGGGGGCATCATAGTAGAAGTCAGTAGGTGCTCTTTTATGACAGTTTTAAAAAAAATTTGTTTGGTCCAAACCAAAGTCACCGCTCAACTAACAAGAGCTTTGTTAGTTGAGAACTGATGTTTCTTTGACCCAAACAGACCATTAAAATACATAGAAAAATTCAACATGCACCCCTATGGACTTGTATGGAGTATGCCCCTGTGCTCCCCAAACTAAGACAACAATAAAAGTCTGTGTATGGGTGGGGCACTCTATCCTAGAAGAGGAAGGGATTGGGCAGCTAGCTCCTTGCAGCCAAATTGTGATCGCAGCCCTTCTTAAGTGTCTCCACGTAAACATTTTGGCAGCTGGACTACTTAATTCTTATAACAGTAAGCCAGTTCCAGGGTCTTGGGGGGGGGGGGCACAATATTGGTGCTCTAGAAGCAGTTAAATGAAAACACAGAGTTTTATTAGTAAGCAGACCACCTTCTTTTTTTTGTCATGTTTTATGCTAGTTTTAGCATTATTTTTATTAGCTGCTGTGGACCAAGTAAGTACACCAGACACCAATGTGTCTATTTTCATATATGACCCTGGAGGTTACAAGACTAGTATAATACAGAAAAGTAATACAATAATGTATGATCATGAAAACAAGAACAATAAAACAATATGAATACAGAGTAAGGTAAAAAAAAATTACAACCCAAACAAGAAACACAATAATTACAGGTATAGCAGGCAGGAGTAGAAAAAAAAAAAAACAAGAATTAAATGTGCATCATCTGCTCCAATATAGGTAGTGTACATGTCAGATGGATGTAAAGTAACATCAGAGAAAAAATGAGGAGAACGTGTACAATCACACAAGGAGTTAGCCTAGGTGAGAGGAGGAACTAGGTACTGAGAGTGGCAGAGAGTTCCACAGTTTGGGTGCAGTGAGACTAACTGATTGGGATGTTCTAAATATTTTCCTCACACTAGGAAAATGTGACTGTAGCCAGTAAACTCTGACCCTTTAACCCAGCAATACCACTTTTAAACTCCCTAAGGTGAGGAGATCAAAAGTTAGGTTTCAAAACAAATCTGCACCTCAGTGACTGCCACATAGAGGTCCAGAGTTGTAAGCATCCCAGTGATGATGGAGAATGGAAGGTTTACCTGCAACTTTTGATCTTCTACAGTACCCCCTGCATGGAGCAACACTCTTTGATCTGAATGCCAGAGGCACTAAGATACGATGGGAAGCAGAACACCTGAAGCTGATGGTGTCAGTGCATTCTGATAATTGTACAGAGTAATGCAAGCACCAACAGCATACACAGTAGCGCCAGCCACAACCACCTTAGTACTTTATTTTTACCGAGGAAGTGGAGGACAGAAAGAAAAAAATTACGATATGACAAACTGCATAAAATTTTAAAAACTTTTGAAACACTAAACATGGCACAACAAGGGCATAAGACAGCCTAACTGCCACCATAATGTACTACGCTGGCAAAATACTGTAATGAATAAAACAGGCAGACAAACAATACACACACTAATGCACGTGACTCTGGGGGATGATGGGCAGGTGAGTGTGGCTCTATAGAGGGATATACTCTAGAAGATCAAGAGTTGTAGGTAAGTAACTTTCCTGTCTTCTGAGAGGTCATCTCCTCCTTAAAGCACCACTCTTTGGTTGAGTGGCAAGCAAGCAGTAAATTTCCCCCCCGACTAGGGTGGTTGGAAAGACAACAGAACTCACGAGGAGAGTAAAATTATGTAGTACTACCAATCCCAGGGCCTACATGTGTTTAAGATTGAAATCCAAGGTGAAATGCTCAGTGAAAGCGTGAACATACACCAAAATGTTGCAGCTCTGCAGACATCTGCAATGGGAAGCACTCTTAGCAAAGCTACAGATGTAATTACAACTCACCTGAAATGGGCTCTAGATTATTCTTTTTGGTGCTTCCCCGCTAGTTAGAAGTGATGCCTACTGCAGTTAGGAAGTGTATGGAGACGGATCTCCTTACACCATTAGGATCATGGGACATAACTGAGATGACTGCTTATGATACTTTGATCAAGCTATGTAGAAACTAAGACTATAGATCACAGTGATTACATGCAGTATAATGCAACACGACACCCTTCTGGCTGAGGTGATGGCCACTACTAAAAAGTTTACCAGGTGAAGAGCTTTCGTTCATATATGCCGCCCACTGCAATGGGAAGCCTGTCTGCCTACTAAAGACCAGGTAAGAACCCAGCTATTCACTGCATTTTAACTGGTGCTAAAGAAGGATAATTCTTCTGATAAATTTTATGAAAAGAGTAAATTGTGTGATGGGGGTCTTATTGAACATCTCATGGTAAACAGAAAAGACTGATAGATGAACTTTCACCATGGAGAACTGCAAACTAGATTCTGACAAATCCAGCAAGTACTCCAGAACTTGTTCACAAGGAAGGTGCTCAGGTTAAAAGATGGGCTGTAACATGTGAGCTCTACAGATAAAGGAATATATATTGTAAAGGAAATGTTTTGAAGTCTGCCTACTGGCCCTTTCTGGTGGAAGGGTGTCTTGTTGCTAACACGACCTGGATTACATAATCCAATACTCTAAACCTAATGACTCATATATGTCTTTTGGAGTCCGGCCAGCAGATGCACAGACTGAAAGCTTGGCTACCACAGCTGGCTCCAGAACTAGGGCAGCAAAGGAGGAAAGCTACAGGGCTCAGGGCTACCCTCTGCTGAGGCAGTGGTTGTCAGATCTGCTTAGGCCAGCATGAGTTTGCATGGATTGTCTTTTTCCAGCTTGGCCTTTGCCAAATAGGGACTGTACCAAATCACTTGGACACATCTGCTGCTGTGCAGCACAAGCTGTCAACTAGAACACTGTTCACTCCCAGATGTGAGTTATCTTGATCTAAGCATTGTTGTCCAGCTGCAGTAGAGTCGACAATGCTCAAATTGCATCCTCTAGGACTTGCAAAGTGAACAGCTCCAATCACATCACCAGCAGGTTTATGTGGCAATTGTGCTCTTAGGGAGGCCATCCCCCTTGAGTCTACGAACATATGAAGATAGCCAGCAGAAGGCGGCCTATTGGTCTATCTGGTCTGATTAATTTGAGAAGCCCCTTATCAGCAACTACTGTGGGCACCACTCCCACCCTATCAACCCTGACTGCCTTTCCTACCCCCCGAACCCCTGGCAGTTGGCTTTCTACCTCATGAAGAAAACTCCACTGTCATTGGCACTTGAGGACATACAATGGAAAAGGGAAAACTCTATGGAAATGCTTCTTCTGTCAAAACAGTTATCGGCTGCCACCTGTGTGAGGTGGTCCATCTGCTTGTGAGCAGTTATCTTACAGCATTCACCAAGATTCCTCCTGTGACACCTTGCAAAAGAAACTGTAAAGCTGCCCCGAGGTTCTCCAAAATAAAAGTCTTTCAGCTGAGATTAGCTGAGGCTCGACTGATTCACATGTATTGCCCTGATTAGCAAGAAGGAGTGAACAATTGAAAATGCTCCCTCTATTGGATTTCTGGGCAAGTTTAATATTAGCCCACTATACAGATAAGGAAATACTGCAAGTCACAGTTCTCTGAGATACGCTGCTAGAGCTGTGAAGCACTCCGCGGAGTGGTGGTGTTCAAGCAAGTATACTGGGCAGCACTGCTATACAAAAGCATTGCAGCCCACATAGCATTTGAGGAATATACGGTGGCTGGGTTGCAGCAGTATGCCCTGGTATACACCTTTCATGCTCGCAGAGACTAGGGAGTCCTGTTCTTCAGTGCAGTGGATTCCCCATACTAACCTAGGCCAGTGGCAAGCGCAGTACCAAGTTTTGTGAGGCAAGTGCCTGGATATAAAATTATGAGACAATTGATTGCCCACTGCCAATCAGAGAGGAGAACAGCTGTACTTCTTATCCTGCATACAGCTGTCTCCTCATGATGCACATCTGACACACTTGTCCCCAACTTTGCGGCCTCCACAACAGGGATGCCACCAAAAGTTAGCACCTGACAGCAGAAAATAAAAATAAAATGCATACCCACCAAAAAAACATCAAAAAACACAAGCTTTAGCAACTTTCCTAAGGCCATCCACCATGCCATGCCGATTGTCCCACTGCCTCCACACTGCCACAATGAGCTGCAACAGATGCTAAACAACAGTGTGCGCATCCACAGATGCCAATGTCAGCGGAACCACTGCAACACTGCAGGAAGTGCAAAAAGCAAATGACTTAAAATCTCAAGCAAAAAACATTTTTACCACAAAATGATATTATGGCGATCCAGTGCCATATAATATGACTAGCACAGGGGGCTTCTTACTGTTTCATAAACATCTCTCATACTGGTTGGGCAGACAGAACCGCTCAGTTATACTTCACGGTCCTCTTGCCCAACCAGTATGAGAGATCCTTCTGACACAGTACAAAACACCCCTTACTATACCCATCATCATGTAACATGGCACCTTGTTGCCCTCCACAGGAAACTACACAATCATCATTGACAAAAGCGGAAGATGCACATCATACCCTAATCTCTGGCCCAGTTACTTACTAGCCCAAGAACTGGGTTTAATAAAACAACTTAGCCAGGTTTTCACCAAACAGAAAAGATTTGTATTGGTGAACTAAACAGGTGGAGCCAAAGCTGCATTCAATTCACTGGTAGCCAAAACATCATGTGCATGCTTGCCACACCATTCCAATGGAGTTGTGTCTGACACAAGCCTCAACATGCACCGTGCATCTACCACTCAGACATGTTCTTAGAACAAACTGTCTGTATGTACTGCAACACTGCCATATGAGTAGAATGTCCGCACTGGAAACTATTTCATGCCAAGATGAGAAGAAAGGTCTTACTCCACTCATGCAGGGAGTAGAACCAATCCAGAAGGGCCCATAAGAATAATGATTGCAATGCCTGCCATATAAATGCACTACAAATCAACTATTTGTGCGGAGCACACTTCAGCCCAGAGGTACTGCAGTACTTGGCCATATCAAAGCTTTGCACAGCAGACAGAGGGCACCAGTCATTCAGCTTCAGAAACAGATGCACCCACGTTGGACCCTTACCTTCCATTCTAGTGGCAATAAGTGGCAGGTGTGCTTTGCCAAGCACAGAAAACCTGTGCAAACTTCTATGAAAATAGCACACATTTGCATGACAAAAGTGCATATTTGCACAAACTAGTGAAATGCTGCATGATAAACAACACAAAATTAGCAGGCAAAAGCAAAGCTCCACAAGCTAAAGACTGTGCCGAAGAAGAACAAACGAACAAAGGAGCAACAAAATACAGGCACCAGTCTAGCTATCCAGAACTGATAACTACTTTATTATTACAAAAATGTTTGACTCACGAGACACAGTTCACAGTGTGGAAGCAGCAGGTGTGTCAAATAACACAAAATGGCACAACAAATAAAGGGAAGTTGTTTAAAAATGACAAGATTATGTGGCTATAACCCAAGCTGTGAGAAAATAATGCAAAGATGCAGGAAAATAGAGTAACATGGGTGTCATTATTCTTTTTTTTTTAATTTATAGCTTATTGATTTTGTTCAAAACAACTTCCAGATGACAATACATTAAAGTATTTCACAGAATAAATTCACAGTAGGATAGCTGTTGCAATATACCATATACAATACAAGGGATTTAATAAAAGTCAAATAAAATGCCTACTCTGCACATCCATGAGATTCTGACACATTCTGACACACTCCCACCTTCCCATCGCCCTCTCCTCTCTAACTTTGTCCAGCCTTTCGGCTTCAGTGAATCCCGAATGAGTTACAGACCTCCTGGGATAGTCCACTGTAGTTTGGCTGGCATTTGCCGAACTCTCACTGAGCTCTGAACTGCGACAAAAGTGTTATGGGGAAACTAAAGCCCAGGTATATATGTAATGGGGTCCCATCTTCCATAGTTATACCCTCATGGTGTAGACACAGACACAGATGTAAAAAGGTCTTTGCACTCCGTGGGTCTCACTGAGACCACAACCTTTTTACGTCCTTCTAATAGTAGAGAGGACTCCCCCTCCTTTCTACTAATGTAAAGAACTAAAAAGGCCCACTCCTGCACCCAGTTCGGTCACTTCCTCCAGCCACTGCCTGACAGCCAGAGCAATGTGGGACATCGAGACAGGCCTGAAGCACTCACAGCAGGAGTTTTGGGGGGAGAGGATGTCACCACCAAGGGTTTCACTGCATTGAAAAGCTGTTAAAAATAACATACTAAATTGAAAGGATAGATCCAGAAGCAAATGATTTGATACCTTTTAATGGACCAACATAGATGTAACAAGAACAAAGTGCTCTAGCTTTCGGACCAACCAGTCCTTCTTCAGAAGCTAATGGCAGTTGTTTAGAAAATGCAATACTTATAACAGATCATGCAGAAAAAAACAGAAAAAATCCCCAATGGTTTAAAATACTCATTTAAAAAATACAGAAGATGATGTCAGAGAAGTTTGACAGTACCATGCTGCCTTCAGCCAGGAGGGTCCCCAGGTCAAAGGTGCTTGGTGGAACACACATACAAAGAATCCTACTGCATATAAATTGAATTGACATAAGATAACACTGCTGAAGCAGATGACTCTTAAATCAAGCTATGAGTGTCACAGTTTGTATAAGGATGTGATTACTGAAAGGCAACCCCTACCCAGATTAAAGACAAACTATGATTGTCTTAGGGCTCCAAGAAGTTTCAATGCCTGCAATATAGACAAGAATTTACCAGTAAAGTTATCTTAAAAACATCAGTGCACACTGTATGATGTGTAAAACCTAGCTGGACCTGTCACCCAGCTGTACTCTCAAGCTAGATATAAGGCCCAAGAAATTTCAAAAACCTATAGTATAGTGATGGAACTGTATAAATGATAATTTAAATATAAATTGACAATATTAGTGTCAAACAAAAAACTCTAGTTGAGGAACCTCAAGGAATTAAGACCATGTAGCCTGATATGTACTGATGTCAATATACACTGAGAATGTAACAACTTGATGTACCACAAGTGTCTAAGGAATCTGAAAAAGAGATAAAAGTGTAATTTCTCTCCTCCTCTTCATACAAACAATACACCCTAACCCACCCCACATCACCATAATGTTGGGAGAGAGGGGATACCTAGCTTTAAGGAGATGTTCTCTCTCTCTCTCTCTCCCACACACACACACACACTCTCTCTCTCTCTCCCCTAGTGAACCTGTATTCACATCAGTCACTGCAATGGTTCCCCAAAGGAATTCAACTTGTCATGAAATCCTAAGTAAAAGGGCTCATGTCTCCTAATACCTACAGAGCAAAAATGACACTATTTAACCGTACTACTATCTGCATAGTAACATTTCCAAGGATTCTGGATAGAACTACCATGAAATAAAGTTGCCACCCTCCCCAGGATAAGGTAACTAGAAGTAAATATAAAGTCAGTAATGGTCTTAAAAGGAAATCTCAAAAACACACAACAGAGACGAGCTTTTGAGATTAAACTTATTTTACATCTCAATATGGTAGCAGATGGGATGAACATCGATCTTGGTTTTATGGGACACTACAGAAACTGACACCCACAGACCTCTTCTTCTTCAGACTGGCACATTATAGGACTTCAGCATGTGTGGGATGTGGGTACGTGTGTGTATGTATGTGTATGGGTATGTGTTGTGAGGCATGTGATACAACAGGTGTGGGGCTTGCTGTCACATTGAGGTAGGCCTCTATTAAATATATGGAGTTATAGTGTGTTACTATTCTTACTTCACACACATAATGAATATAAATTCCTCCTTACTTTTTATTTTGGCCGGGGTTGGGATTGATTCCATTGCACCATATTCAGATTACCTAGCCAGTTACTGTACATACAGGAGTGTTATCATATACTGTCACATATAATTTTTTTTTAACTCTATACATATTGGGGTGCATGATCTCATTTGCATGGGTGTCCTGGACAGATCTTTTTACATTAGGCTAATATTGTAGTAATTTGTGGATATGTAGGTATGTTAGACCTCTGGTCTTACACACATACTTTATATTTACTTCTAGTTACCTTATCCTGGGGAGGATGGCAGATTTACTTCATGGCAGTTCTATCCAGAATCCTTGGAAATGTTACTATGCAGATAGTAGTACAGTTAAATTGTGTTGCATTTTTGCTCTATAGTTATTAGGAGACATGAGCCCTTTTACTTAGGATTTCATGACAAGTTGAATTCCTTTGGGGAACAATTGCAGTGACTGATGTGAATAAAGGTTCACTAGCAGAGTGTGTGTGTGTGTGTGTGTGTGTGTCTGTGTGTGGGGGGGGAGAGAGAGAGAGAACATCTCCTTAAAGCTGGGTATCCACCCCCAACATTATGGTGATGTGGGGTAGGGTGTATTGTTTGTGTGAAGAGGAGGAGAGAAATTACATTTTTATCTCTTTTTCAGATTCCTTAGACACTTGTGGTACATTAAGTTGTTACATTCTCAGTGTATATTGGCATCAGTACATATCAGGTTACATGGTCTTAATTCCTTGAGGTTCCTTGACTAGAGTTTTTTGTTTGACACTAATATTTTCAATTTATATTTAAATTATCATTTATACTGTTCTGTCACTACACTAGAGGTTTTTGAAATTTCTTGGGCCTTATATCTAGCTTGACAGAACAGCTGGGTGACAGGTCCAGCTAGGTGTTACACATCATACAGTGTGCACTGATGTTTTTAAGACAACTTTACTGGTAAATTCTTGTCTATAATGCAGGCACTGAAACTTCTTGGAGCCCTAAAACAATCTTAGTTTGTCTTTAATCTGGGTGAGGGTTGCTTTTCAGTAATCACATCCTTATACAAACTGTGACACTCATAGCTTGATTTAAGAGTCATCTGCTTCAGCAGTGTTATCTTATGTCAATTAAATTTATATGCAGTAGGATTCTTTGTATGTGTGTTCCACCAAGCGCCTTTGACCTGGGGACCCTCCTGGCTGAAGGCAGTATGGTACTGTTAAACTTCTCTGACATCATCTTCTGTATTTTTTTAAATGAGTATTTTAAACCAATGGGGATTTTTTCTGGTTTTTTTTTCTGCATGATCTAGCTGTTATAAGGACTGTATTTTCTAAACAACTGCCATTAGCTTCTGAAGAAGGATAGGTTGGTCCGAAAGCTAGAGCACTTTGTTCTTGTTGTTACATCTATGTTGGTCCATTAAAAGGTATCAAATCATTTGCTTCTGGATCCATTCTTGCAAGGACCAATACGGCAACTACTAAATCTAGATTTTAAAATGAAAGGAGAAACTGTGACGTGATGGTCCTAGTGACGAAACCGAATGGCAAACCCATCACTGAATAAACTGCTTTAGCTGAAAATGATGCAAAACTATCAGGTTATGCCAAACACGAGAAGTAAGCAATGAAAACCACAACCAGATAGATAAAAAAAATCTATTTGGATCAATGAGAAGTCCTGGTCCCCCACAAGACTGCAGCTCTGTGTCAACAGGGATAAAGTAACAGAGGTGGCCGGGGCCAAGACTGCTTTCTATGATAATGGTGTGTGCTTGGTGCTGTATGTTGGTGCAATGTAATACCACCAGTCTCGGCAGTTCTGGTTCCTGTAGGGTTCTAGTTCCTCTGGCTCTAAGACCAAAGAGTGGTGCTCTACTGAGGAAACCAACTGTCAGAAAATTAACTGTAATCCCTGCTCTCTTGAAAACAAAATATATTTTTCTGTCCATACTTTGAGTGTGTACTGATGTCAGGGTTAGCCTCCATAGTTATTGGCGTTCTTGTAATCCTGGCACCATTACTAAACAGTCGCTAAGGAATGGATTTATTTGAGGTTTAGAATAAAACATTATGTTATTTTCCTCCAACAGCGCTTTTACAAGTCTGAATATTCCATTGATCAACCTTGATACAAAATAGCCGCCTCAAAGGGATGGTCGTTAACATAGCCATTTTGTACTACCACCTCTAACATTTTCCAGAACATTGAAGGAAGATAAGGGTCTGCAGTGCTGTGTGAGTTGAAGAACCATTCAGTGCATATTTATGAGGTAATACCTTTTATCGGGCACGCTCAGAACAATACAAACAACAAATATTGTTGGTCTCTCAAAAGACACTCACACTTGAATAATGGGGCAGATGGGATCCTGAAATCTTGCATCACTATTTTTTAGTCTGATAAAAGTCACTCACTGAGCTTCTGTACTACAGAAGCAAACTCCAGTTTAGAATCAGAGCATCATACCACTGAAACCCAACTAGCACATATTCTACTGAATCTGCACTACACATTTATGAAATGTAAATCTGCTAAAACAATAGACTCTGGTCACAAGTGGTTTGAAAAAAACACGAACACAAACAAAAAGCGCCAAAAACTATGTTTACATGGCTGATGCACTGTGACTCCTGCAGTAGTTTAACTTGTGCCGACCACTGGAGATAATAAAATCGTTTGTCCATATGGCCCCTGGGGCTGTAAGTCTGTGGGCAGTTGGCAAGTTGGTGACGTCAGTGGTGATCCAGTCAATGACATGACTTCACCCCAAAATTAAGATGAAGGGTAATACACTATCAGGGTTAATGTTAGACCAATATTTCCACATAAGTGCTTATTACAGTTTTGCTCTTAAAGAGTTAAGCTAACCCGATCTCTATGTCTTAGCCCCTCCTGAGAAAGAATCCGCAGGAATCTGAAGAGCTGGGGTATTGTTTGTACATCCTCTTTGTTGTCTCTGCCACAATAAACTCACAATTTGCTGTTTGTTTTTTTTGTCCTCTCTGAGTTTTGTGTGCAGTTTACTTCTGGATTGCGGGTTTGCCTTTTTTCCAGTTGCAACACTACCTACCTCAGTGCTCCAAATTCTCCTCCTTTGTTCAGAGGAATCACAGGAGGCAGAAGAGCATACTGGGAGGCAGATGAAGTCAGGTTATGTCAGAGCGAGTGGCGCACCTAGTCCACATGGCTGCTTGCTCTGATCAGCGTCCCCAGCTTTGGATGGGATTCCGGAATGCCATAGCAAACAATTTACCATGATCTGGTAAGTGTCTACATGGCAGCCTTTGCATCAGCACAACACAAGTGCTCGTGGTGTTCCGGTGCAAATGTGACCATGTAAATGAGGCTAAAAGCTGCCCCTGTGTTCTGCATCTTGTCATCATACTCCTTTCGCTCATCTAACACTCGCTCTTTCCATATCCCATGCTGCAAAACCTCCACTAGTCAATCCTTTTCTATCCACTTTCCTACTTTCTGGAAAAGTCTTCCTCTCCATATTAGTCTCGTCCACCCATTACTCTCTTAAGCCACTCCTATCTATTCTTCTTTCCCTGCCCTGCTCCTGCAGCTAGCTACTTACATTGGTTTTGGTTAGTTACATTCCCCTAACCATGACTGCATCCCCCACCATCCACACACATACACACTGTTCCACTACCTTAATGATGTATTGCCATGTACATTTTGCAAATATGTACCATTACTTTAGTATTTCCAATACTTGAATGAGTTAGTGATTTATAACCAGTACCGTGAAAAAGGCTTGTACTTCTGCACATTTTTGTTTCATGCATCGTTTGGTATTCTGTGTTGTTACAGTACACTTGTAACCTTTGCCACTGTAAATTCTTGCAATTTGTAAATGTTGTATCTTGCACTATCTCATACTCTGTGTAACAGATTGCACTTGTCACTTCATTTGATATTGTACTTTGTGTTTATCACTTTTTGTTAACTGTATTTCTTACTGCCCGGTATTCTCTTCCCTTGGTCACACCTGGAAATGAGCTCTGACTCAGTGTGCTACTCCAGGCCAACAACATTTAAATGAATAAATAAATAAAGCTTGTTTTCAAACCACTTGCAACTCAGCTCTATAGTAAACTTAGGACTTCTGCTAGTAAGCTACATTTTGGAGGTTATGTTATTTATCTTGGGCGTGGGGGCAATGCCCTGTATTCCTACATCCCCTGTTGGTCACAAAAAGAGGCGTGCTAGCCAGGCAGCTAGCTGCCCATCCCACCAACCCAAGTAAAGCCCAAGGCAAGAGCAAGGAAAGGCATTTTATTTGTATAGCACCTGACCCCTAGGGCTCCGGGTTCTTCACAGACGCAATAACAATTCATTATACAATAAATAGCTACTTCAGGAAATAATATTACACAATATAAAATGTTGAGAATAACCTCTATAGGCAGTAATCAGTATTAAAAGCTAGTACAAACAGATGACATTTAAGTTCCTCTTTGAACATCTCCACTGAGGGAGACCTCATTGGATGGTGTGGTAAGGAGTTCCAGATGGATGGGGCCATCGAGAATGCCCCATATCTGGACAACTGAAGGTGTGACCTTGGCATGGTATGCAGAAACTCCTCAGTGGAGTGAAGTGAGTGGCTGAGAGTATACCAGACCAAAAGTCTTTAAGGCAGCCAGGACACAAAGTGGCCACCAGGATTAGGAAGCGCAAGGTTCTCTGGGGGAGAAGTTCATATGTGGAAGAATAAACTGGACACCCCATCATAACCACCAGAGACTTACATAGTGATTCACTGCTGTGGGTAAAGGAAAGCCCATGCCACAGCAATGCTTCACAGAGTAACGCAGCGGGAGAAGGAAGTGGTCCTCTTCAATGTCTTTGTAAGCGACATTGCAGAGGGACTGGAAGGAAAAAGTATGTCTCTTTGCAGATGACACAAAGATCTGCAACAGAGTTGATGCACAAGGTGGGGTGGAAAGGATGAGAAGGGACTTGGCAAGGTTAGAGGAATGGTCAAATGTATGGCAGCTTAGATTTAATGCTAAGAAGTACAAGGTAATGCACCTGGGCAACAAAAACCCAGGGGAAGAGTACACAATGGGGGGTGAGATACTAACAACAACAAAAACGGAAAGGGACCTGGGAGTAGTCCTATCAGATGACTTAAAGGTGGGTAAGCAATGTGAGAGGGCAGTAAGGAGGGCTGGGGGGATACTGGGATGCGTAGGGAGAGGCATCACCAGTAGAAAACAGGAAGTTGTTATCCCTCTGTACAGACAGCTGGTGAGACCCCATCTGGAGTACAGTGTGCAGTTCTGGAGACCCAATCTCCGCAAGACATAGACAAGATGGAAGCTGTCCAGAGGAGGGCAACTAAAATGGTGCAGGGTCTGCACCGGAAGACATATGAAGAGAGACTAAAGGAGCTTAATATGTATAGCCTCGAGGGAAAGGAGGGATGGGGGACATGATAGAAACATTCAAGTACCTCAAGGAATCAACAAAGTCCAAGAGGGTAGCATCTTTCAAAAAAGAGGTGCAAGAACAAGGGGCACAATTTGAAGATGGAGGGTGGCTCAGAGGTAATGTAAGGAAGTATTTTTTCACAGAGAGGGTTGTGGATGCATGGAACAGCATTCGGAGGAGGTTGTGGAGTCAAAAACAGTGGTTGAATTCAAGCATGCATGGGACAGCCATAAGGCAATTCTAGGGGGTTGGGGTAGAAAGAAGTAGGCTGCTGGTTAACTAGGATCTGCAGCTTATCCATTAGGTAGGGAAATGGGCAGACT
The DNA here is from genome assembly GCA_016271365.2 of Neoceratodus forsteri. NCBI lineage: Eukaryota > Metazoa > Chordata > Ceratodontiformes > Ceratodontidae > Neoceratodus > Neoceratodus forsteri. Next base: position 1,500,546,822 of record CM057450.1, on the reverse strand, counting down.
GGGTGGGCCAAGCGGTCCTTATCTGCTGTCAAATTCTGTGTTTCTATGTTTCTATGTTAAGGGAGAACCTGCTAGCTAGGGCCTACCATACGGGGGAAGGGAGAAGCACAAATGCTCAATTTAAAACGTGGAAGAAAATACAACAAGCCCTATTTTCAAAAGGGCTTTGCCATAGGCACAGCATGGGAAACACCCTTTTAAAAGTAGAGCCCTAAAGGGTTTCACAGTGCACTGTTGTTGTGTATGAGCAAGGCAGGATTATAGACAGCAGATCAAGCTAAAGTATATCTAGTCATCCTCCAGGAACTCTACCTTTAATTGGGGAGATTATGCCATTTCCTAGCACTGACCCACCAAGAAAATCACAGTCAGTCTCTCTTTAAAGAGGACAGCCTTTCCTTCAGTATCTGAACAGTTTGATGCAGTTAACACCGTAACAGTACAGTCCCACGAAAGCTACAGATCTGAAAGTTAATAGGTACTATTTTTAATATTCAGTGGAATTTCATTTTGTAAGTTTAAATGTGCAATGAACCCCAAACCACACACATTTTCCCTAAGCATCTTTCCATCAAATTATTCCGAAACACTTTGCTTCACACAGAGGTATGGTTTGAGCACACCATTTACAATCCTTCTCATCTTTTCAGAACAAAATAAAATTAACAGTGGTGAGCAAAACCTACATAAAGTAGCCCTTGAGAAGGTTTCCCTCTTGAGAACAAAAATGTCATTCCGTAGCTGGAAAACATGCATAAATAGCTGGATGCAGAGAACGATTTAGCTGAGCAGCCATCAACACAACAAGCACAAAATACTAATTACTAATTTTCCCCATTTCCATGTAAATTGTTTGTTTGTGGCTGCTCATTCAGCATTGTTCTGGGCACAATAGAAAAAAATGCAAATGAATGAATCTGAATGCTGCCCTAATGGGACTTTCTGTTTATAACCATTAGCCCAGAGGTGTGCTGTAATTCAATCCTCAAGCAGCAAGATTTAGCCTCATTAACAGCCTGCACAGGCAGGTTACAACTCATAAAACCCTACAGTAAACAAAGTATATGGACACAGCACAATATCCTGAGCCTGACTGACAGAATTTTGTTTCCCCTTCAGATTGTCTCAATTTACTTTTCTGCTAATGTCCTAACACTACAGACACCATTTTCCACCAGCCCCATGAGCTCTCCAAGGGCCTGTAGATTTGCACTGTTTGCTTTCTCACCCTTTAACTGGTGCAAAGACACAACGGTAGCAACGTCGCACTCAACAACATGCATATGGCCACATTTAGGATGCTCAGCTCGCTTTACAGGGGGTCTCAAAAAAATGTCAGCTACAGCAAGTATGAAACTGCTCCTACAACCTGAAATTCCTCATCAGTTAATGTTTTTTTTCCATTGGTCTGGATGTCAGATAACAGTCCAGCAGGATAATAAACACATACTGCTGGTTTAGTGAAGCACATATGGCAGCCCACTTGCTGCAGGCTTAACGATGCCACCTGCAGGCGTTTAAAACCGAATGTTAAAAGTTAATGGGAAAGTGAGGTTTTTCCTATATTGTAAAGCCTGATCGAAAAAATAATATTACATTCAGTACACAGGCTTTTGCAAACTTCTGGAGCATGTCCTCGCCCCAATACACGTGGCTTGGTTGCAATAATGTTTTATTTTAGTTTTTTTTCAGGGATGAGGAAACTTTCTGGCAACAGGGAGCGTAGCTGTTGAAGAGGAAAACCCAAATCAGCAGCAGTGGAATCCCTATAATGTTTCACGACATGAACTGAGAGTATGCAGTATCACCGGGAAGCTTAACATTTTGGGGTAGCTCCAATGACTTGCAGGCAGTATGTCCTAGTTGGCATTACTATGTGGTATAGGATCTTACCCAAAGTGTGGGGGAGGATCCCTACAAACACAGAAGCATTCAAAGGAATAAATACCCTAGTACATACGTCATCACATTCATAAGGCATTCAAACAATACAGGAAGAAGTCCTTGATTGCACCACTTGCTAATTCTTACATTGACAGATACATAAATTACATTGGCCGAAACACCCAGGTCAGGATATTCAAAGGTCCTGGCTTGAGCCAGATAAATGTTTGCTCCAGGGGCAAATTAGTGCCTGGAGCAAACTGCAGGTATACAGGAATGTGCTAAAGCCCATTGTGAGTGCTAACGGCATGTTCCACTATACCAGCCAGCCACTATCCTGAGTGCACCTGCAAACCTCAGCCCCCTACTGGCCACAGGATGTATGTGACCACTAGAGTGCTATGGGGCTTGCAGGAGCAATCTGGCTGTTACAGCTGCAAAATGTGTTTGCTTCTCTGGAGTATTCCTACCTTATATGCAAATGACATCATAGCACTAGCAAGGTGCTACAGGGTAATTTGCATCCCATTACGGTCTCATTACAGGCTTGGAGAAAATGGTGTTCATGCCCCTCCCCCACAGCACCTGTCAGGGCTTCTTGAAGCCCTGTCCTGGTGGGCCAGTGTGTTCCCCCCTGATGGCTGTATGTCACCTCCCTGGTGGTTTAGCATACCCCCCCCCAACGCCCACCTGTGTTACACAGTAATTTCCCTGGTGGTCCAGCTGTACCCCCGCCTCCCAGACAGCCCACCCATGTTGTAATAATTATTGCCCTGGTTGTTCAGTGGACCCTTCAACCAGCCACTGTGCTGACAAGAATATTCCTCTTCTGTCCAGTGGTCCCTCCCCCAGATTGCCAGCCCCTGTTAAATTACATATTTCTGTGGTGTCCAGTGGCCCCATCACCCCCCCACCGGTCACCTACCCATGTTGTAATATTTATATCTGTTCAGCAGTCCACCCACCCACCCTTATAGGGATGAAGACCCCCTCCTGCCCCAGCCACTCAGGCCCCTCCACCACCAACCCTTGGCTGCCCATTCTCCATAGTATTAGCCCTCTAGGTGGTGACTAGCACAACCCCTCCACTCACCAGCTCAGCTGGCCACCATCCGAACGATAGGAGCAATCACACATCTACTGTAGAAACAGTTGTTTCTACAGTAGGTGTGCTAATACTCCTTATAATTCAGCTGGCGGGCCGGATGAGGTGATGAGCAGAGAGGTTGTGAAGGCTGTTGTCTGGGAGAGATACTGGGGGGACAACTATGGTCAGTGGGGGGCCAGGGATGTGGTGGTTGAGGGGCCGGACTGGATGGGATGGGGTGGGGGCATCATTCCTATGTGGAGTGGAAGCAGGGAGATCGCTGGACAGATACAAATAGTATAACACTGGCAGGTGATCAGAAGGGGCAGGGGGACCACTGGACACCAGAGAAATATTTCTGTCAACACTGGGATGATGTTTTAACTTTAACTTTATGTATTTGATTTATTTATTGTTAAAGCGCCTTGGCTTTGGAAAGGCACTTCTTAAAAATAAAGTTTTGATTGACTGATTAGGTGATTCGTGGGCGGGATGACTGGACAAGAGGAGAACATTCCTGTCACCACAGGTGGGCAATTGGGGGGGGGGGCGGCAGGACTACTGGACCAGACAATAATTATTTCAACATGGCCGGTGACTGGGGGAGACCACTGGACCACAAGAAAATATTCCTGTCACCACAGGTAGGTGATTAGGGGGTGGGGATCACTACACACCAAGGACATAGTTATGTGAGCATTAATTTCTATGGGTGACCTCTTGTCACTGTTTACTCATTCCTCATAAACAGTTCACTGCATTCCACCCAGCTGATGCCCTGGAAATACTTATATGTTTCTATCATATAAAAGAACCCAGTAGAAACGGGGCAGTGCTGGACCTTGTTCTTACAAACCGAACAGGCACAGGATTACAGAAGTCACAGTGGGTAGCTCCCTAGGTACAAGTGATCATCGTACAGTGTGGTATAGCACACAGATTAAACAGGACAAAAAGCTCACTAGGACGATTGTACTAGACTTCAGGAGGGCAGATTTTAAGGAAATTTATTTATTTATTGTATTGAGAATTTGGTAACCAGGAGAGGCACACTGAGCCAAGGCACATTTCTAGGTGGACATGCTGAAATATACAACATAAATATCTAATATTACACGTAGCAGGTAATAAATTCAGCAGCACTGGCATATGGAACAATAAGGAGAGAAATGTGCAGACAGGTAGGAGTAACAAAGGTGTAAAACCTTGCAGAAAGTAACAATGAAATACTTACAAAAGTTGGTACAGAAGAAGCTGTATTCACAACTGGTAAAAAAAAAAAAAAAAAGCAATAACGTTTTCAGGAAGTTTGCATAGATTGTGGTGGAAGTGGGAAGATAGATCTAGGGGTTTGAGAGAAATGGGAGAATACTTTAGTAAATACCTTAAAGGGGATGTTGGGGTGAAAGGAATGGAGGAACAATGTAAAAGGATAAGGAGGGAATAAGTAAGGCAACAGCAAATTCTCAAAAGAAATAAGCAAGCGTTGGAGGAGGAGGAGGAGGCCACTATGGTTCTCAAAGGAAGAGGCTAGAGCAGGGCGGGAATAAAAACGACTTTTAAGAAGTAAAAGACAATCGAGACAGAGGATAATAGGGATGTATGTTTAGATGAACAAAGGGAGGCAGGAATGAAGGTGAGAGTAGCTAAGGAACAAACAGAGGAGAGGCTAGCCAAGGATGTAAAAATGGGTAGAAGACTTTATTCAGGTACATGAGTATACCTCTCAACTGTCCCTGATTTTCAGGGATGTCCTTGACTTTGCCTCAAAATTTTACTCTGTCCCTCCTAAAAATTGTGTTTCCGTGACCAAACAGTGGAATTTGTAAGCACAAAATAATGTCAAACATTAAAGTTGCAGACTTGTTCCTCCTTAGAAAATGCATTTTACACTAAGCCCCTTATTCTACCAGCTTCCTGAGCTGATATCTCCAATTTTGAAGATGTGTCCCTGATTTTGGTTCTTTGTCCCTGATTTTTTTAAGCCTTGTCCCTGATTTATGAGGCAGGAGGTTGACAGGTATGTACATGAGTGAAAAGAGGAAAGCAAGGAGAGGGATAGTGAGGATCAGGAGAGCAGGGGAAGGGAACTGCGTAGAGAATGGCCAAGAAGAAGCTAAAATCTTAAATGAGTACTTCTGCTCAATCTTCACGGGGGGTCCAAAATGTATCTGCAAGCATGGGGGGCAGGGTGGACACAAGTTCATTTTCAGTGGAGAGAGTCTGAAGGGTATTGGAAGCCTTAAAAAAAAATAAGGCTAAAGGGCCAGATGGGATACTCCCATGGGTACTGAAAGAACTGAGCATGGTGCTGGCCACCCCTCTGGCAACACTATTCAGCAAATCACTGGAGAAGGGAGTGATTCCAGAGGACTGAAGGAGGAGCTATGTGGTCCCTCTGCACAAGAGTGGCAGAAAGGAGGAGGCTAGCAATTACAGGCCAGTCAGTTTCACATCAGTGGTGGGGAAATGAATGGAGACCCTGCTGAAGGACAGACTAATGAAGTACTTGGATGCAAATGGGCTACAGGACCACTGGCATCATGGCTTCACAGGGGGAGGTCATGTCAAACAAATCTCTTAGACTTCTTTGAATGGGTGACTACGGAAGTGGTCCAGGGGAAGACTGTGGATGTGGTCTATCTGGACTTTAGTAAGGTCTTTGACACTGTGCCACGCAGAAGGCTAGTTGGGTCCTGTCCTCTTCAATGTCTTCACAGGTGACATTGCAGATGAACTGGAAGGGAAGGTGTGTCTCTTTATGGTTGACACAAAAATCTGCAATAGGGTGGTCACCCAAGAACGGGTGGAGAAACTGAAAAGGGTTCTGGAGGAACTTGAAGAATTGTCTAGGGTGTGGCAACTGGGTTTCAATGCCAAAATGTGCACAGTTATGCACCTGAGGAAGGGAAACCCAGGGGCTGTGTATAAGATGAGGGGAGGTACTTACAGTCACCGAGCAAGAGAGGTACATTGGGGTTATATAATCTCTGAGGATCTCTGGGTGGCAGGGCAGTGCGACATGGTAGTAAACAAAGATAGCCAGATGCTGGGTTGCATACGGAGGGGTATTTCTAGCAGGAGAAGGGAAGTAGTGTTGCCACTATATCGTTCGCTGGTGAGGCCACACCTACAGTATTGTGTCCAGTTCTGGAGATTGCACCTCTGCAAGGACATTGAATTTGATAGGGTGGAGGCTGTCCAGCAGAAAGTGAACAAAATGGTGAGGAGGTGCACGAGAAACCATGAGAGGAGAGACTGCAGGAGCTTGGTATGTACACTCTGGAGGAGAGAAGAGCGAAATGGGACATGACTGAGACCTATCAGTACCTCATGGGGGTTATTTAGCTAAACTAGCAAGCAGACTGGAACATTATTATGCTGTAACTGGGCATTTGGGTATATGTTTTCACTTACAGTTATACTCATTTATAGATCTAGATTGTATTCAGTGCTTACTGGTCTACTTATTAATTTGTATTAATACTTATTACTGAGTGTGGATTCTTTTACTTGATAAGTATCAAATGTTTTAAACATTTACAATAAGAATTATATGGCAATATATTTTAAATGCTCTTCTTGTAAATCAAGTTAGGTATTTTTAAATGTCTTTCTTGTAAAAGGCTTAACCACAAGGCCACCAGATTTCTTCATGGGCCACCACATCCCTCGGCTACTGCAAAAAAATAACTCATTACCCTAGGTAATGTGTGCTATATGTGAATATAAATAAATTTTTGTATTTAGCTAAAATTCCCCAGTCATACTAGACCCGGTACCATGATGTAAAACTATTAGAAGCAGCCCATATTATCCCTTAAAAAAAACCTTTTAATCAGATGCTCTGAAGTTACCAATATTTTTCTGATGTAGAAAGCTACTAGCTAACATAGAAAACTATTTGCTACCCATGAGGATTACTGCCTCGAACCCCACAAAAAGTTAGGAACGGTAGAACTATTAACCCAGAGAACTGCCTTGACAGACTGTATAAACCTGCAGACAACTCAGTCGAGGTAAGAGAGAGAGGAAGAAGGCAGAGGACACTCCCTGCTCCAGAGCTTCATCTTGATACCTGGTTGACTGGTGCAGTGAGTCTTGCCTATCAACTCTGGCATTTTTTGGAAGAGAGAGGATTAAATGCTTGGCATGATTTGTATTTCTATTTTTGTTTCTTTATTGCACCTACAGTAAAAGGAGCCTGTTTTCTCCTTTGACAGAATTATGTTTTTTTGCTTGCACTGCTGTTCAGAATATTATCAGACTTTCAAATATAATAAGTAAAAGACAAAGTTTAATTCAATATGGCATCTCCTGGTATTCCTTCTCGATTAAATAGTCTCACAGTTTATAACTCCATAGATGTATTACGTTAAGGTAAACTGGTCTTTGATTGCTGCTATGTATGCCATGCAGGCACTTTGAAAGTAACTACTGAAAGTTATGCTCATTTACTAAATTGTGAAAGTTTAGAATGTATAGCACTGTTACATCAATATGTAGGTTGGTGTTTCTATGAAACATCCAGGTCTGGCCTCTGCAGGGTATTACATTGTCCCAGACATCACAACAAAAGCTATGGATAGTGTACAGGTTAGGGTATTTCAGTACTTGGGTAAGTCACACTGCCCCAAAGCAAATTCCCACTGTCACGACCATGACGGTGACTACGACGAATTCGACATTTACAGCCACAGGGATAAAATAATTGGAGACAGTCAGACAGACAAAGACATTCTTGATCTGGGATGGCTCCAAGACCCACTAATCCAATAGGACATTCAGCCATGCTTATTAGCAAGCCTGTTAGACTTTATCCCAATCTTAATGAAATGGTAGGTGGGTTGTCTTCTCTCGAAGGTCATAGCGTGGCTAAAAGGTCATGCTTTGCACTCAGAGATAACCCTGGAAGTCATGCCAGGAAACGGAAAGAATCCTGGCACTTTAGGGTGAACAAGGTGCAAGACGGAAGTCTCTTTCAGTGGAGGTAGAGTACCAAAACTCGGGGGCATACGGTAAAGCTGGAAGGGGAAGACTAAGAGGGATGTGAGAAAATACTTCTTCACTGAAAGGGTGGTAAACACCTGGAATAGCCTACCAGAAGAGGTCCATGAGGCAAGGACAGTGGGGAGCTTCAAGCATGTGTAGAATAAGAATGTAGGGGGAAGGGACACATGTGACCAATTAGGGTCCAGGGTGTAAAAGCAGGCCGGGAAAATACAGCAGACTGGATGGGCCCACAAGTCCTGTTTGGATAACAAATTCTATGTTTCTGTCATATCCTTCTCTCCCTTATGGCCACCAGTAGGTACAGTGCCAGGGGTCAAAACTGACACCAGCCCACCAGCCAAATGCTGGTAGACATTGTATCGGGCTAGTAAGGTTTTCTTTTAACTAGCCCTGTGGCCTTGTACTGGAGAAGGTTACATTTCTTTTTTTTGCAACTTAGTATACTTTATTAAAGTTTTCAGAGAAGGTTACATTTCAAGAGGTACACCAGCTGGACTGCTGGAAAAGACTGTGGGGTTAGTGGGTTTTTCCAGTCACTAGCCCTGCTTGCTAGTGGCTGCAAAACATTATTTTGACCCCCGAGTACATGTTAAGGCTTGCCAGCCTCTCATAAAATTCCCCCTACTGCCCCTAGATCATTTTTGTGGCCCTCTCTGGACCGACTCAATGTGGCCCCTCTTTCGTATGTGCATATTCCAGAATATGAGGTACTACCAGGGATCTGCACTGGAACAATATCACCTCCTTCCTACTGAAAACAAAACCCTTCCCATGCACCGCAGCATTTTACCGGCCTTCCTAATAGCTTTGTTGCATTGGGCAGGAAGCAGTTTTGAAGCTGCTACTAATGAAGACTCCAAGATCTCATTCCTCAGAGGTCTGATCCACCCTTACCCCACTATCCAATACTCCATTTTGTTCTTCTTTCTTTTTTTTTTTCTTTAAATGTGCATAACTTTGCACTTTTCTGCATTAAACCTGAGTTGCCAAATATTGGACCACCTCTCTAACCTTTCTAGATCCCTTTTCACATCCCTTATCCCTTAAGATACACAGAATGCTAAGGATCGCAAAAGGCTCAGGAGCCCACATCCAGTGTGTCCTTTATGTAAGAAGTTTCGCACTTGACAGTACTGGAACAAGTCTTCCTTAGGCAACCCAAATCACTCTCTCAGTTGTGTAAAGGTTTCAAATTCTCCCTCTATAAATGGATGCTGGGAAATGCACCAAGCCTCTCTGCTTTTGTCTTGGATATGCTGCGCCCATTTTCCGCAGGGGGAACTCTGGACAAGTCGGAAGTGGTGGGTAACCAGTCTAGTTGAGCTCGCTTCCCCCTGCACATCTGTTTTATATGCATCACTTGAACTACAGTGCATTTTGCCCAAGGGTTCCTTTGTTTTTTTTGGTCAAGATTTTTTTTTGATTTTCAGTGTGTGAATTTGGTTCTCGTTAAGGTGCTGGACTGACAGCACTGGAACCGGAAGTCCTCCATTTATCCACATGACAGATACAGCACGGGTGATCACAGTAAAAGTTTCCCCACACTGCCCCGCCAACATTCCTCAACCCTGACACAGAGTGACTACCACGTAGGTGACAGGGTAGTTCGGGACTCCATGCCCATCAAGTTCTTGGCCTCTTATGTGAGACTGCCAGTAAAGGTGCCAATTAGTGCCAGTTGTGTTGGTGGTTTTGTGATATGGACACCTACCCATTGGGAACTGGACTGAGTCCCCCAGAACTCATTTCACATCACACAGGCCATTGAACAGCCCTCAGGTGATAGTAGCTTTCAACCACTACCAACCTGTGCTGGATTTGAACCTGTGACCTAGAGGTAAAAGGCCCCTTAACCCGTTACCAAACCACTGAGCCACCCAGTTCCCCTTGCCCAAGGGTTCCTAATCTGCTTTATTAAATGTGGTTTTAGTTTTTGCTAGGACATGACTTTCAGAGGGAGGTGTGGGTGTGCAACTCTCTCTAACTGCACCCTACTAGGTAGGTTCTTCTGTATCTCTCATACATTCCAACAATGATGTACATTGGGCTGCTTCATAATATATTTGGAGGTTTGGTATTCCCTCTCCTTCTTTCTAAATGCTTCCTTTTTCACCCTTATTGTCTCCCACCGCCTGAAGGACCAGATTTGTTGTTTGCTTTTGTCACATCTTCCACAGGAATTCAGTTAACCCATTCTTGATTTATGTATTTATTTTTTTGTTGACTGGGAAAGGGGGACTAGGAAATACTACCCACATTCAGCCTCATCGGGGGGGGGGGGTACAGATGAATACTAACTGACACTGAAACAGCTTAACTGTTAGTGGAATTGTTTTTAGTGACTGGAGAAATCTGGCCAGGAACCGGAGAGGAATTCCCCTATTTTCAAGAAGTGCCATGCGATCTACCTAAACAACCGCCAGGTAAGTCAAACAGGACCCTGTTCTAACATCTCATCTGAAGGATGGCACACCCTGACAGTACAGCCCCCCCTTTTGTACTGCATTCAGGTGTCACTCAGCTGCCAGTCTTTATGGTATAAACACAGTCCCAGTGTGGGACAAGAACCCATGATCTTCTGATCGCGGATGTGCTACCAACTAAATCATGCTGACAACAAAAAAACACAAAATGGCAGCATTCAAAAATAGGAAAATGATAAAGTAAACTTTCCATTTTACTCCCCTTTTCCTGGCGCCAACTTGGCCCTCCCTCTCTTCTTCCCCTCATCCATTTCCTTCTTTCTCCACACTTCAACATCCCCTATTTTGTCTGCCCTGTCAATCTTGACCAGTTGGGGAGTGCCAACTTGAACCACAAAGAAAGATAAGCACTCGGTGTGTTTTTCTGCAAAAATATCTTTACTGAAGTAAGTATTATTCAAGTTCCACAAACGGGTGCAGAGCAGAAATAAATACACACAGCAGTTAAGCAGCCAACCTAGCAGACGCCCTGCGCTTCAACTCTAACAAGTCTTCATCAGGGGGAAGTGCCAACTAGGTTTCCCATATCTGTAGTACAGCCTAGTTCTTGTAAACAAACATAACTCAAAATACAGAGCAATTATGAGACTACACTGTTCCAAGTGCAAAATGGAACAATCTTACTGCGCCCTTGTAATACTGAAAAGTCACCTTCTCCTCCAGGCTTTTGGTTAAGCCTCGTGGGCGTCAACATTGTTCATGTTGCATTTGTATGTTTTAAGATATTTATGAATATGTAATTTATGAAAGAATGTGTCAATGTTTGTTTACAGTGGTTTGTGAGATTTGTTTCTTTGATAATGTACAGAGGCCCCGAGCTTTGGAGGGACGCCTTACAGAAATAAATATAACCAAAGCCAAAACCAAACCAAATATGTGAATCAGAGAAAATGCAGATTAATGTTTAGTAAGTGTTTCATTGTAATTGTTCTATACTGCTTGATGACTGTAACATCTTGCTTTGGGACATGGTCAAAAACAGGACTAAGTCTCAAACCCTGTCCCTTGGTTATCAACAACATAAATAAAGTAATTGAAACTTGCATCATTCTCTGTTGATTTAGTTCTAGTTAAAGAGTAACTCTGCACTTAGGCATGTACTTTTATTTCAGCTATTACAGTTTACTAGAGAATACCGTTTTTCATTTTCAGTGTCCGTTTGCACGGTTTACAGCACATCTTGGTAGTCTATCTAAAAGACCTGTATAAAAAAAAATTGCCTCTCTCCTGTTAATCTCACAATGGCTCTGTTTATGACATCATAGTCCTCACCATGACAACAGACTGTGATGTCACAAACAGCTATTGTGTGGTTAGGAGGGGAGATCCAGATGCATTTTGAAAGCCGCAGTGAAATAAGTGCTGCATTATTTACAATATTTAGTGAACCAACAGCAGGGGAAAGTTAAAAAAACAACAAATAACTAGAAAACACCTAAACTGTGGAACAGCCAGCGCCCCCCCCAACCCTTCACTCACTGGACTCCCAACCCTTTTAAATCTCAATACAAATCTGCACTAATGGCAAATGCCACCTGTGCCTGCTCCATAAGACAACCCCTCCCCCCAAATCTCACACCTAGAATATTTCACCTTAAACCTCAGGAATCATTAAGACTATCCCTGAAACCCATCTTACCCCTAATGAGAGCGCAATCTTAATGCACTGGTCCTGTGTACTTCCTAGCATATGATGTTATGTCCATGGCCAAGCAATGCACTTACACTATTCTGTATTGCTATTCTTAAATTCTTTAACTATGTAATGTTGTCTTTATGCTATACTGCCTTTTCGGCACACACCACTGTATCTATTTATTGTCTCTCTCCCTGTATCAAATGCTTTACTGTATGTACAATGTGTCTGTATCTTACCAACTGTACTGCACCTTCAGACTGTTGTGCTAGTTCTATTGCCATTATTTGTCATATATTATATACCTGTATCAATCACTGTGCCATCTTCATGGCCCGGGTCGTGCCTGAAAACAGTCCATTGGATCAGTGCACCTACCCGGTAATCAAATGCAAAATAAATAAATAAATAAAACAGAACTGGTGGAAATCTAGTGTTTTAAGCTTTTCATTAACGAGTTGCTCTTTAAGGCTATCAAGATAAATGTAATAACCTTACTTCCTGAACCCCACAGTAGCTTGGGGACTTCACCTGTCATTTTAGTTCAGTGCTATTCTCTTTATTTATTTAATCAATGTGATCTAATAGAATTTTTTTTACTCTGTGCCAAATTAAATGAAAATCCAATAAAGAGAGCATTTAAAAATAAAAGTTTCCCTCTCAAGACGCCTTTATTTCTAGCACTTTTTAATAGTCTAACTCGCTGTGCATCCATCCAGCAGATTTTCAAGTTTCAGCATTTTAGGGCTAACTCTCCGAGAATAAATAATGTAATTCCTTGTTTCCGTCCCTATAAAAATGTGTTTGTATGCAATTTTTATATTTCACAGTTCACCAATATCTCAGGAACCCTTCTTCAACTGCTTCAATGGTGCTACTTTTAATTTTATCCTCCTTAGTCCCCAGTAATTAAAGTGATCAGCAGTGGCATCCCTGCAGCTCTGACACAGCTACAACCCCCTAGCAGACTTCTGCTTTTGAAGGGGGGGGGGGGGAGAGAAAGAAAGAAAAGCTGAGAGTTTTATTTCACTGGAACAAGCAAATCAAGCTCCTCTAAACCTTAACTTTATCCAATTGTTCTTTCAACAGCCTTTGGATCTTAAGAAACAAATAAAAATGGAGGCCATCAGGGGGTCCTTTTTATGCTTGCCGCAAATGGCAGTGACTGACACTACTCCAGCCAAAAATGACGCCACGGATTAGGGAAGGCGAATCATGATGCGGGGGAAGCTGTCAGTACAGCTGCCAGGATAATTACTCCCCAAATCATGTTGTAAATACTGTACTATCAGAAATGTACATGGACAATGTAAGGCGTTAATCCCCTTCATGTTAAAAAATAAGCACACACATCCAAAAGAATGACTTTTTTAATTTTTACTTATTGTGTGCCAACCACAAAATAAGGACACATGGCAATAGGTACATCAACTCAAAAAGGTACAGCATTTGGTTTCATACAGCTAATATTCTTGGGCCGGATTTTCAATGCATTTGCCAGTGCAATTTGGCAACTCCAGCAACATGGCAGAAAACTGACTACATAAAATTTCCAGGGACATCACCAGAACTTACAAAAGCAGTGAATTCTCATTTTATCTACAGAAATCCTGGGCAGCCAGATTTCTGCCCCTAGTGAAGTGTTTTCAAATGTACAGGTGGCACCAAACTGCATGTGAAAGTGTTTTAAAAAGGTGAGCTTTAGCTACCTGGCACAGAATGGCTTAAATTCACTATGCAAACTTCCTGTACTCATGGTGATATTTACAAGGTTCTGCTCTGCAAATTATTCATGGTCCATGCTGATTACACTGCATGGGTAGGGGGAAAAAAAACATTTATTGCCCATCTCTTTCATCACTAGACAGGAAGCAAGGCTCTGTTATTAGCCATTCGGAAAGAAAGAGAATTCCATGGCTGTCCAGAGGCAAGGATTACTGCAATGTACCCTATTCACATGATATAGAATCTTGAATAAAAAGTGAAAAATAAAAATTACAAGGTCTTTCAAGATTCAGGCAGACTGGGTTTTTACTTTCAGCTGGATCCGGTGTTGTGTAAGAAAATAGGATTTGGGATGAAACGTTTAAACCATTCGGTTGATCTTTTCAAACCATTTCCAAACTTTTTTTTATGCTGGTTTATAATGTAAGCAGACAAGCTTAGTAATGGCCACACCTGCTCATTTCTCCAGGGATGTCCTAATTTATGCCCTCTTTGATAAAAGACGGAGAAAAACATCTTTGTTGTAAAAAAAAAAGACTAGAAAGTCTGAATCTTTCAAAAGTTTCCTTCCATCTGGCAGACTAGATCTATGGTCACCCCAGGGACTGAATTTATATTTGCACAAGGAAGGCTGAAGTTTAGCTTGTGCGTAAATACTGTGTTAGGTAGTGCAATGCAGTAGCTATTAAACTTACAGTCTATAAACATGCAAGTGTAACAGTGTAATAATTTTTACAGAATCGGTAGTAAAAATTGGTTGCTAAATATGAGAGAGAGTGAGACAGAGAGAAGGGAGAGAGAGAACAATGGCTTGTTTTTCTTAGCATTTGGCCTCAGACTAATGACAGAGTTGAACCCTGACTTACATCACCATTCTGATCCCTAAAACCAATACAGCTGATATTTTGTCTTTAAAATGATGTGCTCAGGTACCAAATCACTCAGTACAAAGTACGGAACGTGAACAAAAAAATGATGGAGAGTTTATGCATTACACTCCTGTGCTTCACTGGAAATATCATTTCCGCAGTCTAGTTTACTAAACGGTTGTATTCTAACAAACTTCTGCAGGTTCAGAATCTTGAAAGAGACAAGAGGTATCAGCTGCGGGGATTACATGTAACAGTTACAGCTGCTGCAAAGCAGCAATGCATGCTCATTTTTTAAGGAGATTAGGAATGGGGCTAGCTCCTAGATGATATGTTTTGGGCCTTTCTCTTCTTTCCTCCTCCTCATTCCAGTGAGGAAAGCTCTCCTTCATCTCAAGCACAAGCCCCAACTGCTACAGCTGCTGGAGCAGTCAACACTGGCCCTCAACTGCTCACCGACGGAGACTTCTACATAGACTGTTCTAGACATACCACTCCTGGTAGGGCCAACCACCTGGAAGCACAGCTAGCCAGAACTTTCTCCAACAGAGAGACGGAGGCTTGGGACCCAGAAGAGGTGCATGCATTACAACTGGGTGAGACGGAGGCTAGGGACCCAGAAGAGGTGCATGCATTACAACTGGGTGAGATGGAGGCTAGGGACCCAGAAGAGGTGCATGCATTACAAATGGGTGAGATGGAGGCTTGGGACCCAGAAGAGGTGCATGCATTACAACTGGGTGAGATGGAGGCTTGGGACCCAGAAGAGGTGCATGCATTACAAATGGGTGAGATGGAGGCTTGGGACCCAGAAGAGATGCATGCATTACAACTGGGTGAGATGGAGGCTAGGGACCCAGAAGAGGTGCATGCATTACAAATGGATGAGATGGAGGCTTGGGACCCAGAAGAGGTGCATGCATTACAAATGGGTGAGATGGAGGCTTGAGATCCAGAAGAGGTGCATGCATTACAACTGGGTGAGATGGAGGCTTGGGACCCAGAAGAGGTGTGTGCATTACAAATGGGTGAGTAGTGTGGTGACATCATCTACCTGAGAACCACAATTTTTTTTAAAATCTTTTCCCCCCCATACACTGCTGCATTTCTTCTCAACCAATTTTGGTGTGATCTGAACTGAGAAACCTTTTCAACTAATCAGAAATTGGCTGTACCATGTCGCTCACCACACACTCTGACACTTGTCTACACAGATTTGTGACATGACACCTTTGCATAATATGTCAACAACACAGTGTCATGCCCACAGGAGGATTTCACCCTCCAAGGCTGGACCAATGAACTCCTGATCACATACTGTAACTCCCTCTCACTAGGATGCCAGTGAGCACTTCTGTATCCACAGAAGCCACTCACCATCCCCAAGGCAGGAGGTGTTAGAGATAGATGCCTGATGTGAAACAACAATAGTTCAAGGCATAAACACATGTCATATGCATGACCAGCAAACATGCTTACCACTAAGCTGTTGGGCATCCCCTTACAGGGTTCAAAAATGTATAATATAATTAAACAGGAATACCAACAGAGTGTGGTATGTCCATGGATACTGTCATGCCTTGGGTGCATTGTGATGCAAGAGACTGCAGGCCGAGTATCTCGTGCATCCTAAGTGATGATATCCATGACATACCATACCCTGGATGCTATTCTACAATGAGCTGTTTTACACAAAAAATAACAGATACTTAAAAAAAAAAAAGGTTTTTAATGATTTGTTTACATGGTAGGTTTACATTTAAAAAATATTAGTTCCCTTGTTTTGTCTTCTGGTCAGTAGATGGTGCTGGTGGTGCAGCAGGAACATGCCAAGGTACAGCACTTCCCCACCTTACTGCTTTGTGTGCCATGTGGATTGAGGTGTGGGAGGAGTGGTGGTTTAGAGCCATGCTAGGGGTGGCTGTACTTGTCCCATAGGTTCATATGAAAGATGTGTGTGGCTTGTTTCCTGCATGTGTTGAGCACCAATCCTGAGGATGGGGTTATGCACATATGCTGGAGCAGTGACTGGTTCCCTTAGAGTTTTTGTGAGATATGGTCTGTGAGTAAGAATAGGGATGGCACTGCAGGATTTAAAATGGCCCGATCAGGGGCTATTCATAAAAGCCACGCATGATGGAATTTCTGATAGCCTATTCTAGGCTTGTTGTAAAGAGCTGCAGTCAGCAGTATTTTGAGTGGCCTGATTGTGGCAATTCTGTAAATGATGTGGCTTCCCTCAGGATGCCTGGTAGAAGGGGGAAAGATTTTCTTTTAAGCAAAAAGTCCTATTGGCTGGGACCTTTTTCCGCTTATGATCATGTGCTGGGAGTCAATCATAGGAATAACGAAGTCTCAGACAATCAGGTTCTTGAATTTTTTCTGCCTAGCTGTTTGGCCCCTGAGCCGACACCTTCTGCCACCATTTTTTGGTTGGGCTGCCAGTGACCCTTAAGCTCCACCAACTGCACCCCCCCAACTATAGTGGCCAGTGGGGATCCACACAGAGCAGGACCTAAGAGTACCAGTGACTGTCACTGATGCGGCACTGTGCACATGTCTTTTTCACCTCTGTGTTCTCCCTACACAGAGTCCCTCCCTCCCTCCACCTTATGGTGTGAGCAGTGCCTCTGTCAGCCTAGTATTCATGTAATGTCCCTGCAGCACAAGCAAGCTCCCTGGTCCAACTGCAGGCATTGCTGAGGCACCAGAACTGACTGCCAACATTCCCTGACTGAGCCGCACTGCTGAGCAGCAGCTACTCTAGTCTAGTCAGCCTCCTAATGTGGCAACCTAAGTCCACTACTGAACCTGAGTCATCTGCACGGCAGTACAAATGATGCCACTGGGCCATCAGAGTGGCCAAAGTTCTTGAATTTTTATTGTCCACTGTACAATATAGTTTATACTGCATCTTTCATGCTAACGTATTCCAAAATGCTTTATACTGGTGAAAGACACAGTGACATCAGGAAGAAAATTTATATAATTCTGTAATATCAGAACAGTTAAAAGTAGAATAGAGTGTGACACTGGAATATGCAATACTCTTAGTACTACAAACTGGAAGACATGGTCACTGAGAAAATGAATTAAAAGTATACAGCAGTAGCCAGTCCAGTGGTGCGAAGGACTGAGGCACTGGGCAGCCCACTCCTGCCATACTGGAGACCTGGGTTTGGGAATGGAACTGGATTACTCAGGGGCTGCTTAACACAGACTCCCAAAGATCGGCTGCATGTCAGGGAATCAATTTTATTTTATTTCCTGTTTTGTTTGGTTTGCCTCTTCCACCGCTCCCTTCCCCACTCCTATGGTTGGGTTTTTGAATGAATTATGATTGCTATAGTCCAAAGCATGCCCACTGATTTGCATTATCAACTGTATCCTGCTAATTCATGTAGAGCCCCAGGAGTTTACCATCAGAAAACTGTGGTGTGGATGATCATTGCATTTTTGTGTGGAAACCTTGGCGCAATCAGAAGGAATTTGGAATAATTAATGCTTTGAGACATTAGCATTTTTACAACAAGTTGATCAGTTTGGTTTAATATGTACAGTATAAGTAGTCACTTTTTAATAATTGATTTTGCACAAATGGTTGGTATTTAAATGAGTTTTTAGATTGCTGATTGGTGTATTTGGTGACGTAAATGTGACACACTATTTAATGAATTGTGCACTTGTAAGTCTCCACCTCCTGACGAAGCCTGTAAAGGTGAAATGCTGACGTGTATCTGCTTTCTGGCGAAGTAGCTATTTTGTATGAACTTGCTATTTCTGAATTAAAGTGTTCAGTAATGAAATAACTTTGAACAAGTCCTCTTTTGTGTATATGGAGTGCTGCAATTTTGGGATTTGTTTGATCAGGGACTGGCTGGGAGAGGGAGGATGAGTGACATTAGGACAGCTCTCCTCCCTTGGGGAGGGGGAAACTCTGTCCTGTGGCTGGACTGCCACCTACAGGAATATGGGTGGCAACCACTGCGGAACATCAATGGAAAGGGACCCACGCCCGGATGATGGGGACATCTCCTTAGAGTCAGAACACACACACCACGGCACTGCACATGTGTGGGCCACAGGGAGAAAATCAAAGAAAAACCCTTTGCCCGATGCACAGTAATAACCCAGTCCCTCACAGGCCCTGCATCGATGACTGGGCACCTCTGGAAATGGTCCTATGGCAGGACAACAATGGAGAAGAAAAGTCCCAGAGAAGCTGAGTGTTGGGGTCAGGGAGACCCATACACATGGGGACTGGTCAAAGCGATCGGAGGATAAACACAGGGTGGGGGAAAAGTATATGGCCGTGCATGTATGTGAATAAAGCAATATATTAAGAAATCATTAAACAGAAAAGTCAGTGAAAACTGATCAGAAGTTCAGGATTCATAGGCAAGAGAAAAAAAAGGTGGGCTTTGAGGCAGGATTTAAGAGTGAATGGCAATCAGTGGACTAGAGAAAAAAGGAAGGCTATTCCACATAGTAGGAGCAGAGATGCTGAAGGACCATCCCTCCACCCATCACCCACATCATGGCCACACATCAAGATGTTCTGGGGAGCAGCATAAAAGCATGTGATCACCCACACTGTCAAGTTCATCTCCACTGAACCACCACCAAGAGCTGCTCTAGGAACAATGCTTGCACTCCCTCCCTCCCTTGTTCAGGAGGAGGAGAATGTCTGTGCAGATGCTCCTTACCATCCCCACCGGTGTCTGCTCCAGTAACCCAGGTACAGGGTGCAAACCTGGGTCACCTACATGCTGAGTGGGTACCTCTCTGCTCAGCACCACAGAGTCAGCTAACAGCTGCATTTTACACAGTCCGAAATTTAGAGAGGAGGGAATTTCAGTGGTCAGTGCAAAAAGAGATGAAGCAATGCATAAGGGAACCAGAAGCAGAAGGGTCAAGTTCTAGGGAGTGACAGATGCAGGAAACATTTCAGAAATGGCAGTAGGCAGATTTGCAGATTACTGGGATGTGGGAAGGAAAGGTGAGTTCAGGGTCAAGATGACACCCAGATTTCTGATAGTGGGAGCAAAGCAGAGCCAGGAGTCAAGTAGGGTGACAGAAGAAGTTGAATTATGAAAGAAGATACTATTTTTGCCAAGGAGAATCTGTCTCAGCAAATTTAAGTTGTAGGAAACTTATCTGCAACTAGGGTTTTATGTCAAGAAAGACAGCAAGAATGCAGGGCAGGACAGGAAAAAGGGTTGAAGAAAATGTATAGCTCAGTGACATCATCACATAAGTTCTATACTGGGCAAAGTACACCAGTGTGGGATACACAAGGCATTCAAAAGTTGGACCTGATGACTCGCTTGGAGGCTGGAAGCTGAGGGGGTTGTGGTGGGCTGGCACTACTCGGGGTGGAGAGGGATATTAGGCGACATCCCTTAGGGATCTGTGCTGGGGCAACTGCTGTTCAAAATTTCTTATCAGTGATCTGGAGGCTGGGGGCCTCCAACAGGCTGTTTAGGTTTGCTGATGACAGGAAGCTGGCAAGGATGGTGAACTCCCTCAGGGATGATGACATATTTCAGGATGACCTAAAAAAGCTGTGCGATTGATCAAACTCCTGGGATCTCAGATTCAGTGTCAAGGTGTCATACTTGAGGAGAAAAAAAATCGAGGTAGGAAATATACAGTGTGTGGAGCTCCTCTTGTTGCAGAGGAGAAGGAAAAAGACCTGGGAGTCACAACAGACAAGGGACTGAAGCATGACAAATGCGTGGCTGGTGTCAAGAGGGCCAGCAGAAAGTTGTGACACATTACAAAGGGGTGACCAGCAAGACAGAAGAAGTAATCCTGCAACTTTACAATGGCCTGTTCAACCCCCACCTGGAGTAGTGTATACAGTTCTGGGTTTCTCAATACAAAATGGATATAGGTGCAGCTGAGAGGGTGCAGCAGAAGGTCACCAAAACTATCAGGGGTTTGGGGGAATAAAGGTTTTAGGACAGGCTGATGGCCCTTAACATGTTCAGCTTGAAGGAAATGAGGCTGGGGGTATGATCATCTTCTGTACACTCAAAGGGTATCAAGACTGAACTGACAAGAGATGTTTGCTTTGGTGTCCTCCAGCAGAATGTGGGGGACACACCCTGACAAATTCAAACCCAGGCCTAGGAGAAACACAGGAACATAGGCAATGCAAGAGGAACAAGACTGACACTGCAATGTTTGTCTCCTACCTACCAAGCACCTGCAACATTCAATATCATATGAAATCCCTTTAGCTACTATATAAATGGGAATTACGAAATATAAAGAAAAAAATGATGAAAGCTGATTGGTGAAGAGCCAGTGACTTTTATTGCTTAAAAATATTTACTAAGTTCCCAGGGAATCTGGCCATCTCTGACAATCCAGCTAGTAGAGCTGCAGGACCAGTACTAATGGTTTTAAGCAGAAACCCATATCTTGTGCTACAATTTTTTAAATCTATTATGGAAGGCGAACACAGCATAACTCTCATTTGCAATTGTGTCAGCAGGAAGGGGAATAATAGTTCAGTGGAACACATACAAAATTGTACATAGCTGTCACACTGCTAGTCTCATGATGTAACTGGACATGGGGGTGGTGGCTAAAAAGATAAGGACTCAGGGAAGCGCTGGATACCCTTATAACAGGTGTTAACCTGGGGGCTGAGCAGGAAGTGATTGACACTGACATGCATTCTCCCCCACCCCACACACACATACACACCTTCGTATTTCCAAACATACTAACATAGAAACATAGACTTTGACGGCAGATAGGGACCGCTTGACCCATCTAGTCTGCCCATTTCCCTACCTACAGGATAGGCCGTAGATCCTAGTTAACCAAGAGCCTATTTCTTCCTACCCCCCACAAGAATTGCCTTATGTCTGTCCCATGCATTCTTGAATTCTCCCACAGTTTTAGACCCCATAACCTCCTCAGGAAGGCTGTTCCATGCATCCACTACCCTCTCTGTGAAATAATACTTCCTCACATTGCCCCTGAACCGCCCTCCTTCTATCTTTAAATTGTGTCCCCTTGCTCTTGCAAGTCTCTTTTTCTGAAAGATGCTACCCTCTTGGACTTTGTTGATTCCACTGAGGTACTTAAAAGTTTCTATCATGTCCCCCCTCTCCCTTCTTTCCTCAAGGGTATACATATTAAGCTCCTTTAGTCTCTCCTCATACGGCTTCTCTTGCAGACCCTGCACCATTTTAGTTGCCCTCCTCTGGACTACCTCTATCCTGTCTATGTCCTTGGGAGATGGGGTCTCCAGAACTGGACACAGTACTCCAGATGGGGTCTCACCAACTGTCTGTACAGAGGGATAACAACTTCCTGTTTTCTGCTGCTGATGCCTCTCCCTATACATCCCAGTATCCCCCAGCCCTCCCTACTGCCCGTCTCATTGCTTGCTAACCTTAAGGTCATCTGATATGATTATCCCCAGGTCCCTTTCCTTTTTGTTGTTGTTACTACCTCCCACCCATTGTGTATTCTTCCCTGGGTTCTTGTTTCCCAGGTGCATTATTTTGCACTTCTTTGCATTGAATCCTAGCACCATACTTGACCATTCCTCCAACCTTGCCAAGTCCTTTTCATCCTTTCCACGCCTCCTTGTGTATCAACCCTGTTGCAGATCTTTGTGTCATCTGCAAAGGCATACTTTTCCTTCAGTCCCTCTGCAATGTCACTGATGAAGACATTAAAAAGGACTGGACCCAATACTGAACCCTGCGGTACCCCACTGGTAACCTCTCTTTCTTCAGAGTGGACTCCATTTACAATTACCTTCTGTGTCCTGTTGTGCAGCCAATGTTTTACCCAGGCTACCACCCTGGGACCCACTCCCAGGCTGGTTAATTTGACTATTAATCTTTTGTGGGACTGTGTCAAATGCCTTGCTAAAGTCTAGGTAGGCCATGTCCACAGCCCCTCCCTGGTCTACTACTTTGGTCACCCAGTCAAAGAAATCTATTAGATTCGTCTGACATGACCGTCCCGCTGTGAATCCATGCTGCCTTGGGTCCTGTGCTCCACTGGCCTCTAGGTACTCAACTATTCTTTCCTTCAGAAGTGACTCCATCACTTTCCCTACCACAGAGGTCAGACAGACAGGTCTGTAGTTTCCTGTCTCTGTCTTGGTCCCACTTTGTGAGGGGAATCACATCCGCCTTCCTCCAGTCCTCGGGTACCACACCATCCTCCCATGATTTATTAAAAGAGTAGCCAGTGGTTTCACTAGTTCCTCCTTAATTCTTTTAGAATTCTGGGTGAATTCCATCAGGACCCATTGCTTTGTCCACCTTCAGTTTTAGGAGTTCTTGCAGAACCCTTTCTTCTGTGAAAGGACTGGGATCGACCCCATATCAAAGTGCTTCTGTTAATTGGATTAGGCACTTCTCCCTCCTCTTTTGTGAATACTGAGCAGAAATATTCGTTCAGTATCCTGCTTTTTCACTGTCCCCCTCTGCCCACCCACCGTTCATTCTATTCAGCCTCACTATCCCTCCCTTTGTCTTTCTCGCTCGCTGATGTACCTATAAAGGTTTTATCCCCTTCTTAACTGAGTTGGCTATCTTTTCCTCAGTTTGGGCCTTTGCTATTCTGACTTCCCTCCCTGCTTCCTTCTGCCTTAACTGGTACAGCTCTCTGTCCTGCTCCTTCTGTGTTTCCTTATACTTCCGGAATGCTATCTTTTCTTCCTGACTTTCCACAGTCACCTCTTTTGAGAACCATAGTGGCTTTTCTTTGCTTTGATTTGTTTATTTGCTTCACACAAAGGCTTGTTGCCTCTGTGATGGCAGTTTTGATGATTCCCCATTGTTGCTCCACACCTCCTTCTAGCCTGTTTGCTAGTGCTTTTCTGAGGCACTCTCCCATCTTGCCAAAGTCAGCTCTCCTAAAGTCCAGTACCCTCACTTTTGTGTAACCCGACTCTGTAGCTGAGTTTAACGTGAACCACACTGTTTGATGGTCACTTGTCCCAGATGGCAACCCACTTCTAGATCTGAGATCCTCTCACTGCCCCGTTTGAGAGTACAAGGTCTAAGATTACTCCCTCACAGTGGGTTCGAAACTAGCTGTCTAATTCCTGCCACCTGTAGGGCATCAAGAATGGCCCTGCTCTTGGATGTGGCTGCAGCAAATGTGCTCCAGTTAACATCTGGCATATTCAGGTCTCTCATCAATAGTATCTCCCTTCTCTGCCATTCTAAGAATGCCTTCTATCATATCCTTGTCCATTCCTCCCCTAACATGGGGGTCTGTACACAACCCTGTGCGGATTGTGGTGCCCTTCCAGTCTCCAAGGTGACCCACAGTGCCTCCTCTCCTCCTGTTTACTCTTTTGTTCAGTTGCTTTTATCCCTTCCTTTACATAGAGAGCTACTCCTCCCCCTTCTCCCCTGCCTGTGTCTCTCCTGTAGGTTATGTACCCTGGTATGTTAACATCTCAGTCATGGTTCTCTGTTACCATGTTTCTGTGACTGCTACGATATCCAGGCATCCCTCTTCCATCAAGGCCACCAGCGCGGGAGCTTGTTGCCCAGACTACGGGCATTGGTACTCATTACCCTCCATTTCCTGATGGCCTTACTCCCTTTGCCCCATCCCTGTCCTTCTTGCCTTTGTCACTTTCTTCATTTACCCTGCCCTTCTCTCCTCGACACCTCGTTGGTGTTTTGCCGCACTTACTACTGTGATTGTTGGGGGCTGGGATTTCCTGCTCCTTTCAGTGCCTCCCCCCTTGGCTAGTTTAAAAGCTTGCCAATGAAGCATTTAAACCTATCACCTAGGATCCTGGTTCCCCTCCCGGACAGATGCAGCCCATCATGCCAGTATAGGCTTGCATCACTCCAGGTACCCCAGTCCCCAGTGAAGCCAAATCCCTGAGCTCCACACCAGTTTTTCAACCACTGATTGAATCCCATGGTGCGGAACACCCTATCCTCTCCTATGCCATAGATGGGCAGCACCTCCGAGAAGGTTAACGTGCATGCTACTTGACTAAGGCCCCTCCCCAATTCCACAAACTCTTCCTGCATTTCTCTAATCCCTTTCTTAGCCAGGTCATTTGTCCCTAGGTGGACAATGACATCCAGCTCCCTCCCCTGTGCAGCTGCTCCAGCAATCCTGAGGATTCGCTCCCTGTCCCTCAAGCCATGGCAGCGGCAGGCACTCCACCTCCCTCCCCTTCCTCCCCAGTTCTACCTTCCTAACAATAGAGTCCCCCACCAGGAGTTGTTTCCTTCCCCTGCAGGGTCCCCTGCCACCCTCCTGTGGGTCTCCTTTGTGGAGGTTCCCAACATCCTCCTTGGTCTCCACTGCAGGTGCCTCCATAGAGAAACCACACTTTGCCAGAGCGGCATAGGTATTGTGGAGAGGTACAGCAGGAGGGATCGCCTCTGTTCCACCACCCTCACCCTCCCTGAGCCCACTGTGGTCCAACCGCTCCTCTTTCTTGGCAACCTCTGAGGCAGCGGCAGTGGCACTGGTGGTCCCTGGATGGAAGGGAGGTCCCACAAATCCTGGTCAACTCAGCCTGAAGATGAGCAACCTCCTCCCTCAGCCCAGAGAGGTGCCTGCAGATGGGACAACACCGCATCCTCCAGAACATCTTCCAGAAGACTGCTGCTCCACAGCCACTGCACTGCACCACTCCAATCATGTCTTATTTCTGTCCCTTAACTGTTTTCAATCCTTACTCTTTCCTCTGTTTTTTTTTCTCTCTCTCCTTACTTTCTGCCTCTGTGCCCTTTAAGCTCCTGATTGTCCTGTTCTGAGACAAGAATATCCTATATTTCTCAGTAGACCACTTACTTGCTCAGAGGCAGACCTCCAGCAAGCTAGAGGGGCGGAGAGCTACTCTTGCCCTTCTAGGATGGTGGGTCTTTGGTGGTTCTGTGATCACTCACTTCCTGCTCCCAAACAGGAAATTCCTGTTGTCAGTCAAATCCTGTGCCTAAAAAAATAGAACTAGCTTTGGGTGGGGGCGTGGAGGGGAGGGAAGGAGGGCAATATAGTCCTGTAATACTGTTAAACACTACTGCTGAAAAGTACTGCAGCTGTGACTATTCACTGTGTTGGTCATTTCCAAAACACAGTCTTTAAGAACTTGTATAGTGGACTTCTACACCTGCTCAGGGTTAGCTACCAGAAGCAACGCACCCCTTTCTGATGTGATATGTGGTCCTAACTGCCTGACCAATTATGCAATTAAGTTTCATATTCTATGATTTTCCAACTTAAAGGTCTCTGCTTCAGGAATTATTTTTGGAAGCATAATTTATTCAGCTAATCGGGCAGAGCTAAAAGGGAGCACAGTAAAGGCAACAAAACTCTGTGCAAACAAGTGAGCAAAATCAAGAGAAAAAAGAGACCACCATGGTTCTCGAAAGAGGTGGCTGAAAAGGTAATGGTTAAAAGGGCAGCATTCAGAAGGTATAAGGAGATGCAGAGGGAGAAGAATAGGGAGGTGTGTCAGGGAAACAGAGGGAAGCAGGGAAAGCAGTAAGGAGCGCAAAGGTGCAAACTGAAGAGAGAGCAGCCCAGGAGGTAATGGAAGGGGACAAGACATTTTTAGGTATGTCAGTGTAAACAAAAAGACCAGGGGTGAGGTTGTAAGGTTAAAAAGGGAAGGGGGGGACTGTGCAGAGGGAGACCAGGAAAAGGCAGACATCCTGAACAAATACTTTTCTTCAGTGTTCACAGAGGAATGAGAAGGGGAGGGGCCACAGAAAAGTAACAGGGGCTTTGAAGTGTGAGGGGGTAGACACTAGTCCTTTTTCAAAGAAGAGGGTCCTGAAGGGACTCACTAATCTGAAGGTGGACAAAGCCATGGGCCAGGTGGGGTGCATGAGTTTTCATGAGAACTAGTTTTACAATTTCAACATGTTTAATTACGTTGTTTGTTTGTTTTTACTTGTTACCTGTATAATAAACTTATGAGCCATCCAATCACAGTGGATTTCAAGGGAATAAATGAATTCTTTTATAAATTATTTTTAGAAACCTAAGGACCTCCATTAACTATCAGGAATATATATTATATAATAAAGCTTTCTAGGATTAGAAAGTAAACATGGGTACCTGGTTGGGGTTGTGTGTGAGACATATTTACCAGAACTGTGCATACAGATATTTGACTTGAAATATGAAAGACATTTTCTGCTGTATGTTCCTCTGCATGCTGGGGCTATCGTCTGTAATGTCCTAGTAGTGCGGGACTTTTTTAAACAAATGACATTGTGATTAGATTTATTCAATAGGTACATCATGTCATCCTTGCAGAAGCCCCTATAGAGGGTGAAACGTCACTTTAGACATGGTGATCTGCATGTGATTCTGATTACGAAATAAAGAACACTGATAAGAAATAATTTTGGAGTCTGTGGAGTTCTTTCTCTTTCTGGCAGGAAACAAATGGAACCCAGACTGTTCTCCATTTTCAAACTGCTTCACACAGACATGATTGCTAAACTACGGGCTAGCAGACAAGGGGAAACAAATAGTTTTAAGATCAATCAAGGTGTGGAACGGGCATGTCTCTTTAGCACCCCTGCTTTTTAACTTGTATGTCCTGTCACTGATGGAAGCTCTGTCATCACTAGATACCAGCCCCCTAACAGTTAATGGCCAGGAAATAAAAATAATAATGTAAGCCAATGACACGGTACTCCTCTCAAGAACTAAAGTATGGCCTGAAAGAGCCATAAGGATAACAACAGAACATCTGAGAAGATTGGGTTTACTGTTGAATGCACAAAAACACTACAATCATGACCTTTGGTAAATCCTGTCCCACAGAAAGACATTGGAAAATAGATAACCTGGCAACTGAGGAAGTTAGTGAATACAAATATTTAGGGGTGACTCGTTAAGAACATCTACTGGAAAGAACACCTAAAGAGTGTCAAAAATACTACAATGGTAACAACAGAAAGCATTAATAATTTTGCCAAACGGTTTGGAACAGATTCCTTCCTAGCTATGAAGAGAGCATTTACCAGCAGGCAAATCACCAGATTTTGTAAGTGGCAGATATTTGGGCACCAAACGTGCACATTATGGAATTAGAAAAAGTGCAAAATGGTTTTAGAGGATTGGCTGTGGCACTTCCAAGAGACAAACACATGGCAATATCTATTGAATCTGGAATGTTCCCCTTAGAGTTGTTAGCAATAATCCATGCACTCTCATATTGGAGAAAGATTCTGGGTATGGAGAACAAAAGGATACCAACACCTTGCTAGCTTGAATTCCTAAGTAAACCCTTTAAGGATAGCTGGTTTATGAAACTAAACGAGAATCTGAAATCCTTTCGCTTAGAGCCTATTTGGTTCTGTAATTGCCAACTCCATAAGGCAAATAGTGAAACGTTTGGAGGAGAACTATATAAGAACAAAATTAGGTTATCTGACATTGAAAGCTTAAAGATGTACAACACTGAGAAAATGAACGTAAATGTCAAATCATACTTAGTATTTTGTGAAAAGGCCAAGCACAGAGCTGCACTAGCAAGACTGAGACTGGGGCTAATCAACAGCCCATGAGGAGGCTGCAATTTTTGTACTATGTCCACAATTTTTTAACTCCTGTCTCTGTGATATTTATGTCCATTTAACTACTGTACTTTGCTTTGAACTGCCAATTTTTTTTTTAATAATGAGAGATGTAAATATTATCACCCTTTGCTTCAATGTGGCTGGAAGATACTGACAGAAGTAAGGCAGCCAAACCGTTATCTGCACAAGACAACTGGGTACCAAATGGCGTGGCATCATTCACGCACAGGTTTTTAAAATTAGATAGCCTTGTAATGTCTACATAGGGAAATATGAATTTTAAATTATGTATGAAATAAACCGTTATTTTACGAATGTTTTACATTCAATTAAATCTGAAAAAATCTTCATCTGTCTCAAGGGAGAATGTTGCAGCAGCAGGCCATTACAGGAGGTGGGATAAGTATATTATTGGGGAGGCAGGAGAAACAATGGGGGTGAAAAAAGAATAATGAGATAAGTAAGTCTCATTATTGGTCATTTGGTTATCGTGCAGCCATGACCCAGAACCACATACCCGTACCCCTTACTATTAGATCTCTTTCCACCTCATCCTTAAGCTCTACTCTTGAGAAACACTATCTAAATGCTAGTCATAGAATCACAGAATCATAGAAGCTTGACGTCAGAAAAGGACCTTACGGCCCATCCAGTCTGCCCCACTTTGCCCTTCTTCACCCCCCCTTCCCTGCCTGCCACCGCCCTCCCCCGTTACTCAGCCCCATCTGCCTGTCCCATGCCCTCTTAAATTCTTCCACTGATTTAGCCCCCACCACTCCATCTGGCAGTCTGTTCCAGGGCTCCACCACCCTCTTTGTGAAGAAACGTCGTCTCACATTGCTCCCGAACCTATTTCCTTGCAATCTGAGGTTGTGCCCTCTAGTTCTTGCTCCTTCCTTCCTCTTTGGAACCCCCCTTCTCCTACTTTATTGAGCCCTCTTACATATCTAAAGGTTTCAATCTTGTCTCCCCACTCCCTCATTTCCAGCATGTACAGATTTAACTCTTTACACCTCTGCTTGTATGTCTTCCCCTGCATACCCTGCACCATCCTTGTTGCCCCTCTCTGAACCCTCTCCAATGCCTCTATACCCTTGCACAGGTGTGGCCTCCAGAACTGAACCCCGCACTCCAGCTGCGGCCTCACCATGGCTTTGTAGAGGGGCATTATTACCTCTCTCCTTCTGCTAGTAATGCCCATGCCTATGTACTCCAGTGACCCTTCCCACTGCCCTGATACACTGGGACCTTACCTTAAGGTTTGAGGAGGCTATGATCCCCAGATCCCTCTCCTGTTCTGATTTTTTGATTTCCTCTCCACCCAGTGTGTACCCTGCTCGGGTGTTTCTACTCGGTAAGTGCATCACAGTGCACTTCCTGGCATTCAATTTCAGCTGCCACTTCCCGGCCCACTCCTTGAGCATCTTAAGGTCCTTCCTCATGTCCTCCACACCCTCCAGGGTGTCCATCCTACTGCAGATTTTAGTATCAGCAGCAAACAGGCACACCCTCCCCCCTCAGACCCTCTACAACATCACTGATCACTAATGCTGTGGGAATTCTACATTTCTGACAGAACAGAATTTCACAGAATTTTGGAACGTTCAGACGAATTCCACAGAATTCTGTTGTAAGCGAAATGGCAGAATTTCACTGTGGAATGGTATTATGCCATTCCAGTGCTCCACGTTTTTCCCATGGAACTTATTCCATGACCATTATATACAACTTCTGTCAAAGCAAGTAGGTGAATTTAATCAGAAATGCATGCAATTGCTTCCTAATGGCCATTACACACCTGCTTGGCAGTCCATTAAGATGTCTTAAAGACTTTTTGTTGTTCTGAAGCTGTGCCTAGATTTTGCCATTGACACTGACTCTACAGTGTAAGCTGCAAAATTGTATTCCGCCATTTTTCTGCAAAGCTGTTTTGTATCCTACAAATATATCAACTATTCCATGGAACAGGTCATTTCACAAAAAAAATTATTCTGTAAGTTGTTATTGACATCACATGGTTGCCTTGAAACAGAATCTGCACACCATGTGACCCCCAGCACCTTGCAGTACTCGACAGGCATTCGAGCGAGAAGGATCTCAGAAGCAGCTGCAGATTTGATGTAGAAAACTGACCCCAAATCTTGCTTTATTCTTGATCAGCCCAGCATTCAATTACTAAAGCCCTGAAGTGAAAATCTTGAGTGTTGTTTTATTGGTAGATTTTTGTGCTTTTTAGTGTGATCTAGCAGGCTGTACTTGCTGTACTGTGAGAGGGATGATGGGATTGGAAAGTGACTTTGCAAGACCTTACAAAATTCAGCATCAGTTGGCAGCCAGCCAGAGAAAGACACAACACTGAAGGCTGTAACAGGACTTTAGTGTTGATTATTTGTGCAGTGCAGGTGTTTTTTTTTTTTTTAAAAATCGGTGCTTGGTAGCTGCTACATTTTTATTTTTTTATTTATTGACATCTTGGATGGCATCTGTGAGCAGATTGAGAGGTTCCACGCCAGATACATTAACACAAGAAGACACAATATAGTTACAGTAAATTATACATACAGAGTACAAAAAATTCAACAGTGCATGGGTTGCAGTGACAAACAGTTACACAAACTGTGCTAAGGCATTGTACATGGTATGCTAGCGCTCTGCAGAAGAGAGAGAGAGAGGCAGAGGCAGACTGTTAGGGTGAGGTAGGAAGGGTCCGTGGGAGCTGGGATAGGAAGGGCAGAGGGAAAGAAAAGGTGGGGAGGCAAGTGCTAGGGCAAAAGGGGGTGGGAGGTAAATGCTTGGGCAAAGACTTAACTTGGCTGGTCAGGAGTTGGAAGTGCTGAGGCAGACTAAAGCTGCAGGGGCGCAGACTAGCGGGGGCACTTACAGGTACTAATGTCGGTGAGGTGCTGACGGAGTTTGCGCTTAAAGGAACCAAGGGTTGTGGCTCCGGTTATGTCATGTGGTAGACCATTTGTCCACAGAGGGGCCCGGTGAGCAAAGGATCGCTGGGCCACAGTTGTGCCATTTACTGCAGGGTTGTGAGGGTGAGGGCTTTTTGTACACAGCCCATTAATAGCCAATGAGAGACACAGAGACAGAGAGAGAGAAGCACAGGCAACCTCTGGCGGTACTATTCAACAGCTCACTTGAAACAGGTGTGGTTCAGAGGACTGGAGGAGGGCAGATATAGTCCAACTTCATCAGAGTGATAGCAGGGAGGAGGCTGGCAATTATAGACCAGTCAGCCTCACATCGGTGATGGGAAAGTTAATGGAATCACTGCTGAAAGAAAGGCTAGTGGAATACCTTGAATCAAATGGATTACAAGACCCAAGACAGCATGGATTCATGGGTGGGGGGGGTCTTGTCTAACTAATTTGATAGATTTCTTTGGTTGGGTGATATAAAAACATAAAATTTGACAGCAGATAACTACCGCTTGGCCCGCCTACTGTAGTCTGCCCATTTTCCCTACCTGTTTCATTTACCGCAAATCCTAAATGACCTGCAGCTTACCCTCTCTTTCCCCATCACTAGAGTTCCTTTATATCTGTCCCATGCATTTTTGAATTCCCGTATCATTTTTGGCCCTACAACCTCTGCTAGGAGCCTGTTCCATGGATCCACCACCCTTTCCGTGAAAAACGTTCTCACGTTACCGCTACGTCTACCCCCTCTATTTTCATATCGTGGCCCCTTATTCTTCAACATCTTTTTTTTTATTTTTAAAAGATGATACCCTCTTGTGCCTTTTTTTAGACCCTTGAGGTATTTGAAAATCTCTATAATATTCCCCCTCTCTCCTCTCCTCTCCTCCAGAGAATACATATTGAGATCTTGACCAGGGGTCAGTGCTGGGGCCACTCCTGTTCAACACCTATGTCTCAGGGATCAGGAGTGAAATGAGTCTCTTTGCAGATGACTCAAAGTTGAGCGCAGTGGTGGATGAGGAGGAGGAGGGGAGGATGGCCTTGAAGGAGGAGCTGGAGGCTCTGGAAAGGTGGTCAGGAAAATGGAAACTAAAATTCAATGTGGGGAAGTGCAAGGTTCTGCACCTGGGATTCAGAAATCCAGGCCAGGGGTATACCCTGGGAGGAGACAAAATTCAAGTCACGGAGGGTGAGAGGAACCTGGGAGTAGTGGTAGATGTCAAAATGAACAATTCAGAGACCTGTAGGAGGGCAGTGGCAAGGACAAATAGGATGCTGGGATGCATCACCAGGGGGATTACTTCCAGAAAGGTGGAAGTGATCCTTCCCCTGTACAACTGCTTGGTTAGGCCACACCGTGAGTATTGTGTGCAATTTTGGAGACCACATGTAAAGAGGGACATTACACTCCTAGAGAGGGTCCAAGGAGGGGCAACCAAAATGATCTGAGGCCTGGAGGAAGAGGACCTATGAGGAGAGGCTCAAGGAGCTCGACGTGTACACCCTGGAGGAGAGGAGGGACATGATAGAGGTCTTTAAGTACATAAAAGGGATCAATAAGGGGGGCCCAGTCAGGGTGCTCCAAAGGAAGGAGGGGGAACAGGTGTAAGCTGGAAGGGTGCAGGCTCAGAGGGAAGAAGAGGAGGAGGTGTTATTTCACTAAAAGGGTGGTGGAGCCATGGAATGCACTGCCCAGGGAGCTGGTAGAGGCAGAGACTGTGGATGGGCTTAAGAGGGGATGGGACAGGTACAGGTGGAGGGTAAATCTGACCAGGTCCAATGCAGGTGAAACATCTGGGTCAGGGGACAGTATAACCCAAGGGGGGGGGGACACCAAAATCGGTCCTCCATGTGGGTGCTGAAAATCGAGCAGACTCGAAAGACCATTAGGCCTATTCTGCTGGCATTTTAGTATGTTAGTATCTTCCAGTCTTCCCTTATATGACTTTTGGTGCAGCCCCCGCACCATTTTTGTCACCCTTCTCTGAACCACTTCTACTGTCTATGTCCTTCTGGAGATGTGGCCTCCAGAACTGGACACAGTACTCTAGATGAGGTCTCACCAATGTTCTACATAGTGGCATCATCACTGCCTTCCTTCTGTTGGAGATACTGCTCCCTATGCACCCCAGTATTCCACAGGCTCTCCTCATAGCCT
Organism: Neoceratodus forsteri; assembly: GCA_016271365.2. Lineage (NCBI taxonomy): Eukaryota > Metazoa > Chordata > Ceratodontiformes > Ceratodontidae > Neoceratodus > Neoceratodus forsteri. The sequence continues at coordinate 1,500,513,481 of CM057450.1, read as the reverse complement.
TCTCACATTGTTTGGTAACCTTTAGATCATCAGATATGATTACTCCCAGGTCCCTTTCCTGTTTTGTGGCCTTAGTACCCCCTTCCTCATCATGTACTCATCCTCCGCATTTCTGTGCCCCAAGTGCACGATCTTGCATTTCTTTGCATTGAATCTTAGCTGTCACAACCTTGACCACTCCTTAAACTTGCTTAGGTCCCTTCTCATTTTCTCTAACCCTCCTGGAGTGTCAGTCCTGTTGCAGATCTTTGTGTCATCTGCAAAGAGACACACTTTCCCTTCAAGCCCCTCTGCAATGTCACTTATGAAGACATTAAAGAGGACTAGTCCACACAGTGATCCCTGCGGGACCCCGCTGGTCATCCCCCTCTCTTCAGATTGAACTCTGTTCACCACCACCCGCTGTGTCCTATCATTTAGTCAATTTTTGACCCAGCTTACCACCTTGAGACCCACTCCCAGGTTGCCCAGCTTGTTTACTAACCTCCTATGTGGGACAGTGTCGAAGGCCTTGCTGAAATCCAAGTAGGTCACATCCACTCCCCCTCCATGATCCACCTCCCTAGTCGTCCAGTCAAAGAAATTTATCAGATTTGTTTGACAAGATCTTCCCGCTGTGAATCCATGCTGCTTTGGATCCTGTGCTCCGCTGGATTCGAGATATATCACAAACCTCTCTTTTAGTAGTGATTCCATTAGTTTCCACACCAACAAGGTCAGGCTGACTGGCCTGTAACTGCCAGCCTCCTCTCTGCTCCCACTTTTGTGGAGAGGGACTACACTTGCCCTCCTCCAGTCCTTTGGTACCACACCTGTTTCCAGCGAACTGTTGAACAGGGCTATCAGTGGTGCTGTCAGCATCTCCCTGAGTTCTCTTAATACTCTGACATGTATCCGGTCTGGCCCCATTGTCTTGTCTACTTTCAGATTAGCAAATTCCTTTAAGACTCTCTCCTCCTTAAATGGACTGCCATCTACCTCCCTCCCAATGGTGCATCCGTCGCCTAACTCTGGTCCCTCCCCTTCCCCTTCTTCTGTGAATACTGAACAAAAATACTTGTTCAGGATCTGCTTTCTCTTGGTTCCCTTCTGCACACTTCCCTCCTTCCCTTTTAGTATCACAATCCCACCCTTAGTCCTTTTCCTTTAATTAACGTACCTGAAAAACTCTTGTCCCCTTTTGTTATTGCCTGGGATATTTTTTCTTCTGTTTGCACCTTTGTGCTCCTGACTGCTTTCCCCGCCTCCCTCTGCTTTTCCAGATACAGTTCCCTGTCTTCTTCCCTCTGTGTTTCCTTGTACCTCCTGAATGCCATCCTTTTTGCCCTTACTTTCTCAGCCACTTCCTTTGAGAATCATAGTGTTTTTTTTTCTTTCTCTTTGTTTTGCTTACTTGCCTAATGCAATGGCTTGTTGCCTCTGCTATGGCTCCCTTAAGATTCTCCCATTGTTTCCCCCCCCCCACCAGTGATTTCGTGAGACATTCCCCCATCTTTGCAAAGTTGGCCCGCCTGAAATCCAGGACCCTTGCTTTCATGTGTTTTGTCTTTTCTGTTGTTCTCACACTGAACCACAGAGTACTGTGATCACTTGATCCTAGATGACTCCCCACTTCTACACCTGTAATTCTGACCCCATTGGTGAGTACCAGGTTCAATGTCATTCCCTCTCAGGTGTGCTCAGTCACTAGCTATCTTAGGCACGCCCCCTGCAGGGCTTCCAGGATGTCTCTGTTCCTGACTGAGACTGCAGCCTGGTTTCTCCAATCCACATACAGCAGACTGAAGTCTCCTACCAGCAGCACCTCCCCTTTAGCTGTCATTCTGTGGATGGATTCTACAAGTACCCTGTACAGCTCTTCCCATTGTGCGGAGGTCTGTAGATCACACTAGTGTGAATGGCAGTGCCATTTCCCATGTCCAGGGTGATGAACCTCTTCCTGTATTCCTTGTACCACAGTTGCCTTAATTCCTTCTCTAATGTGATAGCCACTCCTCCTCCCTTTCCACCCACCCTGTCCCTCCAGGATAGAGTGTAACCTGGTATTGCCATATCCCAGTAATGGTTCTCTGTGAACCATGTCTCAGTAATAGTGACAATGTCCAAGTCCACCTCAGCCATCAGGGCCTCTAGGTTTGGGTTTTGTTTCCCAGACTGCGGGCATATGTGCACATGGCCTGGGAATTAGACCAAGGAATTAGATCAGGGTGGGGAGGTGGATGTGGCCTACCTAGACTTCAGTAAGGCATCTGACTTAGTCCCATACAGAAGACTATTAAGCAAGCTGAGTAGCCTAGGAGTGGAACAAAAGGTGGTAAACTGGGTAAGAATTGGTTAAGGGAAAAGGCGGTAGTGACTGGTAGTAAATGGAGTTCATTCTGAGGCGGGGAGGGTGACCAGCAGGGTGTCTCAGGGATCGGTGCTGGGACCAGTCCTCTTTAATGTCTTTATAACTAACATTGCAGAGGATCTGGAGTGAAAGGTCTGCTTATTTGCAGATGACACCAAAATCTATATTAGGGTGGATACTTGGGGGGGGGGGGGAGAATAGGATGAGCAGAGACCTGAGAAAAGTTGAGAAGTGGTCGAGTATGGCAGCTGGTGTTTAATGTGAAGTAGTACAAATTAATATCCTTGGGGCATGGAAACCCAGCAGCTGAGTGCAAAATGGGTGGAGTATTATTGACCACCAACAGGAAAGAGAGCTTTGGGTAATAATCTCTGATGACTTAAAGGCAGCCAGGCAATGCAGCAAAGCAGTTGGGAGGGGCTAGTAGAATGCTGGGGTGCATAGGAAGAGGTATCACCAGCAGAAGGAAGTAAGTGCTGCTGACTTTGTATAGATCAATGGTAAGACCGCGCTTAGAGTATTGTGTTCATTTTTGGAGGCCACATCTCCAGAAGGATATTGACAGAGTGAAGGCAAGCCAGAGGACAGCAACTAAAATGGTGTGGGGTCTGCATCACAAGCCCTATGAGGAGAGTCTGAAGGAACTCAATATGTACACTCTGGAAGAGAGAAAGGGGTGATCTAATAAACACCTTTAAATATATCATGTGGGTAAATAAGGTACAGGAGGGAAGTACTTTTCAGAAGACAAGGTGGTCAAGAACAAGGGGACATGCTGTGAAGCTGGAGAGGGACAGATTCAGGTGAAATGTCAGAAAGTACTTCTTCAGAGAAAGGGTAATGGATTTGTGGAATAGCCTACCAGCAAGGTGGTGGGAGCAAAAACAGTGATGGTGCTCAAGAATGCATGGAGTAAGCATAAGGGAATTTTAATGAAAAGAAATGGGTGAAGGGGGAGGAAGAGCTGGAGATCAAGTAGGGTCTACGGTGATACTATAGGTAGGGAAAAAATGGGCAGACTGGGCGAGTCAAGCAGTCCTTGTCTGCTGACAAATTCTATGTTTTTAGCTGGGGCTCTGAGGGTATTTATTTTTAATTCTCTGCAGGCTAATGAGTATAAAAATATCTGCATTACGTGCTGCTGCTCAGTGCTGTGACAGAATTATTTATTTTCTCCAGCATTACTTGTTAGTGCATCTCAGGAGACAGTGCAGAAGAGTAGTTCAGGCCATGGACATGGTTGTGAATGTGGTAATACACAATCAAAATTTGCTGTGACAGGGAAAGGAAGGGGTGCCCCTGTGTCATCTGGTGTATTTGCTGCACAGCCCCCAGAGTAGTCAGATGCTGCCTCCACCACCAGTAGTACCAGTGGTGCCACTGGGGGCTGGAAGAAGGGACACTGGTGGGACAAACAGCGGTGCGGAGATTTGCCATGTTAAAAAAAAATAAAATCAGCTGATGATGTAGCAGCAAAGCTAATGGTGGAATGCCAGGGTGAGTCAGCTCAGCCAGAGTCACAGGATACAGAGAGGAGGAGGCTTAGCAGGAGATGTTAGTGTAGGAGGAATATTCACATGCGAAGGAAGTACAGGTGGAGGAATCTCAGCAGGAGATGTTAGTGTAGGAGGAATAGTCACAGGCGAAGGAAGTACAGGTGGAGGAATCTCAGCAGGAGATGTTAGTGTAGGAGGAATATTCACAGGCAAAGGAAGTACAGGTGGAGGAATCTCAGCAAGAGATGTTAGTGTAGGAGGAATAGTCACAGGCAAAGGAAGTACAGGTGGAGGAATCTCAGCAGGAGATGTTAGTGTAGGAGGAATAGTCACAGGTGAAGGAAGTACAGGTGGAGGAATCTCAGCAGGAGATGTTAGTGTAGGAGGAATAGTCACAGGCGAAGGAAGTACAGGTGGAGGAGACTTAGCAGGAGATGTTAGTGTAGGAGGAATACTCACAGGCGAAGGAAGTACAGGTGGAGAAATCTCAGCGGAGATGGAGAAGGAATATTCTTAGGAGGAGGTACTGGAGATGGAAGAGTCACAAGAAAAGACTGTAGGGGATGTTGTATAGAGCGTTAGTCATCATTAAGCAGTGCAAGATGACAAATCAGAAGACGTTGAGATAGGAGTCTGATCAGGCCAGCAATGATGTTGACAATATAGTGACTGATAAAGACTGGAAGCCAGAGTACCATGCAAGTAGTCCAAATGGCAAAAGGTCACTTTTTCCACCCAGAACAAGGGGTACTGAGGAGAAGGAGGAGGATTATGGGGTGGGGGGGTGCTGGAGCAAGGAAACATAAAACTGGATCAGAACGGAAGGGGAAAAGGATGGAGCAGGGCAAGGGAAAAGAAAAGAGACAGTAATAAGGGAGGTAAAGGAGGAGGCGATGCGGGCACACATGAGGATAAAGGTGGAAGCATGGGTCCAGTGCCCTTTCCACCATGGACAGACGAGCGCTATGCAGCACCCTAACCCAAATGTCTCTAGTCTGCGATTTCTATGTCACAGAAAGAAGTGATGGGAATGTGGCGATGTGCCAAATTTGCAAGGCTGTGAGCCGAGGCCCACTTGACACACTGGTCAGAACTAATGGACAGTGCAGCCACAATAACATATTATCTGGGGAGACCAGTCTGCGGTGAAATTGGTATGACTTGTACTTCTCTGTAATCAACACATGGCCTTTTCTGGTCTGGCATGAAAGCAGCTATCTACAAAAGATTGATTTTAATTTTCAAGGTTAAGATAAAGAAAGGATAAGGCTCATTTTTCATAGATTCAGTATATATAGAAATTGTACTGACTTTAATTATTGATGGCCACTGTTGTCCCAGTGTTTTGGGGAGACTGCTTCATCATGGGAAGTTGTTCTTAATTACATTCAGTCCTTTGTACCCACTCATATAATAGTACTGGACAGATGAAACTTGTTGGAAGGTGTTTGAGTTGTCATATGTTTTTCAGAAGTATTGGAGCTTATTGATCATTTCACGTTCAGAACTCCTGCTGGTATATACATGCATGTGTGCTGTTCTGGAGACCCCATCTCCGCAAAGACATAGATAGAGTGGAGGCTGTCCAGAGGAGGGCAACCAAAATGGTGCAGGGTCTGCACCAGAAGACATATGAAGAAAGACTAAAGGAGCTTAATATGTATACCCTTGAGGAAAGAAGGGAGAGAGGGACATGATAGAAACTTTCAAGTACCTCAAGGAATTAACAAAGTCCAAGAGGTAGCATCTTCCAGAAAAGAGATGTGCAAGAACAAGGGGCACAATTTGAAGATAGAAGAGGGATGGCTCAGAGGTAATGTGAGGAAGTATTTTTTCACTGAGAGGGTTGTGGATGCATGGAACAGCCTCCCTGAAGAGGTTGTGGGGTCAAGAACAGTGGGGGACTTCAAGAATGCATGGGACAGGCATAGGGCAGTCCTAGTGGGGGGTAGGAGAAATTAAGCTGTTGGTTAACTAGGATCTGCAGCTTATCTGTTAGGTAGGAAAATGGGCAGACTAGGTGGGCCAAGTGGTCCTTATCTGCCGTCAAATTCTATGTTTCTATGTTTCATTCTGTTATCTCAGCATCTGTCGCCATAACCATACCTGATGCATCTACTATCTCATACTCTCCCTTTATCTAAATCTTACACTCAAAGTGAAACTAAAATACAAGCATGTGTCGACACTGTGGAATCCGAACCTGCTTATTAATTCATATTCTGTGATTTACATAGGTTACCCATTTCAAACCATGGTATCAAGCAGATGCACCAGATGTGCTCTGGTACACTTGAAGAGCCAAGTCAAAGTGGAGTACAATGGCAGTGCACAGAGGAACATGAATGAACATTTCAAAAATCCACGACCAACTGCCCACTATGTCACAGGCAACCAGCTCAGTCCTGAACCCAGCAACAGAACTGCCCCAGTTGCAGTGCTGGGTCCCAAGTCGTGTGCACCCCCACGGCAGCACACAACAAATCATAAATTTCCGAGCCACCACCCTGCCTGCACTCCTCTGTGCACCATCACTGCACTCCCCCTTTAAAACTGCTGAATGTTATTCCAGCGTTATAAAATGATGCTTTGGAAAGCGCATGCAGAATACAATTCCCCAATTTCAATGCAAAATGCAGTTTTTGCAAAAATGTATTTTTTTTCATCTTTTTAGCGAACACTTGTTCTTGAACTTCACGACTGTCTTTTATGCTCTTCTGGGTAGAGACTTCTGCTACAATAATAAAACTTGCACACGTGAAGAGTGAAGCACTCTAATATATACTTGTGATCCAGTGGTCAGGATATACAGGAGTATATCATTCTTCAATAAAGGAACACTACTGGCCTCTTAGGCTTCAGATTTTATTTATTTAATTTTTATTGACCAGGTAAGCACACTAGACAAATGAATGCCTCTTTTCAGGTACAACTCTCATTGTTTTTAGTTTGAAAAAATCACATTTTAGGATTGCTAATGTAACACCCCAAACATGTGTGGGCTTACCTTCCGGGCTCCATGAAGCCCCAGACACCAGACTGTTTTTTGCTTGCTCCCTCAAATCCATTGAGACTAGCAGTGGGACTGGGGGCAGGAACAAGGGATGAGGAGAGACTACTTTCTTCAGTGCAGCTGGCACCTTTGATGTTCGCAGCCCCTGCTGCACTGCCAGCATTTTCCCTGCTGCTAACAATAGAGAAGAGTGCACTGGCACTCAGAGTGAGCAGGGGAATTCCCTGGCAGATGCCTCAAACTTACTGCAGACTAGACCATGATGGCGCTCACACATCCATGGGAACAGAGCATGTTCAAGGGCAGGAGCCCCAAATAAAACATAGTTTGGGGCCAGTCCCCATAAAATAACTACCAGTATATGGGCAGCCATCTTAGCCCCCTATGACTCCAAGGGACATGGCAACAAGGTCAAAGAATGGGCCAACAGCCAATCAGCCTAAGAAGCCTGATCCAGGAGCCCCAGGGGCTACAGGGACAGTGGAGGATGTCATTAATTCACTCAGGAGCAGGATGGCCTATCAGTCATCTAGGAACAGCCAGAGAACGACCCTTCCTAGTGACTGACAGAAGGGCCTGACCAACCGGAAGGCTGCTGCTGGTTTCTTCACTGAGGAACATTCTAGCATGTCTTCAGTCTGCAGGTGACAGAGAAGCAGAACAGACCAAACATGTGCAAGAGTGAGCTGAATATGTACAGAAAATTTGGATGGGGAAATATGTTTGTTCAGCCACAAAAGAGGAGACTGCTATTCACAGCACAGAGAAAGAAAGACTGAAATCTGAAGGTGAGGGCATCGGCCTGGAAGGGTAAGCCACCCTGCAGATGAGTCTCTGCGTGCCTTTTAAGAGACATTTTTCCTGAACGGACCCAAGAGATTTTGTACTGCAACAGAATGGCCTGGAAGCCACTGTGCTAGGCACCACAGCCAGCTGATGACCTGCAATGGATGTTGCCTTGGGACTTTGCAAAGGTAAGCTCACAGACCTCAATAATCCATTCAGACACTCCAAAAGTGTGAGAGACAGCTGATCTGCAAGATGTGTCCGATTCAGAATGACTGGCAGAGGGGAACTGAAAGAGCCAAACGAGGAGGGTGTGACAGAGGACTGCAGAATAGAGCTGGTACCATACATACAGCCAGCACTGAAGCTGGACTGAGGGTAACAGGGAGTAACTGAACAGGGCCCATGGGTCCTGCAACCCAGACTTGCTCTAATTATATTGTGCAACAGCTGGGCTGCTTATTTAATGGACTAGGCTACCTAGCTGGGATTTACTATTTGGGTTACACTGTTAAGCATGCCAATGCTCGCCAACCACACAGAATGACCAGCGAGCCTACATTGATCCAATATGCAGTATCCAGACTTCCTCGGGATCTCCCTAAAAGACCTAGGGGTAATTGACTATGCCATTGTGAACTTGGGTAGTAGTCCAACAGTACAGTTTGGCCAGCAACAGGATTGGTTGGGGGAGGGCTGCGCTAAGCACAGGTAACCACTGCTAGGATGCTACATGTATATTTTGCTTCAACCTTGCCTTTCTTTCTCCATGGGCCGTATTCCTGCCCTCCCCCCAATAAACTCCCTTATTATTTATTTGCAATTCCTGACTCATAAACATATTATTTGTGTGACCATATTATTTGTACTCTACCAGGGTGATTGTTTTTGCCAAACTGTTGCTTGCACTGTGTAGATAACAGGTGGGATGTACTGTTGGGGGCCACAGTGAATGGGTATTGTTTGGCAGGCAGCAGTACTAGCTCATAACCTAGCCCACTTAATCTTTCCCTGGATGACGGAACCTCACAACCGAGCACTGGAACTTTAACTCAACATTCTTGAGTAATGAATCCCCACTGAAGTTGCTGACCCAGAACCCTCAACTTTATTCTCGCCTGTAAGGCACAGGGAGTGTACTCACATCTACAGTGACCCAGTACCCTAATCTGCTGTAGAATTTGTTGCTGTAGCTGGTTGTTGTTCGGCTTCCTTTTTCTAAATTTAAATAATAAAAAAGGTTACTGGTGTAACAAAAGTTGTTTAGTTTCAGACCGTCGATCGAAATAATTATGCATCCTGCTATTTCGGAAAATCAACACGACCAGTGCAGCTACAGTACCTGGCCTTAGTGTTCCAAATACTAAATATCCTAAATAAGTATGCTGAATACTCGGTTTATGTGAACTGGAAAATATATTCCAGTTAGTATTTTGATTTTACATGTAACTCAGTATTCTGAAGATGCTTGACACTGGGCAGGCTCAGTGCACTTTTTGGTAATTACTGGAGGCCTTTCCACAGAGCTTATTTTGAATACTGAGCTAGCTGTGGTTCAGCATTCCACTATTATTCGGAAAGCTACTCAAATGTCCCAGCTGTGTTATGTGGAATGCCAGCATTTGGAATACTGCCACCATAGTTTACCTATTTACCTCAAGTTCCTTTGTTACAGCCTGTACTCTGCTGTTCTGTAACCTTGGTAGTTCGCATGTGCCTGTATACTGGTTTCGTTTACATTGGCTGTACTTTTCTTCCCATTCCCCTCCCCTCGGCTGCACCTAGAGAGGAGCCTTGGCTCAGTGTGCCTTTCTCAGTTGCCAATTTTTTTAATTAATCAGTCGGTACATACATACATACGTATCTGGAATACTGGTGGTAACGTGGCTGGAATACCTATTTGGAATACTCAGCATTCTGAACAAGACTAGAATATTACCAGCCATGTAAACATGTTGACAGTTCAGCCATTCATGATAAAGTATTATACAACGGGGGGTCTGAGAATGGGGCACTCTAATTGGCTGACAGACACTTCTGAGGTACGGTAAATCCCAGCATAACTGCAGCAAAAGGTACCAGTCAGCTACAAACAAAAAAAGGAAAAGTAAATCACTACTACTGTCCTGGCAGTCCAATTCAAAACAAAGAAAATGTCATATTGTTTTATCACTAAACGTCAACCCACAAAAGCTGTTATAACTCCAGCAATCATTTTATAAATTAAACTATATCAACATGTTAAAAAAAAAACTCTTTTTAAATGCTCCAAAGACCTGACGATCCTACTGTAGAATTTGTATGCTACTTACTTGCAGTTTGCAGCGGAGTACCTCCAAATGGAAAGATGGCCCAAAGTCAGACTGTGGCTCTCAGTCAATGCCCTCCTGGCTATCACACTCCATCTCTGAGTGCTCAAACAACTACCACACCAGTGATTAAAGCAAAAGGGAACTCGGGAACTAGTCTCCCCATGCCCCTTCATGGTACACATCAGAGGAATAGTAGTAGTAAGAGTAGAGTTCCTCGTTATAAATGTCTGCTTTAACCACTCTACCACACCAAACAGCTGCCACTCCAGACCACAGGTTCTGCTGAAATCACAGCCAACCGCCAAAATACACAGTACACAAATAAAGTACAGTTATGTAAGAACTTACCGTAACAGTAGATCTTAGAGAACAGCTCTTGCAGCAGGTTACACCATTAGGACTGAAGTCGGCAGGCGTCAGGACCCCAAGGAAAATTTTCTGGCTAGCAGTCTTCAGTGGGGACCACCTCCAACGTCGATTCCGCCCCCGATGTCAGGCGTAGTACATAAGGAGGCGGTCCCGCCAGAATCCCCAGTTCTCCCGCCGGAGACTTCCGGTCGCTGGATGACATCAGAAGAGGAGACCGAGGACCTGCCATCAGATGGCCAAGACTAAGAACCGACCTTTCTGATCCTAAGGATAGTGTTAGGCTGGAACCTACTTCCTCCAAGGGGGAATGGTGGGCGGGAAAGTACCTGCTGCAAGAGCTGTTCTCGAAGATCTACTGTTATGGTAAGTTCTTACGTAACTGTACTATCTTCTTCGAGGTACAGCTCTTGCAGCAGGTTACACCATTAGGACTGATTCCCAAGCAATGGCACCTTGAGAAGCCATCGGGAGGAGGCAAGACAGAGATTCAGACCTGTCTTGAGTCTAAGACAGGAGGCCCTGAAGAACAGCAAGGCCGAAACCCGCTCTTCGCCTTGAGGTGATATCCAGGCTATAATGCCTGATAAAAGTGTGCACCAAACTCCAGGTGGCTGCGGCACATATAGCCGACGTAGACACGTTCTTCAGTGCTGCAAAGGAAGTAGCCACTCCTCTTGTGGAATGGCCCTTGACCACTCCTGGTAAGGGTTTCATACGTTTGTCGTAACAGAATGAGATACACTGAATGAGCCAGTGAAAGGGTCTGTTTCAAAACTGGGGCCCCTTTCATCCTCTCAGCAAAGGAAACGAACAGCTGCTCCGCTTTCCGGTGCTGTTTGGTTCTGGTCAAATAATACCTGAGACACCTGTGGACATCCAGGGTGTGGAGCAGTGCTTCTCCTCGATTGGCGTACTCAGGAAAGTACACTGGTAAATCAATGTCCTGGTTAAGTCAGGCTGAAACCACCCTGGAGCAGGAACTTAGGATTAGTCCTCAGGACACCTTATCCTGATGAAAAATTAAATAAGGCTCCTTGCACATGAGAGCATGTAATTTGGAGATTCTTCTCGACGAAGTAATAGCAACCAAAAACAACGTTTTCCACCACAGAAAACATAGCTCGCAATCTGCGGCAGGTTCAAAAGGTGGCAGCGTAAGCTGCTCCAGGACAAAGGGTAAATCCCAAGGAGGGACGGGATCCTTAATGGGTAGCCTAAGGTGGAGGACCCCCCTTAAAAAGGCATGGGTAGTATCCAGCTGGGTCACCATGCGGTGGCCTATGGGGGCATGATAAGCTGAGATTGCACAAAGGTGCACTTTGATTGAGGAGTAAGATAGCCCGGATTGAAAGAGGAAAAGCAGGTACTCCAGAACCAGCTTCTCAGGACAGTCTAAGGGCGAGAAACAGCGTTGAGACCACAGGCAAAACCTGCGCCACTTCATGTCGTATGCTGCATGTGTTGCCGGTTTTCTGGCGGCAGAAAGTACCTCTGCCACCTCTTGCGAGACCCCGTGTCGCAACATGGCTATGTCTCTAGGAGCCAAGCATGCAGGTTCAGTGAATGTATGTCTGGGTGGACTAGTGAACCCTCTTCCTGAGATAACAGGTGGGAGCTGATTGGCAAAGGAAGTGGAGGTTCCCGGGACAACTGATTCAGAAGCGGGAACCAAATTTGCCTGGGCCAAAAAGGCGCTATCAAAATAAGCGTTGCGTGCTGCCTGCGAAGTTTGAGAAGGACTCTCTGGATCAACGGGAAAGGAGGGAAGGCGTAAAGGAATCTGCCCGCCCAGGAGAGGGACAATGCGTCTCGCCAGAAAATACCAGACCCTGGATCTAGCAAGCAAAAATTAGGCAGTTTTGCGTTGGATGGGGAGGCGAATAGATCTAATTCTGAAGTGCCCCATCTGTGGAACAGATCCTCCGCCACCTCCTGTAGAAGTTCCCACTCATGGGCTCTGGCCTGGGAACGACTCAGGCTGTCCGCGACAGTGTTGTCCACCCCGGGAGCGTGAACTGCAATGAGGTTTGCGCCGTGTCGTATTACCCATTCCCACACCCTCATGGCCTCCCTGCAAAGGGGGTAGGAGTGTGTGCCTCCTTGTTTGTTGAGGTAATACATCACCGCAGTATTGTCTGTTTGTAACAGGAGAGTACTTGGTGGAATCTCCGACTGGAAGACTCGCAGGGCATAAAGGACCGCCCTCATCTCCAATATGTTGATATGGAGATGAGATTCCTGGGTAGTCCATGTTCCCTGAGACCTCACCCCATTCAAATGCGCTCCCCACCCCAGCCCTGAGGTGTCTGTGGAGAGTGCTATCACCGGGGACGAAGCCAAGAAGGGAACCCCCACCGAGAGGGTTCCCGGATCTAGCCACCATTGCCAGTCTCGAACCACGGCCTTCGTGATTCTGATTGGCTGCTGCAGATGGTCTTGCCTTTGGTCCCATTGCACGCTTAACATCCACTGGGTTACCCGCATGTGGAGTCTTGCCATCAGGACTGTTGGAATGGCCACAGCCATGTGACCGAGCAGGCGAAGGACCAATCTGGCTGGGACGATCTTCTTCGCTGATAGGTCCCTTATGAGGGATTGAATGCGTTCTGCTCTGTCTTCGGGAAGAAAAGCTTTTCCCTTGACGGCGTCCAGAACTGCCCCCATGAACTGCAGCTTCTGAGACGGTACCAGGAGAGACTTCTCGTAGTTGATTAAGATGCCCAGAGACTGAAAGAGAGCCTGGGTATGCTGAATGGCCAACAGCAATGCCTCCTTGGAGGAGGCCATGAGAAGCCAGTCGTCTAGATGCGAGAACACGTAGTGGCCCTGTCTCCTCAGAGACGCTGCCACGACTGCCATGCACTTGGTGAATACCCTGGGTGCTGATGACAGCCTGAAAGGAAGTGCTCGGAACTGATAGTGGCGGCCGAGAAACTCGAAGTGCAGGAACCTCCTGTGCGCCTGAGCGATACGGATGTGCAGGTAGGCGTCCTGCATGTCTAGGGATGCCAAGAAAGCGTCCTTCTTCAGCATGGGGATCAGTCCCAGGAGGGTCACCACTCGGAAGCACTTGTAAGCGACCGACATATTGAGGTCGCTGAGGTCCAAGATTGGACGGAGGTCCCTGTTTTCTTTGGAACCAGGAAGAAGTGTGAATAATAACCTGCTCCTCGCTGGTTCCTGGGCGATGCTCCAAAGCTTCTTTCTGTGAAGCGTGAGCACTTCCTGCTATGAGCAGAGCGTGCTGACCCAAATAGCAGGAGAGCAGAGGAGGCCTTGTGAGGGGCTTGTCTAGGAATTCGATATAGTGGCCTTTTTCGACCAACTGTAGCACCCACCTGTCGGTGGTGATCGACCGCCACCCTGGCAGGTGGTCTGCGATGCGACCCCCGACCTTTGTTTCCCATTGATCCTGAGGAGGGGTGCGGGCCAGGAAGGAGTCATGCTGTGGCAGCAGAGGGTCCTGCAGGCTGGGCCGACTTGGTAGCCCATTGGCCTCTACCTGAGGGCGTCTTGACCTGGGCTTTCCGAGAGAAGGACCCCTCTGTTGCCGGCGGAATGAGGTTGTTGCCTCTGAGTCCGGCTGCGGAAGCGACTCTGGTTCCTATGAAGAATTGAGTCTAGATCTGTACATGGCGGACAGATCTAACAGCCTCCCAGCTTCCTGTAATTTGGTGATGACCTTTTCGAGGTTCACCAAACAAAACTTCGCCATGAAAAGGAGCATCCATAATGTTTTCTGGGCGTCGGGGTAAACCGGAGACACAGAGCCATGAGTGTCTCCAGAGACATACGCCTGAGGCTGCCGCTCTGGCCGAAGAGTCCGAGTCATATGCGGCTCGGAGCACCTGGGTCCCACATCTGAACCCGTGTGGAGGAGCTGAAGAAGTTCCTCTTTTTGGTCACCGTCTGGCAATTTCTCCGCCAGTTCTTGTCCCTGTTCCCACAGCGCGTTCTGGAACTGAACCATGTGGGTCAGGTAATTCAATGCTCTAATGGCGCAAGTTGTGGCCGCGTAAGTGCGCCTGCCCAGCACGTCCAATTGCTTGGACTCCGGGTCTGGTGGCTGCGTGCACAGAAGTTGCGGTCTCTGAGACCGGTCATGAGAAGCTGTAATGACCAGGGAGTTGGCCAGAGGATGGTTAGCCAGGTAGTGGTCCTCCCTTGGGGCCTTGTACAGGCGGTCCAGCCTAACCGGCATTGCGAGGTCGAATGTGGATGCTTCCGCTGCTTGGTGGCGTCCCGAGAAGGTGTCCACCAAGGGTGGCACTACCACAGGCTTGGGATCCTTTTGCCGAAGGTAGCGGGCAAGGAGTAGTCTTTCGGGGTCGAGTTCCTCCGCATCCCATCCCATGTTCTCTTGGATGTGTCTCATTATCTCGGAGAACAAGAGGTCATCCGGAGGAGACCTAGGGAGGTCGCGTGGGTCTGGAGAGGGGATGCTGATCGGTGAAGGAGACCTGGAGCATTCAGAGATGTCAGATCTGGAATCCTCCATAGACGGCGAATACCGACGTCTTCTGGGTCTCTTGGGGCTGGGTGACCCTGAAGAGGATCTAGACGGAGGCCTTCTATTTTCTGTAGATCTGCCCCTAGGAGGTGCTGCTGGCTCCTGGGGGAAAGGCGCTCGTCCTGCTGCCCCTTTTGGCGAAGGAGGGGTCACAGGCATCGGTGGTGCCGTGAGTGCGGGAGGAGGGTGCGTGGTGACCACATCCTTTTTGATGGTGTCCCACCAGAAAGTGAAGAGCTCCTTCACTTCTGCCAAGTTTAGGCCTGATGACGGACCGGGTGCCGGTGGCCTGTCGTCGGGGCCAGGCGTCAGCTCCCCGGGGGTCTCAAGTTCCGGAGAGGGCTCCTGTGGGAGCTCGATGGGTTCAGAATCGCCCACCTGGTCTTCGGGCTGAGTAGACTCCTCCTCCGACAATGCCTCCCGACTGACGTCGGTAGGTGGCGGTGTGGTCCTTCTGGCTGTGATGTCTGACGCCGGTCCCCCCACCGGCGTCCTGGGGGGGTGAATGCCTGACTGGCGATGGGTGACAAACTGCCGCCGGTTCCCGGGAGTGTTTGTGTACCTTGGCAGGCGTCAGAGTGGAGCGGCCGTCCAGATCCGGCGTCCGCTTAAGGAAGGTCAGCTCACCCAGTGCCTTGCATTGGGGTGGCGGCAAGAGACGGCCGGACTTCGGGGGCCGAGTGCCTGGGCGAGGACTTGTGATACTCCCTTGACCTGGGCGAGGCCTTAGCAAGGCGGGCCTGGAGGTCTTGGCAGGCTGCAGAGTCGAAGAACGCTGGCTGATTGACCACGACCGGGGAGGCTGAGAGTGGGCTCTAGGCGGGAGCGGTCCGACCTGGAGCCGGAGCTGCAGGAGTCCGAGGCCCTGGAGGGGGATCTAGGTCTGACCTTCTCCCGGTGCTTCTCGTGGTGCCTGTGCGACTTCCCCGAAGATTCCCCCCTGGAGGAAGGTTCCATGGCCTTGAGCTTTTCTTCAAGAAGGAAAGCCTGGAGAGCCTTCTGTCGGCTGATTCTCGTTCTGCTATTGAAGCCCTGGCAGAAGGAGCAAGCCTGGGTGTTGTGATCCAGGCCCAGGCACCGAATGCAGGCTGAATGAGGGTCTTTAAAAGGAATCTGCTTCCCACAGGCACACTTCGAAGAATGGCCCTCCACTGAAGTTGGGGAGGACATCAGACGAAGAAACGGCTTGAAAAAGGATTTCTTCTGAAGTTTGGAGAGTTTGGAATAGATTTCCTGGTCGTCATACGCTAGTACTAAACTGATGAGGTCGAGACATGCAAGTCGTGGCAGGAAGAACTGGGGATTCTGTGGGACCGCCTCGCATGTCACTACGCCTGGCCGTCGGGGCGGGACCGACGTCGGAGGCGGTCCCCGCTGAAGACTGCTAGCTAGAAAATTTTCCGTGGGGTCCTGACGCCTGCCGGCTTCAGTGCTAATGGTGTAACCTGCTGCAAGAGCTGTACCTCGAAGAAGATCTTGCATCTCCTTCAGCAGCTACAAATGTTAGCTGCTCATTGGTTCACCATGCTGCTGATGCGAGGTGCTGACAATGACCAAAGCAAGCTATCTGTAAAAGAAAAATGCAAGCTGCTCGCAATAGACTGCAGCCAAGTCGCTCACAACAGACTGCAGTCCCTTAGCCTCACAGTTCATACCATGTTCTCTCTCTTTCTCTTTAACAAAAAAAAATCCATTTATTAGTGTGTTGGGGGGGGGGGGTTCCTTCAACCATTTTTCTACCTAGTAATAAAGGACTATTTACTATGCATAGGAAGGATCTTACAGTACAAAAAAAAGCTTTTTTTTTTTTAAACAAAGCTTAATATATAGATTTTTTTTAAACCTTTACCTTCAACAAATGATATAGTTACAATAATCCGACCTGGAATGTAGGTTATAGTGGGATTTATACACTACTGGTGTGGTAAAGTCACAGAACCACACCAGGCATGGGGTAAACCCCACCACAACCCACACCCTGTTGTACATTATTGCTTAATCCGCCTCCTACTGCATGAGTGGTTAGACTGTGTGGGAGGTTTCTCAAACTTCAGAAAGGATGAAGCAGGGCAAGTTTTTGTGTAGTAACACTAGTACTGTGCAGCCTTTTTTTGTACTTTCTATTAACAAAAATTGAGAAGAAGTAAAACAAATAGCTGCATCAGTAAATTTTACAGAAGGCGAGTGATCGTGTTTTTCAAACTTGGGACAATACCAGGCCTAAGTGGGGGCTAGCAGAGTCCCATTTACATTCAAGCAGATATAGTCCCAAACACAACCAGAAAATGAATGAAATATGTAAGCTATTTTCACAGGCTGACACTAGTTCCTGTATGGTGAGGCTTCTCCCCCAGACACCACATTTTGGACAAATTTGTTGTTTTCGTGAGATTGTACAATATGTCAGAAATGGTGAAAGTAATGTTTAGCAAATGCTACAATCTAATAATATTTGGTAAAATATGCATGGAGTGAGTGTTAGTGTTGGTGATGGTGGTAGGGATACCATAACTGCCATCTTATCCTTGCATGCTCCTTCAGGTTAAAGGAGAAGTAAGTATTGCTGGGTCACTTGAAGTCTGAAAGCTCATGGAAGGATCTTTCATATGAGGTACTAGGCTCACCTGAAGGTCTCAGGAGTCCTGAAATATAAATATGCATAGATCATCCATCAATTAAATCGAGGTAGCAGCCTTTTCATAGAATCATGAGACAAAGTGATGTCACTGAGCTTATGCTGTTAATTACAGCTTGTCCCTCAGTGATATAACCAACGCTCTGTTTCAAGACTGCATGAACTGCCTGCTGCCTCGATTCTGCTTACAGATGATTCAGATATACTTATATTTCAGGACTCCTGAAACCTTCAGGTAAGTCCAGTACCTCATTTGAGATTCTTTCCACGGACTTTCAGACTCTGAAGGACCTGGCAATGTTTACTTCCCCCTTTAATGTCATTCAAGTTTCACTGAAGGCTTAGAACAAAAACAAAACCTAAAACATGAGCAATTCCAAAAGGGATTAAGCACTGAACGATATCTGGGACTGTATTACACAGGTGCAGCTTACAACTCTGGTATTTGTTTTGTTTTACAGTGTTAAAACTTCAAGCCTTTGTGAGTGCTCCTAATGGTGATGCCATGTTAGTTTGGACAGGAAATCTAATACTATTCCAGGCACATCATTTGCTTTTCAAGGTGACGGTGGCGGGGATGCTAACCTGGCGATATTGCAAGGCTGCCTCTACACAGACCAGTGATGACTTTGAGACAACATCTAGAATAAGGTATGGCAACCCATGTACAACAAAGGCCTGCATTTCTATCAAGGGTTCCAATGACACTGCAACCTTAAGAGTGAAGCTCGAGAGGTTTGTGCTGACAGCAGAACCTGAGATGAAAACACAGGTCTGTTTGTTTATGAGTTGCATGCATCATTTTATACAGCATAGGGACTGCCCTGATTGACAAACTGCAGCTGATATATAATTACTGTATGAGCTGACAAATAAATTGCCTCCAAAATGTTTTTTTTTTATTAATCAGATAGATAAAAATAACATTTGATAATGTTTTCTACTTAAATTCCTTTGATTATCTTATATTAGAAAACGTACTTTTTATTTCCTGGCATCTAATTGGCTAGTACCCTTGCCAGTGCAGTACATTAATTTTCAATAGATACCCAGAAAATAAAAAGTACAATCCTATAGTGCCCCTTCACCCACTTAAGTATCCTAGTGCCCACCCTGCTTCCTAATTGGCTAAAACCACTTAATCTGAAATTATTTTTTTGGTCTGTCTCAGCGCCAACTTTCAGCCTGGTCACGGAGCCTGTCGCCCCTTGCTCCCAAATCAGCTGTTCTCCTGTTTGCCCCCTGGCTTACCCCAAGTAGGGCTGGCACTGGCCAAAGTGTCACTGAACAGGTCAGGTTATAGGAGCCAGACTGAGAGCGATGGGGGGGGGGACCGGCATCATGGAGGCCCTGCAGTGGGAGTTTTTTCTATTCTGCTCCCTCTGGAGCCGGGTGCATGCAATGACGCCAGCTGAGGTAGAGCTTGCATGCCCCCTTGCGCGCTCCCCTCGAAGCGTCTGCAAGCGGCTTCCCCCATGCTCGCGCACATCACCTTGCTCCCGAGCCTCTGCCAGGGGGCACTCAGGTGCTGGTGCTGCAGATCCCCCCCCTCCCTGGGGAAGGAGAGCAGTCCTCTGGATGCTCAATCCTTCCCCGCCCCTGCCGACCGCCTGCGGCTGATGCCCATTCCCGAACATGGTTCGCTGGCGTGGCGCGAGGTGTAGCGTCCAGCGCCTTAACCCTCAGCACCACCAGTCTGGCCTCCTAATCTGAATTTTAAATCACTGCCATTTTCTTGTCTCGCTCAGCGAGAGATACTATCACCCCAATGCTCCCATTCAGTGACAGCTGCCTGACAAAACTGCATATCAACCTCCCTTATGCTTATTTTTAGCTACATTTTTTTAATTTACATCACACTCTTCTCCCTTCTCCCACGGCCTGTTATTGTTGGCCGTGCCCTAGCTCCCCCCCTCCTCCAGCTGGCCGTTCACTCCTCCAGCTGGCTGCTCATTCTCTCCCAAAAACCAAGGTGCTTGTCATCTGTAGTGGTAGCACAGACTGTGCTGACAAGAAGTAATGAAACCTGTAGTACATGTACATTCACAGCATTTCTTTGTGCTCTCCCATATCCATGGAGCAATGTGGCCCAAAACATCCATCCCTCTTTATACCTGCTTGGCGCGGCCACACACCGAGTACTGTGCACAGTTTTCGGCCCCTGGGAATAAGGGCGATATTAGAGCCCTGGAGAAAGTTCAGAGAAGGGTGACACGCAGAATCAAAGAAGTCCAGGGGTTAGACTATGGAAAAAGATTGAAAGAACTGAACCTGTATACTTCAGAATATCGCAGATTGAGGGGGGATATGTGCCTGATCTTTCGGGCTCTGTCAAATCAACATCTATGGGAACAGTTGGGCCTTACCCTCAGAGACCGGATTTACAATACAAGGGCCCATTCCCTACAGCTAAATGGTGATAGGTTCAACACGCAAGTATGAAAGCACTGGCTTTCAGTGAGAGTAGTTAAAATCTGGAATGAACTACCTATTGAGGTGGTAGGTAGCAAAACAATGGAGGCATTCAAGCATACTCTTGACCGCTATATGACTAGTTAAAACATTACTGGGTATCTGTAGAGCTCTATAAGCAAGCTATAATGGACTTTGGTCTTTATGGAGCTCAGAGTAACCTATGAAAACTCCCCGGGTCATGACAGGCAGGAGGCGGCAACAAGCACCTGAGAGGGGAGAGGAGTGTACAAGTAAGCAGTTACCGACACTTCTGTTTTTTTTTGCCCTACCTGCTGCTAGCTTTCCCTTTGCGTAGCTGGAAAACACTTGACTGACTGGAGGGCTTTTCCCATCTGTAATGCTGTTTCTCCTGCTTCGGAGAACATGTTGTAAAAGTCTTATTCCTGTAAAGCAAGAAGTAGCTTGCCTCCTTATCTGTGTGTATATGTGTGCGTCTCTCTCTCGCTCAGATAGGATGGCTCGGCGACAAGAAACTCCATAGCCAGTGCACTTAATGGGAGGCTGAAGTCTGTATGTAAATTCCAATGAATGTTATGCAGCACACATAGGTAACCAGCAACACTTCAGCTTAGAATGTATTTCTTCTCCTAATTAATTTCGCTAACCGGTGGTTTGGGGGAGGGTGATGATTAAGCAATAAGGAACGACAGGGTGTGTGTTATTGTGTAATAACGTCACTCCTGGGGTGGGTTGAAGCAATAGGCGAAGCAGAGTGCTTCCATCACCCCAGAAGTGACGTTATTACACAATAACACACATCCCTGGAGTGCCTTATTGCTATTATACAATGGCTCATTTGCAATAAAAAAGGAAATGGATTAGAAATATATTTTGAGACTTCCGGTTCTGCCACGGAGCAGAAAGCAGCTTAAGAGTGAACCTCCGATCCCCAGGGACATTTTCTTCCGCATCGACTTAACAAAAATAACCAGTATGTCAAAAGAAGCTCAGAAAAGAGATAGAGGAGCACTCTCCTTGCTCAGAACCTCGACAAAAAGAGACAGAAGGGGCAATTTGCTCCCAGCTAGATCTGGGCACTGTAGAAGCAGTTCACGGAGCAGCACACGAGGCTCAAGTTATGACACGGAGGCTGAGGCAGATCTCCTTTCACATACCAGACACGAAACTATCCTCAAGGAAATCAGAGACTCTCGAGCAGATTCCAAAAAAAGAGTTTCAGTCTTTGGCACAACAGATCTCTTGTATTGATTCCAAAGTACAAAAAGCAGAGGAGAGAATTAAGGTATCTGAAGAATACAATAAATCCCTCATGACTGCGATGGAAGCGCTGGCCCAACATGCGGCAGCTTTACAAACTAAATGTATCAACTTGGAGGGCCGATCAAGATGTAGTAACCTACTGTTAGACTATATGGTTTGCCGGAGGGTTCGGAGGAGACTCCTGTGACTGCATTTATTGAGAACTTACTGAAAGACATACTTGACTTGCCACCGAACTATGCTCTGAATGTTGAAAGGGCCCACCGTTCATTAGGCCCCAAGCCCCTTGGACTAGATGCTTGCTCTCGCTCCATTGTGTTCAAACTCAGCAGTTTTAAAACCAAAGAGGACATCCTCCGAAGAGCGTGGGCCAAAAAAGAGCTAACATACCTAGCAACAAGGATTTCCTTGGACCACGATTATGCACCCAAGGTACAACAAGCCAGACAACTGTACACTCCAATTCTTAAGATACTAAGGGTGAAAGGTATTAAATTTCAAACCCCATTTCCTGCCAAACTCCGCGTACACTGGGAAGCGGGCCCTCAACTGTACCTTAATCCAGGGAAGGTCCTAGAAGCCTTGAGGGAAAAAGGAATTTCTGTTCCTGCATCTGAAACAGATCGCTTGCTGAAATACAACCAATCCTCTCAGATATGGCCTCTCAACGCAAACAGGCACGATGGTGTTTCGCGGCTGAGGAAGGCACTAGAAGCCATGGAGGAACTACGAGCTGCGTAATCAACAGAGCTGGTGGTAAAAGGCGCTTCCTCAGGCAATTGAAGGGGATATGGACAATCCGTTGCTGCGGAGTAATTGTGACACATTTTCTTGATCCATACCTTCTTAAAACAGGGTAGAGTAGCCCTGAAAGCGGTGGGGAATGAGGAGAAGCTGGCCATCATGCATTGGTTAGGTGTTTCTTGCATGAGCCAGGACACTCTAATTAGTTGGAAACTGTGAAAATGTCTTTGTCTCTGATACATTAAACAATGTTTTGCTTCCCCACAAAACCCTTAGGTTTTCAATAGGCCTAACTATCAACATATAGCAAATATGCGGTGCCTTTAGTATGCTGCCTATTTGTTGGAAATCCGGGTCTTAACTATAATTTCATATGTTTAACCAAAATGCTTCACCCTCTTTCTGTGGGGACATGTGTCGATGGGGAAGAAGAAAAAATTACTCACCTTAGTAATGTTGTTTCTTCTAATGGAGTCTTGCTATATTATGACAATTGCAGTATGACCGCAGGTTAGAACTGCTCTGGAGGTGAAATAGTTAACTTTCCATGCATGGCATGGAACTTAGAGCGCGAGCTCGGTTGAAAACTCTGTCTGTTGTGCTTCAAAGACAAACTGTCGATTTACGAGCTAAAACTCACTAAGGTTCTGTGTGGAAGCTGTAAACCTACAGTAGCCAACTGGCTACCAACATAAACACTCATTTTTGGCCTAAAACAAAGACTCAAGTCAGGAGACCAAAAATGCAAAAACACACCACCAATTCACCCAAAGGGTAGGTGAAAAACAACAAGGTGGGCATCAAAAAGTGCCAACCTGTACTGCCCACCCACATCCCAAAACAGAGGTTCTGAGAGGGGCAGGCAGGAGGAGGTCATAATATAGCAAGACTCCATTAGAAAAACAACATTACTAAGGTGAGTAATTTTTCTTCAAACAACATGAAGTCTTGCTATATTATGACAATTGCAGACTACACAGCAAGTACCCCCATGGAGGGGACAGAACCTACTTAGGAAATAGGCTCTGAAGCACGGTTGTGTTAAACCCAGCATCACCCTAGCCTGGATGTCCAGGGAGTAATGCTGGTAAAGTGTGAACTGTTTTCCAGGTAGCTGCTTGACATATTTCTAGAATAGGAATGTCTCTGGCAGCAGCCAGAGAAGCAGCTGTACCTCTGGTAGAGTGAGCCCTCAGGTTTGAGGGAGGAACATAACCCAACTTCTCATAGCAGAATTGGATACAAGAGACAATCCACCTGGCAATGGATCTTTTAGTGACTGGCTTCCCTTTACCAACTTCGCCATAGGTAAGGAACAGTTGGAGGGAGTCAAACCTATGACCCTTGGTACGCTCTATGTAGTAACTAAGGGCCTCTTCACATCTAGGTTGTGCAGCCTCCTCTCCCAGAGAAGGAGTGGTCAGTGAAGCACACTGGAAGAGAAATAGATTGATTAAGGTGGAAATCTGAAAACCACCTTAGGCAGGAACTTTCTGTTAGTCCGGAGGACCACCTTATCTCTGTGAAAAGAGATAAACTCCTGCTCCACTGACAACGCTTGAATAATTCACTTATGCGCCTGGCAGAGTGATGGCTACCAGAAACACAGTTTTCCAAGTCAAGTACTTGAGCTCAGCTGAAGACAAGGGCTCAAGGGAGGTTGCATAAGCTGAGCAATGCAAACATTAAGATCCCAGGCAGGGCAGGATCTCTGAATGGAGGGTTAGTTGAAACAACCCCTTAGAAAACTTGGAAATACAGGATGAGCTGAAAAGAAGAGGATTTACCTGCTGAAATAAAGCAGACACAGCTGCCAAGTGCACCTTGAGGGTAGCTGGTCTCAGCCCCAAAGAATTCAGGTGGACCATATAATCCAGGACTGTGGGTAGATCAGCAGAAACTGGGGAAATATGCTTTTCGAGCACCATATGGAAAACCTTTCCATTTGGAATTGTAAGTAACCCTGGTGGAAAGCTTCCTTGAGGCCTTCAATATATCCATTACACCTTGGGAAAGGTGTAAATCAGCAAACTCTAACTCTTCAAGAACTAAGCCTTGAGATTGAGAGATTTGAGATTCGGGTACCAGACCCTTCCCTGGGCACAGGTTAACAGATTGTGAGTCCTGGGAAGGCACAGGGGAGGATGGACTGCTAAGGACAGCAGGAGAGGATACCAGGGCTGTCTGGCCCAATCCGGAGCTATCAGAATGACTTTGCAGGATTGGGATCTAATTTTGACTAGCACTTTGAACAGGAGAGGAAAGGGAAGGAAGGCATAGAGAAACTTCCCCTCCCAACTGAGGGCTAAGGCATCCAGTGGGAGAGAGCCCAACACTGGGGGCCTGCAGCAAAAAAGAGGAAGTTGGTGACTGTCTGGGGCTGCAAAAAGATCTATCTGCGGGGTGCCCCATCTGGCAAATACTACTCCCAAGACCAGGGGATCCAGTGACCATTCGTGGTGGCCCTGGGAAATCCTGCTGAGAGCATCTGCCAGGACATTGTCCTTGCCTGGGAGGTGAACTGCCGTAAGAGAGGTGTTCAGGGAGTAAGCCAGGGACCACAATCTCATCGCATTCAGTGCACAAGGCTGTAGACCGAGTGCCCCCTTGCTTGTTGATGTACCACATTGTAGTGGTGTTGTCTGTTCTGACCTGAATACTCTTGTTCTGAACAGATTTGGAAAAAACTTGAAGTGCTAGAAAAACTGCTCTGAGCTCCAACAGGCTGATGTGGAGCAGGGATTACTGGGGAGACCACAGACCCTGGGTGGTGAGGTCGCCCATGTGAGCTCCCCAGCCCAAGAGGGACGCATCTGTAGTAAGGATTAGAGAATGAGACTGAGTGACAAAAGGAACCCCTTGTCTCAGGTTGGTCTGATTCTGCCACCACTGTAGGGCTTGGATCAGGGTTTGAGTTACTGGGATCAACTTGGTAAGAGGATCCTTTCTTTGAGATCAAAAAGCTCTCAGATGGAACTGGATGTCCCTCATCTGAAATCTTACTCCCTGCACAACTGCTGTAGAAGCAGCCATGTGTCCTAGGAGCTGCAGAAAATGCCTTACTGGCCGGGAGACCTGCAGGGTAAATGAGGAGGCCAGGGAGACCAGGGTCTTTGCCCTGTCTAGGGGAAGGAAGGCCCTGGCTTCCTGTGTGTTCAGTTCTGCGCCTATGAAGGTAAGAAGCTGGACAGGCTCTAGAACTGACTTTGAGAGATTCAGAAGGAAACCTAGAGAGGTAATGAGGTAATGAGTTGCTACGTTATCTGAAGGTGTAATTTGACCTGGTCTGGGGACTGGCCTACTATGAGTCAATCGTCCAGGTAAGGAAAGATGGCAATCTTTTTGCCTTCTTAGGTAGGCAACTGCTACTGCCAGGCATTTGGTGAATACCCTTGGGGCAGAAGTGAGGCCGAAGGGCATTGCTCTGAACTGGTAGTGGCCTGAGGGCAGCTCGAACCTGAGGTACTTTCGATGGGAGCTTCTAATGGGAATATGGAAGTAGGCATCCTTGAGGTCCAGGGAAGCTAGCCAGCCCCCTGGCCTTAGAGAGGGTTGGATAATTCCCAGAGTCACCATTTTGAACTTTGGCTTTAAACGGTGCTTGTTTAAATATCTGAGATCCAGGATGGGCCGCCATTTTCCTGTCTTTTTTGGGGTAAGGAAGTACCTGGAGTACAAACCTTTGCCCTGGTGTAGGGGGAGGAACCCTTTCCACAGCTCTGAGAGCCAGGAGAGTAGAGACCTCTGCCTCTAGGGCAAGTGCCTCTGATGGAGTTGCAGGTGGAAAAGATCTGGTTCTCAGCTTTGGAAATTTTTTGAAGCTGAGAACCAGTCCCTGGCTTAGTACTTCCAGGACCCACTTGTCTGATGTTAAAGACATCCAGTCCTGGACAAAGTAAGCCAGCCTGCCCCCTACAGGTAGAGGAGAATCGGCCCTGGCAATCCCATCAGGGTGCCTGCTTGGCAGGGCTTTGGGCTGAGGGGTGGAAGCAGACCTGCTTGTACCCTCTGCCTCTCCCTCTAAAGAACCCCCTCCGGAGCAGGCGGAGGAGGAAGCAGGCTTAGTAAATAGGCCTATAAAAGGCCTGCCCCTGCCTCTAGGAAGCTGCTTTTTGAGGAGTGGCCTGCCTTTCCTTGGCCTGTGTACTCCTATAGGGTGGTCCTATATTCATCCATTTTCTTCATGTAATTCTCTGTTTGCTCCCCAAACAGAGAATTTCCCACAAGAGGAAAATCCATGGCCTTAGACTGGGTATCCTGAGACAGGGTAGTACATCTGAGCCAAGCCATCCTGCGAAGTGCCATAGATGTAGCCATGACTCTTGATGAAACATCATTAGAGTCCACTGCAGCATGAAATTGCACCTTGGATGCCTCAATACCATCCATAGCCACCTGTTCCAGCTCCCTGGCAAGCTGTTCAGGGACTTGTTTTGCTAGGGCCAGCACAGTATCCCATCTGGATTTCTGGTACCTAGCAGCATAAACCATATAATTTGTTTGTCTGAGTCCCAAAGATGCTGCCATGTACTGTTTCTTTGCCATTGCATCAATCTTCCTGGAGTCCTTCTCAGAGGGGTGTGAAACTAGTGGAATATTAGCCTTGTCACAGGCTGTAGCCTGCACTACCCCTACATGGCTGCATTGCTGAGTGAGGAAATCAGTGTCGGAGCCTGATAAGGTATACCTCTTGTCCATCCTTTTATCCACAGGAGGTATAGTTGAGGAGTTTTTAAAACTTTTACTGTCTGTTTCCGAAAAGATTTATGCAAAGGAATAGACAGTCTCCTAGACTCTGGAATATCCATCATTTCTACATAGTCTGGCTCCTCTTGGTCATCAACAGCTTCCTCAACAGGGAGCTGGAGAGTTTCAGCAACTTTTTTATAAAACATGAAATGAGAAGGGGACTTAGAAAGTCTTGGAGGAGAAACCCCTAGGGGTCTATCTGGAGAGATGTCCGGATCAATGGGCACATCCAGATCTTCAAAACCATATTCACTCTCCTCATATTCCTCTTCCCTCCCGGTTCATAAAAATCCTCAAAATCATAATCTTGAACGGTGGAACCGGCCGAACAGGCGGCTTACCAGAAGGTGTCGGTTCGGTCGAATCCAAGAGAGAGACTGGACAATTTAATTGCTTTAGCTATTTCCCTCAGCAGTTGGGGAGAGAACTTTGGCTCTACACTAGCTGACTTTCTAGTCTTTTTGCTGGAACGGCTCCTCGGAACCGCTCCTCGCTTGCCCGAGAAGTATCGCCTGGTCAGAGGGCACTCTCCCGTTCAGGTTGGTACCGAACCGGCTGACCATCCGGTCAGTGACTTTTTGCCTCCCTTTCCCGTGAGCCTACCAACTCTCTTATCTATGGTGGCAGCAGGGAAATTAGACAAATCTGGCAGTCTGAATTGAGGTGGTCAAACCCCAGACAATAGACACATGGTGTGTGGGTCAGCCTTAGCAAAGCTTCCCCACAAGCACTACAGTGTTGAAACCCAGTGGGTCGGTTTTTCTTTTGGGTTTCTCAGACATAATGCCAGCTTAACCAACTTGCCCGTTTATGGCAATCCACCAACAAGACACATATCGGTTCCCAACCGTGTCACGGGTAGTGGAAAAACCCGTAATGAAATCCGTTTTTAGAACCGATAAGAACCGGAACCGCACTCTAAAAAGGACTAATAGATTTAAACATAACCTGATCGGTTCAAACCGAACCGATAACAAATTACAAGTTCCACACAGAAAAATAAATGTAAAACCTATCTATTACTTACATTACCACAGACAGAGCTTGAACCGACCGGTTATGTTTAATTTCGCTAAAACCGAAAAATAATACTTTTAAACCGACAAAATGAACCGAGCAGAAGGAGAAATCTCTGGAGCGACTGTTCAGTGAGGCGGAGTAAAGAATCTGACAGTTTGTCTTTGAAGCACAACAGACAGAGTTTTCAACTGAGCTCGCGCTCTAAGTTCCATACCTGCATGGAAAGTTAACTATTTCACCTCCGGAGCAGTTCTAACCTGTGGGCATACTGCAATTGTCATAATATAGCAAGACTTTATGTTGTTTGAATTACTTTTTGTTGTATATCACTGGGTTTAGCTAAAATTATGTAGGACCCTGGGAGAATGGGTATAATTATTACTCTTTCCTCACATACCTACCTACCTACTGCATGAGCAGGCATGTGGTGATCCTAATACAAACCTCTCCGTTGGAGATTTTTGTCGAGGAGGACCTGTAGATTCAGGGTAGAATCCTCCTCTACCTCTCCCCTGAAGTTTTTTCCTACACCCAAACGCTAGGGGGAGGATAAGGGATCCTAATTTTTTTTTGGGATCCCCTACCTTGGAAGCCAAGCCCTATCTTTAGGGCACAGAAAGTGTTGTTTGTTGTTTGATGTTTATGAATTACATTACTGCTGAAACAGACATTGTTTTAGTTGTATTACAGACTCTCCAACTGTCTTTTCTCAACTTTTTATTTTTCGTTTTCTCTTTCTTTCTTTTTTTGCTATCCACTTTTTGCCACCTTTTTCTAGGTGCTGAGCTGCACCAACTTATATAGTGGTACAATACATTTTCTTTGTTGCCTTTACCAAGCGCTAGTATCTAACTTCTGAAGAGACTGATACATAGGGATTGCTGCAGAGGAGGAGTCCATTCTATTTTGCAGACATGGCGGCTAAGCCCTCAACTATTTGCTCATTCAGCCTAAACGGCCTAACTAACCCAGTTAAGCGTAGCAAAATATTATCGTTCCTCAAGAAAACAGGTGGCAATTTTTTTTTATTACAGGAGACACACCTGTCCTTGCAGGAAAATCAAAAATTGGCGAAAATGGGTTTTTGTGCTGCGGCCTGTATGGAAAAGGCTGTAGGAGAGGGGTGGCTGTACTCGTCCCTACTTAAACTCCCTTTGAGCAGACAGCACAGCTGGTAGATGGGGAGGGTCGTTTTGCTTTTCTTAAAGGCCGTTATTTTGGAAGGAATCTGACCCTCGCCTCCATCTATGTTCCACCGGGGACTGATTTTCAAACTTACAGATGGATTTTTTTAAAGTTATAGGAATGGGCTGAAGGTGAAGTGATTATAGGAGGGGGACCTTAACTTGGTTCTCAATCTGTCATTGGACTCTTCCTCTGCAGGTACTTGCCAAAACCAGTCTCTTAGTAAAAAGATGTTAAACTCTTCTCTGAATATTGGTTATGCAGATGTGTGGAGAGCCACACAAGGAAAACAGAGAAATTACACTTTTTTTCCGGCTCCCCACCAGTCACATTCCAGGCTGGATTATTTTCTACTCCCTGTAGAGACAAAGGGACAGGTGCGGGACAGCTGGATAGGGGATAGAGCCTTGTCGGACCATGCTCCGATTTTTTGCCAACTCCACTTAGGAGAGTTTGTCAAAAAAACATTTTGGAGACTTAACACATCTCTGCTCCAGGACCCAGAAGTGAAGGAGACAATCATAGACATGGTAAAGCAAGCGGTGGCTGAGAATGCCTCCCCAGAGATACCAACACCTTTGTTGTGGGATACCATAAAAGCCATAGTACAGGGTAAATTTATATCTCTCTCAGCCTTTAAGAAAAGGCACAGAGAAGCTAGAAATACAGGTTACTCACCTGTAACACGAGTTCTAGGAATGGTATATGTTGTTCATCCACACTTATTGGCAGGTTCCTTGCCACTTTAAATCTTGCCAGAAGGTCTTCAAGCTGGCTCCTCCCACCCACCCGGGTGGTAGAACTCTCAGCTCCACCCCATGATGCCAGATCTAGCCCGCTGGAAGCCAGGTTGTGCGTCGAAGGCGAGGAGGTCGGGTGGGTCGTGTGGATGAACAACATATACCATTCCTAGAACTTCTGTTACATGTGAGTAACCTGTATTTCTAAGGACACGGATATGTTGTTCAATCCACACTTATTGGCAGACTCCTAGCAGTTCTCCGGGAGGAGGGAGGCAAGGCATACCCCTACTTAGGGAATAAGGACTGGAGAACAGAGGCCCCAAAACCAGCATCCCGCGTGACTCAAGGTCGATGCGGTAGTGGGTAATGAAGGTATGTGCCGACTTCCAGGTAGCAGCCCTGCAGATAACCTGGATAGGGACATCCTGGAAGCAACTACGATGCAGCGGTATGGCGGGTAGAATGAGCTCTTATCCCTCTGGGAGGCTCCATGTAGCGCAACCTATAGCAGAGATCTATGCAGGAGGTGACCCACCTGCTTATCGTCCCGCTTGGCTGCAGATCTGCCAGATGTGCTTCAGCGAGTGACAAACAGCTGGCAAACCTCTCCCTAACTTCAGCCATCAACTCATTATAATAGCGGCGCTCTTCTAGGGTCAAAGTATGCAGCCCATATTTGGCCTCCGAGGTGTGACTGGGGTAGAACACCGGCAGAGTCAACACCTGGTTAAGGTGAAACTCCGACACCACCTTCGGAAGGAACTTCGGGTGGGGGCGCAGGACAACCTTGTCCCTGTGGAAGACCAGATAAGAAGACTCGATGGAAAGCACCTGGAGCTCTCCCATCCTTCTGGCTGACGTGATAGCCACCAAGAAGGCAGTCCTCCATGACAGGTGGGAGATATCGCACCTGTGCATTGGTTTGAATGGCTTGCCCATGAGCTTGGCCAGTACCAGCAGTAGATCCCATGGAGGTGGAGTTTCTCGCACCGGAGGGGAAATGTGATCAAGGCCTTTAAAAGTGCCAGACCACCTTCTCCTGCGCTACCAACTGCTTCCGGCCGTGCCGGTAAGCAGAGATGGCTGCCAGTGCACCTTAAGGGTCAACTGAACTGCCCTTGCTGAGCAAGGACCACAGATAGTCAGAATGCTTGCCAAGGGACAGGCAGAAGGGTCCAAGCCTCCCTGACACCAAATGGAGAATCTCTTCCATTTGAAGCATAATTTCCTGAGTGGCTCTGCAGGGACGCCTCCAGCGATGTTGAGGACCTCATCGGAAAGACCCAAGGCCTGGAACTCTAGCCGCTCAGAAACCAGGCCGTCAAGTGCAGGGATTGAAGGTCCGGATGGAATACCTTCCCCTGGTTGACTGGGATCAGGTCCGGGCAGGCTGGAAGCCGCCTCGGGAGCCTGGAGCTGAGACTGAGGAGATCTGGATACCAGAACTGGCGGGGCCAGTCTGGGGCTACCAGAATCACCTGCACCTTGTCCCTCCTCGCCTTGAGAAGCACCTTGTGGATCAAGGGAAATGGGGGAAAGGCGTAGAAGAGGCCCGGGGTCCACGGCCTCGAGAAGGCATCCCCCTGCAGCGAGCCCTGCTGAGGGGGGCGGGCATGGAACAGTCTCAGCTCGCATTCTCCCTTGAGGCAAACAGGTCCACCTGAGGTGTGCCCCAGTGGGAGAACAGATCTTGTACTACCTCCGGCAGGAGAAACCACTTGAGAGACGCAGCCCCTATCTGGCTTAGGGCATCGGCCAGGGTGTTGGAGGCTCCTGCCACGTGAATGGCTAGGAGATCCGCCTCCAGGCTGTGCACGAGGGACCATATGAGGAGAGCTTCCTTGCATAACAGCATGGAGCGCGTCCCGCCCTGGCAGTTTAGGTAGTACATGGTCGTGGTATTGTCCATCTGGACCTGAACCACTTGACCCCGTAGAAATGGATTGAAGGCGGTGAGAGCTAGGCGGACCGCTCGGAGCTCCAGCAGGTTGATATGGCATCAGAACTCCCGAGGGGACCAGAGGCCGTGCGCTCTGTGCTCCCCCAGATGGGCACCCCAACCCATCAGAGATGCATCGGTCGATAGAGACCCGTCGCTAAGGCGGACAAACGGGATGCTCCTCCTGCAGATGTGCCGAACGGGCCACCACTGGCGAGCGTTCCACATCTCCTGGGTTACTGTCACGGGCTGGTCCAATGGATAGCAGCATTGTGACCACTGGCTGGCCAGTCCCCATTGAAGGGGATGCATGCACCAACGGGCCCAACAGACCATGCTGGTGCAGGCCGCCATGAGGCCCAGGAGGCGCAGGAAGTCCCAGGCAGGGTGCGATTGCCTAACCAGAAATGATTGGGCAAAGGAGGAAAGAACCTCGGCCCTGTCTGCCGGGAGCCAAGCTCTGGCTCGAAGAGAGTCGAGCTCTGCCCTGATGAAGAGTATCACCTGCTTCGGCACGAGTTCAAACTTGGCCTCATTGATGGGAGGCTAATCTGAGAGACAAACCTGGAGGCCAGATCCTGGACCGCTCCACCTCCGCTCTGGAGGGGGTGCAATCAGCCAGTCGTCCAGGCAGGGGCACACCCGGACCCTTCGGCACCGCAGGAATGCTGTCACCACTGCCACCACTGCCATGCATTTGGTGAAGACTCTGAGAGCTAGAAAGAGGCCAAAGAGCATGGCCTGGAACTCGGAAAGGGATCCCTCCATCTGAAGCGGAGGAATCTCTGATGAGACGGACGGATCGGGATGTGAAAGAACACGTCCTGGAGGTCCAGGGAACAGAACCATATGCTTCGTTCCAAGGATGGGATTATCTGAGCCAGAGTGACCATCCTGAAGGTCCGAGACCTTAGGAACCTGTTCAGGTGGTGCAGGTTGAGGGTGGGGCGCCAGCCCCCCATTCGTTTTGGGACCAGGAAATACCTGGACACAAACCCCGGGTCTGGAGGAGGATCCGCCACCTTCCTGATTACCTCTTTTTCGAGGAGCAGGGCAATATCGGCTCGGCGGGCTGATAGCGAGGCTGCAGACCGTGGCCCCCGAGGGCGATGGCTCAGGGTGGGGGTCTGTCGAACTCCAGAGGCAGGCCCTTTCCTACCACCTCAACACCCAGCGGACCATGGTGATAGTGACCAGGTGGAAAGAAGTGAGCGGGCCCGTCCCCATGGGGAACCCAGGGGAGTGGCGAGGCTGGGGCAACACCCCCAACCCGTCACTGGGCAAGCTTGGAGGAGGACCAGCAGAGGACCTCCTGGGCCTTCCCTCCTGCTTCCTGTTGGAGTGAAGCTGGGCTTGGGTTTGGGACTCAAGCGAAGCCTGCTGGCCCTGATGCTGGTGCTGTTGGGCCGGTCGCGTTGCAGGGGCCGAAGGACGAAAGGACTTTTGCTCTTGTTGATGGCGGCCTTTGTCTCTCTGGGCGGAGTCCAGAGTGGCACTGGACTTTTCGATCCGCTGGAGGTGTCCCGCCACTCCAGGGCTGAAGAGGTCAGTCCCCAAGAAGGGGACGTCCGCCAACTTGTGCTGGGTATCCGCCGTGAAGGTGGATATCCTCAGCCACGCCCTGTGGTGCATAGCCACTGCGGCCACTACTGACCTGGCACAGGAATCACCTATGTCCAGAGCAGTCTGAAGCTGCTGCTTCACCACCGCCCTACCCTGGTCCCGCACCTGACGGACCGTGGTCTGCAGGAGATGAGGGACAACCTCATCCAGGGAGCCCATGAGGGTGGGGGAGAAGTGTGCCATCAGCACGGCCGAGCTGGTCTGACGGAGGCCGAGGGAGGACACAGCATACATCTTGTGCCCGCAAATCAGCTTTTGGACTCTTGTCGGGGCTTATCCATGTCCCGGCGTTACCAGAGCAGCTAGAAAGGCGCTGTCGGTGACTAACCCCTCGGCAGGGGTTCTCCGAAAAAACGGGCAAAGAGCCGGTAGGGACCGCATACTTCCTGGCCATCCTGGCCGAGGGTGCAGGACAGGAAGCAGGCCGCTGACAAAGCTCCAAGGCTGGGCTGACAATGGCCTCAGCCACCGGAAAGGCCTCTGTGGGGGACTCCCCCGGGTCCATTATCTCTGTCAGGGGATACTTGGCCCTTTTGGACATGGGCTTGAGCTGCATCCCGGTGGACTCCAAGATGAGTTGAAGCAGACCCAAGAAGGACAATGGGCTATCGTCCAATGACTGGCCCCCGGAGGACTCCAGGTCAACCTGCCTGGAGAACAAAGAGGAGTCGTCATTGGTCTCCTAAGAGTCTGCGAAGAGCTGCCTCAGCCCTGAGCCACCCTCCACCTGCCGAGGACGGTCGGGAGTGAGGGTGACCGACAACCTGTGGGGCAGGCCGTGACCCAACCGAGAATCCTTGGTCGGTGCCCCAGACTTCAGTTGTGGAGGCGGAGGTTCCACCACAATCGGTGGAGCAGCTGGTTTCGGCCGAATAACCGGCCCAGGAATGGGCATCTCGACTGAAGCGAGCAGTTTTTGCTTCGTCGCTGCGACAGCCACTTGATGGCCGGGGCTGAATCAGAGCTCATTTAGTCCCGGACAACAGTAACTGCTGCCACATAAGCTCCTCGTAACGTCGACGCAATTTACGTCAAAGCCTCTCCTCATCTGAGGAAGAGGACGAGGAGGAACGGTGTTGCCACTTACTTCGGTACCGAGATCAAGACCGCCAATGTCGGTGGGAACAGCTTGACTGAGATGAAGTCCGAGACCGAGACCCTCGGGGTGACCGAGGGCGGGTCTGGGAAGGGGCCGGGGACACCTGCTCTTCCCTCGGCTTGGGCTCTTTATCCGGGGACTGCCACCCCGAAGGCGCAGGCAGATCCTCGGTCTCCACCAGGGGAACCGGTAAAGGTGGGTTGTCGACTTTATCAGTCAACAGCCCATCCGACGGGTCGAGAAAAATCTCGACTGCGTCGACGGGAGTCTCGGCAGGCTGGCCTGATGGGGACACCATGAAGCCAGCGGCCTGAGCCGCAACTTCGACCGAAGTCGACGGTCGGCTGTCCGGGGAAGGAGACCTCTCCCGCTCCCATGAACGCCAGTGGTGGGACTTACCCTTCGACTCCTTCTTCTTGAGCCGAGAGGAATGTCCCGATGGCCCCTCTCCCTTCGTGGAAAGGGACTGACAAAACTCCTTGAATGAAGCCGTGTACGAGGAACTCAGAGAGAGCGGGATAAATGCCACAGCCGAGGAGGAGGAAGATGCGGCCTGGGCCACCTCCTCCTCAAGGGCGATCATATGCTCGAGCTGCTCAGTCGAGCCAGCCGCCGCAGACACCGCACAACAAGCCTCTTTGGATTTTACCAGCGGGTAATGCTTCTGGCGCCGAAGCTCAATCGGGCAGCGCTGATCTTCCAGGACGGTGGCCAAAGAGCGGCACAACTCGCAGCCCGCGGGTCGTGATCTAGGCCTAGGCAGTGAGACGACGCGGCAGTGCTTGGATCTGTCCTGGACATTTCTGCCCGCAGGGCACCTCCAGCAAGGAATCGATTGTCCATCGCGCCGCGAGGATGATGAAGCCAAGTTTAGAAAACTCAAAACTAGTTTCAGACGAACCAAGAGTTAGGATCCAGTCTAAAACGCAGAGCGCTAAGGAGGGAACCTGAGCTTCCAAGCGGTAAGGAAGATCTGGCGTCATGGGGCGGAGCCGAGAGTTTTACCACCTGGGTGGGTGGGAGGAGCCAGCTTGAAGACCTTCCGGCAAGATTTAAAGTGGCAAGGAACCTGCCAATAAGAGTGAATTGAACAACATATCCATGTCCCTAGAAAGGTCCCACTGAGGAAGGAAATAGATCTTTGTGAAACACAACTTAAAATCAAATATGAGGTTGCAACTAATAAAAAACGTAGTCAACTGAAAGCAGAGCTTAACAGGCTATTAGACTATCAGATAGAGTAGAAGGTCCTTTTCCTCAAGCAGAAATATTTTGAAGGTGGCCCGAGGTCTGCTCGTTTGCTGGCAGCACGGCTGAGATCTCAGAGAGCACGGGCCTTGATTCCTACATTGCTACACCCGTCACTAAGCAAAAGTTAGAACAGACCCCGGAGATTGTTTCGGCCTTCAGGGATTTCTATACTTCATTGTATACTGCCACTTATCCACCCCCACAAGATAGTAAAGTGGAAATGTTTCTAAAACATCCATCTCTGCCTTCCCTCCCTCCGCAGACAAAAGCGGGACTGTTGGTCCCCATCTCCAGATTGGAACTGCAAGGGGTTCTCTCGAGTCTAAAAGCTGCCAAATGCCCAGGTACAGATGGCCTCCCGGGAGAGTTTTATAAACACTTCAAGGGTCAGTTGGTCCCACTGTTATTAACTGTCTTTAATGAGGTAATGCAAGACAAGGGGTCCCCTCCGAGTTCCTGGGAGCAAGCTATCATTTCGGTTATCCCAAAGCAAGGGAAAAATCCTACATTATGTCCCTCCTATTGTCCAATTTCCACCCTAAATACTGACTACAAACTTTGTATGTCTATTCTTACTAGGAGACTACAGAAACTAGTGCCCCAATTGATTTATTTGGACCAAACTGGATTTATTCCTAACCACCACGTTCAAGACAACCTTCGTCGAACCACCCATCTGATTGACAATTAAAATTACACCCACCAACCTGCTATCCTATTAAGTTTAGATGCCAAAAAGGCTTTTGATAAAGTCTCATGGGCCTTTCTCCCGGCCGTGTTAGTTAGGTTTGGTTTCCCCATTCAATTTATTAACACTGTTTTTAAAATATATAAGGCACCAATTGGATTTATTAGAACAAACGACATACTTCATCCTCATTTTAAATTAAGCAGAGGTACAAGACAGGGATGTCCTATGTCCCCTATTCTTTTTGCACTGTATTTAGAACCCCTAGCTCAAAGTGTCAGAGAAAACATACAGGTAAAGGGAATTAAAATAGGAGAAGAGGAACACAGATTAGCTTTATATGTGGATGATATCCTGCTTTATATTACAGAACCTGAAACATCTCTCCCTTGCCTATTTCAACATCTGGAGGAATTTTCGAAGTTATCTGGGTACTCCCTAAATACTCATTAAACGTAGACAATCTATTTTAATTAAGCGCCTTCCCAGGCTCTCTGGGGTAGGCACCCCTTGAAATGGAACCTCCCCGCTATGAAATATCTTGGCATAAAACTATCTAACAAAGCGTCTTTACACCAATTGAATTTCCCACCTTTATTAAAACAAATGCAAACAGATATTGAAAGACAGTCCATACTGCTGCTTCCCTTTCATGCAAGAGTCCAGACTACTAAAATGAACCTTTTGCCTCGATTCCTTTTTTTATTTCAGTGCGTCCCCTGTTGGATCTCTAGAGGAAGATTGGATTCGTGGCAAAATACTATCCTAAAATTTATATGGCAGAGACAATGCCCCAGAATCTGGAAGCAAACTCTTGTTTTGCAAAAGGAGCTGGGAGGGTATGGAGTATTGTGCCTGGAAGGTTATTGGGTGGTGGCCCAGACCAGGGTAGTCCTTCTGCTACAACACTCGAGATACCTTGCTCACTGGAATCATTGGATTTGGCCATCCCCCGCTCTCCTGCATCAGTCTCTCAGCTTTTTTCTCTAAGTGCTCCAGCATATGATTCCTCTCCCTTGTTTACAGGTACAGAAGCTGCTCTTAGGGGGTGTAGGAGAAGTTTTGCTAAGGGAGCCACCAGGGAATATCTCTGGAAGTACTGGACATGGTCCCTTAGTTCAAATCACATAGAGGTCCATCAGGACCCGTGGTATAAGCGGCAAGAGGTACAGGGATGCTGTGCACCTTGGTAATTGATGAAGGGAGAACAGGTACTAACATTTGAGGAACTGAAGGAAAAATTCCACTGGGGGCAGAGGGATCTCCTATTTTACTATCAGTTAAGGGGCTATATAACGAAGCAACTCTGAAAGTCATTACTAAACTCTCAGGATTTCATGCAGCCGACAGTGTTTGAGCAGATCTGGGCCACCGAGAATGGAGGGAAGGCTATTTCTTTGTTGTGTGAAAATTTTCTTTGCGATGTACAACACTCAACAATATATATCAAGGAGAAGTGGGAAAGGGACTTAGGGGTAAACTTAAGTGAGACAAGATGGCTGCAATCAATAAAAAATACATGGCATTCCTCTTCATCACCAGGTTGGCGGGAGTTCTTGTGGAAACTTAGAAGTAGATATTTTCGAACGCCTGAACAGGTGGGTAAATGGAATCCCGCAGTTACCTCCGCATGTTGGCGAAAATGTGGGGCTACAGTGGCCTCTCAGGCTCATATTTTCTGGCTCTAATGTACAACAACTGTGCAAGGCTTTTAACATTACAACCCCCTTAGGACCAGAACATTTAATTCTGGGCCTACACCCTATGGAGATAAGGGGGCGTGAAGCCCAATATCTCTGGAATATCCTTGTGGCAGCAGCTTGCAAGGCAATTACCAAGAAGTGGTTGCCTCACTCTTCACCATCTGTAAGTGAGTGGAGGGAGCTGGTAGAGAACATAAAAACTCTGGAAAGAAGAACCTTTTCTCTGGCCCTTAGGTCCCCACAATTTATAAATAGGTGGACCAGATGGGAGGCGCTTCTGGGGGCAAGGAGGGGGAGGAGGGTTAAAGGGAACCAATAGACTAGACGCTGTTCTCAATGAAAACAATATCTGAATAACAATAGTTTATTTATCCTATACGGAAGCTGGGTCCTGGATGGAGTTGGAACTACATACTATATGAATTAATCCAACTATCAGTAAGACAAGGGTGAGCTAAATTGTGACTTTTATAGGTTTTGCTCTTTCCTTTTTTCTCTATTTCCTTTTCTTCTTTTTCTATAAAATCTCCTTTTTCTTAATATTAGCACTTGGCAATTTTTTAATGATACAGACTGGTCCTATGTATTTATGTTCCTAAATAACCAGCTAGAAGTCTATATATGTATTAACAATAAGTTAATTTACCACTAATTGTAAGAGAGGACAAATGATAGGGACTTCATATATTTCTTTGTATAGTGATAGTATCATTTGTTGTAATGGCTTTTTATTTTCTTTATTTTTAAAACTGTCTGTAGCTTAAGCTAAAATATAGTGAATACTATAAGAAAGGCCTTGGAGTATCCAATATGCTGTAAAATGGAACTCCCAAATATGAGTTTTCTTTGTATGTTTAATATAATACATGTGTAAAATCTCTGATGCTGATATGTATCAAAATGAAAAATACCTTTAATAAAGATGAAGTATAAAAAAAAGAAATATATTTTGTAATAGTTTTTTAAGTCACTTTTCTTGTGGGTAGGGATACCTACAGGGAAAATAGTGCCTGATGTGTTGTTTTTCTGTCCAGTAGGTGGTGCTGCTGTTGCTTTTTGTAGTAGTTTGGGGTTGTTCTTTCTGTCTCTGCCCTCCCCCCATGCACATGTACACACACACACACGTTTCTGGTAATTCCCGCCTGGAACCACGATCACACTGGGAAAGGAGCCGGGTAGAGACTTCCAATTCAATCGGTAAGTCACAGTTGCTTGAAGGAGGTGTTTGTAGGCTTCTCCTGGCTGCTTGTAAATGTAAAGAAAGAGCCAGTAAGTTTTGTTGAATGAGACGCTTAATTTTACAAACAGTGGTTGCATGCGACTTTCTGGAGGAACGTTTAAGCGCGTGCTTGATAACGGCACTGAAATTGGAGGAAGCCAGGACAAGGCAGCTAGCTGTTTCTCTGTTTATTTTTAACAAATTCACTTGTCACAGCCCCCCAAAAAAAATAGAAGACTGTGTTTCAGAAAAGCCAAAGGCTTTTGGTTGGGGGGGGGGGAGCGTGGCACTTTTCAAGTCCGTGCACACTTGCACAATTACCCTGTCGGTGTGGGGGGACTGAGTAGTGCTGGAGTCACCGCTATTTTGTTTAGTTAAACTTTTTTTAGCTTACGATCAAAGTTAGAAATTGATGGGGAACTAGCTGTGGGAGGCGAGACACAGGCCGTGAACTTTGTGCGGGGAGACAGCGGCAGCTAAGCAAGTACCATCTTTAGGCAGCTGCTGTGACTTGTGTTGTGATGGAGGGATTTCTTTAAGTGTTCTCTGGTCAGTTGTGTGCCTGGACTTAATACAGTGATGTTGTAGTTCAATAACATCACTGTCCAAGGCACACACTGACCAATCAAGATACAAGAAATTTTCTTGCCATTGTATAATTACTGATTTAGCATTGTGACCACGCTATTCCACACATAGGTAACCAGCAACACTTCAGCTTAGAATGCATTTCTTCTCCTAATGAATTTTGCTCACCAGCGATTCAGGGGGAGGTGAGATGATTATTGA
This sequence comes from Neoceratodus forsteri, assembly GCA_016271365.2. Taxonomy (NCBI): domain Eukaryota; kingdom Metazoa; phylum Chordata; order Ceratodontiformes; family Ceratodontidae; genus Neoceratodus; species Neoceratodus forsteri. Next base: position 1,500,473,562 of record CM057450.1, on the reverse strand, counting down.
TCTAGCATCGCGACATCGATAAATGTCCACGTGTGTGTGTGTGTGTGTGTGGGGGGGGGGGTAACCATGACCATGAACTCCCTAGTTCTTAAAACTCCCTAGTAAAAAAAAAAAAAACATTCTAAAGCAGGTGGAGGAACCATTTTATTACAAAATAAATTACTTTTAGCATGTAAACAAAAACATTTTTAAATACAGTGGCCCATTTTCTAAGTGCAATAATACCCTCCAGGGTGGGCGGTATGGACTATACTGGTCCTTCCAGGGGATATAAGGCACTCCGCCTGCAGCGTCGGGCCTAATTGCACCCCTAGCTGGTCTGGTATAGCCCAATACTGCCCACTTTGTCGAGTATTATTGCTTACTGTGAACTCATTCTGTGGTAATCTGTAAGAAAAAAAGGAAAACAACAGACATTGGTGGGCAAATGTTGTCCGAGCCCCTTTCCCATTCACTCGCCCTTCCTCTCACATGTTCACTTAATGCTTTGAAGTAAAAAAAAAAAAAGACATGCTCCTGTGGTCATTTAGGGATTTGAAAACAAACAACAAAGACAAAAGTCACTGGCTATTGGTACAGTGCCCACCCCCCACTCCTTCCCTTGTACACTACTCCATCCAATTAACATGTTGAATTTAAAATTCACACGTGTCAGTCTGAGTCTGAGAAGTCCTTCATGATTTTAAAATTACACCTTTTTTCTTGCTCCGCTATAAATGTTTCATGATCAGACATGTACTTTGAAAAAAATGCAGTCAACATTGCGTCAGGAAAGCACTCGTTGATGTTGCCTTTGACGTGCCTGACTGAATTAACGCCTCGAGATTCCAAATGTCAAAAAAGTTATTGTACCACAGCATGGCCGTCAGTACTGTTTTACTTTTTTCCGACATCAAGCTCTGACACAGGATGGTCTCGATGAGTTCCAGCTTCCTTCCATCCTAATAACCTAGAACTATGGTACATCAGCTTTTATTAAGTCACATACTTCAAGGTACAATCAGGGCTAACCATATACTAAATTATTGCAAGCAGCACATGTAGAACTTTACAGTTGTTGCAGCAGTTTTCTGCAGGAAACACTACAGGGTTATGAATACATCAATGACTTCATTCTGAGCTTCTGCATGCCTAGTAATACTCCCCCCTAGTCACCACTACAGCTGTAAATTGCCATCACTTAAAGAAGTACAGTTACGTAAGAACTTACCATGACAGTAGATCTTTGAGAAGAGCTCTTGCAGCAGGCAATAACAATAAGAACTAAGCCGCCAGGTGTCAGGACCCCACAGAAATGTTCTAGCTAGCAGTCTTCAGTGGGGGACCACTCCGACGTCGGCCCTCCCCGACATCAGCCAATGGTATAAAGGGGCGGTCCCAAGCCCCACCTCAGTTCTCCCACTGGAGACCCAGAGTCTAGAATGGAAGGAGAATCAGGCAGGTTCTTCCTTAGAAAAAAGAATAACAGCGAGAACGCCGGGGGGAAGAAGGGAGGGAAAGTGGCGCCTGCTGCAAGAGCACGTCTCAAAGATCTACTGTTATGGTAAGTTCTCTCGTAACTGTACTATCTTACTTCCAAGTTAGAGTTCTTGCAGCAGGCAATAACCATGAGGACCGAGTCCCAAACAATTAAGGGAGAAGGAGCAGGCAAGTCCGAGAGGAGGCTGAAAATGCCCAACTAGAGGCTTAGGAGAGGAGGCCCTGGAGAAGTGCCAGGCCAAACTCAGTCCTATGTCTGGAAGCCACGTCCAAGCTGTAATGCTTGACAAAGGTGTGAACAGAGCTCCTGGTCACTGCTGTACAAATGTGTGCTGCGGAAACCATCTTCAACGAGATGAAGGAATTGGCTGCCCCCCCCTTACCAGTCCCGGTAAGGGCTTATTGTACTTGTAACAGAAAACTATGCAGTTGACCAACCATTTAGACAGAGTCTGTTTCATCACTGGAGCACCCTGAGTTTTGGGTGCAAATGAAATAAACAATTTATCCTTTTTGTAGTAAGGGAGTGGTTACAGTTCAAGTAATAACGAAGCATCCTGTGAACTTTGAGAGTATGTAACAACGCCCCCCGATTAGAGTACTCAGGACAGTAGACAGGTAGATGGATGTCTTGATTTAGGGTGAACTTTGACACCACCTTAGGCAAAAAGTTAAGATTTGTACACAAGGACACCCTGTCCTTAGGAAAAACCAAATATGACTCTTTTCATATCATTGCCTGAGGCTCTGAAATTCTTCGAGCGGAAGTAACTGCAACTAAAATTAATTCTTTCCACGACAGGAAGCGTAACTCACAATCCACAGCTGGCTCAAATTGGGGGAGCGTGAGCTTCTCCAACAGAAAGAGGGGATCCCATGGAGGAACGGGATCTCGGATGGGAGACTTTAGGTGCAAAATGCCCCGCAAAAGGGTACAGGACACATCCAGTTGAGTGAATGATTTACCCTCCACTGGTGCATGGTACGCTGAGATGATGGAAAGGAGCACCTTGATGGAGGAGTAGCTCAAGCCCTGTTAAAATAGAGAGAGGAGATACTCAGGTATGGAGTTCGGGGAGCAGGAAAAGGGATTAATCTGGCATGTGGTAACCCACAGGCAAAACCTTTTCCATTTCATGGCATAAGTGAATCTGGTAGAGGGTTTCCTGGCCGCCACCAAGACATTCACTACCTTGTGGGAAACCCCATATCTAGCCATCGCTAGGTCTGCAAGAGCCATGCATGAAGGTGCAGGGACTTGAGGTCCAGATGGACTAGGGTGCCCTGGTCCTGGGATAGCAAGTGCAAGCTCAGAGGCAGGGGGACTGAAGGTTTCACTGCCGGCTGCTGAAGTAGTGGGAACCAAATCTGCTGAGGTCAAAAGGGGACAATGAGAATCATCTCAGCTCCCTCTGCCTGTAACTTCAAAAGTACCCTCTGTAGAATGGGAAAGGGAGGCAAGGCGTAGAGAAACCTCCCTGTCCAACAGAGGGACAATGCGTCTCGCCAGAAAACTCCAGGCCCTAGATCTAGCGAGCAAAAACTGTGCAGTTTCGCATTGAGCGGAGATGCAGAGGTCCAACTCTGGATGACCCCATCTGTCGAAAGGCTGGTCTGCCACTGACAGAAGGAGCTCCCACTGATGAGCCCTGGACCAAGTCCTGCTTAGGCTGTTGGCCAAGACATTCTGGATGCCTGGAACATGAACAGTAGTGCGTTCAAAGCGATGCTCCAGTGCCCAATACCAGACCTTCATTGCCTCCCTGAAGAGGGGGGTAAGAGTGAGTCCCCCCTTGCTTGTTGATGTAATAGGCTATGGACATGTTGTCCACCTGAATGAGTAGAGTACCCAGAAGTAAGTCCACTTGAAAGGCCTGTAAGATATTCAGGACTGCTCGCATCTCTAGAGCGTTGATGTGGAGAGATTGCTTGTCTGGTGACCAGTTCCCCTGGGTCTGCCTGTTCCCCAGATGAGCACTCAAACTGAGACCCAAGGCATCTGAGGTCAGAACTCAACTCGGGGCCACTGCTGGAAGAGGACCCCTGTCGAAAAATTGAGAGGGTCCAGCCACCAGGTTACTGTCCTTTGAACTGGGTCTGAGACAAGACTGTCTGATCTAGGCTGTCGGATCCCTGGTCCCATTGCACCCTGAGCATCCATTGAGGGACCCTCATATGGAGGTGAGCCATGGGAACCGTAGGGATGGCTGCCACCATGTGGCCGAAGAGCCTCAAGTAGACTCAGGCCGGGACATGAGGAGCAGAGGATACTATGTGGACTTGATCTTGAAGGTGATCCACCCTGTCTGAGGGGAGGAAGGCATTGCCCTGAACTGTGTCTGGTACCACCCCGATGAACTGGAGTATCTGGCTGGCCACAGGGATGACTTTGGGATGTTCAGGTGATCCCCAGCTCTTGGAAGAGTGTAAAGGAGTCTCTGAGAGTGCAAACCAACTGCTCCCTTGTTGGCTGCAAGATGCCAGTTGTCTAGGTAGGGAAAGATGTAATAGCCCTGTCGGTATAAAGCCACAGCCACCACTGCTAGGCACTTGATGAAGACTCTGGGGGTGGAGGATAGGTTGTATGGCAAGGCTCAGAACTCATAATGATGGCACTGGAAGAGGAAGCGCAGGAACCTCCTGTGGGGTGGGAACACTAGAATGTGCAGGTATGCATGTTGCATATCTAGAGAGCAGAACGAGTCTCCTCGGTGCAGGAGAGAAATCAGACCTGGCAGTGTGACCATTTTGAACCTCTTATACTTGACAAACTTGTTCAGGGAGCTGAGATCCAGGATGGGCCAAAGGTCCCCGGTCTTTCTGGGAACCAGGAAAAGTGAGGATAAAACCCCTTTCCCCTTTGCGCTGGGGGCACCGGCTCTACAGCCTGTTTTTGCAGCAGGGCCTGAATTTCTCCTTCAATCAGGGGGACATGAGAAAGAGGACAGTCGGAGAACACTGGTGGAGTTTCTGAAGGCATTTGTTCGAACTCTGGAGTATGACCTCTCTATGAGTTGTAAAACCCAGAGGCCTGCCGTTATTTTACTCCAATTCTCAAGATGGAGGGAGAAACGACCCCACGTGACTTCCCCCACTGACTCCGCTGAAGGACGGGGTGTCTGGCAAGGTGTCATTGCATTGCTCCGGGAGTAGGCAGAGGGGCCTGAGAGGACTTTGGGGCTCGAGTGGCAGAGCTTCCAGAAGTCTAGGAGGGGCTCTTTCTTTTGTAGACTCCCCTCTGCTGAGCTGGTTATGGGGTTGTTGATTTGAGGGCTTTCAAAATGGCCACTTTTTAAAGGGTCTTTGGTCCCCTTTATACATTTTTTGGATGGACCAAATGGACTTCCCGGAGTCTTGGAGATGGGTGATCAGTTTTTTTGTCTCATCTCCAAAGAGGAGCGAGCCCTTAGAGGGGCGGTCTGAAATGCCCAACTGCAGATCCTGGGAGAATCCGGAGACTCTAAGCCAGGCATGGCACCTAAGGCAAATGCCCGAAGCCACTGCTCTGGCTGCTGTATCTGCAGTACCATATAAGGCACGCAGAATATGGGTGCCTACATCCGACCCTGATTTAAGGAGGTCCAGGATCAAAGATTTTTGTGCCGAGTCTGGAAGGGCTTGAGCTATCTCCATACCTTTCTCCCACAGGGCACTTTGGTATTGCACCATATGTGTGAGATAGACCTTTTTGCCCATCTGGTCAATGAATCTGGACTCCTGGTCAGGGCCAAGTGCTCAGGTGCTTAGGCTTCTTCAATCTATCATGAGCAGCAAGTAATCACCAAGGAGTCCACAATAGGGTGTTCTGCCAGGAGAGGCTCCTCCCTAGGGGCTCTATACAGGCTGTCCGACTTCTTGGAGATGATGGAGGTAGTGGATGGGTGCTTCCAGGTTAACCTTGTCAAGTCCTGGAAGGTATCTTCCAGAGGACGTACCACTAGAGGCTTGGGTTCCTTCTGCCTCTGGTACTTTTCCAACCTCTGCCTCTCCAGATCCAGGTCCTCTGTCTTCCACCCATTGGAGGACTGGATGTGCCTCATGATGTCCATGAATGTTGGGTCATCAGGAAGCGACTTAGGGGTGTCCTTAGTATCCGGGGAGGAAGGGCGAGTCCTAAGTCAAAAATGGTCTGAGCTCGAGGTTGAGGACTGCTGCTAGAGTCCACTGAAGAGGGGGATGAAGAGCTAGAGTGACGTCTGTCATGGGACCAATGTTGGCTATGAAACCGTTGTCCACTGTGGTGCCGGCATTGGCTGGAAGACTAGCAACAACTGGAAGAGTGGGAATACTTGCGGTGATTCGACCTTCTGCGTGGGGGGGGGGTCTACCGCGGTGGTCTTCTGGGCTCAGAGTACAGCTCCTGGGAGCAGGAATTGGTTGTTTTGGTCCTGATCCTTGTCTTGACAGAGTTTCAGCTCCAGTTTGACAGTTATGGGCCCCTTGAGAGGAAGCAAGTCCCCCTTTAACTTGGTTCCACCAAAAGGAGAAGAGCTCCTGAATCTGCTCCTTAGAGAACTGAGGAGCCGACAGGCCAGCTGGAGTCTGTGGAGCTGGGGTTGGTTTACCCAACACTGGAGCACCTGACATCACGGTGTCCAGTGTCTGAGTCAGCACTACAGCTGGTGGGCAGTTAGACATCTCGTCTGACCTAGGTTCGACCGGGGAGTCTATGTCAATTGGCGACATAGACTGGGCCAGCGAAGAGGGAGGCTAAGCCTGATCCAATGCCCAAGAAGACGTTCCCTTAGCAGGCGGGTGCTTGGTGGAGTCTGGGGTGGACACAGCACACGGCTTGGCCATGGCCTTAGGAGAAGGCACTGAAGTGTGGGGCAGAGGCATCTGGTGGTGGTGTGGCCCTGACGCCTACCCCTGATGACGAGGTGTCTTGTCCAAGGCCTTGGACGAGACTGTCATCAAGACCTGGAGGGCAGGAGCTGAAGCACCACCACCCTGCTTCTGACTGGTCCAGCCCCTAAGCTGGAGGGCGATGCTACTGGTGTGGCCTTCACCTTAAGGGGTGTCAGAGTAGAGACGGAAGTCCCTGACCCCAATTTGCCTCTGCCTGATGCCAGGACAACGGCGGGAGACTTGGATGCCAGCTGCTTGGAGGAGTTATGGGCCGGCCAGGAGGAATGGTCTGATCCCTCCATGGGATGAGGAACCGGACGAGGACTTCTTGTGGTGAGGGGAGGACTTCTTGTGGTGAGGGGACCTGGAGCAGAAGCACCCCGGTCCTTTTCCCGGGACTTGTGTTTTCCTAAGGCCTTCTTTTTCTCTCTGTGTGGCTTCGAGGTGGAGGTGGAAACCAACAAAGATGAAGAAGGACTCTTCCCCGCTGGCTGACTCTGCATAGCGGCGAGCTGCTTCTCAAGATCTGAGTCCGTTGATTAAACTGCCTGCAGTGCTGAAAGGCCACAGTGTTGTGGTTCGGGCCTAGGCAAAAAATGCAGGCCTCGTGGCCATCCTTCAATGGCAGCTGCTTGCCTCGGGCGCACTTGGATTTGTTTTCATTCTGTGAATGAAACGGACGATGCCAAAGATGAAGACATGCAGAAAGGGAATGCATTTGAAGACTTTTTCATCAGAAATTAGGCAAAAAAACGCTGAAGACGTGAAAGCAGTCGAACTGTTGCAAGAAGGCGTCCGAGGAGCCAATGCGAACGGTTCGATGGTGGGAAAAGAACTTAGGTGGAGCTGGGGATCGCACCTTTATACCATTGGCTGACGTCGGGGAGGGCCAATGTCGGGGTGGTTCCCCAGTGAAGATTGCTTGCTAGAAGGTTTCTGTGGCGTCCTGGCGCTTGGCAGCTTAGTCCTTATAGTTACTGCCTAACTCTGTAACTAAGTACTGTAAGATCAAGAGTTACACCTAGAATAAGTAAATAATGTGATACCCCGTACAGTACCTGGCCTACTGTATGTGAATTATTTATTAGTTAAGTGGTAATATCTGTACACTTTCGTAACATCACTACTCTGTACAACAGACTTGTACAGTATATGTGTTGCAACCATGTCCTTGTGCACCAGGGCTCCATTATAAATGAACTTCGGCTCAAAGAATCTGTTCCTGGACAAATAAATAAATTGGTATAGAGTCACTACGGACTGAGTCAAAATATGCAGTCCATCTCCATGTGTGAGGAGGGCTAGACCATAGAATAAGTAATTAAGTTCTGCCTCCACACAAGTAGAGATGCACTGTGTGTTCTGGCTTATGTGATACAGAGGATAATGGATGGGCAACAGTGAACAACGATGCTGTCTTCACTTTGAGAGGTTGTCATGATGACCAAGTAGACCTCAAGAGTGAAGCTTGAGAGAAGAGAACTCAGCATTGTTGCTCACTGTTACCCATCATCTTTTATAGGGTATGGGCAACAGTGCAAGAACATCGGAGCATTTCTTGAGAAATTTGAGCTTAACAGCATTTCTTCTTTCTTTCTGAGAGCGAGCTAACTTTTGGGTCACACACTAACCTGTATAGGTATTCGCTGGCTGCCAAGGTAGTTTTTAAATAATTGTTACATCCAATTCTTTTTTTTTTTTTAACCATTTATTTGTAAACTGGTGTCGTTCTGAAGAAGCAGGTGGGAGCCACTGCCAGTCACTCGTATCTCCTCACAACTGTCAGAAGAAACTCACAAAGAAAAAAAAGTGAGCAATCAGCGCAGTTGTCATGGTTACATGAGCGTAAGGGCATTCCATGTTGCTATACCATCGTAGTAACATACTCAAGATGGTACAACAGCAGTGTGATATCACTACGATGGCACAACAAGCCTAGAAATTCATTGAATTCCATTAAGAATCACATTTTCCCTATACAATATTATGTGACCGTGTATTCAATTTATACAGCACCAGTTTGCAAGCCATAACTTTTAAATCTGCAGTTTGTGTGAAAATGTAACTTTCTCTCTGTTTTCCACAGCTGGCTTCAGTTTTGCACAGGGCTATTGTAATGTCATCAGCATTGCGAAAACTGCTCTCTAATTGGTTTGTAGGTTAAGGGTAGTATCTGTGACATACCTAACTTCTAGATAAATATTTATCTGGATGTTAGATACCGTGATAAAATATCTGGGCAAATATATCACCTTTGGTGTATAAATATGACAAATATAATACAGACATACGGCTATGATGAAGACAGTACCTTTACTCATGCCTTTTTTTTTTTCCTTCTAAAAATATGACAAAACATTTCCTCGGTGGGCTCTCAGCAGACATCCCTGGGCTGAGGCAGCTGCTGCAGCATGGGCGGTGGCAGTGCCAGATAACAAATGACCTGGGCCCCAAATCCATCTGCTATTGTCCAGTGCAGGTTGGGTGACCAAATGGAAATAAGCAGTGCTGGCTGGAAGCCAGGCGATTTTCTTCTGTTCCTCTGCCACTGTCTGTGCGCAAAGCAGATTCCCTTGAGAGGTTTAAAAGGTATTAAAATGTACCTTTTGAATTGTTTTGGATGTTCACCATTTTTTGGATAATAATACCAGAGTCATGTGGCAAGATTGTTAAAGTTTCATTTAATTCACTGCATTTAGCAACCCTTATTGAGTAAGACTAGAAGTAGAAAATGCATGAACGTTTTAAAAATAACATCAGATGGAAAGAACAACGTAAACATGTGGACAGAAGTGTCAGAGTGTGCAAGCAAAAACATTCAACAAAGATGCAGACATTTATATTTTTGTAAATATTTTTTAAAATTGTTACCATTATTTTAAACTGCCCCCACAAAAAATGTAAGCAGTCTGGCCTGCACGCCTACCATCTGCCATATTAGTACTAGATCACCACCAGGGACTTTTAAAGGACTGTTTCTGATTGTCTTGTAGTTCATCTGTGCTCAGACTCAAGTTAATACTCATCCATCCATGCTACTAGCCAGTTCCAAAAACTGTCTCCAAGTTCCTTTGGTTCCAAATAGTAGCAACCCAGGGTGCTATTGTGGGGGCAGACAGCAAATATGGCACAGGAAAGTTCGCCACTGGAAAGTTCTGTACAGGAAACTTCAGCACAGGGAAAATTAAATGGCTGGAAATCTGGTTACATATTTCACTGAAGTGGTGATCCATGGAGGCATGGTGTTGTAATAGTAAATCTACACTTATACCTCAAATTTCACTGCAGTGGTGATCCACGGCAGTGTGGACCAAATTTCCAGCTGTTTAATTTTCTTGTGCTGAACTTTCCTGTACCATATTGACCTACACTCACCACAGTGTCAGTGGCTCAGCAGGTAGCACACTCACCTCTGAGGCTGGGAGAGCAGAAGGTTGTGGGTTCTAGCCCCACACCAGGCACTTGGGTTAATATCCCAATATTGGCACTGCAGTGCAGCATGGGGGGGGGCTGCCCTCCTGAGATGCCGTCTTTTGGATGAGATGTTAAACCGAGGTCCCATCTGCCTGTTCTGGTGGTAGTTCAGGCTCCCACGGCACTTCTCAAGAAGAGTAGGGGAATTTCCCTGGTGCCCTGGCCAAATTTCCCCCATTAACTAATACTACCACCAACAGCTTAATCTGGTTCAAGGTCAGCTGGCATTCATCTATATCCCCTCCCCCCAGGTCGTGCCTGAAAATAGGCAAGAATTTGTCTAGTGTACTTACCCGTCAACAAAAACTAAAAAAAAAAAAAAATTTTTTTTAACTGTTTACTGATTGTCCAAGTCAAGCATTTAAAAAAAAAAGTACAAACAAGAATATATTGTGTTGTTGCCATAAAATCATGACATTACTAGGTTTACAACTGCGACAGAGTAGCGAACCAGGTGGCTCACTCTCAAAGAGAACACTCCGGACACCAGTTTAAATTAAATAAATCTGCTTTACTTTTATTAACAGGAAAAAGAAACAAATGGCTTGTATTCAGCTTAACAGTAACTTCTTGCAGTAAAGTCTCTTGCTGTCTCTACTTGCCTCTCACTGAAATAGAAACCTCTTTCTGCTTGTTCACCCTCCTTCTTTTATTAGGCTCAGGAGTTGCTTGTTAACACTCCCCCACCTCCTCAGAGATAGCCAACAGGTTGAACATTCAGTGCGGTGAGGCTTTAAAAGTCCAACTTTAAAGGGACATTGTTAACCTGTAACTTACTTCTTTTTTTGCAGGTATCCTAAACGTGCCCGAACTGCCCACAGCAGTATTGTTTGTGATGCAATATAGATAGCAGCGATGTATCCCCCCTCAATATTTATTTTCACTAATTTTACTGAAAACGAAACCCTGTCAGTCTGCTCCTAATTTCCATGCCTGATGCCAAAGCATGGTAACGTCAGTATCATGACACGACTTTCAAACCATGATTTATCTAAGTTTGAGCGCCCGTTTCAGAAAAAGAACCACTTTCCCCAAGTTCAGCTTTTTTTCTCCTATTAGAAACTGTGTTTAGCTGAACCCAGTTAGAATAGTCAGTTCACGAGCCTTTTGGTGTTTACAAATGTGACCGCACTTTGGCATTGGGGCATGGAACTTAGAAGTGGACTGACAGGTCTTGCTTTTTAGTAAAATTAATGAACAATATATTGCTGCTATCTATACAGCATTACAAGAGGACTGCCACAGGCAGTGGCGGCACATTTAGGATACCTGCAAAAAAGTAAGTAATGGGCTGACAGTGTCCCTTTAAAAGGGGTTTGATACGATCCCCACCACAGCCCCTGTCAAAACCTCATTGCCTGCATTGTAGGGTTGTAAAGTGGTTTACAGGTGCACGGAGGATGAAGGACACACACTTTTGTCACAAACCCTCCCCCCCTCAGAGTCATGCCCATGGTATGCTCAGTATGGGCCATCAGAGACCCACCCTCCTGAGAGAAAAAATCCACATTACTATGCTGGGTACCTGCCTGGCAATGCACATAAAATGAGAAAGGTTGCAGCGCCAAACACCAACTGATAACATGGGCACTGGTATCCTGCATAATAACATATAACCACTTGAATGGGCGTGGTCAGAGACAAGGGTGAACTTCCATCCCAACACATAGTAGTATAGGTTGGCCACCACTCACTTTACTGTCAGACACTTTCTCCAGCATGGCATAGTGCTGCTCCCGGAGAAAACATTTTCGATACAGACATATGAAGGGGTGACTACTATCCTCAGCGTCTTGTGATAACTCTGCCCCCCGCCCCACTTCAGAGGCGTCTATGTACAAAATGAAGGGACAGTTGAAATCTGGACTTTATATGACTGACCCATCACACAGAATACTTTTTGATAGCCTGATGCCCTCTGACACTCAGGTGACCAATGAGCATTATTTGGGGCTGGTTTCTTGGTTAGGTCAGTCAGTGGGGTAGCAAGGGTTAAGAATTCCAGAATGAACTGGCAGTAATATCCTGCAAGTCCAAGAAATTACCTAACCTACCTCTTAGTTGTTAGCATGGGGCAGTCAGCTAGGGCCGTTATTTTGTTGATAACCAGTCATATGTGGCTGGTCTCAATCATATAATCCAAGTATTTAATCTACCGCTACCCTAGGGCATATTTCATGGCATTGGCTGTGAGACCTGCCTCCCTAAGCGACTGAAGTACCACAGCCACATCTTGCAGGTGGCTGTCCCAATCTGGGCTAAATATGACAACCTCTTCCAGGTACACTGCTGCATACAACCCATGGAGATGGAGGATGTGGTCCATCTTTCTCTGGAATGTGACCAGGGTTCCATGCACTCCAAAGGGAAGCACAGTGAATCAATACAGGCCAAATGGGGTGGCAAACGTCATTTTCTCACAGGACTCAGGAGTTAGTAGGACTTGCCAATACCCCTTGGTCAAGTCCAGGACACTAATGTAACGAGCCTTCCCTAGTCGGTCTACTCTTGGCATAGGGTAATGTGCATTGAACATGGATGCAGCATTAACTTTCTGGAAGTCTATACCAAAGAAGAAGGGTAAGGCGCATCTGTGGATGCCTACTTCCTGAGATAAATTTACTACTCATTTTGTCAAGCTGTTACCAGACCACTGATGTGATACTAATGGGGAACATACGGAAGCAGTATAACAACGCAGGGTGTATATTCAACTGAATTGTTTGGATTCTCCCACCCACTGATAGGGGTGCAGGTGTGCCCATCTCTTATAATGTGCATAACTCTCTCTTAGCAGGGATTCGGAAGTTCAGTTGAAACAGACCAATGAGGTCTTTTCTGATGTGGATGCCCAGATATTGAAAGCCCTTTGGGGCCCATATGAACGGTACTGCTACTTTTACTTGCGTTGATACTAGCCAATTAAGTTTAAGCACTTCAGATTTGTCATGGTTTATCTTAAGGGGGAAGTCTCCCATAGTTTCACACCCATATTTTCCCAACTCCTTATGTGTAACTGTTGTGTTCCTCCTCCTCCTCTAGTTGCCTAACTGTTGTGTTCCTCCTCCTCTAGTTGCCAGCAGTCCTATTGCTGTCCAAATCTATATTATAAATAAAAATATACAGCCCCCAGAAGTTATCAATGTGTTTGTCCTCCATTTTACCATCAATGCTGCTGGAAGATGATGTCATCAGAGCAACAGGTAATGGTGCTGCACTAAATGCCGTTCCACCAGTAAACAGAACCCACAATGTTTGGTCCCCCACTTGAGTAATGGGGGAACTCTTTAAGTGTTGTGCACATCCTGAAGTGCAGGTCTGATAGGGACTAGGCCCATATGAGTGTGATTCAGCACTGATTTGACATGTATATACAGTATGCCTATAAGGAAGTGCCTGTATGAGTTGTGTTAATGTTTCTGTTAGCAAAAAACAGTTTACCCAATAAATGACTCTGGGTACAACAAGAGTCTTAAGTGGCATTATATAGCTGTTTTATTATGTTCTGTGTGTGTTAGCATTCTCTGTTTTGATTGACACCAACAGTGAGACACAATCTTGCAAAAATGCCCCTTTCCCTTTGTAACTAGGCAGTCAGTGATTGGATGGCTGATGTAAGGCAATAAAGAGTTCAGCTATAACAAGGAATAGGTTACCAGGACATCAGCTGCAGCATATGGAAGAAGAGTAATCTAGTGATGAAAGCACAGGCACAAGAACTGGGAAACTCTGGTTCAAATCATACTAAAGTCCCTTATTCTCTAACCCTTAACAAGTTCCCATAACCTCCTTGGGAACTGTGATGGCCCCTCAGGTCCATGATTTTAACAGTGCCGCCATTCCCATTATAAATCATTAGCAGTGATGTGAGAGCTACAGCACTTCACTTTGAAGGTACTGAAAACAAGCTGTGGCAGACCCCCCCTTCCCCTTTGTAATGCCAGCATTTGAAGTAGGATGTTCCTCACAAATCAGATGCTACACTTCAGCTGTTGTAGGTGAAGAAACTAATCAGTCTCAGTGTTTGTAGTACTCTGTATTTGCTTAGCTCATTCCTCCCATGTCATACGCATTCTGTATCTTGGTATTTCCAGTCAGAACCCAGATGCAAGGAGCATTTGAAATGTAAAACAATACACTTTATAAAGTAAGTGATCTAGCTCTCCACTTTCGGGCTGCTGAAAGGGGAGTGTATAATTTGTGCAAAGGAAGAATTCAGTCTTGCGTGATCCTTTGGGAAATTGCTCAAGCCTACCTTGTAAATGAATCCTCTCAAGGGTGTTCACCTGGTTCACTACAGAGTGACTGATTGACTGCTCGATTGATTAATTGATTGGTTGGTTGATTAACTGATTCAGTCTACTGCTTTCCACAACATGTTACAACTGTCTCACAGAGAAATGAGCAGTACACAGGAACAGCTTTTGTTTCCTGTGAATGCAACACTATTAGATGTATTATTTGCTCTACACATGCAGTATTAAGGCTACAAGTACCACTCCCTGTGTGAGTTGCATGACAGAACTGTCTTAAGCCATTGCAAACAAACTAAAATCAGGATAGACAGCATTGATACCCTTATGTTTTGTTCTGCACTGTTGCTGTAGTGACATCAAGGAATGGGAGGGGCTGTATTACAAGTGACTCATTTGCACATAAATGGAGGCTTGCTTGACATTTTACTACCTTGTGTCAGAGCCTCAAACTCTAGATATGTGTTGCAACAGAAGAAATGGCTGATTTCTTATTGACATATGTACAGTACTTGATGTAATGTATAATAAATGCATCAGACATATCCAAATCATAAATACACAGGAGTCTTCTCCTTTAAAACCAGGTACTTTGTGGTACCTTTCCAGAGTATCCAGAAGTGGGGGCATGGAGTTCAGGGGATCACTGACAAACAGCAAGGTGCCATCTGCCTACAGAAATAGCATTTGTCCCTGGGGATCTATCGATGCTCCTAAGATGCATGGGTTGGTTTGTATGGCAAATGCCAAAGGCTTGAATCCCAGGGCAAAGAGGACAGGAGACAATGGGCATCCCTGCTGGGTGCCTCTCTGGAGGTTTAAGTAGGAGGAAATTCAATTAACCCTCATGTTTGCTCAGGGGCAGTGTAAAGGGCATTTAATAAGGACAAAAAAGTTTGTTCCCATGCCAAACCGGTGTAATGTGAATAACAAGTACTGCCAAGAAAGACAGTCAAATGCCTTCCCTGCATCTAAGATGATAGCAAGGTTGGCTGTTCTGGAGTGTTGGACCACATGTACTATATTTAGGAGTCGTCGTACATTATCAAAGGACTGGTGTTTGGGAAGAAAGCCTGTCTGGTTCCAATGTATGAGTTTCCTGATGACATTCTGGTGGTAATCAGCCAGTATGAAGGTCATAAGTATTTGGTCTACATTAATCAATGATAACAGGCAGTATGAGCCACAGCATAGTGGGTTTTTTATCTCGCTTCAGAATAACTGTGATGGCTGACTCCTTCCATTCATCAGGAAAGGTCTTCATTGACAGTCTCCAATTAATGACCCAGGTAAGTTGATAAGAATATCTTCCTACAGGTTTCACAGAATTCCTCGGGAATCCCCATTTTTTAGTATGATCTGGGGGCAGTCTATAGGTTTTGGTAAAATGTTGCAAAGGCATTTGCTATATCTTGGGGGAGGGTCATGTGGGGTATGCCCTGGGTAGTGGCATCTAAGGCTGTTATGAGATGGTTGACTTCTTGTTTCTGAAGCTGGGTCGCTAGTAAATGGACACAAAAAAAACCAAAACAGTACCAGCCACTAAACTTGTGTGCGCAAAACTGGCTGGGGGGTTTGCATGGGCATCAGTGGTGTCTCCATGTCTTCTAGGCACAATATTTAAGTTATGGCTGTTTTCATGTACTTTTAATAAATTCACAGTTATTATAGAAGTTTAGTGGATGATGCCATGGTTTTTTTTGTCCATGACACTGTTACATAGATACATACATGGAATCTATCTTTCTAAGATATGCCAAGTTTTTTTTTCGGGGGGGTGGGTGCACTGGATCCTGTTTATTTGTCTGTTACATGCCACAAACCAGTAGCATCCCTCAGTAGAAATGTGAATGATATTTTGTGAGCAATGCAAAGGTTAGAGCATGCTAGTTTTGGATGTGTTTAGAGTTTTGGGAGTTACGGTTCTCCTTTTAGCATGCTCCCTTTGATCACCTGTGATATTTCCTGGGTGGAAGCACTTTATTAAAAGGAGCCAATTAGGCAATGCACTCTATATTTAAGATTAGCCACTGCAGGCATTTCAGAGCTGGGAAACTAGGGATAGGGACCAAACCGTGGGTCCCACCTTGATGATCTGGTGGTTTGGCTTGCTCACATTGAAATTCCAATCTGATAACTAAGAGGACTCCTTTTTACATGGAGTTTAAAGTAAGAAAAGCCAATGCAGGCATGTTTAAATACCAAGATGTGCCATGGTTTATTTTTTTTGGGGGGGTTCACTGGATCCTGTTTGTTTGTAAGGCTGTTATGTGATGGTTGACTCGTTGTTTCTGAAGCTCGGTCACTAGTAAATGGACCCAAAAAATAAAGAACAGCACCATCCACTAAACCTGTGAGCGTGAAACTGACTTGGGGGGGGGGGGTTGCATGGGCATCAGTGGTGTCTCCATGTCCTCACAGCACAATATTTAAGTTATGGTTGTTTTCATGTACTTTTAATAAATACATTTAGTGGATGATGCCATTGGTTTTTTGTCCATGACATTGTTACACAGATATATACGCAGAATCTGTCAGCAGATAAAGACCACCAGGCCCATCTAGTCTGCGCCTTTTTCCTACCATTTACTCTAATATTCCCTTGTGTTTGTCGCACGCTTTTTTGAATTCTCCACCGTTGTTTAAAACCAGTCACGTCGGTAATGGAGTGGCCTTTTCTGCTTCTTGTCACTAGTAAATTACCTGCCCAGTTCCCCTGGGTGTAATATTTTTGCCTGACATCTCTCTGGGTATCTTCTGCCCTATTCATCTCTATGGCTTTAAATCTCTGTCTGACCTCAGTAAGTCTATGTAGTGTCTGAGAAGAGTCATCTGGTTTTGTCTTATGGAGTTTTAGTAGGTCTCTAATCTGGGTTTCTAGTTCTAGTCTTTCTCTCTCACTGCAGTTTCCTCTAGGTATTGGTCAGAAAGATTAGTGCACCCCTACACATTGCCTTCATCACATACTACTGGGTCATGGGGTTTTGTCTCCTCTCCTCCCATTGTGGCTGTGGTTTGTCTGGACTCTGACAGAGTTAGCTTCATCCACCAGAAAGCCTATATTCATTCTCCTGAGTTTGTGGGGAACTACAGGGCGGATTTCTATCTGTAGGGATAGGAGGGCATGTTCAGATTGGGCAATGTTGTGTCTATGACCACATGCAGCCAGTTCCTTGGCATGAATAGCTTCTATGTGGATGGGAGTGAAAAATGAAATCTTTACTGGCCGGATATAAGAACCACCATACATCCATAAGGCTAATCTGTTCTGAGATATCTCTCAGGACCTCAGCCATGCGTAGCCTAGGCTGGTTGGTAAGAGGGGAATTGTCAATTTGGGGATTCTGGATACAGTTAAAGTCTTCTAGCAGAAAGCATACCTCCTCTGCTTTATTCAACACCAATTGGTGGATGGTCTTAATAAATAGTGAGAAATCAGAGCATGGGGCCTATATATTAAGAAAAGATAATGGCAAGTTCTGGTATATTGCATTCACTAGAACATATTGCCCCTCTGAGTCTGAACAGTATGAGGTGTGGCGAGCAGTGTATGAGGATTACAACTCCACATCTCTTTAAGGTGGGGTGTGAGGCTGCAAATATTTGGCCTACCCACGCTCTCCTTAGTTCAAGATGTTCGACAGGGTGCCTAAGGGTTTCCTGTACGGCAGCCCATATAAATTCTAGATGCTTTAGCTGTGACAAAATCTGCATTTGTTTTACAGGGTTATTCATTCCTTTAACACAGTAAGACACAATATTCAAACGTACCATGAGGTCACCTTAGGAAAGATATCTGTATCACATGTAGGACTCAAGTGCAAAGCAGAGGTTTCTATACTGATTAAAAGTACAGCACATAAAAACAAAGCAATAGTTAGCAAAACAGACTCCAATAGGGAGTGACACTGAAATCAACAGTTTTGCATCATCTGAATTGGATGTGCAGGGTCTGTGGCATAGCTGGCTGTCCACGTGGGACAGTGCACCCTAGGCCTGTGCATGCAGGTGGGCCCATCAACCCCAGCTTTCATTTAATACCAGATGTGGGAAGAAGGTTGATGAGCAAACCAACTAGAAGCATCTTTGGGCCACTGTCTTAGTCCTGCCTGGAACTAGGTGTAGTCTTTGGTAGTTGCCTAATGTGGCAGGAGCCACATAGTACCTTCCCCCAGCAACACTAGAGAGGGAAGGGGGCTGGTGCAGTAGCCCTTGAAATACAGGGGTATTCCGGTAGCCAGAAAGTAGTTTTCCCCTGGTTACAGGGGTGTTCTCTTTTCAGGGGTTGCTTCTCCTAAGCTAACTGGTGAATTCCAGTTTAGTTGCA
Source organism: Neoceratodus forsteri (assembly GCA_016271365.2). Classification (NCBI taxonomy): domain Eukaryota; kingdom Metazoa; phylum Chordata; order Ceratodontiformes; family Ceratodontidae; genus Neoceratodus; species Neoceratodus forsteri. The sequence continues at coordinate 1,500,455,181 of CM057450.1, read as the reverse complement.
CGGTTTAGGGACCTCTCCCCCAAGGGGAGGTGTGGTAATGGGGCAGTCCCTGTATTCAACTTACTATCACCTCCACTTGGAAGGTGGGATCTGTATTTCCAACCTCCCTTTCACAATGAGTAACAGAGGTGTTCAAAGAAAAAGAGAAAAAAAACATTCTTTTTTTGGTTTTAAAAACTGCTCATCTAATATCACTAAATCATCCTAAAACGTCACTGAGCCATTACATATCTCTGAGGAAGACTACCGTAGAAGCGCCAGGATGTTAGCCAGAGATACAGCAGTCCTCTGGGTGTAAAGTTACTGTTTGTACTTTTTTTATAATAAAATAATATGATTTGTTAAGCAGCTTCAACTGGTGTTACACGAATGCTTGAACTTTCTTGTTTTTTTTGTATCAGAATTCTCTACACTGAGCACAGAGACCATTAACTGCCTTGCACACTCCTTTCTTGTTTTGTGATAGTAATGGCAAACCTAGTATAAAAGTGAGAACACCTTTGTCATCTTAGTATACCTGTAAGAGATAGAAATTAGGTAAAGCCATGCAGTGCTTACTGAGATGTTCTGTGGTACATGTCCATCCAAGGGTCTTGAAGTATCAAAGCAGTAGCAGAGGGTGGTAAAAAATGGCCGAGAGGGGAGGAAAATGTAGCAGAAGTGTTGCTGGTGGAAGGTTTGGGCTTTCAGTAGATGCATATTTCTTCCCTCACTTGTCTGTGTTTGGAGCAGTTTTCTTTTCTGGGGTATGTATCCTGGGAACATCTCTCCACTCTTTAAGGTCTGCTGGGGAGGAGGTTCCATCTCAAGGAGGGTGGTCACTGTGCTTGCTCCCTGAAGCCCAGGTCCATGGGGCTTGTAGGATCACCATCTGCAGTACTTCCACCATGTTGGGTGGAGCAGATATGGTCAGTTTTTTTACTGCTGATACAGCATCTGTTTGGTTTGAGAAGGTTTGTGATTTGTGCCCTGTATATATGGTCAGTTTTGCTGGGACGCTAGCTAGACAGACAGATAGACAAATAGATAATTTATTTAAAAACTCCTTTCTATAAACCAAGACACTTTACAGCTCTTGATCTGCTTTTCCTTTAACTGTTTTTGTATTTGGCAGATCTGTATTCTTTGAAGCTGTAGCTCTGTGGAACAGTCAAGCTTGAAAAATAACCTATGCCCCTGAAATCTGACTTCTTTTTTTAGCCCATGCAATGGATAGGATCTGCTGCTTTGTGGGCTATTTGAAGATTATGATATTTTAGTTTAATTTCTTTATTTTACCAGGAGAGACACACTAAGCTGAAAGCTTGATTACAGGTGCAACCTGGGAGCACAGGAAAGTTAAGTGACTTGCTCAGGGTCACATAGTATGCAAGTGGGGGCTGTGAGATTCAAACCCAGGTCTCCAGGTTTGCAGCTCAGAGCCTTAAACCACTGCGTCATACTGCCTCCTAATAATATATTATACAATGGCTCTCGAAATACTGGCTCCTGATTGGCTGGCAAGATTTACAATATGCAACTTGTGCCATCACTACCACTGCAGAAGTGCCAGCCAATCAGGGCAGCAAACTTCAAAGCTGCTGTCTGCCATATTGTTTTCCCCCGAAGCGGAATGATCGAAACTAAAAAAAAAAAAAAAACACTTCTCTCTCCTTCTTTTCAACATTGTATTACAGTAATATGCTATGACCGGGTATGGGTAATGGCAAGATTTACCCACTTCTGGTGTGGTTTCCTCACTCAGCTGCGCATCATGAGCAAACCACATCAGACATGGATAAATCCTGCCATCACCCACGCCCGACCGTGGTATATTCCTTAAATGACCAACTGTGGCCTGACTTCCAGTGTGCTTTGCTTCTTTGCCAAGGTGCGGTGTGCCTACTCCATCCTGAAGTCCTGGTCGAGTGGGAGCTGTTGGATGTCACTGAACATTTCCTGCAGAAAAGAGATCATTGGCTCCATTTCAGAGTCCTTGGGTAGGCCATGTATCCTAATGCTAAGCCTGCTGTCCCGATTTTTGGCATCCTCCTGCTGTCAGTGCAGCACACACTCTTGAAGGTATAGGGACAGAAGAATTCTGTCATGTAGGTCCATTGTTTTGGTGGCTCTGCTAGGCCCAATTCCAGGTCAGATGTGCAGTGCTCCTCATCCTGCAGATCTTTACGAAAATATTCAGTGTCACAGTTTATCTTTTGGATTGCATGCGTGAGTACTTTTAAAAGCTATGTCCAAATCTGCCTCAGGCTTATGTGTTCCCCTCAATTCCTGCTCCAGACAGGAGATGGTGATCAACTCAGCCGCAAATCTGAGCGGCTGCAGGAATGTCGGTCCTGGCGTCATGTTGTGCAGCGCTGTGGGGCTGCCGCCCATCTCTTTGGGAGCTCTGAAGCTGTATCTGTGCAAAACTGCTTCAGGTCTTTGTGCCTTTGTAGTAGTGGGCTATTAATTTTTTGACTTCCTACTGCACCAGCAGAATTAGGCTACAGCAACGTTGGTGGGCAGAACCACAAGTCCCATAACTTTCTAAAAAAAAAATGCTGGCTTCTGCTACTGTGCCAGAAGTTGACACTGTCTTTTTTTGTTGCTGTTTTTTTTTTTGTTTTTTTTTTGTTACATAACTCTATTTAACCCCCTCTGCACCAAAATGGTCCCCTTCAACGGGGTAATCTCACACCCCTACCCTACATTCCTGCTTGCCCCTTGCCACATCACCACTGATGAATGTTTTTAGCATGTGGCTAAGATTTATAAAGTTTCCTGGGCCACAGAGGTAAAAATCTTCTGTTCATGCTGTTTGTAGCCACAGCATAGTGCATACTCTCAAATAAAAAATAAATTGGCAGCATATATCATGGTGTGTCTCATGTATTCGCATAGTGCCTAAATGTTTTGGGGTCACTTTAGCCACAGTGGCTAACATTTTCAAAATCATACAAACACGCAAACATACGAACACATGAACGCGCCGGTAGAAAAAGGCCCACAGATCTATCAAGTCTGCCCGAGTGTGTGGCTCATAGTTTATTTCTTCTGCAGCTGCCCGCCCATTCCATTTTCATCATCCCTTCCCCGCGGGCTACCCCCCCCTTGTCCTTATCTGTACTTACCCTCCCATGGACTCTATCCCATCCACTTTTAAAACTGTCCACCGTCTACAGTGCGATCAACTCATGTGGCAGTGCATTCCACCCAGTCACCACCCTCTCTGTGAAGTAGATCCTAGGGGGAACACAGCTACCCACAGCTTCCCTAGTGCTTTCCCCCTCCATTTCCCCCCCAGGTGGGGCTCTTCTGGCTGACCAGACCAGATCATTTGTCAAGTGTCCCCCTGCTAGAAGACTCCGTGGTGGAGGCCATTGGTCACTGTGGTTGGGCCCAAGGGTGTTTTCACATCATTCTGCCTTCTAGGTGTCTCTTTGTTAGAAAACTACCCTCAGGACATTGTCATGCAAGGGGCTTCCTTGGTACACTAAGAGCGCTGACTGGAGCCCAGCCAAAGTCCTCCCTCCTTCTCACATTACCTCCACTGCACTGCCACCTCCAGTTAATCTGGAGGTAGTACTGTGGCAGAGGCAGTGACCCTCCCATCCCCAAAGGAAGGGAGCCTCTGTCTGCTGGTCCGCCAGCATTCTGAGCTTGTTGCCAAATCCTGATAATTGGTGTCTCAACTGCCAGTCCTGCCACTGTGCCAAAAGGCTGGCCCCAACACCATCTTTTACATAACACCCTCCACCTCCCGAGACCGATTCCCAGTACTAAAAACACACTTAGGAGATAGATACTCCCCCCCAGCCCAACACCCAATCCATGATTAAAGGGATGGTGTCAGGAGAGGGGGTACCATTGCCATGACTGAAGGGATGGTGTCAGGAAAAAGGGTATAATTTTATGGGAGACTGTGGGGGCTTCTGGGACAGGAGGTTCCTTAAGGGTGAAGGCCTTCATCTACAAGAGAGGGGGCCAGTGTGCTTGGGCAGATGGTTGATGTCTACGTAGGTGGACATTTAAACTCAGAGTGGGGGTGGGGTGACTGAGACTGGGGTAACAACAGAGGACAGAAAGCAAAAAGACAATGGGGGTTAGGAACAGTGGGGATGAAGGCAGCAAAGCAGTGGGGGGCTCACAAAGCTAGCAGGGAGCAGGAAAACCAGGAAATAATGAGGGAGGGGGAGAACAAGAGGAAAGATGCTGACAAGAGGGGGAGGTGTACAGGCTCAAGCTAGAAGGCAGATTGCCTAAATGCCAGGAGCCTAGGAAATAAAATTAGCGAGCTCTTGAAGATGGTAATGGATGCAAGATTAGACCTTGTAGCCACTACAGAAACATGGGCCACCAGGAGTAATCACTGGGATCTGGGAGTTCCAGGGCATAACATATATAGAAAAGACAGAGGTATGGGAAAAGGAGGTGGGATAGTCCTCTAACTCATGGAAGGCATTTGAGGCGGTAGAGGCAAGGTCCATCGGGGAAGGGAAATTGGTAAACAGACTTGCTATGGGTATAGCTCATGAGAGCATCAGGAAAGAAGTTGTACATGGAGGTGGCCTATAGACCACCAGGATAGGGAGACAAAGAGGAGAGGGAACTAGGGGTAGAAAATGAGAAAGTGGACATAAAGGGTGAGGTAGTACTTGTGGGGGATCTCAACCTACCTGATATTGGTTTAGATGTTCCAATGGCCAAAAGCACCAGAAGTCAGGCCCTGCTAGATGCATTGCAAGACTGCCTGCTCGTGCAACTGGTCAGGGAACCCACAAGACAGGCTGCCATCATTGATATGGTACTCACCAACTAAGAAACGGTAGGTAGTGTGCAGGTTGAGGAACCACTGGGGTCTGGTAACTATAATACCACATGGTTTGAACTGGCCCTGGATACCAGTATACCCTTGTCAAAGGCTGTGGTTCTGGATTTCAGATGAGCAGACTTTGAGCTGATGAGGGAATCAGTCAAGGGTAAATTGGTTGCAGTAAACAAAATCAGGGGGGTGGCATACAAATGGGGAGAACTTAAAGGGGCCATTCTAAAGGCAACTAAATCATGCTTGAGAACAGTTACCATTGGTAACAGGCACAAGAGACCAATCTGGTTCTCTGAAATGGTCAGGGAAATAGACAGGGCCAAAACATGAGCGAGGAAATTATTAGGCTGAAGGAAGGGGCAGGGTGCTAGAGGAGGATAAGCAGAAGGCTGCCTTTCTTAACGACTAATTCAGCTCAGTATTAACAGTGGAGGATTGCAGGTCTCTGCCAGAAAGAGGCATAATGGCTGCTACAAAGGAGATCCCAGAAATGGGGTAGGTGGTACTAAACAGGCAGAAGGGTTAAAAAAGGGCTTGCAGTCCTGAAAATAGGTAGGGTTCACCAGCCAGATGGGGTGCTTATGGAATTGACATCGGAACTGGCTGGATCCCTGTTAGAACTGTTCAGCAGCTCACTACAGTCAGTGGTGATTCAGAGAGACATTAGAGGATAGCAGACCAGTTGCTGCTCCAGAAAGGAAGGGACAGGGAGGAACTGGGAAATTACAAGCCTATCAGTCTCAACTCCATTGTAGGTAAACTGATGGAGACACCAGTCAAGGAGGACCTAGTGGACTACCTGGAGCAAAATGGGCTCCAGGATAGTAGGCAGCATGAGTTTGTGGCAGGGAGGTCTTAGCAGACCTTCTTGAAAGTATTCTTTGACTGGATATCAAGGGCAGTGGATAAGGGACAAGCAGTAGATTTATTCTACCTCAGCTTCAGCAAAGGCATTTGACTCAGTGCCACACAGAAGGTTGCTGAAGCAATTAAAGTATCTAGGATCAGTGAAAGACCTAGTTAGATGGGTGGGAAGTTGATTGGGAGGAAAGCAACAGAGAGTAGTGTTAAGCAAGGTCAAATCAGATTGGGGAAAGATAGGTCATGAGTTGGGGTACTGCAGGAATCAGACCTGGGACCAGTCCTTTTCAATTTGTTCATCAGTGACATAGGAGAAGGAATACAGGGCAGGATGTGTCTCTCTGCAGAGCTCTGTGACATGGTAGACAGACAGGAGGATATAAGGGATTGTAGAGGGACTTACAAAGATTAGAGAGGTGATCCAAGGTTTGACAATTGAAATTCAGTCCCAAAAAGTGCAAAGTGGTGCACACAGGAAACAAGAACCACAGGACAGAATACCAGATGGGAAGGGTTAAACTGAACACTACTTTAGAGGAAAGGGACCTGGGAGTCATTAGAAACAACTCTCTAAAACAAACTAGCCAATGTAATAAGGACTCCAGCAAGGCAACCAGAATGTTTGGGTGCATTGGAAGGGGTTGCAATAGCAGGAGAAAAGAGGTAATACTACCTACCTCTCTATAGATCATGGGTGAGACCCGATCTGGAATACTGTGCTCAGTTCTGGAGTCCCTACCTGAAGAAGGACTGAACACGGTTTGTGACGGTGCAGCTCATGGTAACCAAAATGATCCCGGGCCAATAGGGCCGATTCTATGAGGATCAATTCAGATCACTGACCATGTACTTACACACCCTGTTGGCCAAAAGAGAGAGGGGCGACGTGGTAGAGACTGTCAAGTTCCTGAAAGGAATGAATAAGGTAAACTGTAAGGAACTATTCAGTAGGAATGATGGCTCAAAAACGAGGAGACATGAGTGGAATTTTTTTTGGGGGGGGTCAGGAGGGATGTGAGAAAGTTATACTTTAAGGGAGTGGTTGAGCTATGGAACAGCCTACCAGCAAAGGTGGTGAGGGCAAAAAAAAAAAAAGCATTAATGGTTCAAGCACATCTGAGACACAGTAAAGGGCTTATTAGTTACTTGGGGGTGAGTAGCAGTAAGGCAGCCAGGCAGGGAGCTGTGGGGGGAAGGTGAAAATCCCATATAGACAATAGGTCATTAATTTGGTAGGGTAGGGTAAAACTGGGCAGACTGGATAGACAGAGTGTCCCTTCTTTACAGACATTGTCTATGTTTCAATGTTTCTATGATTTTGGGGTGTGGGGGGTAATGGTGGCCAATATCCATGCTAACTCAGTGGTCCCCTCCTACAATGTGCCTTCCTCCACTTTCAGACACAGTCATCTGATTGCAACAGTACGAGTGAGGTAAGCAGGCGGGGGGGTTGGATCAGTCCACATGGTTGATAACGACAGGCAGACTGGTTAGTCTAGGTAGTGTTACCAGTGATGCAGATTGCTCCATCTCATCCCTCCCAGCTGGGAGTACTGCTTATGTCATTAGGGTGAGATGAACTGAAGGGGAGGTGGAGCAGTCCACATCACTGATGATGCTAGGAGACCCACTTCTTAGTTTGCCTAGCACCATCAACGATGTTGATCGCTCATCCTTCCAGGTCTCATACACTGCTTATATCACTACAGTCATCTGAGACAGCATCTCAAAGCAGAAGCATGTGTACTGTGCATGGGGGGGCACAAAGTTAGCCTGGATATTGGCCACACTTGCCCCTCCACCCAAAATCATGGATTAGGGGTCAGGAGGGGGCATCTGCTAACTAAGTGTATTTTGGGGACTGGGAAGTGGGCTAGGGAAGGAGGTGCTATTGAGAAGATGGTGTTGAATTCTGGCACAGTGCCAGTAGCCAGCACATTTTGTAAAGACAAAGTATATGAGTGAATTGGGGAGGAGTGGAGGGCAGAAAATGGCTGAGGTGGGAAAGGGTTGGCCAAGAAACTAGCCCTGGTGACCCAGGGAGGAGTAGAACATTATTTTATATATATATTTTTATTTTGATCCCGAATACAGACTGCTGTGCATCAGGGGGATTCCGGAAATGAATACTCGGCTTATCTGAGAAGTGGTCGTCACACACTCTTACAGCTGAGTATACATATGATGAGGCCAAAGCTCAGGGATGGCATACCTAGCAGTATGGCCTAGTGGTTACAGTGCAAAGCTATAAACCTAAAGACTATGGTTAGAATCCTTCAACTGCCACTTCCTTACTCTGTGATCCTGAGCAAGCCACTTAACCTGCCTATGCTTAACCTCCCTGCAACCTCTCTAATTTCTCACTATGCTCGTCTCTCTTTATGCTCCATTAATCTTTCTGTGTGCTGAAAATGGCTGCAACATTATCTCCACTACCTCTGCTAAATTGTAAAGTACTTTAGTACACAGCCTTTAAGAGGTGCATTATATAAAACTAAATTCCTTTCCTTTACCTGGCCTAAGAATTGTCAGACAGACAATAGGTGGCCCTCAAAGCTATAAACTGAGAAAAAGAAAACCGGCAGCAAAAACATGGTCAAACCAATCCCCACTCCCCAAAACAAACAACAGAAACAGTTTTAATTTGAAAAGCAAATTTGCATTTTTTCAAAAATCTTCTCTACCTGCTGATGTTCACTGACCTCTGGCCTCCTTCTTGGGTAACATGCCTAAGTCAGTCCTGTGAGTCTCACAGGGTATTTGACTGCACCAACTCAGGACTGACATCCAGTGGACACTCAGGGGAGGAACACACCCCCGGGAAGGTGCAGGAAGGCTGGCAAGGCCCTTCTGGTTTTGCACATATAGGCCCAAAGGGGGCGGGGATGATCCCTGGGCTGGAGGCTTGGGGGGCACGTGACTTCACCATGCTTGGGAGCAGAGTTTTTTTTTTTTTTTTTTAAAAACATGTTTTCTGTCCTGAACATATTATATCCACCTTCTTGCACTGCTCTGCACCTGCTGGCCTAGAGGAAAGGGGGACACTGTTGTCACCCACAACATCTAATGCATTCATCAGTTCCTACCAAAAAGGCGCTCAATGAGTAGAGTGCCAGATACCCTCCCCAGGACCCATTTTTTTCTGTCTTGCACAAAGCCATCATTCTTGCAGTGGCTCTGCACTTGCTGGCCTAGAAGAAGGGAGGATACTGTTGTCACCCACAACATCTAATGCATTCATCAGTCCCTACCAAAAGGCGCTCAATGAGTAAAGAGCCAGATACCCTTCCCCTAGGACCCGAGTTTGCTGCCTCTGCAGCATCCCCAGACCCCCACAGGCCCAGAGAGGGTGGGCAGATTTTCAATGTGAACCTGGGTTGCCCACATCAATGCCACTGGGCCAGGCTTGGATTCTTTGCAATGATTATCTTCATACCTAAATAGAGCCATTCACACGTTTGATGATGTTCTGTGCTGTTATGTATTTCTCCTGGGATATTTTTTGTTTCACTTGAATGTTGTTCAGCTCCCTGGTTCGATTTCTGCCTCCTTTCAAGACTCTGGGAATCCACAATTAGAATGAAAAAACCCTCAGTATTATGAACTGAAGTACCCATCCCACTGGCACTGGTGGAGCAAGTCGTGTTCTTATCTGGGAGATCCGGGTTCACGTCTGAGCCTGGATCTCCTGCCCTTGGCAGCTGTGAAGGCAGCACTTTCAGAGCCGGGGGGCTCTGCATACCCTGACTGTCTCCTGTGGGAACTCAGGGGAGGTATACGACATTGTACTTCACCATGTGCATACTCCTCCCCCTCTCTAGGCCAGTGTGACACTGGCCACAGAACAGGGAGCAAGGAAGGTCTAAAACTGGAAAAACATATCTTAATTGGCTTATGATGCCTGATGTCTGACTCCATGTCACAGAACCAGGCTCACTTCCCCCATTTTCCTCCCCGGCTAGGCTGTTCCACTAAGTCCAAGGTCCTTCCCCAACCTCTGGGCTCACAGTGGAGGGCTTTCCCTGTGAGGTGCAGTCCTCCAGGCAGTCCAAGCAGGGCTGGAGGGGTAGCCTGTGAGACAGATGGGCAGGCCAGGGAATGACCGAGAATAAGGGAGCAGGAGAAGAAAAGAGGTAAGTAATCAGACAGGGATAAGAGAATAAACTGAAAATAACAATGAACAGAAACATCTCGGAAATAATTCCTAAAAACACTAAAGACAAAAAAGAAGGATAAACTTTGTTCCATGCATAGTTTATGTAACTAAATACACATTCCTAATCTCTCTCTCTCTCCCCCCCAATCCAAATGTTCCTCGACCTGAGGCTTGGTCCCGCTCAGCCCCAGTCCACTTCTGGCTAGCATCCACCTCCCTAGGACTTACTGGTCAGAAGTACCCACATGGATTGCCTCCAATGGCGGGGCCAGGAGGGGAGTGGCTTCCTCCTCCCCTCCTAGTGTCCTCATTCAGTATGTGGCCTTACCGCAGCAGTGGTGCGTGTCCAGACTGGGCCAGGCATCATCCTGCCAGCATCCTGTTTTTCTGCCTCTGTTTTCTCCACTGCGGCTGGCAGCATGTAAGGATGCAGATGTGCATGTGTTTAGAGGCACGCATGTGACAGCTGCCCCATACCTAGCTGCAATCTCTGCCCCACCCCCACACATCCATGTGGTGGTAGTACACCAGCAGTGTAGTATAGCCCTCCCACCAGGAGTGGAGAGCAGGGCAGTCTGTTGGATGCTCAGTCCTCTCTCTTGGCCTGAATCTGCTACCAAGCACAGGTCACCAGCATGACGGGAGGTATGGCATCCAGTGCTTCAACCCTCTGCGCAACTGAACTGGCAACTACAACCCTAATCTTACAGAATTTTAAGAATGTAAACAAACATTTTTGATTTTACATTAAAACCCTGCCGCATAAATGCACTTTAAAGGGAAACATTCATGTGCAGAGGATGGAAGGATTTGAAAGCCTATGAAAAGCTCTTTCAAACGAAGTACTGGGCTCACCTGCAGCTGGGAGTACTCCAGAGATACAGGTGACTGGATCTGTTGAATATTAATACTACACTGCAGCCCATTTTAGAACACTGTAATGTAATCGAATGACAAGTTATGCTTGACTCAATGTAGTTATGCACTGCTTGTTCTTCAATGACATCACGATGTTTTAAAACTGGCTACAGTGCAGTATAAGGCCCTGTACACACTGGTGATCTTAAACCGTGTTAGAGAGCTTAAGATGGTTTAAGACGCAGATAACACGGTTTGCAGACACACTACAGCCCTCTTAAACCGTTTTTAATAACCAAGTTTAAACCCTGTAACTACCTAGTCTATAATCCGGTTTTAAAAACAGTTTAAGCTAAACCTGGTTGCACTTACAGTGTGTACAGGGCTGCCATGTTAATCCTGTTTTTTGGTGGTCCTCTACTATGCACAGCCCTCCGATGCACAGCATGGTTGCAGGCATCAATCTGTGAGGTTCCAGAGTGTGTACACGATGTGGGTTTTAAAACACTTCAAAAACCAGGTTAAGGCAGCAATGTTTTAGTTTAGTTTATTAGTCTAGGAATTAATACCTTTGAGCCAGGGCTCTTTTACAAAGGTTCCACGTCACAAAGAACATTTAACAAAGCACGATACACATTACAGGTAAAACCAGACAGGAAAGTTACATCGTAAATTTGCTATTAACAGTTTAAGGCAGTAACATTTTTAAGTTTCATGAAAAACAAGCTATAACAGGTTCAGCGGTAGACAATTTCGAGGTTAAGAAACTTCCAGGAGAGGTGATCATTAGGCAAAAGGAGGCTAGAGAGGAGGGAAAGGTGGTGAGCGGGAGAGTAAGTGAGAGGGGACAGGAAAAAAGGGGGGGAGTGAGTTTGGGTGGGAGACAGGAAGTAGTAGAGGTACCAGAGGGTTCATTAGTCAGGGAGGAAGAGGCCTTAGATGTGAGGATGGACATGAGGAGTAGTAGTCTTTATCTAGCGCAATCACAGTTGCTAGTGGTGGTGAGGTGGGCATAGAGCATGGATTTGAAAGCTTCAAGCGAGGTTGAGGATAGAGTAGGTGGACTAAGCGCATTGAACCATGTTGGGGCCCTGTATGCAAAAGATCTTTGTCCCTGTGCAGTCCGGCATCTCGGAACCAGGAAAGGTTGGCGTTCAGATCTGGTGGAGGGTCGTGAGCCAGGATTCAGTCGGAGTAGGTTTTGAATACATAATGGAGTCAGTCCCAAGATAGATTTTTTTGCCATTGTGCAGGTGAGATAAATAAGACGATTTGATAGGTTCAACCAGCCTGATTCATAGTACAGATCACACGTGTGAGTCAGTCTTTGAGCCTCCGTGAGGAGCCGGCAGGCCTTATTTAGAGTGATTGAGATATGCCTTAGAGCAGTGGAGGTAGCTGAGCCATAAATAATAAGGCCATAGTCAATGACTGAGATTATGGAACTCTGTATAGCTATTCTCAATGCCGCTTGATTTAGAAATTGATGATTCGGAATAGTATTCCAAGCGTTGGTTCACTGTTTTCGCAGTGTTGTCAATGTGGGTTGCAAAGGTGAGCCCTTGGTCAAAAGTGATGCCAAGGTATTTGAAAGTATTTACTTGGTCCAGTGTAATTCCGCAGAGGTTTGTATGGTGAGTGGAGTATGCCTATTTTGTTTTGGTGATTGGAGAAAAGCATGGCTTTTGTTTTATTGTGGTTTAGCACAAGTTTACTATCCAGGAACCACCTTTCAACACTAGAAAGCAAGTTGCAGGCTTTTTCGTAGGAGTTTGGATCCTTGTGGGAAGAGAGAATTACAGCATCATCAGCGTATAAGATTATTTTCTCCTGGCAGATATCTGGGAGGAGTTAAGGAACAGACTAAAGAGGAGCGGTCCAAGAATTGATCCCTGTGGTACACCGAGAGAACTGGTTTGAAGTCGGAGAGTTCATTAGAGATTTTACAGCCTGTGACCGATTGGACAGGTAACTTTTACCCAAGCACAAGGACCTTGCCAGGCCTAGGCTAGAAAGTAGGGAGGTAAGTAGGCCATGATGGACTGTGTCGAAAGCTTTTGTAAGATCGATAAAGACTGCACCTGTTTGGCACCTTTGTCCAGGGCTGAGTGGACTTCTCCAGAGAAATCAAGTAAGGCTGTTGTTGTACTATGTCCTTTCCTAAAGCCGTGCTGTTGATTACAGAGTAGATTGTATTTGTCCAGGTAATCAGAGAGTTGGTCTGCCACTATTCGTTCAAGTGCTTTGGAGAGGGGAGGGAGTATTGATATTGGTCGATAGTTTCCTGTTGAGGTTTTGTCCCCCCCTTTGTGCACTGGCGTAACTATGGCAGATTTCCATTTGTTGGGAAATTGACTTTGGCAAAGTGACAGATTAAGAATTTTTGCAAGGGGTGAATTACTTCATCCAGGGTGAGAGACAGGATTTTTAGATCTAGCGTGTCACTACTTGTTCTGGATTTGGAGCAAGGCCTTTCTTATGTACTTGTGTGTTCGTGCACTTTGATTTTCTTGAAGTAAAATTGTGGTTTGTCACTGAGGGGTGTTTTGTGTGTACTAGGCTAGGCACAGGTAAGTCCGAGAAGAAATCTGGGGAGGACCCCACTAAGGTCTGTGAATGTCTTATTGCGCATCTGCAATAGACTTTGGGTCAAGAGTGGTGTCCATCAACTTTCATAATGGTAGGTGACGATTTTGATTGTTTACCCATTATGTTTCGGATGTTGTCCCAAAAAGCTCTTCCATCACCCCAGGTGGATTCAAGGGCATTTTTGAAATAGGCGCTCTTCATTTGCCTAATTTGTGAGGTACATCTATTTCGTGCCTGCTTGTATTTTAGGGTATCATGAGGTGAGCCTGTGTCTCTGGCAACTGCCCAGAGGTGGTCCCAACCTTGAGCTCGCAAGTAGTTTGGCAGTAATCCATGGATTTGATAGCTTTGATTTACTTTTTTACCGGGGCTTATAAGTCGCATGCAGAGTTGAAAGATTTAATGAAGTATTCTAGTGCGTATTAATATCAGTTGATTCAAGGATTGGCGTCCAGTCCTGTTGTGGAAATGGGTTTTCAACGATAAGATTCCCATAAGGCAATACTCTGCTTGTTATAACTTTGGGGGTGGCTTGAGAAATTTATTAGACCAGGTACAGGACACTGGGGAGTGGTCACTGAGGAGTCAGGGAGGACTTTAATGTTTTTATCCGTCAGGGTGATTTGTGAGAACCCAGTCAATAAGGGTGCTTGTACCAGTTTTGTAATTTTTCCGGTGGGGAGGTTACCATCTGAGTCAGGTTTGCTGCTAGGATGTCATCTTTGTAAGAGCCAGTGTCAGAGGCGAGCCAGTTTATGTTGAAATCCCCGAGGAGGAGGAGCTCATTTTCAGAGGGCTGCAGACTAACAAAATCAAGTACAGACTTAATACTGGCACGGTGGTCTTTTGGAGGGATATAGACTGCCGCCACTGTGAGAACTTTGTTTTGTGCACCAAGAAGCAGTTTGATAGGGAGGAGTTGCATCTGCGTATTTGTGGGGGTGAAGCTGCCACGTTGACAGGAGAGGTTGTCCTTTATGTAGATAGCACAGCCCCCACCTTTCTTGCTTGCCCGGTCGAGTCTGAAAAGATTGTAGCCTTCAAGCGAGACCGCATGATCCGGGGTGCTGGGAGATAGCCAGGTTTCCACAATGGCTAGTATATCAGGGTTTTTTTGTCCAGCGAGAGTTTGAAGAGATGCCAATTTGGGAAGGAAGCTGCAGATATTTAGAGTGATAATGGAGAGACCACTACCAACTTTCCCTGTTTTTGTAGGCTTCAGTGCAACAGGACCAGGGTTTGGGTGTATCCCACCACATATTAAAAGTAGGAGGAGCAGGAGTTTCAGCGATGCCATTCGTAGCAATGTGGCTGCATTAACACGGTAAGAGTTAAACCGTTTTAAAAAATGGTTTAAAACCCACATTGTAAGTGTGTACAGAGCTTTAGTGTTCAACAGACTCCGCTATCTATAACTTTTGGAGTAATTACAGCTACAGGTGAGCCCAACAGCTTGTTTGAAAGATCATCTTATGTGCTTTCAAACTGTGATGACCACTGGTCATGAATATGTCCCTCTGACAGTGGCATATTATAGATACATACAATTTGTTGGAAATTAAAGACCTGGAGTTACTCATGGTTGTTAGGGAAGACCTGGTCGTAACTTAAAGAGACACTGTCAGCCTTTGGGACCGATTTTGAAAGGCTAACAGTGACAGTGCCTGCTACAAGGTTTAGCATTGTAAAATATATAACTAACCCCATATGCACACAGAATAGCTTGAAATGTACTATTTTGCTAAAAATTCAATTTTTGTCATCCCGGCCGAAATATGGGCTCCGCATGTCCATGAGCTATAACGGCACAGAGCAGCAGGCTTGTTCATGAGCGACTTACGGTTTTAGGTTTAGCCACACCTGTACAAATGGCTTATCATCTACTTGGTGTAAAAGAGACTAGTTCAAAGTGAATCCCACTGTAAAAGCAGCACTGGAACCTGTATTATTTTGTATTAAAAAAATTGAAGCTGCAATTCTGAGCATGCGCATTACTAACCCCGTAATATGCATGCTCAGAATCACGGATTAAATTTTTTTAATACAAAATAATACAGGTTCCAGTGCTCGTTTTACAGTGGGACTCACTTTGGACTACTCTCTTTTGCATCAAGTAAAGGATAAGCTTATGTGTATAGGTATGACCCAAAAACCGTAACTCATTCATGAACGATTTTCTCAGATGCACCACGTGACCGTAGCTCACAGACATGCAGAGACCATATTTCAGGCGGGATGACAAAAATGTAATTTTTTTGCAAAATAGCACATTTCAAGCTATTCTGTATGCATATGAGGTTTAGTGTTCAACCTTGTAGCAGGTACCGACGCTGTCAGCCTTTCAAAATAGGTCCCAAAGGCAGACAGTGTCCCTTTAAGAGTTATTAGGCCTTACCCGCACTGCTGTGTGTGGTTTTAATTCCACAACCTAGTGGAACCTATTACATAGTCTCTCTATCTAGATGGATCTCTTCAGTAAAAAGTCTGAATAAAGATCTGGGCCATTTTCTGACATAAATCTACACTGAGATTACATTCTGCATCAGAACATGAATTACATAAAACTGAGTTTCAATATCAAGCTACATCAGAAAAATGACACAAAATGTAGTTTTTATAAAAGCTCTCCTTCTGGCTCATGTAGTCATTCTGTGTGCCAGCGATGTTCTGACACTGATGCCCTAATGGACTCCTGCTAGATGAATAACTGGCAGCTGCAAGCTTGCTTGCAGTCACTAGCCATGCCTGCACTTGATCAACAGTAAGTCACAAGGACAGGCATGAACAGACAGTGCCAGTTGGCAAAGTTGGTCTCTTCTCCAGATGCTCACTGAGGAACCCACTCCAAAAGATGGGCACCATGGATACCCTGAAGCTCACTCAGTCAGTGCACCGAACTTGGATTCCAATCAGACCCATAATTCAGGTATTCAGTTTCTCAGTCTCAGCAGAACTGTTACTGTACCAGAATCACCATGCACCTAGCGCTATGCTGTGGACTATGAACTATGTACATAGTAACTGAATTATGCCTTTTCTGTTTTCAACAATGTTGAATTAGTGTGGCATTAATGATGGAAAGAATTCAGGTCAGTTAAGGATGATTTGTTTGATAATTTGATTCTTCTTTACAGTGTCGAAAATATAACTCCTTACTGGAAAAAAACAAAATTACACAAAGGGTGGAGGGTACAAATGAATGGCTGACTGAGCGTGCATTAAAAACCTTGTGCTACATCCAAGGCCTCTTGCTGGTTTGTCTGGCTGCTCTTTTATAGGCAGAGAGAACTAAGCACTCCCTGACTTCTTAGATCTAGCCCAATGAATGCACTGGTAGTCATGCACTCGAATCCAGCTTAAAGCCCAGTGCGAGCCTGAAAGGAGCTAGTCAAACTGGCACCAAGTCATGCAGAAGGAGATAGATCTGTCATGACAGACGGATTATTCTTTGTGAAGAAGAAACAGTTTAGCTTTTCTACTGCGGTACAAACGTGTGTACGTCTACAACAAAAAAGTAAAATGTTAAACCAAGTTAAAGTTTTGAAGAAGTGGGAAAAACAATAATACTGAAACACAGAGTCAAATGGTACTTTTATTGACGGTTAACCATACTAAATGCCAAATGTGCTGCTGAATCAGGTAACACTTTAGTTTAAGATTAGAAACTAACTCGGGTCCATTTCAAAACCAGCTGATAATTGCTCCTGTAAAAGGAACCTTGTTTCCAGTACGCCTACCCAGTGAACAAATGAATAAATAAATACAAAAATATTCATCTAGTGAAGGAAAAGTCAGATACTACTAAGAAATTCCTCCTTTAAAAATATATACTGTTTTTGAATGTTTACTAGTTTAAATTTCAAATACACAGCCCACACATTGCTGGACATCAGAAAGTTTAACTTACTGACAACAAAGAAAAGGATTTGAGGTGACTCCCTACGATCAACATTTTAAGTTTATGGGAGCAGGCAGAGCACTTAACTGGTCCCTTTTTTTTTTTTTTAAAGATGCCCAACAATATGCTGGCAGTCTGTTTTTAATGGAAAATACCAATCGCCTCTGATCTATACCCAGCCTTCCGCCAATAATGAGAAAACTTCACCTTCTGTCCCCAGCAATTCTTAGGAAATCTTTTGCTGTTATTCCTACAAATCCAATTACAGATTGTTGAGTAGCTAGTGGAGTAAGCTTATTGAGAAGTGTCACATCACTAAGTCGTGCGTATGTGTTTCAGTTTGTAATGTGGTCTGAGCCGCTGTAGAGGTGTCAACTTAAAATGCAAGTAAGTAGCAGAACAGGGCTAATCCCAGCCACTACTCCCCTGCAGCCAAATTGTAGTGCAGTGAATGACAGTGGAAATGCAAAGATGCCACTGTGCTTATCACACACAGCCAGATGGCGGACCTGGATCAATGCACACATGCCACGATCAATGCATTTGATAAAGAATTAAGAAGAAAACTGTACATGTTATCAAAGAACTTGTACATGGCATAATTATGATTCTGCATGTGCTTACTGATGATATTGGAGACTCAGAGGCAGGTGATAATGAAACTGATAGGAAGAAATAGCTTGAAGGCTACAGCATATGGCCTCAGCGTTGAGAAATCTTGTCAAATAGTTCAGAAAGCTTTTCCATAAAAAACACTGTTTTGTTATTATGGTCTGTTGGTAGTACATTCAGAAGCTACACTTCATATTTTGAAAAATATTTTTTTACACTAAAATGCATAAAATTACAAGAGATTATGAACAAGGCTATGGCAGTCAAATATTTTCACGGCTTTATCTGATTAAATAATTTACAAAATAAGTTTGGCAACATGTTTCAAGAGATATGTTTTTAGCTTGCATCAAATAAAAAATTCATACATATTTTATATATTTATTATCCCTTCTCAGTGTCTTAAGATTATCCATTTTTAACCATAAGGAATGCCATTTTGTAAAGTTTAAGTAAGTGGCCAACCAGTTTCCTCTGTGTTTCTATTTAATGGGAATATTTAAAAATGTATTTGCCTTACTGACATGTTTTAGATGGTAGAATCTGGTACATTTGCAAACAATTTAGACTTATAGAAGTATATCATGAACAATAAGATAGTCCTGCTCCAACTCAAGCTGATGGAGGAGCCATCCAATCAAGACATTTCTTCAGATTAACCTGTCATTGGGGAGCCAGTCCTCGTGCTTATTGAGCCAATAAAGCCCAAATTAAATCTTTTCATGAAAGGATGCAATACTATTTTTATTTGGTAATTCTAATACTAAACTGCAGCTTTCTTCCCTACAATTTGCTTTTAATTTGAAAGTAAAAACACACTGTAATGATGACATGATTTTAATGCTGGAGCAGGAGATTTTTGGGTGTATGGATTGATTAGAAGACAAACATATCAATGCACATTAAAAATAACTTTTTTTCTTGAAATAACACACAAACAGCAAACGCACTTTAGCATTTTTGTGTAAAACCTGCTTCCTTTGCAACTTTCCAGTTATAAAATGCAAAGCATGGGCAAGACTT
This sequence comes from Neoceratodus forsteri, assembly GCA_016271365.2. Lineage (NCBI taxonomy): Eukaryota > Metazoa > Chordata > Ceratodontiformes > Ceratodontidae > Neoceratodus > Neoceratodus forsteri. Next base: position 1,500,436,380 of record CM057450.1, on the reverse strand, counting down.
AACTAAATACTCAGAGCCTTTCATAATGCTATAATGGGGGAATTTTACTACATTAATCCAAGCTAAAGAAAAAGAAGTGACTCATTTCATGATTTGTTGCTTTTGTAGGTACTATGAATCTATAATCTCAAAAAAATTTTTATTTGAGATGAACCCCCATTTGGTATGAAATGCTAAACACAATCATAAAGACGTGCAGTGTGCATAAAGCACTGATGCCTTGATTAGCTCTTGTGGTGCAATTGAAGGAGCTGTCTCTCTCACAGAGTCTCCATTTTGAGAAGTGCTTTGATCTCAGTTCAAGTCAATTCATGTACATCAACTGACAAGACGGCATGTAACACCCCAATGGTTAGGCCCAAACTCCCAGCAAACTATTTGGTTTCATTAAGGCTTCCAATAGATGAGACCAAAGGCAACCCTTCTAAAGCTATTCAGAAGTCAAGCAGCATGTGACTACTGACACTTAGAGGTTCAGAATGCACCAATTTAGGATACACTATCTATGCCTGAATAAGGATTTACAGTTTTGGATTATTCTCTTTAACCCAGTCGTTTCCCCTGGATCTCGCTCTCTTCTTTCAGTTGGTCAAATAACTGCTGCCTTGACTCGGGGACAAGCGGACCCCTCTAAGACCTATGACATGTTCCAAGTTGCAAACAGCTAGGCCGCAAAAGAGACTATTTATCAACATGAGCCACATCCTCCCCTTGAGAGTGGAAGTGTCACCACTAAGATGCTGCTTCTCATCACTGGCTAGAGTAACAAGAGACATGAAGTGACTGGTCTCCCCAGATGCAGCCACATCACTGAGCCTGTCCAATGAGGTGGCTATATTTTTACAAAAAAACAAACAAGCAAACAAAATAAACCAAACAGGCCAGTAGTGTCACTAAGGTATATGGTACTCGTAACTCACAAAGAAATATACTGGTACAATGATAAAATAAATGAAAAGGTTTTCATAAAACTAAAATGTTGTAAATGTAAAATTAACTAAAAGGGTTAAAAATAATTTTCATTGTTGTAAATATTAGGTCTTTTAAAGAGCAACTCTCTGTTATAATAAAACACTTAAAAAACACTAGATTTACACTAATTATGTTTTAACTTTATTGTTTTTTAGATATTTTTTCATTGTCCCCTGCTGTTGGTCTATTAAACATTGCCATTAATGCAGACATTATTACATTGAATCTTTCAAAATGTATCTGACTCTCCCCCTTCTAACCACACAACTGCTATTTGTGACATCACAGTCTGTTGTCATAGTCAACACTATGATGTGGTAAACAAAGGCACTGTGAGGTAAATAGAGTAGAGGCACATGTTTTATATACAGGCTTTTAGGACTACCTAGATGGACTATAAACTATAAATCTTGGAAAGGAACACTGAAAATGAAAATTTATTTTCTAGTAAATTGTGACAGCTGAAACATCTTCTTTATGAAGGCACATGCTGAAGTGTAGAGTTGCACTTTAAGTGCAAGCATTTAAAATCATTTTCAAGATCAGACTGAAAAATAGTAATTTCAGTTAACTAAGTAAAAAAAAAAAGTCCAAACCTTTAGCCAAGAGACATTTAATCTGATGATCATATATCAACACAGAATTCTGTTTAAATACTACTTATCTAGTACTACATTTTTAGCAGTGTTTCTGTGAATGTTTTTTTTTCTGTCATGTACTTAACACAAAACAACTTCAAAGGTCTATTTTTGCATCAGTTGCTGTCAGTGCAGGTCAATGACACCAAACTGGAAAGTCACAGCACTGCCGTGGTACAAATAGTGTCTGCGGCTAAAATCAAACAAAGACCAATTAAACTAATCATAACGTCCCAGTGAACACGAGGAAGCTCACCTGGTTCTTTCTGAACTTCTGTGTGAATTCCCAACCCTACCCAGTACTTGGTACTATAATTACCCTGACCAAAATACTGTGAAATTACTGCTCTGATCTACTAATGGCTGAAAAATCATACCACTGTGGTTTCATGCCAAGAGGCCCAAGAAAGATGGCAGAATGCTTTCTGACAGAGGCGACAACTTCTAAAAACTCAAAGGGAAAATTAACGGGATGTGGTTTACGTTGCCAAAGACTGTTCATTAATTACCAATTTACTCACTGCTGGAGGCATGACATTACAAAAATCTGGCTGAAAGTTCTAATAGATTATGAAGACCACCTATGAAGAGTGGCCAAGGAATGTACAAAACAATTAATACTGTTTAAATGCTATCAAAGGCATTCACATTATTGAAAATCAAGTGAAGTAAAAGAATGACTAACTTCACAGTGCCACCAGTAGGAGCCAAAAACAAAAAACAAAACACAATTGGACACAATTAGCAAAAGACCCATGATCTGTTATGCAAAGCATGCATGCATACATACATACATACAAACAAACATACATACATACATATATATAGCACAGACTAAAAATAGTTGCAACCGGACAATGGATTGCAAAGTTTTAAAAATGATTTTGTGCAGAGATCTGAAATAGAAGCATGTTCATTAAACAGAACAACAGAAAGCCTCTACACTCTATACACAAAGGTCTGCTGCCACAGTCACAAAGAAGTCTTGAATGGTACACTTGTTCTCAGAACTATATACTGTTCTAACTATAACCCTACCTGTTGGCATGAGTCAGTCATCACCTGCTGGCAGCACATCTTGCTGCAGTGTGGGAGACCTGTGTTCAAGAATGACCAAGCCTGAGTCCTAGTGGTGCTGGGGGTAGTACATTGTGTTGCCACATAGGCAGTAGCAGAGGAGTGTACCAAAAAGTAAGGGGGGGGCATAATTGCTTAGAACACCTTAGTCCAGGGTGTTGAGAAAACAACTGCCTTCTTAAATATACTTTAGTCAACCTACTTAGCTTTTTTATAATCCTGAATAATCCAGGCATTTTGATGAATAGTCCATTATTTATTAACAAAAATGCATGGGTTATTCATGATAATTACAACAGAACTGGGTCAGGAACTGTAGGCTTTGAAGAGGTTTGAGAAGAAGAAAGGAAGCCCAAAATAACTATATAGTGCAACTTTTGCAACAGTAGAACAAAATATTCCATAGAGATTTTCCAGAAAGCATAATTTTGGTTGCCTGGATTTTCACAATGTGTGTTGAGTTCCAAAAGGTTTAAAAGTAATCTCCCTGCTGTCACTGGAGAAATCCCATCAGCCTCATTTTAATGCTGCTCTACTGAGTGAAATGGGGGGTCAAAACCCATTGCCTGACCCTTTAGCTACAAAGTGTGGGGTCCACTGACCCCCCCCAACCAACTGGCTCCACCGCCTATGCATATAGGAGATTTCGGGTTTGTACCTTGAGGCTGATTCCATTCACTGGGGTCTAGGGAGCCCTGTAAAGGAAGCACTCTCACATTTTGGGTGTGGGGGGGGGTGAGGGTAGTGCATGTCCAGCTGCTGCAGTACCTCCTTTTTCAAGGTTGGGAGCAGCACTGGATCTATATGGGTCATCAAATAATGTCCTGCCCTCTCACTTAAGCAGGGTTTGGGGAGGAACTCTATGGGGGAACACATATGGGAGTTGAGGCAATATGATATCAGTCTTTCTGCAACCCAGAGATGTTTTTTTGTTTTGGTAGGAGAATCCACATCCATGGTAGATCCCTGTGGAGAAGCAGGTTGTCCCCACTGCAGGACTGCAACAGGAGCATCGGGGACTGACATCTGAAGGGTTCTCTCTGGGGCATTTATCAGACTCCACTGTGGTAGGGCACCCCCGGCAGTGGTTGTGGTGGTGGTAGTGTAGGGGGTAAAGAAAATGAATCATTCTAGAACTACTGCACACTAGATGGATTATACTATTTGGGGAGCGGTCATAGCACGTTACTGAATACAGCACCTCGGGTTTCTTTTCGCAAGTAGAATAGTTGTGGAGGAGTCCGCATATCCTTGCCCCTTCTGGTCAAAATAGAATAGCCGCAGTAACTGAAGGGTGGGGGACACAGAGGAATACAGAAGAAAAAAACAGGACACACTTCAGAATAATGGACAGGGAGACATGGGATCCCAAAACAACTAACCAACTACATAAATAGCTAGCTGAATGAACACCCTACACAGTGTTTGTAGAATCCAGATGATCAGTTTTGTATAAAAGGCACCAAAAAGCTATCTGTACATTAGGACTCCACTGTTGTCATCCCACAGACCCTTCTGGTGGCTGTCGGTTTTTAAACAAGTTCCAAGCATTACAGTGATAGGTGTCATATTCGGTAGTGGTAACAGCAGCAAAACCATTTACACCAATTATGTTTTAACCTTAGTGGATTCTAGTTTTGTTTACTTTTTTTGTTGTTGGTCTACTAAATATTGCATATAATGCAGTGCTTATTTCACCAAGTCAAAATGTATTTCAATCTCCCCTGCTAACCACACAATTGCTGTTTGTGACATCACAGTCTGTTGTCATGGTTAGTTATATGATGTCATAAACAAGAGGCACTGTGAAGCAAACTTTTTCTAGGTAGACTACCAAGATGTGTTGTAAATCTAAATGAAATGAATGTATTCTCTGGTAAACTGTAACAGCTAAACATCATATTTATGAAACTACATGCTGAAGTGTGTTGCTGCTTTTAAAGGGGGTTATTAGAAAGCAAAACACTGGAGGGCCTCAGGATAGACCTAATGTACTTGTGGTCTTTTTTCTTCTGTGTTTCTCAGTTTCACTGAGCCCCAGTGAATTTTACTGTCTAACCAGAGTTAAACTGGTGCATTTTATCAGGCATTTTTCAGACCTGGCGCCTGCAACTTAGTTTCACTGATCAGTATTTGCAAAGTCATTGAGGGTCCCAATCCTTAACTCCCACAAAGATCACTGGGGTTAGTTGGGAAAGGGTGCTGGTCCACCATTCACAAATGGATTGCAGCGCCTGCAGACCTCGGTGTGACGTGCACCTCATGGCCAGGAGATCAGGTTGTGCTGAAGGGGGAACCACCAGAGCAACAGGTATATGTTGTCCCTGTGGTTGGAGGGTGAGGGGAACCACTAAACCCCCAGGGCCTTACCCCTTTGAAGGAGCGGATGTTGATGGGTTGGTCCACTGAAACACCTAAAAGATCTGAAATGGGGCAATGGGGGAGGGAGTAGAAACCCCTGAACTACCAGGGTCTACATAATTTGGGTGATTTAAGGGATGGGCACCTCTGAGCAGGATGCTTGCTTGCCTGTTGCTGCCACTGCATTGCAGCACTGGGCATATTGTAGTGTTATGCCGAGCCATGGCCATGGGTGCGCAGTGGGTTGTTAGCAGGTACAAACCTTGTTTACACCTAATAACGTCTCGGATAACAATCTACATTGCACCTCTGTCACAGGAAGGACTCCTCTTCCTGCAACACGTCCCTACTAGTGTGGTTGGCAGTTTCAGGTAGCAGTGCAATGGTGTTGGTGCAAAGCACCTGTTTTGCGCCAGCCCCGACTGCGACCAAGACACTAGGTTCTTGTCAAATTTTAAACTTGGGAAAGCTCTAGATTTTTCCCAAAAGTTTAAGGGGACATTCATCAGCCAAGGCCATTGTAGTTTGGAAGTCCATGAAAATTTCTTTTAAATGAAGTACTGAGCTTACCAGTAGGTGGCAGCAGACAGTATAGTTACATAAGAATTTACAGTAACAGTAGATCTTCGAGAGGATCTCTTGCAGCAGGCCACACCTGAAGAACTGTGGACGCAAGACACTAGGACCATATAGAAACTTTTCTATCTTGCAGGCTACCAGGGGGCCGCCCACTCTGACGTCACCCTATAAGAGTGGACGACCCCATGCCCTCCTCAGTTCTCCCACTGGAGACCATAAGCAACCAATCTCCTACTGAGGAAACGTGGAAGAGCCAAAGGTTCCCACTAATGAAGAAATAACAGAAAATAGAAGGCTCTCCACACAGCAGAAGGAAAGACTGATGCAGAGAGGCCCACTGGCCAAGGGGGATGAGGTTGGGATGGCATGGCCTGCTACAAGACATCTTCTTGAAGATCTACTGTTGTGGTAGGTTATTACATAACTGTACTGTCTTCATTGAGGGTATCTCTTGCAGCAGGCCACACCTGATGAATGAGTCCCAAGCAGTACTGACAACAGGAGAATCAGTCTGTGTGGTGGGATACCATGAGCCTAAGAGAGAGAGAAGGCCCTGAAGCACAGCAAGGCCAAAATTGGCCCTACGCCTACAGGCAATATCCAGGCTGTAATGCCTGGTGAAGATGGCAGCAGCACAGATGTCTACAGCTGAAACATTCTTGAAACAGGCAACCAAAGTGGCCATACCTCTGGGGGAATGACCATGAACAACTTCAGGAAGGCCCTTACAATACTTCCTGTTACAAAATGTAATACAGTTGGCCAACCATTTGGACAGGCACTGAAACATAGAAACATAGAAGTTGACGGCAGATAAGGACCACAAGGCCCATCCAGTCTGCCCATTTCTTCTTCTACCTTATGAATGTGCCATTGGCCTTTGCTCTGTCAATGGCCTATCTATTCATACTCATCTGTATTGCTCCCTTATGCCTATCACATGCCTGTCTGAAGCCCTGCACTGTATTCATATCCACCACTTCCTGAGGTAGGCCGTTCCATGCATCCACCACCCTTTCTGTGAAAAAGAACTTCCTCACATTACCCCTTAATCAGCCTCCTTCTAATTTTTACTGTTTAGAAAATGGAACATCCTGTTTCCCAGTGGCAAAAGAAACAAACAGCTGCAAGGACTTTCTGCAGCCCCTTGTACGGTGTACACAACGGGGCAGGCATAGGAGACTCCTGCGGTGCCAGCCCATATGGGAGTGGGGGAGAGTGTCGAGCTTCCATAAAATCCTACAAAGATGAAAGCTACCATGATCAGTGATAGAATATAGGGAGTGGGGCTGCCGGCAGGATCAGGGAAGGCGGTTGAGCAGGCTGAGGCCTGTGGGCCAGCACTCCAACCTGGGTCATTGTCCGAGAGGGTGAGGATGACTGAGAAGTGGACTGGGGTGATGCTGGCAGGGAAAAGAGCCCCAAGACTGAGGCAGCAACCAAAGAAAGGGCTGAGGTCTGCACATGGGGAGTGGGCTGGACCCCTGAAAGTACTGAGCCCATGATGTTTGAGACCGGACCAGCAGTACCACCCGACTGATGGCCTGTGGAAAATAAGGGCATGAGCAGCAGGGGCTGTGGCATCAGTGGGGCCAAGGAAAAACCTGAGCCCACAGAACCAATGCCCACCAGAATCAGACTGGCGGGAGGAGCAGGTATTGGGAGCCCCGCCAATGTAGCGACCACCCTACAGCATGACTTCCACCAGGTTTAGCTATGATTTGCCTCACATCAACTATTCCTAAATGCCAAACAGACTGTCTCCATGACCTTTGGCACTAGGCACAGACTCTCTAGGCTCCACCCTTTGCCTTCTTTCCATACCCTGGATGGGACAATCCTAGAGGACACCTCTTCATTCAGATACCTTGGGGTTTGGTTGGACCAACACCTCAACTTCTCTGGCCACATTGACGCCATCCTGAAAAAACTGCACCCCAAGCTTGGTGCCTTATTCAGGAACTGTAGTTGCATCCCTCCTACAGCGTGGCGTGAACTAGCCCAGAAGATGATCCTCCCCATTTTCAACTACTGTGATGTAGTCTATAGTGCCGCTCTCAAATCCTCCATAACCAGATTGGACACTCTCTTTAACTTCATCTGTTGTTTTGCCCTTGATGCTCCATCACGCACTCATCACTGTGACCTCTACCATGCCCTGTCCCTTTTCCCCGCTTGCCAACAGGTGCCTCACTCATTGTGCCAAACTCACTTTTAAATTTTGGTCAGGAGAACTTCCCTCCTACCTTTCATGCTCACTCTCTACCCTCCTCCCCCCTACCACTCCCTCAGATCCTCTGACACTCGCACTCTGTTGGTCCCCCATCGAACCACTGCCATCAGTCAGTCAGGCTTCACCCATCGTTTCCTGCAAATCTGGAACTCCCTCCCCCCAAATATGGCACTCCTCCTCTTCCTACTCCCTTGCCTCTGCCTTACATAACTGTCTCTCTCTCTCTCTCTCTCATCTAACTGCTCCTGCTTTAACCCTCCTTAACTGTTCTCCTATACCTCTGCTCCTCTCCATGAATCACGTCCCCTATTAAACCTCCCCCCGAGCCTGCTTCTCAGCACACTCTCCTCTCCCTTCACCACTTACTCCCTCACTCCTACACCAACCTTCTTCCATTACCAACTTGCCCCTGCTTAGTTTTGACCTCTGGCAGGGTTCTCAACAGCCTGGAGGGGTCTAGCACTGGGCAAGCCTCCTCCTTTCCCTCTCCTCCCTCTCTCTCTCTCTCTCTCCTTTCTACTCAACATGTCTTCACCTAAATCTGCCCTCTGTCGGGATTCTTAGCACCCTGGACGTGTCTACTCTCAGGTAAGTTTCTTTCTTCCCTCCCTCGCCCCCCCATTCCCTCTGCCCAACTTGTCCTCACCTAATTCTATCCCCTGGCAGGGTTCTCTGCATCCTGGAGGGGCCCAGCACTGGGCAATTACTCTTCCTTCACTCCCCCCTCTATCCTTTCTATCCAACTAGTCCTCACCTGATTCTGTGCTCTGGCAGAGTTCTCAGCATCCTGGAGTGGCCTAGTCTTAGGCAAGCTTCTTCTTTCCCTCCTTTTCCCTCCTTTCCCTTCATCCTTTCTTTTCTCTCTTCCCAACTTGTCCTCGCCTAGTTCTGCCCCCTGGCAAGATTCTCAGCATCCTGGAGGGGTCCAGCACTGGGAAATTACTCTTCCTTCCCTCCCCTTTCCCCTCCATCCTTTCTAGCTAACTCGTCCTCACATGACTCTGCTCTCTGGCAGGGTTCTCAGCATCCTAAAGAGGCCTAGTCTTAGGCAAGTTTCTCTCACCCCTCCTCCTCCTTCTTCCCTTTACCATCTCCTCTACTATCTCTACCCAACTTGTCTTTGCCTACTCCTGTCCTTTATTCTAAGTCCTCACCTCATTCCACCACTGGCAGTGATCTCTGCACTCTGAAGGGGCCAGTTCAAGGTATGACTCATCCTTCCCTACCCTATCTCTTAACCCCACCTCTCTCCTGCCCCCCTACCCCCCTGCACTTAAACAAAGGAATTTGTTCACTTCAGCTAATAATTTGCACTTTTTGTTCTGTGTGAAGTGCTCCCAGATGGCACTAGCCCTGTGTCACTTGCCCCTCGCAACTGACTTTTTGCTCACTTTGCTCCAGTAATGTTCCCCCTTCCCCATCTTTATCCTCTCCTTCTCCAGCTGGTTTCCCCTATCTACCCCTCTACCTTCCTTGATGTCCCCTCACTACACCTCATTCATTCAATAATTGCTAAATAATCTGCCTCTTAACTGTGATCCATTCCTGCAAGGAGTTAGCTCCAAGTCTACATTAAATTTCTGTACTATGTTCCTCAGATATGCCACTTGTAATTAAATGCCTATTCAACAGGTATGATATATTTAACTGTATATTATGTCACAAATGTATGATTATCTATGACATTTTTTAACTGTAAGTCTTGTTACAAATGTAACTGAATGTTTAATTTCTCGGATATGTTAAATGTTAAACTGTATGTCTAATTCTTCATCCAATTATACCCTCCTCCAGGTCGCAACGGCAGACTAGTTACTTTTTGCTCAGTGTGCCTTCCTGGTGAAACATTTCAATAAATAAATAAAAAAGAGGCGTGGGTGGTAGGAGAACCATCCAGAGGAAGGAAAAGCTCTAAATGACACCACATGAGAAAGCGTTGACCGGGGAATGAGCTGGAAGTGCCGATCCTTAACATGGTCCTTGTCCCAGTGTTTGTGCTTCCCGCCCAATTTGTCTGGGCTGTGGAGGAGTGACAGCCCAAGGACTGGGCTGGAGAAACAGAGGAACTCCTGGCCTGAAGCTCCTTCTCCATGTGGATGACCTTCTGCAAGAGCAAGAACTATTCCAAGGCCTTCTGGTGGCACCGCCTGCTAAAAGCCGCAGCAGATCTCACAGGCCTGGGTGTCATGGTTTGGGCCAAGGCAGCAGATGCAGGTGTTGTGGTCATCCTTCTTGAGGATCTTCTTCCTGCAGGTGCAAGTCCTGAAAAGCTTATCGGAGACGGAGCTTGGCATAACAAACGAGAAAAATCACTTCAAGAATAAAGTGATGCTACAACTAGGGAGAGAAAACAACACAAATAAATGCAAAGAAAACAGCAGGTCAACTGAAGCTGGCAGAATCACCGCAAAGTCCGACGTGTGACGGTCGATGGTGGGGAAAGAACTGAGGAAGGCATGGCGCCGCCCACTCTTGTTTTATTTTAAACTCTTTATTTAACGGTTTTCTACAAAAAACATACAACGTACAACAACTATATGACAGAGACATAAAAACACTTAATTACATAAATAAATCTCATTATGCCAGGAAAAAAAACATATCTGATGTTCAACCAATTAGGCTCTTAGAAAATGTTAAATTTTGAAACTCTGTTGGACCAGTAAATATAATTAAATGATATGAAAGTCTTATCCAGGATATAAAAATATATATAAAAAATATAAGTAATAGAGGAGAAGGATCAATTCCATTATTGCACTATATTATTTGCCCTTCCCAAAAAGAGTTGCCCCAATATATACCCATGGGGAAAAGCTGGCCTGTAGAAAATAATAACTGTTGTATTCCCGTATCATCCCAAGAAAGAACAAACTCACCCCAGTCTGTTCAAGGGACAAAGTCCTGTCTATGGGCCATAATGTACACCACCCAATGCCTCCAAAGCATCTAAAACCCTTCCATGCAATTGTTAACTAATGACACAAGTCTTTCCATTTTATAAATTAATATCATAAGGTCATGCCATTCCTTTACAGACGGAATTCCCGGTGTGAGCCATTTTCTAGTCATTGTTTTTTTTTGGCTGTAAGAAAACAGATGTTGATGAGCTTTCTGCTGGAGAGGTCTCTCAGTCCTCTGTCAAAGTTAGTATAAAGGAACATCTCCTTGGTTAACTGAATATGGGTGCCCAAAAGTTCTGTTATGGCTTCCTGGAGAGCATCAAAAAAAGGCCTAAGGGTTGTGCAACTCCAGAAAATATGGCCGAGGGTAGCCGGAGAGTGCCCACATCCCCTCCAGCAGGATGACCCTTTATGAGGAATATACTTTACTTGTACTGTATAGCTAGAGTTTTAAAATATCTTAAAGTTACTTTCCAGGATAATTCCCTCCATAGGTAAGATGCTGTATATAAGTGTACATTTCTTAAATGATTCTCCCAAACTTGATTTCCTAGATTTATTTTGAGGTCATTTTCCCAGGTCTTTCTAACTGACTCTAACATATCGTTACTCAAATGAAGTAAAGCTTTATAAATATAAGATATCATATGCTGCTAGGGAGCGGTACCCTGAACAGCTGTCTGAAAAGTCTCCAGTAAGGGTGAGATCTCTCTTCCACGGCCACCCACTCTTATAGGGTAAGGGTGATGTCAGTAGGTGACATCAGAGTGGGCAGCCTTCTTGTAGACTGCTAGCTAGAAAGGTTTCTATGTGGTCCTAGTGCCTGGTGGCTGTAGTTCTTCATGTGTGGCTTGCTGCAAGAGATATCCTTGATGAAGATCAGAGTTATCAATGACTACATCTGCACTATACCGTATCCACACTGCCACCAGTTTTAAGAACCTTGTGATGTCATGGAGAGTGAAGCTGTTCTTAACTACAATGTGAGTAGCTAGGCTCAGCCTCAACCTCAGTGACATCACAAGATTCTGAAATGGATGTCAATGTAGCACCAGTATAGGGCAGCTAGATTACAGAGTTAGTAGCATTAGGTGTGATATGTAGTGCAGTACTACCTTTCCCCAAATGTTGACCTAGCTAATGTTTTTTTCCTGAATATCTTATCAGCGCTGTGACCTCACTCACTGTGACAACACTAGTGGCCAATGTGGCAGAAGGTGACTGACTCTACTTGGTCAGTGGTGATGTTACAATCACGAGGCCACAAATTAAATGCCAATGAGGTATGAAGGGGAACGGAAATAGCTATGACAGTCACCAGGGAAAGTACTGTTCCCCATATAATACCTAGTACAGTCAGGCAGAAAATCTTCTATTTAGCAAAGGAAAAATAAAAAACAAAGCTGACTCCTTTGAAACATGCACTCTCTCTTTAATAACCAACATCTCTGGACTGCTGCAAGCTACAGTTAAGCTCAGTACCTCATGTGAAAGAACTTCTCTTGGGCTTTGGAACTATTACTGGCATGGTTCATGAATGTTCCCCATTAACAAAGGCAGCAAGTCTCTTAAAGCAGCTGTATGGGGAACAAAGTATTTTGCTAATTTAGTGGGCAGGCAGCACAGAACAAAGCAGCAAGATACTCATTTTGTAACAGTTCATTTCACTATGACAAGCTATGCAGTTTTGAAGTTTTTAGAAACTCCTCAAGTTGTACGCTCACTATTAAAAAAACACTAAGCACCTGGTGCTGTGTTTTTTACCACATAACCACAGAAATGTAGAATTTTTCAGCAGATAAGGACTGCTTGGCCCACCCAGTCTGCCAGTTTTTCCCTACCTCCAGTATCACCATAGACCTTACAGATCTCCAGCTCTTTCTCCCTCCCTCTCCCCATTCCTTTCCACTAATATTCCCTTATGCCTATCCCATGCAGTTTTCAATCCCACCAGTGTTTTTGCCCCCACCACCTTAGCTGGTAGGCTGTTACAGGAATCCACCCAGGTCTTACGCGATCTGCACTGGCTGCCAGTGAGGTGGCGGGTTTTCTTCAAGGTCAGTTTGCTGACCTATAAAGCCCAACACGGACTGGGACCTAGCTACCTGCAAGAACTACTTTCTCCTTACCAACCCTCCTACCCTCTCCATTCCTCCGAGGAGGGCCTCCTAGCGGTTTCCAGGGTTCAGCTGAAGTCACCTGGGACGTGGGCTTTTTCAGTAGCTGGCCTTACCCTGTGGAACTCTCTTCCAAAGTCCTTGAGGAAGGCCCCCTCATTGGAAGCCTTTAAGAGGGGTCTGAAGTCCCACCTATTTAAGGAGTCTTTTTCCTTATATTAATCTTACTGGATATAAACAGTTTTATATTGTTTTTAGCTATTTAGTTTCATTATTCCAATTTTGTTATATTTATTATGTGCTGTTGTTATTCTATGGTGATGTATGTTATTGTTCAGTGCCTAAAGCGATTGTATGATTATTTATGATATTTTTTAACTGTATGTCTTGTTACAAATGTAACTGAATGTTTAATTTCTAGGATATGTTAAATGGTAAACTGTATGTCTAACTCTTCATTCAATTGTAAACCCCCAAACTGGTTGCACGGGGATGAGCAACTTGTTTTTCAGTGTGCCTCCCTGCTGAAACATTTCAATACATAAATAAATACATAAACAAAGCCTTTGGGGATAGACACTGTAGAAATAAAGTTTGCTTGCTTTCGATTAAGAAGTACTTCCTCACATCTCTCCTGAGTCTACCCCCTTCCCAACTTCACAGCCTGACCCCTTGTTTCTGTGCACCACCTTTTCTGAAAAAAAACCTTTCCTCCTATACCTTATTTACCCCCGTGAGGCTGTGAGGTACTTACAGATGTCTGTCATACCACCCCCCCCGCCAGGTGTGTATATTGAGTTCCTTTAGTCTCTCCTCGTGTATGATAGCTAGCACCATCCTGACAGATACAGCTTATGAATTCAGCATATTGTACACAGATGAAGGGGAAACTCTGGTAAAGAGATTTGTTTTGTATTTTTAAACTGGTAGGAGCAGCCCTATTTAATGCATAAGCAATGTGTAAAAAGCACTGCTTTTAAAATGTCTGATGGAGTAAATAAATGAACTGAAGAATGCTGGTCTGTCACAGCAGTGGTAGAGTTACCGCTCATGCCGCCAGTGACCCAGGTTTTGGAACAAGCCCCAGTACTGGAGGGTCAGCAGGGGAGGATGTCGGAGTGTCCCACTAGATGCTTGCCTCCTTTGGGAGAGTGATAATTCCCCACTGTAGCAGCAGCAGCATCTGGGAGCCCTTTGGGTGGTGCAGGGTGGTTATGGATGGCAATGGGAAGGGTGGGATGCGTGGCTCAGTGACACACACATCTGTTGCATGCACACATCACATGCTCTCACCTGCATCCTTGGGGAAGGGAAAACAGGCAAAACAGCTCAATCCCCTTGCAGGATGATGCCAGACTGCAACAGGCTCCACACCGCCAACCAGGTCCTCACTCTCTCACTTTGCTACATTTGGAAAATGAAGAGAGTCTGGGGTCTGCTCCAAAAGCCATGTCATATGGGAGCCATGCTTCGGAGAGAGGTAAGTTCCGAAAAAGGCGAGTGTTGTGGCTATAGGGGCTGGGGGAATTAATGGATTGGAGCATAAATACTGCAGTAATTATAAAAAAATACATTGCTAAGATATCTAAAGATGTCACAAATATATTACTGCTAAAAATATAACATTTTTTGCCAACAAATAGTGCTGCTTTAAAAACTGAAGGAAGGCGGCTATATGAACAGAAAGTGCCATGCTGCCACGTAAATTAGATCAGCAGAGAGCAGAGGAGTAGGGCAACATGGCACAACCGAGCAGAGACTAGACCATTAAGCTTGGTCCTAGTTAAAAATCATTTTATTACAAAATGTAAAAACATGAGCAGCAGCAGCCTCACACATGACACCGTTTCACGTCGTACTGACGCTTTTTCAAGGTGTAGCCTCCTTCCTACTGATGTGTTCATTTTAAAGTGACTTCGTAAGGTGACAGTCAATCAAAAATCAAACATTAAATATATGTAACTAAAGTGCAACACTTACATGCAGTATGAAATGGCATAATAAATATACTCAGCCTATACACGTGAAATGTCTAAAAAACTACATAATTATTTAAAAAGGCAAGTCCAAATAGTAATAAAGTACACAGAAAATCCTAACATATTAAGTGTAGAGCTGATAACTCATTTGATATATTTCTTGCTTATGAAAATACACATGGTGATTGTTAAATTGTATCTCTGCTTCAAAAAAGGAACCAAACTAAAACTGTCATTCAAGCCATTCTGTCCATGATCTCTAAGTCTATATCGTCACTTGGCTTCAGCCTATAATAATCTATAATTCAGATCCCCCCATGAATGTTCAAGGATAATTTTTCTAGACCTTGAAACTTTAATTTATATCAGTGTCCCTTCTGCATGATGTGAACTGCTAATGTATTTGTTTTATCCTTGTTAATAATGCTTAAGTGTTCAGCAATACGATTTTTAAAAAAGTCTCTTGGTTTTGCCAACATAGAAGCTTTTACAGTCACAGATAGCTACATATACTACATTAGTAGTCGAACCATTAATGAAGTGTCCATTCTTAAATTCATCACCTGTGACTGGAAGAATTTAAGCTCTCTACTGCTTTAAATTTACAAAGGAACTACCCAACCTATATTCCAAAAACTAGGATGGATCCACCAATCTATTAAGGCCAAAAGGAATTTTTGATGATTTGATTTCCAAACAATTACATTTGAACATGACTAGCTTAGCTATTCCATTAGTGTAAAAGCAGTGCTGTGCTCCATAACCAAGCAGAAGAGACCCAGATTATTACTGGAGCCCTGGGCCTTTTCATGCGGGACACTAAAGTCAGAGTTGTGTCACAGAGGTGACGTGTTTAATGGACCAGTTGACCTCTCCTTGCTAAGACTTACTATTCTCAGTCCCCATCATGAGTAAGGTATGGGGACCTGTAGCATTTGCCCCCTGGCCAAAGCGGAGGTTGGTGTATGGAAGAACACAACCTGAATAGGGAGGGGCGGAACAGCTGAAAACAATAAATCAAAAAAAGGAAAATGAGTCAGATGAATGCCTACTGAAATGAATGGAGCCATCTCCCCTATAATTATGCCCCTAATAACAGGTGTTCCTTGTAGAAGCAGGTTTTGCCATACAGGTTGAACAACGACAAGGTCTAACTTACAGACTTATTCCACTATGTGCATTTTCAAATGAAAGATGTGGTTTGCTTTCTGCATGTGTACAACCTAACTAAACAAAAGGGAAAACACGACATCATTAACAGAAGTTATGGTATATCAGAACATCAGCACTGCTAGCCCTCACTGTCACTACAGCCATTGAAGGATGCAAACTTCTGTAATGCTTTCTATATTAACTAGGCAGTAAGAATGCTCTAGTTTTTTTTTGTTCCAAAGGGCTGTGGGAAAACTGTCATCTTATTTATAACATTTAGATAGTTAAACTTCTTTTCTTAAACATCCCAGGAAAAGTTCTGCATTTTTAATAGTAAAACTGTAAATTATCAAAATGACAGTGTAGCTTTATTTATTCAAGAGCCCCCAAGGGAGTCTCTAGACCTCGACAACGGTGGGGGGTGCTTACCTCATAAAAAAATGTCATTACTGGTTCAGAACAATGGGATGATTCAATGAAAAACACAGTGTTAGAGGGACTCCAGCACCCTGTGCTCCCACTCCAGCACCCCATAACTATTTTGCATGTATGGGGATTGGTGACAGGGGACAGATGAGTCAGAAAAAAGTGACTGAACTCCACAAAAGAGGATCACATGAGATGAAGTATAACAATAATAACCACCTTGAATAACTTCCTCCCTTGCCAGACCAACAATGGGTGCCAAGACAGGGCTGCAGAACAGCACATCCATATCGCAGAGGTGTGGATTAGCTGCTGCAAGATGGCACACACTGCTTACAGAGATACTAGGAGCAAGGGGACCCAGAAGAAGATCTTGCACAAGCAGTACAGGACACCCCTCAGTGCTGCAGCCCCTCGGGTACTGCCACTGTGGTAGGTGGGGGCACTTCACTTGCCTTCTCTGGGACAACCTAAAGCTGACCTCATTCTGGGCAGAAATGATAAAATATCTGGCAGCAGTCCTGCGTTACACTCATTCCTGTCCTGCCTCAACATCTCCTAGTCGGAGACACCAGTGCTACCCCACATACAGTATCACAGGCGTCAGAAAAGGTTGGTTCTTGGCTGCCTGCTTGAAGGCAGAGTGCCTCATACTGATGAACTGAAGGGAGCAGCATGCACCCATCACTGGGGAATGGCATCATTGTCATGTTACAGTGTACAGCAGTGCTCCGAGTCCTACAGGGATAGAGCACTACTGAAGATAAATAACACTGCCTTGCTTACCACATTTATAAAGAAAAGTAGACCACTGTTTGTCCCTTAAAAGAGAGTGATATCCATCCAAGTCTCTGTGGTACACTGCAGTGATGGATCTTATATGTGCAGCCCAAAACACACCAGGCACTTTTATAATATATCCGGTCCAGCTGATGCAGGTCAGTTGCACTGGCTAATCTGTACACAAGGTTGCCATAGTCCATGAGTGGAAATCAGATCTGCATAGCTATCACACATCTGGTGCCAAATCCAAGACAATGTTTGTCCACAAATCTGCTAGTTAATTTACTTTGTAGGGTGTTGATATGCAAACTGAATTCCAGTGAGGGATATACCCAAAATCCAATGTATTTATAGTTTTCAATCTGCCGCATACAATTTTCACCTAAAGTGCACATTTTAACTTGTTTTAATTATGTGTCTAATTTTACTGTGCTCCCAAAAAGCACTGAAAACATTTTTTTGTGTATTCATATTTGTTTTTACCAAATCAAGGTTACAGATTGGCAAATTCCAGCTGTAGTAATTTTCAGCTTCCTTGGGACATTTTTGCAGGGATTAATAATACTGAACTGTCTGCATATATATTTTGTATGAAAATGACAAACAAATGCGGACCCAGGAAGGATCCTGGAGGGATGCCCTTAATCACCAGTGCAATATCAGAATTGTGATGTACCACACAAGACTAGCTGCCATGGATGTGCCAGATAAGACCCAAATAATGAACAGGCTTCTCCAATGACCAAACGAAGGCACCCAGGTTATCCACCACTAATGAATGATCAACCATACTGAATGCCCACATATACAGCCCCCCACACATAATCTGTTTTCCAAGGCCTGAGCAATCGTGTTTCCAAAATCCAAAAAGGCAGTGGTGGTGGAATGTAGTGAACAGAAGCCCTTTCACTGAGTTTTAAAAGACTGTAGGTTGTAAGGCAGGAAAACCGTTGTCTGTGCGCCTGCCTCTCCAACAATTTAGAAATTACAGATAGGAGTATGACAGGTCAGTAGTTTTTTACTAAAAGAGGATTTCCACCTTCAAATAAAGATATCACTTTGACTATTTTCCATGCATCTGAAAAACATCCTGTCCTAATACACCAATTAAATATTTTAATGAAGGGAGCTTCAATGATTTCTGCAGCACCTTCAGTAATCAACCCATCTGTTGTACCTATCTATCTAGCTATCTATCTATCTGGCTAGCTAACTAGCTAGCTAGATATCTTAACGTAAATAGTAGCTTTGCTGGTGTGAATACCATTTATTTATTTTTCTGCGTTGAATCTGTTTTGCACGTTACTTGTCTATGCTTCTGTTAACTACAAAATGCTTTTCTGTCTGTAATTACTCCTGCCTCCCCAAGTCCCCTCCCTAGCTGCATCTGGAATCAAGCTCCATGCTTAGTGTACTCTCCTGGCAACAAAACCCTGCAAATAAATGAATATAAAATGGATTAGGAAAATCCTGTACTGTGATTTGTGGAATCCATCACACCCTATCCAATGTCCAAGATGGTTTTAGACGGAATCGTGGCACAGATGCTGCTCTGGTCCCCGACATTCTTGGGGCATTGGATCAAGGGCTAGCCACAGAAGCCATTTTCATGGACCTTAGCAAGGCATTCCACCTGGTATTCCAGGACATCCTGTTGGTTGAGCTAAGACAGGTCTTGGCAGTCTTGCCTGCAGCTGGTTTAGGCACTACCCATCTAACAGGAAACAATTAGTTAAGTGGCATATCAGGTCTCAAAGATATAACTGTTGTGCCCTAAGGATCCATTCTTGGTCCTCTGCTCTTGTCACTATATGGTAATGATCCGGCTGCTAACTGTGGGAGTGCCAAGTTACAGCTCTAGAAGGATGATGCTGTTATTATACAGAAGCTCTTCTGACCTAAATCAGAACCTTAACCTAGGTAGTGATTTCAACACCTTGAACACCTTGAAACTTGGCTGCATCCTAAAAAGCATTTGGCCCCAGACACCTAGGTAATGACAGATAGACACTGCTCAAATTAGCCCCCCTCTCTGGTATACAGGCAGAAGTGGCTAACTCACTGAAATACCTAGGGGTTCATCTTGACCAAGATCTAACTCTGAGACCTCATGTAGATGATGTTACAAAGTCTATTCGCCAAAAGTTAGTCTTCTTTACAGGCTTAACTCCTACCTCACCAATGAGGCACGACTAACCATTGCTATCAGCATACTGCTGCCTCTGCTATGTATGATGCTCCCCTACTTCACTCCCTATGTGAACCACAGCTGGGTTTTCTAAAGGTACTCCATAAGAGAGCTGCACATTTTGCAGTTGGTAGCCACCTGAGGGACCACCACTGCACAGCTTTCTCTGCCCTGAACTGGCCCTCCTCGAGGCGAGACTGGCTTATCCACTTCTCCGCCTCACCTTCGAACTCACCCAGGACACTACCCCTTCCAGTCTTAGGGGGCTCCTCAAACCTAAACCCCAGTGATGCCTTCTTTGCTCCTCGAACTGTCCCTTGCTCAATATTCCATGAGCAGGACAGGCTCGGGTATGAGGTCTTTTGTTGTCTCAGCCCTATTCTTCTAGAACATGCTTCCACAGGAGGTTCCAAATTGCTCTTGCTTAGCTATGTTTAAGACAAACCTAAAGGCCCATGTACTAAAGGTTCACTCAGTGTAGATGCAGCCACTGACATGACATCCTGCTCTACCCACTCTACTGGCTAATGTTCCTGATAAATTACTGGTCCCCCTAGCTTTTTAACTTGCCACCTGGTATGTCCTTTTTCCTGTTGTCAAAATTTATGTTGCTGGATTATACCCATATCTGTAATTAACCTTGTAGTTTATCCTGTACTTATTTCTTTATTTATTTATTTAAGAGTTTTACCAGGAAGGCATACTGAGAAGGGTACCACTCGATTCCAGATGCGCCCTGGGGGAGAGGGAGGAATACAGTGGAAATACATGTTTCTACACAGTCATAAGACAGAGCTGACAACAGCAATATACAGAATAGTCACAACAGAAGTAAAAAGAAATACAGGCAAAAGCCTGTACGACCTTATATATGCAATGTCTCCAGTGTAAAACATGACTTGGTAATTTGTATGTAGCCTGTGTAATTGTATTCCTGATGGTTGCTATTGTACATCTTGTTTTGTGTATCAGCTTCCTTAAAAATATGTAATGTGTCATATTTTGAATTTAATTAACTCTGGGTTGCACCTGAAAAAGGGACCTTCTGTCTCAGTGAGCCTACCCAGTTAACAAATTCATATAAATAAATAAGTGTACTGTATGTATGTATATATAGA
This sequence comes from Neoceratodus forsteri, assembly GCA_016271365.2. Lineage (NCBI taxonomy): Eukaryota > Metazoa > Chordata > Ceratodontiformes > Ceratodontidae > Neoceratodus > Neoceratodus forsteri. Next base: position 1,500,415,854 of record CM057450.1, on the reverse strand, counting down.
TATATTATAGGAGTGTGGTTGTGCCCCTATAGTTAGATTCATATATATATATATATATATATATATATATATATAGATATATATATATATACATATATATATATATATATTGACAGTATGTAAGTGCATATATGTATACATGCATGCAATATATGTATAACTGTACAAGTGATGTGCCCTGCATCTTGCCCACATTTTTCATTTGTCTGGAAACAGAATTTACAAATAGAGTCCTTCCTTCCAATATAAGTTTATAGGGGCACTAGGAGGGCATCTTATGGATAGAAGAGAGTCATCTGCACGTTCTTAGGGAAAGAGAACTACAAACCAAAGGTGAGCAGTTCTGCTGCCCTAAGAACGCAAGAGGTGACACTCTTATATCCATAAGCGGCCCTCCTAGTGCCCCTATAAACTTATTATAGATCATGGCACCATTTAAACAAACAAAAAAAGGTTTTGGGGTCTGTTTCTCTGGCACGAGCGCCAGTTATTGGGAAGCCTGTTACGGTGCGAGTGTGTGAGGTACTCTTAAGGCAATCAGAGTACCTCACACGCAACTGAAGAAAGCACTAGATTGGTCAGGGAGCATCACATGACACTCCCATGACCTACAATAGAATTTACAAATACAGTACAGTCCTTCCTTCCTTCCTTCCTTCCTTCCTTCCTTCCTTCCTTCCACCCTCCCTCCTCCCTCAAGCTAGTAACAGCTACTTTCCGGATGCATCCTGCGGGAAGGAACACAGTAACCATACAATAAGCTGCAGCAGGTTAAATAAAATTAACACTTGGGCAAAAGCTAAAAATAATGCAAAGGCAAACACAAAAGTCCAGAGTTTCACTGTACAATAAGGTATCATAGGTTATAGCAGTTATCAGTTGTGCAGCAGGCAAATATAAAACTCAGAGTAGGATCAAATAGTTGTAATTTTAGAAAGTGGATTGGGTCAAAAACAGTGGGGGAATTAAAGAATGCATGGGACAGACATGAGGCAATTCTAGTGGGGAGAGGAAGAAGGCTGCTGGTTAACTAGGATCTGCAGCTTATCCAATAGGTAGGGAAATGGGCAGACTGGGTGGGCCAAGCGGACCTTATCTGCCATCAAAGTCTATGTTTCTATGAGGCTGCAATAGCGTGAGTGCAGAACATAGGGTGAGTAGTGGTTGGAGGGTGTTGGACCAACAGCTCATAAGACAGAATTGGGAGCAACTGCAGAAGTGAGTTGTAAAGTCAAGTTGTAAAGTTTTTCTGTGGCAAAGTAATTCTTGGTACTGCTTCTATAAAAGTGGCAAATGATGTTTCATTACAGAAATGAGTTACAAACTTTAACTGTGTAAATTTGTTTAAAAAACAATCCAAAACTATGAGGTGGCACACAGGGGCACAGCCCCCACCTCCCTCAATACACACTTTTTACAAGTGTTCCCAATGGAACGTTGTTTCACTAAACCAGAGCCACACTCTGTCTGGTTAATGAGGCCAAACACCCACCAGTTGCAACCCACATTTTCTAGGCTGGCTTTAGACCTGAATAAAAAACAAACGGAGACATCTGACGATGAATAAGTCATGCTTCATAACATCATATGGAGGCCAAGTTACAGAAAAGGAGCTCCTGATGCAACAGAACAGCATACTGTCTGTCTCTTACAGTATGTTTCTTGCAAATGCACAATGCAGGTAATAGTGACCTACTGTACAACCCCAAAAGCTTATATCCTATCAAATACAGCAGTGAACTGATTAATGCTCACTGTGACTTACTGCAGTGAACATTGAGGGCCAGATACTCTAAACTTTGCCCCGGGGCTAAATTAGCACTGCCCAGCAGGCAAACTTAGCCCGGAGCACGAAGCAAGCTATATTCAAAAGGAAATAGCCCGGTGCTAATCCTGTTGAATATAGCAGTCTAAGGAAGCCAGGCAAACTGGTCTGGGAGTGCAGGGCAAAAACAGCCCAGGAATAAGACAGCACTAAATATAGCAACAGGGAAGTGCAAACTGCAACTGCAGCTCATTAGACTCTGTAGCAAGCCAGTGTTGCAGGTGGAGAACATTGTGTGCGATTGCACAGAGCTGTCACACATCTACTGCAAACACACCTCTCAACCTCCTGCCTCATAAATCAGGGACAAGACTTAAAAAAAAATCAGGGACAAAGGTTTAAAATCAGGGATACATCTTAACAATTGGTGATATCCACTCAGGAACCTGGTAGAATAAGTGGTGTAGTGTAAGATGCATTTGCTAAGGAAGAACACATCTGTAACATTAATGTCGGACATTGTTATGCTTACAACCCCCACTGTTTGGTCATGGAAGCACAATCTGTAGGAGGGACAGAGTAATATTTTGAGGTAAAATCAGGGACAGTTGAGAGGTATGACTGCAAACAGCAATGTAAGCCACACACTGCAGAACTGTGCTATGCTGAAGTGAGGTATGCCCGGGGCTAACCTGATTGCACAGTGCTAACACATTAGCCCGGTGCAAACTGGTTAGCCTGGGACAAATGGGAGCTATATTCAAAGCTCACATGCAAATGAGCCTACTTAGGTAATCCGTGGGCCAACAGGCACATTTGCATCTCATTATGTGCTGCTTAGTGTACATTACCATGCAGTTTGCCCGGTGCTACTGCATGGTGCACACAGCTCTACCTTTTGGTCGGAATGGAAGTACAGGCTGGATGCTGCAGGCCAAGGCATGCCCACAGCATCCCCTTTTGGTCAGAATGGAAGTACAGGCTGGAAGCAGCTGTAACTGTGTGCCGGCAGGCACAGTCAGTGCATACAGTGCACCCATGCATCTGTGCAAGCATGACCTGTTTAGTGTGTGTGTGTGTATATATATATATACACACACACACTCTCATAGATCGATAACTAAACACAGACACACTGCCTGTGGTCACTGTGGCCATACATGCCCTGGAGGATGCCCCCCCAACAACATAGGTACCCCACTGCAGTAGTGGATGACATACAGTGGGGGAACTCAATGCAAGGACAGGCATAAGGTGAAGCTGGTGGGGGTGGGAGGCCATAAGCCATAGGTTCACTAGGATATGCAGCATATCTATTAGATAGGGAACAGGGCAGATTGGCTGGGCTGGGCAATTCCTTCCCTGCCATCATGGTCCCTGTGCCCATGTGTGCCTGTTACACATGCTGGCATACCCCTCAGCTCTTGTGTCACTGAAAAGAGGGACATGGGCACATGTGGACACTCAAGAGGAGGGACAGGGCAGTTGCAAGGGGCAGAATGAGGGATGTCCCTCATAAACAGGGACAGTGGAATGGTATGCACACTGGTAGGCTGGTGTCCCCCACCACTCAGCACAATCCCGACCCCCAGAGCAAGTAATAAGTAAGATAATTTCCCCTGGTAGTCTAGTGGTCCCCCCCACCCCAACACACGTATCCCGACCCCCGGTGCACATATTTAAAATACCATTTTCCCTGGTAGTCTAGTGGCCCCCCACGCCCGCATCCCACCCCGGTACAACATACATGACATATCCTTTCCTGGTAGTCTAGCGCGCCCCCCCCCCCGGCGGTGACACCCCACTCATCCAAATAATCTCTGAGAACAGAGCCGGCGACCGGCTCAGCCCTCCTCTCACCACCGCGGCCGGCCGACGACTGAGGTAGGAAGGAGCTCCCTCCCTGGCATACATTATGATTTAGTGTCGATGCTAACACCTAGCGCTGGCGCTAAATGTCCTTTTAAATATAGCAGTTGGGGGCAAATTCGGCGATTGTACAGTGCAATGGATTTACGCCCTGCGCTAAACTATCTGGACCTGAGTTTCTAACGATCCTTGCCGAACAGAGCAGCCATGTGGAAGTTTCACAGACCTTTTATAAGATTAAAAAATCAGCCTGATCATCTGTGGAATGTTTCTGTGAGAACTGCGATAACTTTAAGGATCTTTGTAAGAAATTCAAGATGCAAACTGCTCACTCATGGCTAGTTTATTAACTCAATCATATTTTCAAGGGTGCTGCTCTATAGGAAGTGGCTGATATCGATCAATGAACAAAATTCAGTGTGCACCCCCCCCCCCACACAAAAAAAGAATTACTGCTCCAAAAGGTCAGTAATCATGACTGGTGTTTAATCCATTCCCTTTCCTATCATCATTAGCAAAGCAAGTTTAACATAACTTGGTGCGTCTATATAATCAATTGTTTTACTATAACTTAAAGAGGAACTTCTCCAGTCCGTTTGATTTTCTTGCATAAATTACCCCTTCTTGCATTGATTCTGGAATTGTATTTCATTACTGTCCGCTGCAGTTAGTTTTGACACTCTGAGCTGCTAAAAACCGCAAGGTGAACCAGAGCTTCTATGGCAAACCTGGTCTTGCTGTGGGCCCAGGGTTGTACTGCTGACATCACTATAGGGCAGAGTCAATTTCACAAAAAAAAAAAAAAACATACTGACAAGGCATTTGGATTTTGGCATAATGGATTGCTAACAGCATGTCTTGGGGAAGAGGAAACACAGTATGTACACTGAATACTGTCAGGTTTCCCTTGCAACATTGTTGCAACTGCATGTTACTGCAGAGTGTGTCACTCCTCTACACTACAGTAGCAGCTCAGCAGCCGAACAGCAAAGGCAAGTGCAGCAGGGCTCATAAACAAATCCAAATTATGCAAGGCAGAGTAAACCTTGGCCAAAAATAACAAATGCACACACCTTTTCAGGTCTAGTACTGCATATAATGACTATAAGCTATAACATTTTGGACCATCATGAGAGTTCCTCTTTAACAAGGTTAAAAACAATAGGTTGGCATGTACTGTGTGCTGTGAAACTGTCATGTGACCTGAGACCGAACAAGCCTGAACTCAGTCTGTACTGCTTGTGTCCTATGAAACCCTCCAGAGCACTGAGAGGAAAAAATCTAGCAGGAAATGTGTAAGGCAGATAACGTCAGACAGCACAGTAGAGGACTCTAGCATAAGGCCGATCCTCCCAATCACCCCATAGAAAGTAAGAACAGAAAAGTAATACACTGTGGCAGAGTGATGAAGTAAGAACGGAAAAGTAATACAATGTGGCAGTGTGATGAAGTAAGAACGGAAAAGTAATACACTGTGGCAGTGTGATGAAGTAAGAACAGAAAAGTAATACACTGTGGCAGTGTGATGAAGTAAGAACAGAAAAGAAATACACTGGCAGTGTGACGAGGTAAGAACAGAAAAGTAATACAATGTGGCAGTGTGACAAAGTAAGAACAGAAAAGTAATACACTGGCAGTGTGATGAAGTAAGAACAGAAAAGTAATACACTGGCAGTGTGATGAAGTAAGAACAGAAAAGCAATACACTGTGGCAGTGTGACGAAGTAAGAACAGAAAAGTAATACACTGTGGCAGTGTGATGAAGTAAGAACAGAAAAGCAATACACTGTGGCAGTGTGACGAAGTAAGAACAGAAAAGTAATACACTGGCAGTGTGATGAAGTAAGAACAGAAAAGTAATACACTGGTAGTGTGATGAAGTAAGAACAGAAAAGTAATACACTGTGGCAATGTGATGAAGTAAGAACAGAAAAGTAATACACTGGCAGTGTGATGAAGTAAGAACAGAAAAGTAATACACTGGCAGTGTGATAAAGTAAGAACAGAAAAGTAATACACTGGCAGTGTGATGAAGTAAGAACAGAAAAGTAATACACTGTGGCAGTGTGATGAAGTAAGAACAGAAAAGTAATACACCGTGGCAGTTGATGAAGTAAGAACAGAAAAGTAATACACTGGCAGTGTGATGAAGTAAGAACAGAAAAGCAATACACTGTGGCAGTGTGATGAAGTAAGAACAGAAAAGCAATACACTGTGGCAGTGTGATGAAGTAGGAACAGAAAAGTAATACACTGGCAGTGTGATGAAGTAAGAACAGAAAAGTAATACACTGGCAGTGTGATGAAGTAAGAACAGAAAAGCGATACACTGTGGCAGTGTGATGCAGGGGACAAGTTTGTTTGTACTAACTATGCTTTTATTTTAAAAGGGGCAGAAACCTTATTGTTATACTGCAGTAAAAACACCTATTCTGTCTTACCTCGAATACTGCATCTCTCAGCCAATAATACAGTGTACCCTAGTGGTTAAAAATGTACCACTGTGAAACAGGAGATCTGGGTTCAAATCCCACCAGCGCTGCTTAGCCACTATTTGATCTTGAGCAAGACATTTAAAGAGGAAGTTAAGTTTACAAGAACATTTGAAGTCTGAAAGCCCATGATAAGCTTTTTCCAACAAGGAATTTGGGCTTACCTCTTGGTGTCAGCAGCTTTGTGAGATTCATGTTCAAAGCAGCCATAAATTAAAACTAGGCAGCAACTGTATCATAGAAACCTGAGACAGTAAGTGATGTCACAGCTGGACAAGCTATGATCAAAGAGCAGGGGCAGGATTTTCTGAGGCTGTAAAGTTGTGCACATGCAGCAAAACAAGTTGCACAAGGGAGGGTACACTTGTACAACTGTGATATTTTTCACATGTGCTCAACTTTCAAAAAGGTTGCCTTATTGTGATCTTTTGCACAGTTTATGGCAGCTTGTGCATACTGTTTAGGACAGCTGTGTAAAAATGCTATACCTAGTATTGCCAGGCATAACATTTTGTTCTGCACCTACAAAAGAAGAGAAAATGTCGCCATGCACATAAAAATGCTGAAAATAGCAGTTTCGCTGCTGTGAGTTTTCCCTGAACCAGGGAGTTATGCACATGCATGGAGCCTCTGGGTCATGCCATGCCCTTTGAAAATTGGACCCCGGGTGTTCATAGTGATTTTCTGCATTGGAAGGTTTGTGAGACATGGGAGGTAGGTCAGTTCTTCACTGCTAGGGGGCTCAGGTGATGGAGAATCCTGGTTCCAGCCCTGTCCTTGGGTCTGGTTGTCTTGAGGGGGTCTGTCCCTGTGTACCTCATGGTCTTGGTCTCCTGGTCTTGCACGCAAGTGCCTTTTCTGAGGTTGGAGGGATCTGGACACATTGGGGGTTGTCCTGTGAATTGGGGAAGTCCCTGAGGTTATGCCCAATGTATACCACTTTGTTCACTGAACTTGGCACATGGTCCACAGTCTCTCAGCCTTGGGCACTCTGTTTTCACTTTCCATCTTCGCTCTTTTTTTCAAGCTTGTGGTGGAACATTTACAACTGTTAAAGGAACAGCTGGATTTTCTACTTTTGAACTTTCTTGGCAGGGATCAGATTGTTACAAGGAGTGTTTAAGTAGTCCCAGGAGGAGCTTTTTAAGTGTTGTCCTTTTAAAGGCTGCCTCCCTAAAGTGTACCTATGGTGCACCAGAGGTGATCAGCTTTTAGCATCTGAAGGAGATATTAGAGGGGGCAAAAGTGTGTCAGGAGGCACTTCCCAAGCCCACTGGGAGGGGCAGGGATCGTTCCTACCTTGTCCCAGTGTCTAGGTGCTGTGAATCACTGCAGCTGCGTGGTGGTACAATCCACCAGGACCCTCCAGTTTGAGTACTGCTATAGTATCCTATAACAGGTCAACAGTGCATTGAACAGCTATTACCAGAGAATTATTCTCCGATTCACAGGCTGGTCTACAGTTAAGGCCAGCATTGCTTTGCTTTCTGCCGTGCCAGGTGATGCAGCAAATCATGGCAAAGGTCATCACAGAGCAATTAACAGAACAAAAGGAACTTTTATTTTCCTTTTGTTCTGCTAACTGCCTGTTGCATTGCCCATGATGCGATCTGCCAATAAGCACCATGGCAGAAACCAACACAAAACTGGCCTTAACTATAGCAGGAATCACTGAAGAAAGGCTGAACAACTACATGGGGCCAATCCATGCTGTGTTTGTACTGTACGGGTAGTCAATGATACATTACTCAAGACTTAGCATAGGCACAGTGATGTGGTCATCATCTATAGATCCACGCAGGGTTGTACAAGGTCTCTTGCTGAGACAGCATGGTTATTTTAGTGGGTGGCTCTCAAGCGTGTGGTCTGTCAAGGTTGCGCTCATCTATCCCCATCCTCAAAGGAGGGGCACTTCTTGCAAAAATCTGCTAAGAGGTTATGATGCTGGTGCTGCACAGTCCAAGACTTTTACTGCCCTGGGGCTTCAATGTCAGGACTGATGACATTTCAGTCTCACTTGTTCCGAGGACATCTTAGTGGACCTCGTCATTTGATCACACCACTGCATATTATGCAGCATTGGGACTCTTATAATGCCACCTCTGACTTCAGAGGTTGTCCATATCATGCCCCATGGGACTTGGATCCAGCAAGGTTTCTTGGTCTTTTTGATACCTTGAGTCTGGTAGAGATTTCTGCCAGGGTGTGCTGTGCAGTCAGGGAGGCCTGTAATAGTGCTTTGGTAGAGGTGCTGGACATGCTGGTACCAGTTTGTTTATGCCCAGAATAACTCAGATCAAAGTGCTCCTTGGGATTGTACAGAGCTTTGGCAGCTGAAGGTACTGGGCAGGAGATTACAGCACAGCTCACCTGTGCATACTGACAGATGTATCCTGATGGATTTGTATATAATCTCCAGGAAGCAACAGTGAAACAGAAGAGGAAATACTTCTCCTCCGCAAGTGCAGTGAAGAGAAACTGACTTGCTGCACGTTTCCAGAGCATAGGCAATATTTGCCATCTAGCAAGCCTGCTGACCAGGGAGCAAGCCTCAAATGAGAAGTGTGACTGGTTCAACGAGTTTTTCATGGCAAGATTGTTGGCATCCAGGACCATGTCTCCCACAGGCCTGGTAACTGGTGGCAGGGGTAGTCAGGGAGTCGAATGGCACAATTAAACAACGGGTGGACTTCCACCAAGTAGATGGGGGACAGGTTGAAAGGATGGTTTCCAGTCTGCTCTGCACCACAGTGAGACTAGACCTAGCACCGCCCCATCAAATCATGAGTAAATTGGATTCTAGCAACCCAACACTGTAAGAATTGTTAACTCCTCTTTTAGGAAGTGACCTTCTATCAGAGCCTCTGAAAGAGACAGTGATGCTGCCTCTCCTGAAAGAGGTGTCATTGGGATCTCAGCAATCTCTCAAATTTCTAGCTGGTCTACAACCTCCTATCTGTGGCAAAAGGATGTTGAGAAAGTGCTGGCAGAGCAGCTTTTAGACCACCTGGAAGAAAACAACACACTCGAACCATTTCAGTCTGGCTTCTGTAGATGGCACAGCACTGAGACTGCCTTAATCAAGGTATATAATGATTCGCACATGGTGAGGGGTCAAATGGAATTATAAAAAAGGGTCTCAGAAATGCTGCAATCTGATTGGCTGTTAGGATTCCAACAGCCTTACATTAATTCATGTTATACTGTCACGTACAGCCTGATAACCATGGCACATGGATTCTTCCTGTCAACATTCTATCCTCTAGCACTGCTGAATGACTGGAATGTTACATTCTGATTTTGAACCAACATTCTTTAACTGTTGGTGGAAGAACTATTTTATTAGAAATTTCCCTCTCAATGTGGAAAACATTCAAAAAGAATACTTTAACGCTTTTCTTTGAATAATTTTTATAATAGTAATAAGGCACTCTCAGGAGTTAGATTAACAGTCAGTTAATCACCCCGTAGGGGGTGATTAACAGACTGTTAATCTAACCCCTGGTCATGCCTTATTGCATAAGTATCCATCTTGCTTCTCCTGGACCTGTCATTTGTATTTGACACCACGGACTACCAGGACTTCCTGGCCAGACTTAGGGAGTTGAGAGGTATGCCCAGGAATGTTTAAGTGGAAGAAAACAGTTACAACTGGTTCCTACTCATCATATCTGGTTGTTATAGATTGTCGAGTCTTTTAAAGCTTTTTTTTTATCACCTGTATTGTTCACAGTGTACACACTCCTACTGGGGAATATCACAAGGCAGTATATCATGAGGTTTCACTGCTATGCAGAAGATACCTTGCTGTACATGTCCTTTGACCCCAACACAGCATCAGCAGTGCTGCAGTTAGAACTCCGTCTATTGGCGATTAGAGCCTGGATGGCCTCTGTCTGACTGGCACTAAACTTGGGTAAGATCTATGGGGTTTCTTGGAGTTGCCCGTCTTTGACAAGGTTCCACTGAAAACAGAAAGGGAGGTTCGTAGACTGGGAGTAGTCCCTGACAAACACAGACACTTGCCTTGCAGATATTCTAGGTGGTCAAGGGCTTCTTTTATCACCTTAGAAATATGACCAGATTACACTCATTTTGCAACTCTGCTGATCTCCAGACTTTGATGCAGGCCCTCTTCTTTTCTAGACTTGACTACTGCAATGTACTCTATAGCAGTTTACATGCTAGGCAGGTGTACCGTCTGCAGCTAGCCAGAAAGCAGCAGTGATGCTTCTGTCATTCATTTGGGGGTCTGATCATGTCACTTCCTCACTCCATGTGCTGAGCTGGCTGCCTGCCTGTTATATGGCACACTGAATATAAGGTGCTGTTACTAACGTATACAATCCTAAGTGAGCTAGGCCCCTGGTCTGTTTCCAGCAGGAAGTGGAGACAATGTGCCAAAGACTTTTAGAACTGCCCCCTTCTCAGCTGAAGTTGGTCGGGGACTGTGCTTTCATGGTGGCAACCCTTGTCCTATGGAATGCTCTCCCTTCTGAATTCCATTTGTCACACCCATTACATCAGTTTAAAGCAGCAGTATTTGTTAGCTGGCAAAAAATCTCATCATATTGTTTTTTGGAAAAAATATATTTTTGCCATCCTTAGAATCATGCTCAGTTTATTTTTAGTTTTCTCAGATATTAATCATTAGGTGTGTTTACACTACAGGATCTGCACCACTGCAAGAGGTGCAGATCCTGGTGTGTAAACACCTGTGGGAGTGTTGTAAGTCACTCTGTTGCAGCTCACAATGATCCCTGTTTTGCCGAGATTGTGTACCATGCAGGCATTTTCTGCTAGCATGTGAACACACTGCTGCACCTGCACCGCTGTACTCCTGCGGCCAAGCACCTGTCAGCTCAGCATCCCAGGTCTATATATACGCACATCACACACACACACACACACACACATACACACAAACTGGATTGTCACCTGAGGTCACCCAGCAGGCTCAGAGAGCTCTATATTATTAAGTACCGTTAGCAAGTTTTAATTTTTTTTATGATCACACACTGGTTTAGTCTAAAAAGTGTCTCAGCGTCAGCATATTGTTCCCTCTAATTCACACCACTAAATCAATTTGTCGGGGTAGACATTTCACTACAGCTGGTATTTGTATTCATTTTTATACTACGCTGATATGGGAATAGATCAAATTGCTGCTGGGCAACAAATCTTTTTTTTTTTTTTGCAGAAAGTAACTGGTGTCAAATGGTCACACACTACGAAGTGGTGATATCAACCTATTATTAGAATTCAGAAATTGGGTTTGTAAGCCAGGCGGCTTGCTTTTGAAGACTGCTTTTTTGGATTGCTTCAGGTAGATCATTATGACATAAGTTGTAGAATGAAGCAATTCATAAACTCAATTGTGTCAAACAAATTGTTTCCAAATGGATGGCGTGATGTAAAACCCAGGAAGTGCTGGGTACAATGCTGCCCGAATCTGCACTAGTGCAGATGGGCAGTGTGTAAATGCCCAGCGGGAGTGCAGCAGGAGGAATGGCAATGGAGTGGTGCAGACCACACTGGTTCTGCTAAGGTAGTGTAAACATGCCTATTGATTATTGGTCACTGGATTATCCAAGTGTGGGACAGTGACTGCCTGTTTTGAGCTTGTGCCTGCTAGTACAGTAGCAGGCTTCCTGCCTCTGTCTCTGCCTCAGCCCGAGCAGCATTTTGATGTGGGCAGGGCCTGCCATTAGTACTTCTGGGCTTCCTCTAGTGGGCCTTCACTGCGATCCAGAGTTTATGGGCCACAGCACAAGTGAGTAACACTGTAGACATCAGTAGGGGAAACAGTCATCAGCCAGCCACGCTGACTATCCGGTGTGTGCCCACTCCAGCTCTCATTACATTTTCTGTTGGTTCTCCTTGTAATTATTGTGCCTCAGAGGCTCCAGACTGTTTGTTGCTATTCAGCCTTTTTACTTGGCTGTAATTACAAGTACTACTTGCCTAGGCTTGTGTTTATCCAACTATTCATCTGTTTAACAATCTGCTGTCCTACGCTTCGAGCATCAGTTATAATGTGCCATGTATAGAGTTTAAATATGTCTTTACTGTTTGCTACTGCCATTTATTATTACTGCCTAATTTGCTTTAATTGTTTTACTGTGATTGTTCATCATTTAATTTCCTGTTAAGGGGCTATCACTGTTGCTTTCTATCGAGTACCCCCCCCCCAACCCCACCTATTTTAGTTTCATTTTAGCTTCTTCCATACCAGGAAATAGCCTCTATTCTCTCCCTTCTAAACTCTAATTTTGGCCTCCTTCCTATCTGGGTACAGCCCTAATTTCCTCTTTGTTTTTATTTAGTTCTCATTATTCCAGTGTGCAGTATAACCATGTAGTTTCCTCCTGTTCTAGATATCAAATTTCGGCTTCCTCGCTTTCTAGGTGAGCACATATTTCCCCCTTTTGCTTTTATAATAGCTTCCCCCAACCAAGGTGAAGCCTACAGTCCCCCCGCCTAATTCTTAATTCCCACAACAATGGAAGGCAGCCACTGTTACTCCTGTACATAAGAGTAGCGACAGGGCACAACATAATAACTACAGATCAATATCCATCCTTCCTCCTCTCCCTAAAGCCCTCAAACGTATTGTATCTGACCAGTTAACCGAACACCTACACAAGTACAACATTCAATGCCCACAACAACATGAGTTTAGAAAGCCTACAGTACAACGACCACCCTCCAAGAATACACAGAAAAAGCCCTGGATCGAGGACACCTGGTTGGGTCTGTATACATAGACCTCACTAAGGCTTTTGATACCATTAACCACACCTTGCTCCTACACTCTCATCACCCTAGGACTCTCACAAGAGGTTGCTAACTGGTTCAACAGCTACCTTGGGGGACACGAGTAGTGAAAATCGACGATACCCTCTCCCAAAGTCTTCTAGTTTGATCCAAGGTCCCGCAGGCGTCCATTCTGGGTCCCCTACTTTTCAGTCTCTTTGTTAATGACCTCCTGCAAGCCTGTAACAACAATATGATTCTATATACGGACAATGCGGTCCTGTTTTCAACTGACATAAATCCACTTTCCCTTTCCAATAAGCTGCAGTCTAATTTCAACTCAGTTGAAACCTGGTTTGTTCAATATAAACCCCTCATGAATCACAAAAAAACAAAGTCTATGCTCTTCTCCAACTCCCAAAACAGAGATAAATCCGCTAGCCTACCCATCCTGAACAACCATAACAAGCCCCTGGAGCAAGTAATGGAATTCAAATTTCTTGGCATTACACTTGACTCTGCTCTCTCAAAACTTGCACATTAGTCAAGTTACCAGGGTGTTACATTCTAGGATTGGGACCCTATATAGACATCGCCACTGCCTGACACCTGAGGCACTGAGACTGGCAGTAGCCAGTTCAATCCTCTCGGTTTTAGACTATAGCCTTGTTGTCTATGGGGCCACCACCAATACCACCCTAAAAAGACTAACAGTTGCCCTAAATAAATCCTGCCATCTAGTGTCTAGTGCTGACAAATGAACCCACACCTGTGACCTCTATGAATGCACAAACTGGCTTCATCTCAAAGGCAGAGTCACCTAGCAGACCTGTCTCCTGGCTCATAAGGTTAGACTCGGTCTTACTCCCCCTTCCACTGAAGCGCTGCTCTCAGTGGCACCTACACCTCGTTGCACCCGCCGGACCTCCAGATCGACACTCCTAGTCCCTTTCTGCCAGACCTCTCAGGCTCAGAGGTCCTTTAGCTTTTGAGCACCTGCATGGCACAATGTTCTTCCTCCAGACATCACTAAAGAGACAAAGCTTGGCCCTTTCAAATCCAAACTGCATACCCATCTCCTGGCCCTAAGCAAATGTGATTGCTACTAGGTAGTTTGCTCCACATGCTTCCATTGCCTCCTCTCCTCCCCCCCACCACCTGTAACCTCACTGCCCCCCTCTACACTGAAGCACTTGCCTTGACTAAGTCTATCTCCTGACAACTACCTTACCTCCAATGTCTGCTGAGTGTCCTCTCTTGCTAACTCCATGTGTAACCAGGAGTTGTTTTTTTTTTGTAAATGTGCATATGTAACCCCACACTCTGCAACCAACTTGTCTTTATTTGTACATTCTCTGTCTAACATGGAGCCTTTGTAAAAGAACCTCTGGTTCAAAGGTCGATGTAATTCCTAGTATTTCAATAAATAAATAAAATAATTCTGATCTCCTCCTTATCTGGTTGAAACTCATATTTCTCCTTTTTGGTTTTACACTAGCATCCTCCTTACCAGGCTGAAGCTAGTTTATTTCCCTCCTATTCCAGGGCTCACAGATCTACAGGGGTTTCTGTATTTTACAGGAAAATTAAACCATTTACATGGAAATTGTTCCCACAGTTTTGCACTGATTATACGGGAAAACAGAACAACTTGGCTTCCATAGAAAATAATGTAATCTACAGGAAAACACAGGAAAGTTGCCCTGAAGCTACAGAGAAAATGCCAAATTGATCTGGGAGCACTGCTATTCTAAATATTCACATTCCAGCTTCCTAGCAATAATTTATTAGGTCTCCTGCCTCTGGATAAAGATGTCATTTCCCTTTACTTAGCTTTCACTCCATTAGAGAAAAGCTTGTCTTCTCATGCTATTTTGGTGTGAACTGCAGGGTAAGCTTTTTTTGTTACTCTCCCACCATGCAACCCCCAACATTTTCTACTTTCCTCTTTTTGATTACCCATAGCTCCTTCCCCTTCCCATCTATCCAAATCTTCCTCTGTCCATCTCTTTCTCTCTCTTCTTCACCCTCACCTGCCCTCCCCTTCTCCAGTTTCACTGCCTTACCCCACTCCCTCCTGGCATCCTATTTGTAGTCTCTTAAAATCTCTTTGGCTTCACTTTGAAGTCCTCAGGTCCCTCTGACCCTCCTACTTCCCTAACTCCTGTTATTTCTTCTCTCCACCTCGCTTCTCTTCATGTAAGCAATAAGACATAACAGGGTGTGCATAGAAATAGCAGTTACTTAAGAACTTACCATAACAGTAGATCTTCGCGAGAGGGTCCTGCAGTAGATCTTCGCAAATAGGGCTGCACTCCCTGGTGTCAGGAACGCACGGCAAAATTGTACCTTGCAATCATCAGTGGGGACCGCCCCCGGCGTCAGGTGACAGACGTCAGCGTAACTATAAATAGGGGCGGTCCCCCACCCGTCCCCCAGTTCTTCTACCAGAGATCTCTAAAGAGGAAGCAGAAAAAAGGAGTGGAAATTCCTGGGACTTTGAGCCCCGGATAAAAGAAAGTCCTGAGAAGGGAATAGAGAGGAAAAAACACAGCAGCTGGGGGAAAGTGGGTGGGAAATCTAGACCTACTGCAGGAACCTCTGTTGAAGATCTACTGTTACGGTAAGATCTTACGTAACTGCTATATTTTACTTTGAGAGAGTTCCTGCAGTAGGTCTTCACAAGTAGGACTGAATACCAAGCAGTCAACTAAAAAGGAGGGGTCAGAGATGAGGTTCTGGGAGGAGGAAAATGTCTGCCATCTACAGGTCACTCATGACAGAAGTCCTTGCAGGACTACTAGACCTAAACCAGTTCTGCACCTAGAAGCAATGTCCAGACTGTAATGTTTTGTGAAAGTTTGGATGGAGGACCAAGTGGCCGCTGCACATATGTCCGCAGTGGACACATTCCTGAAAAAGGCAGTGGAAGTGGCCACTCCCCTACTTGAGTGGCCCTTAACCATCCCCAGAAGGGGCTTTTCGCACTTCTGGTAAATGTAATGTATACAATTTGCCAGCCACCTGGACAGAGTCTGTTTAGAAATAGCCTTGCCCTAGCACTAGGGAGCAAAGGCTACAAAAAGTTGGTTTGACTTGCGAACCTCCTTAGTCCCTGAGACATAATATCTCAAAATCCTGTGCACGTCAAGAGTGTGCAAGAGATACTAACCCCTGTTGGGAGTGCTCTGGGCAAAACACCGGCAGTTCAACATTCTGGTTTAGAATGAGTTCGGAAACCGCCTTCAGAAGAGAAGGGTTAGTCTGCAGAGCCACCCGGTCTCTGTGGAAAATCAAGTAAGGCTCTCTACAAACTACAGCCTGAAGCTCTGAAACTCTTCGAGCTGAAGTGATAGCAACTAAAAAGAGCGTCTTCCATGCCAAAAATGCATATCACTACTTGCTGCCAGCTCAAAAGTGGGCAAAGTAAGCTTTTCTAAAATAAAATTAAGATACCAGGGGGAAACAGAATTCTGGACCGGAGGTTTGAGGTGACGAATCCCTTTCAAAAAAGTTCTGGAAACCTCTAGCTGAGCCAGAGTTTTACCCTCCATTGGAAGGTGGTAGGCCGAAACTGCAGAGAGATGAACTTTCAAAGAGGAGTAACTGAGGCCCAACTCTGACAGGTGCAAGAGGTACTCTAAAATCTGGGAAGCTGAGCAAGAAAAGGGATCTAGGCCTTTAGCTGTGGCCCAGATGGAAAATCTCTTCCACTTCATGGCATACATGGATCTAGTGGAGGGTTTTCTGGCCTCCACTAAGACCTGAGCAACTCGGGAGGAGATGCCATAGTGAAAAACCACTACGTCCACAGGTGCCACGCATGAAGGTGGAGCGATTTGAGGCTTGGGTGTACCAGGGTGCCCTGCTCCTGGGACAGAAGGTCATGAGAGACAGGAAGAGGTACTGGGGGTTCCAGTGCTAGCTGCTGTAGTAGAGGGAACCAAATCTGCTGAGGCCACAGGGAGGCAATGAGGATCGTGTGCACCCCCTCTGCTTGAAGCTTCAGCAGAACCTTCTGAAGGATATGAAAGGGAGGGAAAGCATATAGAAATCTCCCTGTCCAAGACAGAGACAGTCCGTCTCACCAAAAAGCACCATGCCTGGGAATGAGCGAGCAAAAGTTGGGTAGTTTTGCACTGAATGGAGAGGCGAAGAGGTCTATGTCTGGCCAACCCCACTGAAGAAACAGATCTTTTACTACTGTCTGCTTTAGTTCCCACTCACGAGCCCTGGCAACTGACTGGCTGAGACTGTCTACCAGAATGTTGTGAACACCTGGCACATGGACTGCTGTCAAGGATAGGCCATTTTGAACTGCCCAGTACCACACCCACATCGCCTTCCTGCAAAGGAGGTAAGACTGAGTGCCTCCCTGTTTGTTGATGTACTAGAGAGTGGCCATGTTGTCTGTCTGGATGAGTAGTGTTCCTGGAACCAAGACGGACTGAAAGGCCTGAAGAGCATAGAGCACTGCTCTTGTCTCCAGAATATTGATATAAAGGTTCTCCTCCATGGGCGACCAAGTGCCCTGTGTCCGATGGCCTCCCAAGTGCACTCCCCATTCCATGTTCAAGGCATTGGATATGAGAGTCATGGAGGGAGATGGAAAGTGGAAAGGAACCCCCACTGGAAGGTTGGAGAGGTCCTGCCACCAAAGGAGATCCCTCTGAAGGCTGTTGGAGACTAGTACCTTCTGGTCCATGTCGTTCAAGCGCTGATCCCATTGAACTCGTAGAGACCATTGGGCTACCCTCATGTGTAGTCTGGCCAGAGGGACTGTGGGTATCAGCAGTCGCAGGACCGAACATGCTGTGGTCCAATGAGATAAAGTCACCAGCGCAGCTTGTGAGAGATAAGGGTCTCTGCTCTGTCGGTTGGGAGGAAGGCCTTGTTCTGGACCATGTCCAGCACCGCTCCAGTGAATTGGAGGTGCTGGAAGGGTAACAGCTGGGACTTGGGATAGTTGACTGAGATGCCCAGACTGGAGAAAAGGTCCAGAGTGAAGGAAAGGGAATCCTTCAGACTGTCCAGGGAGGGGACTGAAAATAGCCAATCATCCAGGTACGGGAACACATAAATGTCCCTCAGGATAGGAATGGCATTAACACCGCTAGGCACTTGGTGAAAACCTGAGGTGCTGAAGAGAGGCTGAATGGGAGGGCTCTGAACTGGAAATGCTCCTCCTTGAAGGAAAATCTCAGAAAGCGGCAGTGGGCTGGAAAAATGGGGATATATAGGTAGGCATCCTGCATATCCAGGGAACACAGCCAAATGTTTGGTTGGAGCAGGGGTAACAGTCCCTGGAGGGTCAACATGCGAAACCTCTTGTATGCCACGAAGAGGCTGAGCATGCTGAGATATAGGATAGGCCTGAGATCTCCCATCTTTTTGGGAACCAGGAAGAAGTGGGAGTAAAATCCCCTTCTTGTTTGCTCTGACAGAACTCACTCTGTGGCTGATTTTTGCAGTACAGCTTGGATTTTCTGAAGGACCAGAAATTGTTGGCCTGACAGGTAATGAGACCTGCCCAGTGGATTGGTGGGTGGTCTCTCCAGGAACTCTACTGAGTGACCTCTTGCTATTAGTTGCAGAACCCATGCATCTGCGGTTATGGCCTTCCACCCTTCCAGGTGGAGACCGAATCTTCCCCCCAACGGTTCCTCCCTGGGGGTGGGAGGCAACAGAAAGGGGGTTGGTGAGTCAGGACGCTGAGGGGAGGGGCGCTTTTCCCCCAGCAGCGGTTTTGGGGAACTTGGTCTGGGGGGTTTGAGTGCCAGAACCTGAAGAGCAACACTTGGTCTGGCGTCTGCCCTGGTTCTGTTTGTTCTATTTCCGTTGGTGGCGAAAAGACTGCTGGGGTTTCTGACTCAAGCGGTACAAGGAACAGACATCCTTCAAAGATTTGCTGTTCTTTTGCAACTCCGTAATTATGTCCTTGGTGTTGCCACCGAAACAGAACTGGACCCCTGAAGGGAGCATCCAGAAGTGTACTCTGAATGTCTTGTGCCAACCCTGCCCGACAAAGCCAAGCAAGGCAACTGAGACAGATGCCGGTAGCCGCACCACGTGCTACCGAACTGACCGAGTCGTACGTTATAAGAAGAGCATGGTGGCAGAACGATTTATTCAACCTTATCTTGTCCAGGCATTTTTTCCTGAGTTGTTCATCGGGTACCTCCTGGATGTCCTTTTCCAGGTTGGACAGTGCCGATTTCTGGAAAGTCACCATGTGGGCCACATAATTCAATGAACGTATGGCACAGGTAGAGGAGGTGTAGATCTTGCAGCCATACTGGTCCATTTGCTTCAACTCCTTGTCTGGAGGGGAGGCACTGAGATGTTTAGGTTGTACTGACCTATCGTGAGCTGCAGTTATGACAACAGAGTCAGATATGGGTTGGGCAGTAAGGTGGGAAACCCCTTCTGGGGGATGGTAGGTCCTGTCGGCCTTTTTTTGACACAGCAGGGATGGACGATGACTGCTGCCAAATTGTGGAAGTAAGATCTTCATGCGGCCCCATCCAAGGTGGGATGGGGAGGGGGTCCACATTGACCAGGTCCAAATGTTCTGCCAGTCTTCTGTGTTTGGGGTCCAATTCTTGGGAAGCCCACCTGCAGGACTTTTGAATGGACTGGAGAAGCTCAGCAAAGGACAGGTCCTCCAGAAAGGATTTAGGGGACTCGGCTGGGACTCTATGGAGGAGTGAGGCTCTGATTGGTCCTCCACGTCAGAGTCCTCATCTGAGTCTGATGATTCCAATTTACTAGGTAAGGAAGCATCCAGAACTGACTCTGGAAGCCTGTGTTCCGTAGTAATCCCAAAGGGCAGAGCACCCAAACCTCTGTCCAAAACTCTACTGGAAGGTGCAGGGCTTCCAGGTGGCACCCTGTGAGGTTGGGTAGTGCTGACTACCAGCTGGGGTTGACCCAACTCCTGTAACAGCTCGGACTTAGCGTCCTTCCGCCAGGCTGGGATGGGTTCTTGTTCTGGCTGCAGTGGTGGAGGAGGAGGATATCCTGGGTACCCCATAGTGTATGGGTAACTAGGAGGCTGTTACCAGTAAGGATACTGATAGCCTGGATATTGAAGGGCCTGACCCAGCATCGGGTAAATCAGCATCAGGGGAAGGTAGCCTGGCATCGGAAACTGCAGCGTGTAGCCAGGATAGTAACCTGTCGGGCCCAATGAGGGAGGGACGTAAGGCCCAGCAGGAGGCGGCGCCGGAGGACCACTGGAGAATGGGTCCATTGGTGGATTTGGGGGCCCCCCGAAGGCCCAGGGGGATTATGATCCATACCACTCCAAGAATATCTGGTGATGGATCTGGCGGTGGGTGCAGATCCGTCGGCGGAACAGCGGCCGGTGAGGGAGGCAAGTCCAGTAGAGCCCCATCGACAGGTATGTCTAAAGAGTATCCAATGGAAGAGGATCCTGGGGATCAGGCCCAAAAAGGTCGGAAAAAGACAGTGACTCCCTAGAGGGAGAGCCCTGGTGGGATGAGAGGAGACCTGCGAGCTCACTCTGCTTGGCTTCGGGGTCCACAAGGGAGTCCGACGGGAGAGAAGTCACCACGCAGTCGCCGGATAGGTTGGCGGCCGACTTAGAGCTGATGGTCTGGCAGGCGTCAGAGGAGCCAACGACCAGCTTACAGACCAGGGCTGGGCTGACAGAAGCCGAGAGGCTAGAGTCAGGCTGATTGGCCTGGGCCAGGCGCCCAGCAGCGGAGCAAGAGGGTGACTTATCAGCCAAGCTCAGAGCAGGAACCGCAACTGTTTCCTCTGAAGAGGAGACCCCCTGACTGCCTGCTGACCTCGGTGGGGGGAGAGGGCGTCCGGTCCACTGGAGCAGACGAAGGCCCAGGAGGTGGGGTACTCATGGGGTGGAGGCCCCACCCGAGATGGCGTCAGCTGTCTGGCTGGTTTTCCTCTGGGGAGAATGGCTCCGCTCCCGGCATCTCTCCTTCTCCTTCTTTTTCTTCTTCTTTTCCAGGGCCGGCGATGATGATCTTTCCCTCAGTTCCTGGTGCTCTTTTTCCATCGATGCCAGTCTTTGTTTTAATAAATGGGCATCGAAAGTCCTCTGCCGACGAGTGCATGTGGCCTGGTTGAAAGCATGGCAGATGGAGCACTCTGCGGTCTTATGCTTAGGCCCCAGGCAGAGGATGCAATGGGAATGGTCGTCCCCATGCAGGATCTGCGTGCCGCACTTGGAGCACTTTTTCTTCAGCCGACGAGATGACATACACCACTATTGAGGAAGGAATTAATGTTAACTAACAATATTACACTGAAAAAATGGTGGCCGACTGAAGCTGTTCTACTGTGAAGTCCGACAATTCAGGTTGATGGTGGGAAAGAACTGGAGGGCAGGTGGGGGACCGCTCCTTTTTATAGTCACGCTGACGTCCATCACCTGATGCTGGGGGTAGTCCCCGCTGATGATTGCAAGCTACAATTTTGCTGTGTGGTCCTGACGCCAGGGGGTGCAGTCCTACTTGTGAAGACCTACTGCAGGAACCCTCTCGAAATAAGATCATATTTTGTGCACACCTAGAGGTGCTGTAAGGCACGACGAGTGCATTCAGTCCCTAGGTGTGCGTAATATGTGTTATACACACACCCCTGGAGTGTATTATTGCACTTAAGAAATAGCTTACTTAAGGTGTATAATGAAAAAATACACATACAAACATTTTAACATTGCTTAAAACCATTTATTTAACTAGATAACCTTACGCATAAGAAAAAATAGTCCCTTTAAAGGGAAGGGGTGTAAAACAATGAACTTTACAATGCAAGAAAGTACCTGTGAGCAGGAACAAGCTCCTGTGTGACACACACCGTGTTTGTGTACAAAATACCAGCCAATAAAGTCGCAGGGTACATGAGAAGCCAGCTATGAAATGTAACTCAAACTGCCAAACCGGTGCGTGCCCCTAGCCTGCTGCTGTGGCAGTGCCTGAGGAGCCTGTCACTCACCGTGCTGCTGACAGACAACACGATGTGGAATCTGGCACTGGATCCATCTCATGGCCGCTGCTTGGCCAAGCATTGGCAGCACTCCAATCCTGAAGTTCAGGACAAGCTGGGGACATAACACCCTCCCCCCTGGGGTCATTATAAATGGAGCTGTGAGACCGTCCCGGTTCCAATGGTGTCTGGACAGTACTGCAAAAATGACCAATAAAATGACGCCGCAAAGTGGGTCCCAACAACAAGAGCCCTGACACAGAAACCATCCTCCACAACTGCCCCTTCTCGCAAACCGGGCAGAAAGATGCACACTCCCCTCGCAAACTCTGTCATGACGTTACCGGGTGAAAAAACAATGGCTGCCAATAATTTTTTTCAACATTCTATTACACAGATCAGTGCACAGTGATGGGTACTATCTGGTGGGACTTGTTTTTCATAGTGCGTGGAACATATTTTACACCGAGCTATTAGCCACTGAGATTGCTTAATTTTCTCTTGCCATTTCATAAGTAAGCATCTCAAACAATCTCTTAGGCTCCTCATCTCCCTGCTGCTTATAGTTGCAAGTGATACTGAGCCAAGGCAAGCAATGGGAGATGTGCACTCTGTGGTGCTGGAAGGAAGGTGCTGGTACAGGGCTGACCAAACCCTACTTCAAACAGAAACACAGGTCATAAAGTACTGCACCCACCTAGGAGCTGCTGGTTGCGCCTAGAAAACTCAAGTTGACAACAAATTTATTGAATTCAGTTCAAGTCCAGGTGCCCAGACAGCACAGAATCTCAGTGCAGTGCAGACCAGTAGCCCCACTACTGGTCTACACTGCACTAAGGTTCTGTAGTGTCCGTGCCCCTGGACTTGCACTGAATTCAATAAATGTGTTGTCAGCATCACACAGTGAGCTTGCTTTTTCTAGGTGCACCCAGATGCTCCTAGGTGAGTGCAGTACTTTATGGCATGTGTTGATATTGAGCTCAACCCCTGCTCTACCTTGTCACCATTTGAGGGGAAGGAGGGGGGCAGCTACAGTGTAATGGATTGCTAGCTGCACACTCGAGCAAATTTGATAGACCATATAGCCTGTATCTGTTGGCAGTTTCATATGTTTGTATGTTCGTATCCCCTTCCCAAAGGCTTGAGAGTGTCCCATGTCAACAACTGCATCCCCCTCCCTGTGACTGACCTGTTGCAACCACTCATGGTTAACATCAAAACGGATGTGTTGATGATCTCGGAATACTGGCTTTCCCCCATGATCCAATTCCTCTATTGCCATCCCCGGTTTCACCATTGTTTGTCAGGATAGAGCAAAAAGGGGTAGTGGAATAGCCATCTATCTCTCATCAAACATCCAGTTTGAGCCTGTGCTCTCTACCTCTGCCACCTCTGTGAGATGCTTCTTCTCAAAGCCTCCTGTTCTTGTGCCAGCCCGCCAATGCAGTAGTAGGGCCTCCGACTGTGACACCCCGGGTTTGGAAATGGACCCAAGGAGTCAGAGGGACAGCTGGGGGAGGAGAATTAAGCATCCCAGGGACTGTTTTCCTCCTCTAGGGGGGTTGGTGGGCTAGTGATCGGTGCAAGGTCGACCCCTGGCAGAGGCCGAAGCTGAGTATTTTGGGAAGCGTGCCTGACGTCTCACTGTTGCACATTACGTCACTGCAAGCCATCCTCCCACCGGGGATAATGCATGCAAACACTGCCGGCCCTGCTGATGATGTCTCACTTCCTGATCCCATTGCGCCCACCATGACCTCCGGCTGCAACCAAGATCAGTCTTCCATCAGGAATGGTCCGAATCTACAGCCCCACCCAGGAGGGCAAGCAAAGGAAGCCCTGCCAGTAGAAGCTAGACCTGATGGCAATCTGGACGAGTCTCCATTGGGGGCATGCCAGCTTGGTGGCCCCATCTTGGGAGGCAAGCCCAGGCAGTTCGTCAGCTCAAGGTAAGTCCCAGGAGGTGAGCGGGACCGGGAAAATTAGGAGATGAGCCACACTGGGGGTAATGGCACAAAAAAACCCTCTCCCCTTCTCTTTCCCCATATTTATTGACGGTGTCTATTGTTGTCATGGTATGCCCCCATCTTCTGTAACTGAGGTACTCGCCAACATCTCCTGCCATGCCTCTTCTGGTGAGTTACTCATATTAAGTGATTTCAACTTAAATTGGCTCTCCCCCTCTATACATAAATTCTGCCTTAACATTAAGTCCCTCCTACTAACCCAACTTATCTCCGACCTCACTCGTTATCATGTCAAATCTCTAAATCACTCCCTCTTGGACTGGGTCCTCTCCTCCCATCCCCACGTGGATGCTGATGCCCTCAATGACTCGCCATATGGTATACTGTGTATGTAAGATTCATTGTCCCAAAGCTCCTCCCAAATTCATCCATATCTGGTCCTTCCAGTCACTGAACTTGTCCAACCTCCATGCTTACCTGGTAGCCACCGACTGGTACCCGGTTTCTACAGTTGGCAACTGCCTCAAATTCTTCTCCTCCCAATTTATGTCTGTCTGGGATCATCATACCACCTCTTAGAAGACCAAGGTCCCAGGATCTCACCTCCCATGGATCTCAGCAGAGTTGCTGGTTTGTCACCACATGACCTTGCCTGGAGGACCAACAAGTCCTCTGGTTCCCCTTCTGACCTTACAAATTACCAGACCTTTCATCATTCCTGTACCAAAGCTACTAGGCTTGCAAAGTCTGAATACTTCGCATCCACATTCCAAACAACCTTAATCACCTCTCTAAGTTCTGGAAGGTAATCCATGACCTCATCTCCCCTCTAATTCAGTCCCTGATCTCAAGGTTGGTGACACACCTATCTGACCACACTGCAGTCACCTCTTCTTTCAATTCTTTTTTTTCACCTCCTATGCCTGCTCCCTCCTCTCTTTCTCCTCCTCCCAACCCACTCTCTCTTCTTCTCCACCATCTCACTCTACCCTCTCTACTGCTCCCTCCTCCCTTTTTTCTTTCTCTCCTACCACCCCTGCTTCTGCTCTTAAGGCCCTCTTGGCTCTAAACTCTCACAAGGGTGGAAGTGCTGATGGTCTAGACCCCAAACTCCTATCTCTTGGCTCATGTCTATGCCCTCCCTATCACCTACCTCCTCAACTTCACCTCCTAATCCTCAGTCCCTAACTCTTCAAAGTTGACTCCAGTCATTCCCATCGTAAAGGGGGTGACCCCTCTTCCCCTGATAATTATCTTTTCTTGTTACATCCCACTCTGGCTAAACTCCAAGAACACCTTGTTCTCTCTCTCAGCTCTCCCCTTTTCTTGTCTCAACCTCCTTCTTCACTCCCTTCCAGACTGGCTTCAAGAAGTCCCACTTCACCTCCCTACTCCAGCTCACTGATAATCTGCTCCAAGATTTCTCTACTCACTTCTGCAGTTGCTGCTGAAAGAAGGGTTGGTTTCTGTCTGCTGCACTCCTCCCTACACTGAAACTAGTGCATTTGTTCTTCCTCAATTTTAAGCCACTACCCACCATATTATTGCACTGCTGCTCACTATTTATTGTTCTTTTTCTCTTCTTTCTGCAATTTCATTGTATTGAAATTTTATTGCTTTCATGTAATTTGCTTATTTTCATATTATTGCATGTTTGTTCATTGTACTTTGTATTTGCTTTGTTCCCAACTCTTCCTCTTTCCCCCGGACACATCTGGAAACAATCTGATACCAGCTTAGTATGCTTTTCCTGGTAAAACTTTTGAAATAAATATGCAAGCCCCCACCTCCCGGTGTCTAGGAGTATCCAGATGGTGCAATGGGGGAGGGGGCACTGTACAGCCAAGAAACACAATCCAGAAACTAAAGATGCTCATGATCTGGTTCTTGATTGCGGCGAGATGGCTTTATATTGCTGGGAGCAGGCACCTCACTTCGCTACAGAGGGAAATGCTGCAGGGCAATGATCATTAAAGGCACATACCAAGAAAGAGTTCTTATCAAGTTAAACCAAAGTTCACTCCAGAATCTAAACTGCAAAACTGATTTAATGTAAAGATTAATTTGATAAATCACTCCATGGAGTGTGAGGATTACATGATAATGGTGGGAGCATTCTTGCAGGGATAGCACATGATTATAAATCTTCATGCAATCTTTTCTCCAACAGATTGATTTGAATCTAAGCAGTAATCCCCTTGAACCAAAAAGGGTATGTTTCCTGACAGCAGCAATTAATTGTGGGTCGAAAAGGCCTCACAAGGAGATACCATTCAGTACTTCCATTCCAAATTTCTTTCTTCATTTCTTCCCAAACAACCCGGCTTTAGTTTATCTCTCTAGTTTCAATCACTCTCAGACAGAGGTAACACTGAGATAGCACAAGACGTTTCTACTGTCCCAATCCCATTCTTACTTTGCCTTCTAAACATGGGGTTACCTCAATTCTGGGGGAAACACTTTGAATGCTGAGGCATTCTTGCTTTCCCTTGCTGATGTTCACTTTTACCAAGAAAGGTACTACTGAAAACCCTACTGCCACCCAATCGCTGATGCCACATGCCAAACTCTGGGCACCCCAGGTGGTTACGCAAATCCCTGGCCTTCCCAGAAACTTCAGGCACTTTCTGCTCGTGCAGCGATTCCAATTTCAGGACTGCTTTTACCCAGCGGACCCGGCTGATGTGCCACATGGAGCACCCAAGCAGACTGCCACCCCACCTGAGGTACCAACCAGCCACTCCCCATGCCTCTACAGGCTGCAATCCAGGAAACCCCAACACTGCAGTGGCCCCATGGACTGGGGAAAAAGGAGTAGTCTGCCAAACTACACCCTCAACGATCTAGGCTGCCACCTCTGGACCATGCCCCACGCCCTCTCTGCCACAGCAGGCCTGGCCACAGAAAACTCACTGACTCCCGGACTGCACTTGCCCACGAGCGAGAAATTATCTGGAAAAGGAACCCATCAGTGCTTATCCCTACCAAGGTGCCAGACATCACTAGGCCGGCTCCAGTTTCATCTCCTCTGGGCTCCAGCTCAGACACACAGCAACGATGGGTTGAAACTCAAGTGCTCCACAGATCCCCTGCTATCTATGGCCCGAACCATCACACAGCCATCGTGGGTCTTCGAGGGAGGAGGGCTGGGGTGGCAAGCAGACCACTCCGTCCTTGCTACGGCCCTCTGGATGAACTTGTGGTTCCAACCCCCCCCCCCGACTCCAAGACCCCTCCTCCCATCCTCCAGACAATGACCCTTCACGTCAAAACCACTCGTCTTATACCCCATGGGATGGAGTCCCCTGCTGGCTGCAGGCAGTCCCAACACCCAGACCTACAGGCACCAAACTCTTCTCTGCCTAACTACAGGAATGTAACTAGTAAGCTCCCAAAGGGGTTCTTACACTTTCCCCCCCACACAAAATGTTAACCTCCTAGTGAATGCCTACTAGGCCGCACCACCAACCCCCAGGGAAGAGATATAGGCATCTCTCCCTCCCACCAAGGGCAAGGTCACGAAACCGGCTACACTGCCGAAACAGTGGAATTTTATTTATTCTAGCCAAACTCTAACTTAACCAAACTGACTCATCACACGGGCATTCTGGCGACCCACCTGCTGGTTCCCATGGGCAGATTGCTAGGTACTGCAGCGAGGGCATCCCTCCCCCCACTAACACTGTATGACAACCCAAAATGTCCTTCTTTAAAAACAAAGGTTGCTGCTGTCATTAACGGGTACCAAGATACCTACTCCCTATGCTTTAGCATAAACATAACTGCTTATTTATTTAAACTTCCTGCAAACAGTTCAAATATAATCTTTTTGTGTTCTAAATTGAAGCTGAGGCAAACATACAGCTACTGGTAAGGTATCACAATTTAGCAACAATGTAACAGTTTCATGGTAATTAGCTAACCACTCACACAATGACTGATACTCAGGCACTCACAACATTTGACTGCCATTACTCACTCACACTAACCATGCATTCCTTTTACCCAGCACTAAAGTCTAACAATGACATAGAGGAGCATATTCCAGTCCAGCCACCTCTCTAGAAACAGGGCTACACAAATCACATTGTGCATCATTTTTTTTTTCAAAACAAGAACACATTCTTATCTTGACTATAAACAGTAAATGATATTTGCCTTACTGGGGAGTTAACCCCTTAAAAACCTTAAACATTTTTAAACTGTAAAACAAAAGGGGATGATCTCACCCAGCATCCAGTGGTGGGAGTTCACAGCATCAATCCTGCCGAGAACGGGACCCAGGGCAGCTTGCCATAACAGTGAGTACCGTTAGGGGCACATAAATGTCTCTGGGAGACATCACTGTCTAGTAAAACTTAGGGTTTGGCTTGGTGATGTCCTTACCAGAAGAATCCGAGGATACAGTGTAATACTTGGCCTGGCTCCCATCCTTGTCCTCCACCAGGGCAAAAGTCTTAAAGAGGGTGATTCTAGTCCATATTTGAAAGTCGCACATCCTCTTCACCTGACGAATAGCTTGTTGTGTCACAGGTGACAGGATATCAGATCTCACATCCATATAGGCCATGATCTGAATCAGGGCCCCATGAAACATCCAGGCTTCCCAGTTCTCATCGATAATATCCCAGATCCTTTCCGTCAGACAGAGGTACTCGGTACCAGGGTACTCCTTCCCAATGTACTCCCTCACCCACTTCTCGGCAGTAGATCACTTCAGAATACTTGACATGCTGGTTGCTGCAGCGGTACCTTTCTGCAGCCAACTATCAGTGGTATAGTGGGTCAACATGCGATCCGAAGGGCGTAAGGCTTCCATTCTCCTCCGATGAGTCTTGCACAGTTCAGACATATACCCTAGGAGGGGAACAACTGACAGAAACTAAGGTTGAGAGGGATCTAGGAGTACTCATATCTGATGATTTAAAGACAACCAGGCAATGCGAAAAGGCGGCACAGAAAGCTAATGGCATCCTTGGATGCATAGGTAGGGGTACCACGAGTAGAAAAAGCAAGGTGATAATCCCGCTGAACAGGTCCTTGGTGAGGCCGCACTTAGAGTATTGCATCCAGTTCTGAAGACCACATCTCAAGAAAGACAGAGATCATCTGGAGACCATTAAGAGGACAGCTACAAAGATGATTCACAGAGTTTATCAAGACCCCAACGCGTCAAGACTCAACCATCTCAAGATGTACTTACTGGAAAGAAGGAGGGACAGTGGGGATATGATTGAGACATTCAAATACCTCAAAGGAATTAACTCAGTACAAACTCAGGACCTTTTCAAAGAAAGCTCGTCTACATGAACAAGGGGGCACAGCATGCGCCTACAGGGAGGTAGATTCAAAACCAACATCAGGAAGTTTTTCTTCATTGAAAGGGTGGTGGAGCCTTGGAACAGTCTGCCCCCAGAAGTCATGGTAGCAAAGACAATGAGAGAGTTCAAGCTAGCATGGGATAGGCACTGCAGAAACGCAGGAAAGAAAAAAGACTTTTGGGGGGTAGCCCACATGGGCAGACTAGATGGATCATATGGTCCCCTTCAGCCAGCACGTTCTTATGTTCTCATGTTACCTCCACATAACGAGGACCTGGGGGTGAGGCAGGAGGTGCTGCTGCCTCCAGGTCAGTCACCAGTGAATCCACTGCCAAGGAGGGTCTGCCAGGGTGACCTAACCCTGTATTTGTAGAGGTCTGATCCCCTTCAAGGCCTCTCCCACTGCCACTGGGATGGATGAACTCAGGGAGTGAAGAAGGGCTGGGCAGATGGCTAGCGTTCTTACCTACTGGCTCAGGAGCAACCTCCCCCAAAGCTCACTCCAACTCCTCCCAAGTAGCAGTACCACACAGGGTTTCCTCGCTACCCACACGAGTGTAGGCTCTATGCCACCCCCACCCCTCCACGTAGGGCAACAGGGAGGCATTAGGGTATGGCATGGCTCCCTGAGAACATCCAATATATTCAGGTAACCGGATCAGTCTCTCCTCAATAGTGTGGCACACTACACAGTGGTCCAAAGAGGTGCTCTTTTCCATTACGTCCCAAGTACAGGCCAGCAGGAACACAGGCACAATCACTCTTCGGCTATCCAGAAACCCCACCATGTTACAGAATTTTGTCTTTTGCTGAAACACATTCACAGATTGCTCTTTCCAACTGGTTCCTCAAAATGGATCTGATCCTGCTGGAAGACTTATGCACCTGTACCCGAAAATCTGCTGCTGGAAAATCAGAGGCAGGCAACACGCCAATCAGCAGGTCATTTGCATACATGTTGCTGTTAGTCTCATGTAAGTCCAAGTATGGCCATTCTAATGCCACAACAGCTGTCAGCCATCAAAAGGCACCTCCATTTCCCCGACTGTTCACGAATAGGCCCCAAAGTCCAGCAGGGTTCCACGCAGCCAGAGGCTTCCAGGTTTAAAGTTTATTTTATTTTCATGCTCCCCAGGTACTTTAAATCACATCCCAGACAAGATTCCATATTGCAAGCTCCCCTCCTGTGTTTAGGGGTATCCAGATGGTGCAATGAAAGAGGGGGCCACTGTACAGCCAAGAAACACAATCCAAAAACAAAGATGCTCATTACCTGATTCTTGCTTGTTGTGAGATGGCCTTGCATTGCTGGGGAGCAGGCACCTCACTTCATTACAGAGGGAAATGCTGCAGGGGTAATGACTGTTAAAGGCACATACCATGAAACAGTTCTTATCAAGTAAAACCAGCGTCCACTCCAGAATCAAAATTGCAAAACTGATTTAATGTAAAGTTTAATTTGATGAAACACTCTATGGAGTGTGGGGTTTACATGATAACAGTGGGAGCATTCTTGCAGGCATAGGACCTGATCATAAATCTGCGTGCAATCTCTTTTTCCAACAGACTGACTTGACTCTATGCAGTAATCCTCTTGAGCCAAAAAGAGTACATTTCCTGAAAGCAGCAATTAATTGTGGTCGAAAAGGCCTCACACGGAGATACCACGCAGTACTTCCTTTCCATATTCCTTCCTTCATTTCTTCCCAAACAACCCAGCTTTAATTTATCTCTCTCTCTTGGTTTCAAATCACATTCAGACTTGGGTAGCACCGAGACAGCACGAGACGTTTCTACTGTCCCAGTCCCATTCTTCCTTTGCCTTCTAAACTTGGGACTACTTCAGTACTGGGGGAAACACTTTGAAAGCTGAGGTATTTTTGATTTCCTTTGCTGATGTTCACTTTTAACATGAAAGGTCCTACCGAAAACCCCCCTGCCACCCAATCACTGATGCCACATGCTAAACTCTGGGCACCCCAGGTGGTGACGCAAATCCCTGGCCTTCCCAGAAATGTCAGGCACTTTCCACTCATGCAGCAATTCCAATTTCAGGACTACTTTCACTCATGAGACCCGGATGACATGCCACATGGAGCACCCGAGCAGAGTAACACCCCACCTGAGATCTCAGACAGTCACTCTTCACACAGGACTCCTCATACCTTCACAGGCTGCGCAACCCAGGAAACAACAACACTGCAGCAGCCCCATGGACTGGGGAAAAAGGAGTAGTTTGTTACACTACACCCTCAACGATCCAGGCTGCCACCTCTGGAGCACACCCAGGCCCTCTCTGCCATAGCAGGCCCGGCCACAGAAAACTCACTGGATCCCAGACTGCACTCACTCATGGGTGAGAAATTATCTAGAAAAGCACCCCATCAGTGCTTACCCCTACCAAGGTGCCAGAGATCACTTGACGGGCTCCAATTTCCTCTCCTCCGGGCTCCGACTCCCACACACACCACTGATGGCTCCACACACAAGTGCTCCACAGATCCCCTGATATCTATGGCCTGAACCACCACACAACCATCACTGGTCTTTGAGGGAGGAGGGCCGGGGTGGTAAGTGGACCACCCTGGCTCCTCCATGGCCCTCCGGCTGAACTTGCAGGCCTAACCCCCCCCACCCAGATTCCTGGACCTCTCCTCTCATCCCCCTGACAATTACCCTTCGACGCCAAAACCACTTGTCTTATAGCCCATGGGATGGGGCCCCCCTGCTGGCTGTAGGCTGTCCCAACACCCAGACCTACAGGCACCAAACTCTTCTCTGCCTAACTACAGGAATTTAACTAGTAAGCTCCTGAAAGGGTGCTTACAAATACACCAACTTTAACAGCTAATTTTGTAATTAATGACTCATGTCATTAATGATGGCTGCCACTTGCAAATCTTGAGGTTACCTGTTGAAAGTACATGCTAGATTCATTACTGAGGATGTATTAAGATTATGTTAGCAGATGTTTCTGATGGTAAACAGCACAACACTGTACCAAGATAGTAACTTTTTTCGTGGCATACATGGCATAGGAGTAGGAACTTCTGAAAACTTTAAAATCCCAGATCTTGGTTCAGGAATTTTAAAAAATGAAAAAAAATGGGTAGTTTGATATTTTTTTGCCAGACGAACGTTATTGCTGAAAAAAAAGGTATGTAGTCATTAATAAGTATTGATGCTTTAAAGTTAACTTAAAATTGTTTCTACCCCCTTAGGCCCCAAAGTGTGCTTTGTTTAAAAAACACATTTTATGATTGCCAACATTCTGTACAGATTGCTGATGTAGCTAGTAGTTTTGATTCCGATTCTTTTTTCTTTTAAAAAGTGAAAAACAGACTGCCCACCATACTGGTGTTACCACACAAAAACAGTTTGTTTATATTCCTTGTCCAACTCCCACTGCATCTTTCCTGGACTTGGGAACACCTCGAACACAGTCTAGCCACTCATGATGCAGTAGGTGTTTAGGTTGCTACTGCCTCATCATGAGTGACTGCACTGTTTGGGGTGTTCTAATGTTCAGGAAGTATTCAAGAAGAATAGATTCAAGATTTGAAACAAAACAAAGTTGTTTATAAATATTCATTAGCATGCATTTCAGTTCTACTAAACAAGGAGACAGACAAAACAAATAGCAATGCTACTGAATTTTAGAGAAGGCAAGCAATTATAAAATGTGAGTTTTTAACTAGAAATAATATGATGCAAAACAGGTTGACAGTGTCCCTTTAACCAGGTTTTTTCTTCTGTTTAGAGTTTTTTTAAGTACTGTCGTAACATGGCAACAAATATCACATTCAAATAAGCACTTCTCATTGGACAAATAGTAGCACCTGACCAAAGAGCAAACAGGCATTAATTCCCTAGTAATGTCCCCTTGCTCCTGTAATACATTTCTGAACCACTATAAAATCGCTAGTGAGCACAATCCCACAGAGAGACAGTTTGTTTCCAACCCACCTGCCCCGTGGACCGCTGAGTATCAAACGAGCAGTATTTTCATCATACTATTAAAACAAGTGCTCAGTTATCAAGCAGCCCACTATTTTCGAGTAACCCCTCAACAAAGAAAGAAAACTCAATGCCACCAAAAAAGGGAAAAGAGCAACAAAGGAAAGAAATCCAACCAAGTATTGTAAAACTGCACGCTACAGAAACTACATTGAACACTGAAAAGCAGCCACCCACAGAAACTGCGTCATCCATCAGTACCAGCCCATTTCATATGAGCCACTTTAGCATAAATGGTCCCGAAAATTTTAATTACTATTGTCCCAGTGGAAAAGGTACTCCATAGAAAAGCCCAAATTACAAAATCAGAACTTATCCCCCTGCTCCATAGTAATAATGGGGCAGTTAGTTAGCTTGATATTTACCCGCATACCTGAATCGCGTGTTTAGGAGAAGTTCTGTTCTTTGACCACCGTTCTTCTGTATTGTTGAAATCCACAAATGTATTACGTTTAAATAAAAAAAGATTGTGAAAAAAACACTGTGATAGTTTCTACTTCAGCTAGCACTGTTCACAGAATGTAGATGTCAAAGTAATCCATATGCAAATTTGTTGAAGATTCAATCCTACAATGCAATAGGGCGCTCCACACAGAGTGTGAGCCACATTTATCGAGTAACACACACAGAGGCTGTTGTTGATATTTGTGTAACCTTTGAAGTTGTTCCATAATTATTACAGCATTACTGTTGAAATGCAACAGTTTTTTATGTTACCATTTAGATAGTGCCCACAATATTATTAAATATTAAGCGTCTCAGCAGCTGTACATTTCAAAATCACAAATTAAAAGCATTTAAAATCAACAGAAGTGTCTTGTCATTTCTGCCTATGGATTAATAATTGAACAAATGTTTGACCTGTGTTTGCCATGTTACAAGCGCATTAAGCCATTACAAAGGAGGCTTCTACTGGGGAATTATTGCCTGGTTGGGTGGTTGGAGCCACTCAGCCTGCGGCCTTGTGCCCCAATCCCCCCACCCCACCCAGGCATTAATTCCCCAGTAGAACCCTCCTTTGTTGTGGATTAATGATTACTTGATCATTGCAGGATTTAGCAGTTGCTTTGGGTTTCCTGTGGTAGTTATATTCACCGGCCTCCCCCAACCCCACATACACACACTTTTTTTCTTAAAAGAGCTGTAATGTTAAGAATCTATACATCTCTTTCATTATATCTTGTAATATTTTTCTGTAAAGCACCTTGAGCAATTGGAAGGGCATTATAAAAACACAAAACTACTGCTGCTGTTCCTTCTACTGCTGCTATCAGCTACTACTCCTAATAGGTAACTGAGTATCTTATTAATTGTGTTTTAGTGTGTTAGTAAAATACTTTTTTAACCTTTTTTATAATTTTATATGAAACATTACAAATACTGTCACTAAACAATATAGTCCTTATATCATTAAAACCATATATTAACACAAAGCAAGATGAGTGAGTCAGTGTCAAGGATTATGACAGTCTTGTAAAAAAAAAAAAAAAAAAGTACACTGTATGTGACTACATGCAACCAGCACCAATTCTGTTACATTTCACTGGATTTTTAATTACATCCCATATGACCCTTATGGTGTTTATTGTGTCTTAATGTTATTTACTATAGCTCTGCCACCTACAGTTTAGCTCCTGCAGCCCCTACAGCGCCTATGATTGTTTATGATAATTTTACAATAAGGTACAGCCCCCAGCTGTATATAAATGGGAGTGTCTAAAAAACATAAAACGCTTCTTACGTAGAGACCTGTAGGATCAGAAATCAAATAAGATATGCAAGTATTGAGTAACAGAATATGAGCTTTAGCCACTCACCAAATTAACATTAGACCCTCTTGTACACCCAAAATGCACATGTAACCCCCCTGCAAATGGGGGTTCCCAAAAGACTTCCAGGAGCTTGCTTGAATGCTCCAAGCCTGAATGGTGTTTGGCATTTAAGCCATTTATCAGTGAGTGTTTTAGAGCCTCTGGTACTGTCTCTTTAAGAGCTGTCTGCTTGCAGACATAATTAGTTTGTATGGGGGCGTGTGTGCTTCTGAGTACCACTCAGCTGCTGCCAATTCACTTCATTTTGCAGTCACTAGGAGTGCAAAGGAACCTATCTGAAAGATGTAACTGTTTGCCAGAAATTATTTAGAGTAATAATGAAATTACAGTTTGTCTAACCTGCTTTCTTTGCAGTCAGAACTGTGTCTGCTAGTTCCCCATTCTAGTTTTGAACTGCTGAACTGGACCAATCAGTGTGGGGTAAGCTAGCTCTAAATGATGCCTTGGACGAATCAGAACTTGGACTCATAATCTGAGCCAGCCACAAGAGGATTGTATGGGCAGTGACTCTGGGAGATGTAGTTTAGACTTCAGTGCCTTTTGGACCAACAGCAGCAGTCTATTGTGAGTGACAGCCAATCCAGTCAAGAACTGGGAGGAACTCGAAGGAAGTGCCGGTTTCGTCAGTTGGAGTTCAGTTGAGCTTTGGCAGTGAAGAAGGAAGGAGCCCTGTGCTTTTCAGTGTGCAGTTTTAGTCAAAAGCGTGTGTAAGGCCCAGAGTTCCGGGTCTGCAGCTTGTGTAACAGCTTGTTAGGACTGAATCCGTCCTGTGAAAAGAATCAAAGGATCTCTGAAGAGTAGAAACCAGGCTCACCCTGTAGAAGACTGGAAGAATTGCTAAAAATTGCACTCGGTCTGTCAGGAACTGAATCTGCTGTGTGTTCTCCGGTATTGTGCAGTAATGCAGATCGGGATACAGATGCAGCCTGCCTGGTATAGTACTTTCTTTTATATGGATGTGTGAAGAGGTTTGTGTACCTCAAGTGAGCCCTGCTGACATTGAAGGACCCTATCTTATTTGGAGGTCGTGAGTACTAATTCAGGGTTGCTCCTGTTGAATTGCCACATTAAATCCAAATGGAATTACTGTACTGCTGACTGTTTAATTCTCCTTTCTCTGTGGTGAAAGGGCCCCTACCAGCTGCCACGGTTTGGACTAGCCACTAGGGCTTGGGTACCCAGGGACAGTAACTGATAGGGATAGGCCTGTGCACAGAGCCATAGGTAGATTATTAGAGTGATAAGCTAATTAACCTGATTTCCCCTGTCCTTGTTATATCCCCTAATAAATCAGGAGCTGCTTGTTTCAGCAAAGTTATACTGCCTGAGGTATTTGTCTATGTTAAAGTACTGTACTGTGATTGTTGCACTGTATCTCATTTCAGGGAGGTCCCAGTGCCGGAACCAGACCTGGGGTAAGTGTATACTGTGAAGGTAATTTGATATATTGTGTGGGCCACTAGTGGGAAGAAAGGGGTTGCAGTGTCCCAGAGGGCTGTGACCAAGTTAGTTTAACTATTGCAAACCCTGACCTCTGGGTGGAGGCACTCATTGGATCCAGGCCCCTCAACCTGTTAGTGGCAAATCAGGCAGGGTAGTAGCCCCTGGGATAAGCGCCATCTAGGGTTACACATGCTCGGAAACAGTGCAAAATACACTTCCAGTAGAAGCAAAGGCAACCCCCACTCTGTAGTTTATACAAAAACAGGAATTAAGTGACATTTCAATTAGACTGCAGTAACCTGGCCAAGTAAGTATTGTAAACATTATACTTTTGAACTGTTCTGAACTTTGGCAAAGCAATGGGCAATTACTCAAACACTGCTCAGTCTATGTACGAGCAGCAAAAACACCGGCTTTGTCCACATGCTGCAGCAAATGCAGTACGAATACAGATCCATGTGACCATGTCCATGAGTGCATTTTGTGGGCGAGCACACTGTCTCCACATAACGTGTCTATGGAAGTCACTAAAACAACACTAGCAATTTCTCTCAGAGTGAAATTCTAACTGTTTAATGACTGCTTTGTTTGTGTACTGAAACTAGCGTGTTTTTAGCTTTACTGTTCAAACTACCAGTAAAAAAAAAAATCAACAGAATTCTGGTATTATGATGTTAGAACATCTCAACTACAAAGGAGCCCAAAGTATTTCAGTGAGAAACTATAGCTTTATTTGTGTGTTTATTAAAAGAAATGGACACATCTTTCAATAACGCATTGTACCTTTTATATGCTTGTGATTTTGATGCCCTTCTTTGTAATTTTTCAATCAACAAACAAGTAATTAGGGTCACCCCAATGGCCAGCAGTGGCATATTGCACTACTGTTCAGACAGCCCATGTTTGGGAGCAAACTCTGATCGCCGCATCAGGAAACAGGTTTGGCTGTGGCAGATGCCATGCAGCTGGGGAGGGTGAGTGCTGCCACCATAGTGACCCTTGTGGAAATGCTAGGGTGCTTATTCCCACCACAGGGTTAGCTGTGTGCAACTGAGGTCTCACATCAGAGGAGGTGGGAGTGGACCAACGCAAAAGGAGAAAATCCCTACTTGCATCTAAACGACAGACTGGGCCTTGGAGACTCAGCTGGATCCTAGAGCCTGCCTGCACTGGATCCGACTGCCTCAGAGGGGGGTGGACAGCCCTCCCCTAGAGCCCCTGCCATAAGGGCAAGCTGTAGGGGTAATTGGTGGGTTACTGTGGTCTGGGTGAGCCAGAGGTTCCGGACCTTATGGTGGGGCCTTTTAGACTCACCTGGATCCTAGGGCCTGCCGGCACTGGATCCGACAGCCCTCCCTCTGGAGCCTCTGCCATGGGGCGGCAAGCTGTGAGGGTAACTGGTAGGTTACAGGGGTCCAGGGAAGCCAGTGGTTCCGGATCTGATGATGGGGTACATTCCTGAGATCAGGGTACAATCCCTGGGAGATGGAAGTGGATTGGGGAGAAAAACGTCTACAGTAAAAATAAACAAGTAATTACCAGTACCCTTCTGGTTTTCTTTCCAAGTAAATCTGCTTAGAAAATGGGCTTTTTATTTCCTGGCATCTGATTGGCTAGTACCCTTGCCGGGGGGGGGGGTACATTAACTTTCAATAGATACCCAGGAAATAAAAAGGACTGCCCTATAGTGCCCCTTCAGCCACTTAACTATCCTGGTGACCACCCTGCTTCCATATTGGCTAACACACATAATTTACATTTGAAATCGCCGTCATGTTTTCTCTCCACTTACCATGAGATGCTACCCATAGCAAGTCAGCCCTACTAGAGATTCACAAAAGGATGTTACAAACATGACCACAACTATTTTCTCATTTGTACAAAAAAACCCCACAAACTTAAACTACTTCATTTCTAAGCACCACACAAGACAAATATCAGTGCAACCTGCCCATCACATTTCTCCGCCCCCCCGTGCCCCTGTCCCATCACTGATTGTAGACTAATTTCCACAGTACCACAAAACACCATCAAAACAGAACAAATGTACATGCTGTTTGCAGGCTTGCTTTTTTGTATTTCTGCCACCTCAGTCAACCTTCTCCACAGCGTGACCATCCAACCGCCACCTCCGGTACTCTTCCAGTCAAAATTCAACTGCCCACACCATGGTCACTCGCCCACCACATCCGTTCCTCTCCCGATGTCTAATTAAATACAGGCTTGAAAGTGCTCTCTCAAGTAAGATACCTCAACAGGATGAACATGCAATGCAGTACCATTTGGATACTATGGATACACCCGCAGAGGAGACTAAGGAGGCTGAGGACAACTGTCACAAGGGAGGCCCACAGGAAGGAGGCAGAGGACACCACAAGGAAAGGAAGCAGCTCCTGGTGGGGGACTCAATTATTAAGGGGATAGAACTGGGAGGAGCTGGGAAATCTGAAGTAAGGTGCCTGCCTGGTGCCATGGCTTGAGGGACAGGAAGCCATCCTCAGGATCGACAACAGCTGCAAGGGATTCTGAGCTGGACGTAATTGTCCACCTAGGGACAAATGACTTGGCTCATCATGAGGTTAGAGCAGTGCAGGAGGACACTGCAGAGTTGGGGAGGGGCCTAAGACAAGTAGCACACACAGTATCCTTCTCAGAGGTGCTGCCTGTCAAAGGCATGGGGAGGCGAGGTAATTGGCACCATGCAGTTTAATGAATGGTTGAAAAATGGTGCGGAGCACAGGGGTTTGGCTTCATTGGGACTGGGGTTCAACCTGGAGGACACCAGCCTATACTGGCAGGATGGTCTGCATCTGTCCAGGAAGGGACAAGTCTTTTAAGCAATCGGTTTAAATGCTTATTGGCAAGCTTTAAACTAGTCAATGGGGAGGCACTGACAAGCAGCAGAAAATCCCAGCCTCTCCTACAAAACAGGGTACTAAATGAGAAAAGACCAAGGTAGAACGGTCAGTGGGGATGCTGCAACAGAAGGTAAGGCCATCAAAAAATGGAGAGCAATGAGTACCAATGCCTGTAGTCTAGGTAACAAGCTTCCTGAATTAGTGGCCTTGATGGAGGAGGAACATCTGGATATCGTGGCAGTCACAGAAACATGGTACACAAAACCATGACTGGGACATAAACATACCAGGATACACTATCTACAGGAGGGACAGGGAGGGTAAAGAGGGGAGGAGTAGTTCTTTACATAAGGGAAGGAATAAAGCAACAGAACAAAAGGGTAAACAGGGAGGAGAAGAGGCACTGTGGGTAAATTTGGAGAGAGGCAATAGCACCACAATCCGCACAGGGGTTGTATACAGACCCCCTTCTCAGGGGGAGGAAATGGACAAGGACATGATAGAAAGTATACTTAGAATGGCAGAAAAAGGGGAGATATTGCTGATGGGTGATCTGAATATGCCAGATGTTAACTGGAGTGCAGTTGCAGCTGCCACTTCGAAGAGTGCAGTTATTCTAGATGCCCTACAGGGGGCATGCCTTAGACAACTAGTACTGGAGCCCACTCGAGAGGGAGCAATATTAGACTTGATAATCTCAAATGGAGATGGAGAGAGATCACAGATGTAGAAGTGGGTAGCCATCTGGGAACTAGCGACCATCGAACAGTATGGTCTACAATAAACACAGCAATAGAGTCAAGCCATACAAAGACAAAAGTACTGGACTTTAGGAGGGCTGACTTTGCCAAATGGGTGAGTGCCTAAGGAATGCACTAGCAAATGGGCAGGAAGGAGGTGGAAGAACAATGGGGAATAATATAAAACGCCATCACAGAGGTACCAGGAAGCAACAACAAAACAAGATGTAAGAAACCACTAGGTTTCCTGTATGTATGGCAGGAAGGTTCAAATAGAAGAACCTACAGGAGTGAGACAGGACGAAATGTTATAGGAAGAGCTGGCAGTCAGAACAGCAAAGGCTCAAACCGAGGAAAGATAGCTAACCAGTTAAGAAGGGGATAAAACCTTTTATAGGTACATCAGGAGCAAAAGGAAGACCAAGGGAGGGATAGTGAGGCTTAATAAAGGGAGGAGGGTGAGGGAGACTGTGAAAAGGCAGAGATACTAAACAAATATTTTTGCTCAGTATTTACAAAGGAAGAGGGGAGGTACATAAAACAAACAGTAGTAACACTCTGATACAAGTGTTGATACCAGCCCATGTAAGAAGAAAGGGTTCTGAAAGAACTCTTAAAACTGAAGGTGGACAAAGCAATGGGGCCTGATGGGATTCATCCCAGAATTCTAAAAAGAACTAAGGGTAGAACTAGTGACACCACTGACTACCCTCTTTAACAAATCATGGGAGGATGGGTGGTACCGAGGACTGAGGAGGGCAGATGTGATTCCCTTCAAAAGTGGAGCAAGGCAGAAGCAGGAAACTATAGACCTGTTAGTTTAACCTCAGTGATAGGGAAAATGATGGAATCACTTCTAAAGGAAAGAACTGTCGAGTATCTAGAGGCCAGAGGGGCACAGGACCCTAGGCAGCATGGATTCACAGCGGAAGGTCATGCCAGACTAATCTGATAGATTTCTTTGACTGGTGACCAAAGTAGTAGATCAGGAGGGGCTGTGGACATGGCCTACCTAGACTTTAGCAAGGCATTTGACACAGTCCCACACAAAAGATTAATATATAAGTTAGCCAGCCTGGGAGTGGGTCCCAAGATGACAGCCTGGGTAAAGAATTGGCTGGAGAATAGGACACAGAGAGTAATAGTAAATGGAGTCCACTCAGAAGAAAGAAGGGTTACTAGCGGGTACCGCAGGGTTCAAGATTAGGACTAGTCCTCTTCAATGTCTTTATAAGCTTACATTGTGGAAGGACTGGAAGGAAGCACGCTCCTTTGCAGATGACACTAAGATCTGCAACAGAGTTGATGTACAGGGTGGGGTGGAAAGGATGAGAAGGACTTGGCAAGGTTAGAGGAATGGTCAAATGTATGGCAGCTTAGATTCAATGCTAAGAAGTGCAAGGTAATGCACCTGGGAAACAAAAACCCAGGGGAAGAGTACACAATGGGGGTGAGATACTAACAACAACAAAATGGAAAGGGACCTGGGGTAGTCATATCAGATGACCTAAAGGTGGGCAAGCAATGTGAGAAGGCAGCAAGGAGGGTTGGGGGATACTGGGATGCATAGGGAGAGGCATCACCAGTAGAAAACAGGAAGTTATTATCCCTCTGTACAGACAGCTGGTGAGACCCATCTGGAGTACTGTGTGCAGTTCTGGAGACCCAATCTCCATAAAGACATAGACAGGATGGAAGCTGTCCAGAGGAGGGCAACTAAAATGGTGCAGGGTCTGCACGGAGGACATATGAAGAGACTTAAGGAGCTTAATATGTATAGCCTCGAGGAAAGGAGGAGAGGGGGACATGATAGAAACTTCAAGTACCTCAAGGAATCAACAAAGTCAAGAGGGTAGCATCTTTCAAAAAGAGGTGTCCAAGAACAAGAGGACACAATTTGAAGATGGGAGGCTCAGAGGTAACTTTAAGGAAGTATTTTTCACAGAGAGGGTTGTGGATGCATGGAATGGCCTTCCGAGGAGGTTGTGGAGTCAAAATCAGTGGTGGAATTCAAGCATGCATGGGATAGTCATAAGGCAATTCTGGGGGTGGGGTAGAAGAAGTAGGCTGCTGGTTAACTAGGATCTGCAGCTTATTCAGTAGGTAGGGAAATGGGCAGACTGGGTGGGCCAAGCGGTCCTTATCTGCCGTCAAATTCTATGTTTCTATGTTTCTATTTACCTCGATATGGCAGATTTGTTTTTTTTTTTTTTTTTTTAACTCAAAGCTCGCCCAACCGCCACCTCCATTCATCGGCCACATCCCCTGATGAGCAAATAAATCCTGCAAGGCTGTAATCACTGTATGAATTACCTGCCTGTAAGAACTGCACAATCGCTCTGAAAAAACACACTGGAAGCCTGCCTCACCCTTTCCATCCAGCACCCTATAACATCAAATCCTTTAACCATACATCTCTGCTTCACTGACTGACTGGGCTGCTCTTTGAGTTTGGGATTAGACTGGGTCAGCACGGGTTGGACACCTGGAAATACAGGGAAAGGAAATGTCCTGAAAATGTCTTCTTGCAGTCAGAGGAACCATTTTATTACAAATTAGTGGGTAGAACTAGCAGTGGAGTTTAAATATGTGGTGAGCTGTTGTGGAGAGCTTATTTATCTCTGAGATTTCCTTTTGCGTGTTAAGGTTTTGTAAGTTTTGTTGTTGTGTTTTAAATGTAGCTTAAATCCTTAAAATTTTTCTGTGGCTGGGGAAAAGCCCTCCCACCCTCCCTTTGATCAGCCTTTCTTAAATACTGAAAAGCCACTGGGGGTTGGGTTTAATGGCTGTGAGTGAGTAGTTTAGGAAATTGCAAACTTCCCATATGAGCTAACTCTTAAAGCTAATGGTCAGGTGGGGAAACGTTTGGACACTCAAGCTTTTACTAGTTGGATTTTATGGTTTAAATGTTTCAAAGTTGCAAGTTTGAAAGTCATACTGACAGATTTTGGTTTATGAGGGGTAACTGCATATTTATAGTTTAAAGTTTAAAGTTCAGACTGACACGGTCATGTATAAATGTGTCAATTAGAGATACTGAGCTAGCAAGCTAGGGATCAACGGGGTAAAGAATGACTCAGAAGTGTGCTAGTAGGGTCATATATGATATCCAGCTAGTGCTGTACATGCTGTGTGATAAGAAACTGAGATTACATTTAAGTTAAGTGTGAATAATGGAAGGAAGGAAAATGGGGTATTATGGGTGGATAGCACTTGGGGGTGGAGGGGCTTCAATGAGGGTGGCTGGAGACATCAGAATAGTGGATGGAATGTAGGGCACCATGGAGTGAGGGTGGCAGGCACAGGGAGGATAGTGGGGTGCAATGGCTGTGGGAGCGGCAGTTTGGATGAATATGCTATGGAAACTGGGGGGGGGGGTCCAATTTGTTACAGGCTGAGCAGACTGGAAAAGGAGGTACAGGGGGCTCTGGAGGCAGCTGGAGAGGGTGTGGAAACATAGAAATATAGAATTTGACAGCAGATAAGGACCGTTTGGCCCACCCAGTCTGCCCATTTCCCTACCTGATGGATAAGCTGCAGATTCTAGTTAATCAACAGCATACTTCCTCCTACCCCCACTAGAATTGTCTTATGTCTGTCCCATGCATTCTTGAATTCTCCCACTGTTCCTGACTTCACAACCTCCTCAGGAAGGCTGTTCCATGTATCCACAGCCCTCTCTGTGAATACTTTAACATTACTTTAGCTCCCCCTCTATCTTCAAATTGTGCCCCTTTGTTCTTGCACATCTCTTTTTCTGAAAGATACTACCCTCTTGTACTTTGTTAATTCCCTTGAGATACTTAAAAGTTTATATCATGTCCCCCCTCTCCCTCCTTTCCTCAAGGGTATACATATTAAGCTGCTTAAGTCTTTCCTTGTATGTCTTCTTGTGCAGACCCTGCACCATTTTGGTTGCCCTCCTCTGAACAGCCTCCACTCTGTCTATGCCTCTGTAGAGATGAGGTCTCCAGAATTGCACACAGTACTCTAGATGGGGTCTCACCAACTGTCTGTACAGAGGCATAACAACTTCCTGCTTTCTACTGTTGATGCCTCTCCCTATGTATCCCAGTATCCCCCCCAGCCCTCCTTACTGCCTTCTCACATTGCTTGCCCACCTTTAGGTCATCTGATATAATTACTTCTAGGT
This sequence comes from Neoceratodus forsteri, assembly GCA_016271365.2. Lineage (NCBI taxonomy): Eukaryota > Metazoa > Chordata > Ceratodontiformes > Ceratodontidae > Neoceratodus > Neoceratodus forsteri. The sequence continues at coordinate 1,500,371,668 of CM057450.1, read as the reverse complement.
CTCTCTCAATTTTTGTTGTTGTTATTATCTCACCCCCCCACTGTGTACTCTTCCCCTTGGTTTTTGTTTCCCAGATGCATTACCTTGCACTTCTTTGCATTGAATCTGAGCTGCCATATATTTGACCATTCCTCCAACCTTGTCAAGCCCCTTTTCATCCTTTCCACCCCACCTTGTGTGTCAACCGTGTTGCAGATCTTTGTGTCATCTGCAGAGACATACTTTTCCTTCCAGTTGCACTCCAATGTCACCTATAAAGACATTAAAGAGGACCGGTACCAGTACGGAGTGGGGGGAGTGGAGCAGGAGGGACCCTGGAGAGGAGTAGCTGGGAGAAGCAGAGGAGGAACAGCAGGGCTAAATCCCATGAGGATGTAGGGAGGGTGAATGAGAGTAAGAGGAGCAGAGGGGCAGTAAGTGGAGGGAAAGCTCAGGGCAGTGGGTTGGAGGAGGTGGGCACCACTGTGGGGGTAGCAGGTAATAGGTGTTCATTGTTGGCATTGGAGGTGGTAGTGGAGGTGTCTGAGATCAGTGGGGGGAGAATGGTAGTGAAGGCCCAGGAGTCAGGCTGGTAAGGAAAGAAGGGGAGGAGAACAGCAGGATAGAGGCAGAGGGAGAGGCAGAAATGGGGGAAGGGTGGAGAGCTGAAGAAGTTACAAATGGTGCAGCTTGAGATAATAAGGGACAGGGCAGTGTGGACTCTGGAAATGTGGACAGGGAAAACAGGACGGGGTATGGGACAAGAAGAAGTGGAGGTACTAGTGCTAGGGGATTCTATACTGAAAGGGGTCAGATGGGGCGGAAGGGAGAAAGGCACAGTCGTATCTGGGTTGAGGCTATTCCTGGTTTGACCGCAGGAAGGGTGGGGCAGGCACTTTTCAATTGCACGTGGAAGGGGGGCAAGAAACCTCTCATAGTGATGCACGTGGGTACAAACGACTTGGCAGGGAAGACTATAGAGGTAGTGAGGGGGAGGTTTGAAGAGTTGGGCAGGCAGTGTGAGGAGGTAGGGGGGGGTCGGTGGCATTCTCTGAGGTACTCCTGGTACCATGTGCTAGTACAGTGAGGAAAAAAAGGATAGAGGAGTTCAATGAGTGGCTGAGGGATTGGTGCCGCACCAGGGAGTATGGATTAGTGTCAGACTGGGGCAGAATCTGGGGCAATAGTGACTTATACACAGGAGACAGGTTACATTTGAGCAGGGAGGGGAAGGGAGTACTAAAAAGTGGAATAGAGGAGTACCTAGATACATAGACAGTGTCAGCAGATGAGGGCCTTTGGCCCACCCAGTCTGCCCATTTGAGCTTGTAAGTTCAGTTTATGTTTTCCTAGAAGTCTGTTGCCACTTACCCCTGACCTCCAGAATTCCTTTATGTCTATCCCATGCATTCTTAAATCTCGTGATTGTTTCAGCCCCCACCACTTCCTCTGGCAGGTGTTCACTTGTCCACCACCCTTCTGTGAAGAAATTCTTCCTCACATTTCTGAATCATTCTCCTCCAACTTCATCCCATGCCTCTAGTCCTGGACATCTTTTTCGCTTAAAATAGTGTATTCCTGCACCCTGTTCCTCCCTGTAAGATACTCTATGTCTCTATCATATCCCCTCTCCCTCCTCTCCTCCAGGGAGTACACATTCAGTTCCTTCAACCTGTCCTCATGGGACTTGTGATGTACAATCCATGTACCATCTTTGTTGCCCTCCTCTGAACCTTCTCTACCCTGTCTATGTCCTTACGAATGAGTGAGTCTCCAGAACTGCACACTGTACTCCAGGTGGGGGCCTCACTAGTGTCTTGTATAGTGGATCTATGACCTCCCTTTTCCTGCTGGTGATGCCCTGCCTATGCATCCCAGCATCCTATTTGCTTTACCTGCTGCCTTTGTCACACTGTTTCCTACCTTGAGGTCATCATCAGAGATGATAACCCCAAGATCCCTTCCTGCTTAGTATACTATATCCTCACCCCCAACTGATATATTGTGCTAGGGTTTTGTGCCCCCATATGCATTATCTTGCACTTCTTTACATTGAATTTCAACTGCCAAACCCCTGACCATTCTTCAAGTTTCTGCAGGTCCCTTCTCATTCTATCTACACCCTCTGGTGTGTCTACTCTGTTACAGAGCTTTGTGTCATCAACGAACAGTGAAATTCTGCCTTCTAGATCCTGCGCAATGTCACTGATGAAGATGTTGAATAGGACCGGTCCCAGCACTGATCCCTGTGGTACCCAATGGTCACTCTTCCCTTTGTGGAATGACAACCATTTACCACCACCAGCTGTGTCCTGCCGCCCAGCCAGTTACCTACCCACCACACTACTGTCCTGCCCACACCCATATTCCCCAGTTTGTGTAATAGTCTTCTATGTGGCACAGTGTCAAAGGCCTTGCTGAAGTCCAGATAAGCCATGTCCACTGCCTCCCCTGATCCACCTCCCAGTCACCCAGTCAAAAATTCAATGAGGTTGGTCTGACAGGCACCCCCTGGTGAAACCATGCTGCCTTGGGTCCTGTAGTCCATTGACACCAGATGTTCCACCAGTCTCTCCTTCAGTAGTGCTTCCATGATCTTCCCCACTACCGAAGTGAGGCTGACTGGTCTGTAGTTTCCTTCCTCTTTGTTCCCACTCTTTGTATAAGGGACTACATCTGCTCTTCTCAGTCTTTTGGGTACCTCCTGCTTCCAGTGATTGGCTAAACAGGATAGCCAGAGGGTCAGCCTCCACCTCTTAGCTCTTTAAGGGCCCTGGGTGCACCCCATCTGGCCCATTGCTTTATCAACTCTTATTACTTCTAGTTCCTTCAGGACCCTTTCTCGAGTAAAGGGACTTGTGTCCATTTCTGCACCATTCTCACCCCTTGTACTCCCTTCAGACCCATTACCCTCCTCTTCCTCAGTAAAGACTGAGCAGAAATACCTGTTCAATATGTCAGCTTTACTGTTGTCATCCTCCACGAGGCCCCCATCCTCCCCCTTCAGTCTCACTACCCCTCCCTTTGCCTTTCTTTTTTCACTTATGTACCTGTAAAAGGTATATATCAACAAAGGTGGATTTAAACTGGGGCGGGGGTGGCAAGGGGACTACTGATAGGAAAAAGGTCTGGAAAGGGGAGCCTAGTGAGCTCACCCCCCCTAGTTATGGGTAAAGGCAGAGGTGAAGCGGCACAGGAAGGGAGCATGCAGGGTCGCCAGGTTGGAGTGCAAAATGTGCTATCCCCCTGTGATTACATTGAGGATAAGTGGAGAGGACCACTGAGAGGAGGGGTGCAGACCAAGGAGCTGGGGGGGTGGGGAGGACAGATGGAAACGGTTGGAAGGTGGTCTCCCTAAACGTGGGGAGCCTGGCTAATAAAACAGCAGAGCTTCAGCAGCTCTTTTCAGAGGGGAATGTGGACGTTGTTGCAGTGACTTGAGACTTGGGCCACCCAGTACCATGACTGGGATCTGGCAATCCCAGGGTATAGAATTTACAGGAAAGACTGAGGGTGGGAGGGGGTGGGGTAGCACTCTGTGTGAGGGAGGGGATCAGATGTATGAGGGATGAGGGGGAGGAAGGGAGGACAGAGGCACTATGAATGTAGCTTCTGGACTCCAAGGGTAGAAAGCTGAGGCTGGGGGTGGTGTACAGACCATGAGCCCAGTGGAACTGGACAGGGAGTTAGTGGAGCAAATAAGTAGGGTGTGTACAAAGGGGAGTGTGGTGATTATGGGGGATTTCAATCTGCCGGAGATAGATTGGAGCATCCCTGCCACCTGAAGTGCCAGGGAGCAGGTGCTCCAGGATGTGATCCAGGATAGTCTTCTGACACAGCTGGTCAGTGGGCCAACATGACTAGGTAACACGCTGTACCTGGTGCTGTCAAATGAGGAGGCAGTGAGGGAAATAAGGGTGGAAGACCCACTAGCTGGTAGTAACCACCAAACAGTGTGGTTCACTCTCAAGTTAGGCAGGGAGTCTGGAGGCACAGGAACAAAGGTGGTGGATTTTAGGAGGGCAAACTTCAGGAGAATGAGAGAAATACTGCAAGGTGGATGTCAGGGTATTAGGCCAGAGATGGATGCACAGCAGAAGTGGGAAATTATTAAAACTTGGCTAACAGAGGCTACACAAGCTTGCACCAGGACTAGGAGCAAGAAGTGCAGAGCTATTAAACCATGCTGGCTGAACAGAGAAGTGTTGGAGGGGGTGAGGGCGAAGAGAGTTGCGTACCTGAAGTTCAGGAGAACAAGGAAGGAAGAGGACAGGGAGGCTTATGTGAGTTGGTCCAAGGAGGTCACCAAGCGAGTGAGAGTAGCCAAGGCCTCCAGGGAGCTAAGATTAGCGCAGGGCATTAAGGGAAGGGAGAAGGACTTCTTTAGATGTGTCAGGGAAAAGAGGAAATGCAAAGACCATATAGTGAAGATAAAGTGAGGAGTGGAGTGGGTGGAAAAAGGAAAGGAACACGCGGAAGTACAAAATGAATACTTTTGCTCTGTTTTCACGAAGGAGAAGGATGGTCCACTACCACTACGAACAGGGAGCGTGGGGGTGGGGGGGGAGGAGATGACAGATGGAATGATCAAGGGGAATAGAGTACTAGAGTGTCTGAGGGCATTAAGGGTGGACAAGGCACCAGGTCCTGATGGCATCCACTTCAGGGTGCTGAGGGAGATGGCAGAGGTGTTGCCCGAGCCACTAGCAGACCTGTTCAGCACCTCACCAGACATGGGATGGGTGCCTCAGGACTGGAGGGTGGCCCATGTGGTGCCCATGCACAAGAGTGGCCCTAGGGATGAGCCAGGAAATGATCGGCCTGTCAGTCTCACTTCCATAGTGAGTAAACTTCTGGAGATGATACTGAAGGAGAGGCTGGTGCCGTTCCTCAAGGGTAATGGCCTCCAGGGTGGGCGACAGCATGGGTTCGTCTTGGGGAGGTCTTGTCAGATCAATCTAATGGAATATTATGACTGGGTAACAAGAGAGCTGGATATGGGTCATGCTGTAGATGTCCTGTACTTGGACTACAGCAAAGCCTTCGATTCAGTGCCTCATGGGAGACTGGGGGGAAGCTGACTACTGCGGGGGTGGGGACAAAGCTGACAAACTGGATAAGGAACTGGCTACAGGGGAGGCTACAACTGGCGGTAGTTGGGGGGGCTCTAGACACCTAGAATGGTGACGAGCGGTGTGCTGCAGGGCTCAGTGCTAGTTCCAGTGCTATTTGGGCTCTTTATCTCAGATATTGCACATCAAGTTGGGAGCAGGGTTAGTCTGTTCGCAGATGATACCAAAATGTGGGCAGTGGTGGATGAAGAGGATGGATGGAAACAACTGCAAGGGGACCTAACCCAACTGGAGGTATGGTCGGAGAAGTGGCAACTGGGATTCAATGTGAAAAAGTGCAAGGTTATGCACTTCGGGGCAAAGAACTCAAGGAGGGACTACTGGTTGGGAGCGGGTGAGGCTGGGGATCACTGAGGAAGAGAAGGACCTAGGGGTGTTGGTAACAGGAAGCATAAACAACTCTGCCCAATGCAGGAAAGCAGCAGCTAAGGTGAACAGGATGCTGGGCTGTATCACATGGGGTTTCTCGTCCAGGCACAGGGAAGTGATCTTGCCCCTCTACAGATTTTTGGTCAGGCCGCACTTGAAGTACTGTGTGCTGCACTGGCGGCCATATATCTGAAGAGGGATATTAATGTACTGGAAGGAGTGCAACGGAGGGCAACAAAAATGTTACAGGGGATGGAGGGCAAGGCCTACGAAGACAGGCTGCATGAGCTCAATATGTACACACTGGAGAAGAGGAGGGATAGGGAGGATATGATTGAAACGTTTGAGTATTTGAGGGGGGATAAACAAAGCTAGCACTGAAGGGGTGTTTAAAATGAGGTGGGGTAGGGACACGAGGGAGCACAGACTAAGACTGGAGGGTGGAAGATTTTGGAGGGAGATGAACAGGCACTACTTCACGGAGAGGGTGATGTCTAAATGGAATGCGCTACCAGAGAGGGTGATATCATGTAAGACAGTAGGAAGTTTTAAGAGGGAGTGGGACAAAGCAAGAGGAGGTCTGGGTGGCGGGGGCTGAGGCCATCATGGGAATGACAGATGGTGAGGGGGCTGAGGCAGCTGCAATCTAGGGTGCTAGCTGCACACTCAGGTAGACATTGATAGACTGGGTGGTCGGTTTCTGCTGGCAGATTTATATGTTCGTAAATAGTTACGAATTTTAACAGTAAAAAATACAAACTATAAAAAATAAATGTTATTTAATACAGTTGCCCATTTTCTAAGCGCAATAATACCCTCCAGGGTGGGCGGTATTGGGCAATACTAGTCCTTCCAGGGGCTATAAGGCCCTCTGCCTGCGATGTTGGGCCTCATTATGCCCCTGGGCGGTCCGGTATTGCCCAATACCACCCACCCTGCCAGGTACTATTGCTTGCTTAGAAGGAAAATATCAACTACTAAATCATAACTAAGCTCACGGTTGATCAAAACTCACATATTTCAACAAAGCTGGCTCCATGGTGATGAGCAGATTGCAGGATGCTGGCACCACTAGTATTCCATAAGGAGCCAGAAACAAAAAGTGGAAGCAGGATTTAAAACATCAAGTTTTGAAAATATGACTGGGTTTTGCAGAACTGAATATGATTGGACCACTACTTGAGTAAGCAGAATGGGCCGTGAAAGGTCAAATCCTATGAGTGGCCAGATAAATTTAAATAGATAATACATTTTTTGACAGCAGTGAGTGAGCAGTCTCCATTTGTTTGTTCAAACATCCTCTCTACCAGTATGTTCAACTCCATCTTCAAAGCTTAAGGACCCCCTCACACAGACTTCTTCCCATACTGAGGACAGAAAGTCACTCCCCCACCCATTTCTGCTCCTGCACTCTAAAATGAGAGAATATCAGTGCAGATTACCTCGTTCTTAATTATAGCTATAGATTTCTGTATGCTTCCCTCCTCCCACCTAATCAACAAGTCTTCCTAAGATTCAATTGGTTATGGGTCAAGGTGATTTGGATTGCATGAGACTGGCTTGGCACTGACAACAAATGAGACTGAGTTTTCACTCCCTTCTCTTGAGGACTAAACAAAAGTTACTGATTTGGATAGGCAATCCCTGTACCTTAAGACTTGGTTCCTGAGAAGCTAGTTTCAAAAGTAATGAAATTCCTGGAATCTCTTATACACTTTCTACAGAGAAAGCCAAATGCTTTAAACAGAAGAGGTCTGCATGTCCTGGTGGCACTGCAGCCAACACATGGTGTTTACATGTGGGAGACTAGGGGATGAAGCACAAAACTGAACCCCAGCCTTGGGCTGTAGAAGTCTCACTCTGGTGGAGGATGTCAAATGTCCCAAAGCAACACTGCCTCCTCAGGGAGGTGATGAAAGTGGCCCAATATTGTGGGTTCCCTGTGATGTCAGCCCTCACCCCTTGAGAATGGTGTGGCATGTGTGGCCCTAATGAGGGAGGGAGGAAGGAGGGGGAGAACCCCCAAAAAAACCTGGTGAACTAGCTGTAAGACAAGGGTCCCTCGTACTCTCAGATTCAACAGCTTGGGACCACTTCAGTGGTTGATCTGACCGGTGTTGGGGCTGTGATGTCATCAGGAGCCTGAAGGAATGGCCAGTCAACAGAAGCATAAATACTTTTTAAAAACAGTTGCAGAGGTTTTCCTTTTGCTGTAAATACTTTTCTTTTTTTACTCTCTGGTTCAACCTAAATGTCTCACTATTCCCTTTCAGCACTTAATCCAACATCCTCTCCCACTGAAGGTACTCATTACTACCTTCAATTTCCAGTCAGATCACCATCAGATTTTGAAAGCTGTATTGTCATATGATCTGTACTTAGCTTCAGGAGTACAGTGGAACCGGCACACCAGAGCTTTAGAAAGCTCAAAGACACATTGGGTTAACTGAATCTCCAATGACTGCCCCCCCACCAACTTTAGCTGCATAAGATTCTGGAATGCTGCTGAAGCAGCTCATCATCTGTTGTCAACATTTAGGGATAGGATTGAGGCCCTGGACGCCACACCTCACGCAATGCTGGCGACCCGGGTTCGGACACACGCCCAGGTGGTCAGGGGTCGGGGGATAGTATCGAGCATCCGCAGGTCTGCTCTCGTTTCCCAGGGAGGGTTGAGGGTTTCCACCGCTCTGCAGAGGCCTCTGGTGATGACCTGGGGCACTGTCAGAGTTGGTGCAGTCGGGGGTGGAGTGCAGCAGACGTCGGCATGTTGTGCCTCAAGACATCATTGCACGTCTGCACTCCAAGGGCGAAAATTAGGAGGAGAAAAATGGCAGCACTTGACTGGGCAGCTTGATGGCTGCAACTTCCTTACCCGGTGGGAGCCTGTAGTGCAGGTCGCACTATGGTATTGGTTCCCGGCCTGTCGCAGGGATTAGGGGAGGTCCCCTTCAAGGGTACGGCAGCATATGCCAGCTGGCGTGTGGGGCAAGCCCATGGGCTGCCCTGGGAGGAGAAAGCGGTGGCTGGAATTAGCAGGTCAGGCTGCAGGAGAGAAAAAGAGAAATACAATAAAAAAAAAAAATTTAGGGATAGGGGGACTGGATAATAAAAACATAGAAACTGACAGCAGATAAGGGCCTCTTGGCCCATCCAGTCTGCCCACTTTCACTGTGATCTCTTTTGCTGCAGACCCCCCTTGATCTACATCACTGTCTCCTACACCCCCCTTCCTATCCTTTATGATTCTCTTGTGCTATCCCAACTTTTTTAAATCCCATCACTGTTTTTGCCCATACTACCTTGACTGGAAGGCTGTTCCAGGCATCCACCACCCTTTCTGTGAAGAAGTATTTCCTCACATCTCTCCTGAACCTACTCCCCCAGCTTCATATCAAGGCCCCTTGTTCTAGACCACCCTTTCCTCTGAAAAATACCTCCCACCTGTACCTTATTCACCCCCGTGAGGTATGTAAAGGTTTTGATCTTATCCCCCCCTCATCCGGGGTCTACATATTCAGCTCCTTTAGCCTCTCCTCATAGGGCTTTTGATGCAGACCCTGCACCATCTTGGCAGCCCTCTTCAGGACAGCCTCTACTCTGTGTATGTCTTCCCTGAGATGTGGTCTACAAAACTGGACACAGTACTCCAGATGGGGTCTTACCAATGACCAATATAGGGGCAACACCATTTCCCTCTTCCCACTGGTGATACCCTATAGTATACACCCCAGCATCTCACTAGCTCTCCTGATTGCCTTGTCACACTGTCTGGCCACCTTTAGGTCATCCAATATGATTACCCAAGGTCCCTTTCCTGCTTGGTCACTGCAAGCATCTCTCCCCTCATTTTGTATTCCACCCCCGGGTTTCTGTGGCCCAAATGCATTATTTTGCACTTTGTTTCATTAAACCTTAGCTGCCAGACTTTTGCCCACTCCTCCAGCCATTGTAAATCTCTTACCATCCTTTGTGCATGCGACATGCACACACACACACACACACACACACACACACACACACACCAGAGTGTCCACTCTGCTGCAGATCTTGGTGTCATCCAAAAGAGGCAGACCTTTCCTTCCAGCTCCTCTGCAATGTCACTAATGAAGATATTAAAAAGGACCAGCCTCAGTACTGACGCCTGAGGTACCCTGCTGGTCACTCTCCCCTCCTCGGAGCAAACCCCATTTACCACCACCACCCTCTGCCTCCTATCCCCTAACCAGTTTCTTACCCAGGTTAACACCTTGTTGCCCACCCCCATGCTACCCAACTTGTTTACCAGTCTCCTATGTGGAATGGTGTTGAAGGACTTGCCAAAGTCTAGGTAGGTCACATCCTACGCCCCTCCCTGATCCAACACTTTGGTTACCCAATCAAAAAAATCAGATTTGTTTGGCATGACCTTCTCTCTTTCAAACCACGCTGCCTCGGGTCCTGCAGTCTGTTGGATTCCAGGTATTACACAATCCTTTCCTTTAACAGTGTTTTCGTTAATTTTCCTACCACCAAAGTCAGGCTGACAGGCCTATAATTGCCTGCCTCCTTGAACTGAGACTACGTCTGCTCTTCTCCAGTCCTCCACGACCACACCAGTCCCCAGTGAACTGTTAAACAAGTCTGCCAGGGGTGCAGCCAGCACCTCCCTGAGTTCCTTCACCACTCTTGGATGCGCCCCGTCTGGCCCCATGGCTTTGTCCACCCTCAGATTAGTGAGTGCTTTCCTGACCCGCTCCTCAAACCGGATCAAGCAGATTAAATAAAGCTTACAGTCACAAATTAAATATGTGAAAATATTTTGCATAAAAAGTGCAAATCAAGGGGCAGCCCCACACTTGGACCTGGGACTTTTTGTAATGCATGTTCCTTTAAGTAGTTCCTTACTTTTGAAGACGCATGACAATATTACACACAATATCTTTTTTTAATACAGAAAAACAAAATATGAACATTAACAAACTGTTGTTATAAGATTTGTCCATTCCTGATTTCTTACCCTAGGATGAAAAAGAAAGATATGGGAAGGGGTCAGGTTTAACTATTAGTGGTAACAAAGGGAAGGGACATTTGCAATGGTCTGGGATTTGATTAATTCTTTTGCTCAGTGCTGTCTTTTCCTTATAAGCCTAACCGAGTCTTAAACGGGAGGGAGAATTTTCTGGCGCCAGTTATCAAGGCAAGGTTGTTTAACACCCAGTGCAGCTTAAACAGTCATCTTCAAGACCTGCAGCCCTTTGGGCTATGCTTGATCCACCCCCAAATAAAACAAATGAGAGGGGTATGGAATACGTATCCCCACCACTTCTGCACAAAGTGTCTGGAGCGCCATCCAAAGTTAGTTACTGTAAGACAGCCCCACAGGATATGACATATCCATACTTGATTGCCCACAACTCCAGCAATTGTCATGGCTCGTTACATTCATTTTCTTGCAGAAAGAAAATGAGTTTGGTTTTACACTTCAGCTTTAAAACACATTGCTTCCCAAAGCACTTTGCAATCTATGTACAGTTGGTAGCTGTCATCAGGTGTATATAGGTTAAAGGGGAACAGTCAGCATGCAAAAGCGTTCTTTTTCTTTTTACTTACTGCTTACTGCCATGTAGTAGATTGTATCAGGTTGATTCTGCTGACTTTCAAACTGGCATTTGCTGTAACCAGAACTCATAGAACCTCATGCAGCTCACATCAGAGCAGAGCTGCAGCAGTGGGAGATTCGACAGCCTGTCGTGTGTGTGTTAGAATTTTTATAAGCTCTGATCATTTGTTTGCTGGTCCCACTGTCCTCCTGGGGCAACATACAGTTACAGAGGACTGTACTTAGCCCTGGAAGAGCAGAGAAATCAGCAAACATCTGATCTGGGCTTTTAAAATCTCTAACATACACTGTAGGTTACTGATTTTCCATAGAAAAAGAAGTTCGAGGACAGGGGGTCACGCTATGAAGTTGGGGGGGGGGCTCAGAGGAAATGTGAGGAAATACTTCTTCATGGAGAGGGTGGTGGATGCCTGGAAAGCCTTCCAGTGTAGGCCATGGTGCCAAAATAGTGAAGGGATTTAAGAATGCATGGGAAAGCTACAAAGGGACCTTGGCAAGGGGAGGAGACAACTGGAAATTGAGTAGGATCTGCAGTGGCACAGTAGGCAGGGAAATCTAGGAAGACTAGGTGGGTCAAGAGGTCTTCATCTGTCGATAATGTCTTATGTTTCTGTGTTTCTATGAATCTCCTACTACTGTAGACGTGCTCTGATCTCCACTGCAGGGTATTCTGAGATTTGTAGTTACAGAAAGTGTCAGCTTGGAAGTTATCAGAATCAGCCTGATATAATCTACTGTACTGTAGTAAACAGTAAGTAAACAAAATGTTTTTGCACACAAAGTGCAAACTGAGACCAGCCCCAGGGGCTCTTGGTGCTGACTATTCACCTTTAAGTGAGATTGGGAGAGGTAAAGGCGAGCGGGGGGGTGGGGTTAAGAGGACAGAGACAAAAGAGGTCACTTTTAAGCAACTTTCTCATGTTACATAGAAATATAGATAAGAGGTCTTCATCTGCCGATAATGTCTATGTTTCTGTGTTTCTATGAATCTCCTACTGCTGTAGACCTGCTCTGATCTCCACTGCAGGGTATTCTGAGACTATGAAGTTGGGGTGGTGCTCAGAGGAAATGTGAGGAAATACTTCTTCATGGAGAGGGTGGAGGATGCCTGGAACAGCCTTCCAGTGTAGGCCATGGTGCCAAAATAGTGACAGGATTTAAGAATGCATGGGAAAGCTACAAAGGGACCTTGGCAAGGGGAGGAGACAACTGGAGATTGAGTAGGATCTGCAGTGGCACAGTAGGCTCTACACTAACTGTTTTTTTTTTCTCTTTTAGATATTTCCTGAAGAAGACCTAAGGGCGAAACGTAGATTTTTAACTCTATTTTCTATTTTCAGAGTGCATTTAATATAACCATTTGGTTTTGCTTTTAGACCACATGCTGACGCAGCACCCTGTTTTTGTTTTTTACAACTAGATATATAGATGTTGTCGGAAGATAAGGGCCTTGTGGCCCATCCAGTGTGACCTATCCCTCATTCTAATGCTTAAGGTACCCTAGATGCTACAAGTACCCCCCCCCTTTGCCCTAGCTTGATAACTCCCATGTGTCAAAAACAGTGAGGGAATTCAAGAATGCATGGGACAGACATAAGGCAATTCTAGGGGTTGGTGGTAGGAGGAAGTAGGTTGTTGGTTAACGAGGATTTGCAGCTTATTCATTAGGTAGGGAAATGGGCAGACTGGGTGGGCCAAGCGGTCCTTATCTGCCGTCAAATTCAATGTTTCTATGCCTATCCCATGCATTCTTGAATCCCTGAACCGTGGCCAGCCCCCACCACTTTCTGGGGGAGACTGTTCCATCTCTCCACCATCCTTTCAGTGAAGGAGAATTTCCTCAAGTTCCCCCTAAGTTTTCCCCATTTTAGTCTCAAGCTGTGACCCCTTGTTCTGCTATTTCTCTTCATGTGAAAGATGCTCACCTCTTGTACCCTGTTGATCCCCTTTAGAAGGTCTCTATCATGTCCCCCCCCCTCTCTCCTTTCACGCAGTAAATGATGGTTGTAGTGGGATTCTAACTTGGGTCTCGGGATTCACATCTCTGCACTTTAACCACTAGCCTACACTGCCTGCCTCCTATGTTCCAAAGGAGTATAATACCATCTGTGGAAAATAATATGAAAGGGATAACAAAAATGGCAAGGTGCAGGTGAAACTGCTTTAACAGTAACACACCCCTTGGTGTGCACTGGACCTTCAACCACCCATAGGGGTATCAGTTTAATTCTGAAGCTCTGCAGCAAATTATTTCACTTATGGTTTTAGTTTTGCTGAAAAAATCTGACATTATAATTTGCTTTCTCTAAGAGGAATGGAATATGTTATGTTATCCCACACCTATGTGGCCAGATGTCCATCACACAGGAAGTAAGACTGGCCAGACCACATTCTATTAATTGTATTAGTCTGCCTTATACATCTCTGTATGTTTGATATACTGAACTACAACACTGGGCCCCTCTCCTCAGTGATCTCTGTGCCTAGTTCATGTTTCCATTTTGCTCAAGATGCCCTAAGCCCATATATATATTCAATCTAGGAGGTTTACCTTGCTAAATACATTTTTTTGTAAGGTATTCCAGATTTCTAATATATTTCTCAGAAACAACCATGGGGAGGCTATTAAAGAAGTAAAACAGTCTGGGCACTGCTGTCATTTTCATGACATGCACTTTGCCCCAAGGTGTAAGATCAAGTCTGTGACATCTGTCTAGCTATGTCGTACATTCTTCAAATTGAGGATTCACATTTGCCGACACTAAATGTTTAAGCCTTGTGATAACTTTCTCTCCCATGTATGCAAGCCCTGAATCAGACCCATTTCAGTTTATTCTGCTGGACAAGATATATGTTGATGGCAGAAAACATACATGTTGACGTCAGAAAAAAGACCCAATGGCCCATCGAGTCTGCACAGTACCTAACAAACACAAAATTAGAAGCTCAGCCCTTGCTTATTCACAAACTTAAAATGGCTTTTTCATTAGGGGTGCTGCTACTTACAGCATACATCAGTAAAAACAGAGACGTCAGTGCACTCCCCCCCCACATGGATAATCTGAGAAATATATTTTTTTCTGCCTGAATTGGCCACTTATTTTATCTCCAACAGGAGTGCAGGTCTTTTAGTATTCACAACAGAGCCCTGCTGTAAAGTTGCCCAGCTACCAGACGTCAAGGTAGACCACCCGTCAGCTGGGTCCCGGATTCTAAGATGCAGCTGCCTAGCTAGCTCCTCACTACTTACCTACCCATTGGTTGGGGACTGCACCTTAATTAAAGGAGCCCAATTTAATCAGTGCACCTCCTATAAAGAGAGACAAGTCAGGCAGTTGCATTTTAGAACAGGGACCCAGCTGATGGGTGGTCTACCTTGACATCTAGTAGCTGGGCAACTTCACAGCTGGGCTCTGCTGTGAATACTAAAAGATCCCCACTCCTACTGAAGATAAAATAAGTAAGTGGTCGGTTCAGGCAGAAAAATACTATATTCGTAACATTTGCCGGGGGGGGGGGTACACTGAATTTTCTGCCCATTACCTGCCTCCATCCACAGCCAGCCTAATGTTGGAATGCAACTGGTCTACCAATGACCCTGACTGTATCCTGGGTAAACATTACATCCCTAAGAGGCAGCAGTTCAAACTGATTTTTAATATATCTAGCCTGCCATTCCCCACAACTACTGTGTGGGGCTATATCCCTCGTTATAAATCAGCTGGCTAAAATACTTTTATTTCACCACTCATATAAAGTTCAAGTTCAAGTTTATTGCAGGAAAGACTCCGATGAGCAAGCTCATTCATAAGGAGTTCCTGAGGCATATACATACAGTTTGCAATTACATAGACAGGAGATATAAAATGTAGAACAACAAAGAAAAACATATATAATACAAGAGGTATGGTAAAGAGAATGGTAGCCTTCTTTTATTTGGTGATCCATCCGCCCCACCCCCACTGAGTGTTACTGTCCACCCAATAATCACCCATGGCTATCATCATCAATGGGAATCAGTTACAGAAGATTCACTGGTGCCAGATGTGGTTTCAGAACACGGTTATGTTTTGAGACATCTGTCATAAGGAATGTGTTCACCCAGAGCCAATCTTTTTCTGTGTGGCATCACCACCATCGTACTAGCAGATTAGCAGTCTGAGTAATGCATAGCACAATTGCAGCTGCGTTACCCTTTCTGCTAGTTGTATAGATGAATTTTTTTTGAGTGACACTACAAATATATAGTGGGCACACTTGTAGCTCTAGTACATTTTCTCAGCTAGTCCAACACTGTTATTTTGTTTCAGAAGGACACCAACAACATATAGCGGCTGAGTGGCATGCTGTGCAGTTGTACCTGGAGTGGCCTTCTTCTGCTAGTTTTGCAGCGTCAACAAAGGAACACAAACATGCTCACAGAAGGTCCTGGTGTACTGAATATGCAGACAGACCAAAACTGTACATTATCCAAACAGATGCACTTACAGAAGCTGAATGACCCTCCAGTCGCAGCTTTTGGCTCGGCTTTGCGACGGAAACGCCAGTTCTATGGTGCGCTGCACATTCACAGCCGACATCTCAGGGTGGAAATACAGAGAAAAATTCTTCAGTCTGGCAGGATGACACCATGGCATGCTTGGTACTCCACCAGCTGTCCATACAGCAGGATAAATCCATGCCACCAAATCCCATCTTGTTGGAGGGGGTGCTACCTCTGAAGGTCCCGCCATGAGGGAGTGGATACCCATGGGGCAGGTAAGGGACTCTCTGGGATTCAGGACCAGGGATGGGGCAGGGCAGTGACTAAGCAGATGGGGAACCTAGCTATGCTTGAAGGGATAAAAACTAATTATGAAACAGAAGCGAACATATTTACCTTTTTTTTAAATTAATTTTTTTTATGGTTCAGATTCTTAATGTTCTATTGTACATGAGGTTTTCTAGTCATTAACCTACCCCTTTCAGAATGCTGCCTGCCCATCACAATGTTCCACTTTCAACCATAGTTCTATAATCTCTGAAGACACGGCCGGCACTTCCCTGTACTGGTGGACTTGATGCCCTCTCCTGTACAGAACTGGTCCCATCTCAGGCTGACAAGGCTTGGCCTTCTCCACACTAATCTCTGATGACATTGCCTGACCTTACTTGGTCTCACATTACCTGCCTTTCACATCTGTGGCATACCCGATGTCCCTGTACTAGCCAGGGGCCATACCATAGTTCCAAAACACTTCCATTTGCAAGTCGGTTGTCACAGCTCATATTAAAACATGTTCTTTTTGCAGAAAACTGCCTGTTCAGAATTTCTAAAGACATCACTGCAATTTAGAAGTTAGAAATTCTGGTGATGCCCCTGAAGACTTTCAATAATTCTGTTTCAGAATTTGCTACAGCGACCAAACTGGACATGCAAATGTTTTAAAAATCTGACCCATCC
Source organism: Neoceratodus forsteri (assembly GCA_016271365.2). NCBI lineage: Eukaryota > Metazoa > Chordata > Ceratodontiformes > Ceratodontidae > Neoceratodus > Neoceratodus forsteri. Next base: position 1,500,355,143 of record CM057450.1, on the reverse strand, counting down.
ACCAACATTGATTGAGTTAGCAAGCAATGCCATGTTGCACTCACCTCCTCAGACAATATAGCACTTTCTGACCTACCTTGCACTCATCCTTGCCTGCACTATTCAGGCTCTTCCAAGTTGTGCTTGTGTCTGCTGAACCTACCAGACCTTCGGCTACCCTGGAGCACTGCCCTGCCTGGTTGTAACTGTACACTGGCTAACAGCAAAAGATAGTACCATGTGCAAGTTTCCCAGTAAACCTTTATTTCACAATGATATCCTCCTGAACCTGGATGGTAAAAGAATAATATGTGGATATCAGGATTTTGATCAGATAATGAACCATCTGCCCAAGCTAAGTAAAAATGTAAATTATACCTAAAGGTGTCTTGGCTGCAATCACTGTAACCAAACGGCACATTTATAGAAAAGGAAAAAGTAGATGCTCCCCACAAATGGCACAATTGGTTGACGAATGATGCAGGCATATTTCGGAGAGTCTTCCACACTGTGCAAGACAAACTGGAAATGTTCCACGTGATTTAGGAGCCCTCCTTCATATCCCAATTTACTAAAACCTGGAGACATGGAGATTTGTTTCTAGTGGTTCCTGGCTTCAGCGATAGAAACCCTGACTCCAAATTTGCATAACAGGAAAGGTCTAATGAGCAGATATCTCAGTTATTAGTTTCTTTGATTAAACAATATGCTTAAGGGTAATAGCTGCGTAATGAATTAAACATAGCTGAAATTAGAACGAAATAGAGTGCTGCTGCTTTTGCTGTCTAGATCCCACATGGTGAAGAGATTCATGCAATGAAACGGAGTGTGGAAATGTACACAAACGTCAAAGCTAATGCCATTACTTGCAGTACATTTTCAATGAACTGGGTCATTACCACCATTACACCCAGTGGTTTAAAAAAAATAATGGATCTGAAGCTACATGGAAGACTGGACAACATTTTTATTAATTTTTAATTGTTTTATGTCTCATCTATTATCTTTAGTTTTTCTGTCTCAAACAACTGTAGGAATTGAGAGGTTGAAACCATTTTTTAAACTTTCCTGTGAGGTACTGTGGCTTCTTTGCATACCAGGATGACAGTTTCTGTTCACCTGAATACCTACCATGCCTTTGTAGCCAGATAATGTCACAGTAGATAAGTAATTTGATTGGCTGAGTAAATCTTCACTCTCAATAATACAAAATCATGATGTATTTGTAAAACAGGACACTTCCAAGTCTAGTGCCATACGTTTGGCACAGACAGGAAAGGAACAATCATCCAGAGACCAGATTCTAAGGGAATTCTGAACTTTATTATAAGCAACAATGTCTGAAGGAGGATGTATAGGGTCATCATTTCCAGAAGTGTACTCCAGTTTAGATTCATGACCAGAGGCAGCAATGGGCTCTGGGTGCAACATGGAGGGACCAAATTATTCAGTGTACTGAGAGATTTAGGAGGCTGAACACCAGATAAAGGAAAAGGAATGAGGGCTGGGAGAGATTACTTGAAACCAGTATAGTAGGAATGGTTATGAGAGCTGAGGCTGTTGAAATAAGGGCTTGGGAACCACCAAGGGAGCTATAAAACTGAAGCCTATGCGACTAGCATAGGAGCTGGTGACTGGAGAAACAGACCAGTAAGACTAATCCCAGTAAGTGTGAACCACAGCTACTAGAAAGGGTTCTATGACCAACAGTTCTCTGAAAGTGGGGTTTCTTAAATAAGTTTGGACTTTCATTGTACTGGCTTCCCAGAAGGGGGATAAGTTTGTTAGTACACAAAGGAATTGGAGACAGTTGGTCTCAATGACATCTGAACCCAAAAATTCAGATGCTAAATAATCTGCAAGAGGAAGTTGAGGCCCAGAGACATCAAGGAAAAATAATATTACAAGGTAGGTGTCACCCAGAATTCCAGGCTTGAAGCAGTTTTAAGCCAGCTAGATGAACCTGGGTACAGGAAAGTGACATCAGCCTTGCCTGAACAAGGCACCCGGGGGGGGGGGACAGAGAGAGGAGAGGGCACAAATACTTCAACCCAGAGGGTTTTTCCTCTTTTCACTAGTGTTTCCATGTGTCCAAGGAGGGAACCAGACTGTGCGTCTAGACAAAGAGAGAGAGAGAGACTGAGGCAATAAGGCTAGTGGATAGTGAGGTAAGAAGACTGTAACTTGTAGGAAAGATAGAAGCGTTTACCTGCACAAGTGTGCAAGCTTTCTTTTATAATCATGTATGTGTACTGTTTTACTATATGTAACAAGTGTTATACCTGATTGTTACTGAGGTATTCAACAACCAGTGTTTATTAATAAGTTTGTTAGTTTTCTAAAGTCTGGAGTAACTGGTTGTTTGTGACTGCATCTCTGAGGGAAGGGTACCTGGATAAACAGGATGCATAGTAAAAGGTCACTGAGAGAGTAGTGTGTGTCCTACCCAGAGCAGAGACCCTCACTACTAATCTAATGGGTAGAAGGTGGCCGAAAAGGGCCATCAGAGCACCAGGGTCTGAGCTCTTACTAAAGAGGGGACCTTGACAGCGGTGATGCTGATCCAGATAGTCTCAGTGGCAAAGTTCTGATCATCACAACATTGAAAACATTGCTTTTTTTAGTTGCACATTTTTGAAGGAAGCTTAAATTAGAGATAATATGTTTTTCATTATATATTAATAGGTAACATGAGTAGTCTAACAAATGGTAGACCCATCCCCTCCAATGTACCTTATGAAACAGGTGAGGCATATGGAGATGTTCTGCTTTACTGTATCTCAAAAAGGCAATTATATAACTTGTGCTCAATAAGCAAGCAAATTCAAATGAAATCCCAGGGACTTTGTTACTTACTGCCAGTGGGGGAGACTTTACCTTATGTGGAAGAAGCAGTCCAAGAGGCTACTGCTCGAGTCTCATATCTTTGAAAAGAATGTGTTTGGGCAACTAGGAAAGAAAAAGGTCTTTTTGCATGCTTATATGAGCAGCGTCTGCAGGTTTATAGTGATCCTTATGAAAAACCTGAAGGAAGCAGTAATGTGAATGGGGAAAGTTACACTGGGTGCCCTGGTGTCACCATCTATTCTGGTGGGGGGTGACCTGGAGGGGAGCGGTACCAGGGTGGGCACCCTGCTCAGCTTTAGTGACTATTCAGTATCGAGGAAAATAGGAGAGGGTGCTGACTGAGCTGGGAGGAGAAGGGAATGAAAAACTTAAGATAGATACATAGACAGATACTGTAGATAGTTTGAAACATCCTTGATTAATAATTAATATACAACGGAATAGCATTTTTGTAATTCAGTCACACTGGGCACAGTAAGTGAGAGCACACAGGTGTTGCTTGAAACAGGGCTGAGGAAGTGGAAAGGGGGTTCCCTTCATGTGCGCTCTCCTCACATCTGAGAAACCCTCTTTAGGCTCTTGGCCACATCCTTCAGTTTTCCTACTAAATCCTGTAGCTGTTCCATTCTGCAGCTAAAATTAATATCCTCACCAGATAGCTCATTGTTCTCTATGTTCAAAGTTACCAAGCAGGCAGGTTGATCAGCCTTTTCAACATGGCTATTCTTAACTTGATACTCCAGATGTCAGGAGGTGTCTGTGATATTCAGAAGGCAGTTTCCTATGCTATAAAAAACATGATATATTTGAAAACAGCATCTGCTGTTCCTTCCCTTTGAATTCATAGCAATAATGTTTATCCGCTTAACAAATTTTCCAATTTAGTTTTGTTCTTCTGATATTCAGTACTTCTATTTTGTCTCCATTAAATTTGCAGTCCTACAGGCATGCACTCAGGATGGCTTTGTTTGTATTCTGTTTTCCTGCCTTCAGTATACAGTAGTGTTGCTCAGATAGTATCCTAGAACTAGCATGCTAAGAGATACCTCCCATTTGGCTACACAGTTGCTGTCCCAGGATAGCAGTGCTATCTAACCATGGATCCTATACCCTCTAGGCTCCAGTGCATGGATCCTACAAACATTGTGGATCCTGTGGATCCTAGCAACAGATCCAGCTCGGATCCTAACTATCTGACCTAGGATCCTTCGCTATCCGACCCCAGATCCTAACTATCTGACCTAGGATCCATTGCTATCTGACCCTGGATCCTACATCTGTCTTTGGTAGGATTTCTGGTAGGATCCCAGGTGGGATGCCAGCACTATCTGACAGATAGTGGTAGGATCTACAAAAGCACTATATGAGCAGCACTAGTATACAGGTAGTAAGCTGCTGCCTGGCAGTGTTTGAGTAAGGTCGGGTCAGTCTGCGGCAGGTACTGATGGTGTAAGATTGCAGCATCAGTCTGTGCAATAAATAGGCTCTCAAAGGCTGTTGGGATAAAAATCTGAAAAGATCTGTTACAAAAGTGAAGGGATCCACCAAAGACAGTAGCCCTTTCTGTACATCAGTAGATAGACAGAGACAGACAGACAGACAGATAGATAGAGAGATCGAGACCCATCCCTGGCTAACTACTGGCACACAAGCTGGCAGTAGGTCTCCATCTGTGGCTGCAGATGTCAAGAAAGTCTCACTGTTCTCATACAGGGAGCATGGGTGAACAGCTCCTCTCACTAAGCTGGGCACCCTGGATTTTGGGGTACCCAGAAAAGGTATTTCTGGATTTAAAAAAAATGGATCTAGCTAAAGGAGTCCAGTTTAGATCGATTCCAGGTGTTTTTTAAATGTTTTTAAATTTTATATTTTCTGCGATTTTTGCCCCGTTTTCTCCCGTTCCCTGGGACCCTAGCACACGGGCGTCGTGCATGCGTGGAGGCACACACGTGCCCTGTGACACTGGCTCAGCCCCTTCTGCCCCTTCTCATGGTCATCACTGGAGCTCCCTCAGGTCGGCACTGTCATCCGTCCTCCACCGGGTGGCGGCCAGTAGCTGGGGAGCCTCAAGTCCCTCCCAGGAAGAGAGAGCTGCCTTGCGGTGGCTCAGTCTCACTCCTGACAACCCAGGCTCATTCCCGAACCTGTGTCACTGGCGCAGCATGAGATGTGGCGTCCAGCGCCTCAACCCTCAGCACTACCGGGTGGGCTAGGTGTTTGTTTTTTAAAAATAATAATCATTTGTATGGGGCCGGCCCTGTGACACTGAGGCTTGAGGCAATGGATGCCACATCTTGAGCTATGCTGACAACCAGAGTTCAGAGGCGAGCCCAGGCAACCAGGAGTTGGCGGGGGGCTGGGAGATGACTGTAGCATCTACTAGGCTGCTCTCATCTCCTGGATTGGAGAGGTGAGTCTCTTCGCACTCGGATTGCACCTGGTGGAGGCTGGACGTGACAGCAAGGGAGGTCTGGAGGATCGCCAAATGTTAGGAGGATGGAAGGACCACACGGTTTCTGGGAGCACGCACTTCCACGTATGTGCACTTGCCTGTGCATGCCGCTGTTTCGGGTGGGACGCGAGAAAACCACAGACAAATCTGTCTCCCCGTGGCTGACTGTGATGGCCTCTGACGCCCTTGAATCCTGCCCCCCACTGATCCCTGATTGGGAGTGAGAGAGGATGACGTGGTTGGGGCAGAAGGAGGGCCCGATGACAGGCGTAGGTGGCCATGGGGAGGAAATGCTATATTAAAAAAAACATTTGTATTTTCCATGTATTTTAGAATGTGTCATGAGAAGCAAGTGGTGAAAAACCAAAAACAGTCTCGTAACACGGAATTTTTCATGTCTTATCAGAACGTTATAAAAAAAAAAAGTACTGAGCATGCTCAGAACAGCTAAAAAGCAAAACTTTAAATGCTTGCAACACCGGGACTGTTTATTTTTTCTCAAAACCTTCAAAGGGCACCACCTTGGAGCAACCTGCTGCAACCCTGAAAGTTTGAGGAACAAAATTCCATACAGTCAAGACTGTACTTAACAGTAAATCCAAAACAGGCAAAAAAACGTAGACATCTACAGGAAAACAACATATGCGAATCTCAGAAACCACATAAGCTGCTGTCATGAAACTTTCCACATATTTAAACCTTGCCTCCTAGACAAAACATGCCAAATTTCAGGCAGTGTCAGTGAATGATGCCAAAGCTATTCGGGTGCAAAAGTTAGGAATTTAACATAGAAACTGTCAGGCAACCCTAACTATACTGGTGCTGCCGCAGGATAATATATGTAACACATTTTCTCAATGAGTGTCTATAGGAATTTTCAACAGAAAAGAATCATCTATTTTGGTAGCATGGACACTAAGAGGATGACTTTAAAATTCTGGAAAAAACAAATTAGAAGCCTTTTCCACTTTCGAAATTAAAGCACTTTTCCAAGATTCTCTGATGTTTAAGACACTACCCAGCACTAAGGAAAATACTGTGAATTCCTCTGCTTCTATGCTGCTAGCAGACATCCAGCTGCAACTTGTATTGAATGCTATGCATACATTTTTTCTGCCTGGATGCGAGATTGACTCAACCCTGTTGTGACTCTGGTATCATCCTCGCTGCAATATTATCAATGTATACATTGCATCATTGCACCTCCTTGTGCATCTCCCCCTCCCTGATGGGGGATAGATTAGAAACAAAATTATAAAAATAATGACATAAAAAGGTTGAGGGCAGCTGTAGAAATGACAAATTCAATCTTTTTTTTTTTGTAGAATCTTTTTCCCTCCGGTTGCGGTCTGCGGGGCCTCTCTCAGGCATCCTGCCTACTCCTGCCCCGCCTGAAGTCCTCCTACCTGTGCCTCCTCTCTCCCCCTCCTCTAGCCACAACTGGTACCCCCAGCTTAACCCCTCTGGGGTGGAGCCGCCCCTCCTCTTTGGGCACTCTCAACAGTCAGCTCCAATGTGGCAGACGACCCGGGCGGAGGAACCTGGAAGGCCGGACAAGAAGGACCCGGCTGTGGATGTGGGGGCAGGTGCCGTTGCCTACCTCACAGACCGGGGTTTTCCCTGTTCTGGTGAGCTCTTCTCCCCTCCCTCCCACGCGTGTGCACTTCCTGATGCACAGCAACCCCTGCCTGCGTCGGGCACGCCAGCTATGTGCTGCTCAGTGAGCTACAGCAATCCCGGTCTCCACCAGGAGCTGCTGATGCACCGAGCGATCCCCGACCCCCCCCCCGGGAAGGAGAGCAGCCCTGCGGATGCTCAGTCTTCTCCCACCCCTGCCGTCCTCCAGCACTCTGAGCTCGCTCCCGAACTCAGGTCGCTGGTGTGGCGTGAGGTGTGGTGTCCAGCGCCTCAACCCTCAGCGCCACTGGGCCGGCTGACCAATTCAATCTTAACTGTATGAAAGAAAAAATGAAACAGAGAGAATGGCTTCCGTGTAACTTGAATTAGATGTCATCCCAAAGAGGTTGTACTTCTGTTGTTGACTATAGCATTGTTCCCAGACTACAAATCTGCTTTAAGTTAAAAAACAGAGAAATGTAAAATGATTACACGCAGAAGGCAAAGGGTCAGGCCAGTCTGCTTTGGTCTGACCTAGTTTCACTCCTGCCTATTCCTGGGCAGCACTTAGCCTGAGCCCCCAATTAACAACTCAGACCATTTAGTAGCTTCGCCCCATCCCTTGTTCCCACTGCTATCAACCCTTTTATCTGTCCCACCCTGTCTTAAATCCCTGCACTGTCTCTGGCTTAACCACTTCCCTTGGCAAAATATTCCACTTGTCCATTACCCTCTCTGTGAAGAAGTATTTCCCCACACCTCTCCTGAACTTACCCCTGGCCAATTTGTATCCATGCCCCTTAGGACAGGTACCTTCACTTCATTTGAACAAATGTTAGCATTCCACCCTGTTGCTCCCCTTGAGGTACTTAAATGTTTCTATCCTATCTCCCCTTTCCCTTTTGGCTTTATGAGAATATAAGCTCAACCTTCCTTGTAAGATCTTCCCTGCAAGCCACGCATCAGGCTCCAAAACTGCACACAGTACACTGTAGTTGTGGCCTTACCAGAGATTTGTGGAGGGGCAGGATCACTTCCTGTTTCCTACTGGTGAAGCCCCTGCCAATGCCGGCCCACATCTTGCTGGCCTCAGCACATGCCTTACTGCACTAGGCTGTTGTCTTAATGTTCTCGTTAACGATTATCCCACAGTCCCCTTCCTCGGTTGTTTGGCCCACTCCAACATCTCCTATATGATATCATATTTTGGGGTTCTTTTTAACCATATGCATAACCTTGCATTTTTTCTTTACATTGAATTGGAACTTCCAGACCAAGGACCATTGTTGCAACATCTGCAAGTCCCTTCTCATTCCCTAATCTCCTCCTTCCACCCTGCCAGATATTTTTATCATCAGTGAATAAGCTAATCATACCCTATACTCACTCTTCTATGTCACATATGAATATAATGACTAGTACTAGTCCAAAGACAGAATCACCCATTCCCCTACTCTGTGTCCACCCTGCCAAATAGTTTTGTTATCTGCAAATAAGCTACTCATTCTCCTGTCTGCCCTCTCCTTTGTCTCAGATGAAGATATTTAAGAATACAAGTCCAAAGACTGAATCCTGTGGCACCCCACTCATCACTTTCCTGACCCCCACGAAATTCCAATTTACCACAATCTTCTGTATCCTCTCCCTCAGCCAGTTGCTTATCCAATTGGATAAGCTCCCCCATTCCCTGTTCCCTCAGCTTCTTCACAAGCCTCTTTGTGGCATCAAACTGAGGACCTTGCTGAACTCCAAGTAGACTACATTTATAGCTTTGACCTTGTCCACTGCCTGCAACAGTGAGTTGAAGAAGTCAATGAGGTTTATGTGGCAAGACCTCCCAGTCTATGACAAAATTATATTGCAATGCATGATACAACAGACTCTGCCTCGTTAAGAGATTAACTGTGAGGTTCACACCCCAAATGACACATATATCATTTATCCACAGAATGCTTTACCACTATCACAATTTGAAACGTACTGTACTTCATGGGCATAGAGTTATAAGCCAATGATTATCTGTAGCGTGCTTTGGCTGACTCTGCTCACCAGTGCCATGACCCCTGAAGGTCACACCCCAAATTCCACTAAGTATAATGCTTCCTTGGTAGCCTCCATTTGTTGCAATTTAGGATGCAGTGTGGTCTACTGGTTAGAACATTAACTTGAGAACCGGAAGACTGCAGGTTCAATCCCCAAAAAGAGTCAAATACTCACTATGGGCCCTATTCACAAATCTGTGCCCCAAAGGCACGTATCCGGGCATGTAGTTCTGCACCGTTGGGAGACCTGCGCGGGGGCCACATTCACGAACACCAGCCCCCGCCCGGCCCCCATATGTGGCCCCGCCCCCCCCGGCGCGCATGTCTGCAGCGGGCAGGTGAGTGCGGAGTGGTAGATCCGGACGGGCAGCCAGTCGTCTGCCCTGGAAGGGTCCTGCAGTGGACCCCTTGCGCCCATGGGGCACCATGTTGCCAGCCGGCGCACAGAGTGCCAACTGTGCTGATGAGGGGGAGTACCCCGGCCAATCACCTCCTGACCTCCTGGTGTGCTCCGACGGCAGGGACATTCACATTGAGGGAGGCATTGCCCCCCCGCCATGTACGCTGCATCTGGTAGCAGCTTCACCGGGCGGCGCATAACCAGCCCCAGTGGTTTACAGCTGCCCTGAAAACGCAGAGTCGGCAGCCCCCATGCACAGCACTCCACACCGAAGTGAATGCGTAGAGTGCTGGCTCGCCCCCCCCCCACCACCCCCAGGCCTGCCCCCATGCAAAGCTTAGTGATCAGACGGGGGATCGGGTGCGTTGGGGGGGAGTGTATGTGCACCGTGAATGCACGCAAGGGCCGGGCAGGTGCGGAGTGGGCTATTTATTACGTGATACCACATTTTGTTTCTCTCTAAAAATAATTTACTGTGTGCCCTTTAAATAGGTGGGTTGCTCCAAAAACATTCTCCTGTACTACAGAGAGCTTGAACAGTGCAGCAGCTTCCTTGGTGCTCTTTTTGTATCCCGTGATTTTTGTTCTGTGTGTGCTTCCTGCTAGGTATGCTTGCCAAGTGAACATTCTCTTATTTTTTCCCCACTCTGGCACAGAAAGTGATCAGTTCTGATGGTTTCAGAGTACTTTTTCTTACTTTTCATGCATTCCATTTATTGTTTTATGATGTTTGGTGTCCTTTTTGGCTTTCCAATTTTTTTTGTATTCTTTGTTTTGTGGTGTTGTGCGCTGTCCTTTGTCTGGCTGCAGTTAATGTAATAATATATTGTTACGATACATGTGCCATCCTTTGTAACATCCTTTGTAGTGTGCTTGCAAGATGGCCGCCAAAGTTGGGTAGGCTGTCTTAAGCTCTGTCTCTGAGTTATAGAAATACTGGTAAAATACTTTTAAAATACAGTTTTAAATTAGAGTGAGAGTTGTAGGAATGTTAGAAATAGGTAGTGTCTTAAGTGAGTAGGTGTAGGACCTAGTTTTATTGCTTTTTTTTTTTTGTTTTTTTTTAGGGAGGGCTGCAGCGTGGTGATTTAGCAGGTCTCATACCTATAACAGTTATTCTACTGGAAGTAAGCTGGCTCTGACATGGTGAAACAGACTCTGGTTACTGCTGGGGTGTGTGTCTTCAAGCTCACCTTGAGTTCTGCTTGCTGTTCACATTTTACACACAGGAATGGAAAGCTGACATCGCTCGCCATCATCTGATGTTTATTTTTGCTGCTGACTGGAGGTGATGGTTCCTTTGGATGGCTGCAGTGGCTACGTTGCTCAAGGTCTGGGTCTGTGATTACAGAAGTGGAGGAAAGTTGCGGCACGGTTGGATTCCTGTGACAGTCTAGGAGTTTGAGCTAGTGAGACTGGCATTTGCGCTCTTTGACTGATGTTGCATCTGGACAAAAGGAGGTTCGCTGTGCCGCGTTCAGAGCTGCACTGGTGCAGGTTAGAGAGTGCCCAGGGAAGCCAATGAGAGAGGCCGTCCTAGGCTGGGCACAGATGCCAAGGGAGGGGACACTCTATGCCTGGGTCACTGGGAGGGTGAGAGTGCTACTTCAAAGTCTAAGTGAAAGTTTTGAGGACTGGAAGATTCCTATTGTATGTGCGCCTTTTCTTTTCCAAAATTTTGACCCACTGACTGTGCTACAGCTGCTCTGTTTTCTACCATCTTGCAAGCACTATTTCTGCTTGAACTTTTCAAACTTAGTGACAGTAAGTTGGCTCTGAGCTATCTTCCTGGTTTAGTCCACCTGGGTGAAAGCCAGGGGCAACATTTTATTTGACTCGCTTGTATCTGATTAAGTTAGTGTCCAAGATTGGATTAATCTCTGGGATTTGGACAAATATGTGATTTGTTTTTGTTGGAAATTTGAAAACCTGCCATCCACCACATAGTCATTTGATTCTGTATTTTGTGTTTAATCTGTTTGATATAATTTTGAATTAATTCATTGTTTAGCGATTGAAAGGTGGTGTGTATGGTGTAAGTAAATTGAATATCTGTGTCTGATACCAAGCATATTTTTCAGGGTAGTTCTGTTGGCTGTTTTGAGAGAGGTGGGACAGGGTTTCCCTATCAAACTTGGCCTTAAGGGAGCTGTGAGCCCCCCCTCCAACCCGTCTACCACTTCTCCCCTGCTAGTGGAAGTTTCTCTAAGTGTGTTGAGTGAGGTGCTGAGGTCTAATAATAGTTTGTGAAACTGGAGTGTGAGAATTTTAAAATGTGTTTAGGTACTAATTTTATCAGGTACTCTCCCAGCAGTCTCGGGTAGCTGTGTGCATTTTGAGATTGGGTGCCTAATCTGCAGGTAGAGGTTTTTAAGTTAGGTAAATAGCTGGGTATACTAAAGAGGAGAAGGTGAGGCAGAGCCAGGGCAGCAAGGAAGAGGGAGAAAAAACTGTATCGTATGGTCAGGAGTCCTTCCTGCCACTTTGAGATCCCCCTCTCCAATTGTAATTCTACTGTGGGAGGTATGTGAGATGACCAACCCTTCCCTGTAAGGACAATGTTAATAAATGCCAGGTCAGTACTTAATAAAACTATGCTCTTACATGATCTATTTGCTTCAGAGAAGGCTGACCTGGTTTTTATCACAGAGACCTGGTTAGATGATAATGCCATCCCTATTTTATCAGCCCTGGTTCCTGCAGGTTACTCCATGATTCATTGCCCTCGCATCAGATACAGAGTGGTGGAGTTGCTGTCACCTCAGGACCACGTACTAAATGTGTCAGGTTTCCCTTGGAGTCATATGGCTCATTTAAAGCACTGGCTTTCACCTGTTTGGGAGTTGTGCATTGTAGATTTTTGTTGCTTTATCATCCACCAGGTGTGGATGGTGATTTTCTTGGGGACTTATCTGAGTTGATGTTGTCCCTGGTCTTGGAATCCCCAAAACTTATAGTCCAGGGGACGTCAATGCCTGGGTGGAATTTTCCTCGTCTGCATTTGTGAAGATTTTCTTAGTTTGATGGAACTGCTGAATTTCCACCAAAATGTAAGAACCACCACACATGTGGCTGGCTACACTCTTGATTTGTTTTTTACCACTGGCCATGGAGATATCCAAAATATTTGCTGAATCAGTTGTTTGATAAGGCCATTCCGTTAGGCAGTTCAAGATGATGAGTGAGGTAATTTCTATTACCCCCTCTCCTGAAATGATCCACTGTCGTATACGAAGCAGTACTGAATGTGATATTTTTGGGCTCATGTGGACATTTCGGTGATACTTGCCAACTCCTCCAAGGGGTACAGTGCAGCTGTTGAGGCTTATAATGTAGTCATTCTTGCTGCAGCTTATTTTCTGATGCCAATCTGCCTCCATCCACATCTTGGAAGTTGCAGCTCTCCCTGGTATAATGATGAGCTGAAGACAGAGGCTTGAGAAGCATTGGATGATATCTGGCCTACTTTGCGACAGACTTGTCCTGATCTCTCACTATCAGAGTCATCAGGAGGCAATGACTGGTGTGAAGAAACAATTTTATTCCTCCCTTATCGCAGCCAGGAAAAAACAACTGGCAGCTCTCTTCGGACTGGTGGATAAGATTCTTTATCCAGACTGTCTTGGATCTCAGTTAGAGCTAAGTTCAGTGGAGAGTTGGGAGTGGTTTTCTGTTTTTTTTTTAATGGTCAAGACTGCAGAGATAATGCAAACTACCTCCTCTGCGGGTGCTGGTTACCAGAGTAGTGCTCAAGGTGCTGAGGCAGCTGAATCACAGGTTCTGTAAATGGACTTTCAGCCAGCTGATTATGTAGAAATCTGCCAGGTGCTGTCAGTGATGCACCAATCCACTTGCATCCTAGACCCTACCCTTCCCATGTTAAGGGGGGTTGGCAGATGCTAGTGCCTGTGTTTGTGGAGACTGTGAACTCTTCCTTGAGAGATGGTGTTTACTCTGACTCCCTTAAAGGAGCCATTATGAAGCGCCCTCCTTAAGAAGTAAATTGAGATCCAGACGATCTCTCTAACTACAGGCTTATCTTGTTAAAAGGAAGTGGTGGCAATTCGTCTGAAGAAACACCTGGAGATATTCAAACTCTACAAGGCTCTCCAATCTGGTTTCCATTCTCAACACAGCACAGAGACCGTCTTGGTCTGGGTCATGAATGATCTACTCCTGTCAAAGGATCAGAGAGCTATTTGTTTCGATTCTTCTTGGCCTGTCATCAACATTTGATAAGTGTGGATCACGGGGAGTTAGTTGAGCAGCTGAGGTGTTTTTGTGGACTGGCTGGCACAGTATTACACTGGTTCAGATCTTTCCTGGAAAATCACCACCAGACTGTGGTGCTGAGTAATTGTAACTCTGCCTATTCACCAGTCATGTGTGGCATTCCCCAGGGTTCTATAATCTCTCTGTTGCTATTCGCAGTACATATGTTTCCTCTAGGAGAAGTGATCTAAAGTTATGGCTCACGTTTCCACTGCTATGCAGATGACACTCGGCTTTACCCTTCGTTTAGACCCGATCGGGGGATCTGATGGTTGTGGTTGAGAAGGCCATCACGGAGATCAAGCACTGGATGAATGTGAGCTGGCTGAGACTCAATTCCAGCAAAACTGAGTTGCTCCTGGTGGGCTCAGATCACTTGGTGTCTGCAGTAAAAGAAAATCTTGTTCTCCCTGTAAGTGATGGGAAGATACTGCAGACTAAGGGAGAAGTTCGCAATCTGGGATTAATCTCGATAGTCATTTGGACCTTTCATCCCAAATTACTACTATTGTTAGAAGTGGTTTTTACCACTTGAAAAATGTAGCCAGATAGCAACCTTTCATTGACCACAGTGACATACCCCAACCTCCACTAGACATATTAAGCACGTATCTGAAGAGATTCCTCTTCCAGTTAAGCACATCGGTCATAGGTAACTTGGCAGTAGTGACTCTTATTGCAGGAATGGTGGGGTTATTATAGCTTAGACCCAGACACTTATTATACTCTCTTTAATGGTAATTATAGTGGAAAGTTTGAAAACCACTGAACAGTCACAAAATTGTAGTCCAAAATGTATTTCAATAAATTTGGCATGCCACACCCCTAGACAGGAAATGTGGGTCATGACCCAAATGGAAGCTAATGTCATGCCTCCTTAATGTGCCTTACTTTTCTCCCAAATTTGATGTTGATTCATCAGAAACATACAGGACATAGATAATACTGTGATGTGTTCTGACTGATTCTGCCCCAAGGTCGTGACCCTGAGTAGGATGATCACACCTCAAATGGCACCATATATGTAATTTTGCTCAGAATGATTATTGCCTAATTCGTCCCTATAAAAATGTATGATTTTGAACCTTTAGTGCCATTTTATTTTCACACAGTTATCACATTGTGCAAAAAAAGTGACTTTTTTTTTGTTTGTTTATAGCAGAAATATGCAGCTTTACCGTACATTTACCTTGCTGGTCTCCACTACTGTGACTATTTTAAAGGCAATTTGCCTTATGCTCTAAATTATATATAGTCTGAAGAGTATTTGCTATAGTTACTGGAGTTGGAAGTGTGCCAAATAGGTTCCATTAACACTGCAGAAATCATGGGGATTGAGAACATAAGAGCATAAGAAAAGCATCGGCAGATGGGGACCATGCGATCCATCTAGTCTGCCCTAGAAACTACTCCCCCCATGCAGCCTTTGTCCTAACTTGTCCTTCATGTCTGTCCCATGCGAGTTTGAACTCCCCGATTGTCTTTGATGCTGCCACCTCCTGGGGCAGGCTGTTCCACAGGTCTATCACTCTCTCTGTGAAGAAATACAGCACTTACTGAGGTTGCTTTTGAACCTTCCTCCTACCAGTCTCATATCATGCCCTCTTGTGCATGCTGCCATGTTCTGTTGAAACAGACTGCCTGTCTGAGCGGCGTTAAATCCCCTCACGTACTTAAATGTTTCAATCATGTCCCCTCTGTTTCTTCTCTGCTCAAGGGAGTATAGGTTCAGCTCTCAGAGTCTTGCTTCATATGACCTGTGATGCAGTCCATGCACCATCTTAGTAGTCCTTTTCTGCACCGTTTCCAAATGGTCAATGTCCTTCTTGAGGTGAGGTCTCCAAAACTGAACGCAATACTCCAAGTGCGGCCTCATCAAGGACCAATAGAGGGGCATGATAACCTCCCTCTTTCTACTAGAAATACCTTTACTTATACATCTGGGGATGCCACCCGCTTTCTGTGCTGCTTTCTCACATTGCTTTCCTACCTTTAATTTGTCAGTGATGACTATGCCGAGATCTCACTCCTTTTGTGTCTCCTCAAGTTGATGCCCTTCCAGTGTGTACTTTTTTCCAGGGTTCCTCTTTCCCAAGTGCATTACCTTACACTTTTTGGCATTAAATTGTAACTGCCAGTCCCTGGACCAATCCTTTAGCCTTCTAAGGTCAGCTTCCATGTTGTCTGCTCCTTCCCTTGTGTCCGCTCTGTTGCAGAGTTTTGTATCATCTGTGAACAGGCAAACCTTCCCTGTTAGTTCATTCACTAAGTCTGCTATAAATATGCTTAATAAGATCGGTCCCAGTACTGATCCCTGCGGGACGCCACTGGTCACCCTACCCTCCCTTGACAATGATCCATTGACTAGCACTCTCTGGGTCCTATCGTTCAGCCAGTTGCTGATCCAGCTGACCATCTTCTGGTCAACTCCCGTATGTTCTGGCTTGTTGGTTAGCCTTCTGTGAGGGATGGTGCCAAAGGCCTTGTTGAAATCTAAGTATACAACGTCCACTGCCCCTCTCTGATCTAATGTTCTGGTGACCCACTCGAAGAAGTCGATCAAGCTGGTTTGACAAGAGTGTCCTGCTGTGAAGCCATGTTGCTTTGGGTCCATTTTTCCAGTATCTGTTAGGTACGCCACTATCCCCTCTTTTAGTAGTGACTCCATCATTTTCCCTGCAACCGAGGTCAAACTGACAGGGCAGTAATTTCCTGCCTCTTCCTTGTTTCCACTCTTGTGTAAGGGCACAACGGTTGCCTGCTTCCAGTCCTGAGGTATTTTCCTGCTGTCTAGTGTCTTGCTGAAGAGCTCAGCCAGTGGTGCAGCCAGTTCCTCTCAGAGCTCCTTCAATATCCTAGGGTGTATGCCATCCAGTCCCATGGCTTTTTCCACTTTCAGTTTATTAAGCTCTTTTAGGACCCTCTCCATTGAGAAAGCGCTAGTATCTGCTCCCTAGGTATCTTCCTTTGTCCTGCTTAGTGTAGGACCTTTGCCACTGTCTTCTATGGTGAAGACAGAGCAAAATAACTTGTTTAGCACTTCTGCCTTGTCCTCGTCACTCTCTACCATCTTACCTTCCTTGGTTGCTAGTCAGACTATTCCTCCCTTAGTTTTTCTTTTTTTTTATGTATCTATAGAAGGTTTTGTCTCCCTCAAAACACCCTGTGCTATTTTCTCTCCCCTATGTGCTTTTGTCCTTCTAACAACTTTCCCCGCCTCCTTTAATTTGTTCTTGTATTCTGCCATGTCTGCTTTGTGTTTTGTTTGCTTGAATTGTGTAAAAGCCTTTTTTTTCTCTTTGATTTTGAATGCTACTTCATGAGAGAACCAGAGAGGTCTCTTCCTTCTTTTGGACTTGCTGATCTGCTTAGTGCATTCAGATGTTACTGTATGCAGAGCAGCCTTAAGAGTATTCCAGCAGTCCTCTACATCTCCTGTGATTCCTCCTTCTAGCATGGATGCGATCATAGTTCTCATTTTGGGGAAGCTGGCTTTTCTGAAATCTAGTACCTTGATATTGCTGTGACTATTTTCCTCCATATTGTTCACAGTAAACCAGACTGAACTGTGATCACTGGTCCCTAGACTGGCTCCCACCTCTGCTTCTGGGATCCTTGTGCTGTTTGTCAGCACTAGATCCAATATTGCTTTGTCTCTGGTTGGAGAGTTCACCAGTTGAAGCAAACCTGCTCCCCTTAGTGCAAAAAGGAACTCTTTGCTGCGGTCTGAGGATGCTGTGTATGAGGACCAATCCACATCCAATAGACTGAAGTCCCCCACAAGCAACAACTCACCCCTGTCCAACTCGTCCCTGTCCGCCATCATCAAAATGGTTTCCAAGAGCTCCTTGTCTACGTCGGCCTCCTGGGATGGGGGTTGTCTATGACTCCTACATGGATAGCGCTTTGTACCGGCTCCTAGTGTAACCCAAAGGGCCTCTGCTTTACTGTGTTTTCCCTGGATTTCTGTTGTGCATATGTCATCACTGACATACAATGCCACCTCCCTCCTTTCTTTCCCTCGTGATCTTTCTGGAATAATGCATACACTGGGATGGTGACATCCCAGGAGTGGTTCCCAGTGAACCATGTTTCCTTAACAGCGACCCAGTCTTAATGTGCTTCTGTCATTACAGCTGTGAGATCAGGGATTTTGTTTGGCAGACTACGAGCACTGACACACACTACCTTCCATCCCCTTCAGTTTTAGTCATTTGTATTTTTTATGTTTTTGTTGTATAATTTTCTTGAAATGCTTAGTCTGAGTAAGTTTGGTATGATGTTTGGTCTGAGTATGATTGCTGCATCCTTGTGCTGAACTAGTTGATGATGAGGGAGGGGCATTTGGCAACCCTTTTTGTGCTAGGGGTGCCTGTGCCGCCCCCCTTCCCTTCCACTAGTTTAACTGACTGATGTGAACATTGAATGTTTGTCATAATGCTCGGGTCCCCTCCTTTGAGAGGTGTAGGAGGGGACCCGAGCACTAGGGCACTGGGGGACTTCAATGTTTGGGCCACGATGAATTGTCCAGGCTGGGTTATCACCACCTCCAGATGTCGTCATCTCTGGGCCTGTCGCCAGAAGTTTCTACCATGACTCACCAGGGTGGTCAAATGTTGGACTTGGTCTTCTTGCTGGGGTTTAAGTTTGATAATCTTAAGACTGATTGGGTCATTTGGTCCGATCATTGCATGGTGGAGTTCTTGCTCAGGGCCCCCCACTGTGAGCCCTTTCTATGCAAAGAGGATAAGCTACCACCCTTTGAGGGGTTTGACTCCAGAGGGTTTTCTGGTGGTAGTTGACCTAGCTAGTGTGGGCAGTGTATGCGTAGGGGGTGTGGGTGAAGCAGTCGCTGCCTATAATAAGGCGATGTCTGAGGCACTCAACTCCCTTGCACTGGTCCATGTACAACCCAGATCCTCTCATTTGAGGTCCCCTTGGTTTGATGGGGAGCTCAAGGTGATGAAAATCAAGGGTCGGAGGTTAGAGCGTGGCTGGCGGATGATCTGGCCTGGAGGCAGACAGACTGGCCCTGTGTGCACACTATGTTGTGTATCAGGGGCAATCAGCCGTAAGAAGGCAGTGTTCCTAGCCAGGGAGATTGCCGCTGGGAAGAACTGACCAACTATGCTTTTTCAGATGGTGGACAGGCTATTACATCTGTCTTGTCTACAGCCGAAAAAAGCATTTTCAGATGATTCATGCAATGAGTTTGCTCAGTTCTTCTCAGACAGAGTGTCTGCTATCAGGCAGGGAATTCCATCAGTGAGCCACAGTGTGACCGACAGTGGTCACCCTGATTGTCCGAGGAACATGCCGCCTGGTTGAGGGTAGTTTAAACCAGTGGAGGTGGCCAAGGTCATTGAGGTTGTTTCTAGGTTGAAGCACACATATTGCGAACTGGACCCAGTGCCAACTCATTTCTTAATGGGATGTGTTGACTCTGTAGGCCCGGTGTTTGCCTTGATTGTCCGGTGCTCTTTGTCAGAGGGGGTCTTCCCAGATGCCTTGGAAGGTGGCACTGGTGAGACCCCTTCTGAAGAAACCATCTTTAGACCCTGACGTCAAGGCAAATTACAGTCCTGTCTCCAACCTTCCATTTTTGGGAAAGGTTGTAGAGAAGATTGTGGCACAGCAGCTCGGGGAACACATTGTGGCCTTTGATATCTATGAGCCACTCCAGTCTGGGTTTTGTGCCGGGCACTGTATGGAATCTGCATTAGTTCAGCTGCATAATGATCTTCTCAGGGTGAGAGATTGAGGAGCAGGGATAATTCTTGTTCTCCTTGATCTCTCCTCAGCTTTTGACACGGTAGACCACTGTGCATTGCTCGACCACCTGAGGGAATTTTGTGGATTCACCGGCACTGTCATCTGCTGGTTTGAGTCCTATCTCACAAACAGGAGGCAAAGGGTTGTGATGGGGAATTTCTCCTCCTCCCCATGCCTTCTGTGTTGTGGAGTGCCTCAGGGTTCGGTCTTGTCACCAATGTTGTTTGCCATGTATATGCTGCCCCTGGGTGAGATCATTAGGAAGTACAGTCTGGATTTTCATTGTTATGCTGAAGATACCCAGCTGTATCTATTCTTTGCCCCTTGGGACATCCAATGTGGTGGATGTACTGAACAACTGCCTGGCTGAGATTAATGACTGGATGGCCTCTAGCTGGTTGCAACTGAACTCCGATAAGACAGAGGTACTGGTGATGGAGTCGAACAGGAGGCATGAGAGGATGGCCTCTGGCACAGAGACTGGACTGTTTCTGGGGTCTATGCCATTGAAGGCCTCCTCTAGGGTGCGCAATCTTGGCGTTATCCTTGACAGTGGACTGACACTTGAATCTCAGGTGTCGTCCGTTGTCCGGACCAGCTTTTACCATCTGAGGACTATCACTAGGATCAAACACCTAGTTCTGCCCGTGGACCTCCCCACCTTGGTACATGCATTCGTGACATCAAGGCTTGACTACTGTAATGCACTCTACCTCTGGGTCTTTGGAGGCACCCTCCACTGACTGTAGCTAGTGCAGAACGCAGCTGCCAGGCTGCTAACGGGACAGCCAAAATACTGTCACATCACTCCAGTGCTGCGTGAACTGCACCGGCTGCCAGTTCAGTGGAGGGTTCTCTTTAAGGTGGGCTTGCTCACCTTTAAGGCCCTACATGGATTGGGCCCTGGCTACCTCTCGGACCTTCTAACATCTGCTGCCTCAGTCTGCTCCCTCCGGTCCTCCTCTAGGGTCCTCCTTGCGGAAAAATAAATAAATGAACAAACAGAGGAAAGAGTAAGTATTCAAAACAACAGTTGAGGGGCCAGAAATAAGGCATGATGGGAGTGGAGCAGTGCAGTGGCTGTGGAGCAGCAGTCTTCCAGGAGACATTCTGGAGGATGCAGTGTTGTCCCATCTGCAGGCACCTCTCTGGGCTGAGGGAGGAGGTTGCTCATCTCCAGGCTGAGTTGGCCAGGATTTGGGGGATCTCCTCTCCCACACAGGGACCACCACGGCCACTGCCATTGCCTCAGAGGTTGCCAAGAAAGAGAAGCAGCTGGACCACAGTGGGCTCAGGAAGGGTAAGTGTAGTGGAACAGAGGTGCATCCTTCCAATTATACCTCTCCACAATTCATATGCCATTCTGGCAAAGTGTGGTTCTTCTATGGAGGCACCCGCAGTGAAGACCAAGGAGGATGCTGGGAACCTCCACAAAGGAGACCCACAGGGGAAGGAAACAACTCCTGGTGGGGGACTCCATTGTTAGGAGGGTAGAACTGGGGGAGGAAGGGGAGAGGGAGGTAAGGTGCCTGCCTGGTGCCATGGCTTGGAGGGACAGGGAGCGAATCCTCAGGATCGCCGGAGCAGCTGAACGGGGGAGGGAGCGGGATGTCATTGTCCACCTAGGGACAAATAACCTAGCTAAGAAATGGATCAGAGCAGTGCAGGAAGAGTTTGTGGAGCTGGGGAGGGGCCTTAGATAAGTAGCATGCACGGTAACCTTCTCGGAGGTGCTGCCTGTCTATGGCATGGGTGAGGCTAGGATGCTCTACACCATGGGATTCAATCAGTGGTTGAAAAACTGGTGCAGAGCTCAGGGGTTTGGCTTCACTGGGGATCCACCTGGAGTGATGCAGGCCTATACTGGCGCGATGATCTGCATCTGTCCAGGAGGAGAACCAGGATCCTAGGTGATAAATTGAAATGCTTCATTGGCGAGCATTTAAACTAGCCAAGGGGGGAGGCACCTGAAAGGAGCAGGGAAATCCTAGCCCCCCCCCAAAAAAAAATCAGGGTAGTAAGTGAGGTAAACACCAAGATAGAGATGTCGATAGGGAGAAGGGCAGGGGTAAATGGAGAAAACAACAAAGGCAATAAGGACAGGGATGGGGCAAAAAGGGGTAAGACCATCAAGAAATGAAGGGTAATGAGTACCAATGCTCGTAGTCTGGGCAACAAGCTCCCTGAACTTGTGGCCTTGATGGAAGAAAGATGCCTGGATATTGTGGCAGTTGCAGAAACATGGTACACAGAGAACCATGACTGGGATGTTAACATATCAGGGTACACAATCTACAGGAGAGACGGGGGGGGGAGGAGTAGCTCTCTATGTTAGGGAAGGGATAAAAGCAATGGAACAAAAGAGTAAACAGGGAGGAGAGGAGGCACTGTGGGTCACTTTAGAGACTGGAAATGTCACCACAATCCGCACAGGAGTTGTATACAGACCCCCATCTCAGGGGGAGGGAATGGATAAGGATATGATAGAAGGCATCCTTAGGATGGCAGAGAAAGAGGAGATACTGTTGATGGGGGACCTGAATATGCCAGATGCTAACTGGAGCACCTTTGCTGCAGCTACATCCAACAGCATGGCCATTCTCGATGCCCTACAGGGGGCATGCCTCAGACAGCTAGTTTTGGAACCGACTCATGCGGGAGCAATCTTAGACCTCATACTCTCAAATGGGGACAGTCAAGGGATCTCAGATCTAGAAGTGGGTAGCCATCTGGGAACAAGTGACCACCAAACAGTATGGTTCACGATAAACTCAGCTACAGAGTCAAGCCATACAAAGATGAGGGTATTGAACTTCAGGAGGGCTGACTTTGGCAAGATGGGAGAGTGCCTTAGAAAAGCAAAGCACTAGCAAACAGGCAAGAAGGAGGGGTGGCGCAACAATGGGGAAACATCAGAACTGCCATCACAGAGGCAAAAAGCCTTTGTGTGAAGCAAATAATCAAATCAAATCAAAATGAAAGAAAAAGCCACTATGGTTCTCAAAAGAGGTGGCGGGGAAAGTTAGGGAGAAAAAGATAGCATTTAGGAAGTATAAGGAAACACAGAAGGAGCAGGACAGAGAACTGCACCAGGTAAGGCAGAAGGAAGCAGAGAGGCAAAGGCCCAAACTGAGGAAAAGATAGCCAACTTGGGTAAGAAGGAGGATAAAACCTTTTATAGGTACATCAGGGAGCATACAAAGACAAAGGGAGGGATAGTGAGGCTGAACAGAATGGATGGTGGGTGGGCAGAGAGGGACAGTGAAAAAGCAGGGATACTGAAAGAATACTTCTGCTCAGTATTCACAAAAGAGGAGGAGGGAGAGCTACCTATCCAATTAACAGAAGCACTCTGGATGGGGTGAGTCGATCCCAGTCCTTTCTCAGAAGACAGGGTTCTGAAAGAACTCCTAAAACCGAAGGTGGACAAAGCAATGGGGCCTGATGGGATTCACCCCAGAGTTCTAAAAAATTAAGGGGAGAACTAGTGACACCACTGACTACCCTTTTTAACAAATCATGGGAGGATGGTGTGGCACCTGAGGACTAGAGGAAGGAGGATGTGATTCCCCTTCACAAAAGTGGGAGCAAGACGGAGGCAGGAAAATACAGACCTGTCAGTTTGACCTCTGTGGTAGAGAAAGTGATGGAATCGCTTCTGAAGGAAAGAATTGTTGAGTACCTAGAGGCCAGTGGGGCACAGGACCCAAGGCAGCATGGGCTCACAATGGGAAGGTCATGTCAGACAAAGCTAATCAATTTCTCTGACTGGGTGACCAAAGTAGTAGACCAGGGAGGGGCTATGGACATGGCCTACCTAGACTTTAGCAAGGCATTTAACACAGTCCCACACAAAAGATTAATAAACAAATTAACCAGCCTGGGAGTGGGTCCCAGGGTGGTAGCCTGGGTAAACATTGGCTGGACAACAGGGCACAGAAGGTAATTGTAAACGAAGTCCACTCTGAAGAAAGGGGGTTACTAGTGGGGTACCGCGTGGTTCAGTACTGGGTCCAGTCCTTTTTAATGTCTTTATAAGTGACATTGCAGAGGGACTGAAAGGAAAAGTATGCCTCTTTGCAGGTGACACAAGGATCTGCAACAGGGTTGACATACAAGAAGGCATGGAAAGGATGAGAAGGGACTTGGCAAGGTTGGAGGAATGGTCAGAAGTATGGCAGCTTGGATTTAATACAAAAAAGTGCAAAATAATGCACCTGGGAAACAAAAACCCAGGGGAAGAGTACACAATGGAGGGAGGTAGTAACAACAACAAAAATGGAAAGGGACCTGGGGGTAATCATACCAGATAACCTTAAGGTTGGCAAGCAATGTGAGAAGGCAGTAGGGAGGGCTGGGGATACTAGGATGTATAGGGAGAGGCATCACCAGCAGAAAACAGGAAGTTGTTATCCCTCTGTACAGACAGTTGGTGAGACCCCATCTGGAGTACTGCGTCCAGTTCTGGAGACCCCCATCTTCACAAGGACATAGACAGGATGGAGGCAGTCCAGAGGAGGGCAACTAAAATAGTGCAGGGTCTGCAAGAGAAGCCATATGAGGAGAGACTAACGGAGCTTAATATGTATACCCTTGAGGAAAGGAGGGAGAGGGGGGACATGATAGAAACTTTTAAATACCTCACTGGACTCAACAAAGTCCAAGAGGGAAGCATCTTTCAGAAAAAGAGATGTGCAAGAACAAGGGGACACAATCTGAAGATAGAGGGAGGACGGCTCAGGAGAAGTCAAGAATGCATGGGACAGACATAAGGTAATTCTTGTGGGGAGTAGGAATAAATAGGCTGTTCGTTAACTAGGATCTGCAGCTTATCCTGTAGGTAGGGAAATGGGCAGACTAGGTGGGCCAAGCGGTCCTTATCTGCCGTCAAAGTCTATGTTTCTATGAGGTTAAAAACTGCCTGCGACAAAGTGTTTATTGTCACTGGCCCCGTCCTGTGGAATTCGCTGTCTCCATCAGTAAGGGAGGCCCCTTCAGTTGAGGCATTCAAAGCCTGCCTCAAGACCTTTTTATTTAGCCAGGCATTCCCAGACACTGTTTTAGATACTACTTCCAAGACATTCAGAAAGAATGGCCCCTTCAGGAATCTGTTGCTAGGTCAGGCCTCCCATTTTGGGTGGTCTGCTTTTAAGTATTCTTAAGTGATTTGTTTTGTATTTTAATTATTGTATTTTAACTGCTTTTTAATGTATTTTGATTGTACGGTGCCCAGAGCCTCTGGGATTGGGTGCCTGAAAAATAACATTTGCCTTGCCTAGGCCATCGAATTTAAAGGGCTCCTGTTCCCAGAAGTCTTGCCATTTTCCAATAAAGTGGTGACCTTTTTCCTGGCACCACTTCTTAAACCAGGTGTTTAGCTTGGAGATGTCCCCTTCCCTGATCTTCTGCCTGCTGTCTCCTTTTTTCCAGACTGGCAGAATTTCAGAGAAGGTGATAGTGGACGAAAGGGAAGCAAGCTTGTCATTCAGCCTGGTGAGGTTTTGCTTCCTCTACTGACTTACTGGCTAGGTCATTCATACCTATGTGGAGAATGACACGTGTGTCTCGATGAACGCCTCAAATGATTTCCTCTACGTGACTGGTGTCCCTCCATGCCGATGCTCCAGGGAGGCACCTTACCGTAGTTGAAGTATGGTCCTGCTGGAGGCGAGTCTTTACACCTCTAATCACTGAGTCGCCAATTATTAGTACCGGTTTCTTTTTATCCTTTTTAATGGGTTTAGTTGTGTGCTGTACCTCTGTAAGCTGCTCTGGGTTCACAGAATTTTTGACACTCATTACACTGTTCGTCATGGTAGATAGTGCAGTGTTCCTATTCAGTGTTTGATTAGGTTTGGTACCTTCCTGTGTTGAGGATTTTGTGCCAGTTGTGCAAGATCTGACCTGTTGCCTGCCCCCTGGCCTGTTTGTCATTTGGGGTAGGGGTACTGGTGTAATGCACCTTGAAACTAAAGGTTTTATGCTGTTGCCCAGTGGGGGCCGATTTAGTATATCATGGAAGTATTTTATCTCAGTCCATGCTGCATGAAACTGTGATCGGAGGTCTCTGATTGTGGAGCATGCAGGACAGTGCCCCACTCTGTAAATGAAGTCCTTGGTAAAAAGTGTGCCACAGCTATTGCAGTTCAAGAGGTTCATAGTGGTCTTTATTTCTCTGTTTAAGTTCCTGGTGAAAGAAGCAGATTGCCTAGAGGCAAACTTCGGATGAAAGAAAAGGGATACCTGCTATTTTGCTGGGGGGTGTATCTGCTCAACAGGGTGGGGGGGTAGAAGGTGGCTGTTGAACTGAGCTGTTATGGATGAAAGGAATATATGGACTACTAGAGGCAGAGGCTGTGAGTGGACCAAAAAACATACATCAGTGATAGATCAGTGAAGCTCAGCAGACAGTAAGGCTAGAGGCTGCACCGCACATGGTGTATGCCTCCTAGGGTTGCCCTTTGTGTCTGAGCTGTTGCTGCTGGTTGTTTCTAGCTGAGAGCTTTCTACTAGCTGATCACTATTTCAGTAGTGGGTACAGCAGTCGGTGAAGATCAGTAGACAGTAAGGCTAGGGGCTGGACCGCTCTTGGCGTATATGCCTCATAGGGCTGCCCTCTAAGTCTGAGCTGTTGCTTCCGGCTGAGAGCTTTCTATTAGCTGAGCACTATTTCAGTAGTGGGTACAGCTGATTTATATACCACAGCCAGGAATTCTGGGTAAGTGTTCCAACAGCTCCTTAAGCTGACATAGCAGTCGCTGGCTGGGTCTGAGCAGAGCGGGCAAGGAGAAAAGCTGCCTCAGCGGAGAAAGAAGCTTTGACTGTGCACTCCAAGGAGGATTCAAGTAGAATTGTTGTCTAGGCATCTCTGCTTCTGCACCTGTCGGAGTTTGCCTTCCCTCCGTGAGTGGTCTCTCTCCCAGTTGATGAAGATCAGTGAAGCTCAGCAGACAGTAAGACCAGGGGCTGAACCGCACTTGGCGTATGCCTTCTAGGATTGCCCTTTGTGTCTGAGCTGTTTGCGTTCAAAAACTTGATGGGACATCTTAAGAAGGCCACCAGATACTTATAAATGCTAGTTCAGGATCACTGTTTCAACCCCTGAATAGTGAGGCCGCAGGTCCTGCAATAACACGCTATGCATCTGAAAAGCCAGCATGCTGCCAGCAAGCCGCTCAAAGTGACAGTTTCATTTTTCTTACTCATAAAGTTCATAAAGGAAGAGTTGAACTTTGAGCTATGGGAAAGGGAAGCCTGTTCTGTGTGGGAAATGTGATAGGGAATTATAAATTGGAGGAAGCGTGTCAGGATCATGGCAGCTGCCGGCAAGTGTGTAAATGCAGGGGTGCAATGATTTTTTCCTTGCTTTGGTTATATTGGTGCCAGACCTTCATACAGTGATGCTATGCTCTGTTAACATCACTTGTGAGGGTGGGCACTGAGCAATCAGAGAACAAGAAATTTTTTTGCCATTGTATAATAAGTTTTAATCAACACATAACTTGAGACCTGCATTTTGGAGTCATATTATTTACTTAGGCAATGTGTTATCTGAAGTTCTGCCGGTAGTGTTACAACAGGGATGAAAAACACTTACTTCACTTAGTTGTTTGTTGCGACTCGGTGTAACTGAGTTAAAGCCTACTTGTTTACTTCCTGCTTTCAAAGCTGCATCTTTTCTTGCCTGCTCAAGAAGAAGTCTTGCCCGCTCTTTAAGTTCTTCCTGTCTTGACAGAATTCGCGGCTAAAATAAAAAAAAATGCATGATCACAAGAGTAAAACTACTATAATCAGACATTTTTTATATTAGTGAATAAATTCTATGTCACATATGTTCAATTTTTCTAGATTAGAGAGATCAGAAAAATTCATGTACAACAATTTTAGGCTGCTTGAGAATGTGTACAGTAATTAGGTTGAACTGGCTTTTATCTTGAAAAATATAGTAGCAAATGTTAGACAAAAAAACAGTAATGTACTCTCTCCACGTCCCTTTTTGTTTGTTTATGGACATTCCAGTTTAATATATAAATTTATTCAATGGGAGTGTGATGTTGAAAGATGTTTTATTCACACAGCTGAGTAGTCCAGTAACATAATAAATTATTTATCTTCGCAATTCCATGATTTATCCTGAGTTATATGATTTATCTTCAAAGTTAGATGCGTTATCCTTACAGTTCCAATTTATTCTCTGCTAACCAGCCTCCCATTGAATAATTTGAACATGGAAAGGGGATTGATTTAAATAACTGATTTATCCTGACTCGGGTTTGCCCTCTGTGGCTTCCCTCCTGGCTCCACCTTGCTCTGCCACTTGTGAAGTCACAGAGGTCAAACACAACTTTTCAGAAAAAAATCAGACCCATTGCACATCCCCTATATATAGTACCACACATGTTTACAGCTGATAATAGCAACCAACACTATACTATTGATTTGAGACACTTCACTTAAAATATAAAGAAGCACAGCAAGAATATGAAAGAGCACACACTGGCAAAGTATGCCTTTCTAAAATTCCTGGTCCTGGGGGCTCAGGACAAGTTAGCATTTCCCTGACACAACACAGAAGGTTTTCCAGTTCTCTACCTCCTGCCAGTTCCTTGATGTTTATACTGGAGATGACCACATTCTCACAGCTGAGAACTAGGTCTTGGTGGCCACAAGCTTAGTCCTCTTTTGCACATCCTGTTGTAGGAAGCAATCCTTGACAATGAAGAGGTAGTCAGTTTAATTCTTGCTGTTGGTCAAGACATCAGCCTTTGCCTGACAGTTTGAAGTCCCATAGGAGCACCACTACATCCAACACGGTTGATCTCATAATTACAACACAGTATGATACAATATAGAATGCAAGAACTCAAGAAGGTATCGTGTCAGTCCCCTTGCTGCACTAATGGGCATGTCCACACTTTCTCTTCTCCTGGAGTTACCTGTCCAGTCTTTTCCTAAATGAAATTTTACTGTCTGCTTCCACTATCCCAGCAGGTAAGCTGCTCCATAGTCTAAACGACTAGTCAGTAAAGTTCTTTCTCAGTTCATTTTAAAGCCCAGGAAAGCTATCTGATACAGTACTTGTAAGCATGGCCATTTCCAGTTTCCTCAAACTCTCCTCACAACCCCACTCTCGCATACTCTTGATCATCCCTAGTTCCCCTCCCCTGCACTATCTGCAGTTCGTCCACATTCTTCTTCATCTATGGCAATCACACCTGCACACAATATTCCAGATGCAATCAAATACAGGACTGGTATAGTGGTACGATCACCACCCTTGACCTGTTCAGAACCCCCCCCACCAATGTTCCCTGGAGCCACACTGGCTGTCTTGCCTGCCTTGCTACATTCCAGTGGTATTTTCAAATCAGTGCTGATGACAACTCCCATGATTTTCTTATATTCTACCCCTCCCAGTGCATTTGCATTTTGCTTACAGGTATAATTATATTAATTTCTATGGCCAATGTGCCACACCTTACCCTTATCTGTATAGAAAGTCATTCATCATTCGCCCACCCACCTTGCAACTTATTAGGATCCCTCTCTAGGCCTGTTGAGTCTTCCCTCTGTTGCTTCCACTCATCCTATTTTTGTGTCAACACCACTCTTTGACACCCATCCCATCATATATATATATATATATATATATATATATATATATTATATATATATATATATTATAGTGGTGTGGTCACGGGTAGTGATGGGGAAATTCTCCTGCTCCCCCTAGCCTCCTGTATTATGGAGTCCCTCAGGGTTCGGCCTTGCCACCAATGTTGTTTGCCATGTATATGCTACCTCTGGGTGAGATCATTAGGAAGTACAGTTTGGGTTTCCATTGTTGTGCTGATGATACCCAGCTGTACCTTTCCTTTGCCCCTGGAACATCCAGCGCAGTGGAAATGCTAAATAATTGCCTTGCTGAGTTCAATGACTGGATGGCCTCCAGCTGGTTGCGACTGAACCCCAATAAGATGGAGGTACTGGTGGTGGAATAGAAAAGATAGTGTGATAGGGTGGCCTCTGGTGCAGAGACAGGTTTATTCCTGGGTTCTGTGCCATTGAAGGCCTCTTCTAGGGTGCACGATCTTGGCGTCATCCTCAACACTGGTTTGACATTTGAAGTTCAGGTATCATCCGTTGTCCGGACCAGCCTTTTCCATCTGAGAAATATCACCATGATCAAACCCCTAGTTCCACCCATGGACCTCCCCAGCTTAGTGGATGCCTTTGTGACATCTAGGCTTGATTACTGTAATGCACTCTACCTTGGGGTACCGGAGGTACCCTCCGCTGGCTGCAGCTGGTGCAGAAGCGGCTGCCAGGCTGCTGACAAGGCAGTTGAAATACTGTCATGTCACCCCAGTGCTTCGTGAACTGCACTGGCTGCCAGTCAGGTGGAGGGTCCTCTTTAAGGTGGGCTTGCTCACCTTTAAGGCCCTACATGGACTGGGCCCTGGTTACCTGTTGGACCTTCTTACACCTGTTGCCTCAGTCCATTCCCTCCGATCCTCCTCTAAGGGCCTCCTTGTGATTCCCAGGATGAGGTTAAAAACCACCAGCAACAGAGCATTCAGTGTAGCCGGCCCCATCCTGTGGAATTTGCTTCCTCCAGCTGTAAAGGAGGCCCCTTCAATTGAGGTTTTTAAGGCCCACCTCAAGACTTTCCTGTTCAGTCAGGCTTTCCCAGACACTCCTTTTTAAGATAGCGGCCCAGGAATTGTCCCAGTATGTGTGTTAGGCCAGGCTCCCATTGGGGGTCTGCTTTTATATTACTGCTGGAATTTATTCATTGTTATATGTATTTTATTGTGTGTATTTATTTAATGTGTTGTGTTTTAACCGTACAGCGCCCAGAGCCTCCGGGATTGGGTGCCTTAAAAATAAAATTTGCCTTGCCTTGCCTATAGTTAGGGTTGAACAGGGGTTTCTACGTTAAAACTCAAATTTTGCACTCTAATATCTTTGCAACCATTCAACAGATTTGCATGAAGTATTGCATGCATGGTCTTGGGGGGGCAAGCCTCTTGACATGCCAAGTTTCGTTTCAGCTGGATGTACGGATTCCACGATGTGGATTTCAAAAAAATGTTTTTAAAAAAATCACAGTTTTTTGCTGGGGTTATTTTGTCATCACCTAGCACCCAGACAGTTTGGAATTTTGGTCTGAAATTTTCAGGGTATAAAGGGCTTGGCCCACAGATGTGCCTTTCGCTGGTTTGGTGAACAAATACTAATCCATTCAAAAGATCAAAAAATGTTAAATTCAGATTTTGAACAAGCTTAGTATAGTCTATTGGATAGCTACATAGAAAAAAATGTAATCTGGTCCATATAAAAAAGGATCCCATTTTGTAAGGGGGGTGATCCTTTTTTGTGAGGAAAAAAATATATTTTGTATGTCAACCATCTTGTTTCAATTTTTATTCTCAAAAATAAACATTTTGAAACCCACAAAAATAACCTCCTCCGGAGATACCAACACATGTATTCTGCTCATCATGACCCTGGTAGGTGTATTCTGCACTTAACTGTTGCTAAAATTACCTCCAAATGTGTTTTTTTTTTGGCATTTTAGGATCTTTTTTCGTGACTCGCTTCCATTTTTCATATATGGCCATATGAAAAAGAATTCACTATTTATAAAAAAGAGTCATGTGAAAAACTAAGCCCAAATAATTTTTTTCAGTATGAGGGCATCCTTGTTTGTATGAACAAAAAAAGCTCATGAAAAAGGATCCTGTCATACAAAAAAAGAATCAGAAAAAAAAACCTAAGTCCCAATTCTTTTTCGTATGAAGGCATCCTTTTCCGTGAGCTTTTCTCAATTCAGACTTAGTTTTTCTCCCTGATTTTTTCTTTGCATGAAGACATCCTTTTTCGCATGGAGTTTTCATTTCACATGAATAAGGATTTGGACTTGTGTTTTTTTTGCAAATGTGAACTTCAATAAGCCATAATCCCCTCAATATGTATACTTAAGGGACAATCTATATATCAAACCAAAGGTCATACTGAGTACTGCAAGAATAACACATAATCCTCCCACAAACATCTAGGGGCCACATAAAAAAATAGAAACATTAAAAAATGTAAATTCCCACAGGATAATATTTGAAGTTTAAAAAGCCATACTCCCTCACTAGTTGGTCTTAAGGGATAATCTATATATCAAAACAAAAGTGTTAATGACTACTGCAACAATAACACATAATCTCTCCCAAAAAATCTAGAAGCCATATTAAAAAGGAGAAAAATTAAAAACCAAAATGTAAATTGTCCTAGCATAATATTGGAAGTTTAACAAGCCATTACTCCTGTAATATTTAGACTGAAGGGATAATCTATGTATCAAAACAAAGGTCTTAACAAGTACTACAAACACATATCTCCCCCCCCCCACAAACCATTTAGGGACAATAAAAAAAATTTTAAAAATGCTATTTTCCATAGTATAACATTGTATGTTTAACAAGCCATACAACAATGGAAAGAAATTGCTGTTTTAGCACAAATGGTAGTCCAGGTATGTATGTATGAAGGGATGGGAGCACAGGGACACTATCTCAAAAAGTAAGGAAATTAATTGCAAAAAACTTTGTTAAGGCACTACTTAGGGTTAAACTGACAAAAGTAAAGAAATGTGGTGTTAGGGTTTCCCACACCCTGCATGCAGCAACAGGAAAAAGCATTACGGTTTGACCTCTCCTACCTCTTCGTAAATCAGGTGTGGGGTGTGCCTTGAGATTGTCAACCCCAACACTCACCCTATTCTCATATACTCTACCAATCTCAGCTTATTTACTGATGGAATGGGGTGAGTGTTTAGGGTTGACAACCCTGAGGCACACCCCACACCTGATTTGCAAAGAGGCAGGAGAAGTCATACCGTAACGTTTTTTTCTGTTGCTGCATGCAGGGTTGCGGGTGGGGTGCTAGGGTTGGAAACCCTAATGCCATATTTACCCACTTTGTCAGTTTAACCCTAAATATATACACACACCAAAAAAGACATGTCCAAGTACCGATCTCCAAGGGAACCTGCTTGCCTACACACACCAAAAAAGACATGTCCAAGTACTGAACCCCAAGGGAACCTGCTTGCCTACACACACCGAAAAAGACATGTCCAAGTACTGATCCCCAAGGGAACCTGCTTGCCACTGAGCTCCATTCAGACATCTCTCCATTCACACAGACTCTGTCTTCTCTCATTCAATAAATTCCTCATCCAGTTCTACTACTGAGTCCTGAACACCCCAGTTTCTTGATCAATTGGTAATGAGGCCCTTTGTCAAGTGCCTTACTAAAATCCAGGTAGACCATGTCTATTAGCCTTCCCCCGTCAACCTCCCCAATAACCTTATTCATAAGGGTGAGTAGGTTGCTTGACACAGTCTACTCTTACAAAACCCATGCTGACTCCCTTAGGAGCACTCTGTCTTTGACCAGCTGGGCATCCTGCTCAGCTGAGCTTTTTTGGGGGGCCTGCAGCACACCCCCAGGCATACTACCCTGCCCTTATTTCAGGTTTTTTTTCTGTCTCACTGGTTGGCTTGGCCCCATCCTTACTCTTGACTCTAGTTTTGCATGCGGCTTTAGTAGTCAGTTTGTGAAAGATCACACAATCTCCCGTACCACACCACTATGCTGTGTTCTTCTTCCTACTCTGACTCAGGCCCAAGTAATTTATTCACATTTGAACAAAATGAAAATATAATGGTTGTATCATCTCAGATTCAGTAGTCTTTTCTGCTGATGTGCTGGAAGAACATCATTTATTTATTTAGTTTTTGTTAACCGGGTAGGTGCACTAGCCATAAAATAACTATTTTCAGGCATGACCCGGGAGAGTACAACAAAAAGAGAACAGTTGAACAACAGCAACATAGGTACAATAATACAAATAGAGGAACAGAACAGCAGTGCTACAAAAATACAATGGGTAGAAACAACAAAAAATAATGGCAAGCATTATACAGATAATGGCAGTAAGATATATAATTTATTTATTTGTTTATTAAATGTTGGTGATCAGGTGAGCCCACTGGGCCCGGAGGTCCCTTTTTCAGGGGCGACCCAGGATTACATAACATAGGATACATCACAATGCGGTAAATGTAGAACAATAATAAGTGCAGAAACCACGGACCCGACCTGTGGAGTGAAAGGGTTAATAAGACAGTAAAGTTGTACAGAGAGAAATGTGAGGAATGTTCAAACATAACAAGAAAGACTGACAGAAGGAAGGTCGGGGTGGTAACTGGCAAAACAACAGTGGATGGTCAGCAACAAGGTTCGAGAAGGAAAAGAGCTAGTAGTCAAGAAGTTATTTACAAAAAGAAAGATATGGGGAGGGGAAGAGGAGACAGTCTTGGAGCTGGATTAGAGCGGGGTGACATTACTGGTAAGTCTCAGGAGCTTCAGGTTGGGTCAAAACATGTACAAGCATCAGCTAAGGATAGATAACAATGATATTCACTTTTAAATCCAAAGTTAGACTGAGACAGCTGGAGGTTGAGTGGAAGAGCATTCCATAGCCTGGGAGCAGAGAATTGGAAGGCCCCTGTGCCTTTAGTCATCCGACATCTCGGAACATAGAGCAAGGATTTGTCAGCTGATCACAGGCCATGGGAGGATGGTTGAGGGACCAGCATGGCATGGCAGTATAGCCTAGTGTTTAGAGGAACAAGGTGTGAACGAGCTTGATACATCCAGCAGACCAGACCAGAGTTTGATTCTCACTACTTCCACTTGCATACTGTGTGACTCTGAGCAAGTCACTTAACCACCCAGTGCTCCCAGCTCGCCCCTGAAAACAGGCACTTGTGCCTAGTAGGCCTTAACCGGTTACCAAAGACTAAAATAAAATAAAAATAAGAATTGCTAAAACTAAAGAGACTTTAAAGAGCCCTTGACACCACTGGGAAAATATTGACAAATGTGATGCTTGGATGCAGTTTTATATCTATAGTTCATGTATTTTTTTAATAGTTTGTTCCCATTTTTCTTTATTGCTGAAGACAGCAGAAACAAAACAAGATATCTGTTCCCTGGACTTGATTTATTTTGGCTGCTTATCTACACATGATATCATAATCCTATTTATGATGATATAAGTCATCTCTAACTGCAACAGACTGTGATGTCATAAACAGAACTGCAATTTCAGGTGTAGACAATCAACAAGAGAAAATAAGGCAGAGATCACAAATATCCTTAGTATTAAAGAAATAAGGCTGAGAATTACAAAAAAAGTATGAAATATATATATGGATTAAAGGCAGACAAGGCAGGACAGGCAATCCTAAGGTGCGTAAGAAGGGGCAGGAGGAAACCACACATTGTGGTACATGTGGGGACAAATGAGCTAGCAGGGAAAATGGTGGAGGTAACAAAGGAGAGGACTGAGGAAGTGGGAAGGTTGTGCGAGGAGACTGGGGAGTCTGTGGCATTCTCCAAAGTGCTCCCAGTACCCTGTGCAAGCACACTGAGAAAGGAGAGGATTTGGGAGTTGAACACATGGTTGCTAGAATGGTGTCAAACTAAGGGATATGGGGTTGTGGGTGGAGGGCAGGATGGAGGGTGGTCTCGCTGAATGCAAGAAGCTTAGGCAACAAATCTGCTGAGCTACAGGCACTCTTGGCAGTGTGGAGGGTGGATATTGCAGCTGTCACAGAAACATGAGCAAATGAGCATCGGGACTGGGATCTGGCAATCCCAGGATACAAAGTATACAGGAAGGACAGTAAGGAAGGGAGGGAGGGGCCGTGGGGTGGCAGTCTTTGTGAGGGTCAGGATCAAATGCACAAGGGATGAGGGGGAAGAAAGGAGAACAGAGGCAATCTGACTGCAGCTCCTAGACTCAAGGGGTAGGAAACTGAGGTTTGGGGTGGTATACAGGCCACTGTCACAGTCTGAGGAGCTTGACAGGGAATTAGCAGGACAAATCAGAAAGGTATGTAGAAAAGGGACGGTGGTCATCGTGGGGGATTTCAACTTGCAGAGGGTTGACTGGAGCATTCCAGTCACCTCCAGTGCTAGGGAACAAGTGCTCCTGGACGCAATCCAGGAGGGTCTCCTGACACAGTGGGTTAGTGTACCTACAAGGCTAAAGAACACTTTAGAGCTGGTGTTGTTGAATAGGGAGGCAGTAAGGGAAATAAAGGTGGAGGACCCACTAGCCGACTGTGACAGCGATCACCAAATGGTGTGGTTTAATATCACGATGTGCGGGGAGCCAGAGAAATCAGTTAATCAGGTAGTACACTTCAGGGGGGCAGAATCTGGGAGGATGCAGGAAGTACTGAAAGGGAAACTAGAGGGCATAAGGCAGGAGATGGATGCAGAGCAGAAATGGGATATTATTAAAAGGGGGATTACAGAGGAAACAGAAGCCTGCACCAAGACACAGAGTAAGAGGAGCAGAGCAAGAAACCCAAGCTGGTTGAACAGCGAGGCAGTGGTGGTGAGAGC
Source organism: Neoceratodus forsteri (assembly GCA_016271365.2). Lineage (NCBI taxonomy): Eukaryota > Metazoa > Chordata > Ceratodontiformes > Ceratodontidae > Neoceratodus > Neoceratodus forsteri. Next base: position 1,500,319,283 of record CM057450.1, on the reverse strand, counting down.
AAAATGAGAGGTGCACCAGAGGTATAGAAGGACAGGGAAGGAAGTGGACAGGGAGGAGTATGCAAGACGGTCCAGGGAGGTAACCAGAAAAGTGAGAGAAACCAAGGCCCAGAGGGAGTTGAGATTAGCACAGGGAATTAATGGGGGAGAAAGACTGTTTCAGATACATCAGGGAGAAAAGGAAGTGCAAGGAGACAATAGTGAGGATAAAAAGGGGTGGGGAGTGGACGGAAAAGGGTGAGGAGCAGGCAGAAGCACTGAATGAATACTTTTGCTCAGTGTTCACAGAAGAAAAGGGGGGACCGCTACCACCATGGGCTGGGAGGGTGGGGACAGGGGAGGAGGCAACAGATGGAAGAATTGAGGCAAGTAGAGTCCTAGAGGGACTGAGGGCACTGAAGGTAGACAAGGCACCAGGGCTAGATGGTATCCACCCCAGGGTGCTGAGGGACATGGCGGAGGTGTTGGCAGAGCAGCTGGTGGATCTGTACAGCACCTCACTGGAGTCAGGATGTGTGCCACTGGACTGGAGGATGGCACATGTAGTACCATTACACAAGAGTGGACCAAGGGATGAACCGGGTAATTATTGCCCAGTAAGCCTCACCTCCATAGTGTGCAAACTCATGGAGACAATACTAAAGGAAAGACTGGTGTCGTACCTGGAGGACAATGGCCTCCAGGATGTGAGGCAGCATGGGTTTGTTTCAGGGAAGTCTTGGCATACCAACCTGATACAATATTATGACTTGTTTGTCAGGTGAGCTGGATAAGGGTCATGCGGTGGATGTTCTTTACTTGGACTTCAGCAAGGCCTTCAATTCTGTGCCTCATGGACGGCTTGGGGGGAAGCTAACTGGTGTAGGGGTAGGGGCAAAAATGATGAACTGGATTACAAGCTGGCTGAGTGGAAGGCTGCAAAGGGTGGCGGTGAGAGAGGAGCTCTCAACTCCAAGGCCGGTGATGAGTGGGGTGCCACAGGGCTCTGTGTTGGGGGCCAGTATTGTTTGGGCTCTTCATATCAGACATTGCACACGGGGTGGTGAGCAAGATAAGTCTGTTCGCCGACAACACCAAAATCGGAACAGTGGTGAATGGAGAGGAGGGATGGAAGCAGCTGCAGGGGGACCTAAGCAAGCTAGAGGAGTGGTCAGAGAGGTGGCAGCTGGGGGTTCAATGCAAAGAAGTGTAAGGTTATGCACTTTGGGGTGAATAACACAATGAGAGAATACTGGCTGGGAGGGGTTAAGCTGGGGATCACTGAGGAGGAGAAGGACCTAGGGGTAATGATAACAGGGACCATGGACAACACTGCCCAGTGCAGGAGAACGGCTGTAAAATCTAACAAAATGCTGGGGTGCATAGCGAGGATTTTTCATCCAGGAGAAGAGAGGTGATCATGCCCCTCTACAGGCTGCTGGTAAGGCTGCACTTAAGAGTATTGTGTGCAGTTTTGGAGGCCATACCTAAAGCGTGATATAAGGCTACTGGAGGGGGTGCAGAGGAGGGCAACAAAGATGATATGTGGAATGGAAGGGACAGACTATGACAGCAGGCTGAGAGACCTGAATATGTACACCCTGGAGGATAGAAGGGACAGGGGGGACATGATAGAGACATTCAAATATCTGAGGGGACTCAATAAGGATGAGGCAGATGTGGTTTTTTGATTTAAGGAGGGGGAGGGTCACCAGGGGGAATGCGCTAAGAATAGAGGGGGAAAGATTAAGGAAGGAAATGAGGAGACACTATTTCACAGAGAGGGTGGTAGCAAATGGAACGCCCTACCAGAATGGGTGGTATCATGTAAATCTGTGAACAGTTTCAAAGGGCATGGGACAGGGAAGAGTGAGGGTGGGGAGGTGGGGTGGGATGACAAATGGGAGGGTGGGCAGCTGCAAACTAGGGGTGCTAGCTGCACACTCGAGCAGACTTAGATAGACCGGGTGGCCTGTTTCTGCTGGCACATTCGTATGTTCATATAAGATCAATTCTGTCTAAATATTACATTTTTTAAAGCTGCCCCAATGGTGTCAGTGGTTTTTTAAGGTAGAAACCTATTCTAATAGGTGTGCAGTGGTGAAACAAAATATTGAGCTTTTGAGTCTACACATGAAGTTTGGAATGCACTGAATATGTTTGGAACTTAATCTGGTCTAGATTAGTAGGCACAATTTAAGCAGCAGCATCCTGGAAATGACATAAGCAGTAAGAAAAGACTATCCAATTACATTTTCTATCAACGTCTGTTACCAGGAAATGTACAGCAGGCATCTACAGAAGATTACATGGACCTTAAAATGATTTGACCAGAAAGGGTGATAAAAAAAGCTGAAGGGAACAACAAAAGCAACAATATTAAGGTGCTCTTAAAGGTGATGTAAAAAAGGGTTATAGACTTTAGCAGTCTGACAGTGGAACTGAACATGGACAACCTCCATGGTTTAGTGGCAATATATAACATAGACATTTACAGACAGGAGGAGATTCATGGTCCATCACATCTGCATAGTTCCTACCTCAGTGCCCATCTGTCTAGCACGGACAGGTCTCATGAGGATTTCCCATCTTGTAGCTGCTCCTGTTTTGCTCTGTTGCCCCATTTGTACACCCTGTCATCGTCTTCACCAATTCTTTGTGATTAGTGCACTCTCTCTGGAAACTAGCAACTGTCTTGACACTGACCATCTCCTCTGGTAGATGGTTTCACTTCACCAACACCCTTTCAGTGAAGAAGTTTTTCCTCATGTCCTTTCTAAATTTCCCCACTACTAGCTTACAGATATGGTCCCTTGTTACAGACCCCTCAATAAGCATGAACAGCTGTTGTCTATCCATTCTATTTACTCCCCTCAGATATTTCAAAGTTTCAATTATGTCTGCCCTCCCCAAGAAGTACATGTTGGGGTCAGCCAGTCTCTCTTCATAGGTCCTTCCCTGTTGGCCGTGAATCATTTCAGTCAACCTCTGCTAGGCCGACTCGAGACAGTACTTGTCCTTTTTCAGGTGTGAGTATCAGAACTACACTCAGTACTCCAGGTGCAGACTCACTAAGGACCAATAAAGGGGCAGGATGACTTTTCCTGCAGTGTCGCAGAGCCCAGCCCAGCTGATCTCAGGTATTTCACTGCCTGTGATACACAGATGATGCCTCTGCTCTTTTGCAGGGCTTACAACACTTAATGGAACCCCTACCCAGCAGTCAGTTTATGAGAAAGAATTGACGTTAGTCTCAGAGGAGGAGGATGCATACCTACACCCCTCAACAATAAAGTGTAGTGCCGGTGGCATGGTAAATCAAGACAGGGTGGGGATCATAAGGAATACAGATGGATATGAGGGGGAGGGAATATTGAAAGAGGAATAACAAAATCTGTTGCTGGATTTAGTCTCAAGTACATATGGCACACAAACAGGTTACATGAATTTTGATAATATTTAAGGTTCTGAAGGATTTATGCAATGTTTGGTATACTGAGCCTTGTGTGAAGCTGCAGGTAAGACTACAAAGTTGAAAAACTGATTCAGACAGCATATGCTCATTTTATTTATTTATTCATTTGCCTTTGTTTACCAGGTAAGCACACTATAAGTTCATAAGTTGTTACAAAGCTAGAAGACCTATTTGGTCCATACTGCTCACTGTATTTATTTTTTATTTTGCCAGTACCCCAAGATACCTTTACCTAAAAGATATGTATCTAGGTTCTTTTTAAAAACCTGCAATGAGGGACTGGAGACCACCTCCATGGGCAGTTTGTTCCAGATTGGCATGACCCTGATGTTAAACCAATGTTTTCTTTTAGTTGTTTTATACTTATCCATCTGCAACTGGAAGGGACATGCTCTTGTTTGGTACAGCTGATTTTTTATTTTTAGCCCTGTTAATTCCCTCAACTTAGTGTCTATGAGAGTTTTGTAAACCAAACACATGTCTCCACACATTCTCCTGTATTCCAAGGTATATAATCCATATTTGTTTAAACGAGTTTGGTAATCGCACCCTTTAGTTCCCTCAATCATACGTGTAGCTCTTTTCTGGACCCTCTCCAATGCTGCAATCTGGTTTTTATAGCCTGGTGACCAAAACTGGGCACAGTACTCCAGGTGAGGCCGCACCAGTGAGCCATAAAGTGGTAAAATAACCTCGCTCCTCCTGGACCCAATATGTCTGCTTATGCAGTTCAGGATGTTCCCCGCCTTTTCACAATTAGACTACAATGTTGGTTAAATTTCAGATCATTTTGGATCCTTACTCCTAAGTCTCTTTCATCGGTGACCTCTCTTAGGGTTTGCTCATTTAACCTATATGTGGCCCTTGGATTGTTCCTACCAAAGTGCATTGCTGTGCATTTATCTATATTAAATGCTAGTCTTGAAGTGTGTGCCCAATTTTGTAGTTTTTTAATGAATCCTGAATTTTATCAATGTCCAGGCTATTTTCAACAACAGAGCCGATCCTTGTATCATCGGCAAACTTTGCTTCCCAGGTAGCCCCTCCAGTTGTCATAGAATGTATATATATATATATATATTAAAAAGACAGGGTCCCAGGACAGACCCCTGCGGGACACCACTCGTCACATCCACCCACCCTGAATTACTTCCTCTTATTGTTACTCTTTGTCTTCTGTTTGAAAGCCAAGAGCTGATCCATGTAGTAATTTTACCGTGGATGCCATGCTCAATTAAGGAGTCCACCAGTTCTCCATGGGGCACTTTATCAAATGCTTTGGAGAAATCCAGGAATAGGACATCCACTGGGTAGCCCTCATCCAGGGCTCTACTGACATTTTCGTAGAATCCCAGAAGGTTAGTCTGGCAAGATCTTCCCTGATTGAAACCATGCTGTGATGTATCTATATCTCCCCTAGTTTGCATATCCTCCACTATACGTTCTTTTATAACCTCTTCCTGCACCGTACCTAATATTGAGGTGAGGCTTATTGAATGATAGTTACCCACCTCAGATCTAGAACCTTTTTTAAAAACAGGGGTGACATTTGCCTCCCTCCATGCATCAACCACTTCTCCCTGATCTAATGAGGCCTGGAATACACAGGTTAATGGTTCAGCCAGTAGATCAGCCAGCTCTTTGATCAATCTAGGATGAATCTCGTCTGGGCCCATGGATTTATTTGGGTTTAAACTAAGTATTTTTTTACTTTTATTTAGCTTTTGTTAACCAGGTGAGTGCACTAGCCATAAAATTACTATTTTCAGGCACGACCCAGGAAAAGTAGTCTGTATTCGACATTTTTCTAGTCCAATATGAGCTGACCTTCAGATTTTAGATGTTGCTTGGTTTTCCTGGTGCTAGGATTATATACTGAGGAGAAATACCCATTGAACTCCTTAGCCATTTGAACATTATGCTGAATCAATTACCATCCACCTGTTTAAGTGGCCCTGTCCCTTTTAAACTCCCCTTTTTACAACCAATGTAGCTATAGAAGGATTTATAATTATCCTTTACTTTACTAGCCAATTTCAGTTCGTAATTTCTCTTAGCTATTAAAATACATTTCTTTGTCCTTTTTAGCAGGTCTTTGTATTTTTTCCAATTTAACTCTTGACCATTTATTTTGGATATAGCATAGGCCCTATTTTTTTTATTAATCAGATTCTTCATTTTCCTTGTCATCCAGACAGGTATTCTCCCTGATCTATCGTATTTCTTAATTATTGGAACATGCGTATCTATGATTTGTTTGAGTTTTAATAAGAGTGTCCTACATTGAAGAGACTGATTTATTTTGTAAATTTGTCTTCCAATCCTAGATGCTAAAATCTTCCCTTATTTTATTATAGTCAGCTATATTATAATTTCTAGTTAAGGTTTCTCTGAGAATTCTATTAACCTGTCCCTCGATGATAAATTCGACCATGTCATGATCACTGGAACCCAATGGTGGAATTACTTTACACTGCTGAATATATTCCCCCATATTACAACCAAGTGCCTATTTTCAGGAGCGACCCGGGAGGTTACAAGGTACAGACAAGAACAGATTGGCAGTAGACATCACATCACATGTAAAATAGTATGGTACAGGCCTTTGACAGCTGTCGATGTACAGAACGTCACAAATACATATTAGTGGGCTGGAGCCCAATAAGCTCAGGGACAGTACAGAATATTCGCTTAATATGTACGGAAAGGCAAGAAAGGAACACATTTCCAGACAATACAGCAGATAGCCGCAGGCTAGCCAACGGATTGAGCGCATTCAGTACCAGGATGCTTATCTCCTAAAACAGTAATGGCTGGATTACAATAGCCTCAGCCGGTCAGCTTAGGCTGGGGAGGACCCTTAAGTACAGAGACAGCTGGATGCCAATTTGAGGAAACCCCATAGGGAGGATTTGAAACGGAAGTGGGAGGGGGTGGAGCGAGTGTTTTACTGGGTGGGAGTTCCACAGTCTGGGCGCAAAGACAGCGAAGGCCCGATCACCCATTTGGGTATGGGTTTTGGGAACCTGGAGGACATGAGAGTAACAGGATCTTAAGTGGTAGGAGGGACAGAGCGAGTGCAGGAGGAGTGGCAGTTTTTATGATGTTATCGATGAAGCTGCCGAGGACAAAGGTGCAATGTTTTTCTGGGGGGAGCCACTCGAGCCTGGTGTACAACTCACAGTGGTGCATGAGGCGGGGAGCAGAGAGCGCAAAGCACCACACATTGTTGTAGGTGGTGTCCCATTTTGTGAGACTGGTTTTTGGGATGGGGGCAAAGGAGACAAGCCCATAGCAGAGCGAGGGGAAGAGGACCCCCCCTTGGTGAGGGTGAGTCATGCAGCCGGGGTTAGATAGCTTTTTGCTCTGTATGCCAGGCCCATCTTATAGTTCGTAGCCTTGCAAACATTGTGAATGTGCAGGGATAGGTCAAGTTTCGGGTCAAGGGTTACCCCCAGGTACTTGACAGAGTCCACAACCTGCAGGAGGGAACCATCAGCTCCTGAGATTTGTAGTGGAGCGGGGCAGGTTTTTGTTTTGGCCAGAGAGCCAAAGAGCATGGCCTGAGTCCTTTGTAGGTTGATAGCAAGCTTGCGGCCCTTTAGCCAGGTTTGGATTTGAATGAAGTCTGAGTTCAACCTGGTGTTGATCTCTTTGATGTCCTGGGAGCTGGTGAGGATGACAAGGTCATCTGCGTACAGGGTGGGGTGACTGTGGACTGGGACTGAGGGCAGCTCATTTGTGTAAAGGGAAAACAGGAGGAGCCCAAGAACAGATCCCTGGAGGACTCTGCAGTTCACAGGAGAGGGATCAGAGAGGGTTTGGCTGAATCTAGTGTATTGTTGTCCCCTGGAGAAGTAGTTTGACGACCAGGTGTGAGCTGGAGGGGGGCGAGGCCAAGGGATAAGAGTGTGGAGCACAGGAGTGAGTGGTCGACCAAGTCAAATGCTTTCGAGAGGTCCACGAAGATGGCACCGGTTAGCCTGCCTTGGTCAGTGGCAGATCTGATCTCTGAGGTGACCCCAGTAAGGGCAGTGGTAGTGCTATGCCCTTTTCGGAAGCCGTGTTGTGCTGGGGTGAATAGGTCATAGCTTTGTAGGTAGTGGGTGAGCTGTGAAGCAACCACCTTCTCAAGTAGTTTACTAACCGCAGACAGGATTGCAATGGGGTGGTAGTTCTTCAGGGTTTTGGGGTCCACTTGTCTGAAGACCGGGACAACTCTGGCCACCTTCCACACATCAGGGATGGATCCTGAGGTTAGGGAGGTGTTAAAGATGTATGCAATAGGCTGTGCCGGGCAGAGGCCCCCCAGGCAAAGCAATTTGGGCTGTAGGTTGTCATGCCCAGCTCCAGTGTGAGGGGAGAGACCAGCAAGAAGTTTCTGAGTCTCGGTGACAGAGACGACCTTTAGGTAGAAAGGAGGTCAAGTGATTTTACCACTGAGCAAGGGATCATGAGCCCTTGGGTCAGGAGGCTGGGAAGGGTGAGCGGGTTGGTCAGAGAACATGGAGTTAAAAGCATTGGCAATTGTATGGGGGTTGTTGCAGCTAACCCCGCCAATTTGCATGTCAGTGACCTGGACTCTGGCAGAGCCTCCAACAATGTTCTTGATGTTTTGCCAGAAACTCCTTGGGTTCCTAGCCAAGGACAGCAAGGCGGATCTGCAGTATTCACTCTTTGCAGAGCAAATGGCTCTTTTGCATTTGTTTCTCAGCTGCCTATATTCATGGAAGTCAGAACTTGTGAGGGAGGTTTTGTACTTCACTCAGCATTTGTCCCTCTATTTCATGAGGGAAAATAGTCTGCTATGAAGCCATTTTGTGACAGTGCCCCCACCCTCCTCTTTGTAAGGGGAGCATATTTGTTTTGCAGGGGAGTAAATACAGCAATAAAGTTGTCAAGGGCTACAGAGGGGTTGCTTGTGGCAGTGACCCTGGACCAGTCTGTTTCGTAGAGGTTGGGAAGGTAGTCATCAATGTTAAAACTGGAGAAATCTCTCATCTGGATTACTTTACAGGGGATCTTGGGAGAAGAGCTACCCCAGGTACAGAAGGTGGGCGAATAATCAGAGAAGACGTCAGGGAGGATCCCAGAGATGCTATTGTCGGGTCTATTACTCAGCACCCAGTCGATTAGTGATCCTTTATCCCCTAGATGGGAGAGCCTTGTGAGATCCGAGATGAGTTGGGTAAGGGCAAGGCCGGACAGCAGGGGCTCATATTGCTTGGCGTTGTGGCCCTGCCAGTTTAGATTAAAGTCACCAAAGATTAGTAACTCATTTGTGCCAACCTTGGAGCTGAGACTGTCAAGGAGGAAGGAGAGCTCTAGCAAGCCTCCTACTGGAGGATTGTAGGCACAGACCAGGTGAAGCTTTTTTGAGTTACCTAGCAGGAGCAGGGCATGCAGGAACTCACAGTGAGAGGATGTAGGAGGTGAGGGGGGGGTATGACCAATGACAGACAAGTTTAGGTGTGCCCTATAGTAGAGGAGCACACCACCCCTCGTTTGTTTCCTGGCCTGTCTTGCCTAATGAAGTTGTATCCTGGGAGGATACATGTAGAGTCCAGGATGTGGGGTTTTAGCCAGGTTTCTGAGACCCCCAGTATATCAGGGTTGTAGTGAGCCACCCAGGCTGTTTACTCTGCAAGATTCGGTAAGAGACTGCGTACATTCAGATGTACTATTTTTATGCCCTTGGTGGGTTGCCAGGCGGGGAGGGGGGTGTCTTGAGGGAGGGTAGGGTAGCCAGCAGTCCAGGGTTTTGGGCTGTACCCCCAGCCAGAGCTGGGGAAACTGGGCAGCCACTCAGGGGCAGCATCCTGTTAGATAGGGAGAGAGCAGGCTAGGACGGACACAGCAGAAGCAGTTATTACAAGCAGCAGAACTTAGACTTTAGTTGCAATTCGTAGCATACAATTGACCTTGGCAATCAGCTGCACCCCAGCACCCCTACCCTGATGAATTGTCTTTTTTGTAGGTAAGAAATTCTGTAACTCTGGCAAAGAGAAAAATCAGTGTCCTTGGCAGGGGGGCGTCCTCTAGTGGCCATACGTGATAAGCTACAGATGAGGAAGTAGACTGACAGGCTGAGAATGGCACGTGATATACCTTATATATCACTGAGTCCACAAAGGGTGGTAGCGGGGGCGGTGAGGCAGCTGATGCGGAGCATCAGCGGGGCCTGCACACACACACACACACACACACTCCACTGCGACTTCGGTACCTCTCTGGCGTCGTATCTGAAATTTTTCGGCGGGGGATACGGCTCGCTCAGGGGAAGGCAGGAACACAGCTGGCCCTCATGACCACCCAGAAGCTGCGGAGAGAGCACAGAGGGATAATTATTTATAAGGTACAGTGCAGGGAGGGGCTACTAAGTAAATTCAGAGCAGGTAATTTCAGTTGAGTAGACTTAGTTTGGCACACTTCTATCCTGCAGTTAATTCGGGGTGGAAAACGGAGCTTAAACTCAGTATTTTATAACTTTCAGGCAGCTAACATAACATTCCATCATGCAGTTAATTCGGGTTGAAAAATGGAGCTTAAACTCAGTATTTTACAATTTTCAGGCAGCTAATATAAAATTCTATCATGCAGTTAATTTGGGTTGAAAAACGGAGTTTAAACTCAGTATTTTTAGGCAGCTAAGATAAAAATGGAAATTACGTACCTAACGTAATTCTTTTATCTTCTTGGACGAAGTCTCCACCACTCATTCACACTAATGGGATCTACGCCGGAGGCGCTAGGACCCAGCGGGAGCAAACTTTTTTGCAGGAGGGCCGGCGCCAGAGCTGGAACCACGAGGAGCGGCGCTGCCAGCCTCTGCTCGTGCGGCAATGACTATCTTGGCGTCGACCCTCCAACCGCCTCAGTACCTTTTTTTCCAAGGAGGTGCAGCATAACTAACCTAGAAGGATAGCCTAACCAAAAACTGGACATAAGATAGTCAGGAAGACCCGTATAAGAAGGTCAAGAAACAAGTCTTCACAGCCTAAAGATTGAGGGAGTGAAGACCAACAACGGAGGTGAGCTCGGGGGATGGTGGGTGGGAGTGTGAATGAGTGGTGGAGACTTCGTCCAAGAAGATCAAGAATTACGGTAGGTACGCAATTTCCATATCTTCCTGGACATAAAGTCTCACCACTCATTCACACTAATGGGAGAATACCGAACTAATAATCCCCCGAGAGGGCGGCAGGAGAGACCAAGAGCTCACAAATGTAGGACAGAAGTCCATTAAGGATGGTTCTGCCAAACGAAATATGTCATCTGGCACGGACATCCAGGGCATAGTGTTTGATGAAAGTATGCACTGAGCTCCAGGTAGCCGCACTGCAAATATCTGCAATGGGCACATTGTGGATTTCCGCCAGGGATGCCGCGACCGCACTAGTAGAGTGAGCGTACACTCTGCCTTCCAGCTTAACCAGCGCCATGGAATAACTGTGGTGAAGGCATGCCACCAGCCATGCTGAAATGCATCTGATAGTGACAGGTTGACCTAGCTGGGTCTCGCTGAAGGAAACAAACAGTTGTTGAGCTTTGCAAAAATCTTTTGTTCTATCTAAATAGAAATGCACTGCTCTTTTGATGTCCAAGGAATGAAGAGAATACTCCTCTTCATTTTGGAAGTTCGCAAAGTAAGTAGGAAGGACCAAAGTTTGGTTTAGATGGAATTCTGAAACAACCTTAGGGAGAAACTTAGGATGGGAACTAAGAACTACTTTGCCTTTATGAAACACAGTACACGGAGGGTTTGTGACCAAGGCATGTATCTCAGAGACCCTGCGGGCCGAGGTTATGGCCACCAGGAAGGCCGTTTTCCAAGTGAGAAATTTCAACTCACATGTAGCTAGAGGCTCGAAAGGTTTTCGAGTGAGCATGTCTAGCACAAGATTAATGTCCCAGGCTGAGACTGGACATCTGATATGAGGGCTGGTATGCAGAATTCCCTTAAGAAACCTCTTAGTCATGAGTAACTGAGCCAGTGACAAGGAAAGTACTGGCTCATGATAAGCTGAAATGTCACAAAGGTGGACCTTGACTGTAGAGTATTGCAGACGTGAATTTGAGAGGTCTAAAAGGTACTCTAGAACTTTATTTGGTGGGCAGAAAAAAGGATTCAAAGAGGATTTTGCACACCAGAGTGAAAAAATGCTTCCATTTGGCTGTGTAAGTTTTCCTAGTGGCTGGCTTGCGCGCAGCCAGAAGAATATCTGAAACTCTGTGAGAGACATTGAATCTGTTCACCTCTATCTCTTCAGGAGCCAAGCGTGAAGGGGAAGTGATCTCAGGTTGGGATGGACCACAGGCCCCTGAGTCAGAAGGTTGTCAGAAGGGTAAGCGCTTTCGGAGGGGTTTCCAACATACTGTTGAGTAACGGAAACCATATCTGTCGAGGCCAGGAGGGAGCAATGAGGATTATTTTGTCCCCCTGGGACTCGAACTTGAGAAGTACCCTCTGAATTAGAGGAAGAGGTGGAAAGGCGTATAGAAAGCGTTTTGTCCACTGCAGCCTGCACGCATCCTGACTGAAAATGCCAGGCCCTGGATTTCTGGAGCAGAAGAGAGGCAGTTTTGTGTTGTGTGGGGATGCAAAAAGGCCCAGGTCTGGAGTTCCCTACTCTGCGAATAGTGACTGAACTACGGTTGAGTCAAGAGACCATTCGTGAGGATCTGTCTCTGTTCTGCTGAGACGGTCTGCCAGCTCGTTCTGCACTCCCAGCAGGTAGACCACTTGAATTAGAGCCTTGTACTCCAAGCACCATTCCCACACTCTCATCGCTTCCCTGCATAAGGGGTATGAGTGAGCACCACCCTGCTTGTTGATGTAATACATCACTGCTTTGTTGTCCATTTGAAGGAGAATGTCCTTGTGACAGAGAATGTCCTTCAAAGCCTGGAATGCATAAAGGACGGCTCTCATTTCTAAGACATTTATGTGAAACTGGGACTCGTCCTGAGTCCACGTACCTTGAGTGTGGAGAGTCTGACGGTGAGCTCCCCACCCCATCAGGGATGTGTCCATGGTAATGGAAATCTGATGATCCAGAGGAGCAAAGGTATACCCTTCCAGAAGATTGTCTTCTTGCGACCACCAGGTGAGTGACTTCTTCACAGGTTCACAAGTTCTGTCACCTTGATGAGAAAGGACTGAGAGTGAGTGGTTGGGGACCACTGATTCTGAGCATCCATTGAGAGGTTCTCATGTGAAGACATGCTAGGGGTACAGTGAACAAGGAGGATGCCATGAGACCTTAGCATCCGTTGCATCGAGATAGCTCGAACCGAGCTGTTCTCTCTGATGTATCGGGCCATCTGTAGGATATCACTCCTTCTGTCCTCTGGTAGAAAAGCTTTAACACAGGAGGGGTCCAGAAGAATTCCTATGAAAAGGAGCCTCTGGGAGGGCTGCAGCTGCAATTTCATGAGATTTAGCAGGACTCCCATGGACGTGAGAAAGTCTGAGGCTATGGCAATGGCGTCGAGAGTTCCTTGCCTGGAAGAGCTTGCTAGAAGCCAGTCGTCCAGATATGGAAACACTTGTATTCCGATTTTTCTGAGATGTGCTGCGAGGATTGCACAACACTTTGTAAAAACTCGTGGCGCCAAGGATAGCCCAAAGGGCAGGACTCTGAATTGATAATGCTGGCCCAAAGCCACGAACCTTAGGTATTTGTGATGCCTTGGGTGAATAGGAATATGCTGGTAAGCATCCTGCATGTCCAGGGAGGCTAACCAGTCGTATTGATGAAGCTAAGGTAACATGGTTCCTAGCGATATTATTTTGAATTTCTCTTTGGGAAGAAATTTGTTTAATTTTCTGAGGTCCAAAATGGGGCGCATGCCCCCATTTTCTTTGGCACTAGAAAGTAATGGGAGTAGAACCCTGTGTTCCGTTGATCCAGCGGAACTACTTCCACTGCCCTGTTGTTCAGAAGACCTTGTATTTTGGAGGCGAGAAGTTCTGACTGAAGTATTGACAGTTTTGGCTGCCGTTTGGGGGAACAATCCAGAGGACTCTCTGAAAAATTGAGAGAATATCCCTCGCAGATTATCCGGAGGACCCATTTGTCCGAAGTTATGGACTTCCAGTGGTTGTAGAATTGAGTCAGATGACCCCCACCGCTAAGGAGTCACCCTCGGAGGTGGGACTTGGGCCAGAAACTCAGAAGGCGGCACTGGGCACTTTGGGTCCTTGCGCCTTCTGTTGCGTTTTCTTTTGAGGCTATGGGGCTTGATTTTTATTAAAACCTCCCCTGCCTTTGCCTCGAAAGGACTGACGGTTATGAAACTGGCGTTTGTTAACACCCAGAGGGGGCGGGAGGAGGCTGATCCAATTTAATGGCTGACCTAGTCTTTTGTGTGGCCTCTAGAGCCTGTTCTACTTGAGGGCCGAAAAGATACACACCATCGAAGGGCAACGCCATGACCTGTTGCTGGGCATCATTCGTGAAACCTGAAGTGCACAGCCAGGAATGGCAGCGGGTACAAATGCCCACCACCACCACCGCTTGGGAGGTAGTATCGAAGGTGTCCATAGCTGCTTTAACCTGCTGGTTTTTGGACTCGATATCCCTGGTTATGGTTTGAAGAAGTTCTGAATTAGTGTCCGACTCCAGTAGAGCTTCAACCATTTGTTTCGGTGAATGCCAAAGAATATACTCATATTGAAAGAAATAGCCCTGGTAGCTGGCGATATGCATACCCAGGGTAGATGCAGCAAAGACTCTCTTACCTATAGTATCTATCTTACAAGATTCTTTGATTATAGGTCGAGCTGTAGTAGTCTGAGGAAGGATGACCTTATCATTCTCTGCCAAGACTACAATAGGATCCGAAAAGGCTTGGGAGGCCAAAATGGGTCGATCCTTGGGAGCAGCATACTTCCTATCTATGGACTTAGCCACAGAAGGAATGAGAGCAGAATTATTCCATATCATTTGAGAAAGCATCTCAAAGGAGGGTTGTACCATGGGAGTTAAATCCATATGGATGTGCGGAACATGAAGGTATTGGAGTCTTAAAAGCTTCCCAGGATCGATGTCCATAGTCTGGAGAGAAAGAGTGGAATTCAAATTTTTCAGCAGAGACTTAAATGACAGGTCCTCGACCACAGGCTCTGCAACAGGATTAGGTCCTGCTCCTTCCACATCATCACCCAGTCTAAGATCTGGGTGATGATGTAGAATCCTATTGTAGTCTTGGCAGAGAATGATAAGGTCGTCCTTCCTCAGACTACTACAGCTCGACCTATAAACAAAGAATCTCAATATCATCTCCTGACAGTCCAGGAGAGACTGCATGGACAGGAAAGGAATGAAAATCAGAAGGAAAAGAGGAAGGAAAAGAGTTCGAAGAGGAGAAGCCCTGAAGATTGGCAGATGAAAAGCTAGGCCTTGGCGCCGAAGAAGAAAACCGCACTCGACAAAGCTACGGTGCCAAAAAGAAAAGAACACGGCGAAGGCCACATGGCACCGAGAAACTCAATGGTGCCGAAAAGCCTTATGGCGCCGAGCACGGCACCAGGAGGCACACTGGCGCCGAGCGATCCACCGACACCAATGGCACTGAAACCAACCCAGGGCCCCAAAAATTAAGATTTGAGGGAAAAGAAGGAAGAATACCAGGAGATGGAGGCATTGGTGTGGCCCCCTGTGCTGCAGACATGCGAGGGGGGAAAACACCTGAGCGCGGAGTCGACGGCACTGAACCGGGCACCGCGCAACTAGGGAGGTCCAATCGCCCTGCCTGATCCTCTGAAGAGCCCGAGGGCCTCGGAGTGACCAGGCCAGGCAGCTGGACCAGCCTCCGAGCCCATTGCTCCATCAGAGCGTCCCACTGATGAAACTGCTCATCGTAAGCCCTACCAGAAGGCGGGGAAGGGCTCCGATGTCAAAGAGGTCGGTGACCAGAACCAGAAACCGGCGACTCCGAACGAGGAGACCGGCAACTGACTCCAATGACCGACCGTCGACGTGCAGACATATCAGAGGGCGACCTCGAGTCATGCCTTCTCTTTTTTGACCTACGGGCCGAAGAAGTGCTCGAGGCTGAATGGTGCAGAGAATGCAACCGTTTACTTTTATGCTTCCAGGGGGACCACCCATCCCCTTGGGCATTGGACCGTCCGTTGTCAGACCTCCCCCTCTTCGGAGAAGGCGGTGGACCAGACCCAGCCCAGCTGACTGAACAGCTTTCATACGAAGTCTCCCTATCGTCACCTGACCCGCTCATGGTCTACTCCGTCAATGTAGGCTGAGACTTCTTTCTTTGATAGGAATAAATTATTGTACGCTGAACTTTATTCGAAAAATACTACAAAATAATAAACTGAAAACTATGCTGCTAGTTTGAAGTTTGACTTCCGACGGGCGAGCAACATTGTCACTGAAGCGCACTCGACAGCGGGGAAAAAAGAAACTGAGGTGGTTGGAAGGTTGACGCCAAGACAGTCATTGCCACATGAGCAGAGGCTCGTGGCACTGCTCCTCGCGGCTCCATCTCTGGCGCCAGCCCTCCTGCAAAAAAGTTTGCTCCTTCTGGGTCCTAGCGCATCCGGCGTAGATCCCATTAGTGTGAATGAGTGGTGGAGACTTAATGTCCAGGAAGAGCTATCAGCATTGCTATGGGCTGCTTTTTAAAAATGGAGATTTAAAAATCAGCACACAACCCCCTTAGAGCAAATGACTGCACACACAACCCCCTTAAACAAGCAATTTAGTTTAAGTTTAAAAGGCTCCCTGTGTATGGAGTTGAAGGGAACTGCAGCATAAATCAGCTAAAGCACCCAACTAAAGTTACACGTTTCACATTTCAGGCAGCTAAATAAATAACTCTGCACATAGAACCCCCTTATACAAGCAATTAGTTTAAGTTTAAAGGCTCCCTGTGAATGGAGTTGAAGGGAACTGCAGCATAAATCTGTTAAAGCTCCCAACTGAAGTTGTTGTAACTTAGTGTTTTACACGATTCAGGCAGTGAAATAAAACTACCACCATTGCTCTGCTGGTACCTACAGATAGAGGAACTTGGGGGGAGCAGGCTAGGTTTGAAATTGGCACCAAAAACAAAGTCCTTTGTCTTACACACACACACACACACACACACACACACACCTCCATTGCGACTGGTTGCCTCTCTGGCATCGTGCAAGTATTACAGGGAGGGGTTTGGCTCGCTCAAGGGAGGCAGGAGCACAGCTGTCCCTCACGACCACCTAGAAGCTGAATTTTTCAGCAGAGTTCAGCTCACTTTCGGGAGAGGGCAGGAGCACAGCTGGCCCTCACGACCACTCCAGAAGCTGAAATTTTTTGTTGGGGGATTCGGCTCGCTCGGGGGACAGCAGGGCACAGCTGGCCCTCACGACCACCAGAAGCTGAAATGTTTTTGGCGGGGATTTGGCTCGCTCGGGAGGTAGGAGCACAGCTGGCCCTCATGACCACCCAGAAGCTGAAATTTTTTTCGTGATTATTTCGCTCGGGGAGGGCAGGAGCACAGCTGGCCCTCACGACCACCATTTACAAGTCACTTATGTAGTGTCATCTCAAATTGCTTCTTACTGGATTTCAGACGTACACAATAGCCATGTGAAATTAAAGGTATTTAGAAGAAGCAGAAGAATTAACATTAAGGTAGCACTTTTCACATACAATGTATTCCACAGCAGGTAGGAAGCAATGAGAAACTAGTAGTTAAGTGACTGTAAATGTGTAGTGGCAGTCATTTAGCACATTAACATCCACACACAGCCTTGGACAACTGTCATGAACCAGTTTTATGGGAAAGGAATGTTGGCCAGGGCACCAAGGAAATTCCCCTACTTGACGTGCTGGATGACGGGCAGGTAGCCAAGATGGCTGAGCCAGGAGGTGAAGATAAAGGAGCCGATTACTGAAATCCCATTGAAGGTGCTAAATGTGTACTTTATGCTAGTCCTATGGATATTCCAGATAGTTTTGAGTTGGCAGAAGAGATTATGAATATGGATACTTCTCAAGCCAACATTAATACAGGTCTTGACCTGCATGTCATGGACACAGACATAATGGAAAATGTACCTGTTATACCTGCAGCAGTGTGTCCAGTACTGGAAGCCAGAACCCAGACACAATGTTGTTGACAGAAAGACATGACAGAAGAGCTCTCTTACTGTGAGTATTAGCAGAAGAAGCTGCTCTCCAGAAAGAAGCTGAAGCCCAATGTTCCCAGTCTACATCAACGGTAGTAGCCACAAACACAGAAATTAATACCAAAGCTCCCTGTGCACCAAATATCTCTACAACAACTGAAACACAGAGACTCAACAGCCAAGCAAAGGGAGACAAAATCCGGAGGTTGTGTCTGCAGAAGGAGCGCCTTGGTCACCCAAATCAGCCCTGCTAGCAGCAGGTTGGATACAATCTATGGACAGAGCCAGATGGGAGGCTGGAGCGGCACCAACTGCAGACTCATTAATATAGAAAGCAAAAAGCACTTTGGTTTCTAAAACAACTACAGTACACTCGCAAATAGCAAAAGCTTTTCATACAAAAAGTGTCAAGCAGAACGTCAACTTGACGGGTGAGTCGGTCACGTCAGCAGAAGTGGGAGTCATGGCAATGCCAAGTAGTGGTGTAGGAGCAGCAGCTTCAATGGAACACACTGATACAGGTAAACAAACTAATTTTGAAGAACACAGTAATGCTATCAGAAACACTGTGGAGCAGCCTTTGCCTCTCAATAACTCTATTGACAGGTTGCAGTCACACAGTCCAGATGAAAACTCTGTTAGTTCACTTACACAAATGGACTCATTTTCTGTGACCCAGATTAATGATCCAACATCAGAAAGGGCAATGCATGGGGACCAAGGGTCTGGGAAAGAAGGACACCACCCTACTGTACACTTGACAACCCCCTGCCCGGATTCCGACGCTATACAGCCTGGTCCCTCACATAAGCATTCAAATGAATCAGGCACGAGCAAATCTAGAGAGAATTTCTGGGTGTCAGACTTGTTTACCAGTTTGGGGCACCAGCAAAAAGACAGAATGCAGTCCGTTTAAAGTATAAAGGTGGGCAAGACACAATTCCAGACCGCGTTTATGTTGCTAAGAAATTACTTAAGGAATCAATGCAATTTCTGGCAACCGATATATTTCCTCTTAAGCACATTTCAGGGGACCCTCAATTTCACGTGAGCTTCAACACCTCACAGTTACTGGAAAAGTTTTGTAAAAAGTTCTACCACGTGAAACATTCCCCCTTATGATCGCCTTTTATGGTGATCACATTAACAAAACCAATAGTTAAAAATATAACCATTCTTTTCAGAAATTAAGGCGCTCACATTTTGGATATCCTGTTTTGGGTCAAGCAGAGAGCTGATGTGACAGGTAGGCCAGTACCCATTCTTGATTTTGAAAATATTTGGACCGGTAGTTGGAGGACTGAAGTCCAGTTAAGATATTCTGAGAAGGTGCCACAACATCACCCAAGCAGCTTTTACATAGGGCAGGACTGGGGTGTCTGCATCTATGCTAGACAACCGAAAACATGTCATAGATGTGGTTCTTTGTCCCTTCTGAGTAATGTGTGTGATGCCTTGGTCTGCAATTTATGGTTTACAAAGAGGACATTCGAGTATGTTCTACCCACACCCAGTAAAGTGCAATCTATGTGAAGAAACAGGTCATTTTCATTTGTATTTAAAATTTCCTTGGGCAGTTCATAATAAAGGGTCCTTTTATGGCCTGGGTTATATGGATCATGAAGCACAAAATGAAAGATCCCAAGATTTCACTTCACAACAGCAACCACCATCTAATACCAGTGGTCACCAGGATTCTGGTCAGAATACTGAACCAGATAGCCACACACATCGGACAGAGGCAGGTAGCAACACAATTTCAGTTCAAGTGATCTCGAGGGATACACGGAAAAGTGAAGATGTCCAGGGAACTTCTTCATCTTATCAAATGGGGTCCCAACAGGAAGGTCAACCCTTACACAGGAATACAAATAAGGACCAAAATCAGTCTTTATCAATACCCCCATCCACACTCCCACAGGAGGCGTCTCAGATAGTTGGGGGAAAGAGATGCAGTACAAGGTATCAACCAAAATTGAAAATGGCAAAAAAAGACCACAGAAACAAGATACAGTTTTTCAATATTACAGAGACAAAATGAGGAGGAAAACGATGATTCTGAAGCCTCCTCAGAGGCATGACCTTTCGGACTTTGACGAAGATCAATCAGCTGCTATTAAAGTAAAGAAAAGAACTAGGAAGAAAAAGCTATTTGAGATTTTGTGATTATGTTTTTCTCTCTTTTTTGATTCTTGTGGATTTAGGTTTAATAACGTCAAAATTGTTTCCCTTAATGTCAACAGTATATGGAATCGCAAAAGAAGATTAGTTACATTTTCTTCCCTTAGTAGCTCTGGTGCTCATGTGATTTTGTTACAGGATACAAGGCTCAGAACCAATGCAGATATTTACCCGGCACAAAAAGTATAGCCTTGGGGGCCATCTATATGGTCTACGGGTGATGACCCCTGCTCAAGGGTGGCTATTTTGTTTTAATCTATTAACATCAAAATCCAAACAGTTATGGATATTGATCCAGGAAGGGTGTTACTGCTAGATGTAATGGGACACGATCAGACTATGTGCATAGGAATAGTTTATGATCCTCAAACCAAAACTTAAAGAATTACTCTTTTCAATTTAATTCAACCTTACTTAAACACAGCCAGGAAGGTTATTTTGGGTGGTGATTTTAATTGTCCATGGGACTTGAAGGATAAGTCAGGGGGAACCTTAACAAGCATTTGTCAATGCCAAATGTTGGCTTGCTGGCATTGGCATTGGTAGTGCAGGAGTTAGAGAGATGCATAATAGGAATGGCTGTGAAATATTGAACTAACACCAGCACCCACCCTGCAGAGACTGAAAGGTGTTGGGGGTGTGCCTTTGGGCCATCAGCCATAACACTTATGCTGTTCCACCTCACCCCACCCTAAAGACTCCGACAGGTGTCGCAGTGTGCTTTAGGGTCTTCGGCCCTTATGCTCATCCCATTCCATAAGGAAATAAGCTGAGATGGATTCAGTATAGGAGAATGGGGTTAACGTTAGGGCCGAAGACCCCAAGGCACACCTCGATGCCTGTCAATGGCTGCAGGGTGGGCTGGAATGCCATGAGCATTACGGCCGACAAACCCAAGCCACACTCCCTAATGCCTGTCAGTCTCTACAGGGTGGGACATTACGCTTGGAAACCCTAACGCCCCGGGCGTTTGTTGGTCTTTTTACTCCAAATTTTCAATGTGGGCTTTTTGGGAACCCTCATGAATAGTGACACTGTGATTGCATTAATCTGTCCCAAACATTGATTTACCACAGTAACCGTGCCATTCGGTGCCACAGGTGCAAAAACATGTTTTGAGCAGGATGTGAAAAATGATAGTTGTACTGTTCATAAAGAGGTGTGAAAAAAAATGGCAATGTTGAAAATGTGGAGTGCAAATATTAAACATTGGAGTTACGAGCATGTGTAGATAATGTGCAACGCACGCCTGTAACGCGGTCATTTTTTTGAATTTCTTTCACCAAATTTTCAACATGGACTTTTTGGGACCCCACTGTTGTTTTGTTAATCAGTCCCAAAAGGTCATTCCGTGAAGTTAAGGTAAAATCACCTTTTGGAACTGAGAAATGAAATGACAGTGACTTGTTCATGAGGTGGGGTCCCAAGAACCCCATATTGAAAATTTGGGGCCAAAATTCCAAAAAATGGCTGCGATATCAACCTAAGTTGAAACCCCCATTGACTCCCATTATAAAGCTTACAGTAATTTCTTCAGTTTGCGGTTGGCCTTTGAAGAGTGCAGACGCATCCCGGTCCACAGAAGATCGCTGTTCCCGACCTCCAGAGGTAAGTATGAGGTGAGGGGGAGCGGGTGCTGAGAGGGAGGGTTGGGATGGGGTGGGGACAGGGGACAACGATGGACCATTTTCTGTTTTGTAGGTTTGAAAGAAAAAAAAACTTTGGGAACAGTTTTCTTTATTTTACAGTGAAAAAAATAAAAATAAAGGCATTTAGGCACACTGGGGTGGGCTCCCAGTGTGCCATAATAGGGGGGGGATACATGCCAACACGGGGACTGGGCATCCCGATGTTAGCTTTCCAGGAAGTGTGTGAGGGGCAGGGAGGGGGGATACATGCCGACATGGGGATTGGGCACCCCAATGTCAGTTTTCTGAGGAGTGTGTGGCAGACGGCAGGAGCCACCATATTTATTGATATGTTTCACCACGAAAGGTACACTGAACAAACACCTTGCTCCTGAAGCAAAGCTAAGTGGCAGGAGCTGACCGCTTGCTCCTAGAGCAAGGCCTGGGGGACAGAGTCCTCGGCTGCAGGAGCCGACAAGTTTGTGGGGGGGGGGGGGTAGCTGCCGCTGCAATGACAAAACTGTTTGTGATTGCAGCAGCACATTTCTTTCAAGTCTTTAGCTCTCTTTGAAGTTTCTGTCATCACCAGCATGCTCACTGATTGGTGGCTGAGGGATGACCCCACTAAAGTGTCCCCTGATTGGCCACAACACTGACACACCTCTGAAATGTGCTACTACTGCAAGATGTTGCTTGCGCACATGCAAGCCAACATAAAAATGTACTGTGATACTCATTTCTTAAAACAAATGATTGCTACAGCCGGTTTGCAAGATGCATATTGGACATTACATATCACAGGAGGACATACACATCATAGTGGACCCTTGTCCTCTCGAACGGATTATATTTTTGTCTCCAGGCAATGGGATATTTTAGAAGTAAAAATGGTAGCAGTCGCTACTTCACATCACTTTGAAGTACAGGTGAAAGTAGGGGGTCTCCTAAAGAAGGTTATGGGTGGGCCGTCCCCGTGGCACTGAGGGTTGAGGTGCTGGACGCCACACCTCGCGCCATGCCGGTGACCCAAGTTCAGGAGCGAGCTCAGGCGCCAGGGATTGGCAGGTATGGGTTGAGGATTGAACGCCCTCTGGGCTGCTCTGCTTTCTTCCCCCCACAGGGAGGGTTGGGGCATGTCCAGTGCATCAGCGGCTCCCAGTGGAGATTGGGGGCGCTGCAGTGCGTCGGATGCACATCAGCGTGGCTGATGCAGGCAGGGTTGCCGTGCACCAAGCGTCAGAGTGCACCACATGGGGGAGGGGGAAAGAATGCCAAAACAAGGAAAAAAACCTGGCTCCATGGGGCAGGCGACGGCACCTGACCCCCATGCCCACCGCCGGATCCACCTCGCCTGGCCTTCCAGTTCCTCCACCAGTGCCCCCACCTGCATCCAGGGTCTAACCTGTAAAAGTGCCCAAGAGGAGGGGTGGCCCCACCCTGGAGGGGTTAAGCTGGGGCCGCTGGCTGTAGGGGGAGGGAGAGGAGGCTCAGGGTCGAGGGGACCTCACGTGGGCAGGAACAGGAAGGATGACCGGAGTGACAAAGCATGGGGGAGGGAAAAAAAAAAGAAGGTTATGGGTAAGGGTTATTGGTGTCTTAATAATTCTATTTTGGACAATAAAGAGGCTAAAATACAGGGAGCTGAGTTTTTTAAAAGCTAGGATGTCAATGGCAGTCTGTTTTCACACTTTGATTGAATGGTGGAATGACATAAAATTGGGACTTAAATTATTTCAAACAGTAGGGGAAAACTAAAGGGAAACATTTATTTTTTAAGTTTCTTTAATTAAGGGCACAGTTGTTATGCCTTATAACACTTCAAAATACTCCAAAAGTTTCTTATAAAAATCACATAAATTGAATAAAAAATGAAATGAAGACCTTTTTATATGATAGAACAAAATCATTAAAGGTTGAACAAACTCTGGGAATACTTGGTACCAAGCAATTTGTCAATATCTTTAAAGGCCGTCAAGACTGAGTTACTAATAAAGTATTTACAGCAATTAAAGAGAAGGAGGGTAGGATACACACAGAGTTTCACGAAATTTTAGTGCCCATAACTGATAAGTTGCATATGTGGTTTGGAGAGCCCCTGCGTGTGGAAGATGGTATTGAAAATTATATTTCCAAGGACGATATGGAATCTCTGACTACAACAGACAAGGCAGTCTTAAACCAATTTATTTAGAAGAAGTGAAGAGCACGATAAACACCTTACAGTTAAAAGCAACACCTGGGCCTGATGGTCTAAGTGCTATATTTCATAAAACGTTTTCTAGTCTGTTAAGCCCGATTTTAAGAGAAAATTTCAATGACGTTAGATAATTTAAGACCTTCAGATAACATGACTCAAGCACTGCTGATATTATATAAAAAAGGGGATAGACTGGACCTGGGAAACTAGAGACGGATCTCCCTTCTGAATAAGGATATAAAGATTCAAGAAAACATTTTGGGTCAAAGGCTGAGCAAAATGGCAGGTAAATTAATAGCACACAATCAGATGTGTGCTATACTGGGGAGATCAATGAGGGATAATTTAATGCAGGTCAGAGACGTTATTGTAAGTGGCCAGTTACACAAATTACAAGGTTCTCTAATATCTCTTGATCAAGAAATCTTCGATCAAGTTCCAAGTGATTATTTCAGACACTAGCTTTCCATGGATTACCTGAGACATTTATACAATGGATACAATTGTTATGTATAAATGCTCACTTTATTTATAGAATTTTGTTGACCGGGTAGGCCCACTGAGACTAGAAGTCCCTTTTTCAGGGGCGACCTGGGGATACAGAGGGTAGTCAACTGAAATTAAACCAGATTAAGTTGTTGGTGTATTTTTCATGAATGGGGAATTTGGCCAGGACACCAAGGAAATTCCCCTACTCTTTCCGGTGGGGGATTTCGTCACGCAGTCATGGATGCTGGAGAGCGGAGTCAGCATCACGATGGTGCTGCACTACCTTTGGAGCCTCCCGCTTTACCTGGTTCTACTCTACATTGTACTTCATCGACTGATTTCTACCGGAAACAACAAGATTCACTGGAGGTACAGTTATCACTACCACTTGACGGTCACATCAACGTACCTAATGCTACTTGTCCTCAGGATCCCTCTTCTACTACTTTGCTTTCTGATAACGCCTTGCAAACGGAACGTATTGCTTCACAGTTGCGGGTTCCCCCGCCATAGAAACATAGATTTTGACGGCAGATAAGGACCACTAGGCCCATCTAGTCTGCCCAGTTCCCTACCTACAGGATAGGCCGCAGATCCTAGTTAACCAACAGCCTATTTCTTCCTACCCCCCACAAGAATTGCCTTATGTCTGTCCCATGCATTCTTGAAATCTCCCACAGTTTTAGACCCCACAACCTCCTCAGGAAGGCTGTTCCATGCATCCCTACCTCTCTGTGACATAATACTTCCTCACATTGCCCTAGAACCGCCCTCCTTCTATCTTTAAATTGTGTCCCTTGTTCTTGTAAGTCTCTTTTCTGAAAGATGCTACCCTCTTGGACTTTGTTGATTCCACTGAGGTACTTAAGCGTTTCTATCATGTCCCCCCTCTCCCTTCTTTCCTCAAGGGTATACATATTAAGCTCCTTTAGTCTCTCCTCATCGGCTTCTCTTGCAGACCCTGCACCATTTAGTTGCCCTCCTCTGGACTACCTCTATCCTGTCTATGTCCTTGCGGAGATGAGGTCTCCAGAACTGGACACAGTACTCAGATGGGTCTCACCAACTGTCTGTACAGAGGATAACAACTTCCTGTTTTCTGCTGCTGATGCCTCTCCCTATACATCCCAGTATACCCCAGCCCTCCCTACTGCCTTCTCACATTGATTGCTAACCTTAAGGTCATCTGATATGATTACCCCATGTCCCTTTCCTTTTGTTGTTGTTACTACCTCCTCACCCACTGTATTCTTCCCCAGGGTTCTTGTTTCCCAGGTGCATTATTTTGCACTTCTTTGCATTGAATCCTAGCTGCCATACTTCTGACCATTCCTCCAACCTTGCCAAGTCCCTTTTCATCCTTTCCACGCCTCCTTGTGTATCAACCCTGTTGCAGATCTTTGTGTCATCTGCAAAAAGGCATACTTTTCCTTCCAGTCCCTCTACAATGTCACTGATGAAGACATTAAAAAGGACTGGACCCAATACTGAATACTCCCCAGTGCACTTCCATTATCGAAGGGGCTGCGACAGGCTCGTCGCACTCGGGAGATTCCCCTATTCCGCCTAGCACATCTCAATTGCCGCAGCCTTCTCACTTGCCTATTTCTGCTTCTACTTCTACGTCGGACATTGTAAGGACACGATTTGGACTTTCAAAAGGGACTTCAGCGGGAGATCCCTCTTGGACCACCTCAACTGCATTATGCAACGCTGGCTGGACTGAAACAGCGTCAGGATCATGGACCCTGACCCATCTTGGGATGAGGAAAGACATGGTGTTTTGTTCTCCCCCTCCAGGCCTGCACCTATGAGCTCCAACGAGGTACCTATCTTGCAACAGGACTCTATTCTGTTACCTGTTCATTGTAATGTGCCTACAGCAGCTTGGGGGATGTAATGGATGCGGCTGATAATTTAGCAGCTAAACTGACTATTGTACATGACTCTGATTTAATCCATCTATCTTCACCTTCTGCGGAGAAACTTACACATCACGCTCCTTCTTCCCCTACTCAGGCTTTAGACATTATACAGGCCCCACCTAGCCTTCTAGACACTGACTTACCCCCTCCGCTATCCATTTTAGATGACCCTGGAGAGGGTACCTCCTCCACAACTCCCCCTTTACGTCCTGCTCCGGTGACCCCCCCTTCAGTTACCCACTCTGGCCCTATGCTTTCTGACTTATTCAAGAACAAACTAGAGCAAGCCCCATACAGAAATGCTGTTCGTCTCCATTATAGAGGTGGGCTTAAGGAGTTCCCGGACAGGTATTATGTTGCTCGCACATTACTAAAAGGCACCATGCAATACCAAGCTTCCAACATATATGTATTGATACATGTTTCTGGGGAGGAAACGTTTGATGTTACCTTTAAAACCACAATTGGTTTGGAAAAATTCTGGCATAAGTATGCTTCCTTCAAGAACACTGCTCCCTGGACTCCATTTTATGTTATCCCCCTTACCAAACCTTCCATACGTACAGTCACCGTTATGTTTCGGAACGGGGGGGTAAGCGTCAGTGACATAAATCATTGGCTACCGAAACACTGCACAGTGTTATCCCTCCTGAGGCATTTTAGGCTGAGAGGCCTCTGAATGAGGAGGTGGAAGTTCAAAGTCAAGCTCTTTTCAGTCAATTCTGAAATTCAACACATTCCTAACAGTTTCTTTTTAGGTAAAGACCGAGGCGTATGCTTTTATGGGGGTCAGCCCAGGGCTTGCTACAAATGTGGAGCACACACTCACCTGAGTAGCACGTGACCTCTTGAAATGTAGTCTTTGTGGGGGTTATGGTCATCCAAGTGTCTCTTGTTTAAATGTCTTTAAATGCAATTTATGTGACGAACCAGGGCACGCTTACCACCAGTGTCCTTGGGCTAGCAAAAGCAGTAAGGGAGGCTGGGATCCTGATGTGTTGGTACAGAAGGCACAGGATAACAGACAGGAGGTCCCCACTTCACGAGTATCAGTTTCTGACCTTATGGATACTGCCCCCCATTTCCCCTTCAGCGCTTAGTGAGATTCCACCTACAATGCAGGACCACCCTACCCCTGATATACCTGCACCCATTTCTTTGCCCTGTCCTGATGCCAATATAGTAACCACTTCTGCTGAACAGGAAGGTTTCAAACCAAACCCAGCAGACGGGTCACAAGGGCTGCTGCACGGGAGTCTGTGAAATCCTTTGACCTCCCCCTTTCTAATCCCTTTGAATGTCTTAAAGGAGGTAAGGCAGAGTCAGATGGAGAATCTGACATTTCGGTTCATCATTCAGACGTTGAATTTTTCACACCCAAACCTCCTGATGTGTCTCGTAAAAAATCTGGTAAAACTCTTAAAAATAGCAAAAAACGGAAAAATATGACAATCACGGACGGCAGTGGATGATATTACATTTCCTCATGACATCACTTACAGTAGCCACTCTTAATGTCTGTAGCATTAAAAACTACAAGAAGAGAATGGTCTTCCTTCATTTAGCTGCTTCCCTGCCCCTTGACATTCTCTTTATTCAGGAAACACATATTTCCTCCTTGTTTGAGGTACAACATCTCAAACGCAGCTGGATTAAAGGGCCTTCTTATTGGACCTTTGGCGACTGTGTTGCTGATGGGATAGCTATTCTGTTCTTTTCTACACATTTCTCTATTGCCCGCGTTATTGATATTTCTCCTGGCAGAGCCTTTATAATTGATTGTACATTCAATAATTATCAGCTTCACCTACTTAACATATATGGTCCACAAACGAAAGCTTCTCGTATTGCATTATTTCAATTATTTAAACCGTATTTATGCACCACGAAACATATTATCTGGGGGGGTGATTTTAATTGTTCCTTAGATACTACATATCGCACTGCAGAACGGAAGAAGATTTATTGTGACTCTCTAGCTTTATCTGACATAGTAAAAAGAATGAATCTTACTGATGCCTACCGCTCCTTACATACTACAGTTGGTCATACATATCATCGGTCGCACTTTCATACGAGAACTATTTATTTTCTTCACCACACTGTATTGCACAAACAGCCACCCTATGACCCTTAGAGATCTCTGATCATTCCTTACTTTCTTGTACTTTCTGTGTTGGTCATCCTCCTATCTCATTCCTTCCTCCCTCTCCTATCTGGAAATTGAATGCTTCTCTTATCTCTACTCTAGAACTACAAGATCGCGTACAACTTCTATTCCGTGCTCGAATTTCAGTTCTATGCTTTTATGATTCTTTACTACAGTGGTGGTTTGACACTAAGTCAGAACTTAGATACCTTTTTCAATCAATGGGCAAACGAACAGCCTGTGATGCGTACATTACCTACTTATTACATAGAAATCACTTATATAGATTATTATCTTTATCCACCACATCTTCTATAGATTACTCTTCCCAAATAGACTCCGTTAAACGTCAGAAGATCTCCTATCAATATAATCGTGCCCGTACATTAGATTTCTTCATGAGAGTCGGATCTTCACACTTGCCTTCTACAAACCCGTTTACTGCACACAAAGATAGAATATCACACACGGTAAAGAATGGTTTATTTAATCAGGATGGCATCATTACTTATACCACACAAAATATGCTAGCAATAGTACAATCCCATCTACAACATTTATTTTGTAAACTGACTCCTTTACCACCCAACTTTACTACAATTTTTTCTGCTCCATTTCCTCAATTCCCTGACCATTGTGCTCAGGCCCTGGTTGCTCACATTACACAGGAAGAAGTAGCTACTGCTATCGCTCATTTAGCATCACAAGTCTCTCCAGGCCCTGACAGATTGACTCATGAATTTTATAAAACTTTCAAAGATAATCTCCTAGACATTCTGACACAAGTTTTCAACTATATTTTGGTCTGCCCTGAGACTACTACGGATTTTGCTTTATCATTTTTGAAATTTATCTACAAAAAAGGTGACGCTCATGATTTATTAAATTGGAGACCTTTACATCTCCTTAACACCGATTACAAATTACTAGCACGTATTCTAAATACTAGGTTAGCACACCTGGCCCCTGACCTAGTGGATTCAGCTCAGTCCTGTGCTATACCAGGGTGCTCTATACAGAACAATTTATTTCTCCTCCGGAAAATCTTTGAGGCAAAAAAACACAATACACTCACAGGTTATATACTTTCCTTGGACCAAGCGAAAGCTTTTGACTCTGTACAACATACATATTTACTATATATTTTACACTCTTATGGTATCCCTGATCAATTTATCCAATGGATCACACATCTCCTTCCTATGGCATATTTTACACCTCTGGTTAATGGTCATCAGGGTACTACCTTACTTCAGCAGACAGGCCTCCGTCAGGGATGCCCTTTAAGCCCGTTATTATATGCTTTCACATTAGATCCTATTATAAGACATAATTTGTGGGATTCTCACATTGTTGGCCTTGAGCCGCACCCGACACTACCTTCTGTTAAAATTTCTGCTTATGCAGATGATGTTGTACATTTTGTTAAGGATAAACGATCAGGAGACTGTGCTATAGACGTCTTTCATTCCTTTTCCAAACTCTCGGGTGGTACTCTTAATTTAAGTAAAAGTGTTACTATCCCTTTAGCTACTGACCCTATTCAGATTACTGATGTAGGCGTAATTCCGCTATGTTTAACCCCACACCGTATTTTGGGTATTTGGTTTAATGTTCCAAATCCGACAATATTTAATTGGGAACATTGGAGAAGCGAAAGTTGCCCTATGGAAATCCTGGAAATTGGGTAAGAAAAAGAGAGTATTAGTGGTAAAACAATTTCTTCTTCCGATTTTTTTATATCTTAGTTATGTATATGCCCCTCCCTGTACACTAGAAACCAGACTTTTGAGCTTATTTTTTCAAATGATTTGGGGGAGTTGTTTAAACCCTGTTAGACATCCTTATACATACTTACCTGTAAAACAAGGAGGGCTTAACATGGTGAACCCTATAATTTTTTATTTGTCTTTTTTTCTTTCCCAATTATTTTCTAGACTCCGCTCAGTTACTCATGTTTGTGATACATGGATTGTTTATCACATGCATAATATCTGGGATAACTGGAGTTTACTTCCCCCTATCCTTGCCCACATCCCTGGTTCCCCTACTTATGCAATAGATAGCTTTAGGAAATTACGCAGCTGGAAGCTTACTAAAGTATCTATTACATCACTTTCAAGGAAACAGTTGTATGAGTTTCTTCTTAATCTTTTCCGGCCTTATATACAATTCCCAATTTGTCCCCCTTCCAGTACCGGGAATGCCTTATTAATGTTACAAGAAGGCCGTATTCCTTTACACATGTGGGACATTACATGGTTATGCTGTCATGGCTGCTTACCGGTCAGGGGGAACCTTAAACATAAATCATCTCAAGAGAGATATTGCCCTAGGCCTTCCTGCCTTGATACTGAGGAAACCATGTCTCATTTTTTTCTAGAATGTCCGAAGGTACTGTTATTCTGGGAAACACTGGCAAACAAATGGAAATGGCAATTTCTTAGCCATATCGCATATCAAATGTTAATATTGAATGATTTTTCTTTTTCACAAATACCATGTCACCCTAGTACACTCAGAGTGATCCTTTCAGTTTGTAAGTTTTATTTATGGCAAGCCCGTTGTCAATTTACTTTGCAACAGATCAGATTGCCTCCTCACACTATTATTCAACATATTAAAACTGCTTTGTTGATTCAAAAAAAATTCAGAGTGTCGTAAACTTTCAACTCCCTATGCTACTTCCTTATGGACTAATATCCAATTTTTGCATTAATGACATCTCTCTTATAGCTTACCTATTGTTTTCCTCACGATGTTTCTTTACATTTGAATGGACATGTTTTGAATCTCATGTGTCATAAAGTTTCATTTGTTTGCTTTATATACACTTGATGTTATGTTTCCTTGTCTAATAAAATTTACCTACTCTTTTCAAGAAGTACCATGGGATCTTTAACGTGCACCTGAACAACTACGAGAACAGGCAGATGGGACCTCGGTTTAATGTCTCATCCGAAAGACCGGTTTTAATCCAGCAATTAATGGTACAGTGGGCACAAGGATCAATATAGCCAGGGAAGTTAGAGAGGGATGCCCACTCAGTCCATTATTATTGTATCTGTTCTGTATTGACATTTTAATTTGCAAAGTAAGTCAATCATCAGTGGTCCATGGTATTTTGATTAATTACAATATATGACAATTCAAGATTTCTACTTATGCAGATGATATTTGTTTATATGTGGAAAGTTTGCAATCATGTCAGGAGGCACTGTCATTGATAAAACAATACACTAAGCTGTCTGGAGCCAGGATAAATATATATAAATGCAAAGTCTTTTGTTTAGGTCTTTCTAAAGATCTCAGATTACAATAATTATTTGATATTCCAGTAATAGAATCAGAGACTATGTTTTGGGCATAACATTAGGTGATTTTTGATATGGATATGGCGAACTGGGAAGAAAAAATCAGAGGGTGAAAGGAAAGTAAATATATGGAAATCCATGCAGATTACTAAGCAAAAAAAGAATATACTTAATAAAAACTTTGATACCCGTCTTCTTGCATCCTTGTTACGTATTCCCTTCCCCGCAAGAACTAGAAACAAAACTATATGGTGTATTTTTTCAGGCTTTATGAGGGAGTCGGCTTAATCCTATTCGTAGGAACTTTACATATCTCCCTGTGCATAAAGGGGGTTTCAAGTTCAAGTTTATTGCAGGAAAGACTCCGTTGAGCAAGCTCATTCACAAGGAGGTCCTCAGGCACATACACATACAGTTCGCAATTACATAGACAGGAGATATAAAATGTAGAACAACAAAGAAAAATATATAATACAAGAGGTATACACAATAGAAGTCCTTATGCTATATATGCAGTACATTCCAGCTTTAACCATGCCCTAAATTATGCAACACATTTCAGCTTAATAAGTAGAGGCCCAGTTGGTTCCTAGGAAGTCGACTTGGCATTGGGGGCCTAGTAGCACCTACATACATCTTTTAATTTAGAGATAGCTAGTGTTTTGTAGGAGTTAATTGATACGATGCTGGTTAGCTGGTTTAGCGATGGTAAATCCCACAGTCTTTTTAATTAATTGTTCTTTCAGCTGTATTATTGTCCTTGTTTTCTAAGATGTCCACTTTATACTTTGGGTAAAAGAATGGATAGAGTCCATATTGTCACTCTGGGAGGCAAATAAGTGAATTTTTCACACTAGATTACAGAGAGCTCAGATTCCCAAATATATGAATTTGGCACTAAAGTAAGTAAAATTGTGGAAATTAACACCAAAACACTTTAGAACTTTAACTTCTGCATAGTCACATAATTGATTCCTATTTTTCAGAACCTTTAGTTTTATCATACGGATCAGCTCAGTCAACATCTGAGACCCTATGACAACTAACGGAGTCTAGGCTCCTAAGACAGATGTGGGATATGGTAGAATATGGGTAAGAAACACTCATAAGCATAAGCAGGTATCAGAAAGTTTTTGTCCTAGGGATACTTGTAATGGGGTTTTTGAAACACAAGAAAGTACAGTTATATAAGAACTTACCATAAGAGTAGATCTTCGAGAGGAGCTCTTGCAGCAGGTGATAACCATAAGGACTGAGCTGCCAGGTGCTAGGACCACGTGGAAAACTTCTAGCTAGCAGTATTCAGTGTGGCGTCTGTCCTATGTTATAAAAGGGGTGGTCCCTCAGCCCATCCCCAGTTCTCCTGCCAGAGACCCCAGCATGTACAGAAATAGGAGAACTGAGGTTGTTCCTCTTAAATGAGGAAAGCAGAAGTGCTGCGATGGAGAAACAGCAGTCAGGGGAAGGAGGGAGGGAGGGAATGCAGTGCCTGCTGCAAGAGTTCCTCTCGAAGAGCTACTGTTATGGTAAGTTCTTACATAACTGTACTATCTTACTTCAAATGGGCTCTTGCAGCAGGCAATAACCATAAGGACTGAATCCCAAGCAGTAGAGGAATAGACTCAGTCAACTGGGAGGAGGACAGTATAAGCAATATGAACTTTATTACAGGAGGCCCTGGAAAACTTCAAGTCTGAAACTGGCTCTATGCCTAGAGACAATGCACAAACTGTAATGTTTAATGAAAATATGGACAGAACTCCAAGTGGCAGCTGCGCAAATGTTTGCCGCAGACACATTTCTGAAGGAGACAGTGGAGGCAGCTATACCCCTGGTAGAATGACCTTTGATCTGTCCTGGCAAAGGCTTATCGTACTTGCGGTAGCAATAAACAATGCAATTAGATAACCACTTAGATAAACACTGTTTGGAAACAGGAGCCCCCCTCTTTCCTGGGGGCAAACAAAACAAACTGGTCAGATTTCGTGAAAAGGATGGGTGTGGTCCAGACAGAAACGAAGCACCCAATGAACATCTAGAGTATGAAGTAAAGCCTCCCCCTGATTAGAATACTCAAGAAAATAAACAGGCAAGTGGATAGACTGATTCAAAGTAAACTTGTACACCACCTTAGGCAAAAACTTAGGATTGGTTCACAAAATATCCTGTCTTTGTGGAAAACCAAGTGAGGCTCTTTACACATCACAGCCTGAAGCTCAGAAATCCCCAGAACTGAAGTAATGGCAAATAAAAACAATGCTTTCCATGACAGAAAGTGCAGCTCACAGTCTGCAGCAGGTTCAAAGGGAGGTGAGCTTCTCCAAAATAAACAACAAATCCCATGGTGGAACTGAGTCCTGAATGGGAGGTTTCAAATGAAGAATACCCCACAAGAAGGTGCGCGGCAGGTCCAGCTGAGCAAAATATTTGCCTTCAATGGGTGCATGGTACACAGAGATGGCGGAAAGATGCACCTTGATAGAGGAGTAACCCAGGCCCAAGTCTGAAAGAGAGAGGTGGTACTCACTGGACAAGTGAAGAGATCCAAATGCTGGGCGGTAGCCCAGATGGATAACCGCTTCCACTTCATAGCATAAGTGGCTCTGGTGGAAGGCATCCTGGTGGCCACCAGAACATCAGCCACCCCAGAAGTGACCCCAAATCGTGCGATGGCTAAGTCTGAAGGAGCCACACATGGAGATGAAGAGACTTGAGGTCCGGGTGAATCAGAGCACCCTAATTCTGTAAGAGCAGGTTGGAGCAAAGGGGCAGGGAAGAGGAGGTTCCACTGTCAGCTGTTGCAACAATGGGAATCATATCTTTTTGAGGCCAGTAGGGAGTTATCAGAATCACATCTGCCGTCTATGATTGCAACTTGAGAATGCTCTGCAGAAGCGAGGAGGAAGGAAGGAAAGGCATACAGAAACCTCCCTGTCCAAAAGAGGGACAACACGTCTCACCAGAAAACACCAGGCCCTGGATCTAGCAAGCAGAAATTGGGCAGTTTTGGGGATGCAAAGAGGTCCATCTCGGGATGACCTCATCTGTCAAAGAGGTATTCGACCATGGAGGACAGGAGCTCCCACTCATGAGTTTTTGACCTGGACTGGCTTAGGCTGTTAGCCAGGACGTTTTGGATGCCTGGAACATGAACTGTAGTTAGAATTAGGTTGCGCTCTATGGCCCAATGCCAAACTCTCATGGCCTCCCAGCACAGGGGTATGAGTCTCCCTTGCTTGTTGGTGTAATAGACTACCGACATGTTGTCCGTCTGAATCAAGAGAGGGCCTGGGAGATGGCTCTGAAAGGCCCGAAAGGCAAGGAGGGTTGCTTGCACCTCAAGCACGTTGATGTAGAGATGCTGCTCTTGCTGAGACCAGGTCCCTTGGGTCTGACAGTCTGCCAAGTGGTCACCTCAGCCCAGACAGGATGCATCTGTTGTGAGAATCTGACTTGGAGATTCCGCATGGAAGGGAACCCCTCTAATGAAGTTGGAGGGGTTCATCCACCAAGACAGTGTCTGCCGCATAGGACAGGATACTAGGATCACTTGTTCCAAACTGT
Source organism: Neoceratodus forsteri (assembly GCA_016271365.2). Lineage (NCBI taxonomy): Eukaryota > Metazoa > Chordata > Ceratodontiformes > Ceratodontidae > Neoceratodus > Neoceratodus forsteri. Next base: position 1,500,284,245 of record CM057450.1, on the reverse strand, counting down.
CCGTGCACTAGTCCCACTGATTCCATAGGGTACACTAATGCACCCTCATGTGCGGGCGGGCGGGCCAGTGGAACAGTGACTATGGCCACTGCCATGTGCCCTAAGAGTCTGAGGAATGACCTGGCCTGGATTTGGCATGATGAAGACACCAATTGGGCCTGTGCTCCCAGGTGGTCTGCTCTGTCTGGAGGCAGGAAGGCTTGGCCCTGAGCCAAATCCAAGATTGCCCCAATGAACTGCAGTTGTTGCCTTGGCCAGAGGGAGGACTTGAGCAGGTTCAGGGTGATGCCCAGTGTCCGAAACAAACTGAAGGTGATCTCCATGGTCTGGAGCAGCTGACCTATGTAGGGGGCTGTGAGGAGTCAATTGTCGAGGTAGGGAAAGACATAAAGACCCTGTCTTCTGAGGGCTGCAGCCACCATTGCCAGGCACTTGGTGAAGACACGAGGAGCTGAGAAAAGGCCGAAGGGTAGGGCCTTGAATTGGTAGTGGTTCTCCTGGAAGCCAAAGTGCAGGAACTTTCTGTGGGGCCAGAAAACCTGGATGTGGAGGTAGGCATCCTGCATATCCAGGGAGCAAAGCCAATCTCCTTGGTGAAGAAGGGGAAGAAGATCCTGAAGAGTGACCATCCTGAGGCATTTGTATTCTATAAACAGATTCAGGTGGCTGAGATCCAGAACTGGTCTCAGATCACCGGTCTTCTTTGGGATCAGGAAGAAATGGGAATAGAAACCCTTTCCCCTTTGGCACAAGGAAACAGGTTCTATGGCCTTTTTGCTCAGCAGTGCCTGGATCTCCTCCTGGATAAGGGTAATATAATCTGGAGGATAGTGAGAGTGCAAGAGAGGGTTGTCTGAGGGTGGCTCTTGAAATCTGAGAGTATGTCCCCTTTCTACTAGCTGAAGCACCCACTGATCTGACGTAATTCTGCACCATCCATCCAGGTAGAGGGAGAAGTGACCCCCACCGCCTCCCCCAAAGCCTCTGCTATGGGAGGGGGGTTGGACAAGGAGTCATGCTGAAGCACCCGGGATGGACAGGGTGGCAGGGGAGGCCCTAGGGGCTCTAGGGGCTGATGCTTCTGTCACCTGGGAGGGGGCCTTACGTTTGAAGGCTCCTCTGGGCTGCTGTCCCCAGGACGGCTGACGCTGGTTCCTCTGAAAGGGCTGACGCTGTTGCAGTTTTGACTGGGAGCGGTATAAAGAATGTGCTGACTTTAGGGCCTAGCCAGATTCCTGCAGGCGGGAGATAATGTTCTGGACATCCTTGCCAAAGAGTATCGACCCGCTAAAAGGAGCATCAAGGATGTTGGCCTGCACACTAGGGGGAAAGCCGGAAACCCTGAGCCAAGAATGGCAGCAAGTACAAATGCACATGGCCGCCGCTCGGTCGGCCACGCCAGCAGTATCATGGGACACCCTTAGGACATGATTTCCGATGTCCCACCCTGACTTCAGAGGTTGGATCAACTGAGACTTAGAAGTGTCCTTTGGGAGGGTTTGCACCAATTCCACAGCTTTCTCCCACAGGGCAATCTGGTATTGGACCATGTGGGCTAGGAAGTTCAATGACCGAATGGCCAAAGTGGCTGAGGTATATACTTTTTTACCCAAGAAGTCCACCTGTGCAGACTCCTTATCTGAAGGGTACGTGCTGAGGTGCCTGGGTATTTTAGTACGGTCGTGAGCAGTGTTCATGACCACTGAGTCAGCCACTGGATGCTCCCCATAAAAAGGCTTGTCCCTGGGGACGTGGTAAAGCCTGTCTGCATTCTTAGGTAGGGCTGGGGTGAAAGATGGGTGATTTCAAGCAGCTCTGTTGACATCCTCGAAGGAATCAATAAGGGGAGGAATAACCATAGGCAGAGTGTCCTTCTTATGGAGAAAGGTTCCCAGGTGTCGGCATTCCGGGCCCAGTTCCTCAGAGTCCCAGCCCATGATTGACTGAATGTGCCGCATGACATCCAGGAAAGTTGGATCATCAGGAGGGGATCTGGGGCTATCCCTGGGTTCCTCAGGTTTGGAGAGTAACCGGGAATCCTCAGATCCTCCACTGAGGAGGAGGAGGAATCCCCCCTCCCGGACGGTTCTGAGTCTGGGACTGGCATCAGTGGATGGCGATCCTTCTTGCGCTGGTCCTCCTTATCACTGGGAGACTGGGGAGTGGAAGACAGAACCCGGACCAGTGAGGGAGAAGATTTCCTTGGAGTTGGGGTAGAAGGCCCCTTCTGGGGTTCCTTGTTCTTCATGAACTCACACCAAGCCATGAACAAAGCAGTGTAGCCCAAAGGTGGTGGTAGGGGAGGTGGTGTCGGGTGGCAATATATGGGATCCCCTGGTGTTGGTCCCTGAGGCATCGCAGGTTTTGGCATCAGTCCTTGGGGAACCAAGTGACCGGACGATGGCTCATGTGGGGAAGGGCTAGCCAGCGTCTGTTCAGCAGACAATGGTTGCAGCTGTCCTGAAGGAGAGGCAGGCACTGGCTGTGACTTAACCAATGATGGTGAAGGCATTGCCAGGGTCGATGCTCATGTGGCCAGCTACAGCTGTGGATAAGGGGGCTGACACTTGTCAGGTGAAGCAGTCCATGCAGGTGTATCCCGTGAAAGGGAGGAAGCTCCCGTTGGAGACAGTGGCATCGCCCATGAGGGAGAGGTGAGTGCATGCTCCTGGCATCGCTTAGATATGTCAGTCTCTGAACGTAAGACCAACGTAGGCAGTGCCAAGCTGGAGGGGTGGTGGGCCAAGACCCACTGTCCAAAGAACCGGTCGAGCCTCCTGGCTGAGAACCCGCTGGGAAAAGGTGCCTGAGCTTCAGGGGCTTGGGGCTGGGGAAGACGTCCGAAGCCCGGAAGTGCCTTCGCCTGAAATGGTGATGAGGATGGAAGGCAAAGACACGGGCAGCCCAGAAGGAGTGAGGGCTGCCGGTGAAGGAGGGACCGACCTCCCATGGGAGGAAGATCCAGAAATGGCCGATGACTTGTGCGGTGACCTGGAGTGGGAAACTGACCAGAACAGATCCCTATCCTTGTCCCATTGCTTGTGCTTCATGCTCAACTTCTTCTCTTTGTGGGAAGAAGCAGAAGCCCTGGAGGCTGGGGAGGAAGAAGAGCTTTTGCCCTGGAGCTCCTTCTTCATCATTGCTAACTTCTGCTGCAGAAGGAAAGCCTGAAGGGACTTTGAGCAGCACCTCTGTGTGGCCTGGTTAAACTCCTTGCAGTGCTGGCAGGCCTCAGTGTCATGGTTAGGGCCTAGGCAGAGCAGGCATGAGGAGTGGCCATCCTTAGCAGGGATCTGCTTGCCGCAGGCACACTTCATTCGCCGGTCAGAAGACATTACTGGAGAAGAAGACATACAGGAACATGAAGAAAAATAAGAAACGATGTTAAAATGTGAAAATACAAAACTGCAGTTGAAAAGCAATAAAAATGGTGGTCGACTAGAAGCAGGAGTCGGTGGAGGTCCAATCTGCGTGGGTCAACAGCAGGAAAAGAACTAGGGATGGACTGGGGGACCACTCCTTTTAGACCATAGGATGGATGTCTGCATGCCGACGTCGGGGGCAGTCCCTCGCTGTATACTGTTACCTAGAAGTTTTCCATGTGGTCCTAGCATGGGTGACTCAGTTCTTACGGTTACTGCCTGCTGCAAGAGCTCCCTCAAAGTAAGATAATTTGTTTCTTACCTGTCCCTAATATTATAGCTTTTTGGGACCATACAGCTCAAGTTATGAAGTGTTCTGAATTTCAAAGTATGACTTATGAAGTGTTAATCCTAGGAATTTATTCAGGGATATGGAAAAAGCATCACTTGAGTACTCTTAGAGTCTTATGTGGTATACTAAAATATACTGTATAACAGAATATATTCACGTCCGCTAATATTAGCGCTCTTAGTCACAGAAACTTATTTGCACCGGCTAATGTTCGCGTTTTGCTAGGTGCGCTAAATTTGAAAGGAGTGGAAAACATTAAGAATCAAACTGAAGCACAGTTAATTGTACCTGCTGGTAGCATTTCTGTAAATCACTGTCAATTACAGCAATCAGTTGGCTGTCATGACTACAGTGACCTGCTAGAACAGTAATCTGCTGGTGTCAGCACTGTCAATTACAGCAATCAGTCGGCTGTCATGACTATAGTACCAGTATACTACTGCCCTACCTTAATCAAGCAGTTTTGGCGTTTCCTAGTTCCACTCCGCAGTTCAGACAGCACACTTACAGCTTACAGCACGCTTACATAATGTCAATTCTTCAGTGGATTAAGTCAGACAAAGCTGCAAAACGAGAATATCCTGTTGATGTAGGGGATGTTTCGAGTGAGCAACTTACGCAGTATGGATTAGACAGTGACACGGCAAATAGCATTGTTGTTGAACTAAAAGCATGTAATCCACCACCGCCAAAAAAACGCTGTCCATCTACCTACACCACTTATTTAGGTGAAGTCCGATTTGAAATTGGTAGATATGCAAGGGAGAATGGTGTAATGTCTGCTGTGCTTTACTATCATTCGAAGTATCACAGCACCATAAATGAATCTACTGTGTGCGATTTTAAAACTGACTACAGGAAACGATTAATGCAGACCCAAAATACGAGTACTCTCCCACCCTCACTGCCAACAAAACCTAAGAGCAGGACAACTTTATTAATAGAGGATGTGGAGGAAAAATTTAAAAGTACTATTAGAAGCCTGAGGGTGCAGTAATCAACGCACGGGTGGTGCATGCCTTAGCAACTGGCATAGTCAAGTCAAACTGTCCCCAGATACTAACAGAGAATGGTGGTAGTGTATGCATAACCACAAAATGGGCTTGGGGATTTCTTAACCGTATGGGGTTTAGCAAAAGGAAAGGCACCAAGGCTGCCCGTAAAACACCACTGGACTTTGTCAAATTGAAACAAGTTTTCCTTGCTAGAATTGCCAGGGCCGCAGCGCAGGAACTGATCCCTCCTGAGTTAGTTGTAAATTTGGATGAGACTGGGGTCAATCTCATCCCAGTATCACAAAGGACCATGGCTGAAACTGCGTCACAAGTGGCTTTGACTGGCCGAGGTGATAAACGACAAGTGTCGGTTGTCGTTGCATGCACGCTTTCAGGAGATCTGCTACCGCCTCAAGTCATTTACTGCGACAAAACTCCTGCTTGCCACTCGATTTGTAAATTCCCCAAGGACTGGTCCATCACCCACTCACCAAACCACTGGGCAAATGAGATCACCACAATAGGATACATAGAATCAGTACTCGCCACCCATCTGGAGAAAACAAAACTGTCTCTTGGGCTGCCACGTGAGCAAAAGGGTCTTCTGATTATGGATTTGTTCAGGGCCCACACTACGGCATCAGTAATTCAACAACTGGAAGAGGCAGGGTACATCCCTGTTTTTGTGCTGGCATCCTGTACAGACTTACTTCAACCACTGGACCAATGCTGAATAAACTGTTTAAGGATGAGTTAAAGCACTGTTTTACAGACTGGTATGCTGGCCTAATCTCTGCACAGATTTCTGAAGGAGCAGCAAATGTACGAGTCAATCTCAAGATGTCAGTTGTCAAAGAGAAGCATGCATGCTGGCTGGAGTCTAGTTTTAACAAACTAAAAGAGAAAAGAGATGATTGTATCCGTGGATTTGTAGAATCGGGTGTTAAAGAAGCGCATGAAAAAAGCTTGGATGAACCGATCGGTGAGTGCTGTCATCCATTCCATTCTATGCTGTCAGTTAGTTGTAAAATGTAAGTGCAGCATTTTTTCTGTTTATAAGCGTGTTTTCCCTCATCTATTTCTTTCAGATAACTTGTCAGCAGATTAACTGGAGAATTAAGATCGCATGAAATCTACTGTATTGCTTGCTGTCCGCATAAACTGTGGTGTCTTTGCACTTTGCATCTTTGCTTTTTGCATTTCATTTATTTTATTTTCAATTAAGTATTGTTATGAGTTTGCTGTGAATTGATTAAATAAAGGTGATGGATATACTGTGTACAGCTTTAGGGTATTTCTGGTATTGTTGATCCTATCTAGTATTGTTGGTTCTATCAGTGTTCGCCTACACCAACACCGCAACATGGAGGTTTGCATAAATCGGAAATATTCACTATCCCTTTAAATTTGCGCTTTTGTAGAAAACGCTAAAATAGCGAAAATAAAAGGATAGCAAATATTTCCTGGTATACAGTATATGGCAGGCAAGATGTAAATGGGCAGGGTTCATTTTTGGGTGGGGGAATGGGACAATTGGCACACAGTTTTTAATTTTGACCCCACTTTCTTCTACCCTGGGGGCAACTTGCTCAGTGTTATTGAGGTTTTAAACTGATCTTTTATGAATCTGGGCTCAGCTGAACAATATGACCCATTTTTTTTTCATTTGACCATCAGTTTTTATACCCAGTGGGTCAATATCCCACATAGATAAATATCTGAAATTAATCCTGAATGGGTAATATATTAACAGTATTAGAGGCAAAGTGATTTGTTTGCCTATATTCAGAGACAAGTATAGCCACATATTGCATAGAAGAACAGAGATTACCAAAAAAGTAGACAATGTTTTTATGGAAATGTTGTAATGGATGGGTGGGATAGAGGTGAAAGATTTCATTGCTCTGTTTAATGCATTTTTTTTCTGAACATATTGGAGTTTTTGCTAACTACTGTTATTATGCATATTTTGTAACCTGTGTATAATGTCCCTATGTGAAGTACAATTTTTTTTCCCCAATAGAAACTTCCCCAACTCTTACATAAGTGCCTTGGGTATTTATGTTTCATCTGAGGATGGCATACCCCAACAGTACAGCATCCCCTTAATGCTGCACTCAGGTGCCAGCATTTATAGTTTGAGCCCAGCCCCTGAGTGGGTCAAGAACCCACAACCTTCTGGTCCAAAGGTGGATATGCTACCAACTGAGCCATGCTGACACTTATTTAAAGAGATGCCTGACTAGATTTGCTGTGCTGTCAGTTACCACCTTGTAAAGCTGTGTTATTTTCTACCTATAAACTTGTCTTTAATAGCACTATCTTTAAAAGAAAATGCACAAAGCATGTTGCCTTTCCAGTTCTTCAGTAACACGTGGCTGCTGGAAAGTCACAGGCTGCAAATAGTAAAAAGGAAATATCGTTTTGCATGGTTCACATGATTTCTAATTAGAGCAGTGCTATTCAGATGTTCAGGCAACTGTAAACCACCCCGACAAGCTTAGAAACACCAAGACGGGCCTAAGAAGGGAGCAGATTTAGAGAACAAAGAAGAAATACAGTGCCAAGGATTAAAATAAAATGTGAAAGGATGAGGCTGAGGGCCGAGTGAAGGCATGAGATGTACTGCACCCCCTGTCTACTTTCAAAGTGTTCCCTTTCTTTTTCTGCATACTTACGCCTTTCTTTTTCTTTATCACCTATCCTTTCTTCTTTCTCATCCTTGTGGGTTCCCAAATACAGTACCAGCACTTGGGAACAAGATCCACTTTCAACACGGTAGGATGCACGGTTGTCAGAGCAATGACTAAGATTTTTGGGTCCCATGCAAATAAATCCTATCCCCCTTCCCCAGCTTGCAGAGAATCACCAACAACTGGGTACAGACAGAATAATGACCACCACACAAAGCATTCCCCGGAAGTTTGAGCAGGGAGACGCTCTTTCTTAGAAACATAGCAATATAGATATTGTCAGCAGAAAAGGACATTTAGGCCCATCCAGTATGCCCCTTGTCTCCGTTCCCTCACCACTGACCCTAGTTGGTCATAGGTGTCACTCCTTCCCCCGTTCCTCTACCTAATATGCCCTTGTACCTACCCCACGCATGCTTGAAGCTCCCCATAGTCATTTCCCCCACTACCTCCTCTAGCAGGCTGTTTCAGTCATCCACCGCCCTTTCCATGAAGAAGTATTTCCACATGTTTCTCCTAACCTTCCTCACCTTTAACTTCACTGTCTGCCCTCTTATTCCAGTGCATTCCTTTCTCTGAAATAGTCCCTCCACTTGCTCTTTGTTCACGCCTGTGAAGTACTTGTAGGTTTCAGTCATGTCCCCCTCGCACTCTTCTTGTCTAGGGAGTCTTATTGAGTTCCTGCAGCTTTTCCTCATATGGCTTCTCATGCAACCCCCTCACCATTTTGGTTGCCTTTCAGTGTCCTTGCGGAGGTATAGCCTCCAGAACTGGACACAGTACTCCAGGTGGGGCCTCATCACTGAACGCTACAACGGCAGCACCACCTTCTTCCTCCTGCTAAAAATCCCTCTCCCAATGCAGCCCAGCATCCTGCTAGTCTTTCACACTGGTTTGTCACACTACCCAGCTACCTCGAGGGCATGGGATATGATGACCCCAGGTCTCTTTCTTACTTGGTGACTGTAAACTCTACTCCACCTCCCCCCCCCCCATCTTATACATAGCCCCTGGGTTCCGCAGCCTTAAGTACATAACCTTGCATATTTTGGCACTGAAACCCACCTGCCACCCCCTAGACCATTCCTCTAGTTTCCTCAGATCCCTTTGCATTCTCTCCACCTCTTTCTGAGTGTCGACCCTGTTTCAGATTTTTATATCCTCTGCACAGACTCACCTTCCTCTCAACCTCCTCCACAATGTAAAACATTTTCCTGGTACATGATAGAGAAAACAGAAATAGAAGCCACCATGTTGGCTGACTAAACTTACTGTAGCACCAACAAGACTTATGGTGAGCAGAGCTATAAAAAAAAAACTGCAACTGTACGATTAATCATATTCCCCACACCACCACCACCAGAGTGCGGGGGTCCTACTTTAACTGCTGCCTTGTGCTCCCTTAGGTATGGCCCAGATGGTGGTTCTGCAGAAGCACAGGGGTATTAAAATAAAGTACTGGAGCACCACAATGCAGAAGTACTTTAGGGGGACAACCATTTTCCATACAATTTACAGTATACTTCGAATATTTTGGATTTTAGCTCAAAATCTGCTAAAAATGCTCCTTTTTTACCATTTAGAGTAGAAGACATTGGGGAGTCTTTCATCTTGTAATACATGAAAAGAAGTTCACTTCCTACATTGCCAAATAATAATGAGCACTCAAAGGGAGGTCCAAGAGTGCACATTATGATTGAAACAGGAACTACACTGTTACTATTCTTGCCCTACCATGATTTATAGCGCACAGTTTCTGTCTGTGGCATTAACTGTGCTGTAAGCAACACTCAGCTGGAGGCAGCTAACATCATTCCTTTCCTATACGGTCTATAGTCATGGCTAATGAAACTTCCTTTCTGGGTATGGTCAAAAACATTGCTCTCTCCAAGATTTTACAAACGCATGAGGATAATCATGTCCTAGGACCTCTAAATGAAAGACGCAGAGTCATAGTGAGGGGTAGCAAAAAAACGAACGTACACTGTATCCAAATAAAATATATGTATTTTTTAAACCAACTCCTGCTGATATCAAATACATTTGCTGCATCTGTTTTAACACAAAAAAAATAGAGGACCAAAAAAAAAGGGGATGCTGACACAAAAAGCACTGAAGGCACTTATACATTAGAACTCTGATGGAGAGCACAAAAGCAAGAGGTCAAGCCCCTGAAGATACTCCCCATCATCATCAAGGCCGGCAAGAGGAAATGTATCAGTTATTATGATTGCACGGTGCCATGGAACCAAAAAAATTGTGGGTGGCCACATTAGGGCAAAAATGAATCCTGCCGACTGAGTTAACGCTTCCACTGTGAAGTCACTGCATGTCAAATGTACCTGTTACAAACGCAAATGAGACTGGTATTGTGCTTGTGACCTTGGTATATGTCTCTGTAAGCAGGCTGTGTAAGAAGATATACAGTTTTGCTATTACTAAAATGTAGTTTGCTTCCTGTAAAATGTAAAACAGTCCTTATAGGCCGGTACAGGGCAGCAGTGGCCGTGTGGAAGCAAGCCTTGAAATGTGAGTCCATACATATATGCAACATGTAAATTAATCTCAATAGTAATAAAATGAGACACTGACTTTGTAATATTTTAGGGTCCCTCAGATGAAACCCTTGTCTGGATCTCTGCTAAAGAAGTATCTGCTCTCAAATGTCTGGGCTTGTAAATGTTTTAACTAATACTGGATCTTTTATATATCTGTATATTGTATATTATGTTATGTTGATGTATGTATTTACTGTGCACACCAGGTTGCCACTGTGAATGAGCTTATGCTCAATGGTTATTCCTAATAAACAACAAACAACAATAATAATTATGGTTTTAATTTTAGAGTTTGTTTTTCATAAGAACTGATAAGATGAGAGCAACAAACGTGGAATTTGGGCACATCCATTTTTCTGGACCATTGTTTAGTTTCCAGTTCAGACTACTCAACTGAATTGTTTACTATACCTGTTTTAGATTCCCCCTGATGATGTTGGCTTTCACAGCAGAACAAATTGGGAGGATAAATTTAGATCTGAGGTTGGAATAAAAATGAACCAGCTATGACTAAGCTGAGCCTAGTTCGAATTCTTTTTACATAGCATTCATGAATGGGCCTGGAACTTTATAATCCTTAGCTTTTTTTCATTTGAGGAAAGTTGTGCTCCAGGTCTATGTTTTTTATTGCATCACATGCTGCCATTCGGGTGACCTAGTAGTGCATCATGCTGCCATCTGCATGACCTAGGTAGTGCAACACGCTGTCATCTACATGACCAGGGTAGTGCATCATGCTGCCATCTGAGTGACCAGGGTAGTGCATCACGTAGCCATCTGCATGACCTAGGTAGTTCATCACGCTGCCATCTGCACGACCTAGGTAGTTCATCATGCTGCCATCTGCATGAACTAGGTAGTGCATCATGCTGCAATCTGTATGACAAGGGCAGTGCATCATGTTGCCATCAGGGTGACCTGGGCACTGTACCACGCTGCCATCTGCATGACCAGGGTAGTATATCATGTTGCCATCAGGGTGATATGGGTACTGTACCACACTGCCGTCTGCACGACCAGGGTAGTGTATTATGTTGCCATCAGGGTGACTTGGGTATTGTGCCACGCTGCCATCTCCATGACCAGGGTAGTGTATCATGTTGCCATCAGGGTGACTTGGGTATTGTACCACGCTGCCATCTGCATCACCAGTGTAGTGTATTATGTTGCTAACAGGGTGACCTGGGTATTGTACCATGCTGCCATCTGCATGACCAGGGTAGTGTATCATGTTGCCATCAGGGTGACCTGGGTATTGTACCACGCTGCCATCTGCATGACCAGGGTAGTACATCATGTTGCCATCAGGGTGACTTGGGTATTATACCACGCTGCCATCTGCATGACCAGGGTAATGTATCATGTTGCCATCAGTGTAACCTGGGTATTGTACCATGCTGCCATATGGGTGACCAAGGTAGTGCATCATGCTGCCATCTGCATGACCTAGGTAGTTCATCACGCTGCCATCTGCATGACCTAGGTAGTTCATCACGCTGCCATCTGCATGACCAGGGCAGTGCATCATGTTGCCATCAGGGTGACCTGGGTACTGTACCACGCTGCCATCTGCATGACCAGTGTAGTATATCATGTTGCCATCAGGGTGACCTGGGTACTGTACCACGCTGCCATCTGCATGACCAGGGTAGTGCATGATGCTGCCATCTAGGTGACCTGGATAGTGCATCACGCTGCCATCGGGGTGACCTCGGTAGTGCATCACACAGCCATCTGAGAGACCAGGAGTGTGTATCACACTGTCATCTGGGTAGTCGTGGTAGTGCATCATGCTGCCATCTGGGTGACCTGGGTAGTGCATCATGATGCCATCTGGGTAAGCAGGGTAGCGCATCACTTTGCCAGAGAGATTGGGGTACTGCATCATATTGCCATCTGAGAGACCAGGGTTGTGCAACATGCTGCCATTTGGGTGATCAGGGTAGCGCATGACACTGCCATATGGGTGATCTGGGTAGTGCATAACACTGTCACCTAAGACCAGGGTAGTAAATCACAGTCACCTGTGACCATGGTAGTGCATCACACTGTCACCTGTGACCAGGGCAGTGCATCACAGTCACCTGTGACCAGGGTAGTGCATCGCACTGTCACCTGCGGCCAGGGTAGTGCATCACACTGTCACCTGTGACCAGGGTAGTGCATCACACTGTCACCTGTGACCAGGGTAGTGCATCACACTGTCACCTGTGACCAGGGTAGTGCATCACACTGTTACCTGTGGCCAGGGCAGTGCATCACACTGTCTTCTGTGACCAGGGTAGCACATCACACTGTCACCTGTGACCAGGGTAGCGCATTACAGTCACCTGTGACCAGGGTAGCGCATTACAGTCACCTGTGACCAGGGTAGTGCATCACACTGACTCCTGTGGTCAGGGTAGTACATCACACTGTCACCTGTGGCTAGGTTAGTGCATCACACTGTCGCCTGTGAAACACAGAGACATAGACTTTGATGGCAGATAAGGATCGCTTGACCCACCTAGTCTGCCCATATCCCTACCTACTGGATAAAGTGCAGATTCTAATTAGCCAACAGCCTATTAGTTCCTACCCCCCACAGGAATTGCCTTATGTCTGTCCCATGCATTCTTGAATTCCCCCACTGTTTTTGACCCCACAACATCCTCAGGAAGGCCATTCCATGTATCCACCACCCTCTCTATGAAAAAATACTTCCTCACATTGTCCCTGAGTCGTCCCCCCCTTTATTTTCAAATTGTGTCCCCTTGTTCTTGTGCATCTCTTTTTCTGAAAGATGCCATCATCTTGAACTTTGCTGATTCCCTTGAGGTACTTAAAAGTTTCTATCATGTCCCCCCTCTATCACATTTCTTCAAGGGTATACATATTAAGCTCCTTTACACTGTCACCTGTGACCAGAGTAGTGCACCACACTGTCACCTGTGACCAGGTTAGTGCATCACACTGTCACCTGGCTGACCAGGATAGTGCACCAGTCACCTGTGACCAGGACAGTGCACCACACTGTTTCCTGAGACCAGAGTAGTGCATCACACTGTCACCTGGCTGATCAGGATAGTGCATCACGCTGCCATCTGGATGACCTTGGTATCGCATCACACTGCCATCAAAGAGACAAAGGTAGTGCATCAGAGAGACCAGGGCAAGTCTGGGAGAAAGAAGTTTGTGTGCAATCCCAGTAATCCCACATTGGAGATGGCATTAGGCTGGGTGCATCCCAGAGATGAGGGACTCATTAATTGGAGAGAGGGGGAATGGGCTGCCCAGCATTCATGAAGCTTCTGCTGGCCACCTTCAGAGCGACATGATCATCTGCTGTGAATTCAGCCATTTGTCTGCCCTAGGACACTGAAGCATGATGCAGGGATGGCAGAACAATGTCAGGGTTGGGAACAGTGGGAACCAGAGGAATCAAATGTGGGGAAAAAAGAATCACAAAAACTTTGTTCATACATAGCAATAACATAAATACAACACTGTAAGAGCTGCAAATCAGTAAGTACAAAACTAAAAACATTATTTAAAAAAAAAACATTTTTGAATTACTTTAAAAAAAAAACAAAACATGTTGCCAAATAAAAGATTTTCTATATAACACATGAACATATGAAGAAGCCAGCAGAAGGCGGCCATTTGGTCTATTAAGACTGCTCATATTGCAGGGTACACAGCTTGCGCTACTGTCCCTACCCTCCCTCACCACTCCTCCCATCCTCCCTACCCATGATCCTTACCTTCCCCCATGCCTATCCCAACCTCTCTTAAAGCTGTTCACTGTCTTCAATGAGATGACCTCTTCCGGTATCGCATTCCAAGTGTTCACCACCCTCTCTGTGAAGAAGTGCTTCCTGACCTCCCTCCTAAACCTCCCACCCTCCAGCTTAAGACTGTGCCCCTCATGTTATGATTGCCACTCAGCTTAAAGAGACTCTCCTTATCAATCTTATTTATCCTTTTCAAGTACTTGAAGGTCCCAATCATGTCCCCTCTCTCTCTCTCCTGTCTTCCAGGGAGTACATGTTCAGTGCCCTCAACCTCTCCCCATATGCCTTACCCTGCTGACCCACTATCATCTTTGTAGCCCCCCTCTGGACTTTCTCTAGCAGGTTAGTGTCCTTTTTGAGTGGTGGGCACCAGTACGGAACTTAACACTCTAGATGCGGCCTTACCAGTGACCTGTACAAGGGCAGTATAACCTCCTCTCTCCTACTACTACTGATCTCCCTAGATATGCATCCCAGCATCTTGTTTACCTTTGCTGCTGTTTTCTTGCACTGCGTGGAGTGCTTCAGGTCACTAGTGATCATCACTTCCAGGTCCTTCTCCTCCTCTGATACAGATACTCTGACTCCACCCAGGTAGTACTCTGTCCTGGGATTCTTGGCTCTAATACGAAGCACTCAGAAATTTTTTCTTTGTCCTCTACCACTGGAAGTGCCTCACCGCTACCAATCTCAACCACTGGATGGTATTATCCAGGCCTCCACTAGCTGTATAAACTACCCTCTTTCACCTTTTTTCCCTACGACTTGCAGTCCTCCCCCATCCCCTATTAATTTCTTCCAACTACCTGGGATTAATAGTCTTGGTGTCTCCTATTTTTTCTTTCCAAACTGTCCATAGTTCTAATTCCTCCCTTTCGGCTAATAGGTCTCCATCCTCAGCCTCTTGCTGACAACCTCACTCTAATCCGCTTTACCAAACCCTGTAAACTAGTGACCACTCTGTTACATCCCTACCCCCTTTTCTGCCCTCACTCTCCTCTCCTCTACATTCCTACCCTAACTCTCCTCTACTCTGCCACTCCACCTGGCCTGCTAGCTTTGGGGCCTAAAAATGAATAAACTGTGGCTGATATTTTTCCTCATTGGTACTCTGCATCTGCTACATCTGTCCATCCTTAAGGTCCCTCCTATAGAATCCGTTCCCCCTCACTATAAACAAAATGACTTTGTATTCTCTAATCTTCTCATGGAACCTGCTTTTCGTTGTGATCCCTCCCCGTTACTTCTAAAAAAGTCATGGGTCCACTTGGTTGCCTATGCACACAAGTTCAGCTCCCGACAAGCTCGTGCCTTGTCACTTTTCTCTCACAATAAACTCTGGTACCTCTTCTTACTAGCCATTCTGCAATCTGGGGATATACAACCAAATCCAGGGCCTATAACTCCTGCAGCTGCCTCTATTCCAGATACCAAAGGTCTACTCATTACACACCATAATATTAGGAGCCTTGTGTGAAATTTTGCTGAACTCAAATTGCGGAACACGCTCTACAAGCCAGATATAATATGCCTCACTGAAACTTGGCTGAAGCCATCCACCCCTGACTCTTTTTGCTCACTTCCATTTTATAATCTCCTGAGAAAAGACAGGCCTACACCGAAACGGGGCAGCGGAACTGTATTATATTTCAAGTCTCACCTCCAGCTCTCTATAATTAACTCATCTCCCTTACATCACTGTGAGGCCCTTCATGCCCTCCTCACCTTAGGCACAAAGAAGCTGCACATTGTCTGTGCCTACAATCCCCCTACACATGGCCTAAAAGGACTTGATGAACTACTCGACAAAACCGTTTCTCTCTCAGGAAACAGTGAAGTTCTTTTACTAGGAGATTTTAACATTAACTGGCTGGGAGACTCACAAGTGACGGCCCTTACTAAACTTCAGTTTCAATCTCCATCAGCTTATCTCCTCACCTACAAGAACCGCTCCTCAATCTAATACCAGCAACTTACTGGACTGGATTATGACAAACCGCCCTGAGAACATCGTGGATGTAGGCGTCCTTCTGATGCTATATCTGACCACTCCCCCACCTTCTGCATTTGGGGCAAAGGTAGGCCTGAACCCACGAAGCCCCGTTTCATTAACTTCTGTAATTACGCTAATTTTAACCCTTAGGCCTTCCTGGCTGACGTTGCTTGTACTGACTGGTCCTCTCTCTATAGCTCTTCGGATGCACAGTCTGCCCTAGATATCTTCCTGTCCACTTTCTTGACACAACAAGAAAACCACAGTCATCTAGTGACCAGAAGAGTTAGAAATAGAAGGTCCCACTGGCTGAAATCTGATCTTCTCTCTAAACTACGTCTGAGGGACAAAAGTTGGTTTCGGTTTAAGAAATATGGTCTACTAGAAGATTTACATACTTACAGGGAACTTAGAAATGCCTGTAAGAAAGACATCAAGCAAGCAAAAAGCTTCTACTGTAAGGCTCTACTAACTGACTCCCAGGGCGACCACAAAAAATTCTGGGCCCATATTAAGCAATTCCTAGGCTCAAATCAGTCCACCACACCTAATAAGATGACTCTTAATGGCATCCACTGTAACAATTCCCTCACTATTGCAAACTTCTTTAATATGTAATTTGCTGACCTCACTCAATACACCTCCACCCCCAAAACACGGTCCCACAAGCAAACCCCACCAGGCCCACTTTCCACTTCAAATCGGTACATAGGCATGCGGTTCTCAGACTTCTACGGAACACTTCAGAGTACGCAGCCGTGGGGTCTGATAACTTGGAGCCTAAGCTCTTAAAATTAGCTGCCCCATACATAGCAGCCCCCCTAGCAAAGATTTTCACTCTCTCTTTGTGTCAAGGCTCCGTCCCAGACATCTGGAAAATGGCCAGAGTCACCCCTGTACTCAAAAAGGATGATCCGCTTAACCCAACAAACTACAGACCTGTTGCCATACTATCTGCACTCAGGAAAATTCTAGAGAAACTGGTTGCCCTCCAAACCACTGACTTTCTTCTGAAAAATTACCTCCTAACTGATGCTCAACATGGTTTCCGGAAGGGACACAGTACCACTACTGCCCTGCTCAAACTCACATCTGACACCCTAGTGGCCATGGATTCTGGCTGGCTCACGGGGTCCATTTTCATTGACATGACCAAGGCATTTGATCTTGTTGACCATTCCATCCTCATTGCCACTCTCGTCTCTCTAGGTTTCTCATCAAATCTTGTAAACTGGTTTCATAGATATCTGACCGATAGGTCGCAATATGTGAAATTCAACTCCACCCTCTCTGACAAAGTCACATCAATATTGGTGTACCTCAAGGGTCCATCTTAGGTCCACTACTTTTCTCAATTTTTATCAACAATATCACCTCCAATCTCCTAAAAACCTCCTCTCTATTATACGCAGATGATATTGTATTGTATACTAGTTACAACAGTATAGAGGACATAAACTCTCGACTTTCCACTGACTTTCAGCTTATCCAACAGTGGCTAGCAAATCACAAACTTATCCTAAATAACACTAAGACCCAAGCTATGCTATTTGGGTCCAAGCTCAAACTCAAACACTCCCAAGGTCACTTCAATGTCACCTCCATGGATGGCTCTTCAGTTGGGGTGGTAAACTCCTTCAAATACTTAGGGGTCACTCTTGACCCATCACTGAGTTTTGACCTCCATATTCAATCTACCTGCAAGCATGTTATCTCTAAACTAGGCATCGCCTACCGTATGAGCTATGCACTCACCCCCCCAGCCAGGCTTGCTAGTGCCAGTGGGATATTACTCCCCTCACTTACCTATGGGGTTGCCGCTTACGTCTCTGCCTGCAACTCAAGTCTACAAAAGTGGGATGTTACCTATAATAATATCTGTCGCTTTGCGTCCTTCTCCCCCCGGCTGAAACAACACTGTCTCCTCTACTCAGATCTGGGATGGCTTCCTCCCAAAGATCTTAGGTATTATGCTCTCGGATCCATTACTGATAACATCACCAGATCCCGTACACCCAAACCCCTCGCCAGTCTCTTTCTCCACCAGCAAACCAACCATGCCTTGCACTCTGCTGACCATGCCCCTGCTCTTATTCCAAGACATCGCACTTCCAAAGTTGGCCATGCTTTTGCCTGTCATGCACCCCTTTTCTGGAACACACTCCCACTAGTCTTACATCAATCCGCTTCCCATATCTTCTTCAAAAGAGAACTACGCCACTATCTCTACTCCTCCTATGTCTGCTCCTGTTTCAAACCACCCTAGCCATCATTTTCACTAATCCGACCCCTCTCCTCTGGTTGTCCATTGACCCTGGGGTCCACTCCAACAGGAAGCACTTTCTTTCTTCCATTTCCCACTACCAACTCTTCTCCTACTTTATTACTACTTGCTCTCACTGCGCTTTACTCCTCGTCGCTTATATACTGCTCAGTCACCCTAAAAATGACCCGATTGTATTTTGTTACAAGCTTAACCTAAATGATGTATTGTTTTGTCAGTTTTACTGCTGTTAATTAATCATACACTTACTTGTCACTTGTAGTATTGTACTAATATGTTTTTCCTGTAGTTTGTCTCTGTACCCTCCCGGGTCGTGTCTGAAAATAGTCTTGTTGGCTAGTGCACCTACCTGGTAAACAAAACTAAATAAATAAATATGCATAACTTTGCATTTCTTGGCATTGATGCCAAGCTGCCAGATCATGGACCACCTCCCCAGCTTTTCCAGATCTTCCTGTAGGTCCTGTATCCCTTCAGCTGTGTCCACTCTCCCGCAGAGTTTGGTGTCATCCGCGAATAGGTACATTTTGCCCTTAATATCATCCCCAGTGTCACTGATGAAGACACTGAACAACACCGGCCCCAGCACCGAGCCCTGCGGGACCCCGCTGGTTACCTCTCTGGTGCCATATAACTCTTCCCCCCACAATCACCCTCTGGGTTCTGTCCCTCAGCCAGGGCTATGCTAGACCTATACTTCTAGAGGGGTACCACACAGGAAGCAATAGCATAACTTTCCAAACCATAGTTGGGGTTCTACAGCATGACTTTATTCCAAAAGATGTTCTCTAAAGCAAGGGTGGACCCCAGGGTTTACACATTGTGGCACTAGGAACTTGCAGAACAACAAATGACTGACTCTAGTGAACTATTAAACAGGTCTGCCAGTGGCCCTGCCAGCTCCTCAGTCAGTTCCTTTAGTACCCTTGGATGTACTCTGTCTGGGCCTGGTGATTTGTCCACCGTCAATGCCAGCAGCCCCCTCCCTCATTCACTCTATTCTCCTCTATCATTACATCTGTGTTCCTCTCCCCCCACTCCTCTTTTCCCTCCTGAAGGCACTAGTCCATCCTCCTCCCTGGCGAAGACGAAACAGAAGTGATCATTTAGTATCTCTGCTTTCCCCCATTATCCTACACCCACTCCACCCCTTTCTTAAGCATAACAATCCCTTCCTTCTTGTCCCTTTTCTCACTTACATAGCGAAAGAAAGCCTTCTCCCCCCTTCTTAATTCCTTCAGCTATCTGCAAGTCCTTCTGTGCCTTTGCTCATTGGACTTCCTTACTTGCCTCACTAGCCAACCTTAGGTAATTTTCTCTGTTCACCTCTCTCTTGGTCTACATGAACTTTCTATAAGCCAACCTCTTTTCCCTTGCTGCCTGGGCAACCCTAGAACTGAACCAGCTGGGCACTTTGGCCCTTGTGTTCTTCCCCCTGAGCCTAATGCACTCATCTGTGGCAACCAGTATTCCTTCCTTAATGATGGACCACCTTTGTTCCACCCCCATATCTGCTCTGATGCCCGCCAGATGGCTCCTTAGCACTTCACCAATTTTCCCGATGTCCGCCCTCCTGAAATTCAAGATTTTGGTCTTAGTCGGGATGCTTTCCCTGCCCATGTCCAACTAGAACCACACTGTGCAAAGGTCACTTCCACCCAGTGGCTCCCTGACCATTATTTCCTGTACATGCTCCCCATTTGTGAGCACCAGATCAAGAATTGCCTCAGCTGGGTGTGGTGCACTGAACATCCCTTTACATTGAGGCAGATGTAGCTGGTGCTGTTCCTCTTTATTGTACCAAATCAACATCATGGCCTTCCAAACCGTGCCATCACACTTAACATGGACAGACCATGACACACTATTGGTCATTTGTAGTTTTATAGTCAATGAAGTCACAGTGCTGATGAGATATGAACAGGGGCTGGCAATGTAGACAAGTGGTTGAGCACGGAGCTATGTACCAGGTGATCCAGGTTATAGCTTCACTGCATGACCTTGAGCAAATGGCCTGCTTTCCCTGTGCTTCAGCCTTTCCCAGCTGTAAAACTGGGTAAAAGCAGGACCCCAGTGAAAATGAGACACTGCATCTCAGCGAGCTAGCCTGGATAAATTGTGTAAAGCAAACAAACATAACAGCAGTTGGTATGTCAGTCTCCACATAAGTGCTGTAGCACACATCGTGCCTAAATTATCATAAAGTCTAATTTGGCAGAGAAAAAACATATAGGCAAAACTACCACAGGAGTTCTTTTTTTAATTCTTGGCAACCAGGTAAGGCCCACTAGGCACAAGTACCTGTTTTCAGGGGTGACCCAGAAGCACTGGGGAGCTTAAATGACTTGCTCAGAGTCACCCAGTATGCAAGTGAAGGTTGTGGGAATCAAACCCGGGTCTCCTGGATGCACCAAGCTCATTCACAGCTTGTTACTCTAACCTCTAGGCTGCACTGCCAGTCCCAAGTGACAAGTATTAACCAGCATATGCTGGCTCCCTCGTGAGAAGCAGTAGGGGACTGCTCTGGCACACTGGGGATTCGGGTTCACTCTTTGAACCTGGGACTTTAAAAGTGGAGGCTGGCAGGGAAGGTGAAAGAGCATACGTCTGGATGCTCTCCTCCTGGGCATGCACGATGCAAAGTGCCACTCTTGCTGCAACACCTAGGGGTGGCCTGGTGGAAGTGCCATTGGCGATACTGGTGACTATGCCACTATCTGTCATATCCCTTGGGCAGTCATGAGCGTGCCTATACAATGCTTGGAGGTGGGGTGAGACTCAATAAAATGTGGGAAAAAAAATCAGTGAGTCAAAGTATGGTGTCTGTGCAACCTCCCATGGGACCCTACTTGTCTGCCCTCTATTCCCCTGCTTCTGCCAATCAATCAATCAATCAATCAATCAATCAAATCGTTATCTAACCAGGTGAAACACCACTGAGAAGAACTCATTTTCGAGGTGGACCTGGACAATATACATACTCAGTACACAGACATACATACATACATAGCTATATATAGTCATACACATAATACGTTTTATATATACATGTTCAAGTTCAGTACACAGTGTAAATTGTGCACACAGTATACATGCAAATACACAGAGAAAAATAATGCTCACATCAGTATACAGAGGAAACGAGGTCCAATTGGGGAAAGTGACAGGGGTTAGTATAAAGCTGAACTAACATTGCTGGAGAACACAGGCAGGTACCTAGAGTGGCATAAACATTGATAAGGAATTTGGCAAAGCCTTGTGAGCAAGGAACAGAGGAAAGAACAGAAGAAGATGATGATGAGGGGGTAGAATTGGGGCATACATGATGGGGAAAGGGAGAGCAAAAACTGAAAATTACGTACCTACCGTAATTATGATCTTTCTGTGCATCTTCACCATTCATCACTGTTGGGTACCTGGCTGGAGGTCAGGACCCCGCGGGAGCTTTTTTTTTTAAGGTAGGTGGAGCCGATGCACCATCAGCGCTGCCCTCAAGGCCGACGCACTGCGTGGCACTTGCAGGTTGGCCATTAGGCTGCGTTGACTCCGCCTGCTTACCAGTTCTGAGTCGCCGGAGAGGTAAGAGGATGGGAGTGGAGGGTGGGACAAGGAAGTCCATGGGACAGAAAAAGGAAAGGATATATGAACCAAAATGAGAAATAACGACTGAGAGGACAGAAAGGGGGACGAGTCGGAAACTTAAGGGATTGGGAGGGGCCCCAATCTCTGGAAAAGGAAGAGGGAGGTAGGGTGGGTAAAGAATTTAGGAAGAGAGGGGAGAAGGTTAACACATCCCAGACCCTGGTCCGTCTCCAGATTGTATAGGAACTGCAAGGAGTAGCAAAGGCTTTCTGCCAGAATTCAAGGCACATAATAGCTGTCAAACACTCCAGATAAGCAGAATCGGCTATTCTGGAAGAAGGACAGGGTACAGAGAATTAACACCCTCTCAAGGAAAGAGTATTGGTGAAAAAAAGGTAAGTTTTTTTATATATAAACAAGGAGAAATAGGTTGGACAGGAACAGGGAGGAGGAGAGAAAGGAGGGCAACTGTCAACTCCCAACCCACAGGGGTACAGCCAAAGCACTGGAGAAGGAGTGTCCTCCCTGCTGTCCACTCTCCCCAGAATATTATCCCCCTGTGTGCCCCTGTTTTACCCCACTCCTAAAAAAGGAGAGGGAGAAGGATGGTCACAGAGATGGAGGGGGGACGCAGAGACTGAGGCCCCAAGGGGGATGGAGTGTGGGATTGTGATGAATGGTGAAGATACACAGAAAGATCATAATTACGGTAGGTACGTAATTTTCATTTCTTATCTGTGTCAGTCTTCACCATTCATCACTGTTGAGTGAGTACCGAGCCCCTCCGAAGAGGGTTTCTTTTACACCCTAAGGGACAAAGTCCCTTAGCTCTCAGTGGATGACACACTAAGAGGGAGAACCTTCAGAGCTGGGAGAGGCCTGAGAGTGGGGAGAGTGAGATGGGTTCCCCCGAGAGGGGGGGAAGGAAGTTGCCCCAACAAGCGCCGTCTCGCTCTATGGGAGAAGAGATAGGTTCTCTGGTGAGCGGAGTTAATCACCCTACACCAGGCCAAGGGTGACAACCGGGAAAGATGCAGCCATGCCGTCTGCCTAGTGCAGATCGCTGTCCCTACGACCCTGGTAGCTACCCCACTGGCATCATATGATGCCCTCGCTTGGTGCCTTGCTAGCTCCAGGCCACGTGCAGAGAGTGCAATGGCTTGTCTGGTTTGCTCCGTATCAGGCAATGAGGCTAGGAGCTGACCCAGCCTGGACTACAAGAACCTGTCATAGACTGCATAGTGAGCCTGATGTGCAGAAATGGAAAGCAATAACCATGCCGAGTAGAAAGTCCTCCTACCCCAGAAGTCAAAATCCGAGGAGTCTTGATCTGGGGGCCAGTCACGGTGAAGGGCGCGAAGCCCATCAGGAGTATCCAACTGTGTCAATCCAGACTGTGGATGAGGCATGGAACCTGGAGACTCCGGGGGTGCGCAATACCTCTGGCTGAGATCCCTTGGGGCAGGAACTCCTGAGAAGGGCCTCTGCCAGGAACGCAATGACGCTTCCCGAAAGGGAGCAGGCCAGGGTGGCACCACAAGGGTGGCCTCACCAAAATCGCCTAGAAAGGCGTGCACCGAGTGCTCAGAATTGCTGACAGTGGTAGGAGTGAGGTGCAAGTCCTCCAACATCCTCACTAGGAAGCGCTGATGCTCAGCAAGATCAGCAGCTGGAGAGATGTGGACAGAAGGTTCCTCTCCCCCCAAAGAGGGGGATGAGGAGCTGAAGGGCACCTACTGTTCAGTGGGTGGCTACATGGGGGGGAGGTTGAAAAACCTGGCTGTCCATCGCTCTAACGTAAGCAGGGAACTGAGCAGCCACTGCTCTGAACTGCTCCCAGGAGAGAGGCCCGCTAGGACCAAGGATGCCTGGGAGCGCAGGAGAATGTGGCAGACGGATGGGGACAGAGCCGAGAAGAGATGTCAGCTGACCTCCACCTGGGCTAAGAAGCGGACCAGGAGCACCCACGGAAGAAGGTGCCCCAGAAGACCCCATAGCCGACAGCTGAACAACCATTTTGTTACTGCCTTGGCTGCACCCGGAAGAATCCCCCCGTGGAGGCGAGCGGGGCTGTATAGGTCCAGAAGGATGGTTCCCCACCTCAAAAGAACGGGGCTCTTTCAAACAGACTGAGGAGGAATAGCAGAGATCCGCTCTACGGCTTCTCCCAGAGCCTAGGTGGACCCCCGAATATGGCCGCCGTGCCGACCCCATGCCCCTCGACCCTTTGGAGTCTGAAAGAGCCCTCCTCCTTGAGAGGGCCAGCCTAGGTAGCTGGCTTCTCTGGGCAGCACCTGAAGTAGCTATCCAGGGCACAGTACCCTCCCCTCCAGTAGGTGCTCTGATCGGCCCCAAAGTTGGGCGATCTAGGCACACCACAGGTGGGGTATCACTATTGAGGGGTCAGTGAACCCACCAAGACTGGGCTGCAGAGCTATGGTGGCCTGCACCACTGCCTGCTGGTCAGCACCCCTGACCCCAGTCTCGGTAGCCACCGACCCCACCTCAGAAGGGGGATGACTCTGGCTTGTTGAGGAGACTACTGGTCTGCCCACCTCAACAGCCAACCCCAAAGGGTCAGACTGTCCATCTGACTCAGAGATCGACTCCGCCTCCGAGGAGGTAGAGGCCGAGGCCCTGTGCCAAATCGTAGGAGGGCACCCACTGCCATCTTTGCCAAAGGGCCCAGAAACCAAAGCTGTGCCCGAGCTGGTACCAGTGCCCCCCGTAGCACCGCAAGCGGAATCCGCAGGGGGAACAGCTCCAGCCTGAACAGGAGCTCCAGAGTCGGGACCAGTCACGGCGCCATTCGGCCCCATGCACCATGAGTGGGGCCAAGGATGAAGACGGCACTGATGACTGCCCCGACGGCACCATCGGCGCCACAAACGGCGCTGAGGGCAGAGGCGGCACTGACGACGGTGCCGACGGTGGTATCGGCACTGAGAACGGCGCTGCCCAGCACCACGGTGCTGCGAACGGCACCGAGGGCAGAGGTGGCGCCGATGATGGTGCCGACTGAGGAATCCGAAGGCCTCACGGCACCGAGCCCCGAAGACACGGCGCCGTGCTCAACCTTGGCACTGAGGACGGCGCCGCGGCAAGATGTGGAGAAAGATAGCACCACAGCAGCTCCCATGGCGCCACTAAGTGTCAGCGCCACGAACGGCTCCGACAGAAGCCATGGCGCTGCGTGACAAGTCGGCGCTGACGATGACGCCATCTGGGCCCACGGCGCAGCGAACAGCGCCGAGGCCCGCAATGGCACCAACTGACGGCGTCGAGGACGGTGCCGACCAGGGCCTTGTGAACCACGGGTCCGACACCAGGGGAGCCTTCACCCCTGAAGGGGCGATTGCCATGGTGGCGCCTCCCACCTGCCCCCTGGGAGGAGCGGGACGGGCCTCCTGCACCGCTGAAGAAGCCTCAGCAGCGGCTAGGCTACTATTAGCCAAGGGTTCCTCCACCTCGGTCCGTATAGAACCGGGAGGGGACTTGGAGGAAATCCCGAGAGAGCAGGGCTTGTCCCGATGAGTGCGCACCCAACCCCTGAAAGTCGGCGGAACTCGCCCCACTTTCCACATGCGTTGCTCAATAACCATGGAGAAACAGGCATTGCACGAATCCATGTCATGAAGCGGGCCAAGACACGAAAGACACCGGTTGTGCTGGTCAGTGGCGGAAAACTTTCGGCCGCAAGGGCACCGTCGCATGGGGGGCCGACCCGTCTTAGAAGATTTCTTGCCCTCCGACCGAGACATGACCTACGGAGAAAAAAGCACCAAAAACAGACTTGACATCGCGGAAATATAAAGATAAGGAAAGATCTTACCGGGCGACGTCGAGTGATGGCAGATATAGAACCAGCAGGAGGACCGACGGACTTTGACCGAAGGAAAGGATTCAAAAAAAGACTGCGGAGCAGGCCTCGGATCTCTTCACAGCTTCCCACGAGGTGACCTGTATGGCGGGAGGTGCATCAGCCTTAAGGGCAGCGCCGATGATACGTCAGTTCCACCTACCTTAAAAAAAAAATTAAAGCTCCCGTGGGGTCCTGACCTCCGGCCAGATACCCAACAGTGATGAACGGTGAAGATTGACACAGATAAGATCAAGAATACTTTAAAGGAAGGGGACTTGCATAGTGTGCCTCTGAAGGCAAGTGACAAGTGCGGACATCGGAATAATATTTACTGGCTCCAAGATTAAGCACCTGTGGTACAAAATGGGTACTTATAAAGAGAGAGGAATAAAGAAAAGGGGTGTGGAAGATATCAGATACCAGGGGATTCAGTGGCACAGAGATATGGTGTCATATCTTTAATCAGGGAAAGCAGTTACAAGACTCCTTAATAGATCATACATTAAGCATTTTGAATGCCGAGAAATTGACAGGGTGAACCAGTTTTAAGGATTTTTGTAAGCTGTTCCATAGTAGAGGTAGCGTGTAGCTTATGGATGATCTACTGAAGCGCAATTTCACTTTTGGTACAGTAAGTACGATATGGGAGGCACTTCTCAGGGCATACTTACCTACCATGTATAGTAGAAGACAGTCCAATATATATTGAAGTATCTTTTTAGTGATTGCTCTGTACGTCCAGTAAGCAGCGCTTTTCTGTCTTCTATAGGCAAGGGATGTCCATCCAATCACAGCATATCAGGAGCAGTTATGAGTGGAATACGGGGAACCAGTAATGAATCTTATGGCTCTATGTTATAGTACATCTAGTTTGGCTAGTGCAGAAGCAGGGCCTTGGCCGTACAAAAAGTCAGCATAGTCAAGTAATGATAGGAATGTGGTGGGTACTAGTCTCTTCTTGGCATCCTGGGTGAGCAGATTTTTGATTCTGTGGAAGAGGCCAAGTTTCTGCCTAAGCTTTTTATCAGTTCCTCAATATATTCAAGGAAGGAGAGCTTGTGATTGATCCACACCCCCAGGTATTTGAATTTAGTTACAAACTCTAGTGACTCGCCTAGGAGTGTAGTAATTTGGGGAATGGATCCTTGCGTAGAAGGGTTGTTTGCATAAATAAAGGGTGAGAAGTGCATCGCCTTCATTTTTTTTTTGTATTCAACAGTAGTTTCTGGTTAAGTAGTTGTAGTTGCAACTGATTAAACTCCTGCTAAAGATCCATGCATGCTGCTTCGGAAGTAGGTCTGTCAATGTAGAGTACCGTATCATCGGCAAATAGATGGATGTTGGCAGATTTGATTCCTACATTGATTCCATTAATATAAATCGCAAACAGCAGCGGACCCAGTATGGAGCTTTGCAGTATGCCCGTTAGTAGTGGTTTCAGTGGTGAGAATTCCTCTTCCGCCTTTACCTGCTGCTGGCGACCTACAAGGTAGTTTGAGAACCATCTCAGGGTGGAGGAGTCCACGCCAATGCTACGGAGGGATACCAAGAGCAATTTGTGGTCAACAGTATCAAATGCCTTGCTTAGGTCCAGAAATACTGTGCACATGAACTTCTTGGCATCCAGGGCCTCCTGCCAGTCATTGGTAACCTTTGCCAGGGCCATAATTGTGCTATGGCATGACCGAAATCCTGATTGTAGAGGGTTTAGCAGATTTGCGGATTCTAAGTTCCTAAGCTGGGTACTCACTATTTTCTCTAACATTTTGGATAGGATAGGGAGTAAGGAGATTGGCCTGTAGTTGTTGAGGTCACTAGGGTCTCCAGATTTGAGTAGGGAATCATGTGGGCAGTTTTCCATATAGGAGGGATTTCACTATGCAGGAGATATAGATTGAATAGATGCATAATGGAAATAACCAGAGCTTGGAAACTTATTTTTAGGAAATATGGGTCGATGTGGTCAGCACCAGCGCTCTTCCTGGTATCCAAGTGTAGGAGTAGGTCTTCAACCTTCTTCAGTGTTGCAGGTTGTAAGGAGAACACTGCATCAGTGACTGGAGCTACTAGGTCTTGTGTCCCAAGTTGGGAACAAAGGGTATTGGCGGGAGAAGTATCGAAGGCTAACCCTGCGGTACCAAAATGATTATTAAGCTGGTCAAGGATTAACTGTTTATCTGTCACTATGACGTCGCCCTTGGATATTTTTGCAGGTAAGGAGTTGAAGGACACATGACATTTGATCTCTTTAAGGGTTTTCCAAAATTTAGCAGAACTCCTGGAAGAAGCGTCAAGTTCAGCCCAGAAATAACTAGACTTGGCCTCCCTGACCATCTTAGTACATAGGTTCCTAGCCCTCCTAAACGATGTCCAGTCTGCCAGGGTCTTAGATTTTCGAGCATTTTCTCAGAGTAAATCTCTATTAAGCAGAGCGGCCTTCAAATCTGCTGTAAAACACGGGCATGATTTCTTCTTAGTGCAGTTTTTAACCAGGGGTGCATGTTTGTCTAGCGCCCCTGAGCACAATTTCCTGGAAAATATCATACACCGTGTTTACTGCTTTTGCTAGACAGAAATCCTGCCATCTCATAGAGTACCTCAGGTCAGATATAAATGCACAAGGGTCAAAGTTCTGACAATTCTTTTTAACATTATATTTGGATGCAGAGGCTACTTTTGATGCAGATCTCACACACGCAATAAAGCAGTGGTTACTGACATCCGTGAAGAGTACACCAGCATGAGAGACCAGATGTTGTTTACTTACCAAATTAAGGTCCAGCAGTGTGCTATCATTTGGATTCTTTTTGTTTGGGTGTGTTACTTCCATTATGAGTTGGGGTAGCCCAAAGGAGTCACAAAGGCTTTTGAGGGGTTTGGAGATACTGGAGCACCAGTCCAGGTTAAGGTCAACCAATATGACTACTTCTGAGGACATGGACCCTAAAATGCTGTTTAGATGGTCTAAGAGCAGCATTCCAGCCGATGGGGGCCTGCAGCATCCTATGACACTGAAGGAGACAGATTGGGAGAGCTTGATTTTGAGAGACAGGCTTACATATTCTTTAGTAATTGAAGCTGAATTAATAACAGAGGCTGACAACTTGTCATGGACATAGATGGTAACCCCTCCACCTCTTGTCTATCTACCTGTTCTTAATATGGTGTAGGATGGTATGTTCATCTCAAAGTCTGTGGTACCAGATTTAAGCCAGGACTCAGAGACCGCCATGATATCAGGCTCAGTATGAAAAATCAAAGCCTGTACAGAAGCACATTTCTTTGGAAGGCTGCATGCATTGACATGCATGAAACTCACTCCTCTGATATTGGCCACATCCACAGGGGATGAGATATTCCCTATGGGACTGGGGTTTAGCTCTATGTTGCCAAAACATAACAACAGAAGCAGCAAGAGTTTTCTTGATGGCCCCTAGGACTAGTCTATGTGCTCTAATCCGTTCTTGCTTGCATGGCTATTCAAGTAAGTTGGGAGGATCACTGAGGTAGAAACCAAGGGAGCATAATGTCAAATAGACAAGAACCCTAGCCAGAAGGGGCAGGGAGAGCTGAGAAATCAATGATGACAAAGGAGTAGTGCATTCAATGGGCCTCCCTGACAGGGTTCCAATCCGCCATGGTATCTGCACTAAGGGTTCCAGTTTGGGCAATTTGAATACCCAAGCACAGAATCGTGAGGTGCCTATTGTATCCAAACAGTCTGCTATAGTAAAAGGTTCATATTCCCTAGTAGGGTGTTGCAGTTGAACAGTAACAATTTCAAGGGAGCATAGTAGAAGAAGACAGAACTGCAAATATCTGGCCGTCATAATTAAGCTGGGTCACAGCGTTGGTCATGGGGGAAATACTGCCTAATGTCAGGAGGCAGGAGAAGGAGTGCAAGAATACTGAAACACAGGTCCGGATTCCTGCAGGGTGGAAGGCGGTTAGCCTTAGAGGATTTTCAGGCATGCAGCTAAGACAGAAAGGTATAATCTGTAGGTGAATAAGCAGCAGATGTCTTGGAGGTTTCACAAGCATGCAGTTTAAGAGAGTGGAGGTTTTATATGTGCATAGTTTGAAGGGGAAAACATATTAACCTAAAGTGCATGAGCAACAGATAGCTTGGACGTTACACAGCATGCAGCCTGAGGGAGGAGGTGAGCTCCTATATCAAATATGTCATAAGTCCAGTTTGCTGGGGCCCCACCATAGGGGGGGAGTTCCCCATAGGAATGGCTGCAAGGAGATGGCAAGCTGAAGTGGATACAGGGAATTCCGGCAAAGTGCAGCAACCAGTAGAGACCCGGGGAGTCAGACTGACAGGAAGCAGAGGAGATTGCTGATGTAGCTGGGCAATAAACAAACTTTTAATAAAATGTACAGTATAATCTTCTTAAGACTGAACTGGTTCCTTTTATATGTTAGTTGTGAGCTGCCATTCTGTTTGCCAAAGTGTATACCACAGATATAAAGGTGTCTTTGTTATGGCATACTGGTATTTATGCGTAAGTTAGATCTCTAGGGGCAGTGCATTCTGGAGGTTAGGACAACAGCAAAGGAACCAGGAGATCACAGTTGCAAACCCCCCAGACCTAACGACTTACTGCGTGATCTTGTTCAAGTTGACCCAGCTGGGCTACCCTGGTTAACTATAATGTAAAAAAAAACATCTGTAGGTTTATAAGACTGATAGTGTGCTCCTTTTGAACAGCTGGTAAATTATTAATAACATTTCAGTTTCTCTGGGACTAAACAATAGGTCACTTTTGCCTACACTGACAGGTCTGTGTCACTTTTATACCACTAGAAAGCATTACCATGCAGCCAAGCAACTTTGTGCAAGTCAGCTGGCTCTAGCAAACACTGTTTTTATTTTTTTTTTTTTAACTCAGAATGACTTTTATTGATCATGAACAGAAAGGTCAAAACAGATCAAGTTATCAGATACATCTCTGACAGTAGTTACAGGAAATCCTAAACCCAGTTATCCAAAGCTCAATTCAGATGTTACAAATCACAAAAATGTCACAAAATATGAAAATAAGAGAAGAAAAGGGACAGACTGGGAAATAAAAACCTATAAGTCCATTGATACTAATAAGCTCACACTTTGATATCACCCTGTCTGTCCCTATTAATCAGTTAATGTTATTATTACTAGATCTCTATATATTATGGAAGAAAATAAGAAACAAGAATTCATACATCGCATTAATACCAGTAACATTTAGAGTTGGGACTGAAATGTAAGAAAAATATAACAAGCCAATCAACAACATAGCATGTAATCTCCCCCCCACCCCACCATCTCCAATATCGTCCTGGGCCAAACCCATGGGCCACGTATCTGAGGGCCAGTGTGTTAAGTTCCCTTAGAGCCTAGGTTCAACTAGTAATTCCCTTTCAAAGCGTGACCTGCCTATTGTACCCCACCATTCTTTCATGCCACGGGCGTAAAATATCTAAGAACTTCTCTAATTCTAGCCATAATGTATATGTTATCCTTTCCATGTGCTCCAACTCTGCTACCCTGGACAGCCACTGGTTCACCACTGGTGGGTCCAGCGATAACCATTTTACTGTGATGCCTTTAAGAGCCACAACCCTTAGGATATTCTCTAACCTGGTTGCCCTACTCTTCCTTGATAATAGGGTTCCTTGATAAGCAGGAAAATCCAAGACCAGTTCTGTAATCATGAAGAGGAGGGATATCCCTGTCAGGGCTTGAAACTCTCTGTGGATGTGGTGCCAAAATTCCACCAACTTTGGGCAGCTACAAAATATATGGTAGTGGGTGCCCCTACATTCCCTGCACTGCCTCCAACAGGCTGCCATCAGGTTGCGATGAAAGTGGATTGTTACTGTAGGGGTCCGGAAAAACGGGTTAATATCTTCCAGTTTAACTCTCTCCAAGTGGGAGATGAAGTAACCTGCCAACCCTTCCGGAGCCTCCGCGACCACTGCTGCAGCAGGATTACTATGCCGCTTTCCCTGTCCCATCTTCCCCAGATTTCTGTTAATAGGAAGGGGTTCGGAAAGGATGCAATTGTGTATAAAACTGATATACCTAAACTTATCCCTGAGCTTGAGAGCATCATAAAAAAGTATTCTAGCAGTGTTTGAGCTCTGCGTATGTGTTGTAATGCATCAGCTGCATGTATAAAGTTTTGAGGCTGTAAGTATCTTAAATAGTCTTCTCAATGGAAAGAATACCTTTCTCTCAATGTTGCAAAAGGCAGACAGCCTGTACTGTCCATGCACTGAAAAAAGGTGGTAAGGCCTCAACGCTTCCAGTGAGCATAGCCTGGGTCCAACTGGGGTGGGAGAAAAGATTCTTCATGGCAGATAAGTGAAAGGGGGACTTAATGCATTGGGTGTGTCAGTAAGCTTGCACAGACACAAAAGAATACGTAGAGTGCGTTTTAGCCAAGGGTTTTGTGTCTGGGACCAGCTGTGAGAGGGAATAACACTGGTGGGCAGCGTCCATAAGGCGCCACCTGGTAATGTGGCTTTCTCAATTGGGTACTGCCCAGAGTCTAGACATTGTTTTGCCCACATGCACAGCTGGGCACCCTGTACTGCCAGTTAGTAGTGATACAGGTTTCTTGCCTGCCCAAATGAAATGTTGCTTATCTCTATTTAATTTATTCCAAAAATAATTGGGGATAGGGATGGGCAGGGTTTGGAACAAAGCAAACACTCATTTTATGTATTGATTGATCTGTTCTGTTTGAATGGATTGAATAAATATTAACTGAACTAATTCTCATGGTGTGGAATAGCAAATGTTTTTCTATTTTGTTCTTGTTTCAAGAGCACACACTCATGAGACTATCCGAGATCTACTAACTGGGACAACGAGGGGCTCTTTAGGCTAGTGTAAAATAAATCCTTTAGCTCCTTGACATATTTCATTTTATTTATTACACTGGAAGACAAAGTGAGCTAAATCGGCCCTTTTCACACCTGTTCACTTATTTAAATACATCATAAACAAACATATCAAATCAATTAATTACTACAAATAACTGCAATTAGACTGTGCAGACAAAAGTTTACAACAAACGTACATAAAACTTCCAACAGTTTTACAAGAGGAGACAGAAACCAAAAGGTTACATATTTGGCTTCCAACATGTAAGAGGGACACATTTTGGCTAGTGTAATATAAATGATGTCTCCCCCCCACAATATATTGCCTTTATTTCCACCATCCTGACTTCTTTGTCTATGGAATGCTATTTACTCATAACAATAAATGGAATATTAATTACTGGTCCTCATTTTTTTACGTCTGGATAACCAGAATTTTAAATCCCGTTACAACCACCTGGTTGATATTTTGCATTACAACCGGGCAGTTGTAATCAGTGCCTGTAATCAAGCTAGCTACATAAAGCTCATTGGCTCGTAGACTCTGTGTGGGCAGGCCGAACATCCCGGAAATGTGGCAGCTCCATTGCTTTGTTACCAAGCACCCGCCCTTATCTTTTGCCTCACAGTCACACTGTCATGCCAGGTACCATTTTTTTTTTCTTTTTTTAACATTTATCACTATCTGGTTCATCCTGCCTTTACAATGTTAAAAATCTATCTGGTTGATCCTGCCATTTGTACCCTTTGAGCGGGGCTCTGACACACTGTGGCTGCATCTCCAACAGACCATGACTTCACACTGTAATTAAATAAAAAAGGTAACGAAAAAAAAAGAAAACAAATGAGTGTGTGTGTGTGTGTGTGTGTGTGTGTGTGTGTGTGTGCAAAAAATGAGGACCAGTAATTAAATAAAATAAAACGTGAGTGGGTGTAAAACCAGAATTTTACACACACCCTCGGTGTGGGATGCTTTTATAAATCCCTCTGAGTTTATGCAGCATCTTACACCTTGAGTGCATGTAAAATTCTGGTTACACCCACCCATGTGTTTTACAAGTCAGAACAGTGGTTTGCGAGCATTGTATAGCATTGCCTCACGGGAGACCCAAGTTTGGGTGTGACACTGGTGTTTCTTTCTCACTATGCTGATGGAGGATAAAAGTGTCCCAGTGGTGATGTGCTTTTTTCCCCTACAGCATGTCAGTTTAGCTTCCTACTCCCACCACTCCTCTCTACCCCCTCACTCTTTCTGTTGCCCCCTCCCTATCCTATACATCTGAGTGGAATGGCCTGTTCCTGCCACTGGACTATACTGTCAGTCAAATTTCATGCAGTGTTACTATACCATATGTAAGCTGCATTTTACACCTTTATTTTTTTCCCCACCTAGAAGCCTCCCAGTAGTGGCTGCCACTTTTATCAGGATTTTGGTAATCCCAGCAGATATTTATGCAAGTAATAATACCAGACAGGGTGCGCAGTATTGGGCAATACCGGACCACGCAGGGGTGCAATGAGACCAGATTGCCCATACCGCCCACCCTGGAGGGTATTATTGCACTTTGAAAATGGGCTATAAGTGAAATTTTTGGAAAAATATAGAAAAAATAAAAACATTAAATAAAACATTAATAAAAAACACTTAAAATGAACCTTTGTGTAAAGTAGTCCCTGTATTGGTGCAATCACCACTGGAGGGCGCTGTTGTGGTTTTTGTGAAGTTTCTTTCCTATTGTAATCTTCTCCAGCCTATGCCTGTTTGCTGCTTTGTCCATCTCCCCGCCCACATGCTCAGACAATCAAGTGGAGTATTTTTTTTTTTTTATTTGCTTTTGCGATCGGTTTAGTTGTGGCACGAGTCTGTTGTGCAGGTTTCAAAGCACATTGTATGTTGAGATGGAGCGGTAGTCTGCAGCTCATGACAGTTACATTGCTTGAAAAAAACAAAGTTGTTTCTTGTTTCAAGAGTTTTATTTTTGGGTTTGTTTGTGTACAGGGAATGCTGTGTGGATGAACGGGGTAATAGTGCAAGCCACGCTAGTGTACCGCTGCAAAGAACTGCTGCTTTTATCTTGGCGTTTTTTTTTCTATGGACTGAAATTATTTCAAGAAGCCAGGCTGTATTTTGGAGATGGGGTTATGTTTTTAAAAAAACAGAACTGCAGTGGGGTTGTGGGTAGGGTTTGTGAGTGGGGGCAAGCCCCTCGCAAACAGACTGGGAAAAAAACGGGCGACTGTTTTGTTTTGAAATGGGAGCTGGCACACTGATACCAGTTTATCTCTGAAACAGACTATGCTGGCACTTATTTGCCAGGTGCCAACCGTTAGTTAATGTAACCCCCTGGCATGCCTGGCAGCCAGTCAGGTTTGTTAGATTTTAAAGCCCATTTTCTAATAAGCTATTTATTTATGCTGTGTTTAAATGTTTGTTATATTGTGTGTTTTATTTGACTTTTATGTTTGTACAGCACTCTGAGCCCCAGGGAATGGGTGCCGAATAAATAAAATACTACCACTACTATTCGTACACGTTTATATATACTGTAATTGCCCTTTACATTATGTACACTTACTGCATAATTCATATAGAGAATACTGGATGGGCAACTATGCACAACCAGTGTGTTCTGCCACAGAGGGGTTCTGATTCCCTCTCACCTTGAGAGCGAAGCTCAAGAGGTCCATGGGAATCAGAACCCCAAGGTGGCAGAACACACTGGTTGTGCATAAAGTTGCTCATCCTATATTTTTTTTAGTGTATAGTATTATGTGTAATGTGCACACAGCAGTTCTCTGGCTTTTTAGAATGAAATTGACTTATGCAGTCTCTAGAGGTTCCAGAATGCTGCTGTACCACAGAAGGGTACAATCACATTCCATGACCTTTGAACTGTGGTACAGCAGCATTTTGAAAGGGACGGAATTCTAGAAAGAACAGTGCTCTACTATACACTATACTGACACTGTATATTTCCTTTGTTTTGCTTTAGTTAATGTAACTGCCAAGTTTGTTTTAATTGCCTGCTCCTCCAAGCTTTTTGCAGTGTTGTCAAATCTTATAACCAGGTATTACTGTTTGCCATTTTGCTTTTGACTGTATGTGTTGTTGTGTTTTTTGTCATAGATACACAGAATTTGTCAGCAGATAAAGACCCAGTGACCCATCCAGTCTGCCCATTAGCTGACGTACTCCGTGTCCAACCTAACCTCAGAGCTGACTTTTACTCAGCTGACTGCCCTAATGGTGTCTTGTCATCCCCCCATCCCCAGGCTGTTCATCCCTCCCCCTCCAGATCAACCTCACTATAATCTTGTGTCTGTCCCATCCATGCTTGAACCTGGTCACTGACTTGGCTTCAGTCACTTGCTTGGATAAACTATTTCATTTATCGACCACCTGCACTGTGAAAAAGAATTTGTTTGCATCATGTCTGAATCTTCCCCCACCCACTTCCAGCCATGCCCCCAGTTAAGGTGCTTTCATTCCTTACGAATAGGTCATTGCAATCTATGTTGTTTATTTCCCTCAAGAGCTGGTCACTATAATGTCCCATCTCTCTCTCTCTCCTGGCCTCCAGAAAGTACATGTTAAGACTTTCCCATCTCTGCTCTTATGTATTCCCTTGCTGCTCCTGGATCATTTCTGCAGCCCTCCTCTGGACCCTTCCCAAATGGTTCTGGTCTTTCTTCAGGTGGGGACTCTTGAACTGCGCAAAGTACTCCAGCTTTGGCCTCAGCAGGGACCTATCCAGAAGCAGTATCACCTCTTTCCTTCTACTAGTGAATGCCCTGCCTAAACACACCAGCCTCCTACTTGCCTTAGTATAGGTCTTGTTGTATTGGGCCATAGCCTTGAAGCTGTCACTGATAATGACTCAGAGGTTCCTTTCCTTTGAATCACTCAGCCAGTAGTCAGTTCTTGATTTGTTTGTTTTTCTCCAGTATGCATAACCCTATGTATCTTGTTGCTAATTTAAAGCTGCCATACCTTGGACCACACCTCTAGCTGTTCTAGATCCCCTTTTTGTTCAGTGTTTCTCCCCAAATCTCCCAAATAAACCATAAAATCATATTCACTCCTTTGAGGCACTTAAGAACTGAACTGATTCTAACACTGTAGTGAAGTATACCTCCATCCCCCAACTTGATGACAGGTTCAGACACCTTGATGTGGGGATGGAAATGTGCCCTATCATACTGAGATTTAGTCTCGGTTCAGGGAGAGATAATTAAAGGAGAACATTTATAACCAGTGCCCATCATAGTTTGAATGCCCACGAAAAGATCTTTTAAATTAGATATTGGGCTCCTCAGTAGCTGGCAGCAGTACGGAGACATCAATGATTAAATCTGCCCCATACTGATATAGCAATGCCACCATTTTTAGAACCTTGCGATGTCACTGGTGAACGATCAGGTTGTGCTTGACTGCATTGAGGTCAGCCACAGCTTGACTTTCAGTGACATCACAAGCTTCTAAAACATGGTGGCAATGTAGTATTTTGGGGCAGACACAGTCACAGATACCTGTGACTGCTGCCAATTACAGGTAAGCCCAATACCTCATTTAAAAGAGCTTTCATTGGCTTTTAAACTGTAACTGAAACATTTCCTCTCAATTGTTAAAAAAAGTCAACAAAGGTTTTCAATCAATATCAGAGTATGCATTTTCATAACAATGAAAGATAATTTTGTTGTCTTATACTTGATAAGGAAACTCTAGATAGTAGTTTATTAGTAAACTGTAAGTGGGTGTATTTATTTGTAATTTAAAATAAAAAGAAACTCATTTATGTACATGTGTTTGCCTATCTGATATGATTGATGCTGCCTTTTAGCCAGATTTCTTTTAAAAAACAGGTTTTTACTGGTTCAGTGGGGGCAGCATTGCCATGTGTGGCGCTGGCACCCTGAGTTTGAGAACAAGGCCGGGCTGCCTGAGGCCAGCAGGGGCAGGAAGGCTTGGGCATTCTAGAGGATGTTTGCCTCCTCTGGGGAGGGAGGGAGGATGCCCAGTCCTGTCATGCAAGTGGCACCTGGGGGCCCACAGGTGGTACGAGCATGACTGGAGAGGGACAGACACTCGGCTCAGTTCTGTGCATGCCCAGTGTGTGCATTTCCGAAAAATTCCTGTGATGACAGAAACAGTGGAAAATTCCCAACCTGGAAGGATGATGCACATCTCTTGGCACTCTTGGGCCCAGCCTTGCCTTCACTCCCAGGACAAGGATCCTGCCACTGAATTCGGTTCTATGCAGGGGTGGTACCCCGAGAGCCCCACTGCTGAGGATAGGCCACAGAGTAGGTTTCAGTAGCAGGAGTGCCGGCTGAAAGAC
Organism: Neoceratodus forsteri; assembly: GCA_016271365.2. Lineage (NCBI taxonomy): Eukaryota > Metazoa > Chordata > Ceratodontiformes > Ceratodontidae > Neoceratodus > Neoceratodus forsteri. The sequence goes on along the minus strand of CM057450.1, from coordinate 1,500,246,576 downwards.
AGGTTTGGGAAGCTGCATGGGGAGGCACCGATGGGGTTCACGGCTGGTGACTCCGGAGAGAATAAAAGAGGTCTCTGTCTCACTGAGACTTTTTAGAAATCAAAGGTTAAATTTAACATAAACTCCAAGTAACACGACTATGAGCCCTGGCTGAAATGCAGTAATTGCACTCTCTGAGGGTTATATGTACATGTGACTTTTTCCTTGCCATATTGAAGAAAAGGCATTAGTTTCTATACTTCACTTTTCCAATACTCAAATACTGCATACTAATCCAGCTCTGGAAACTGAGGTCTACTATTACAGTCCCTACTGCTCAACTTATCCACATGATTCTTTAGAGAACAGAAATAAACAGTGATTACTTGATTCTGAAAATTCTAGTCTAGTACCACAAGCCCTGTGCTTACACATATACGGGTTAACAAGCTCAATGCTTACGGATTTGGCTGGTTGGATGTATTTCCTATCACAACAAAAGCCTGAGGCCTTAACCTGTAAAAGGAGGGAGCTCTTTATGACTTTAAAGATCTCTTCTATTTTAAAAATACTTGCTTTCATCCATCTGTCTTCAGGGGTCTTTACTTTGTATGTAGTAGATCATTAGAGCAACACAACTTGAATTAAGGGAGCCTACTGGAATCATGCTATGATGTTTTCCCTTTTATTGCTGCCTGCCTGTTAAACTGCAATATTTCTAGGGTTTTAGTATACTGTTTTGTGTGTTCCATTCAGATTTGAAAAACCTTTTTGTGCACAATAAACATGGCACTGACATTTGACCTATGTGATGTCCAGATCACTCGTGCACACTCCTAACAGAAAGCTATTGGGCGTGTGCACCAGTGAACTGAATACTGCTGGGTCAAAGGTCGGGGTTGTCAATAATGTTCTCATAACTTCTGATGATTGCTCCTTTCCTCTCTCTTCTTTTGTCTTGACCTGAGCAAAATATTCAATACAGATGACCACCACATCCTCAGTGTCTCAAGTACTGAGCCAGGAGCTGATGCTCTCCTTAACTGATCTGAGACTCTATTTTTCCAAGAGTGTTTTTTTCATCTTCTTCCTGGCATCTCTTCTACGGTGTCGCTTGAGTCTTTTTTTTTTTTTTTTCTGTCCTCTTCTCATCCCTATCTGCCTTATTCCCCTAGACCTCATCTTCTCTGACCTCCATCTCAGGTATCACATCTGTGCTGATGATACCCAACTACAGTGAGTGTCCTTGTCCCCTTTCCTCAGGCCACACCTGAAAAAGAGGCTCAGGCCTTTCTGCCTTTCTCAGTCATTAATTAATAAATACATTTTTTTAAAACCTATATATTTATTTCAGTTATTTCTTGGGCTTCAAAAAAATCTAATTGTGGCTCTATCTCAGTTGCCTTCAGCTTAATATTACAAATACTAAAACCCACTTCCTTGGCAAATACCATCTTCCCCCATGACTGGACTTCTGTGACTCTCCTTGACTTCTACTTCTCCTTCTCCTCTTCCCCGTCTGTCAGAAATTCAGAGGTTCTCTTTGACCCAGAACTCACCTTTGCCGCACACATCTCTAGAGCCTGAAAAACTACCTATTACCATCACTGCAGTGTTGCCAACATTTAACAGCACTCTCTTCACTCCACTTGGGCCACTTAGTGGCAGTGAAAGCCAGGTTAAAAAGCTTGAATGACCGACCTTTGAGGTGGCTGGCCTGTTTTTGTGGAATTCGCTCCCAAGGGCCCTTAAAGAAGCCTCCTCAGTGGAGGCCTTCAAGAGGGGTCTAAAGACCCATCTGTTTACTCAAGCCTCTGGGGAGTAATTAATGCCTGTGTTGGTGTCATCACAGCTGAAAAATTTTAACCATTCTAACTGGATTTTAATATGCTGCAATTATTTTATGTAAGAAATTTTTCTGACAGCATGTAAAGTGCTCTGATTCCTTGAAATCTGTGCTATATAAATAAAGCATTGCTTGATTGATTAATTTGTGTACCACAGCTTACTTCCACTCTTTTCGTAAAGGGCTCTGGGCCTCTGGGGAAGGGCGCTCTATTGATAAAACTACTACCTACTACTATAACTTTTCAGACCTCTTGGCTGGCTTCACCTCCTTTCATCTTAATCAGCTAATGTGCACTTATTTGCAGATGATACAGTACTCTACACCTCAAATTCTTCACTGGACTTGGCCCATGAGGACTTACAGCAAGACTTTATCACTCTTTAATATAACCTTTTCAAACACAAGCTCTTACTCAATGCCAAAAAGACTAAAGCCATGATTCTCTCACTGAAGGCAGCCTCTGGACCAACACACATCCCCAAGATACTAATGGTTTTGGGTGAACCCCTTGAAATAGTTGATACCTTCAAATATCTAGGGTTCTGGCTGGATGACAAGCTTAACTTTCTGTGCCACCTGAATGAAGTCTCGAAAAAACTAAGACAGTGGTTAGTCTTATTCTACCATATTAAACATTTGCTTACCATAGAAGCCAGAAAGAGACTAGTACAATCCACATTCCTACCCATACTGGACTATGCTGACTTTCTCTACAATCATTGCCCCTCATCAGCGTTAAATAAACTAGACACTCTTTACCACTGAGCCTTAAAATGTATCCTTAACCTGCCTCTTCACACACATCACTGCCTACTGTACCAAAACACGGGATGACCCTCACTCTCAGCTAAGAGGAAACAAAATGTTCTCCTCTGGCTCTTTAGAGCACTGTCTGACAATCTTCCCACATACATCTCGAGCTTCTTCAAACGTGCCAATGGATCTTATGGCTTGAGACATTACTCCATACTTTGTTTCCAGATTCCTAGAGTGAAAACTACCTATGGCTCGGCCATAATCAATGTTTCACTCCCATCACTATGGAACGCCATGCAATGCTCAATAAAGCTTTCCTCACTCCCAAGACTATTCACATTCAAAGCTCTGATAGCTGAATGTCTGAAGGAAACATGCAGTTGTGTTAGACGTGTATGAGCCCTTAGCTTCTGGCTCCTCCCATGAATCCTACGTATCAGAATCTCCCTCAACTCATATCCTTCAAAGGGATACCCAGCACTTACTAGCCTTTCTCCTCCATTCTTGGTCCTCTTCATCCATTCCCCTCCTTCTTAGCACACTTGCGTTCTCTTCTTTCCTTTCCCTACTATTATCATGAAGGTACTACCCTCTATTTAGCGGAGTCAGCCTAGGATTGTCACCTCTTCTCTCTCATGTGGATTAAGTATGAACTGTAACTGCGTGTACCTATGTCAAACCTGTATGTATAGGTCTATATTAGTTTAGTTTAGTTTAGTTTATTGTTCTAGGAATTATTACCTTTGAGCCAATGGCTCTTTTACAAAGGTTCCACGTCATCAATGTACAAACAAACAAGACATGTTACACAGAATGGTCAGCAAATTATAAAGGTTTCAATAAGCCAGTATAATACAGTACATCACAGGAAAAAACAAATCATTGGAGGAATGGTCAAGGTGGGAAGGGTAGGAGGAGATATGGGGAGGGGAGCAGACTTAGAGTAGTTAGAGGTACTCAGATGCCTTTGTCAAGAAAGGAGCAGAGGAGGAGGAGGAGGATGAAAAACAGTAAAAACAGCCATGAGGAAAGAATCATTAGTCAAGGCAGTCACAGGAGCTAGAGGCTGAGCGGTGAGAGTAAAGCATAGATTTGAAAGCTCCTAGTGACGTGGAGGATGTGATGGCGAGCTCAGGGCATTGTACCAGCTGGGGCATGATAGGCAAAGATCTTTGGCCCTGTGTGGTCCGGCATCTGGGGACCTGGAGAGGCTGGTGTTCCGATCTTCTGGTGGGACACATGCTGGTATTAGGCAAAGTAGGTCTTGGATACTGGAGTAGTCGGCCCAAGATGGATTTTTGCCATCAAGCATGTGAGGTACCTTATGCGATTTGAGAGTTGCAACCATCCTGTTTCAGTGTAGAGCTCACATGTATGAATACATCTTTGCGCTCCAGTGAGCAGCCGACAGGCCTTGTTTAGGGTGGTTGTGATGCGCCTTAGTGCGGTGGTAGTGGCAGAGCTATAGATAATTAAGCCATAGTCTATGATTGAGATGACAGAGCTTTGGATAGCAATCCTCAGCGCAGCCTCGGTAAGGAATTGCCAGTTTCGGAACAGGATACCAATGCGCTGGTTCACAGTTTTCGCTGTGTTATCAATGTGGGTCTCAAAGGTAAGACCTTGATCAAAGGTGATGCCAGGGTATTTAAATGCTGACACTTGTTCAAGGGTATTTCCTGGGTATGTTTTGACAGTAAGTGGAATTTGTCTTTTTCTGTTTTGTGGACTGGAGAAAAGCATGGATTTTGTTTTTTTGTGATTTAGGACCAGCTTGTGATCTAGGAACCACTTTTCAACATTGGAGAAAGCAAGTTGCAGGCTCTGGAGTAAGGGTTTCGGATCCTTATGAGAGGACAGAATCACGGCATCGTCAGCATAAAGGATTATTTGTTCCGGGCAGGATTTGGGGAGAGAGTTTAGGAAAAGGCTGAAAAGGAGGGGGGACCTAGGATTGACCCCTGTGGAACACCTGGGAGGACTGGTTTTGAGCCTGAGAGAACTTCTGAGATTTTTACCGATTGAGAGCGTTGGGCCAGGTAACTTTTAACCCAGGCACCTGGTCCTTCTGAGAGCCCAAGACTGTGTAGTTGTGTAATAAGTAAGCCATGGTGAACAGTATCAAACGCCTTTGTTAGGTCAATGAAAACAGCTCCGGTTTGATATCCTTTGTCCAAGGCAGTGAATTTCTCCTGAGAATTCCAGTAGGGTGATCGTACTGAGTCCTTTCCTAAATCCATGTTGCTGCAAGTTAAGTATGTTATACTTATGCAGGTAGTCTGAGGTTGGTCAGCCACAATGCGCTCGAGGGCCTTGGAGGGGTGGAAGTATAGATATAGGCCGATAGTTTCCTGGTAGGGACTTGTCGCCACTTTTGAACACTGGTGTGACTATAGCAGACTTCCATTTGCTGGGAAATTGACTAAGGCAGAGGGAGAGATTGAACATTTTGGTGAGTGGGTGCACCACCTCTTCCACGGTAAGGGACAGAATTTTAAGATCAATAGTATCACTGCTTGCTCTGGATTTAGAGATAGCCTTTTTTATATATTTGTAAACTTCATGTTCCTTAAGTATTTTGAAGTGGAAAAGCGGTTGGTCAGGTGAGGCAGTAGGAGATGTTGGTTTTGGTGAGTCCGTGTCAGAGAAGAAGTCCGGAGGGAGGACCCCACTGAGGTTTTGACACTTACCTGTACAATGCTTTTGCTTCTTGGCTACTGCATCTGTGTTTATGTATTGTATTAATGTCCAGGACCACTTTGAAAATGAGCCTGCTCAATAGTGTTTATGCCTGGTTAAATAAAGTTTGATTGATTGACTGATTGAATAACTATACCACCCTTCTATATGGTCTTCCCAAGCTCCTTCCTTTTTAATTTTAACTGTTTAAAATGCAGCTGCTGGACTGTTCACCTACTCCAGGAAACAAGACCGCTTCACTCCCATTCTCCGTCACCTCCAGACCTATCCAGTACCATATGCACTATAAACCTGTTTTAAAAATCTTTTACGGCCTTCTTCTACATCTCTCTCTGATCTCATCACTGCCTACTCTCCATCCCATACTCAGCATTCATCTGTTGGTTGCTAGTCTGTCAGCATCTTTGTTCTTATTGTCTGGAACAGCCTGCTTCCCATGCTCTTTGTCTGAGTGACTCTTCTTCTCTCTTCCAGTCCTACTGAAAGCCTCACTTTTGTTTCCTTGAATCCTGAGCTCCCCATCAGTTGCATTGACTTTGCTGTTCAGTGGTTCCTTACGGTGTCTATTTACTGCCAGTACTGCCAACTGGTTTAGGTATTAATGAGTCTCTTAAAGCACCCCATATCAGACTTTGCCCCTGGGGCATTGCCAGACTCAGGCTTCAGGGGCTTGAGCCTCGGATATTTGCATATGTGCCCTAAACCACAGCTCAATAGAACTGCTGAAATAAATCCTTTTATAAAAATATCTATGGCCCACTGCTAGCCTTTGAGTGATTGGTCTCGGGATCTTTTCTTATGCTAACAACACCTCTGCTTTGTCCTATTACTGATATCCAATGTCACTTTCTTTGTTCTTCTTTTGTGACCTGCTCAAGTAATTGGTTGAGGTATTTTTTTTTCTGATGTTACTACACTGTGCTCCAATGTGAAGTATCTCAGGATATGTTTTCATTTAAGACACTATATGGAATCACATTTTTTGTCTTTAAATTATCCCTGCACTCTAGCTCACTGCACTGCTACCAATCCACTGGGCTCTACGATAGGCATTGCTGCTGTTTCAAAAATAATTAGCCAGAACACTTCCGTGGAATCCAAAAGTAATTGCTGTTGGACTTTAAAATGGGGGGAAAAAAACATGCCTGGCCTGGCAGAAACAGGCAACAGTGAACTGGGCTACCATACAGGTGACCCCAATTCACTTCCTGAGGCTGACTCTTGACGCCAAGCCCAAGCAGTCTATGGTGCAATACACTGTCAGCACACTCGGACGCAGGAGGAAAGAATGTGACTGCCCTGCTAGATGAGTGCCTTCTTCAGTGGGGCTGGGGAGTAACATTGGACAACACTGGTGACCGTACTACGTTACCCTCCACCACAAAGGCATGGCACAAGAAGTCCCCTCCCCCAACCACCAAGTGACTGGAAGTCATGGAGCAAAGATGAGGGGAAAATGCCCTAGGAAGTGTGGTGGCTTGATATCTTGTTCACCCGTGCCCCAGTAGCCCAGTTAGGTCTTTTCTACAGGGCCCTTGCCTCCAATTTGGATCCTTAGAAGAAAGAGTAGACCAATGCAAAGGAAAGCTGCAGGGGCATACTGAAACGATGGAAATTTGGAGGGCTGCAAAGCCATTTTCTCATGCTGGGACAAGACATTTGTCAAAGGGGACAGGTAGGTAGACACTTAGGAAGGAAAAAACTGTAAAAAAAAATGAAAAGAAAAATTAAAATGGTCTATGGAACAACATCCACAAAAGACCAGTAGAAATAAAAAAAAATAAAACAAGCATTTACATGATGAATACGTTCTTAATAATAGTCACAACTAACAAAAATACAACTGGTAAAAAATGATACTGTCACTGTTACATGCAGGGCTGTTGTTGAATACATGGTAAATATTGGTGGCCACATTTGCTACTACACTCACAATGCACTATGATTTACATGCTCTGTCATTTATACAGAGATGCTTCAGTGTATGAAAAGTGCTACATCGGTCTATAAAATAGTCATTTTAATTATATATTATTCTAAAAATATCTTTTAAATGCATTTTTTGTTCCTGCCCAATTGATGAACCAAAACAGTGTCAATAAATGTGGCATCAAGGGACAGTGCCTAAGAGGTTAATCACATGGATTAATCACTCTGGTTCATTTGTCGTAGGTGGGAAAATATACAGCATAAAGTATGGCAGACCTGCAAAATGGCTCATCATATGTCACAGTGCAAATTGCAACACAGCTACTATATGCTATTAAGGGTACTACTGTACCTTATATATTTATCTCTGCAAAGTTTAAAGGGGCAGCTCTATAAAGTACACAACTCACATTTCTGTTTCTGGCCAACTCATGAATGTTTTTGAATTTTTTGGTACCTTATATTGGATTTTTATCTTTCTGTTCCCTAACCATGCTCTGTTGTATTTGTTACTTTGCTGCACTGATCTTTGTTGTATTGTATCTTGCGTGTCGTTATTATACTGATTGTCTTGTAACCTTCTGGGTCACACCTGAAAATAGGTGCAACTCTGTCTAGTGTACTCACCAGGTCAACAAAATATAAATAAATAAAAAAAGCAGACTGCTGAAAAGTAGCCCAAAGCCACAGGCCTTGTTTAAATGTTTAACAATCCATTAATGTAAGCCTAAAGATATTACAACTCAAAGTTAAAAAAAAATCAATTTCTTTAAAGACATTTTAAGAAATAAATTTGTGATTCTGTGCGCGTGCACTCCCCCCTCCCCCCCCATCATGACTTAAATCAGGAGAGAGCATGATGCATAAAAGACTTCTCTGCTGTGAATGAGAAGGTCTGTCATGCATCTTCTTCAGGTTGGCCAGTAAGATGTCTCAGATTTATAGTCAGAACTGAAACAGTTGTCGGACTTGGTGGTGCCTTGCTCTCTCGTGCAGGAAGCCCAGGTTCACAACCGATGCAGCTCCCTGCCCCCATGCCAGTGAGGCTCTGGGTGTGCTGATACAGCAGCATGTTCAGGTTCCAGGAGGGAAGGCATGCCTTACCTGCACTTTTAGAATCTCCTGTGGGTCGTAGGGAGGACTTTACTTCGTGGTGGGTGAGTATGCAACATCACCCCACCACTACAAAGTTGGGTTGCATCCACACTGCATAAAATGTGACCCCATTCCTGTCTTCTCCACTTTTTTCTCATTGAGCAATGTATGATAATGAGTACTTGGTTTGAGTGTTACTCTTTTGGTAGGACTTTCCCCTTCCCTCTCCCTTCTTTTGAAATGATAGGATTTAAATGTCAGTTTAAATGACAGTCCTTAAAGTATAAATAAGACACTTTTAAATTGTTCCTACTTTAGTTTACTGTATGGGAAATATTCACTTTGTCCCATTTGAGAATTGGAGGCATATGATTGTTACTATGTCCTCTCCTGTGTCCTGCCAGGGCTTTTTCATTATAATACTGTTCCCTTTGGGACCCCTTTACTTTGAACGCCACATAGGTTGGCTGATGCCAAAATATTTCTTGCTAGACTGTTCAAGTTACAGGTCCATCTTGTATTAGGAAGCGGTTTTAAAGACTTTCTCATACCTGGGTTTCTGGTTAGCCGTATTTGCCTAATATGATTGGGAAAATGGTATTTAGTACAGCTCTTCATTTTGCCTTTACCCTTTATCTCTCCCAATTTCAGTCAGCAGTATTCATAAAATTTGATTAGTCATTTCTGATTTATTATGGTTTTTAAATTTGCCTTAGTCTTGTCCCTTCAATTATTCTTAAATGTTTGTACTTTTCTGAGAGTATTTTTGACATTTATGCTGATATAATAATGCACATTTTTCAGTTCTGAATGTTTCCCATATAGAGCATCTTATACTCAATCATGGCCTTTTATACATCGCATACTGACTTAATAACTGAATAACATGTATTTTATGACTGACATAATGATGAATATATGCATTACCCATGAGTTATTTGTTTTTGTTTTTTTTACACACGGGGCTGAATATTCAAACTGCGCCATTCTGTGACGCAAGCCCTTGCGCTTGCGCAAAATAGTTGTGCTGGGTGTGGACGGGCGATATTCAATGGCGCTATGCTTATTGAGCAACTCCTTTGAATATCACCCCGCCACAGCAAACTTGTGCCACCACAAGTGGTCAGAGTGGAGCATTCAAGATGCGGTGGCGCAAGTTCCATTGTGCCATGCGCAAATTTCCGATATTCAAAAGGTGACATGCAAATGGTGCCATAATTCATGCAAGGCACAGGGGGCCATTTGCATCTACTTATGGCCCCATTTGCATACCATTAGATGAGATGCGCCGATCCCCGACGACTTGCACCTGGCGCCTGCCAGGCAGCAGCCGTCAGGGACCGACGCCCCTGCAGCCCAATCGGGCATAACTGTATAAATCCCCTCCTCCAGATTGGCCCCAATCACGGGCATAACTGTATAAATCCCCTCCCCGACTGGCCCAATCACGGGCATAACTGTATAAATCCCCTCCCCGACTGGCCCGATTGCGGGCATAACTGTATAAATCCCCCTCCCCCGACTGGCCCGATCGCGGGCACTTTGTATAAATTCCCTCCCCAACTGGCCTGGATTGCAGGCATAACTGTATAAATCCCCTCTCCCGACTGGCTCCATCATGGGCAAAACCAGTAAACCCCTCCTCCCACTAGCCCGATCGCGGGCATTAGAGGTCAACCCCCAAGAACAATATCCCTGGTGGTCCAGTGGACCGCTAAGCCCGATCGTGGGCATTAGAGTCAACCCCACCCCCAGGTCCAAGTACCCTGGTGATCTAGTGGCCCCCCACCCCACCACCCCGAGTCTCCACCACCCGCCTCCCCATCAGTCGGCGGGGGCAGCATCCCACCCACCTGCCGCCCGCCACTCCGCCGACTGACTGTTAGTAGGGCTGCACGCCCATTGGTTCAGAGCAGAGCCAATGGCATGCAGCCCATACCGTATAAGGCAGTCCAGATATGTGAATGAATTAGCGGCAGCCCTCCGAGCAGTCAGTCGGCAGGTGGCGGGCAGCAGGGCGGTGGATGCTGCTGCCTGCCGCTGACGGGGGAGGGGTGGTGGGGCCCTGGGTGGTGGGGTGAGGGCTACTCAGATCACCAGGGTACGGACCTGGGTGGGGTGGGGTTGACTCTAATACCCGTGATCGGGCTTAGCGTCCACTGGACCACCAGGAATATTGTTCTGGGGACTCTATGCCCGCGATCGGGCTAGTGGGGGAGGGGGTTACTGATTATGCCCGCGTCGGGCCAGTCAGGGAGGAGGGGAGATTTCTGTTATGCCCGCGATCGGGCCAGTCGGGGACGATATAGTTGTGCCCGCGACCGGGCCAGTCGGGGAGGGATTACTATTATGCCTCATGATTGGGCTGTAAGAGAGTCGCGGCCACCCACAGGTGGCAGCTACTGTGTTGAGCCCTGCAATGCGGCAGCTCACCTGTGGGTGGCCCTCGACTTACTCCTTTTTTTTTTCAAAGTTGTGCAGGCGCAGGTTGGGGGTTGCGCCTGCACACTCTCTGCACAGCCCGGTTGAATATCGGGCTCTGCAGTTTATGTAGGTTCCTCCCTCTGCTGAGAGCATGCCTTCATTAGCATTGCACTGTTGCTCAGCATGACTTTGGGGCGAATGCCTCCTGCTGAATATGGCAGAATGGCGCAATTTTGGACTTGCGCAGGCGCAACCCTTTTGAATATCCAGCCCATGGTTTGTCTGTCTTGGGAAAGCGGTCTTTTGTATATCTCCATGTAACTCTTTGTACATATTAATATAACTCATTACCCCCTGGGTGGCCATTTTGTGTCAGGTAAACAACTGATAGTTCGGACTTCATATGGAGCTATTGGAGGTAATGAGATAATCAATGCCAATTGTGATATCTAATGAATGTTGGTGTAAATGTATGCATGTCACAAGCCAGCCACACCCTCTGAGGAAGCTTCCTATTGAGGCGATACGTAGGGGTTGTTGGTCGGCGGTCAGACAGTACCTTATAGTAAATGGCCCAAGTCAACTTGGCATGTACACTGTTGTTCTTTTGCTATGGTTTCCATCTTCCTAACAGCAGCATCTCTGACAGTAAGAAGTGCTTCCTTTCTCCACTAGTATAAGTTGATGCATCCCCTGGGATGGTGAAAGGGGAGCCTGGGCCCTAACATGGAGTGGTAAGTCCACATGTCCACAACTGTGATTCAAGATGCCTGGACTGGATGACAGCAGGACAGCACAGTGCCCTACCCAAAAGAAGAAAGGACAGAAGCTGCCCGATAAGTTGAGCAATGGAGACAGCAGCACTGACCAGAGTAAACAGTAAATTAAAAAAAAGTATTGAAACAGTTTTCAATAGAGTTCACTTCCAAACTGAGCATATCAGGAAAGATGATCACAGTTAACCTCTAAAAATGGAAAACCACGTGTGGGAATCTGATCAACTTTCTGTATGCGTCAAGTGCTTTCCAGTGCACTTCAGCAAGAAAATAAAGGGTACTATGGGGGTACCGCTGTACACCACCGGAAAGGAACCACAGATATTAACGCACAAAGGGGAAGTAAAACAAAACTGCATTTCTGGACCATCTTACTGCTCTCCTTTAAAAATCCAAATGCAGTTACTCCAGGGACATGTTTTACCAAAGCCTAAAATGAACCCCAAAGTCACCTGTTTCAACAGCACCCTTGGAAATGGGCACTGTGTCATAACACAAATTCTCATGACATCTTGATTTGTTTATATAAGTGCCGATCAAAAGAATGGTCTCTAGTTACATCACAAAGAATTACAAAAAAGAGGCGGTAACCAACCTAAGCTAATCCAAAGAAGAATCTGAAAAATTCTAAATACACACAAAGCAGTCCTGGGACTCATCTCAGATGTGGCCTCTAAGAAAGTATGAGGTCTTACACCTTGTACTATATTGAGTAAAATAAGGAAGGTCGGGTGCATTCCCATGTAGTTAAGTTCCTTCAGTAACATGAAGCCTTATGTAAGGAATAAGGCACGACTTGGGGATTATGCTATGTTAATCGTACAGACTGGTAGGTTGGAATCCCGAGTCCAAATGGCAAGGGACGTCAACCACCAGGAGGGTACACTAACAAGCATAATCCTCTCTATGGAATGGCCATATTTCACTTCTAAAAGGTTTAGTAATGTTTGTTAGATATGCAGCAAGGATTAGGTTGAATATGGACCGCTTCACTAGTTGGATGCGGGCGGTACTACAGCAAGTGGGTTATGATTGTATGGTTACAGTTGGTCCTGTTCCGTTAAATGGGTATTACTAAGATTTCGATTCCTGCATTTCCCATCTGATGTGTGAGTTAGAGCTGGAATCCTGGGTTGCTGATTAGGTTAGAGATGCCACGCAATCTGCATCAGGTGCACTTCAATGTAGTTGATGAGGTGGAAGCAGAAGGTCAGAGGCTGTAGTGTCTTTGTTGCTAAATCTGAGATAGGTACAGTAAGTTGATAGTTTTCTAGTCTTTAGAGTAATTTATGAAGATGTTTTTCTGATGTTTTAGTACTGTGTGTATAGAAACACAGAAACTGTCAGAAGAAAAGGATCTCTCGGCCCACCTAGTCTACCCTAAAGTACCCATGTACTGTGCTACCATAGACCCTAATTGATCTCCGGCCTAACTGCCCCCCCAGCCCTGTTACTAAGGTCCCCCTGTGTCTATCCCACGCATGTTTGAAACCTGTTACCATTTCAGTACCCACCACCTCTGCTGGGAGGCTGTTTCAGGCATCTACCACCCTTTCCATTAAGAAATCTTTCCTCACATCCCCTCTAAGTCTCCCCTTCTAGCATCATATCATGGCCCCTTGTCCTTGAGCATCTCTTTCTGAGCAATATGCCACCCTCCTGTACCTTACTGATACCCTTGAGGTATTTGAATGTTTCTGTCATGTTCCCCCTTTCTCTACTTTCCTCCAGTGAGTACATATCTAATTCCCAGAGTCTTTCCTCATAGAGCTTCTGATACAGACCATGCACCATTTTAGTTGCCCTTCTCGGTACCACCTCCAGGTGTGGCTTCACCATTGATCTATATTTACCTCCCTTTTTCTGCTGGTAATACCCCTCCCTATGCACCTCAGCATCCTACTATTTTTGTACTGCCTTATCACACTGCTTTGCTACCTTTAGGTCATCAGATGTTGTTAACATCTCCCCCCTCCAAAAAAAATGATATGTTGCCCTTGGGTTTCTATGCCTCATGCGCATAATTTTACATTTTTGAGTGTTGAAGCCCAATTGCCAAACCTTTGACCAGCCTTCCATTTTTTTTAGATCTTCCTTCATTCCCCCCCCCCCCAGGGTGTCCACTCTGTTGCAGATTTTTGCTTCATCTACGAATGGGCATACCTTTCCTTCCAGCCCCTCTGTGATGTCACTAATAAAGAGGACTGGTCCCAGTACTGATCCCTGTGGCACCCCACTAGTTAACTTACCTTCCTCCAAGTGAACTCCATTTACCACCACCCTCTGAGTTCTGTTACTTAGCCAACTTTGTACCCATTTCACCATCTTTGGACCCACTCCCATCCTGCCTAGCTTATTTACTAGTCTTCTGTGTGGAATGGTGTTGAAGGCCTCACTGAAATCCAGGTAGGCCACATCCACCGCTCCTCCCTGATCCACCTCCCTGGCAACCCAGTCAAAAAACTCTATGAGGTTTGTTTGGCAAGATCTACCCCCCGTGAACACATGCTACCTCAGATCATACAATCCACTGTTATTAAGGTATTCCCTAATTCTTTCTTTAAGTAGAGTTTCCATAACATTGCCCACCACCGAAGTCAGGCTTACAGATTGGTAGTTTCCCTGACTCCTCCCTATGCCCACTTTTGTGTAGTGGTACCACATGCACCCTCCTCCAGTCCCCCAGAACTCCTCCATATCCAGCGACAGAATGAACAGGGCCATCAGAGGTGCAGACAGTTCCCTCCTTTAGTTCCTTCAGTACCCTAGGGTGAACCCTGTCTGGCCCCATGACCTTGTCTACTTTTAGTTTTGCTAGTTCCCTGAGGACTCTCTCCTCCATAAAGGGGCTAGTGTCCACCTCCTTTCCCTTACTGCCCTTCTCCACTATCTGTGGCCCATCACCTAACCAACCTTTGTGAATACTGAACAAAAGTACTTATTTAGTATGTCAGCTTTCTTCTGGTACTCTTCCACACTCCCTCCTCCCCTTTTAGTCTTACTATTCCTGCTTTGCATGTAAGTTTCTGCCATTTTTGTGGAACTGTACATACATACATACATAGTTGCCAGCAGATTAGGCCAAATGGTCTATCATGTTTGCATGAACGCAGTTCACTGATAAAGTACAGTAGCTGCACTACCTCCCTACTGGGTAGATGGAAAGGTGGTTATAAGCATAGCAGTTCAAACTTAATTCCAAGAAATGTAGGGTGATACACAAAGGTGCAAAACATCCTACCTAGCACTGAATACAGAATGGTAGTTGTTGAAAGCACTACAGAGGACAAGGAGCTTGAGTGATAATTTCCTATAGCCCAACGGCATCAACATAATACAGTAGTGTGGTGGATAGCACAACCCAGATGCTGGGGGTACATAGGTAGTAGTATCAGCAACAGGAGAAAAGAGGTGCTGCCACCACTGTAAAGGTCACAGGTTCCTCCTCACAGAGTGTGCTATGTGCAGTTTGGGAGTCTAAATCTGAAAAGGGATGGGGCAGGATGGAGGTGGTGCAGAGGACAGTAACCAAAATGCTCCAGGGACAACAGGAAAGAACACAGAAGGAGAGGTTAGCAAATCTCAACATGTACACACCTGAGGTGAGAAAGGAGAGAAGGGACATGACTGAAACATACACAAATACCTCCATGGGTTAAATAAAGTGGATGCTGGGAAACTGTTCAGACTGAGTGGAAACACACGCACCATGGCAACTCCATGAAGCTGGTGGGGTGGGGTGGGGCTGGGGGATCAAGTTTAAGAGAGATACCAGGTACTTTTTCATGAACAGGGTGGTGGACAGGTAGAATAGACTGCCAGAGAATGTGGTCCGTGTGAAATCAGTGGGAGATTCAAAGAGTGTGGGACAGATACAAGGGCATAGTGAAGACCACATCAAAATGGAGGGGGAGGGGGGAGTGAGGAGACTCTAGGGCTCTCTCATTCAATTAAGCATTAGTTGGGTAGGAGTGGACAGACATGATGGGCCTCCACGCCTTTTTCTGCTGACAGTCTATGTTCGTATGTAACCATTTTTTTTAATATATATTTTCCTGCATTTTAAAGAAGTGTGTAAGTTTTATTTCTTATGTAAGCAGCACTGACGGTTTTCAAGTTTGGATGTCTGAGTATGAAGAATGCTGTTTTTCAGTTTTGTTGGATGAATTTTCTTTGTTGTTTATGATTTTTGAGAATGTTGCCATGGGTGGAGGGGGACATGGTCATTTTTTGTCACGTGTTTTGTTTTTAATTTGCAGGATATCTGTTTTGATCTTGTAGGGTTATTTGATTTGCATTCTGTCCTTTTGATCCTCAGGTTACGTAACTGATCTAGCTGACCCAACAAGTTGGGCTCTCAATGAATGCACCCCTATAACGTCGTCTGAGCAAGGATATGCGCTATGGTAATGCAGCACCATGTGACAGGGTCCTGACTAATGAGGAGACAGATCTGATCAAACTCTGTTTTATAATCCCACATCTACTCCACACTCTTTACACATATACAGTGACAGCCACTGACATTAGTTATTATGTCATAAGTTATGGCTAGCCATGGCTAAATAGGAGTCATTTAGTTCCATGGCAGCAATTAAAAGCTATGGCTGGTTGTTGTTACTGATGGCCCTGGCTACCACTATACTACTCAGTGTGGAGGGGGTTATGCAGCGGTATCCCTCAGGGACTGCTGTCAGTGCCACTACTGTTCAGCATTTTCATCTATAATCTAGAAGCTGGGATCTCCAGATAGGGTTACCACCTGTCCCTATTTTCGCAGGACAGTCCTGATTTGGGCAGCTGTGTCCTGCAGAAAAACATGGAAAATACTAAATGTCCTGACATTGTAGTAGAAAAAATGTTTTCTGATTTTCTTCTAAATGTTGCAAAAAACTATAATACCTTAACTAACATACCTTAAAATAAAAAAAAAAAAACACAAGAAACAACTAAAAACTACAACACTTAGTCTTAATTCTGATTATTTAGAGAGAAAACATGTCTGTTGCATTGGTCAAGATGACATATTGTCCTGCGAAAAATCCAGTTTCATTAAGAAACGTCCCACTTTGGGCTTCTTAAAAGGTGGTAACCCTATCTCCAGAGGGCTGCTGTTATCCACGGATGACACTTAACCTTCCAGGTTACTGGATTCCTTATGGATGGGGACAAACAACAGAAGGACCGAAGCCATTTTGGCAACTGATCAGACTCCTTGTGTATTAAATTCAGTGTAGCAAATTGCAAGGCACTACACTTGGGGCGTAAAAAACAGAGGTAGGACCCTATTGCTGCAGTGGGGGACTTAATGGACTTGTGTATCATAACAAATCAGATGTTGAAGCACGTAAATGCTGTGCACAGCTACTGTCAGGAAGGTTGGAGGAATGATGGGGTGTTTCAAAATGAAGTTGACCAGCAAAGCAGGGGAAGTAATCCTGCTATTTTATAATGCCCTGGTCAGGCCTTACCTGGAGTAGCGTGGGCAGTGCTGGGCTCCCAATACAATACACTAAAGTAGTCGACAGGGTGCAATGTAACGCCACTTAAATGATCAGGGGTATGGAGATAGGCTGGAGGCCCCTATGATGCTCACTCAGGAGAAAAGGTGACTGAGCGGGATTTGATCTCCATCTTTTGCATACTCAAGGATACTGACAAGATCGATGTTTGCTTAGAAGTGATCCTGGGACACAGAGATATGCCCAGAACCTCAACGCAGGGCTACAATTTTGTTTTTAGATTTGGTGTTTCAGATGGAATACCAAAATTCTAGTTTTGGTACTCCATCCAGAAATCTGTTATACTGCCTCAGACTAAATACTGTTTCTCTGTGCTGTTAAATACACTGCAAAGGAGCCGGCCCGGTGGCACTGAGGGTTGAGGCGCTGGCAGCCACACCTCGCGCCACGCTGGTGACCCTGTTTCAGGAGCAGACTCGGGCCACCGGGGGTCAGCAGGGGGAGGAGAGGATTGAGCATCTGGAGGATCTTAGTGGTGACTGGGGGGGGCACTTCACAGCATACCAGGCAGCCAATGGGGACGCAAGTGACTTCGTGAAGGGGCAGGAATCAGTCCTCCACACGTTGTCATCATTGCATGACCATGCCAAAGGGGTGTGACTAAACAAGAAAAAAACCCTGCCTGCTGGTAGGCGAAGGCGGGACCAGTGGTCGGCCCCAAATCCAATACTGGGCTTCCCAGCCCCCGCATCTGGTTCTCCCTCCAAGTCCCTGGTCATTCTACTAGATTGTATACAAAGTGCCAGGAGGACTTCGGCGGTCAGGAGAGGTGGAGAGGAGCCAGGCCCAGCCAGAGAGCTGGAGGCTTCAGGCAGACAGGAGAAGCCATACTGAGTGTCCATGCCAGGTAGGCACATAAATAGAGCTGGGAAAAAAAATACACTGCAAGGAACATTTTCTCAAACACCTGATATTTAAAAACAGAATACCAGCAGATACAGCTCGTATTCTGCCTCCATCAATCAATCAATCAATCAATCAATTACTTTATTTAACCAGGCATAAACACCATTGAGCAAGCTCATTTTCAAGGTGGTCCTGGGCATTAATACAATACAGTACACTTCATAAGATTACAATTACGGTGGACAGCGGTGCAAAAAAAAAAAAACAAAAAAAAACACTGTGAAGGTGCCGGTCAATATGGGCCTATACATACCGGTCAACATAATTAACATGCAAAGGTACATAATGATAAGCTTTACTGGAATGAGAAGAGACAACAATCCCATATAGTCTCCACTACGCAAGAGCTCATACCTACATGATAAAAAATAAGGAGGTATTAAGGAATAGGGTAGAAATTGGGGTGAAAGAGTAGGCAGCCAAGAGGGAGGCCAGAATAGGTAAAAGGTAGAGAAAAGGCAGGGTCATCTTGGATTAAGGGAACTAGGCTTGTAGGTCCTAGGTTTCTGTTGTTAGGAATGTGGGGTGGATGAGACACTTAGGCATAGGATTTGAGAGTGGCACCTGGGGCTTAGGGGTCATAGGCGTCTGAAACAGTTGCACGATTCATTCAGATAATCCGTTAATACAGCTTTGAATGTGAAAATGCTTGGAAGTGAGGATAATTTTAACGAGTCTTGCATAGTGTTCCAAAGTAATGGAAGTGACAAGTTGATTGCTGCCGAGCCAAGGGTAGTTTTCACTCTGGGAATCTGGAAGCAAATTATGGAGAAGCGCCTGAGGCCATAGGAACCTTTAGCTCGTTTGAAGAGGTTCGAGATGTACGCAGGGAGGTTATCAGATAAAGCTCTAAAAAACCAGAGGAGAGCATTCCTTCTTCTCCTAGTTGAGAGTGAGGTCCATCCTGAAACCTGGTATAGACGACAGTAATGTGTACCACGGGGCAGATTTAGGATAAATCTTAAAGCCCGATGGTAAAGGGTGTCCAGTTTGTTTAGCATCGTTGATGGGCAATGACTGTACAGGAAGTCAGCGTAGTCCAGTATAGGTAGGAATGTAGTTTGTACTAATCTCATTCTGGCTTCTAAAGTTAGTAAGTGTTTAATGCGATACAATAAACCTAATCGCTGTCTTAGTTTCTTCGAGGTTTCATTTAAGTGGCACAGAAAGTTGAGCTTGTTATCCAGCCAGAACCCTAGGTATTTAAAGGTATCAACTACTTCAAGGGGTTCTTCTAAAAGTGTTTGGATCTGTGTGATATGTGGACATCTGGAAGTAGACTTTGGTGAGAGAATCATTGCTTTAGTCTTTTTGGCATTGAGGAGGAGCTTATGAGTGATAAGGTTGTATTGGACGGTGACAAAGTCTTTCTGTAAGTACTCATGGGCCAAATCCAAGGATGAATTTGTGGTATAGAGTACAACATCATCTGCGAATAAGTGCACATTGGCTGTGCCCAGCTGTGAGTCCAGATTATTGATGTATATTGCAAAGAGGATAGGGCCCAGGATGGAGCCTTGTGAGACTCCTCGTAACAAGGATTTTTGTGGGGACAGATCTCCTATGGTACTTTGACTTGTTGTAACCTATTGGTTAGGTAGCTGGTGAACCATTTAATGGCAGAACTATCAAGTCCGATGTTACTCAGTGCAGTAAGCATGATGGCATGATCCACAGTATCGAAGGCCTTACTTAGATCAAGGAAGAGGGCAAATACATGCTTCTTAGAGTCCAAGGCCATTTGCCAGTCTGTAATTACTTTGGCAAGAGCCGATACCGTACTGTGTGTGGCTCTGAAGCTGGACTGAGCCGGGTTTAGCAACTTTTGTGAATCCAAATGTTCTCTAAGTTGGATGTTGAAAATTTTTTCAAGTAATTTAGAGAGGACGGATAGTATAGAAATAGGCCAGCAATTGTTCAGATCACTCGGATCCCCAGTCTTGAATAATATTAGGATGTGGGCAGTCTTCCACGAGACAGGTAGCTCACCTTGAATCAGAGAGGTGTTGAATAAGTGCCCCCAGTTGTTAGTACACTTGAAAAACCAAATGAATGTAAAATTTGAGTCCTGCAACTGTGGTAAATGTAAAAGCATGCCAAAGAATCAGCTACCTGTGTAAGGGACGAATAACTCCATATTGTACACTGCTGGTCTGAGTGGAATAGGTGAAGGGGCCTGTGGAATCTCAGTAGAATGTTAACCCCTGCAGCTCTACCTCTCCTGTCCCGTAGCTCCACCCCCCCTTGTGGTCGAAGGGGATTCCCTGACTTTCACCTTAAGGGCATGGTCTAGCCCATGGTTACCCCTCCCCTACTGAGCCGACCTTAAGAGCAGTCCCTTTTACTGTCGGCAGAAAGCAATTGCTTGTTTTTTTTGTATGTGCGTCTGTGATGCCCTGGGCATATTTTGTTTCTTACTCATTTATTATCCTCTGCAGCCAAGCAGCTCCACACCTCAACCAGACCCTCAGGAGCAATGGAATCAGGGTCTCCGGGGTGCAGATCGCCCACCCTCCACAGCGGATCTCCAGAGCACAGCTCTCCAGCCAGGCAGCTCCACACCCCGACCAGACCATCAGGAGCTTCAGAAGCAGGGTCTCCAGGGCGCAGATCGCCCACCCTCCACAGTGGCTCTCTGGAGCATGGCTCTCCAGCCAGGCAGCTCCACACCCTGACCAGACCCTCAGGAGCTTTGGAAGCAGGGTCTCTGGGATGCAGATGGCTCGCCCTCCCCAGCAGATTTCTGGAGCATGGCTCTCCAGCAAGGTAGCTCCACACCCCGACCAGACACTCAGGAGCTTCAGAAGCAGGGTCTCCAGGGCGCAGAATGCCCACCTTCCCCAGCAGATCTCCGGAGCACAGCTCTCCAGTCAGGCAGCTCCACACCCTGAACAGACCTTCAGGAGCTTCAGAAGCAGGGTCTCCAGGGTGCAGATCGCCCACCCTCCCCAGCAGATCTCTGGAGCACAGCTCTCCAGGTACGGCTGCACTCATTCCTCTCGGGGTTTCGGTGCCAGCGGCGCCAATCCCTCCCACCCACCCACAATCCCCCGAGCTGATGGTTTCCTCTTATACCCCACCTTCCAACCAAAGTCCTTTCTCCCTCTCAGCTCTCACCTGAACACCATTAAGTAGAGCTCCCTCCTGATCACTCAATCACTGCCTCATCCCACACTCCCCCCCCCAATGACCATACTCTACACTCTCCTCAGCACCATGAGGCTAGCCACATCTGTTCATGTCTCAGAATCCATTCTGCTGCTAGTATGTTTTCCTGGTAGTTGTAAATGGGAACTACCTCTCTCCCCCACACCTGCCCCCGCCCTGCTTTCCCCAGAATCTGCTGCCCTTACCCCTTGCACTATTCTGAATTCCCCTCATGCTCACCCTCCTCTCCACATTCCTTAACCCTGCCCACTTGGAATACCCCAAACCTCTGCAGATCCCTTTTAGGCACCTCCCCTGGACAGGATCGCTATCTACTTTACCTATGCTTACTTCACAAGTGCACCCCCTATTGCCACCCCCACCTGTAATTCGTCACCCTTTCTCCAAACTCAGATCTTTCAAGTTCCTAATATTTGCTAACAGACATAGGAGACTCTTCCTGCTCTGCTCCTCCTCCTACTATCCTGCCCGATTCACCCAAACCCATGACCCCAGCAGGCTGCCCCAGGTACCCCCTGCCCCCCCATAAAAACAAATACCAGTCTGATCAAAATTGCTCGCCTAAACATCCAGAGCCTCATGGCTAAGAAATCTCAACTCGAAGCCTGGCTCTCTGCCAAGAGTTTTGATATAACTGCCCTAACAGAGACTTGGCTAACCTTCTCTGAGGTGCTACCTGTCTATGGCATGGGTGAGGCTAGGGTGCTCCACACTATGGGATTGAATCAATGGTTGAAAAACTGGTGCAGAGCTCAGGGTTTTGGCTTCACTGGGGACTGGGGTCCACCTGGAGGAATGCAGGCCTATACTGGCGTGATGGTCTGCATCTGTCTGGGAGGGGAACCAGGATCCTAGGTGATAGGTTTAAATGCTTCATTGGCAATCATTTAAACTAGCCAAAGGGGGAGGCACTGAAAAGGAGCAGGAAAATCCTAGCCCACCCCCCCAAAAAAAATCAGGGTAGTTAGTGAGGTAAACACCAAGATAGAGACGTCGATAGGGAGAAGGGCAGGGATAAATGCAGAAAAAGGCAAAGGCAGTAAGGACACAGATGAGGCAAAAAAGGGTAAATCCATCAGAAAATGGAGGGTAATGAGTATCAATTCCCATAGTCTGGGTAACAAGCTCCCTGAACTAGTGGCCTTGATGGAAGAGGGACGCATGGATATTGTGACAGTCACAGAAACATGGTACACAGAGAATCATGACTGGGATGTCAACATACCAGGGTACACAATCTACAGGAGGGACAGGGAGGGTAGAAGAGAAGAAGGAGTAGCTCTCTACATAAGGGAAGGGATTAAAGCAATGGAACTAAAGGGTAAACAGGGAGGAGAGGAGGCACTGTGGGTCACCCTGGAGACAGGAAATGGCACCACAATCCACATGGGGGTTGTATACAGACTCACGTCTCAGGGGGAGGAAATGGACAAGGAAATGATAGAAGGCATCCTTAGGATGGTAGAAAAAGGGAAGATATTGTTGATGGGAGACCTGAATATGCCAGATGCTAACTGGAGTACCTTTGCTGCAGCCACATCCAAGAGCAGGGTCATTCTCGATGCCCTACAGGGGGCATGCCTCAGACAGTTAGTGCCAGAACCCACTCAGGAGGGAGTAATCTTAGACCTGGTACTCTCAAATGGGGATGGAGAGAGGATCTCAGATTTAGAAGTGGGTAGTCATCTTGGGAACAAGTGATCACCAAACAGTGTGGTTCACGAGAAACACAGCCGTAGAGTCAAGCCATACAACAGTGAGGGTACTGGACTTTAGGAGGGCTGACTTTGGTAAAATAGGATAGTGCCTTAGAAAAGCACTAGCAAATGGGCAAGAAGGAGGGGTGGAGGAACAATGGGGAAACATCAAAACTGCCATCACAGAGGCAACAAGTCTTTGTGTGAAGCAAATAAATCAAAATGAAGGAAAAACTTACTATGGTTCTCAAAAGAGGTGGCGGGGAAGGTTAGGGAGAAAAATATAGCATTCAAGAAGTATAAGGAAACACAGAAGGAGCAGAACAGAGAACTGTACCAGTTAAAGCAGAAGGAAGTGGAGAAGGCAGTCAGAATAGCAAAGGCCCAAACCGAGGAAAAGACAGCCAAGGAGAAGAGAAGAAGGGGGATAAAACCTTTTATAGGTACAATTAGGGAGCGAAGAAAGACCAAGGGAGGGATAGTGAGGCTTAATAAAGGGAGGGTGGTGGCAGAGGGTGACAGTGAAAAAGCAGGATACTGGAACGAATACTTCTGTTTAGTATTCACAAAAGAAGAAGAGGAGGGGGAGGTACATAATCCAATCAATAGAAACACTTTGGATAGAGGGGGTCGATACTAGTCCATTCACAGAAGAAAGGGTTCTGAAAGAACTCCTAAGACTGAAGATGGACAAAGCAATGGGGCCTGATGGGATTCACCCCAGAATTCTAAAAGAACTAAGGGAAGAACTACTGACACCAATGACTACCCTTTTTAACAAATCATGGGAGGATGGTGTGGTACTGGAGGAGGGCGGATGTGATTCACCTTCACAAAAGTGGGAGCAAAGCAGAGGACGGAAAACACAGACATGTTAGTTTGACCTTAGTGGTAGGGAAAATGATGGAATCACTTCTGAAAGAAAGAACTGTTGAGCACCTAGAAGCCAGAAGGGCACAGGACCCAAGGCAGCATGGATACACAGTGGGAAAATCATGTCAGATGAATCTAATAGATTTCTTTGACTGGGTGACCAAAGTAGTAGACCAGGGAAGGGCTGTGAATATAGTCTACCTACACTTTAGCAAGGCATTTGACACATTCTCACACAAAAGATTCATAAACAAGTTAGCCAGCCTGGGAGTGGGTCCCAGGGTGGTAGCCTAGGTAAAACATTGGCTGGACAACAGGACACAGAGGATAATAGTAAACGGAGTCCACTCTGAAGAAAGGGGTGTTACTAGTGGGGTACCGCAGGGTTCAGTACCGGGACTGGTCCTTTTTAATGTCTTTATAAGTGACATTGCGGAGGGACTGGAAGGAAAAGTATGCCTCTTTGCAGATGACAAAAAGATCTGCAACAGGGTTGATACACAAGGCGGGGGGGGGTGTGTGGAAAGGATGAGAAGGTTGAAGAAATGGTCAAAAGTATGGCAGCTTAGATTCAGTGCAAAGTAATGCACCTGAAAAACAAAACCCAGGGAAGATTACACAATGGGGGGGGGGGGGGTACAAACAAAAATGGAAAGGGACCTGGGGGTAGTCATACTGGATAACATAAAGGTAAGCAAGTGTAACCTCCCTACAAATTGGGGTTTACTATAATGTCTTCCTGGGCTCCTTAATGCCCACTGTCAGGCTGATGTCCTGTCTTCAGTAATTTTATTTGTCTGCATGAGAGTGCCCTAGTGAGCGTCCGCACCTGTCTCTTTAAGAAGATGGATAAGCTGTGTTTAGAAATTAGTCTGGGCTGGGTCCAAGTAATTAAGGCTTGCGACTGGCCAGACAGCAGAATCTTTTACGCCAGCTATAGGCTTCAACCAGCAGAAAACCCCGAACTTTTGCCGAACTGTTCATCCTGCCTGGGTCTGTCACCCCGGCCTAGGCCACTACTCCCACTTCGGAGATCATGTCAGCAAAAGATCTGCTTGGGGACTCAGCCCCCTGCCCCATACCATCGAGCAGGTAGCGACCACCCGGAGGTGAGTCATGTCGGCCCTGCTTCTCCTGGTCTTCCAGATCATCACCACAATGTCTTCATCTCGCCTGTCCTGCATCCAGGTTCTGGTAGTGTGAGTACAATCCAGGGTAGCTCCCTGCAACAACAGCCAAATATCATTGTGGTACCATCTAATTGCTTCTTTTTTGGGGTTAAAGTAACGGACTGAGCCATCCGGCTTGGATTACAAATAATTGGATTGTGTGCATGTTTAACTGTTTTCTTTCCTAAGGGCCCCAACAACAGCTGCAATGCCAGCCACCCCGGGCAACGCTTCAGGCTAGCCTGCATGACATACTGGGTACCCAGGGTTGCTGAACTGTTCAAATGGGACTTACAGTGCATGCTGAACCAACCTATATTAAATCAGATTACTAACCATTCTGCTAGATTCATGCCCCTCCCTTGTTCACTTCCCCCTAAATAAATCTGATTGTCTGTTTTCATGTTTAATCTGGCTAGTGAGCATATTATTAGTTGGGTTACAGTGGTAATATTGTATTGTTGCATTGCTGATCTTATTTTCCAGGGGGTCTCCAGGGCAGTTGCAGCAGATCCTGACCTGGTGGTAAGTGAAAGGGGTGTGAGCATATTATTACTGCTAATTATTGAATGTGACTATACCATTGTGTTACTGTCAAGGCCAACAGAAGGGCTAGTGGGTGGTTATAGCATCCCGGAGAGCTATACCAGAGCAGTTAAGCTACCCCAATACCATTCCTCCAGGTGAAGGCACCTGTTTGCAGAACTCAGACCCGTCAACCTGTGCACTGCCATACAGGCAGGGGTAGTAGCCCTTAGAATAGTGCCCCCTAGGGGTTACATCTTGGAGGCACCACTGGGATTAGCGCCCTCTAGTGGTCTAAAATTAAAATTGCAGCCCCGTGCACAATTGAGACAGGATTTGAAATAGTGGCACTTACTATGCCCAAATGGAAAATTTCTCCCCTCAAGCTGGTTGTGCATCGCATGATGGGGTGGAGTGAGGCCGAAGGGGTAGACCCCCACTACACCATATTACTACTTGATATCCCTGTGGGGACCACTAATGAAACTATTGAAGAAACAGTCGGGAAGGTTAAGTGTGTGGGAAAGGTTGAAGTACAGGGACAGGACTCAGATCTATTTGAGCAGACCTTGGTGGCCCACCTTTCTTGTAGCATCCCGACAGACCCTGGAATGGTACCCCCCTGTTATCATACTAACATACTATTTGCCAGCAGATTAGGCCTTAGGGTCTATCGAGTCTGCTCAAACCTCAGATCCCTAGTTGGGTGCCGAGGCCCTCCCTTATCATGCCGGAAGGATCCCAGAAGTGGTGGAGAGTTATTCATTTGTATAGTGGCCCATCTTCCCCTGAGGGTCTCTGATGATTGAGGGTTTTAAGGACAAACTGATGAGACTCCTAGCTGCAGAAAGGCAGTCGGCTAAAGAGTTGTTGAAGGTTTTGGAGGATTCAGAGGAGACCACTCCAATACAATCTCCTCCGGCCTCTTCATCCACCCCCAAGGCATTCCCTATTGTAGTGTCCCCCATTGTGACACCCTCTGTACACCTGGACTCCTATCGCAGGCTCAGATTGTTCTCTGGTGTGATTCCTGTGCCAGTGGGGGAAGACGACTTAGAAACATGGATGGATTATGCTACTCCCTTGGTTCAGGAATGGCAGTGCTCTGAGGGGAAGAGAAAGAGACTTATGGAAAGTTTAAGGGGCCCTGCACTGGAGGCTATTTGGTTCCTTCGATCCACAAACCCGGAGGCCACTGCAGCTGAATACCTCTCTGCTTTAGAAGGGGTGTTTGGCAGCACCGAATCTGCAGAAGACATAATGTGGAAGTTCCAGTCTGCTAAACAGTTGAAAAATGAGAAGTTGTCTGTTTTTGTCACCCAAATTGAATGGGCCCTGCAGACAGCCCATAGAAAAGGGGGTGTCCCAGCTAGTGAGCTGAATTATGTTAGGCTGGAGCACATCCTAAAATCGACCCGTTACTCAAGTGTGCTTATGTTAAAACTAAAGTTTCAAGATGGGAAAGCTAATCCTCCCAAATAGTGTTGGCTGATGAAGGAGATTTGAGAGGCTGAGAATGAGAAAGATGGTTGGGAACCATATACTGGGGTTCCATGCACCACCCCGACCCCAGACAGACAGACCTGATGAGAAAGAGGACACTTTTGAGACACAGCAGGTCTGAGAGTTGCTGAAGAGATAAAACACATGCGAGCCAGCCAACAAGCTGCTGCTGAAGCGGCCAGGAGCTCAAACGTTTGCCCGCCTAAGATGGAGACTGACACTGAGGCCCCACCCATGGGTGTGGGGGCTCATGCTATTGTCCCTGAACCTTGAACTGAATCCAAACTGATGGAAGAGATGAGGAAGCTGCGAGCTTTAGTGGGGACCTCATACATGCCACTCTAACTTCTGCTCCCTGGCGGGACTGCGGAGACAGGGAATCTGAGTTCAAACCAAGAGAGGACAACGGAACTCCCTCCTCCAACCGTTACAAATTTCATGAAGAATCAAACTGCCCTGGTGATCACAGCAAACAGGTCTTCTACTACAGGTGTGGAGGAGATGGCCATAGCCGACAAAGTTGCAATTCTCCTGAGGATCTGAGGTCAGTACTAAACTGCTCAACTTGGTTTGGCACAGCAATATAAAACCTCAGCCAGGCCCGTCACAAAATCTTTTTCCTCCAAAACTGCTGTGGGCCAATCTGCAAAACAGACTTTCCCAGACTCATCCAAGATGGTGGGTCCCTCCATGGAGACTACAGTAACAGTTAATGGCATCTCCACTCGAGCTGTATTAGACAGTGGCTCACAGGTCACCATTATATTTCAAGATTGGTATGACCAGCACTTATCTGACCTTCCACTGCTACCCCTCGAAGGACTGCATGTGTGGGGACTGAGTGAAAAATCCTATCCTTGTCTAGGATATGTATGAATTTGGTTGTCTTTCCCTACCGCTATTGCTGGTGTGGATGAACAAGTGGAGACCCTGGCCCTGGTGTGCCCGCCGACTGGACTGTATGATGGTGTCCCTCTGTTGTTTGGCACCAATGTCCATATGTTCTGCCAACTAGCCCATCTCTGTCAAGAGAAACAAGCCAAGCGGACTGGAAAGGCCCTCCACATTCTGGCCTTGGTGCAACGAGCCTATGATTTACAGATGCAAAACAGAGAGACTGAGAAAGATGAACCCGTGGGGGTGGTATGGAAAAAGACCTGGACTCACTCGTATTGCCTCTAAATGCTCAGTGTACCATTAATGGTGAAGTGCGCACAAAAAAGGATGTCAAAAACAAGATTCTTATGCTGGACACCCCAGAAGAGGGAAAACCGCCTGAGAGATTACTGGTCGTGCCTAGCATTCTACCGGCTCTTGCCCATGCCTACGCTCAGCGGGTAGTAGCACAGGTCCAAAACATGTCAGACCAGGAGGTTTGAGTAAACCGAGGGTGCACCCTAGTTACTGTATATCGTGCAGACACTGCTGTGATACCCAGCAAAAAGTGTCCTGGAGAGGATGACAAAATGACCCCTGATCTGTTTGACTTTGGAGAGTCCTCTCTGCCTGCAGAATGGAGTGCTATGATCAGCCGGAAATTGGCTCAGAGAAGCAAACTGTTCTCATTGAAGGAATGGGATGTGGGATGCATTACAGGGGCTGAGCACTACATCAGACTTCATGATGGGAGGTTGTTCTGAGAAAGATCCCGTCGCCTTGCGCCAGCTGACACTGACAATGTTCGATGCCATCTCCAGGAAAAGCTGGCAGTGGGAATCATCCAAGAGTCTCAAAGCCTGTACACCTCTCTGATTGTAGTAGTCCAGAAAAAAAATGGATCATTGAGGATGTGCGTGGACTACCGTACGTTAAACAGAAGAACTGTTCCAGACCAATACACCATGCCATGTATTCAACATGCCCTCGACTGCCTCATCGGAAGCCAGTGGTTCTCAATGCTAGACCTTCGGAGCGGGTATTATCAAATCCTGATGGCCCCAGAAGACAGAAAAAACAGCCTTCATCTGTCCCCCTGGGTTTCTATGAGTTTCTGCGCATGTCTCAAGGTATTTCGGGAGCACCCGCCACTTTCCAGCAGCTGATGGAGCGAGCTGTGGGAGGCATGAACTTACTAGAATGCCTTGTCTATCTTGATGATGTCATTGTGTTTGGCTGGACCTTTGAAGAACCTGAAGCCCGTCTGTTTAAGGTTCTCGACTGATTAGAGGATTTTGGACTGAAATTATCAATAGACAAGTGTCAGTTTTTCAAAGAATCTGTGAAATATATCGGTCACATAGTGTTGGCTGAAGGGATACAAACAGACCCAAGCAAAGTGGAGTCTTTGACCACCTGGCCCCAGCCTAACAATCTGAAAGAACTGCAGAGATTCTTGGGATTCTGCAGTTATTACTGTCGGTTCATAAAAGATTACACCAAAGTCATCCGTCCGTTACTTTGTTTAACTCAAGGTTACCCACCTACAAACAAGAAATATAAGAAAAGTGCAGTTAAAGAAGAGGAAAGGGTTTACTTTCGGACACATGAACCTTTTGGAGCCAGGTGGACTTCCGAGTGTGAGGCGGCTTTCTATGATATCATTCACCAACTCACCCATGCCCCTGTGCTTGCATATGTCAACCCCACCAGACCCTGTGTTGCACACTGATGCCAGCTTGAAGGGACTTGGTGCTGTTCTATATCAAGAATGTAAGGAAGGCTTATGCCCCATGGCATTTGCCAGTCAGAGCCTAACACTGTCTGAAAGAAATTACCCTGTACCAAGCTTGAATTTCTTGCATTAAAGTGGGCTGTGGTGGACCAATTACATGAATATCTTTATGGTGCAAAGATTCTAGTAAAAACTGACAACAGTCCTCTCACCTAGGTCCAGACTTCAGCTAAGTTGGATGCCACAGAGCATCGCTGGTTATCTGCACTTTCCACTTACGATTTTATTCCATAGAGTATCGACTGGGCTTGAACTACATTGATGCTGATACCCCTCTCCAGAAGACCTGAGTCTAATGCAAAGTTGGTGAGGATGTCTGAACAGTCTGTCAAAGCCCTTTGACAGAAATTCGATAAAGATGAACACCCCTCTCCTGAAACAGCTGACTACTTGGGCCCTCCTGACACTTGTGTTCCTGTGGCCTACTGCCACCTTGCAGCCTTGGACCTCAGCACGCTGCCGCAACTCACCCCTGATAATATACAGTGAGCTCAGGCTCAAGACCCCATGATTAAGCCAGTGTTAGATGCTATTCATGCTGGAAAAAATGTGTCCAAGATTCATTCTTCAGATCCATGAACTGCCCTGTTGTTCAGAGAGGGGCCCAGACTAAAGCTGTGTAACCAGCTACTTTACAGAGAGACCACAGAACAGCAAGGTCAGATTGTCAAGCAGCAACTAGTGTTACCTACAGCTTTCAAACATGTGGTTCTATGTGCCCTTCATGACCAGATGGGACACTTAGGCTGTGACCAAAGTACAGACTTGGCCCTTGGTCGATTCTATTGGTCAAAAATGGGGGCTGAAATTGAGACTCACATCAGAACTTGTAGTCGTTGTCTGCAGAGGAAAGCTCAGCCCCAGAGGGCTGCACCCTTAGTCAATATTTCTACCAGTGCACCCATGGAGCTTGTGTGTATTGACTTCTTGTGTCTTGAACCAGATCAAAAGAATATTGGCAATGTGCTAGTGGTGACTGATAATTTTACTCGTTATGCCCAGGCATATCCAACCAAAGACCAGAAAGCATCCACAGTGGCAAAGGTCCTGACTGAAAAGTTCTTTGTCCATTATGGTGCCCCCCAACGAATTCACTGTGAACAAGGGAGAGACTTTGAAAGCCACTTCATCAAGGAAATGCTCTCACTCCGGGGACTGCGAAAGTCCAGAACCACCCCCTATCACCCCCAAGGGGATCCTCAGCCCAAAAGATTTACCTGAACATTAATAGACATGCTGGGCACACCATCCCTGGGACATGTCCAAGTGGAGCCAACAGGTAAGCACCTTGGTTCATGCATATAACTGAACTAGAAGTGATGCCACTGGGTTCTCTCCCTACCACCTTATGTTTGGCAGAGAAGCTCAGTTGCCAGTAGACATCTGCTTCGGAGTGTCCCCTGATCTTGCTTATCTGCAAGATCTCCTTGTCCCCTATTGCCCCTCCCGGGCACGTCATTCTGCCGGGGGAGCCCTCCTTGAGGTTCCCAGGGTGAGGCTGCGGCATTCCGAAGATGGGGTGTTCTCAGCTGCCGTGCCCACCTTGTGGAACTCTTTGTCTGAAAATATGAGGAGGGCTCTCTTGGCAGAAGCCTTTAAGAAGGGCCTCAAAACATATTTATTCTGGCTGGCCTTTTATAACTAACTGCTGAATGGAATTGGAACTGTTGTGATATTTTAATTATGTCATAAATTGTATATTGGTTGGTTCAATTAACTTGTTTATTTTATTGTTGTTTGTACAGTGCCCAGAGTCTGTGGAACTAGGCGCTTAATAAATGATCTATCTATCTATCTATCTATCTATCTATCTATCTATCTATCTATCTGATGGAGTCAGAACAGAAAATCACCTTCGGTATGTTCAAAAGTTAAAGGCTCAGTTAAACCATGCCTACCAACTAGCACACACCATGGCAGCAAAGAGGAACTGGGCAAATAAAAGAAAGGTACGAAAAGCGTGTCAAGGACCAAGAACTGCAACCTGGAGACAGAGTTTTGTTACAAAATTTGGGACTGCATGGAAAACACAAAATTGCCGATTGGTGGCATCACACCCCTGCATTGTTGTCAGCAAGCTGGAGGATCTGCCAGTCTATGAAGTGCATCCAGAAAATGACCCACGAGCTGTCAAGACAATGCACAGAAATCATTTGCTGCCCATTGGTCAAATCATCATCGATTCTGCACCCCAAGACACTGCCGCTTCCAGGCCTGTAACTAGAGCTGCAGCTAAAAAGAAACAGTTAACCCCCTCTCCAGTTGTCAAGGATTCAAGGCCTTCCCCCAGTAAGGCCCTACATGACACTGATTGCCAGTCTGAATCTGATGAGTGAGTGTGAAGCTCCCTGTTACCCGTCTTATGAACTGAGTCAGTTGTTTCAGGGTAACCCCATGAACAATTTTGTTTTTTTTATACTCTGTTTATTAGATATTCAGTACATGCATAAGAAATGTGGTAACATTACACAGCATTATGCCACCATCCATCACACAGGTATATTTGCTACTTAACTTGACATTTCACCTCTTCTTATGTATTACATTGTACTACTAAGTTACTTTCAAATTTTCAACAGGTTTCTTATATGATTTTTAAGTAATCTGATCAACTAGACTGTTCATCTCTAAGATCATTTACCACTACTAGTGATAAGAACAATTCCATATTAAAGAGAAAGAAATAAAAAATAAAAGGAAATAACCTAAATGTCTGGTCTCATTTATTCCGACCTATGCTTTTCCACGTTCTCGGTTCTTCTTTTACTAACCTCCTCTGTGATTCATGGGTATATATTTTAGTGAAGGTTCTCTTCATATAATATCCATCTAGTCCATCTATTTCGAAATCTCTGTACTTGCTGTGACATGTCCAGCGTTATTTTCTCCAGCCTTTGAATGGAGTTTACAACTTCCACCCACTCTGCAATTGATGGTTTCCCTGGGGTCAGCCATTTTTTTGTTATAGATTTTAGTGCTGCTACTGACAGTATGGCCCATAAATACTTCTCTTCTTTTCCTTTCATCTCCATAGGGTTTATTCCGAGTACTAGGTGTTCTGGGCCAAATTCTGTTGTTATAGATAATATTCTTGAAAGGTGGTATTTTACTTCCTCCCAAAAGGTGATCACCCCTGGACACCTCCAAAAAATATGGGCCTGTGTAGCACATGTCTCTCCACAAGCCCTCCAGCATGTTGGAGGGGTTCCCCTGTTTCTATGTGCTGCCTGAGCCGGGACCAAGAAAAACCTGGTTCGCACCTTCCACCCAAACTCCCTCCAAAATGGTGAGAAGCAAGGGCCCCAGGTACTTCTCCAAACTATCTCCCATTGCTTCTCTGTAAGAGATGCGTCTAGATCCTTCTCCCACTTCTCTTTAAGATACTTTGAGTCTATTTGTAGATCTATTATATAGTGGACTCAAAGGAGTAAGATAGCTTTCTCCCCAAGTGGGGAGGACCAGATCTTCTGGAAAGGAATCTTTTCTAAGTGTTCCAACCCCAGGGAGCCCATTTTCCATAACTGAGCCTGAATGCAGTCTCTGACCTGAAAATATCTTAGTCTGTCTCTACCGTCCCATCCAAATCTCTGTTGGGCAGCCTCAAAAGATATTATTGTTGAGTCATGGAATAGTTGGACTGGTGACCGGAAACCCCTCTGGGCCTGCTCTTTAAACCATTTGTCTTGAACTGCTGGGGCAAAGTTTTTATCATAAATCAGTCATCTATACAACCACTGATATTTTTGGGTGTAGTCCCCTCTGTATCCCTCATCTCCAGCCTTCCAAGACCGCCCCCGTCCCTGAATATGTAATTTCTGGTGAATCCCCTATCCACTCCATAAAGAGGATCGCCCCAAGGGGTCTACCTGTTCTGCTATATCTAGCTGTTTCCATAATGCTTCATAGTGCGAGTTTCCTCACAGAAGAGCGATCCTCATCTGCACCGCTGCCCAGTACCCATGTAGGTTAGGGTGGGCTAGACCCCCTTGCTGTTTTGGGAGATATAGCAAGGCCCGCCTGACCCTAGGATGCCCCTTCCCTAAGATAAAGCCTAGGAACATCTTCTGCCACTGTTCAAGCTCCTATCGGGGTACCTTACAGGGCACACATCGGAACAGGTACAACATCCTGGGCAGAGCGTTAATTTTTAAGGCCTGCACTTAGGCATGCATCAGGAGGGGCAGTACTGCCCATCTCCTAAAGTCTACCTTTTATTGGTCTATCAGCTGTGGGTAGTTTAGTGAAAAAAGTTGTTTATTGTTTGTTCCCAGTTTAACACCCAGGTACTTCATCCACCCCATGTTCCAGTTCATAGGGAACTTTCTTTTCAGTTCTGGAGGAGCCTCATAGTTAAAGAATATCAGTGTCAGTGGCTCAGTAGGTAGCACACTCGCCTCTGAGGCAGGGAGATCAGACGGCTGTGGGTTCAGTTCCCACATCTGGCACTTGGGTTAATATCCCAGTACTGACACTGTAGTGCAGCATGAGAGGGGTGCTGGACTTCTGAGGTGCCGTCTTTCGGAGGAGATGTTAAAACCGAGGTCCCATCTGCCTGGAATCATGGTAGTTCAGGTGTATGTTAAAGATCCTATGGCACTTATCGAAAAGAGAAGGGGAATTTCCCCGGTGCCCTGGCCAAATTTCCATCATTCACTAAAAAATATCACCAACAGCTTAATCTGGTTCAAGGTCAGTTGGCATTCATCTGTATCCCCCTTCCTGGGTCGTGCCTGAAAATAGGCAGGATTTGTCTAGTGCACTTACCCGGTCAACAAAAACTAAATAAAAAAATAAAATAAAAAAAGCTCAGAATCTCTGTTTTTCCTCTGTTCAATGTGTATCAAGATAGACTAGAAAAGTTTTCTATAATATTAAAGACCCTGTCTAGTGAGATGGCTGGGTTTGAAAGGTGCAACAGAATATCGTCGGCATATAATGCCAATTTGTGCTTGCTCCCCTCCAGCCGAATGCCCTTTACTTCCTCTGTCTGGCGTATAGCTTGCGCCAGTGGCTCTATATTTAGGGCGAATAATAATGGAGAGAGAGAGGTGGGGGCCATCCCTGATGGGTCCCTCTCCCTAGCTTGAAGTTAGCTGAGATGTGTCCATTTGCTCGAATAAATGCATTTGCTCCCGTGTACAACTGGAATAACCCCTCCAGAAACTCATCTGGTAGCCCAAACCGGGAAAGGACCCTTCTAAGAAAGAACCATGAGACCTTCGGCATCTAAACTAAGTAATAATGCCGGGATCTTAGCTTTAGAAATATGGTCAATTATGTGGGCTGTTCTTCTAAGGTTATCCTGGGCCTGCTGACCAGGAACGAACCCCGTCTGATCAAGCTGTATTAAGCCAGGGAGTATCTGCTGAAGTCTGTGTGCCCAAATGGCCGTCAGGATTTTATAGTCATTAGTTAAGGAGCGAAATTGGTCTATATGCGGCACATTTGGTAGGGTCCTTTCCTGGCATGGGCAACACCAAGATGACAGCTCTCAAGCCCCATCTCCCCCATCACCCCAGCATAAACCTGAAGTAATAATGGTTGGACCATTTCCCCCGAAACATTTAAAAAACTCCAGGTGTTGCGCGTCCGTCCCTGGACATTTCACAGTTTTGAGCACACCAACCACGTCCTTAAACTCATTTACCTGAATGGGGGCCAGTAAGTTCTTACCCTGTTCTCTAGAAAGCTTTGGAAGGACCAATCGGTCCAAAAATACCTTCACCCTCTCCTCTTCTGGATAGTGATCCTGCTTATATAGGCCTGTGTAAAATTCTCTAAAAGCTTCTGCTATTTTTGGTATCTGGTTTTCTAATTGAGCTGTTTGTGGATGCGAGATGGAAGCTATCACTGCCCTAGCCCTCTGGGTCCTGAATCTACTAGCTAATAATTTTAGTGCTCTTGGCCCTCCCGCGTAATAATTTTGTCACAGGTAAAGCAGTTTCTGCTCCACTTGATAGTCTAGTATGCTGTTTAATTCTAGCTTTAGAGCCCTTAATTCCTTAGAGTGTTCTTTACTTATTTTTCCCTTTTGATGTGTCTCTAAGCTCTGGATTTGAGTTAGTAGGTTCTCTTGTTTAGCTTCCCTCTCCCTTTTTTTTCTAACTCGATGAAATCTGTATAAACTTGCCCCTTAAGACCACTTTGGCTGTATCCCACAATATTGCTGATGTTACTTCTGAGGTTGAGTTTTCCTCCAGGAATTGTTTATACACATCTCTAATAGTGTTCTTTACCTCAGGATCCCTCAAAAGGGAGACATTTAATCTCCAGAATGTGTTCTTTCGGATTTCCCCTATACCCAATTTCATAAACACTGGAGCATGGTCAGAGAGCACAAAGTCTCCCATCCACATCTCATGCTCCTTGGCTACCTCCTCCTTTGGGAGGAGAAAGTAGTCAAGTCTTGAGTACATCCGGTGGACTGGGGAGTAGTATATATAGTCCCTCGCCCACCCATTCAGATGTCTCCAGATATTCACTAGTCCAAGCTCTCTTAGCAACTTGCTTACCTCCCTAGCCATCTTGTGCTCTTTTCTCGGGATTTTGGATGTGGTATCGAGCTGAGGGTTCAGGGTTAAGTTTAGATCTCCTCCACAAATGATAGTGCCTCCCCCCCCCCCCCAGCTGTTAAGATTAAGCAGAAAAGAATGGTAATCTGTCAGGCTAGACCTTGGAGGGAAATAGACCGAGGCCAGCGTCACCATGGTCCCCATCAGGTGGCCCTTCATCATTACATAGCACCCTTCCCCATCTGATAAAACATATACCTTCTCAAAAGGGGCTTTTGATGTTACTAGGATGGCAACCCCCCTTCTTCTCCCTTTTTTGTAAGGGGCTATGGCCACTACCCTAAATCCCAACTTGGACAGCTTTTCATGTTCCACCCTTGAGAGGTGTGTTTCCTGAAGGAAGGCAAACCCCACTCCTGACCTTTTAATGAGGCTAGTGATTTTGCACCTCTTTACTGGATTTGTCAAACCATGTACATTGTAAGTGCAAATACTTGTGTTTTGCTGATCCATGATCTAGAAATTGAATGTAAAGTGAGCACCTAAACCATTTCCTTGCTACTGCAAGGGATCTTAATCTCTGACTCTTAAAATAGGTCAGATAATAGTATACTGAGACCAGATTCTTAAAACAATATTAACTTTTCAAGCAAACATTGAGCCAACTGGGCTTTCGACCATATACATAGAATTTTCAAAAACTCCCAAGGTAGGGAATCCATAATAATGGGTTCCTGATCCCTTCCCCAATTTGGCGATGTAAACAAAATTGGAAGGGAAGAAGGGGGAATTAGGTTCTGTCCCTGCTTATAGGGGACCCCTCTCCTAAGCCAGATCTATGATACTGACTTATCAGAGTTGCAGTGTTCCCTTGCTTGTGTTAGGGATTATCTCTGGTTACCTATTAACCCCCAGTCTTAAAAGGGCAGCCAATTCTAAGCCTATATGGAAAGTTTCCCCACATTCTCCATTTAACCTCAGTTCTTTCATGCTTTGTTCCCTCATTCCCATACACAGTATGTACCAGTTGCCCCTCAGAGTAGAAGGCTCATTCCCACTAGCTCATGGCCTCATAATCAGCCCTCCTCTGTCCAGCACGAGCCAGGTGAGCAAGTGGATCTCCAGCAAGACAGACCCAGACACCTCTATCAATTCAGCCCCACAGGTGAGTTCATCTAAATTTTACCTTTTAGTTTCAGTAATTGCCAGTTTCCAGATTTCCCAGCCCCCACCAAAGACAGAGCCCTTACAGCTCTCCTCCTATCAGGACTGTA
This sequence comes from Neoceratodus forsteri, assembly GCA_016271365.2. Lineage (NCBI taxonomy): Eukaryota > Metazoa > Chordata > Ceratodontiformes > Ceratodontidae > Neoceratodus > Neoceratodus forsteri. The sequence goes on along the minus strand of CM057450.1, from coordinate 1,500,209,248 downwards.
GATGCCAGCTCCCTTGATGTGTCATAGGTTTTCTACTGTGAAATTAAGGGGACAGACGCCGTCCCTAGTGAACCTTCGCCCACTCAGTTAGGGTCTCTTCTTCCCTTCTCACACTTTTATTTATGACATTTCATAGGTCACGTGATGGACTGGGGGCACAGCTCCGTAGCACTCCCAAAATAATACTCTTCAGGTTCTCTTATTTTGTAAGCACTCTGTGTCTAGATCCAGCCCACTGGACCCCGCCCCCCCGCCAGCTCAGCGACCAGAGTGGGAGCCAGGTATCCCCAACAGGCCTCGGTGAAAACGGACCCCCCCTACAAGGAACAAGCTAGATTATCTATATCCATTATACATTATAACTTGCTTATCTGCCAATTGCCACACCTTTTCTGCCGTGTGCACCATTTTAAATCATTCTAGCTACTGTCCCCTGTCCATTACAAACAGATCATCAAACGGGCCTCCCTCCCTCGCTGAGAGATAGGTAGTCCCCCCCAACCCCATTACTTTGCATCCTCAATCCACAAGGTATTCTCAGGAAACAGTACTCAAGTGCCATCTCTCTATGTTTCTTCTCCTCTACCTGCCAGATCGCATGTTGTTTTTTCCTTGGGCTCCATGTCTGTTCTTTCGTACTCTACTCAGCACGCTTTCTGTGTGGCTCTCATTTTGTCCCACATTCCAGAAACAAATGATTGGGAATGTGCTCCGCATCTTCTGGTTCCTACCATGTTCCAGGATCCTCCTCATAGCTCTTCAGTGCCTCTCCCGGTCTCCTGGGGAAAAGCTACTCCCATCTCATTTAGGAAAACCTCTGCAGCTTCTAAGTCCTGGAATCTTTTGGGGCTGTTTTCGGTAAGAATCCTTAGTTGTGCTGGGTATTCTAGGAATGTTTTGTAGCCCTTTTGTTGGAGTTGCCTCACCACTAGCAGAATTTGGCATCTGTGAGAAAGCAATTGGGGGGTATAATCTTGATCAAAAAATAATCGCACGTCTCCAAAATTTATGTTTTTTTTTAGCCCATGCAATGTTCAGGATCTCTTCTTTGACTCTAAAGTCCAGGAAGGCTAGGACAATAGATCAAGGTCGTGCCTTAGGATCCTTCAGGTGGGGGATCAACGAGTGATAGGCCCTGATGATATTCAGCTCCTTCTTTGTTGGTAGGCTCAAAATTTCTTTAATGAAGCATTCCATAAAAGTTAACATGTTACCATTTTCTGTGCCCTCTGGGACTCTGTGAATCCTGATATTGTTGCGCCTCTTTCTAATTTCTGCCTCTTCTAACCTTTGCTCCATAATTTGGGTTCTGTGATGCAATTCTAATAGGGTGCTGTTATGGACGTCCATCACTGCGGTATACTCCGTTAGGCTATGCTCCATCTCCTCCGTTTTCTTGTGTAGTGTTTCTAGCGCAGCATGATCCTCCACTACCTTCACTTCTAGGCGTTGCAGGGTCAAGTTCATTTGTTGGAGGGTGGTACACTGTTGTTTGGAGGTGATTATACATTCTGCTTCTTCTATTCTGTCCGGATTCATATTATCTGTGTGGGGAGAAGCCCTGGTGCAGGCCTCAGATTGACTGGGCATATTTTGCTGCTGTTTAGCCCCTTTTCCCATCGTTCCAGGCAAACTTTCTTTGTTCTTTGCTTTAGGAGGCATCCAGTAATCCGTTAATTTCTTATTCGAGCGCGGGATGGTGTTTTCTTCAAGACAATGATAATGGATTGTTTCGAGGTCTAGCTGGAGCTCACAAATTAGGCTGCAATTCGACTGGAAGTTACACCGGAAGAACCCCCATGTACAATTCTGGAGATGAAGCTGGACCTTCAGGACTGTCTAACCCTCCAGCCTTCTCCACAGCCTCTATGTCCCCTGAAAGTGAGGTGCAAAGTGTGACTTCTGATGTAGCTGATATTTTGTGTCTGGTAGAACTAGCTGAGCTCCAAGAAGGACAGCCAGTCACAGAAAGCACCACTAGTGACATACCAGGAAGTACAGAACTGTTTACAAACACTGAATCTGAAAATGCTGTGAAAAATGCTGTTGATGAAATAAATGATTCTGAAAGTATTAGTAATGTGTTGCGAGATTTGAATTCCATGGAATTTCCTCTAGATGACGAACCTGAAATTTCTTCAGAACAAAGTAATGAAAGTAATATTGTTGAGCCAGAGCTAACAGAACAAGAAGCTGACAGTGCTTCCAGTGCAGAACAGACAACCAGTGCAGAGGTACCCCATTCTACAGAAGCAGACTTAGCCTACTGACATTCAATGAGCCAGGACAGAGAGACCCACATGCAAATGTGGAAAGAATTGAGCCTGTGCCTGCCTCTCCCAGAAAGTCTGGAACAGCCTCAAAGCCAGTAATACGCCACAGCTATGACTTCCCAGTAAGGCCTGTAGATCTTCCTTTACATGTAGATCACAAAGGGGTGTATATTTCTGAAAACTCTCTTCCTAAACTGGGTTATTCTGCCACATTTAAGTTGATAGTAAAACCCTCCAAGCAGTGTACTGATGTCCTTGCCCCATACAGCCCTAATGTAGCTGATAGGGATAGGTCCCAATCCCTGTGGGTTAGTGTACAGGACGTAACCCAGACCAGAACTGTAAGGGTAATGTGTCTGAATACTTGAACATGTTAAACTGTTTTGTGAAATGTTATGAAGAATGTGTCCTTATGGAACTGTCATTGCTAAAGTGGAAAATATAACAGTACTGATGTTATGAATATTTGTCTTACTGATGCATCAGTTTTTCTGTTATAGTATGCTAACAGAGCATGCATGCATCTTTGTATAATGTCTTTATATATAGATTCTTATAGTAAGTGTAGATTTGACACGGACGCCAAGTTTTTCCAAGCAGGGAAGAGTGTAACCCCCCCTACAAATTGGGGTTTACTACAATGTCTTCCTGGGCTTCTTAATGCCCACTGACAGGCTGGTGTCCTTATCTTCAGTAGTTCTACTGGTCTGCGTGAGAGTGCCTAGTGAGCCTCCGCCCTCTCTCTTTAAGAAGATGGATAAGCTGCGTTTAGAAATTAGTCTGGGCTGGGTCTGAGTAATTAAGGCTTGTGACTGGCCGGACAGTGCGTTATTCTGCTCCATTCTGCAGTCGTTAATTGCGCAGAGGGAGCCCTCTCAGGAACTGTGATTATTTACTGTTTCATTGCTATTATGGTAAAGATAGAGAAGTTTGTCTAACCTGCTTTTATTGAAGCTCAAACACTTGGATGGGAGCCACCATGTTAGGTTCTGGATTTCCAATATTTGGACTAATCGAACCACTGGGGACCTAAAATGAAGACTGTCCCCAGGGGTCTTGTGGGAAGGAATTCTGTAGTTTTTGTAGTTTTAACTGTTGGCACCTAAACTGGCTTAGAGGGGGAGCCCATACTGTGACTGACAGTTCCCTCAGCCAACAGAACCATTTGGATGACAAAGGAAATAGTCAGAACTGCCTGAGGCAGTGGATCAGTTAGAGTTCGAGACTGAAGAGTGAACAGCTCGAGCTTTTGAGCAGCTGCTCCCAGAAGAAATGTAGGGGAATCAGCGGGAAGGCTTTGCTGGCCTGCCTGCCACGTTTCTCCTGCATCTGAACTGCCATTTGCAGAAGTTGGATCTGGTTCTGATTTTCCATATTAGGAATCTGCAGCAGAGGAAAGAAGAAGTTTGTTATTGCGACTTGTGATTTGGACCAAAGACTTGCTCCAGAAGTGATTGGCCTGTCTGATGATGAAATTAGCCTCGGATTAAAAGGTTGTGTAGTGAAACTGTAATTTGCAACCGGACTATATCCGAACTGTGGTTTAGAGAAATAAGTAATTTAAATGTGCTGAATGTGTTTCGTGGGTTGCAATTTGGTTCCCCACAGTAGAATCTTTTACGCCAGCTGGAGGCTTCACCAGCAGAAAACCCCAAACTTTTGCAGAACTGTTCATCCTGCCTGGGCCCTATCACCCGCTTCAGAGACCATCTCAGTGAAAGACCTGCTTGGGGATTCAGCCCCCTGCCCAACACCATCAAGCAGGTAGTGACCATCTGGAGGTGAGTCGTGTTGGCCCTGCTTCCCCTGGCCTTCCAGATCACCACCACGACGTCTTCATCTCACCTGTCCTGCATCCAGGTACTGGTAGCGTGAGTGCAATCCAGGTTAGCTCCCTGCAACAACAGCCAAAAATCATTGTGGTACCATCTAATTGTTTCTTTTTCTGGGTTAAAGCAATGGACTGAGCCACCCGGCTTGGATTACAAATAATTAGGTTGTGTGCACGCTTAACTGTTTTCATTCCTAAGGGCCCCAACAACAGCTGCAACGCTGGCCACCACGGGCAATGCTTCAGGCTAGCCTGCATAACATACTGGGTACCCAGGGTTGTTGAACTGTTCAAAAGGGACTTACAGTGCACGCTGAACCAACCTAAATTAAATCAGATTACTAATCATTCTGCCAGATTCATGCCCCTCCCTTGTTCACGTCCCCTAAATAAACCCAACTGTCTGTTTTCACGTTTAACCTGGCTAGTGTGCGTATTATTAGTTGGGTTACAGTGGTAATATTGTATTGTTGCATTGCTAATCTTATTTTCCAGGGGGTCTCCAGGGCAGTTGCAGCAGATCCAGACCTGGTGGTAAGTGAAAGGGGTGTGAATATATTATTACTGCTAGCTATTGAATGTGAATGTACCATAGTGTTACTGTCTAGGCCACTAGAAGGGTTGGTGGGTGGTTATAGTGTCCCAGAGGGCTATTCCAGAGTAGTTAAGCTACCCCAATACCATTCCTCCAGGTGGAGGCACCTGTTTACAGAACTCAGACCCCTCAACCTGTACATTGCCATACAGGCAGGGGTAGTAGCCCTTAGAATAGCGCAGCCTAGGGGTTACACAAGCATTGTGAAAAGGCAGTAAGGAGGGCTGGGGGGATACTGGGATGTATAAGGAGAGGCTTCACCAGTAGAAAACAGGAAGTTGTTATCCTTCTGTACAGACAGTTGTTGAGACCCCATCTGGAGTACTGCATACAGTTCTGGAGACCCCATCTCCACAAGAACATAGAGAGAATGGAGGCAGTCCTGAGGAGGGCAACTAAAATGGTGCAGGGTCTGCACCGAAAGCCATTTGAAGAGAGACTAAAGGAGCTTAATATGTATTCCCTCGAGGAAAGGAGGGAGAGGGGGGACATGATAGACACTTTCAAGTACCTCAAGGGAATCAACAAGAGGGTAGCATCTTTCAAAAAAAGAGATGTGCAAGAATAAGAGGGCACAATTTGAAGATAGAGGGAGGACGGCTCAGGGACAACGTGAGGAAGTACCTTTTCATGGAGAGGATGGTGGACGCATGGAACGACCTTCTGAGGTGGTTGTGGGGTCAAAAACAGTGGGGGAATTCAAGAATGCATGGGACAGACATAAGGGAATTCTGGTGGGGGGTAGGAAGAAGTAGGCTGTTGATTAACTAGGATCTGCAGCTTATCCAATAGGTAGGTAAATGGGCAGACTGGGTGGGCCAAACGGTCCTTATCTGCCGTCAAAGTCTATGTCTCTATGGCTAACCCATAAGATCCCTCTCAATGAAACCAATCTTGAAGGGTACTCTCTCTTCTGAAGGGATAGGCAAGAGAAAGGGGTGGCAGATGCCTCCTCTGGATTGGAAATCACCTCTCGGCCTCTGATTTTGAAACCCAGGTAGAGACACCCAACCTGGAATCTCTTTCTGTTAATCTCCTCCTTGACAACAACAAAATAATCACAATTAGTGTTATTTATCTCTCCCCAGACCCCCCCCCAAATGAGGTAGATGCTTTTCTCAATATCAAAAACACCCTCCCATGCAGAAGGGAGTGGATCACCCTAGGGAATTTCAGCGTTAACTGGCAGTCCCCTCAGGCCAATGTAGCGAAAGAAACCATCATCAGCCTAGGCCTTCAGCAGTTAATCTCTACTCTCACCCACACTAACTAAAGGACAGGGTGTGAATTGGTCCTGGACTGGATACTTGTCTCAAACCCCTCATGTTACTGACTCTGGGGCTCTCTCTGACTCCCTTAGTGACCACTGTGTTGTTTTTTCTGTTGGTCAGCTAAAACCCCTAAAAAAGAACACAAGTATATTTATTCCCACCAGCTAAAAAAAAATCTCAACACTGAAGAATTCACTAAAGCCCTACTAGCCACCGACTGGTCTTTCACCGACTCCATCAATAACACTGATGTCACCCTTGAAATGTTCAGTAGAAACGTCCTTTCTATCTGTGACAACCTCATCCCTCTTAAAAAAACTCAGGATAAAAGGTCACAGCCACGGATGGATCTCCTCCCATCTCCTTAACCTAATGAGGAAGAGAGACAGGGCCTGGACAAATTATAAGAAACAAATTCCCCAACCTCCTACAACATTACAAAACACTCCGCAACAGATGTAAATCAGCAGTCTGCAATGCTAAAATTAACTTCCTCAGAGAAAAACAAGAAAGTTCCAGGGGTAACCCAAAACACTCCTGGAGGTTTCTTAATGATCTTACAGGGACAGGAATGAACAGTAAACAAATCAACCTCTCCACAGACGGACAACCTGTCACCGACTCTCTTGCAGCTGCTAACCATTTCAACTCCTACTTTGGTGACCTCGACAAGTACAAGCTCAACCCTCCGCTGACCCCAGTCCCACTTCACCCCCCCCACTCAACCTCCACCCTAGTTTCTACTTCCGATACTTCATACCCCAGGAGGTGGTTAGACTCATTAAAACAAATGATCCAAGGCCAGCCTAGGACCAGACAACATTGGCTACCGCATCCTTAAACTGGTCTGTGAGTCTATCGCCCCCCCCAACCAACAGCTTTAACCACTCCCTCTGTTCAGGTTGTTCCCCCCTTAACTGGAAGTGTGCCACCATCAAACCCCTCCACAAATCAAGCCCCAAAAATGATGTTGCTAACTACAGACCCATTTCCCTCCTTGCGCCACTGTCTAAAATTAAGGAAAAAAAATCATCCTTGGCCAAACCATAGAATACCTAGAGAAATACAGCTTGCAAACAGATGCACGGCATGGGTTCAGAGCAGGCCACAACACTAAGACAGCTCTTATCAAATTTACTAACTTCATCAATAAAGCCAACGATGAAGGCCTCTACACTGGCTCAGTGTTTGTGGACCTCATAAATACCTTTGACCTTGTTAACCACAAAGTTCTATTCTGCACCCTCACAAATCTCAACTTTTCCATCAATGTTGTTTGGTTCTCCAATTACCTTAGCCAAAGATCCCACAGAACTGTGATCGAAGGTGTTCATCTCCAACCTCTCCCTATCAAATATGGAGTCCCTCAGGGCTCCATTCTGGGACCCCTCCTTTTCTCCCTCGTGGTCAACTCCCTCACTGAGATCTGCCAGCACAATGATATAATAGCTACCCCGATGATGCTGCACTCTTCTGCAAAGACACGGACCCCACTTCCCTTCGAGACAAACTTCAGCAAGATTTCCATAGGCTCCACTCCAGGTTCTCATCCAGAGGACTTGTCCTTAGCTCAAAAAAAAACCCCAAAACAAATCCATGGTCTTCTCCGGATCCAGAAAACCAGCAGCCTTTGATTTCCCACTCCTGGACAATGATGGCAACCTATTTGAATGAGTCAGAGTTTAAATACCTTGCTCCTTGACTGCCACCTGACCTATGATCTCCACATCAATCAGCTAATTAAGAAAGTACACCAAAGGCTCGGCATGTTACATCGAGTCAAACCTTTCCTATTTCTTGAATCAAGGACTCTACTTGCCACCAGTTTCCTTCTCTCCCTCTTTGACTATGGCGCTCTGATCTACTACCCCTCCCTTTCCCAAAGAAACCTCAGCAGGCTGCATAGCACCTACCACAATGTCATTCGGTTCACCACTTCCCTTCCCAGACTAACCCACCATTGTGACCTCTACAAATCAGCCAACTGGTCTCCTCTTGAGGACAGGCTTGACTGCAAAATTCTTACCTTTTTCCACAAACTCGCACTGGGACTTCTACCAACCAGCATAATATCCCTCTTCCCCAAGTCTGCCCTCACATGGTCCACCAGACCTCCTTCTCCTTCTCTGTCCCTTTCTCTCGCACTACCCAAGGCCAAAACACCCTTTCTTACAAGGGCGCTAAACCTTTCAACAATCTCCCCCTCCTTCACTCATCCAATGTCCCTCAGCTGCTTCATTTAAGTACAGCCTAAAGGGTCACCTTTCTAGCTCGCTTGCATGTAAATGCTCCAGGCTATGACTGGCCCAGCAATGTTTGATTTAATCTAATGGTACCTCCTAATTTGATGCTTTGTATGCCTGCCCTTATATCCCATTAATATATTGTTTGTTTTATGCACCATATGAAGGCACTCTGTTCCTTGTAATGTAATGTAATGCTTATTCCAATTATAATGCACTTTTCTGTATACACTGTAACCTTTGTCTTTAACTCGATGCTTGTGAAAATGGGCAATTTTGCTCACATGCCTTTCTATATAAAAAATAAACTGAAACTGAACTGATGTAGGGGTAACACCAGGAGACATTACTTCTTCTAGAGGCAGGTGAACCTATGGAAGAGCCTACCAGCTGAGACGGTACTTATAAACACAGCACAGGCCTTCAACATAGGCCTTGATAAATCTATGCTTCCCACAAGAATGAAAGGGTACCCTGGGTAGTAGAGTGGGTGAGGAATCCTCATAAAGTAGTACATGTCTACACAGCATACTTATTAACCCCTGCTGATGATGCAGGTGGTGGACTTGATGGACCTAGAGTCCCTTCTAACCTTACATTACTAGGATACTACATCACAAGATCTCATATCCATAAGCTTCACTGTCAGTACTTAATCTTTCGGTTGAGATGTTAAACCGAGGTCGCATCTGCCTGTTCTGGTGGTTACTCACGTGGACATTAAGGATCCCATGGCACTTCTGGAAAAGAGTAGGGAAATGTCCCCCATGTCCTGGCCAAATTTCCCCCATTCACTATAAATACGGTGGATTCCTGATGTATGCACATGCATGGGACAAGTTAAATTTGTGCATACAACTAGAACATCATATAAATGAATGGGTGCATATTGAAATCAATGGGGACCTGTTTCAAAACATAACTCACATGCTCACAAATACACCTAAGCCATCTTAAATCTTGTTGAATGTTATTTTAAGCAATATGAGAAGTGACAACCGTTACCACAGAACATCATTTTTTTTTTTGCTAAACTGAACACTAACTGATACTGACCCTCGTCCGCTACGGCAAGCGGCTTTCACTGAGTAGCATGAATTCTGAAGTCAGATCCTTTGCCATCAGTCCATCACCGTCTGTGAGTTAATTAGAACTGAAAATGAACAGCAGTCACTATCACTATGGTGCGGGGGGGGCAGGTTTAACTGGGCTCTGGCATTTGTCAGGTGGTTAGTGGATTAGATACAGGGGACAATCTAGTGGCTGCAAAGGAATGACAATGAATGCAACTGTCAAAGAGGTGACAAAGACCTTCTGGGGAGCATGTCAAGATGCAAAAAATTTGCACATAACCAAAAAAATGTGTGCATACAAACAAAATAATTAGCATTGCTGGAATAGGGCAAGAATTGGAACTTCAATTTTTTGTGAATACATCTAGAATGTGCATACATCTGAATGGCATACAAGTGGAGTTCACTGTACCACCAACAAATTAACCTGGTTCCATTTCATTTGGTTTTCATCTGTATCTACCTCCCCACCTCGACCCCCACCCCCCGGGGACAAGGCTGAAAATAGGCAGAACTGCCTAGCCCTCCTTTCACAGTCAACAAAAACTAAATAAATAAATAAAGCCTTCCTGAGTTTTGTCTGGCAGACTTGCTTATTCTGCTTTAGGTATGTGGGAGTCATAATAACGTGTAATTGACTAGTACAGGAAGTGAGTGATCACAGAGCCACAAAAGACTCACCATCCTAGAAGGAAAAGAGTAGCTCTCCGTCCCCCCGTAGCTGCTGGAGGTCTGACTCTGAGCAAGTAAGGAGCCTGCTGAGAAATATAGGAACTTTTTGTCTCAGAGCAGGAAGATCGGAGCTTAAAGGGCACAGAGGCAGTAAGTAAGTAAGTAGGGAGACAAAATAAAAAAAATAAACAGAGGAAAGAGTAAGTATTCCAAACAACAGTTAAGGGGCCAGAAATAAGACATGATGGGAGGGGTGCAGTGCAGTGGCTGTGGAGCAGCAGTCTTCTGGGAGACGTTCTGGAGGATGCGGTGTTGTCCATCTGCAGGCACCTCTCTGGACTGAGGGAGGAGGTTGCTCATCTCCAGGCTGAGTTGGCCAGGATTTGGGGGACCTCCTCTCCCACCCAGGGACCACCAGGGTCCACTGCCATTGCCTCAGAGGTTGCCAAGAAAGAGGAGCGGGTGGACCACAGTGGGCTCAGGGAGGGTGAGGATGATGGAACAGAGGTGCATCCCCCCAGTTGTACCTCTCCACAATACATATGCTGTTCTGGCAAAGTGTGGTTCCTCTATGGAGGCACCTGCAGTGGAGACCAAGGAGGACGCTGGGAACCTCCACAAAGGAGACCCACAGGAGGGTGGCATGGGACCCCACAGGGGACGGAAACAACTCCTGGTTGGGGACTCCACTGTCAGGAGAGTAGAACTGGGGGAGGAAGGGGAGAGGGAGGTAAGGTGCCTGCCTGGTGCCATGGCTTGGAGGGACAGGGAGCGAATCCTGAGGATTGTTGGAGCAGCTGCACGGGGGAAGGAGCTGGATGTCACTGTCCTCCTAGGGACAAATGACCTGGCTGAGAAAGGGATCAGAGCAGTGCAGGAAGAGTTTGTGGAGTTGGGGAGGGGCCTTAGACAAGTAGTACACACTGTAACCTTCTCGTAGGTGCTGCCTGTCTATGGCATGGATGAGGCGAGGGTGCTCCACACCATGGGATTCAATCAGTGGTTGAAAAACTGGTACAGAGCTCAGGGATTTGGCTTCATTGGGGACTGGGGTCCACCTGGAGTGATGCAGGCCTATACTGGTGAGATGGGTCTGCATCTGTCCACGAGGGGAACCAGGATCCTAGGTGATAGATTAAAATGCTTCACTGGCAAGCATTTAAACTAGCTAAGGGGGGAGACACTGAAAAGGAGCAGAGAAATCCTAGCCCCCCCTCCAAAAAAATCAAGATAGTAAGTGAGGTAAACACCAAGACAGAGATGTTGATAGGGAGAAGGGTAGGGGTAAACGGAGAAAATGACAAAGGCAATAAGGACAGGAATGGGGCAAAAAGGGGTAAGGCCATCAAGAAATGGAGGGTAATGAGTACCAATGCCCGTAGTCTGGCCAACAAGCTCCCTGAACTTGTGGCCTTGATGGGAGAAGGATGCCTGGCTATCGTAGCAGTCACAGAAACATGGTCCACAGAGAACCATGACTGGGATGCTAACATACCAGGGTACACAACCTACAGGAGAGACAGGGAAGGGGTAGAAGAGGGGGAGGAGTAGCTATCTATGTAAGGGAAGGAATAAAAGCAATGGAACAAAAGAGTAAACAGGGAGGAGAGGAGGCACTGTGGGTCACCTTAGAGACTGGAAATGGCACCACAATCCGCACAGGGGCTGTATACAGGCCCCCATGTCAGGGAGAGGGAATGGACAAGGATATGATATAAGGCATCCTTAAGATGGCAGAGAAAGGGAAGATACTGTTGATGGGAGACCTGAATATGCCAGATGTTAACTGGTGCGCCTTTGCTGTAGCCACATCCAAGAGCGTGGCCATTCTCGATGCCCTACAGGTAGCATGCCTCAGACAGCTAGTTTTGGAACCCACTCATGAGGGAGCAATCTTAGACCTTGTACTCTCAAATGGGGACAGCAAGAGGATCTCAGATCTAGAAGTGGGTAGTCATCTGGGAACAAGTGTCCACCAAACAGTGTGGTTCACGATAAACTCAGCTACAGAGTTAAGCCATACAAAAGTGAGGGTACTGGACCCAGGAGGGCTGACTTTGGCAAGATGGGAGAGTGCCTTAGAAAAGCACCAGCAAACAGGCTAGAAGGAGGGGTGGAGCAACAATGGGGAAAACATCAAAACTGCCATCACAGAGGCAACAAGCCTTTGTGTGAAGCAAATTAATCAAAATGAAAGGAAAAAACACTATGGTTCACAAAAGAGGTGGCGGGGAAGGTTAGGGAGAAAAAGATAGCATTTAAGAAGTATAAGGACACACAGAAGGAGCAGGACATAGAACTGTACCAGTTAAGGCAGAAGGAAGCAGGGGGGGAAGTTAGAATAGCAAGGCCCAAACTGAGGAAAAGATAGCCAACTCAGTTAAGAAGGGGGATATAACCTTTTATATGTACATCAAGGAGCATAGAAAGACAAAGAGAGGGATAGTGAGGCTGAATAGAAAGGACGGTGGGTGGGCAGTGGGGGACAGTGAAAAAGCAGGGATACTGAACGAATACTTCTGCTCAGTATTCACAAGAGGAGGAGGGAGAGGTGCCTAATTCAATTAATAAAAGCACTCTGGATAAGGGGGTTGATCCCAGTCCTTTCACAGAAGAAAGGATTCTGAAAGAACTCCTAAAACTGAAGGTGGACAAAGCAATGGGGCCTGATGGGATTCACCCCAGCATTCTAAAAGAATTAAGGGGAGAACTAGTGACACCACTGACTGCCCTTTTTAACAAATCATGGGAGGATGGTGTGGTACCTGAGGACTGAAGGAAGGCGGATGTGATTCCCCTTCATAAAAGTGGGAGCAAGACAGAGGCAGGAAATTATAGACCTGTCAGTTTGACCTCTGTGGTAGGGAAAGTGATGGAATCACTTCTGAAGGAAAGAATTGTTGAGTACCTACAGGAAAGTGGGGCACAGGACCCAAGGCAGCAAGGGTTCACAGCGGGAAGGTCATGTCAGACACATCTAATTGATTTCTTTGACTGGGTGACCAAAGTACTAGACCAGGGAGGGGCTGTGGACATGGCCTACCTAGACTATAGCAAAGCATTTGACACAGTCCCACACAAAAGATTAATAATGAAATTAACCAGCCTGGAAGTGGGTCCCAGGGTGGTAGCCTGGGTAAAACATTGGCTGGACAACAGGACACAGAAGGTAATTGTAAATGGAGTCCACTCTGAAGAAAGAGGGGTTACTAGTGGAGTACCGCAGGGTTCAGTTCTGGGTCCAGTCCTTTTTAATGTCTTTATAAGTGACATTGCAGAGGCGCTGGAAGGAAAAGTATGCCTCTTTGCAGACGATACAAAGATCTGCAACAGGGTTGATATACAAGGAGGCATGGAAAGGATGAGAAGGGACTTGGCAAGGTTGGAGGAATGGTCAGAAGTTTGGCAGCTTGTAGTCAATGCAAAGAAGTGCAAAATAATGCACCTGGAAACAAAAACCGAGAGGAAGATTACACAATGGTGGGAGGTAGTAACAACAACAAAAATGGAAAGGGACCTGGGGATAATCATATCAGATGACTTAAGGTTAGCAAGCAATGGCTGGAGGGATACTGGGATGTATAGGGAGAGGCATCACCAGCAGAAAACAGGAAGTTGTTATCTCTCTGTACAGACAGTTGGTGAGACTACATCTGGAGTACTGCATCCAGTTCTGGAGACCCCATCTCTGCAAGGACATAGACAGGATGGATGCAGTCCAGAGGAGGGCAACTAAAATGGTGTGGGGTCTACAAGAGAAGCCATACGAGGAGAGACTAAAGGAGCTTAATATGTATACCCTTGAGGAAAGGAGGGAGGAGGGAGAAGGGAGACATGATAAAAACTTTTTAGTACCTCAGCGGAATCAACAATGTCCAAGAGGGTAACATCTGTCAGAAAAAGAGAGATGTGCAAGAACAAGGGGACACAATTTGAAGATAGAAGGGGGGCGGCTCAGGGGCAATGTGAGGAAGTATTTTTTCACAGGACACAAGGAACAGCCTTCCTGAGGAGGCTGTGGGGTCTAAAACTGTGGGAGAATTCAAGAATGTATGGAACAGACATAAGGCAATTCTTGTGGGGGGTAGGAAGAAATAGACTGTTGGTTAACTACGATATGCAGCTTATCCTGTAGGTAGGGAAATGTGCAGACTAGGTGGGCCAAGCGGTCCTGATCTGCTGTCAAAGTTTATGTTTCTGTGTTACATGGCAGTTAGGTATTAGGATAGCAGGACTGGCCCAACAATGACACTGCTGTATTCAGCACTTCCTTGATTGAAATTAAGGTACAGAAGCAGACTTGGGTCTTCAAGCTCAGATTGGTGGGAAGTTACGGGTGCATTCTGGAAGTGAAGACTTGACTTCAAGGAGGACAGTAGTTGGTCATGTTGCTACTGTACACACCCTATGGTTTACTATGGTTTAATTGGCAGGACGAGGTCATAAGATCCTGCGGGGCTGCTAAACCATTACTTAGTTTAGTATGATAGAAATACCTATTTAAGATTAGAACACCAAGCCTTTTTTAAAAACATCCTGGTTTAAAGAGTCACCATTAAAGTCAGGAAGCCCATCTAAAGGTTGTCCACTCTTTGCATGTAAATGTTTGATCTATGCATTGTCTTTGGTGTAACTTGAGCAAGCTGTCTGCAATTTCCCCTGGTCTTCCTTTCTGCCTATGGTAACGACCCCAGTAGTGGACAGTTACATCCAGGAGAGAGTTTGGAAGCTGCATTACTAACGGGGATACTACAGAATGTTGACCACTCAGAAAAGGGTAGGGGTGAGACTTTCTTTTGAATTTAGGGTGAATCAGCAACCGGTGTTATGTCTCCCTCACACTGCAAACCACACGTTCCAATGCCTATACTAGCAGTACTGCCAAAGAGGATGAGACAGAGAGAAATTACAGAAGTAAAATCTCAGAGGAAATAAAAATGGTCTCTGGTTAGCAAGAACTGGCAAGCACTTAACACTATCACTTTTAAAATGACATAATCATATATTACACAATATGAATTGAATCTTGAAGAAGTGATGATGACCTACAGGAAGGGGGTACCAGCACGGTCTAAAAATGTATCCTCCATCCCCTGTTTCTGACACCCTAAGAACATTCTACTGCATCTTTGTGATGGCATTCTGCTGCACAGCTACCAGTGAGGAAAAAGGGGCATATAATATGCAGGATGTGCTGCTGCATGGGCTGGAAAGGTAAAAATAACATTTAAATTCACTTAATTGTATAAAACAAAATATACAGCAAAATGCATAAATGTGTGCATAATGAAGAATACAAATTCAAAATATGCCAGTCCATCAATAGCGCTAACTCTCACAATGCCTGTGACCATGATTTGGGAACAAGCCTTGGTTATCGTGGGGGCAGGAATGCGTCAGGAGGAGTGAGCATCTCAGAGGACGCTCTCTCTGGAGAAGATTCTGTCCTTCTTTGTGTTTCTGCCACCTGGATCACCACAGGTGGTAGTATGGCTGGAGGACAGAGGGATGGGGGGGACAGTGCTGATGTCGGTGTGTAGATGAGCATAGAGCATGTGTGGGTCTACCTTGACATCCATGCATGTGACATCCTCAGGGCTGGGAGGAAGAGGAAAATGGCCCCAGCATCCCCACGATGATGGATTCATGTATATCTGGGCCCCCATCCTCACCTCCCAAGCATGGTACCACCTGATGCAAGAAGATATTCACAGGTACATCCCCCCTGCACCCCAACCCAACCTGAGTGGGGGTACAACCAGCACTCCATGGAGGCAGGTGGTTGGGGGAGGCAGGGGGATCAGGGGGTGCCTGGAGGTCCTGAGAGGAAGTGGGGTTGCTGGAGAGACAGGGGCATAAACAAAAAGTTAAAAGAAAAAATGTAAAACAATATGGATGAGCATCCAACGCAGTCTCCAGATTTGACCAAGAAATACTATTTTCCAATAAAAAGATGGTGGCCCCTAGTCCTGGTGATTTTTAAAAAATGCTTCTACACCAGCCCGGTGGTGTGGAGGTCTGAGGCAGTGATGCCTTAACTCCTGCCTCACTGGCAACCAGTGTTCTCGATGCGAGCGGATCGCTGGGGGCTGGCCGGGGTGGGAGAGGAACGAGCGTCCGGAAGACAGCTCTCCTCTCCCGGGGAGGGTGGGGAACAGAGGCAGGTATTTGCCTGACTCCTAGCGTAGGCTGGGTGTTGGCATGCCTGTCCCAGTGCAGTGAGACACAGAGGTGGAGTAGCCGGTGGACGTGCTGCATGTGGATGTGTGCGTGGCATGTCCACTGTCAGCACTGCATGCTCCGTCGCTGAAGAAAAACAGGAAAATGGCAGCCAGGTCGAGTGGTTTGATGGTTGTCCAACTAATGCACAGTCTCCAAGGGCGCCACCTGTATTGGATCAGGTCCTGGTGGGGAGTTAGGGGGCTCCCTGCCACCTCAACACAGGGGGTAAGCCATGGAGGTGGCAAGGCGGTGGCCCGATGTGGAGACGAGTGCAGACAGACAGCAGCCGGGGGAATAGGATGCCCAGAATTAGGAGCCAAACAGGTGCCAAAGGGAGAATAAAGTAAGTAAAAAAAAAAAAAAATTTCTGCAACTGGTACAAAAAGAGGGGTGGTTAGCCTGCAGCCACTTTTGGCTACGGCCAAACATCACAAAATGTTCTCTAAACAAACTCCACGCTAGAGTAGGAGCGTGACGGTAAGAAGACATACTCCATGTACTCCAAAATGTATGATTTTATACTTAGGGGGACAACAACAAAGCTGTGCTCCTGTCTTTGTTATATGTGACACAACACAGAGCCTGCTGATCCTTTCTGTCATTTTATTCTTAGGACTCAAAACCAGAGGGGTGACCACTAAGACCATCTTTGTATCTCAGGAACCATACAGCACTAGAGGCTGCAGGAATGGTATGTGGGTGTCTGAGCTGTAAGACAACTATATTTATCAGTGCCACAGAGTACAAAAATGGTGCCATATAGTACCTCATGGGCCAAACTACAGTAGGTCATGGTGTACCCATTGTTATAGTTTAGCTGCACCCCCGCGTAGGAGCAGTACATTAGATTAAATACAGCATTTGATTATTAATTGTCCAAATATTTATTTATTTGAAAACTGGTGACTGGGAAAGGTGCACCAAGCCAAGGCTTGTTTCTAGGTGCAGGCTGTGTGTGTGTGTGTGTGTGGGGGGGGGGTGATAACAGGAGGGAAGAAAGGTATAAACATGATAAACTGAAATGGCCCATTAACACGCAAACATAGCTGTGGTAACAGCAAAAAATAACAGAAAATGATAAGATCGCCCTGCATGATGGGGCAGCACAGTAAATAAGTAAATGCAGACAGCTGAACAAAATGCATTGCTATGATTAAGTTCTGGAGCAGAAAACCTTTTCAAAATTCCTACCTGGGTGACTTTTGTAGACTGGTCTGCATGGTTAGTAAGGCTGGCTTCAGAAATGCTGTCAGACTCCATGTGTCTTAGAGAGGCACGTTTCTTCTTGATAAGATCTGCATCTCCGTTGTAAGAAAAACCTAGTTTATGTGTAGGAGAGGGGCCAGACTTTTTGACTGGTGAGCCAAGCTCTGGGCTCCTGTTCTCTGTGGAACCCAAATGTTCATGTCTCTCCTGTTCAGAACAGCTACCGGTGCTGTCTGAACTCTTGTGCTCTTCCTTATCAGTTTCCTCACATACAATGTTTGGAGACGCAGCCTTCTTTTGATCACCGACATATGCTAAGTCACTCAAGTCTAAAGGGTCTGCTTTCAGCAGTTTCTTTTTGCTCAACAAAGGCTGCGTGTGTGCTGTGTGTGAGCTGTCAGTCTTCATGACATCTGCAGAGCCAGTAGTTTTGGTAGAGCTCAACTGGGATTTTTGTGGATCAGTGTCACTGCTAGACCTGTAGGACGAAGGAGGTTCTGTGCTAGGACTCAGATGGTCATCAGGGGTCCGGTGCTCACCTTCACACTCTACAGCACCGCTGTCATTTACAAATACAGTGTCATCCTGAGAGGTGAGGCCTGCGGGCATACAATCAGGCTGCTCCAGTTCAGGCTCCCGCTTTAGTTCATTAAGCTCGGCATAGAAAGTGTCCTGTCCAACAGAGCTGTTAGTGTCCGTTTCAAAGTCCCCAACTTTGTACGTGCTTTTACTACTGTTTTCCTCAATCTGGACCACATTCAACTCTTCACCACTGAAATGGGCCCTTATTTGATAAAGGTAGGTCATAACAGTTAGTTTATCAGGGATGGCAAGCAGAACCATGTCCGAAGGTTCCAATAATCGAGATATTCCCAGACTGGCAAATCCATCATATGCCTTAAAACAAAAATGACACAGAAAGATTAATTTTTATTACTGAGAGTTGTTGCATCAATAGAAACAGCTGAATGGACAAAAGCAATTTTAAAAGAACAGTCATATAATTCTGCCAAATATTAAACAGGACAGTTGTTAAAAAAATCTCTATTATTCTGTCAGTGCTTGCACAAGCTGTAACTACATCCTGCATTACAATCATGTAGCCGTGTTTTAGCTTTTGCACTGGTGCACTTTCTGTGAACATATACAGAAGGTGGCTGAAAAATGGAAATATTTTCTAGTCCCCCTTTTTAATTCTTTTTAAAGGCATAAAACACATTCACAATACTTTATGAAATACAAAAAATAATAATATTTTAAATTAAAATAATTTGTTTAAAATCTAGTAGTCACTGCTGTCTTTTAAATATATGAATATCTGGCAGATGGAAAAAAATAACTTAGAAAATCACATATTTATTTTGATTTACAGTGCAGTTACCAAGTACAACCCAGCTGAGATGCAGCATCTCATTTTCTGTGGGTTCCTCCTTCTACCTCTTTCCACAGCAGGGTGGTATGAAGCACTTGCTCAAGGTCACACTGTGAGTATTTGGCTCTGGTGGGGATTCTACCCAAGATAACCAGATTCCCAGGCCAGTGTTCTTTTTGGTTTGCATTCTATTCCTCTGTGGCCAGCCTCCCATCTGCTGGAATCCTCTAGCTCAATCACTCACCTGTTCCTGGACGTACCTTCACCACTTGCACAGGACCAGCTTCTGGTGGGTAAGTGCCATGGTTGGTGGGGCAGCGTGTGCAATATTGCTGGTGCCATCCTGCTGGCCAAGGGGATTTCCTCTAGGATTTTCTGCTTCCAGGGCTGCTAGCATGTAATGACGCATGGGTGCTATTATTGGTGTTTGAGGGCCCTCCCCTGAGTGTATGTGTTCCCACTGTGTTGTCACCGGGCTTCCACTAGGTGGCAGTTGAGCAGAGGGATGCAGTGTGCCCCTCGCCAAGGGAGGAGAACTGTCCATGGGACACTCAATCCTCCACCACTGGCCCAGCACCCAAGTAGTTCCTGAACCCAGTTCACTGATGTAGGGAAACCATAACACTACCAATGCACTACCAAGCTAGCTCCAAGCCAGTGATCTAACCACCAGACAACACTGCCACACTGACAATACAATCAAAAAAATTAAATCGCGGGCTGGCTCAACAGTGCAGCAGTAGCACACTGGGATACGATGCGACAGACTTCAGTTTACATCCTGAGCTCAAAACTCCCTCATGGTCTGGCAAACCTGGATGTGCTGCACAAGCCTGAAGCCACTGAGACAGGACCAGCATCACCCCGCAAGTGAGTACCACCTAGTGCTGGCCAGCTAGGTGGTCTCCCAGCCAAGGGAGATCCCACAAACTATGCTTTGTCTGGTCAATCTTAATGGACAGGTGTAGGAGGGTTTAGATGGTGAAAAATGCCCCACGTTCTGAGGTTTCTAAGGGTCGACTCTGGAATCCCCATTGCCTAGCCTAGATTCTTATGCACCTCTTCACAGCAAAATAGAAACATATAAAATGTAACAGCAGATAAGGGCCTCTGGGCCCACCCAGTCTGCCCATTTTTTTTTTTGACCATTGATTTTTTGCTGCAGACCCAACTTGCTCTACATAGCCATCCCTTCCTTTTCCTTTATTACCCTTATGATTCCCTTGTGCCTGTCCCAGGCATTTTTGAACCCCACCACTGTCTTCGCTTCCACTTCCTCCACTGGAAGGCTGTTCCAGGCATCCGCTACTATTCCTGTGAAGAACTGCTTCCTCACATCCCTCCTGAAATTCAGGGGATGAAAAATCCCCAAGTCCGAGGTCCATGACCCTTCTACAATGCAGCTGGACTTGAGCTGCATAGCTCTTTTCAGTCTGACGGACTTGGCTGTACAGCTCAGTGTTAGCCACTCATGTGCAACTTCCTCAGCACAGTCTCAGGCTGGAACCCCCCACCCACCGGAGTGCTACCGGCTGAGTCCTCAGGAACGGGAGGCACTAATCGCAACTGCTCTCCGGAGCTGCTCAGAACACGAGGGAGTCGAGACAAACTTTGGGAACTTCCACAGCCAACTCAGAGATACGCGTGGGAAGGGCAGGGCACAGGTAGCTCCACTGATGATGTCAGACAAGTTAGGGTCCAGGATGACTTGCAGAACCCATGCGAGATCAGCCACTAGGAGAGCACATCTGCCAAACTGTGATCAGGTGGTGGCTGATCTGCGCATGTATGATCTGGAAGTGTATGGCTTCCATAAATGTTTTTATTTGGGGGATGGGGATGAATGTGCGCTGCAGAATTGCTGTGCTGAGGTACAGCTTCATTTAGTTAGTTTTAGTTTCTAGGCATGCGTTCCCTTCATACATGACTATCCAGCAATGCCACTGTTTCACTGGAAACCACAGTGTCCAACACTAACAGGTCAGGACCAAACATATAGCTGTTGATGTCCAAACATGGTGCTTAGTCTACAGTGTCATTCACTAGGTTGGATAAGTAAGTTTTTTCATTTGTACACTTCTTAGAAGCTTTTTTTTTTTCTGTCAGTGTTAATAACAACCCTTTTGGGAAAGATATATTTATAAATCACAAGACTAAATATTTTTCTTTAATATTTTCAGCATAAATGTTTGGCATGGATAATAAGCTTATTTTAAAAAAAAATGCTGCTTATGTAGCTGACTGCAACATAAACAGAGACGACAGGGAGAAGTAATGGTTTACAGGATGATAGGTGGGTTCACCTAAGGAAGGTCATGCTAGATGAATCTAATAGAGTTCTTTAGGTAGTACGCAGTCAAGTGTTTGCAGTTCACAGAAATAGTACAACTTACTAATGACTGCAGCATACTCATGGGACAAAGGGAACATAAGTCCTGGACTTACAGCTTCTCAAAAAAACTTCAACCCCTAAAATTACCTCTCTCTGGTTTTATTGCATGCCCCCTTGTTCTAAAGCACCTTTTTCTCTGACAGATACCCCTTCCTGTACCTTGTTTACCCCTGTGAGGTATTTAAAGGTCTTTATCATAGCCCCTCTCTCTCTCCCCTCTCCTCTCCTCCAGGGTGTACATATATAACTCCTTCAGCCTCTCCTCATAAGGCTTTTGATGCAGACCAGACCCATTTTGGCAGCCCTCCTCTGGATTGCCTCTGCCCTGTCTATGGCCTTCCAGAGATGTGGTCTCCAGAACTGGACACAGTTCGCAAGGCGAGGTCTTACCAGTGATTTGTACAGGTGCAGCATCACCTCTTTTTTCCTGCTGGTGATACCCCTTCTTATACACCCCAGCATCCTGCTAGCCCTTCTGACTGTCTTGTCACACAGCCTGGCCACTTTCAGGTCATCCAATATGATTACCCCAGGTCACTTTCCTGCTTGGTCTTTGTCAGTGTCAGTTCACCCATCTTGTACTCTGCTCCCGGATTTCTATGGCCCAAGTCCATTATTTTACACTTTTGTGCATTAAAATCCCGGTGCCATACCCTTGACCACTCCTCCAGTCTTTTCAGATCCTATCCATCCTTTCCACACACACACCAGGGTGTCTACTCCATTGTAGATCTTGGTGTAATCTGCAAAGAGGCAGATCTTTCCTTCCAGTTCCTCCACTATGTCACTTACAATGACACTGAAGAGGAGTGGTCCCAGCACTGATCCCTGAGGTACCGCACTGGTCACATTCCCTTCCTCTGAGCGAATTTGGTTTACCATTACCCTCTCCTATCCACCAATCAGTTTCTTACCCAGGTTATCTATCACCTTATTACCCACCCCTAAATTCCCCAACTTGCTTACCAGTTCCCTATGTGGAACGGTGTTGAACGTCTTGCTGAATTCCAGGTAGGCCACATCCATCACTCCCCCTGATCCAACTCCTTGCTCACCCAGTCAAAGAAATCAATCAGGTTTGTTTCACATGACCTCGCCCCTTTGAAACCATACTGTCTTGTATCCTGCAATCCACTGTTATATGATAATCCACAATCCTTTCCATTAGTAGCGATTCCATTAATTTATCCACCACTGATGTCAGGCTGACAGGCCTAGAACTGCTCACCTCTTCCCTACTACCACTTTTGTGATGTGGGATGACCTTTGCCCCTCTCAAGTCCACCAGGACCACGCTCGTCTCCAGTGACCTGTTAAACAGGTCCATTAGAGGTGTAGCCAGTACCTCCCTAGGCTCCCTCAGCACTCGTGGATGTACCCTGTCTGGTCCCATAGCTTTGTCCACATTCAGTTTAGTGAGTGCTTTCCAGACTTGCTCCTTAGAAAATGGACTGGTGTCCATCTCCCTCCCTTCAAAGCTCCTGGTGTCTTTTCGTGGTCCCTCCCTTTCCCCTTCTACTGTGAATACTGAGCAGAAGTATTTGTTTAAGATGTTTGTCTTTTCTTGAGTTCCCTCCGTACAGTCACCCCCTTCCTTTTTAATCTTACTGTCCCTCCCTTTATCTTTCTTTTCTCGCTAACATACCTAAAAAAATGTCTTGTCCCTTTTTACAACTCCCTAAGCTTTTCCTTCCTCAGTTTGCGCTGTTTACTGCTTTGCCTGCTTCCTTCTGTTTCCTCAGATACTCCTCTCTATCTTCTTCTCTCTGGGTCTCCTTATACCTTCTGAAAGTTTTCCTTTTTTGCCTTTCCCTTTTCTGCTACCACCTTTGAGAACCATAGTGGCCTCCTTTTGCTCTTAATTTTGCTACCTGCTTGACACAGAGGTTAATTGCTTTTATTATACTGGTTAATATACAAGGCTTTCAGAAACAGTTCTCTCTGAGAGTGTATTGGCCTATTTAAAAAACAGCAAACAGAGAAACAAGGAATCACAGATGTCAGCGAGGGGTGAACTACAAAGGGCTTCTAGATGAGGCTCTTGGATAACCCAAAGGGTGGTGACTATTTTGAACAGTTTAGCTGACCCTTTGGTGTGTTGTCAGAGTATAGATTTGTTTAAGGCAGAGCTGGATAAACACCTGATAGGTAATCATAAATACCTGTAGCAGTCCATTGTAAAATGGCAAGTCACTAATGGCTAATGCTACTGACTCGTAGTATTCCTATGATTCCTATGATTATACCCTCTTTTAATTTGGACCACTTTTTCTCCACCCCTCCCAGGTTCTCTCCCCCTGCCAGGTCATTCCTGAGGCACTTGCCCATCTTAGTAAAATCAGCCCTTCTGAAGTCCAGGACTTGCGCCATTGTGTGGTTGGTTTCCGCAGCTTTTCTTATGCTGAACCACACTGTATGAAGATCACTGGTCCCCAGATGGCTTCCCACCTTGACATCCACAATACTGTTCCTGTTAGTAAGCACCAGATCCAATGTTGCCCCCCCCCACAAGTGGGTTCATTGACTAGCTGTCTGAGGAACGTCCCCTGCAGGAAGTCCAGGATGTCCCTGCTTCTAGCTGAAGCTGCTACAGGAAGGCTCCAATCCCTATCCGGCAGATTGAATTCTCTTACTAGCAACACCTTTCCTTTTTCAGCCATCCTGTCAATTGCTTCATTTTCTTATCGAAGTCCTCCCCCTGTGCCAGAGGCATGTAGATCACCCCTGCTGGAATAGTGGCACCATTTCTTTCCGAATGATCTTCCACAATCATGTCCAGCACAAATCCTCCTCTATGCTGACAACACCGTCATCCTCTCCATTCACAAGGATCTGGGCCACCTTGAAAAGAATCTACACCTTGCCTTCAATTGAAACTTGGGTTTAGCACACATAAATTGGTTCTCAACTAAAAAAAAAACAAGTCCATGCTTTTCTGTAGCCCGCACAACAAAAACAGACTCAATCCCATCATGATCAAAAACTGCCTTGGTGCAACCCTCGAACAGGTTCAATCCTTTAAATGTCTGGGTATTACCATCGATTGTAACCTGTCATATGCTACACACACTGACAACATTGCCAAGGCTGCCAACACTTGCATTGGCCTACTCTTCAGCACAGGCAATGCCTTACCTCAGATGTCGTAAGGATTGCAGTACAGAGCTCAGTAATCTCAATAATTGACTACGGCCTGATCATCTACAGCTCTGCCTCTGCCACCGCACTCAGGGGCATTTCCATTGCACTAAACAAAGCTTGCCGTCTCATAACCGGCGCCCATCGCCTCATCCACACGTGATGTCTATGCACAGACTGAATGGCTTCAACTTTCAAACCGGATCAAGTACCAAACCTGCCTTATGACAAAGAAAATAACACTAGACCTTGCTCCCTCAGGTGTCCAAGTTCTCCTCTGCCCAGAGCAGAGTGCTCACATCACTAGGGGCTCTGAATCCCAGCTTCTGCATATCCCGCATTTCCGCACCACACAAGGGCAAAGATCGTTTGCGCACAGAGCTCCCAGCTGGTTCAATGGTCTCAACATTGACATCGCCTCAATGCCAAAGCTTGGTCCATTCGGATCCAGTCTAGCTCTTGTGACTGTCCTTCCTAATTGTTCTTCCCTCTCCTCTTTGCTCTTTCCACCTAGCACTTAACCCTCTCCCCCCCAACTCCCTCTTCCATACACCCATTCATCCTCCCCTCCTCCTTCCCCACCCCCTGCAGCACTTTAATTGATATTTGACAAGTGCCTATGGCTGCACCCCCACTAGTGTGTCTCTCCTCCATACCGTATCAACCCTGTTACCAAACCTCCAGCTGGCATTTTTGCCACTGTATTAAATGTATAAAACTGTATGTAACTGCTGTAACCCACTGTTACACTGTTATTCAATGTCTTGTTTGAATTGTACCTCAACTGACGAGGAACCTTTGTAAAAGAGCCTTGGCTCAAAGGTACTTGTAATCCTAGATTCAAATAACATAAATTTCCCAACTCAAGGGTGATCCACAGCACCTCTGCCCCTCCCTGAATTCCCTGTATTTCTGTTACTTTTTTGCTTTCCTTCACACAAAGCACCATCGGGGATGCGGCACATCCTATTACGCTTCAATGCAGGAGGCAGACTGTGGTATTTATTTATTTATTTGTTTTTTGTTTACCGGGTAGGTGCACTAGCCAGAAAGACTATTTTCAGGCACGACCCGGGAGAGTACAGTCACAGTAATACAAAGCTACAAGGAGAATTTACATGAATACTAACTATTACATGAGGAGATAATCGCATAACAATAGAATTTTGACTACAGGTTTAAAAAGAGGCAAACAGCACAGACAAAAATGAAGAACAACAGTAATGTTTATAGGGACTGAGCTGGGCACAAAACAGGGAAGCCACTGGGAAGTATAAAAACAATTGTGGACAATTATTGTTACCTACTTTACAGCACAGCAAGGCATAAAGGACATTTTCAGGTGGGTAACAATCTTTTTTTTCAAAGGCCCACAGTCCTGCAAGTAGTTAGCCTTCTACAGAAAGCTTACCTTCTATTAAAAATTATGAAATTTAAAAATAATTATCTTCAAACAAATTGAAAAGCTACTTACCTTAACTCCAGCTCTTCAAGAAGATATTTTCCATAGAGTCACATACTTTGGTCTTATGGCAGGAGACAGTAGGACCCCATGGAAGCAAACTTTTTACCAGGTTGTCAACAACAGTGTCAGTTCCATCAGATGTGCAACATAGTGTGTCGGAGCCAGTAACCATTGTTAACGCCCCGACTGCCTCAGTTCTGTTAGCAAGGTGAGTAAAAAAAAAAAAAAAACACTGTGCTTGCAGTAAAATAAAGCAAAAAAAAACTGATATAGACAGGGCAAAGAAAAAAATGAATATAAACGTCTAATAATCTAACAGAAGGGGTGAGAAGAAATTCCCTCCATCTGAATACTCCTCCCTTAAGGGAAGGCAGGTTTTAAATAAACAACTTGTACAAAATACCAAGCCAGGGCCACCACCCAGAAGCCTAAGGCGAGGGAGAAAAACCAAGGCACAGCTGCCCTCTAAAAGCATCAAGCGGGGTATCCTGCACTCAAAGTACAGCAGTAGACTAAGGATGCCTAGCGTCCATTCACGTGCCAAGCACCACGGTAGTTGATGTACAGTATACTGGTGCCTCTCCTCGTAGAGGTGGAACCTCCAAGTGTTGGACAGCATGTCTACACAATCCAAGGAGTCTACATTTATCAACAATATACAGGAAAAAAGAGGGGCAAGTACACCAAGAGACTGTCAGAAAAAAAAAGTATGCCTTGATAATGGACAGAAGAAAACATTCTTGGCTACTTGCTTTTGTAGCAGATGCCCTATAGGAAATGAAAAGACTAAAACTGGCCACTCATCAGTGTGGTTAGCACAGATGC
Source organism: Neoceratodus forsteri (assembly GCA_016271365.2). NCBI lineage: Eukaryota > Metazoa > Chordata > Ceratodontiformes > Ceratodontidae > Neoceratodus > Neoceratodus forsteri. Next base: position 1,500,182,670 of record CM057450.1, on the reverse strand, counting down.
AGCTCAGGACCACTAAACTGAAAGAAAGAAAAGAGAAACACATGGCCGGGTACAAACCTTGGGTGTCAGGAGGTCTACAAAATTAGACCAACTAGAAAAAACAGGAGTGTATGAAACAGACAAGGCATCCTATACCCTGCCAAGGTGGGGTACAGATTTTAATTTAGATATATACGGTATTTTGCATTGAATACCCAGGGGAAAATCCAGCCATTTACATGAAGAGCTACAGAGAAGGCTGTATATTGCTGGAGATGGCATGCTAGATTTTATCAGTGCATGTTCAGAAATTTAGTAGGTCATTGAGACCCAAAAAGAAACAACTCGGGTCTAGCCCTAAATGGGAAAGAAATCTACTGTGAAAAGCAGCCTCCTTCTGAAATAGGGTTTCTGACAGTGTTGGCAAGTGAAAGACCATTGACCGCATAGCGCTAAGTGGCCATAGTGACAGCAATGTGATAGGACTATTTGCCACCCTGAGAGCCCAATCTGGGTCAGACAGAAAAGGAAGAAACCTAGGAAGTACTACACTAGGACAGAAAACAGGAGGATGTAACCTGTGTGTAAAATACAAAAGGGCTCAGGAGGAGGTAGGAGAGGAAAAAAGTTGCAACTGTTCTCCCTTGTAAAACACAAATATATAGGGAATACATAATGCATTGCCGTGGAATGACACATTCATCTCCATAGTGAGTGATAAGACCCATAACTTACGAGTGGCAAATCACTCGTGTGGAGATAAATGTGTTATTCTACTGCAGCCCATTATGTATTTGATATATGCATCATTTGTCATGCTTTTCCTAGTGTTTCATAAAAATAGAGACATAGAATTTGTCAGCAAATAAGGACCTTTTGGTGAATCCAGTCTGCCCAGTTTGTCCCTATATTTCCATCGAAAACCCTACCTGATTTCCGGTTCTCCCCCCCCCCCACACACTTTTTTACTAAGATACCTTTGTGCCTATTCAATGCATGCTTGAAGCCCACCACTGTTTTTGCCCCACCACGTCCGCTGGCAGACTTTTCCAGGTGTCCACCACTCTTTCAGTGAAGAAGTACTTCCCCACATCCCTCCTAAATTCTCCCTGTCCAGTTTCATCACATCTTCTTGTCCTTGTGCACCTTCTCTTCTGAAAAATACTCCCCTTCTGTACCGTCTACCTCAATGAGGTACTTTTAGGTCCTGTCATATCCCCTCTCTCTACTCTCTTCCAGGATGTACATATTCAGATCCAGCAGTCTCTCTTCATAGGGCTTATAATGCAACTTATTCAAACAAAACAGTTCTGCTGCATAGAGTGTGCTGTATAACAAAACATACATGAAGATCAATACCGGCGCCACTCAGGCTGTAGATATCAAAAAGCTTTATTTCAGAACAATTATAATAAAAAGCATACCAATTCAGGCAGTTCAAAAAAATCGGACTGTAGCAGACAGACCCCCTTATAATGCAACCCTTGCACCATTTTGGTTACCCTCCTCTGTACATCCTCTACCCTGCCTACATCCTTTACATAGGGAATATTCCAAGAGGTAGCTCAAAATCTGATTATTTGGTGTGGCATGTTGGTATTATCATTCCCTTGCATGAGTGGTTGAGTAAAGCAACTGAGCCTTGATGGTATTATCTCCTTGTATACCACACTTTGTCATCATTTAGTCTTTATTCTCTATATTATAGTGGTGTTGTAGCCACCATAGTTAGGGTTGAGCAGAGGTTTCTATGTTAAAGCTCAAACTTTACACATTCATATCTTTGCAACCGTTCAACGGATTTGCACGAAATATTGCAGGCAATGAAGGCAAGATCCAATGCTTGGTCTGCAGGGAGGTGGGCCCTGGCCCGCTGGGAGTCTAGTTCTGCCCTACTGAACTTGATCACCTGCTTCGATACCAGTTTGGACTTGTCCGGGTTGCCCAACAGGCCCAAGTCTCAGCAAGTCTGGACAGCCACATCTCCGGACCTCTCCATGGCCTCTCTGGATGGATCAGCTAACAGCCAGTCATCCAGGTAGGGGTACACTTGGATCCCAAGGCACTGCAGGTGTGCCAGCACCACTGCCATGAATCTGGTGAAGACCTTGGGCATTGAGGAGAGGCTGAAGAGCATGACCTGGAACCGGTACAAGACCCCTTCAGCTCAGAACCGGAGGTACTGGCGGTGGGATGGACGGACAGGAATGTAGAAAAACACATCCTGGAGGTCTGGGGAGCAGAATCACATGTTCTGCTCCAGCTATGGGATAATCTGAGTCAAAGTGACCATCTGGAACTTGTGTTTCCACATGAACTGATTCAGATCATGCAGATCCAGTATATGGCAACAGCCTCCCATTGGTTTCAGGACCAGAAGTACATGGACAGGTAACCCTGACTGGCCAGGAAGTCTAGGACACAGTCTATTGACCCCTTTGCAAAGAGCTGAGCAATGTCCTCCTGTACAACAGAACATGCATCCTGCGACATCCAGGACTTCCAATGCACATGGAAGTAGTAAGGAGGGAGAGCCTTGAAGTCTACAGGCAGTCCTCTGCCCACTACGTCAAACACCAACTTGTTCATTGTGACAGTGGACCAACGTGGCAAGAAGTGACACAGTCAACCTCTGATTGGGGAGAGCAGGAAAGGACAGGATGGATGGACGGACGATGCACCATAACCCATCACTGGGCAGCTTTGGGGGGCACCGGTGACTGCGGCTGGAGGGGAACCACTACCTCTGCCCCTTCTCTTCTTAAGACCCTGACTCCCAGACTTGGATTGAAGTGCCAGGCCTGGTAATGCCCTTGTTGGGGTTTCTGCTGAGGAGGCTGTGACTGAAAGGACCGGTACTGGAAAGATGGTTTCTTAGGCTTCTTTTTCTGAGATGACATCACAGAATCCAGGGTTGTGTTGGACTTCTCAATGTGGGCAAGATGTCCCTCCACCCCAGGGCCGAACAGGACGGTGCCCAAGATAGGGACATAATCCAGCTTGTGCTGAGTGTCTGCCGTGAAGGTGGACAGATGCAGTTATGCTCTGCAATGCATAGAGACAGACAATGCCATTACACGGGCACGTGTTGCCCATATCCAAGGCTATCTGGAGCTGGTGTTTAGCCAGTGACTGACCCTGGCCTCTGATGACTGTCACTGCCAACTGTTGATCCACAGGGAGGTGAAGGAATATTGCATCAAAGACCCCCATTGGGGAGTGACTGAAGTTGGCCATGATCAAGGCATAACTAGCTTGACAGAGACCCAGAGACGTCCCAGCATGCAGCTGTTTAGCAGCATGGTCTGTCTTGTGGGACTCCTTGCCCAGAGGCTTGTCCACCTCCCCCTGGTGTCCAGACTTGTGGAACACCAAATCCATGACCAACCCTTCCACAGAGGGGTGGTCCAAGAATCCCAAAAGGGAACCAGTAGGGACTGCGTACTTGTGGACCAGGTGGGCAGAGGGTGCCGGGCAGGATGCTGGACAATGCCAAAGCTCCAGAGTTGGTCCGAAGATGGCCTCAATCACAGGGAAGGCAAACCCTGGGGATGCATCCCAGTCCAAAATATCCATGAGGGAGTACTTGACCCTCTTTTGGACTGGCTCAATCAAGACTGACATGGACTCTGAGATGAACTGGAGAAGTGCCCCAAAGGATACCAGGCCATACTCAGTGGAAAGCTCCTCAACTGAGCCACGGTCAAGGTGGGGAGTCCCAGAGGAGGCCAAGGACCTGTGACCAGAATCTTCCAAGAACTCTTCAAAAATGGGCCTTGACCATTTCTTGCCACTGACCTGCCAGGTATCTTCATCCGGAGTGATCCTCACCGACAACCAGTCAGGAAAGCCAGTGGCTGCACAGGCCACCTTTGTTGAAGTGACCACCTTTGGCTATGGTGGTGATGGCTCCACCCTAAGAGGTAGAGAAGCAGGTGCTGGGGGCACCTGTATGGTGCGGACCTGCAGTGGTACTACTGGCAACAGCCAAGTGACCAAAACTTCAGAGGGTAGAGCTCTACCCTGCCCCACAGTGGCCCACTGTTGCCAGAGGAGCCCCCTGTAGCACCGGCACATCTTGTGATACTGCCTCTCTTCATCTGAGGATGAAGAGGATAGGGAGCATCAATAGCAATGCCTCCCAATTGAGTGGGACGAGAGCAAGAATGTCTCGAACATGACCTTGACTGCAACCGACAACCTGCCAGTCGACAATGAGGAGAGCCTTCCGGCAGGTTGGCATAAACCGCTTGCCTGCCCACATTAAGTAAGATGGGCATGAAAGACCCAACCACTGGTGAAGACTACTCCCAACAAAGGCCAGATGGGGACACTGACTGGACTATGTCCTCTTGACTGAGGACCAGGAGCACTGGAATCTGCGAGTCCTCGACCTTGTCCAACAAGGGGTTGACAGGCTCGAGAAAGATCTTGGCAGCTGGCTTGACCAGGGCCGACGTTGACTGGCTTGACATGGGAATTGAACAGCCCTCAACCAGCCCAACCTGCCCCTCAGCCAAGGGGTGTTTGACAGCAATTGAGCAGTTGGGCAGGTCAAGGGACCGGGAAGACCTCGATCGCTCCCAGTCCCACGACTGGTGCCAGAGACAATTGCGTTTAGTGCCAGAGTGGGAAGGGATCTCCCTCAAGGTCTGGAGGGCGAAGCACATTTTCCAGAACTCTCTGCTAAATGACCCTCCAACACTGGCCCCAGGGAACAACGCAGAGATCAAGGTGGTGCCCCCATGGCCACAGCCACTTTCGCCTCAAGGACCGTAAGCTGCTGAGCAGAAGTGGCCACAGCCGAGGCTTTCTTGTGGCCCTTCAGGCAGTCCTTCAGATCCCATTCTGAAGGTCAACCAAGCAAGAGTAAGAGCTTCCTGTCTTTGAGGGACATGTGAAGCATGCTTAAGCAGAGACTGCACCCAGCCATGTCGTGTTCCCCACCCAAGCAGTACACGCACGTGTTGTGAGGGTCGATGACCAACATCTTCTGCTGACATCATATGCATAATTTAAATCCTGGCTTCCGTTGCTCCACTGTTGTTCATCAAGGGGAGTCAAAGGAACCTAGGCAAAATAAGTTGCAATTCAAAAACTTCAAAGGAAAGTTCGCCAATGGCACATTAGAAACGTAAGCTGGAGTCACGAAGTAGGCGACCCTGTTCTTTAAGTAGAAAGATAGGCCTGATGTCATGGGGCAGAGTTGGGGATATACCACCCAGGTGGTAGGAGGAACACAGCTTAAAGATGTCCAGCCAATCAGATCATAGAAACATAGAAGTTGACGGCAGATAAGGACCGCAAGGCCCATCCAGTCTGCCCATTTCTTTTTCTACCTTATAAATGTGCCATCGGCCTTTGCTCTGTCAGTGGCCTATCTAGTCATACTCATCTGTATTGCTCCCTTATGCCTATCCCATGCCTGTTTGAAGCCCTGCACTGTATTCATAGCCACCACTTCCTGAGGTAGGCCGTTTCCATGCATCCACCACCCTTTCTGTGAAAAAGAATTTCCTCACATTCCCCCTTAATCGGCCTCCCTCTAATCTCATGCTGTGTCCTCTTGTCCTGCTATTTTTCTTATATTTAAACGTTAGACTCTTTCACCTTGTTAATGCCCTTAAGGTGTTTGAATGTCTTGATCATATCACCTCTCTTCCTCCTTTGCTCAAGGGTATACATTTTGAGCTCCGTTAATCTGTCCTCATATGTCTTCTGATGCAGTCCCTGCACCATTTTGATTGCCCTTCTCTGGACTGCCTCAATTTGGTTAATGTCCTTGTGAAGGTGTGGCCTCCAGTACTGCATGCAGTACTCCAGATGGGGCCTAACCAGTGTCTTGTAAGGAGGGATTATTACTTCCCTCTTACGACTTGTGATACCCCTACAAATACACCCTAACATCCCCCCTAGCCTTACCTACTGCTTTAGAGGTCTGCTTGAATGATTTCAGGTCATCAGTGATGATGATGCCCAAGTCTCTTTCTTCCTTTGTGACTGCCAGCAAGTCCCCTCCCAGCCTACAGGTGGCTTCAGGGTTTCTCTTCCCTATGTGCATGATCTTACACTTCTTTGCATTAAATCCCAGTTGCCACTCTTCTGACCATTTTGCTAGTTTATCCAGATCTCTTCTCATTCTGCCCACCCCATCTGGATCATCTACTCTGTTGCAGATCTTGGTGTCATCTGCAAACAGACAAGCCTTACCCTCTAGTCCATCTGCAAGGTCACTAATGAAGATATTGAAGAGGACTGGCCCCAGGACTGATCCCTGAGGTACCCACTTGTGACTTGCATCTCTTCTGACTGTATACCATTTACCACCACTCTGTTTTCTCTCCTCAATCAGTTTGCCACCCAGTTGACCAACTTCCTGACCCACCCTGAGCCTACCCAGCTTATTTATCAATCTTCTATGTGGAACAGTGTCAAAAGCTTTGCTGAAGTCAAGGTAGGAGACATCAACTGCTCCCCCTTGGTCCACCACTCTGGTTACCCAGTCAAAGAAATCTATGAGATTAGTTTGACAGGACCTTCCTTTTGTAAACCCATGCTGTCTTGGATCCTGTGACCTATGGATTCCAGGTGTTGCACTATCCTTTCCTTAAGAGTGCCTCCATAATCTTGCCCACTACTGAGGTAAGACTGACTGGTCTGTAGTTCCTGCCTCCTCCTCTGCTACCACTCTTGTGGACGAGATCACATGAGCCCTTCTCCAGTCTTCTGGGACCTCTCCTGTGCTCAGAGACTCACTAAACAGTTCTGCTAATGACTCTGCTAGTTCACCCTTAGCTCCTTAAGTACTGCCCTGGGATGTCGCCATCAGGTCCCATTGCCTTATCCACCCTAGGCTTAGCGAGCTCTTGTAGGACCCTTTCTTTTGTGAAGGGAGTAGTGCTCACCTCCCTCCCCCTGTGTCCATGGTGCTGAGCTGTGGGCCCTGCCCTACCTTCTCTTCAGTAAATAATGAGCAAAAGTATCTATTTAGGATAGATGCTTTTACAGGGTCTTCCTCCTCACATGCCCCCTTTTCTCCATTGAGCTTAGCAATACCCCATCTGGACTTTCTCCTTTCACTAATGTATCTATAGAAAGTCTTGTCACCTTCTTTCTGTTCGTGCTAGTATTTCCTCAGTTTGGGACTTTGCCTGCCTTACTGCCTTCCCTGCTTCCCTTAGGGCAGTTTGGTATGCCTCCCTATCTTCATCCTGCTGTGTTCCCTTATATTTCCTGAAGGCCAGCCTTTGGCTCTGACCTTTCTGCTACTGTATTTGAGAACCAAAGTGGTTTCCTTCTTCTTTGCACTTCCTTTTCTGTCTTAACACAATGGGATGTTGCTTCAAGTATGCATCATAATGCTTGTCCACTTTGCCTGTACCCCTCACCTGTGTTTCTTTTGCCAGGGCTAGCTTAACTCTGTTGGCCATCTTATCAAAGTCAGCTCCTCTGAAGTCCCATATTTTTGCCTTGGAATGGGATGATTTAGTTCTATTGGCTAAATTGAACTATACCATGCGATGGTCACTGGTCCCCAGGTGACCTTCTACCTGGAGATCTGTGATCCTTTCCCTGTCAGTCAGTACTAGATCTAGGATTGCCCCGTCTCTTGTGGGTTGTTGTACCAATTGTTTGAGTCCCTCCCCCTGCAGGGAATCCACCATGTGTCTAGTTCTGGCAGATGTTCCTGCTGGTATTGACCAATCTGTATCCGGCATGTTGAAGTCTCCCATTATCAGAACCTCCCCTTTAGCTGTCATGTTTTGTATATCTTCTAACAGTAATGTGTCTATGTCCTCCCCCTGGTCTGGGGGCCTGTAGACAACCCCGGTTCTTATGGCTGTCCCATTTCCTGTTTTCAGGAACTGCCATAGTGTGGACAGTGAACCACATCCATGCCCTAGAACAATATCTTTCACAGTAGCCCAAGATATCACTTTTTATCCGGCCATTTATCCTCATTCACTAAACATACCACCAACAGCTTAATCTGGTTCAAGGTCAGTTGGCATTCGTCTGTATCCCCCTCCCCCGGGTCGTGCCTGAAAATAGGCAGGATTTGTCTAGTGCACTTACCCGGTCAACAAAAACTAAATAAATAAATACCTAAAGTAAGGGAATATCCCTGGCAGCAGCCAGGGAAGCAGCTGTACCTCTAGTCGAATGAGCCCTCAGGCCTGAGGGTGGTATTTTGCCTACCTTTTCATAGCATAATTGAATACAAGAGACAATCCACCTGGCAAAAGTTCTCTTAGTGGCAAGTTTGCCCTTCCCCACTTCTCCATAAGTGAGGAACAACTGGAGAGAGTTAAACCTGAGTGCCTTAGTATGCTCAATGTAGTAGCTAAGGGCCCTTTCAACATCTAAACTGTGTAATCTTCTCTCTCCTGAAGAAGAATGACCAGTGAAGAAAACAGGGAGAGACATGGATTGGTTCAAATGAAAATCTGAAACCACTTTAGGTAAGAACCTTCTATTGGTTCTAAGAACCACCTTATTTATCTCTATGGAATGAGATAAAATCAGGCTCCACTGACAGAGCTTGCAATTCACTGATACGTCTGGCAGAGGTAATAGCTACCAGGAACACAGTTTTCCAAGTCAAGTACTTAAGCTCTGCTGAGGACAAAGGCTCAAAAGGGGGTTGCATAAGCTGAGCAATACAAATATTAAGGTCCCAAGCAGGAGTAGGATCCCTAAAGGGGGGATTGGTATGAAGCAATCCCTTGAAAAATTTACAGAAAACAGGATGAGATGCCAGTGAGGAGGGCTTTCCCACTGACAAAAAAGCAGAAACAGCTGACAAGTGTACCTTGAGAGTAGCTGGTCTGAGGCTAGGCCATTAAGATCAACCATATAGTACAAAACTGTAGACAAGTCAGCAGTACCTGGGGTTATATGCTTCTTGGAACACCAAATGCAGAATCTCTTCCATTTGCTATTATAAAGTTTTTCTGGTGGAAGGTTTTCGAGAGGCTTTGAGAATGTCCAGAACCCCTTGAGAGAGAGAGAGAGATGCAAACCTGCATATTCTAGCTCTTCAAGAGCCATGCCTTGAGATTGAGGGACCACAGACTGGAATACCAAATCCTCCCCAGACAGGAGGTTAACAGATTGAGATTCCTGGGAACAAATAGGGGAAGATGGACTGCTAGGGACAGCAACAGAGGGGTACCAAGGCTGCCTGGGCCAATCTGGAGCAATCAGGATCACTTTGCAAGACTGTGATCTTATCTTGACCAGAACCTTGAACAGTAGAGGAAAAGGAGGGAAGGCATACATAGATTTCCCTTCCCAGTCCAGAATCGGAGCATCCAGAGAGACTGAGCCCAAGACTGGGGGTCTGCAACAGAAGAGCGGGAGTTGGTGATTGTCTGGGGCTGCAAAGAGATCTATCTTTGTAGTGCCCCACCTTGGAAAAAATCACTTTTAGCACTAGGGGATCCAGGGACCATTTATGATGGCCCTGGGAGATCCTGCTCAATGCATCTGCTAGCACACTGTCCTTTCCTGGAAGGTGGACTGCTACTGTAGAGAATAAACCAGGGACCATAATTTCATGGCTTTTGTGCACAAGGCCATAGACTGAGTGCCTCCCTGCTTGTTGATATACCACATGGTGGTGGTGGTGTCTGTTCTGACCTGAACCACCTTGTTCTGTACTGATTGTGCAAAAGGCTTTCAGGGCCAGAAAAACTGCCCTGAGTTCCAAAAGACTGATGTGGAGAAGAGACTCCTGAGTGGACCACACTCCCTGGGCTGTCAGAGTCCCCAGGTGAGCTACCCACCCCAGGAGAGAAGCATCTGTGGTTAGAACCACAGAATGAGACTGGGAAATTAATGGGACCCCTTGCCTGAGATTGTCCTGATCCTGCCACCACTGAAGAGCCTGGATCAGGGTCTGCGTCACTGGAATTAGTTTGGACAGGGGATCTTTTTTCTGAGACCAAAAGGCCCTCAGGTGGAACTGAATGTCCCTCATCTGAAATCTGGCACCTTGGACCACTGCAGTGGAAGCTGCCATGTGGCCCAGAAGCTGTAGAAAGTGCCTTGCTGGTCGAGAAACTAGAAGGTAAAAGGAAGAAGCCAGCTGTATGATGGCCTTTACCCTTACCAAGGGGAGAAATGCTCTTGCTTTGACAGTGTCCAGTTCTACCCCTATGAAAGTCAAAAGTTGCACTGGCTCTATAACTTTCTTGGGAAGATTGAGAAGGAAACCTAGAGAAGTGAGCACTTGCTGGGTCACTTTCAAATCTGACTTGACTTGGTCTGGAGACTGACCCACTATGAGCCAGTCATCCAGGTATGGGAATATAGAGATATTTTTTCTCCTTAGGAATGCCACTACTACTGCTAGGCATTTTGTGAACACCCTAGGAGCTGATGTTTTGCCGAAGAGCATTGCTTTGAACTGGTAATGGCCTGAAGGCAGTTCGAACATGAGGTACTTTCTGTGGGAGCACCTGATGGGAATGTGAGAGTAGGCATCCTTTAGGTCCAGGGAGGCTAGCCAGTCCCCTGGCCTTAGAGAGGGAAGAATTATTCCCAGAGTCACCATTTTGAACTTTGGTTTTAACAGATGTTTGTTCAGATATCTTAAGTCTAGGATGGGCTGCCACACCCCTGTTTTCTTCGGGGTAAGGAAGTATCTGGAGTACAGACCTTTGCCCCTGTGGATTGTAGGAACTCTCTCTATGGCCCTTAAGGCCAGAAGAGATGAAACCTCTGCCTCTAGGGCAATGGTTTCAGAGATGTTTGCAGGTGGAAAAGATCTGGCTCTCAGCTTTGGAAACTTTTTGAAGCTGAGAGCCAGTCCCTTGCTTACTACCTCCTAGACCCACTTGTCTGAGGTAACAGACATCCAGTCCTGGAAGTAGTAAGCCAGCTTGCCTCCTACAGGAATGGGGGAGTCGACCCAGGCTGACACATCAGGTTGTCTGCATGGCAGAAGCCTTAGGCTGAGAGGTGGATGCAGCCCTGCTCATCCCCCTTCTACCTCTCCCTCTGAAGAACCCCCTCTGGGAAAAAGGAGAGGAGGCCTGTACTTGGTAAAAAGGCCTGCCCCTGCCCCTAGCTTGCTGCCTTTGAGGAGTTGCTTGCCTTTCCTTGGCCTGTGCACTCCTATAGGTGGTCCTGTATTCATCCATCATTTTCATATAATTCTCTGTCTGCTCCCCAAACAGAGAATTATTAACTACAGGGAAATCCATATCCTTAGCCTGGGTATCCTGAGATAGGCTAGTACACCTGAGCCAAGCTAGTCTCCGAAGAGCCACAGATGTAGCCATGACTCTAGATGACACATCATTGGAGTCCACAGCAGCATGAAACTGGATCTTCGATGCCTCAATCCCATCAGCAGCCACCTCCTCTAGCTCCTTGGCAAGCTGGGGGGAGGCCTGCTTAGCCAGTGCCAGTACAGTGTCCCACCTGGACTTCTAGTACCTGGCTGTACAGGCCATGTAATTAGCCTGCCTGAGTCCCAAAGAAGATGCCATGTACTGCTTCTTTGCCATGGCATCCAACTTCCTGGAGTCTTTATCTGGGGGGTGTGAAGCCAAGGGAATGCTAGCCTTATCACAGGCTGCAGCCTGCATGACCCCAACATGGCTGCACTGCTGGTACAAGTACTCCGTACTTGAGCCTGACACCATGTACCTCTTGTCCATCCATCTGTCCACAGGAGGCAATGAATTTGGAGTTTTTAACAACTTCTGTGTCTGTTTCCCAAAAGACTTATGAAGGGGAATAGACAACATTTTGGACTCTGGGATGTCCATCATCTCCACATAGACTTCTCTTGTCACTCAACAGCCTCCTCCATAGGGAGCCGGAGGGTTTCTGCCACTTTTCTGTAAAACATAAAGTGGGAAGGGGACTCAGAAAGCCTAGGAGGGGAACACCAGAAGACCTATCTGGGGAGATGTCTGGACCTATGGGCTCATCCAGACCTTCTATTCCCTCATCATCATCATAATCATCATCCCCCTCCAGCTCTGGTTCATAAAAATCTTCAGGGGCATAATCTTGAACCGGAGGAACCGACCGAACTGAACGCCTGCCAAAAGGCACCGGATCGGCCGGAACCTAACAAAGCGATTCCACTATACGAATCGCTCGGGCAATTTCCTCGGCGGTCGGATGATCCGGTTCTGGATCTGAACCGGCCAATTTGTCTTTTCTTTTTCTCTTCAATGGGACCAATCCCTCGGAATTGGCTCTCTGTTTGCCCAAAGGAGTCTTGCCCTGGTCAGAGGGCACTCCTTCTGGTTCGGTCGGAACCGAACCAGGCTGGCCGTCTGGGTCAGTGGACTTCTCGGCCTCCCTTTCCCTAAGCCTGACCAATCTTTTGTCCAGGGTGGCTTTAGGGAAATTCTTGCAAACTTGGCAGTCTGAATCGAGGTGGTCAAACCCCAGACAGTAAACACAAGTGGCATGGGGATCAGCCTTAGCAATGGCCTCCCCACACACACTCTGCAGTGTTGAAAGCCAGTGGGCCTGGTTTTCTTTCTGGGTTTCTCAGATGAAGACTCCCTTATCAGTTTCTAACCGTGTCATGGATATTTGAAAAAAAAAACAAAAAAAAACGCAAAACATGTTTTTTTTTTTTTTTTAAACCGATAAGGACCGGTACCACACTAAACTCAGGAATAAATAAAATAAAACGCACTCTACAAAGCAACCGGTTCAGCTGAACTGGTTGAAATTATCAATTTTATAATTTCCACAAGTTTTCTTAACTTTAGTCCACTACCTACTTACTTGCTGTACCACAGACAGGGATCTGAACTGAAAAAACAATCCACTTATCGGTAAAACCGACGACTTTAAGCGACCAAGAACCGTGAGCAGAGGAGAAATCTCCGGAGCGACTGTTCAGTTAGGCAGAGTAAAGAATCTGATGGTTACACTTCAAAGTGCAGCAGACAGAGGTTTGAACTGAGCTCGAGCTCAACGTTCTATGCCCTGCATAGAATTTAACTCTTTCCTCTCCAGAGCAGTTCAACTGCTGGGGCTAACTGCATATGTCAGAATACAGCAAGACTTCATGCTGTTTGAAACAATATATAAGACACATATATAGTTACACATTGGTGACTGGGAAAGGTACAAAGGGCTGAAACAGAACAAGTAGTGTGCAGCTGCTGTAAAGAGGGCCAGCAGAATGGTGGGGTGCATCAAAAGAGGGTAACGGGCAAAACAGGGGAAATAATGTCACCACTTTACCATGTATTTATTTCATTTGTGTTGACCAGGAAGGCATAGTAGCAAATAAATGACTATTTTCAGGCACAACCAGGGAAGTTATAATGTGGAGAAGCAAACGAGTTACTACAATACATAAGACGAAGACCGGAGCACATTTGGTACAGTAATAGTGCAATCAAATAGTGCAAGTCCCCACACCAGGCACTTGGGTTAAATCCCAATACTGACACTGTAGTGCAGCATGGGCGGGGGGTGGTGCTTCACTCTTGAGGTGCCGTCTTTCAGATGAGACGTTAAACTGAGGTCCCATCTGCCTGTTCTAGTGGTAGTTCAGGTGGATGTTAAAGATCCCATGACACTTCTCAAAAAAGAGCAGGGGAATTTCCCTGGTGCCCTGGCCAAATTTCCCCTATTCACTAAAAATACCACTAACAGCTTAATCTGGTTCAAGGTCAGTTGGCATTCATTTGTATCCCCCTCCCCTGGGTCGTGCCTGAAAATATGCAGAATGTGTCTAGTGTACTTACCCAATCAACAAAAACTAAATAAAACAAATAAATCAAAATGTACAATATATGAAGTAGAGGCAAATGTAACACAAAAGTGCATAACCCAAAAAGTCAACATATAGGACTGGATTCAGTAACAGTACAAACAACAGAACAACTATAAAGTAGCGGCAAAAGGCGCAAGGCCAAAGCCCATAAAAAGTCAAGCAGGATAACACTACGGTCCACAAACAATGGTAAAAGGAAAAAAGTCACTGCATCGAAGTGCAGGCTGAGTTATCATTCAGGTAACTCCACCATGGAGCTTCTGAAAAGGTAGTGAGAGGAGGCACTATGAATAGGTACAGGAAGGAGTTTCAGAGCACTGGAGCACAGACAACGAAGGTCTGGTCTCCCATAGTTATGCGGGTTTTTGGGACCGCAAGAAGGGACAAACTGTTAGACCTAAGGGAGTAATTACTCAGCCAGGGTAGGAGGAGTAGCAGTTCTAAGCAGTTTGTCAACCAAACAATCCAAGGAAAATGCATGACTATTCACAGGGGACAACCAACAAGTTTCTCATAAAGCTCACAATGGTGTGTAAGGCAGGCTACAAAGGCAGCAGAGCAACAGATGTTACTATATACTACATCCCACTTAGACAAGGAGGATTTAGCAACATGGGTGAAGGTAAGGAGCCCATACTTTAGGGAAGGTAAGAGCACGCCTTTAGCAAGGACAAGATGTGCTGTAGGAGTGATGATATGTTTATCCCTATAAGCCATGCCCAGCTTATTGTTAACTGCCATACACACGTTGGGGATGTGTAAAGAGAAATCCAGCTGGGAATCAAGGGTAACGTAAAGGTACTTATAGGAGCAGGCAGTAGTAATGGGAGAAATCCCATACTAGTTACAACCTGGGGATCAGGACAGGACTTAGGTTTAGCCTGGGAGCCAAAAAGCATGATTTGCATCTTCTTATTAAGACTAATATATTCATAGGGAGCCAAGATCGGATTTGGTGGAAGTCATCATTCAGGTGGGAGTTGATGGCCTTGATATCCTGGGAGTGGGAGCAAGCCAACAACACCTGGTCATCTGCACAGAGGGTGGAACTGCAGTGAACAGACACCTGGAACAGGTCATTTATAAAAAGAGAAAATAAGATGGGACCCAGGATAGAGCTCTGAGGACACCAATTTCAATAGGAGTCAGCTCTGACAGCATCTTATTGAATGTGACCATTTGTTGCCTACGCTGTAGACAGTTAGCAGACCAGCTAGGGCATGATCAGACAGCCCAAAGGAGTGTAGCTTGGTGCAGAGAAGTTTATGATCCACCATGTCAAATGCTTTGGAGAGATACGAAATGATTACTCCAGTAAGCTTTCTATGGCCCATAGTGCCCATAATCTGTGAGGTGACCTTTGCAAGAGCAGTAGAGTTACTAGGCCCCGTCCAGATACCATGCTGCGCACATACAGTAGGACATATTTGAAGAGGTACTGAATTAGCTGGAAAGCAACAATTTTTTCTAGAAGCTTGCTGATGGCAGACAAGATGGTTATGGGGCAACAGTTTTCAATGCATTTCGGGTCCCCTTGCTTAAATACTGGGATAACCCTAGTTATTATTTTCCAAGCGTCAGGCACTACACCAGTCAGTTGGGATACATTAAAGAGATGTGAGATAGGTAAGGCGAGGAAAGGGACACCCAGTCAGATGAACTTTGAATCCATATTGTCATGGCCAGCACTAGTATAAGGGGAGAGACTAACCAATTCTCTACCAATCTCAATCTCACCTACAGCCACAGTTTTAAGGAAGAAGAAGAAGTGATGAGATGGGACAAGGGAGGGAGGCAGAGCATCGTCCTGTGACGTAGGACCTCAGAACAGGGAGGTGAAGGCAGACAGGTCAGAGAACTGTGTTGAATGCATTCGCAATCATCCTAGTGTTATCACAATTAACCCCACCAATTAGCATGTCATTGGTTTAATGACTGAGACAGCCACCAACCACACACACTTTTAATTTTCCACCAGAAATACCAGGGTAGATCTACAGAATTCACTCTTGTCTGAACGTATGTCTTTTTTCACAAGCACTTATAAGATGCCTAAAATCAATAAGGTCAGACAGTGCCTTGGTGGAGTTGAACCTAGTCCAGTACCTATCCCTAGATTTAATAACAGCAAACAGGCCACTGTGTAGCTATTTAGTGACAGTGCCCCTAACTCTCCTTTTAATGAACGGGGCATGCTTATCCTGTCCTTTGTAAATGAGCAGTCCCTGCTCAAAGGTACTTGTAATCCTAGAGTTTACTAAAAAAAAAAATTTAAATAAATAAAAAATGCTTATCCTGCAGGAAGAAAAAGATAATTGGGAAGTTAGATGGGGCAGCAGACATTACAGTAGACCAATCAGTGAGACCAAGGTCACCAAAAAGGAGCCAGGGTCAAACTTGGATAAATCTCTACGAAAATGACCTTATGGAAGATTCTTTGAGTAATGACTCTCCAAACACAATAGGTGGGGTTATGATCAGAAACAGCATCTGGGAAGGTTCCAGGCAATGGGATCATCTTGCCCTCTTTGTGAGAACCAAGGCAAGGAGAGTATGCTGCCCACCAGTAGTACAGAGTCTGGAGTACTGCACGTGGTTCAGGTTTCTCCAATACATAAAGGACTTTTTTTAGGCAGTCGAGAGGATGCAACCTGTGTTGGGCCTGGGCCATCAAAATGATCAGTGGTACTGGGAACAAAAGCTGTGAGAAGAGGCTGGAGGCCCTTTAAATGTTCACCCTGGAGAAAAGGAGGCTGAGAGGGGACATAATCTCAGTCTTTCTCATACTCAACACTCTCAGTAGGATTGAACAGTCAGAGATGTTTGATCTGGTGTCTGACAGGTGGATGCAGGGGGTACACCCTGAAGCTCCGTGGTGGCAAATTCAGGGGAAACTTTAGGAAGAACTTTCCCCCCAGAAGTCTATGGAGCAGTCTATCAACAGATACAGTGGAATTGAAGGAAGTGCAGGTATTTATGATGAGTCTGGACAAGTTTCTGTTTACCAAGAGAATCAACAGGTACACTGGGTAGTAGAGTAGTGGGGAATCCTTATAAGTTGGTACAAGTTTGCACAACCTACTTATTTTATCCCTGCTAGGGGAAAACTTGTTTTTACCTTAAATTACTATGTTACTACTGTATGTTATGGGTCAAGAATGATACTTCTGGAGGAAATCTAGTAGTACAGACTGCTGACTCAGAACTTTCTGAGAAACATGGAAGACTAAGGACCAAAATAGGTCTAGAAGGCCATCAAATCTGCCCTGATAGCTTACAATATATTAATTTTAATCAGTCTTCCACTCAGAGTCTTTCCTGTCTCCTGCCACCCTCTTGTTCCTAACACCTACTCAAAGATGTCCTATTGTGTTTTGAACCCAATTATAGTCCCAATACTGACCACATTGAACGCAACACAAAGCAGTGTGACAAGGCAGATGCTAGGGCCAGTGGGATGTTTGGGTGCATAGGGAGGAGTACCACCAGCAGAAGGAGGGAAGTGGTGTTGTCACTGTATAGACTGCTGGCGAGACCTCACCTGGAGTACTATGTCCAATTCCAAATACAACACCTCAGGAGGAACATAGACAAGGTGGAGGCTGTCCAGAGGACGGCAACTAAAATGGTGCAGGGTCTGTATCAGAAACCCTACAAGGAAAGACTGAAGGACCTCAATATGCACATCCTAGGAGCTGGCCCAGTGGCGTTAAGGATTGAGGCGCTGGACGCCACACCTCGCGCTACGCCGGCAACCTGGGTTCGGGAGTGAGCTTGGTTCACCAGGGGCTGGCCGGGGAGGAGAGGATAGAGCATCCGACGACAGCTCTCCTCTCCTGGGGTGCAGGTGGGACGCGTCTCCAGGCACTAGTGACACCCTGAGGAGGCAGGGATCACTGCACTCATGAGCGCTTGCGAAGGCAAGGGGAAGTGCTGTGGGTGGATGTCCTTGCTGATGTGCGTGGGAGCGTGCCTGCTGGTGCAAGACATCATTGCACATCCTCAGCGCTGGGGGGCCCACAGAACAAGGAAACAACCAGCTCTGCGGAGTAAGGCGATGGCACATGACCCCCATGCCCACTGCCAGATCTCACCTACCCAGCCTGCTCAGTCACTGGACAGCTTCAAGCCTGGCTCCTCCTACCCCTGTGGTGTCATCCTCCAGCTCCACCCTGTCTAATGTCAGATCTTTTCTGCTGGAAGGAGCAGGTCTCCTCCTTCGCAGTTACCACAACATGTGGGGATTCCAGTTTTCAGATGCTAATGCCACAAATTAATCTTTGGTTTTTGATTTATAGTATGTGCCTCATCTCCTGGATGAATGCAAAGCGTGCTTTCTTCAAGGCAGGCCTTGAAGCATCGGCAGGCTTCTGCAGCAGTGTGGTCGGAAGCCCAGCTAGTAGCCATGGAGGAATAGGTGGCAGCAGGGCCTTTATTGGCTACGGCCTTGGTCCTGGTGGGGCAGGCATCAGCACTCCACCTGTGGATAGCCCAGAGTTCAGGGACATGTACCTGGCTCTTCAAACCTTTGATGACAGCCCCCTTCCCATCATAGGAAATGTAAAAATAGCTGCCGCTGTCAATCATGGGAGAGGGAGCATTCCCACTTTTCCTGATCCCTCAATTCCCCAACCGATCAACCTTGGTCAAGCTTCTGCCAGTCAAAGGATCAACTGATGCTTCCACAGTGCCCCTGATGGAGCAGTCTACGAAGACACCAGTCGATGAGCCAGATGAAATTTCACTCAAGCCAATGGATCAGGAGTCGAAGGCAGATGAGGCTTCATTGCTCTCCAAGACCCTGGTGTTTTTTTTTTATTTGCATTTTTTACCTGCTCACGCCCCCTTAGTCTCCACGGCTCACCATCAGGGGCCCAGCTCGGCGTGGGGAGGCTAGGCGGGCAGCTGGCGTCATTGCCGTCCCCTCCTCCGGGAAAAATCTGGTGAAAAAGCGGGCAGGACCACCGATCTATGAAGCCCTCTGGAGAGCCTCACATTGCCTCCGTCGCTGGGACCCCGACCGGTTACAGTTCCGGGGTCCACGAAGGTGGCTCAAGCCCCACCCTCCGGGGCAAGCCCGGGGTGACTGGGGTCCCCAGCTGCAATTGGACGGAGGTAGAGGTCTCCGGGGGCCATGACCAGGGCGGATGGCCCCGGTGGTCCTGCCAGGAAAAAGGGCAAATTTAAAAAAAAAAAAAATACATAGAGTTTTAGGTTACATAGCATAGGTTTTCAAAATAATAGGCGTTCAACAGAGGCGCTATGTCACACTGAGGTCAGACAAAATACATTTAGGTTACAGGGTACATGTAATTGAGAACAGGTGTTACACAAGTTGGTATCAAAAATTGAGCAATCTAATAGGTATACAATGAAACAGCTGGCACTGGCCAGGTTAGACATAGGTACGGTGTACCGGGGAGCAGTGGTGGGGATGGCTAGGTGGAGAGCTGCCCGGTGGGCGTTGTCATGAGAAGTCGAGGTGGAGGCTACTTTCAGAGACAGGAGCAGCTACGAGTGTTGAAGAGTTGGTTTCGAAGGGTGGTTTTGAACTTGGAGATGGTGGTGGCATTGGTGATGGGGGCAGGGAGAGAGTTAAACCAGGATGGGGCTCTGTAGCAGAAGGACCTCTGGCCACGGCTGGTTCTTGATCTGGGGATCATTAGAGTGGTCTTGTTGGATGACCGCGTTGCAATAGTGGGAGGGCTCTGGTGGATGGATGCCGTTACCCGGGGGGGAGAGCCCGAGTAGGTTTTTTTTTGTGAGGAGACAGGTTTGATATCGGAGCCGTTCATCTAGGGTAAGGAGTTTAGCCTCGTCATACAGCTGACAGGTGTGTGTGAGCCTGGTGGCACCAGTAATCAATCTGCAGGCTTTATTCAGGGTTAAGTGAATTTTTTTGAGTGCAGTCGTGTCGGCAGCACCATAGACTGGTAGACCATAGTCTACAAGGGACAAAACGGATGACGTAACAGCGAGCTGGAGCGCATTTGGGGGAAGGCAGGTTCTATGGCTGAAGAGGATGCCAAGCCGTGTGTCAGTGGCGGATGTTAGGGCATCGATGTGGTTGTGAAATGTGAGGGCTGAGTCGAAGGTAACCCCAAGGTATCTGTAGGAGCAGACTTGTTCCAGTGGCTGATTGGTACTAGGAAGGACATAGAGTGGGTGGTTGCTCGCTTTGTTTTGGGGGTGGGAAAAGAGCATAGCTTTGGTCTTTTTAAGATTGATGACGAGTCTGCGCTCCTTAAACCAAGCTTCGGCACTATTGAAAGACTGCTGTAGGGTGTCCTGAAGGGAGACGGGATTGCGGTGGGTGGCAAAAAGGACAGCGTCATCTGCATACAGGAGAATTTTGCCAGGGCATGCACTGGGCAGGGTGTTCAGATAGAGCAAGAAGAGAAGGGAGCCCAGGATGGAGCCTTGGGGGACCCCAGAGTGAATGGGACGGGTATCAGAGAGTATCCCGTTGATTTTTACACACATGGTGGCATTGCAGCAGGAGCGGAAGTTGATAATTGAGGTCAATACTGACATTCAGGTCACTGTCTCGATCTCTGTCCTATTCTGGTTGACGTGAACACTGACAACTGTCGAGTTTGTCATCTTCCTTGGGCTCTTAATAGTGTTGACTGCAGAGGGGGTATAAAGACCTCCTTTAGCAACAGTGGGTTATAATGGATCAGGGGTGGTGTAGACATAGGCTACCAGCCCCTTTGATGCCTGTGCCCTTTGGGCCTAGATAAGTGGTTCTGCTGACTGCAGTCCCTTCCCTTGACCAATCATGGTGAACCCCCCCCCCACAGCCCTGGGAAAGGGTGTCCATGAAAGACTCTCGATCAGATTCCTGATGGCCTCTTATCCTGTTGGTGGTGGCCAATCCTGGCAGATGGACTGGCCACACTCCCAAAAAGAAACCTTAGCCCTTGTTCAGGAACCGAGACTCCAGTTTAGAAATGCAGTCTTCCATGGCATCATCTGCCCATTGAGAAGGGGACCTCAACTCTTTGGATGGTTGGTCCATCACAGGCAAGCTGACATCCTTTTATAGCACATGTCTGCTACCCTGAACATCCCCTTAGAGGAGGTCCAGAAATGAAAGATGTGCCTCCTGATGGGCATCCTAAAGCAGGATGATTCCCCAAGGGTGCCATCATCAGTAGCCAAGGCTTCTTGGGGCCTATGCTTGGGATCTGGCTATACCCTACATCCTGCCAGGCTCCTCCTCACTGCATGGATTGTAAATATTACCAATGGGCAGACTGGGTTTGCCAAGCAGTCCTTATCTGCTGTCAGATTCTATGTTTCTATGGCTTATCTCTCGGTTCTTGGACCATCCTTTGGCTGACTGACTTATCGCGGCCCTGGCCTTCAGGAAGTTAAAGATCCAGGGAGACACAGACAAACCGCTGGACAAGGAATTCAAGAAACGGAAGTTCATGGCCCACAAGGTATTGGCAGTGGCTACCTTAGGCCTAGGTCAGGCCAGCTACATGGTTCTGATGGCCTAGTATGGTCATGCACTTTTTGATAAGCTCATTACCATGCTCTCTCTGCTCCTGGTGGACAGTCAGGCAGATGCTAAGGATCTATGGGACTTGAGATGTTCGCTGTCTGAGCACCAGTTGCAGACAGCTCTGGACACAGATGGCTTGTGCACCTGCTCAGTGTCCACTTCAGTGTCCATGCACAGGAGGGCCTGGCTGAATTTCTCAACCCTTACCCTGAAGATCCAGCATAAGTTGGCAGATGTGCCTTTTCTGCGTACAGACTGCAGTGGCCAGGGCTGGAGGATCATCCCACCCAGACTGAGAAGTCCACTGTCACCTTAGACTTGGTGGCATTGTCCCAGCAGGCTAAGCAGCCTCCCAAGCCTAAAAGAGTTCCCTTCAGTGCTCAGACTAGCAGCCCCAGCAGCAGCAACAACAACCTCAGTACCAGCAGAGGCAGAAGTTCAAGCACTACCATCTGGTAAAACCCAAGTCCGACGGTCAGAGTTTGGGGGGGGGTTAGTGGTGCACGGTCAGTTGTGAGTACTCAGGCCAGTCCGCCAGAGTCTCCTCCAAGTTTAAAAAGTTATGGTTTGCAGGATGCCACTTCTCTTGAGCTGTCCCTGACACAGCTCCTGGTCGGGGGTTAGCTCCTCTGCCTTATTCCACAGTGGTCCACCATCATGTCAGACAAGTGGGTACTGGAAATAGTGGGCTTGGGTCTGTCTCTGGAGTTTGAGACTCTCCTGCCATAACTATCTTAAACACAGCAGGAGTCCATGGTACCCATGAACACGTTAGCTGCATTGCAGAGTGATAATCAATCAATCAATCAAATCTTTATTTATCCAGGAGATCACCACTGAGCAAAGCTCATTTACAAGATGGACCTGGTAGCACAGGTACACAGAATATACAATATATGAACAGATCCAAATATAACATCTCGAAATATTATACAAAACAGATGAACAATAGTTAAAGTCATAAGTGGAGAACAGTTTGGAGCAGTGGTTCAATTTCTTCGTAGTGTATAATATGTCTAGTACAGAAGCTGGACATACTAACAAGGACAACTGACAGGTAATGGTGTATTACATACAGCGCCATAAGATACAAGACAGACGTAAGTTAAGAAAGAAAAGAACAAACAGAGTAACGGCAGAAAGAGAGAGTGTGTGGTCAAGGCGAGATGGGGACAGGCAGAGTGGTAAGGGATAGACAAGGGAAGGATAAGGCCTCAGGAGGACACATGACAGAAGGGCGGGAGCACAATTAGAAATTAGAGAATGTGACGAGAGGCCACAAGGCCAGGTGTAGGGAGAGGACAACGTTATCATAATCTGCCATAATGCGGGGAAGTTCAGGATCGGGGGAAGCAGTTGCAAATTTTCTGGACTGACTGGTCATATAGTATCTTGAAGGAGGATAGACTGACAGGAGAACTGCACTTTAGCAATTTTTGTATTTTATTCCATAGGGACAGCAGCGCAAAACTTATAGCCGTTCTCCCAAAGCGTGTTTTTAACTTAGGTACCTTTAAGTAAATAAAGGAGTAGCTTCTCAGAGCATAGTTCCCAAGCTCACATAACGAAAGGCAATCAGAGATATATAAGGGAAGTTTCTTGATAATAGCTCTGAACGTTCAGAGTATGGCATTTCTGTTTCTCCTGTACTGAAGGGAGGGCCACCCCACGGCAGCATAAAGGGCACAATGATGGGTGGAAAAAGGGGGTCCAGTAATGAATCTCAGAGCCCTGTGACACAATGTATCCAATTTAGCAAGATGACAGACAGGGCAGTGACTATAAAGAAAGCATAGTCTACTAATGAGAGAAACGCTGTTTGTACCAGCTACCGCTTGGCATCGCTAGTAAGGAAGTTATTAATCCTGAAAAAGAGTCCAAGACTTTGCCTCAGTTTCTTTTGAAGATCTTCGATGTGGTCCATAAAGGAAAGTCTGTAGTCGAGCCACACACCCAAGTACTTGAATTTGTTGACAAATTCTAGGTTTTCTCCCAGGATTGGGGTGATTCTGTGGAGCAGACCAGCACTGGCGGGTTGCATCATGGAGAAGTGGAGAAAATAGCATAGCCTTAGTTTGTTTTGCATTTAATAGGAGCTTTTATTTAGAAGTTGGCTCTGAAGTAGATTAAATTCAGATTGTAGATCTCCACAGGCAGCTTCAGGAGAGATGACTTAGATAGAGAACCGTGTCTTCTGCGAACAGATGGATAATGACCTTAGTGATGTTATTGCCAATGTTGTTTATGTAGACTGCAAACAGTGGCGGACCAAGAACCAATCCCTTGGGGACCCCTATTTGCAGAGGTTTAAGGGGAGAAAATTCACCTTCTGCCTTGACTTGCTGCCACTGGTTAGAGGTAGTCAGCAAACTAATGCAGGGATAGTGAGTCCAGACCTAGCCCTCAGGGGAGAGGAGCAGGCCGTGCTCAACAGTGTCGAGAGAGCCTTGCTCAAGTCTAAGAACACTGCACAAACGAAGTTTGATTTTCCAGGTCACATTGCCAATCAATGGTCACTTTGACAAGGGTCTAATAGTGCTATGCTGTGCTCTAAAGCCAGATCACACTGGGTTTAGGAGATTCATAGTTTCTACATAACTTCAGCTGCTTGCTTACAATTTTTCCAATAGTTTAGACAGTATAGGGAATAAAGAAATCGGTCTGTAGTTATTAAGAGACTACAGGGGTCCCTGATTTGAACAGAGGATAACATGAGCTGTTTTCCATAAGGGTGGGAGGATTCTGTGAGACAGTGAGAGATTGAATAGGTGAGTAATTGGTACAGCTAAAGCATGGTAGATGACCTTTAGGAAGTATGGGTCTAGAGAGTCAGCACCCACGCTTTTTTTGGTATCCAACTGTAATAGGAGTTCTTCGACCTCTTTCAACGAAGTAGGCTGGAGAGAAAAGACTGAGTTGGTTAGAAGAGATTCAGAGTTTTGTGCACCCAACTGGGAGCATAAAGAACATGCAGGAGAGTTGTGGAATGCAAGACCTGCAATAGCAAAGTGGTTGATAAAGGCATCCAAGAGCTCCATTTTATCACAGATGGTGACACTGGCAGAGGTAATCTTTGCAGGCAGCGAGTTCCCTGGGGTATGTCCAGACATATCCTTAATGGACTTCCAAAATTTAGAGGATCTCCGTCAGCAGAGTCCAGTTCCGAATGACAGAAGGAGGCCTTAGCATCTCTTATCATCTTGGTGCATGCATTCCTGGCTTTCCTGAAATGACACCAATCCATTGGTGCCTTAGTAGTTCATGCATTTTTCCATAGCTTGTCCCTGTCCAGCAGTGCTGTTTTGAGTTCTGAAGAGAACCAGCAACAGGTTCTACTCCTTACCCTAACTTTTACGAGAGGGGAATACTTATTTAATGCCCCAGTCACAATTTCAGAAAAAATCTCATAAACCAAATGGACCGTTTTAACTAGGTAAAAATCCTGCCAACTCAACGAGT
Source organism: Neoceratodus forsteri (assembly GCA_016271365.2). Taxonomy (NCBI): domain Eukaryota; kingdom Metazoa; phylum Chordata; order Ceratodontiformes; family Ceratodontidae; genus Neoceratodus; species Neoceratodus forsteri. The sequence continues at coordinate 1,500,157,954 of CM057450.1, read as the reverse complement.
ATTTTAGCTCATCAAGGTAGGCAGACTGATCAAAGTTACATTTGGACCTCTTAGTGGAGAACCTTGATGAGGATAGTGGGTTCTGAACCGATCTTACGCTGGCGATGATACTATGATCACGAACGTCATAGAAGACGATTAATGCATGGGAGAACAGGTGTGGTTTACTTACTAAAATGACGTCAAGCAGTGTACTATTAGCAGGGTTCTTTTTAATGGGGTGCGTTGGCTCACCAATAAGTTGCGTCAGCCCATGGGCATCACAGAACTCCTTAAGTGGTGCAGCAGCCTTAGACATCTAATCAAGGTTAAGATCCCCAAGGATAACTGTTTCTAGGGAGCCATGCCCCATGATAGCAGTTAGATGGGCGATGATTTGAGAGTCAGCAGAAAGGGGTCTATAGCATCCTATGACACAAAACGCAGTGGAGGAGGATATCTCAAGCTTTAGTGCTAGGCATTCAAATTGGTTTGCAATGGATAACGATTCTAGGCATGTAACACAGTATTTATCCTTAACATAGATGGCCACTCCTCCACCCCTAGTGAGCCTGTCAGCTCTAAATAATAAATAGTCTGGGATGTTAATTTCCCTGTCAGGCATAGAGGGTCTGAGCCATGATTCAGAAATCACTAAAACATCTGGTGCGGTATGATTGACCCAGGCCTGAATCAATGTAAGCTTTTTTAACAGGATGCATGTGTTCATATGCATAAAGTACATTCCTTTTAGTTTTGCTAGGTCCGATGGGGAAGTAAGAGCTTCAGCTGGGCCAGGGTTAAGCTCAATGTCTCCTGAGCACAACAGAAGGAAAAGTAAGAGCTTCCTTATTGCAGCAATAGTCATTTTGTAATCCCTTGCCCATGTGCGTCTACAAGGGGTGTCAGGCCGAGTAAACAGAACCCCATATTTAGATTTGGTCTGTCCTAATACAGCAGTTACCATGACCCTGGCTGTGAGATGTAGAGGTAGGTAAGTGCACGGAAGAATGATGGGTATGCCCTGTTGGGGCAGTTCGGCCACAGTCCTGCCTCTAACAGCAGTTCGAACAGAGAGTTGTAGGTTGGGGAGTCTGCGAGCACAGAGATAATTAATGGATGAGTTACAGTGTACACAACAGCCCACTGGAAGGCTATGTTCCCCGGCTAGAAGATTGGGGAGCTTGTGTACTGTGCATGGCACAAGGAGAAGAAGAAACAAATAACGAAGCCAGTGGGGACACACATGATGATGCCTTGTACTGTTCAGCTACTGGAATGCAGTACTACTTAGCTCATCCCAGGTACCCTGGCCTCTCAGAGATCAGTGTCTCAGTACTTTTTGGTATCATAATGGATGGAGTTGGGCTGGTGCCCCATTCTAGTGCTACATAATCCAAATAAGTCCATTCACAGGTGAAAGTTTTGTATAGTCACTCTCAACCAGATCATGCCATCTTCTGGAGACGGGGGTTTGGTTTTGCTTCCTGGACCTCCAGGACATCTTCTTTCATCCCCCATCATTCCCCATCCATATGCCCCACAGGCAGTACCCTCCGATTCCATATGGGTGGGGTTCTATACCAGTTCAGTGTCATGTCATTCTTCCTATCGTTGGTACCCTGGGTTTTCGTCAAGCGTCTGTCAATCATGGTGACCTATCTTATACTGGGTGTCTCCAGGGAAGCAGTGGAGCAGTCCAGAGATCTGGCCCTCCTGACTATCTCTGATCTGGGCCTTCTGGTCAACCTGATGAAGTCCAAATTGGTCCCCAAGCAGGTTATCCTGTTCAGTGGAGCAGAGCTGAACTCGCTCCAAACCAGGGCTCACTTACCTATGGACATGGCAGAGAATTTTGCCTCATCTGTCCATACATTTCAGGTTGGCCAATTATGCCCAGCACTAGGAATTCCTCTGGCGGGTTGGGGTGCATGGCAGCTTGAACCAGCATGGTCCACTGGGCCCTCTGGCACATACACCCCTCCAGTGGTAGCCGGGGTACCGGTGGTTTCAGCATTACAGTCACCTGGACCAGCCAGTTTGGGTGATCCGCCTATGTAGAGTCCGGGACACAACAGAATGGTGGCTGTGTCCTGGACCCATCGAGGGAATTCTATTTTCTGCCCGGAGCCGACCCTCACCTTAGCCACAGATATGTCCTAGGTTGGATGGGTGGCTCACATGTTTGGCTACAGAGGTCAAGGGTTCTGGTCACCTGCAAGCCCCACCAGCACATCACCCTGCTGGAGCTCAGAGTACTGCAACTGGCACTAATGTTGTTTGCTCTGCTGTTTCAGGGCCAGGTCATGCAAGTCCAGACTGACAACATTACTACCATGTTCAACTTGAACAAACATGGTGGGACACACTCCTTCTCTCTGTGTCAGGACAGACCCCACACCTGGTCAGTGGAACATAGCCTGCAGGTGCATCTCTTTGTAGTGTGTGCAGCAGGGGAGAACAACCAGAGAAAGGAAACATTTTGTATTTACTTATTTATTTATATTTTTGACCATGCAAGGTACACTGAGCAGTGATCGCTCATTTCCAGGATCATCCTGGTGGGTTGAGTTACACACTGACCAGTTTTATTGATAAGGAGAATGTTGGCCATGACACCAGGAAAACTCCGTGCTCCTTTTGATCGAGTGCTATGGGGCTTTAACTCTCACTGGACAGTGACCACAGATGGGCAGAAGGGTCCTCAGTTTAACATCTTATCTGAAGGGTAGCATCTCAGATCCCCTAGTTGTACACTATAGTATCAGTACTAGGTATTTGCCCAAGTTTCTGGTGTGGGACTTGAGACCCCAATCTTCCAATCGTCCACCGCCCAAAGCTGAATGTGTAACTTATGGAGCCACTGAAACTTGTGAACTACACCATGGTGCATCATTCAGAATCAGTATACTAAAACATTAACAGTGATGTTATAAAGGACCCAGGCCTGATGTTGTTTGGAGTACATTCAGTCTGCAACAGCTTTGTCAGAAAAAACACATGCCAGAGTTACACTCACAGCAGGAACTGTTACTGTGCTATTATTGTGGGCTGACAGGACTTGATATTTGTTTGATACTAAAGAAAAGTCGAGGGTACAGGCACCCAGGTGCATTATTATTCAGGCATGTTAAAATTTTGTCATAATATAAATCTCTGGTTAGGGAAGCCAAACAAGTGAAAGGTGCATTGTGCAATAATGACTGTAAGACATGCATTGTATTGTAAAACGTGTGAAGTGAGTTGAACAATACATTCCGCTTTTTAAAATATGTTTTGAGAGCAGTACAGTACACTATGTCCTCATAGCACATAACAGGGAGATTCATATGGGCTATAATTTTCTTTCTAACAGTAAAGGACATGCAATTTCTTTCTGAATTTGGAATGCCCTTGGGTTAAAACCACATATTAAAAAGCACAGTAAGAATGTGCTAGGTTGCAACAGAACAACCCATTACTGCTTGTCATCACCTTGATCTATTTGCCCCAGACAAGAGACGTGAACTAAAATGGGTCTCCTTGGTATAAGGATGGATCTGCACTCTACCCAGTCTACCTGAGCAACCTTTTAACTCGCATGGTCCTCACTTCGCAACAGAAATCTCAAGTCAAAAGATATTCTTCAAGTAACTGGGCAATAGTTCCTTGCTGCAGCAGTTCCTATCAGTTGTAATTCTCTCTCTCTCTGATAGTGCAACAATTTCAAAAAATCTTCAGCACTTAAAAGTACGCCATGTTCTCAGACCTGCTCAGCCCTTGCAGCTGCCAATAACTACAATAACATTCCTGATCTGCCTCCTACATCATTTGTGTTCTTCTCCCACCTTAAATCTGTGAAAATAAAAATGCAGAGTCAATGCATTTTGCTTGCATTATAATATGTATGTATACAACAGCCTAAACTATAACTTTTAATTCTATTTTATATAACTCAGCTGCTGTAAATCCCCCTGACCTTCCTATAAAAGGTGTTTCACCTCAATAAGGCTGTCCAAGTGTGCAAACATTTTAAATATATTATTAAATAAAAATATTCATACACAATAAGGGCCTCTAGTTTTATAGGTGATCCAGAAGAACAATAATAGCAAAGCAATTTTAGAAGGAATACCTGTAGCATTTTAATAGCCCAAGTAATTAGGGCTTTTTAAATTAATACACTTTCTAAAACTGCAGAGCCCAAGTCCAAAAAAAGAGAAAGCCTTACAAAACACATTGATATGGTTTACACAGTAATGTAGTAAGAGAGTCCTCATGGTTTGTGTGAAATAGATTCCCATGAAATCTTTATTATAAACTAAATTAATGAATTAAAAAAAACAGTTTAAAGGCAGCGTGAAATACTGTGCTCCCACAAAGGGCTGAGGATGAACCAATCAAAAATTAGTAAAACAGTCTGCACTGGAAGAGAATGTCAAGGATGAGGTTTGAGATAAGAAACTGAGATATAACGAACACTATCCTAATCCTTCCTGGCTTTATCGCTGCCTATCACCCTTCTCCCTACTCCTGTCCACGTAATTGCAGTGATTTGTGCTGATGAAAAATACAGCCAGATAATCAAACACCAACTATACCTCTAGATCATCTGATACATGATACAAATACACTTATTTTAACACAGCAATCAAGTTTTAGAAAAAGAAATGTCTATTAAACTAGCTCCTTAAAAGAGGCCCGTATATCACAGGTTCATCTAAAGCTGGAAAAATTGTCTTCGTCCTCCACCAGTTTCTTTGTTACTGCCCCTTTAAAAGATTCTAGAACTGCAGGTTTTCTAGTTTTAAAGACTTAAAGCAGCTGTCTCTCAGCTTACAATTAATTATTACTGCTATGCACTGACCAAGAATAATATTGTGTTGCATCTAATTGTAAGGAACACTTACACACACTCACTACACACCTCTGCTATATTATTTACTGTAGATTTTCTGTACACTGGTATTACACAATGGCTTAAATTGCTCTGCTTATTTAGAGTAAAATCGGCGTTTCATCCGTTCAGTTCAGGCTTCTGTTCATATAGAAGCAGAAAAGTCATGTGAAGGAGTGAACAAGAAAATCTTTTAGTTTGTCATTTAGAAGAAACTGTGTTTAATATAACCAAACATTTTTTTTTTTTATGTAGGTCCCTAAATCTAAAATGACGTACTGTCATACGTGATTATACAACTTAATTTTTGTTTTTGCATTGAGGTATAATTGCTAGTTTTCATCTGTATCCCTTTTTTCGCAAATGCAACTGGAAACAAGTTTGCTCAAAGCTCAGATAAATATAGTTTTCTCACGGTGTTTACCAACACATCTGCATCCAAATCTTTGGACACTGAACTTTCTTTTACTCAACTGTAGGAATGTCCCTTTAGCTATTGAGCACAGTCAACAGGGTTGTTTTTGTTAATTGTATCTTACTTCCCAACTCTTCAACCTGACATGCTGATTGACAGAAATCAGCTCCTATCCATCATCGAGAACACCACAGGCAATATTCTAAACACTTCCCAATTATACAATGCACTGACATATTGGTCAAGATCAGATAGCCCAGGTATATACTTTCTAAATTTTGTTTAAGAAAGAATGATTTGTTGGGACCAAGAAGCTCTCATTAAACTTTTTCATGATCTATAACAAGTTTTTTTGTTGTTTTGTTGTTAAAGAACATTATCTGTAAAAGAATTGTGCAACTGTTTAATCTTCCTCTACCTCCCTTCCCTTACAGGAGCATTCCTTTAGTTAACCTTTGCTGGCCTTGTGATGGTCACCTATGACTTTATTTTAGCTGATAAATGGAAAGTAGGACAGAGAACTCTTCAAGAAAGAAAGTACCCTTTCATTCATTCATAGATGTTATTTTAATTGGTTAGGAGGAGGAAACGTCAAATGCATTTATGCATCTGCATAGACACTATATACAGGCATTGTTCAGGATGCTGCATTCATTCCAATCAAGGGCACTAGGGTTATCAGTCAGAATTGTGTGAGGACAGGAAATAAACCTGGAGGAAGCAGCTGAGATACTCAATGTAGCTGTCAATCGAGAGGCTATAAAGTGCTGAAAGAAACAAACTATGTACCAGCACCGGGAACAGAGCATAGAGAACTACATCTGCACATGGCCTGTCGCACTGCCCCATATATGCACTGCATAGCTGTGGAAATAAAAAAGCATTTTCAAATAAAGCTTGCAATGCGAACAGCAGGCAGCACAACTTACCTCACCCACTTTTGAGAATCATAATTGCCCTGCTTCATGCAACAATGTGAAGCTTTGCTAAGGACTACAACATATCATAAATATCATGGAAAAACTACAGTTCTGCTGTCCCTTGTGTGGGACAGAGCTAGATTGTATTAATGGGCTATAGTCTGCACTACTATCCCCACACCTAGCAGTGGAGCTGGTCCCAAGTTGCACTTAGTGTGCAGAAAAAAAAAAGTTTTCCTTGCTGTTTACTGCAGTATAGTATATTGTACCAGGTTAGTTCTGCCAACTACCAAGCTGACATGTGTTATAACCAGAAATCTCAGAATCCCCTGCAGCTGATGTCATGCAAGGCTACTGAATCCTCCACTTGTGCAGCCCAGCTCTGACATCAGCTGCAGGGGATTCTGAGATTTCTGGTTACTGAAATTTCAACTGAGGAGTACAATATTGCTGTAAACAGTTGGTAAAAAAAAAAAAAGTGTTTGCACACAGACTGCCAATTGAGACCAGCCCCACACATGGAGTGTGGGGCTCTTATTGAAAAATGTTCCCTTTAATGACTGCATATGCCTCCTGGAAAAGGGGACCTCAATAATACTCCTACGCAATTAAAATCCCTTCCCCAGTTTCCCATACAGCTAGGTGTGTGCTAGGAAAATTTTATTTTACATTACATTTTATGTATGATACAGAAACAAACCTAAATCATAGGGGCGTGAATGAGCTAAGTTGCTAGGAAACACATAAAACTGCAAGTGACAAAATCCACAATCAGCTTGGCTGTAAGGTCTGAATATCGCATGTCATGTGATTAACTCTGCTGAGCAAGCTTTAAAATACAACAAAAATAAATAGAGATGGAAGACTACCCTATAAACGTATTAACTGTTGAGAACTTTTAAGTTTATGACATACCACAGCTAGTAATGCCTTGGATACAGAGTTCTGTGAACTGCAATTATGACACAACAAAACAACTTCACTTATCCAAAATTAATAAAAAAGAAACTGCAGTGCAGTCAAAATCAAACCATATCATTTTGTTTCTTAGCAGCCCTTACCTTTTTGTTGTTCTCTTTAATATCCTGAGGATTTAGAGACTTGTAGTCACTGAGGGGGGAAAACAGCACGGTGGATGTGAATAACACTTGATAAAGGAAGTAATAATAAATATATACAGTACATTGAAAGGGACAGTGAGTGTGTGTGCATATATATGTGTGTGTTTACATATAATTTATATGTATATTATCTATAGATACAGCCATACATACACATGCATACACACATATAGGTTTGATCACAGCATAGTGGACCCCAAAAGTGTGACACATTTTCTGTCCAAAATAATGTCCATATCACTACTAATTAATTTAATTACTTTGTTGTTGTAATGAGAATTTTGATTAAGTAAACTGTATGAGTTCAGAAAAATGGTAACAAACAAGTGAAGAAAGCTGTGGACTCATAAAATGAACAGTTTGGTTGCACTACTCAGGTGCTCCCATATAATAATATTTGAACCAAATGTGTATTCACTAATGCTATGTAGCCCACATACAAATGGACAAATGGTTGAGCTGTATGTGTATTAGACAAAACTATGCAGCTGAAATGGAAACAATGAATCTCTATAATTACTTTATTTATAAGCTAATTTAAAAGAGAGCATGTAATAGAACTTCGTGTGATTTTAGATTTTAACGGGTACAGGGGCACAGCACATATGTATTTATGATTTAAAATGTTGCATTTTTTGTACTATGTATACACTAGCACTTTAATAGATATTAGTTTGTTCCAGTACCTCCTATTAGAATTTGACTGGGCACTTGTGCTTTAAAAAGGAGATACCGATAGGAACAATGTCATTTTTTGAAAAAGCAAATGTGGGCACGAAACGGCAGAACTAGGGGTTGGGGGAGCACGCTGTTACACCTGTCTGTAAGCTGCCATTTTTTAATACTTACTTAGATCATTTTGAATCTGTGCTCTTTTGTTTGGTGGGCCTGGGCTCAGTTTAGAGCTGAAGATATAAAATAAACAGTGTGTCTGCAATTTATCACAGTGATTTGTGTTTTGTGCTGGGTTATGTTGTGACACCAGGATTCTGTTTGCAGGGCACCTATGTTTTGTTAAATTACACCATGCATGGGTATTATTTAAGACTGTAGTTTTCTTTTTTCATTTACTATAATTATTTTGAGTATGATAATTCTGTTCAATTCAAATTCCTTTGCCTGGTGGAAAGTAAATTCAGTTAATTAGTAGTGGTTCAGAAGTTATTTTGGATGGAAACTTTTGGGGCCCCTATACTATGATGAAGCTTCTATATATGCATCGTCTGTGTGTGTGTGTGTGTGTATATATATATATATATATATATATATATACACACACACACACACCTCACACACATTACATATATACATATATTCTATATATACCCATATTTAGAATTCAGCATATAAAGATTGAAAACAGAAGCATAATAGTAACTTTCAATTTTACAGCAATGCAATCAACAAAATGCATAGAATGGAAAGTAAAAAAAAACAAAAACACATACACACAAAACTAAACAACAATCCCATAATTCTTAGCCTCAAGCCTTCCATCTAAAAGTGAAGTTAACAGGCAGGGACCAGAGGCCAGCCACTAAAACCAAATTTACCATGCAGTAATCCCTTATTGTCAGTGTACAAAGAGCTATAGGCTTATTTGTCTTATCCTATTTCAACACTGACAATTTTCATCATCATCCTGAAGACTGCTCGTTGTATGAGATTAAAAAGAATGAAAAAAAATCAAATCACGTTAGGTAGCATTCCCTGTTTTTCACATATGGTAATGCGACTTTAAAATGCTCTACTAAAGTTAAAACAAGTGGTCTGCAGCTAATTAAGAAAAAAAGTTTGGTGGATCTTTGGTCCCAACCTATTTCCTGATTATACCTTGCTGCGCTGGAGATTGCACAAATTACAAAGGGAACCACCTGTCTCCCTCCCCAAAAAGAAAAGTTTCTCTCTCATTTGCTGTGAAAAAAAAAAACATACTGGCCCACAAAGCCTGCCATGTTTCTCTTAGAATTAACAGTAATCATTTAACAACAGTAACATTAAAGGGGTTATTACACTTTCAGCTTTAACTGTGTAGATCATGTGCAGACTACCAAAAACAGATAAGCTGTAAAACAATGCAGCGAAGTTAGATTTTCTGCAATTAGTTTTAGTTTTCATGTAGTTGGTAGACAAGGGGTTGAGATTTTCAGGTGCATGCATCCATTTTTTCTGACGCAAGTGCAGAAAGCCACCTTGGAACTTAGACCACATAAAGCTGGTCTAACTTCCTGGATGAAGTTCTGCATCTGAAAAATGGGCATGAGTCCCTCAACTGCAACATAAATTACTGTAAACTTCAGGAAATACCACAAATGCATACAGATGTCTGTGACTAGGATGCAGACATCTGGATCAGTGGTGGAGTTGGGGGAGCTAGGTGGGCGGTTGCCCCTCCTGGCTGCCCCAGTGTGAGTAGTGGTACCCATCACCATCTTTATTCAATGTTTAGTGCCTATTGAGGAGCCCGCGACTCAGTGAATGGCACCCCCCCCCAGCTCCCAAACCTGGCTCCGCCACTGATCTGGATGCATCTGTGTGGATGAAGCGTGCAACCAAAATAAGGGCAGCAAGCATACCTCTCAACCTCTCAGCATTAAAAATCATAGCAAAGGGCAGAATGTGTAGCAGTTTCTTATTTTAAACAATAATATGTCAACATATAGTGGGCCCCTTATAGTTAGTGATCAGGAATGTTTCCAATGACATAGTTCAATGATGCAATAGTTTGTGGGTCCAGAAATAGCTCTTACATTATGAGGAACATCAGTAACCCTATGCAGACAAGGGTAAGTTGATATGAAAATCACAGCAGTATGAGAAATTCATAGCAGTTGAGAGGTATGGGCGCAAGTGCTGCATTCACCCATATGAAAATCCTGCCTATTGTATCTTGTGTCTTGGTATTTTATTTTCCTGCTGTTTATTTTCTGCTATGCTTTAAAGGGGAGGAAAGTATTACCACATTTGTAATTCTTTTCTTACTTACTTATCCCTGTTTGTTTCTGCCCACCTATCTTTTTTTAGCTTTTACTGTCTCCTCTGTCTTGAAAAAGCAGCTCTTTATGTAGCACCCTCCACACACACTGTAGATACACTAAGCAGTGATGGATGCATGCTGTCTTCCACAGAGGATAACGGAGTATAAAAAGGAGCTGCTCTACTTGCAACAATGTAGCAACCCATGCAGTAAGTAGCACAATCAGGGACAGAAGTCTCGGAATGATTGCAGCCGATGATGCCACTGGTTGGAGCACCTATATTGACTCGATGGGATGGGCTACACACAGAGCAGGTTAAAACACAAGAGACAGGTACAGAAGGAGAACAGGGTAAGCAAATATGAATTGGGAATGTTGCACTACTTCCCATCCCCTTTAAAGAGTTCTAGTTTTGGTGCTTTAAGAAAGTCCCTTTATATGTCCTTATTAAAGTTTGTTTATTTAAAAGAAGGAGGATGATAATACATACCAACTGAGCTGCAGATCATTTACAATGGTGTCCCATTGGCATTAAACTGTTACAGCTGCAGATAAGTAATACATCACAACATTATCACATGGGGTACCAAACCTAATAAAGGGAATCAGAATGGCATGGTACCCCAATTTTTGGAGGGGGCGGGAATGTCGTTCTACTAATTTGTATTGATACCAGCTGTGACTTATTACTATTTGGGGAGGGGGTTGTAATTGATTTCTACTGATGCTAGCTGTGAATATTTTTGGGCGTGAGGGGTGTTGTGACTTTTGCTGATGCAAGCTCTGCATTTTTTTGGGGGGGGGGGATTCTATAATTGATTTTCATTGATGCCAGATGTGATTTTTTTTTTGGTTTTATTTCATTTTATTTTTTTGCTCGTGACTGGACAAAAAAATTGTATGTATAAAAACAAGAGAGGTCACCATATGATCCTCTCCAATCATGTGCATAATAGCCCCACAGGCACAGCATAGGCCACTTGCATATTGCGGCATCAAGAATTCCACTTTTCCATGTGATGTCCCCTCTGGTTTTTATATACAGGATCTCTATGTGACCAGAGTCCCTCTTTATGCTCAGCATCTCATGTTTGGGCTGATTATCTAGGAGAACAACAACTGTCAATAAAATACACTTTACCACATTTATCATGACACATGGAGAAAGCAATTTTCAGTGCTATCTAAAATTAATAGCATTTTATGCAGGCAGTACTTCTTAAGGGGTATTCAAAAATTAATTAATTTATGGACAAGTCTTCAGGTTTGGCTAGTTGCATCTTTACTTACATTAGATCAGGTCTGAAATGGTGCAGTATTGCACAGAACGTAACCGTTTCTCCATGATGTCGTGAAGTTGGTGATTTTCACCCCTCTGTAGTTTTTGTTACCTCCTGCACCAGGCAAGCAGTGACTGACTAGCATTTGGCTTTTTCCCCAGAGCAGGACTTGGGACTGGGCTCGGCTAAAAGGAAAGAGAAAACATAAAAGGAATAACCAAGAGAGGAAAATTAACATTAATTGACCTAACCAGATGATCTTCATCTTTTGATGTCTGTTTAGGTCTTTCAAAGCCTGTCAATTTATGATGATCGCTGTCTGCAAAAGGCACGAATCACAAGTTATTATCTTCAATCCCCCCCTCTGGCACTTGCCTTCGAAGGACGTAAGATGGGCAGGTTTCTAGATGTGCACACAGAGTGCAGGCCAAGAACTGTACTGAGCGAGAACCATGTCAAAGTGCTTCAACGCTGCAGGCCATTCTCTCCAAGAATCTATATGTGCTACACACCTTAAAAAGATTTCCACATTGCAGTCACATAAAAACATCACAAATCCTTTCACCTTTGCTGATAAAGACATGCTAGCCAGGTCATAGAGAAAATAAATTTGGGTCAAAGTCGTTAACAAGTAAAGTTTGTTTACAAGCAGCAGTCTAGTCTGGTGGTTATTACAGCAATGCATGTGATCTCAGGTTGAAGTCCCATTACAGCTACCGGATTCCAGAATGACACTGATAAAGACACTTGGCCCCTGTGCTTCAATCATCTCAGTTGTACAACTGTGGAGAAAGCAGCCCACTAAAAACAAGGAGGCGTGTCCCCTGTTGGGATAGCCTTGAGAAATACACTGTAAAATTAAGCAAACGAGTACTACAATAATATCATCAAAATAACTGGTAGTTACATAGAACCAGAACTTAACCACAGCTCTAAGCCATAGGTGCAGAGAGTGGTGCTATCACCCCAGAGAATCAATACCCTTACTTCCAGTCTGCATCACCACCAGATGCAAGTCTGTAAACCAGCTGCACGCTGCATTTTTGATGCAGTAAAAATATGCAACATGCATTAAGGGTCATTGTAAGGTGCAAAACCATATCAATACTGTGTTTTGCATCACAGTTTGACATTCATAAAATATATTCAAATAATCACTTAACTGCAAAAAGACAGAGCAGTGCAGATGTTCTTTTCAAATCTCACCCTTGTAAACCTTATGATTTATTACTGCTGGATGCCTTTGTATGTGGATGACTTTGCAAATGAGCCTGGCTCAAGGGCATTGTGATTCTCACTGAATAAACGTAATGAATGAATATTCAGAGATAATGCAAAGCCAGCGGTTAGAGAGCATCGATGTGTGCTGCAGCACAAGACTGGGGTTCAAGAGCGGCACTGGGACTCTTGGTGCCCTGGCAGGTGAGACAGTCAACACCGTTGAGGTAATGCAATGATAATTTGTTCCAAATACAACAGCTGCTTTTCATTCCACAACAATATAAGCATACCCTCCCCAAAGTGGAAAGAACACCAAGAAAAAGGGGAAAATATGCATTAAAAAGCCAGGATATTAAAAAGAAAAAGTTTTGGCCCTGAAATGCTGACTGTCCATATAGCAAAGTTACAGAAAACATCGTCTGGACTCTAAATGGGGTACAGATATTTAATTAATTTGATTTAGCCTGATCCACACTAATGTTTGCTGATGGCCAAGTGTGGGAGCACATGACTACGGTGGGGGAGAGACAGAGTTCATGGATCATGCAACATTCACACAGCTCATGTCTGCCAATCAAGGAGTGGCACTGCTGCCGAATGGGAAGGTCGGACTTTCCCACCCTTTTGGCTGGAAGGGTGCAGCCATGGCAACAACAACCCTCTGGGTGGGGGGAGGAGTACAAATTGGGAAACAACATAATAAAAATCAAATACTTGAGTAGAGACATAATCAACTGGTGCAGACCTGTTTAAATTACGCACTGTACACAGCAGACCAATATATTCTTCCCGCTCCTCGCATGGTGTGGTATAACATATACAGTATTTTTTGATATGCTGTTGTATTTATATACGTTGTGATTTAATGTACAGCCCAATGGAAGCTGGTTCACTTCATAGAATCTTTTCAAAATAATTACTAAAAAAATGAAATAACAGAACAGTGCAGATGTTTCTAATTTCACCTTGTGAACCTTATTTTATTATTTATTACTTTTTGGTACTTGACTTTCTCCTTCTTAGCCTCAGAAAAAAAAACCACACTGTTCTGCAGCCTATATAATTTCAGGATTTTGAAAGCAACAATTTTTTGCTAATCTGTGCATTTTTAATGGATGCTTTTTGTATTTTTTTTGTGCAGCTCTTTGTGAACTGTGCTTTATTATAGAGGCGTGATAGCACCCCTATAATTAGGGTTGGTACAGCCTTTCGATGTTAAATCTGAATTTTTGCACCTTAATAACTTTGGCATTTTTACATGAAATTGCCCACAAATTGGTATGTGCTGTCATGTTGCCAGTGTCACAAGATGTGGAAAGTTTCATGATGGCAGCTTTTACAGTTTCTGAGATATACAGTGGTCAAAACCCCCAAAATACAGGTTACTCACCTGTAACAGTAGTTCTAGGAGTGGTATATGATGTTCATCTACACTGTCTGGCAGATGCCTTTCCCTTTAATTCCTGCCAAAACATCTTCAAGGTGGCTCCTCCCACCCACCCGGGTGGTAAAACCTTGGCTCTGCCCCTAGACATCAGATCATAGCCCGCTGGAAGCAAGGTTGTGCGCCTGAGCCTGAGGAGGTTGGGTGGGTTTGTGTGGATGAACATCATATACCACTCCTAGAACTACTGTTACAGGTGAGTAACCTGTGTTTCTACGGATGTGGTTATGATGTTCTATCCACACTGTCTGGCAGACTACTAGCAGTTCTCTAGGAGAAGGGAGGCAAGATGCACACCCCTACTTGGGAAAAGAGATTGGAGAACTGAGGTTCCAAAACCAGCATCCCGGTGTGACTCGAGGTCAATGTGGTAACAAGAAATGAAGGTGTTTCCTGACTTCCAGGTAGCAGCCCTGCAGGTTTCCTCGATTGGGATGTCCCTAGAAGCAGCCACTGATGCAGCGGTATGGCAGGTGGAATGACCCTTAGCCCTACGGGAGGCTCCCTACCCGCCAACCTATAGCAGAGATCAACCTGCCAATCATCCACCTTGCTGCAGGTCTGCCAGGTGCGACTTCAGTGTTGGTGACAAACAGCTGGCGAACCTCTCCCAAACTTCAGCCATATGCTCTTTATAGTAGGTGAGCATTCATCTCAGGTCCAAGTATGGAGCCTGTACTCAGTCTCCGAGGTATAACTGGGGTAGTACACAGGCAGAGTCAACACCTGGTTAAGCTGAAACTCTGACACCACCTTCGGAAGGAATTTCAGGTGGGGGCGCAGGACAACCTTGTCCCTGTGAAAGACCAGGTAAGGCGTCTCCACCGAAAGTGCCTGGAGCGCCCCAATCCTTCTGGCTGACATTATAGTCACCAAGAAGGCAGTCTTCCATGACAGGTGGGAGATGTCACACCTGTGCATCGGTTCGAATGACTTGCTGATGAGCTTTGCCAAAACCAGCAGTGGATCCCACGAGGTGGTGGTTCACGCACCAGAGGGGATATGTGATCTAGGCCCTTGAAAAAGCATCAGACCACCTTCTCCCGTGCCACCGACTGCTGACCGTCCCGCACCCGGTAAGATGAGATGACTGCCAGGTGCATCTTAAGGGTCGAAAACTGAAGTCCCTTTTAGGAGAGGGACCAAAGGTATTCCAAAATGCTAGCCACTGGACAAGTAGAAGGGCCCAACCCTCTGCCCTGACACCAATTGGAGAATCTCTTCCATTTGAAGGCATAGCATTTTCTGGTCAGTTCCTTACGGGATTCCTCAACAACTGGAAGGACCTCATCAGACAGACCCAAAGTCTGGAAATCTGGCCATTCAGGAACCAGGCTGTCAGGTGCAGGGATTGAAAGTCTGGATGGAGTACCTTCCCCTGATTGATAGAGAGCAGGTCTGGGCATGCTGGAAGACACCTCAGGAGCCTGTTGCTCAGGCTGAGGAGATCGAGGTATCAAAACTGGCGGAGGACAGTCTGGAGCCACCAGGATCACATGTGACTTCTCCTCTTGACCTTGAGAAGCACCTTGTGAATCAAGGAAGTGGAGGAAGGCATAGAGGGCCCGGGTCACGGCCGGA
Organism: Neoceratodus forsteri; assembly: GCA_016271365.2. NCBI lineage: Eukaryota > Metazoa > Chordata > Ceratodontiformes > Ceratodontidae > Neoceratodus > Neoceratodus forsteri. The sequence goes on along the minus strand of CM057450.1, from coordinate 1,500,142,139 downwards.
AAAGCACCACCCCCGCAGCAAGCCCTGCTGAGGGGGTGAGCACAAACAGCCTCAGCTTTGTGTTCTCTCTGAGGTGAACAGGTCCACCTGAGGGTACCCCACTGGGAGATCAGATCATGTGCTACCTTTGGAAGGAGAGAGCACTAGTGAGATGCCTCACCACAGCTGAGGGCACCCACCAGCTGATTCGAGGCTCCTGCCACATGAATGAAAATGAGATCTGCCTCCAGGCTGTGCACGAGGGTCCAGATATGGAGAGCTTCCTTGCACAGAGGCAAGGAGTGCACCCCACCCTGCTTGGTGAGATAGTACATGGTCGTGGTATTGTCCATCTGGACCTTGACCACTTGACCCTGAATGAATGGAGCAAATGTGGTCAGGGCTAGCCAAACTGCTTGGAACTCCAGCAGGTTGATGTGACAGCGGGACTCCTGAGGGGACCAGAGCCCATGGACTCTGTGCTACCCCAGGTGGGCACCAGCCCGTCAGAGAGGAGTCAGTTGTCAAGATGACCATCGTCTTGAGGCGGAAAATGGGATCCCTTCCTGCAGATGTGCTGGGACAAGCCACCACTGGAGGGCATCCCACATCCTCTGGTCACAGTGACCAGCTGGTTGAAGTGATCTTTGTGTTGAGACCACTGGCTGGCCAGCTCCCACTGGAGAGGTGCATATGCCAGCAGGCCCATCAGACCATGCTGGTGCAGGCTGCCATGTAACCCAGAAGGCACAGGAAGTCCCAGGCAGGGTGCGATTGCCCAACCAGAAATGACTGGGCAAAGAAGGAGGGAACCTCCGCCTGTCCATCGGGAGCTGGGCTCTGACTCAGCAAGAGTTGAGCTCTGCCCCAATGAAATGGATCACTTGCAAAGGCATGAGTTCTGACTTGGACTCATTGACAAAGAGGCCAAGCTTGAAGCAAGTATGGGGGGCCAGGTCTCTGGACTGCTCCACCTGCTGTCTGGAGGAACCTGCTATGAGCCAGTCATCAAGGTAGGGGTACACCTGGACCCCTTGGCGCCTCAGGTAGCTGCCACCATTGCAATCATTTGGTGAAGACTCTTGAGGACAAAGAGAAGCCAAAGGGTATGGCTCGAAACTAGAGAGAGTCCTCCGTCTGGAAACGGAGGAACCTTCAATGGGATGGACGGATTGGGACGGAAAGAAAGCATCCTGAAGATCCAGGGAGCAAAACCAAATGCCTTGCTCAGAGATGGTATGATCTGTGCAAGAGTTACCATCCTGAAGGTGCGAGACCTGAGAAACCTGTTCAGGTCATGCAGATCCAGAATGGGGGCACCAGCCCCCATCTGTTTAGTACCAGGAAATACCTGGAGACAAACCCTCGTGTTCCAGAGGATTCACAACTCTGACCACGATCTCCTTGCTGGAGGAGCTGGGAAATGTCACCGAAGAGCCGACTGAGTGATCATGAAACCAAGTCCTCCCATGGTGCACAGGCTCAGCTTGAGGGCTACCGTCAACTCCATAAGCAGACCCTGGCTGACCACTTCCAGAACCCACCTGTCTGTGGTGACAATGGACCAGGCAGAAAGAAAGTGGTGGAGCCGGCCCCCCATGGGAGGACCCAGGGGAGGCGTGATGGGTATAAGGGTGGCAACCCCATCCCATCACTGAGCAGTCTTGGAGAAGGAGGAGCCAGCTCAGGGGTCACCGGGTCCCTTCCCTCTGGGCTTTCTGACTGATGAGGCCACCAACTTGGCCCGAGGTTGCCAAGATTGAGCCTGCTGGCTCTGCTGTTGCTGGGCTGGTTTTTCTGCAGGAGTGGAGGACCGAAAAGGCTTGTGCTTCTGGTGCTTAGGGTCCTTGTCCTTCTGGGTGGATGTCAGAGTCCACAGTGGCACTGGAATGTTCAGTGCACTGGAGGTGACCCTCCACACCAGGCCTGAACAGGTCAGTGCCCAAAAAGGGGCCATCTTCCACCTTGTGTTGGGTATCCACCATGAAGGTTGAGATCCTCATCCAAGCTCTATGGTGCATGGCTACTGTGGCCACAACTGAGCGAAGAGTCACCAATATCCAGAGCTGTCTGGAGTTGCTGCTTTGCCACTGCCCTCCCCTAGTCTCAGACCTGCTTGACCATAGTCTGGAGGTCTGCTAGGAGGTGAGGAATCACCTCATCCAGGGAGCCCAACAGTGAATGAGAGAAGTGTGCTATCAGCACAGCCAAACTAGCCTGGCAAAGGCCGAGCGAAGAGGCAACATAGACTTTTTTAGCCGAATGGTCCAGCTTCTTGGACTCCTTGTCTGGCAGTCTATTGATGTCCCCTGTATTGCCTGAGTGCCAGAAAATGGAGTAAGCCACCAATCCCTCAGCCAAGAGATGCTCCGAAAACCCCGAAAGGGAGCCAGTTGATACCGTATACTTGCGGGCCATCGAGGACCAGGGCACCAGGCAAGAGGTGGGATGCTGCCAAAGCTCCAGGGCTGGACCGACAATGGCCTTGGCCACCGGGAAGGCCTCCGTGGGAGAATCCCCTATGTCCAGAATCTCTGTGAGCAGATACCGAGCCCATTTCTGGACAGGCTCAAGCTCCATCCCCGTGGACTCAGAGATGAGCCGAAGAATGCCCATGAACGAGGAAGGACTTTCATCCATGGAGATGCCTCCCAATGACTCAGTGTCGATGGGATGTGAGTGCAGGGAGGAATCCTTGGACTCTGAGGAGTCCGCATAAAGCGGGCAGCCACCAGTGTCACCCTAAACCTGTCTAGGAGGATCAGGAGTGAGGGTGACTGACAGCCAATGGGGAAGTCCCTTGGCCGGCCGAGTCTCTAGTCGGTGCCCCAGTCATCAGCTGTTTAGGTGGCAGCTCCATCCCAATGGGCAGAGAGGCCTGCTTCGGCCAAGCCGACGTGGTCTTCACCAGCTCCACTGGGGGAAGGACGGTGGTGACCAACCCAGACCAGGGAGTTGACATCAGCAGCTCGGGCAACAGCCACTTAATGGCTGGGGTAGAAACTGGTGTCAGTTTCGGTCCAGTCAAGACCAGCTGCTGCCACATTAAATCTTCATAGCATCGATGCAATTTGCACTGAAGCCTCTCCTCATCCGATGAGAACGAAGAACAGCAGCAGCACCACTTAACGTGATGCGGGGAGTAAGATCGCCGATGATGGCAAGACCTGCCCAACTCAGAAGAGGAAGACTGAGACCTTGATCTCAACCATCAGTAGTGCTGACAGGGATCCTCAGAGGGAGCCGGGGAGCCCTGCGGCTCCTCCTGGCCAGGGTCTGGGACTGGCAGGTTCGACTCAGCAGGCTGGGCCAACCCGTCAGAGGTCCAGGGAGGACCAGAGTCCCAAAGAGAATTATCAGCCTCTTCAGATGACAACTGATTGACTGGGTAGAAAAATCTCAGCCATGTTGTGACTGGTGTCTTGGCCTACTGATTCGATGGGGTCACCATGAAACCAGCGCCACTGCCATGGTTTTGACCAAAGTTGAAACCGAAGTCTCCTGAGAATGTGAACGTTCCGTATCCTATGAACGCTGATGGTGAGTCTTCTCCTTGTCCTTCTTCGACTCCTTCTTGCGAGAGTGTGAACCGTGCGATCCCAAAGGATCCTCTCTTTTAGTTGAGAGGGATTGGCACAGCTTCTTAAAGGAAGCTGAGTAAGTGGAACCCAACAGGAGTGGAACAAAGGCTTAAGCTGAAGTGGGTTGAGTGATGGCCTGGGCCGCCTCCTCCTCGAAGGCCTTGAGCTGTTCAAGCTGCTCTGCAGACCCCTCAGCCATAGGGACCACCCAACGGATGTCCTTGGACCTGACCAGCAGATAACGCTTCTCCGGTCGCCCCAGCTGTAGTCGGGCAGTGCAGTCATCCAGCACATTTGGGTGGAAGGACGGCAAATCACAGGCCTGCAGATCTTGATGCGTGGCCCTAAGCAGTATCGCACTTGGCGTGAGGGTCAGACCGTGACATCTTCTGTTGGCAGGGGCACCGTGAAACCCTGGAGTGGTCTTGTCTTCCACTGCGGAACAATTGAAGAAAAGTTTGAAGTTGGAACCGTATGAGTTTTAAGGTAAGTTTAGGAAGCAAATCCAAGATTCAAGCACCAGGGCCTACTACACGCAGGGAGGCGGTAAGGAGGAACCTGAACCTTCAAGCATAAAGGAAGGTCTGGCGTCTAGGGGTGGAGCCAAGGTTATAGCTCCTGGGTGGGAGGGAGGAGCTAGCTTGAAGATGTTCTGGCAGGAATTAAAGGGAAAGGTATCTGCCAGACAGTGTGGATAGAATATCATATCCACATCCCTAGAAATGTACGTTTTTTTCCCCCATAGGATAACATGTATTTTTTTACCCTCTTCTACAGCAAACACATAATGAAGTTTTTCTCTGATATTTTCAGGGATGGTGGGGTGTGTGTCAGGGGTGTGCCTTTAGAAGGTTTAGTGAAAAAATATATTATAGTGGAGCCCTTCTTAAGTGCACACCCTCGGGACAAAGGTTTTTTGTGCACTTAAGCAGGTTGTGCATTTAACCAGAAAATAACTTTTAGGCATGCTTCACTGTTTTTGTAATGTGCTTTATCAAATATCAGGCACTCAAGTTAAAATTACATTACTGCACTGTCCTACAACACAGTACTACCTAAAAAATCAGTAATCTTTTGCTTTGTGTGTTTCAGTGTAGGATTCAAAATGTAACAGAAGGCTAAAGTTAGTCTTTTCTTTTGACAAAATGAATTTTCTTACTGTGGCCATGCTAGACAGCAACAGGGATGCAGTTAAGATGTCACATTGGACTATTTAAGGTGATACTGTACAAAATGTGCACTTAAAAGCTGGGTTTGCCTAAAAATCAATAGGAAAAGTAAAAAAAAAATTGCATTTAACCAGAATGTGCACTTACATGTAGTGCACTTAAGAGGCACATTTAATACTGGATGAACAAGAAAAAAATGTGGATATGGAAAAAATGTGCATTTAAACGGGATGTGCACGTATCCAATGTGCACTTAAGTGGGCTCCACTGTACCAGTTTTGAATTATAATGATTTTTTGTGATAGATGCAGGACAGGCTGCTCGAACAGTAAATAACATTTACTGTTAGAACAATAAAGTGCAAACAGTAAATGGCATTTACTGTTCGAACTTTACTGTTCAAACAGTAAATAGCCATTTACCATTCGCACGTTACTGTTCGTAGTTGAACTTTTCAGTTCAGATTCCGCCATCTTGTTTTCAGTTAGCGAGGGTGGAAAATGTTAAATATTTTTAAAAATACTGCACCTAAGTAAACACTAACAGTTGTAAATACCTAATCTGGGCCCGAGTAACACGATTCTGGCATTAGTTTGTCTATATGTGGTACCGAAATATGTTTTTTTTTCTGGGTGGTGTCTGTCAATGAATCCTAAGACAACCTTGCGTGTGACAATAATAGGGAGGGGGGGGTGGATTTCTGTAAATAGCCCCTGCTCATTTTGGGGGCAAACAGACCCCAGAATCAGATTCCTCGGTCCCCGATTAGGTAAACACCAACGTGTTTAGCTAATAAATACCGTTTTTCCTTTTACTTCTGCTAAGCAGAAGGGGCAGAGAATATAAATCTTAAAATGTCTGCCGACATCGGGTGCCCAATCCCGTGTCGCAGCCAACACCACTCCCCAGTCACCATTGTGGGACACTGGGGAGCCCACTCCCAGTGACCCCAGTATGTTCTCCACCCCCTTCCCCAGCAGTGTGCCCGCTTACTGAATAGTTTGCCAAAAGGGGTGCCCAATCCCTGCATTGGCAGTAGGCCCCCCTTCCCCTGGATAGCCCACTCCCAGTGTCACCAGTTGTGTCCACCAGCCCAGTATTATGGAACACTGGGTAGCCCACTCCCAGTGTTCCCAAATGTAAAAATGTTCCTGCAAAAAAAGGAAAATAGTCCCCCGACGTCTTTCATTTTTTATTTATACTGAAAAAAAGAAAACAGTCTCTCGTTGTCTCCTCATCCCACTCCCCCATCCCGACCCTCCTTCTGCACACCCACCTCCCCACACACCCCTTCTCCCATACTTACCTTCAGAGGTCAGTGGCTGTGATCTTCACAGGACCAGGACATGTCTACACTCTTCAAAGCCGAACTGCGAACTGAAGAATCAAGGTGAGCACCGTATAATGGTAGCCAAAGGCGTTTTGAACTTATGTTGATATCTCTGTCATTTTGGGGTATATTTGCACCAAATTTTCAACATGGACTTTTTGGGACCCCACCTCATGAACACCAGCACTGTCATTTTGTTATCAGTTCCGAAAGGTGTTTTCATGGTCACTGCGCGGAATCTTTCTTTTTAGGATCAATTAATGAAACAGCAGTGCCAGTGTTCAAAGGGTGAGCTCTACTTATGTTAATCTGGTGCAAAAAATTCCAAAAATATCAAAGTTACATATAGTCGATGACATTTTGGTATGCACTCGTGTAACTTTGGCAATTTTTAATATTTTCACTCCATATTTCATACATAGCCATTTTTTCACACCACCTCATGAACAGTATAGCTGTCATTTCAGACATTCTGCCCCAAATATATTCTCACTACCGTGGCACGGAATGGCATGGTTGCTGTGCGAAATCACCCTTCAGGACCAAGTAATGAAATGACAGTACCAGTGTTCATTAGGTGGGGTCCTAAAAAGGCCATGTTGAAAATTTGGTGACTTGTAGAAGGCCAGCGGCTAAGGCAAATAGGATGCTGGGCTGCATCACTAGGGGGATGACCTCCAGAAAGAGGGAAGTGATCCTCCCTCTGTATAACTGCCTAGTCAGGCCTCACCTTGAGTACTGCATGCAGTTCTAGAGGCCGCACCTGAAAAGGGACATAGCACTCCTGGACAGGGTCCAGAGGAGGGCAAACAAAATGATTTGGGGCATGGGGACAGGACCAATGAGGAGAGGTTGGAGAAGCTCAACATGAACACCCTACAGGACAGAAGAGACAGGGAGACATGATAGAGGTCTTTAAGTATGTTAAGAGGATCAATAAGGGGGTCCCAGTGGAGCTGTTCAGATTAAAAATGGAGGGACAATCAGGGGGCACAGGTGGAAGCTGGAGGGAGGGGACTCAGAGGTGAGAGGAGGAAGTGCTTCTTCACTGAGAGGGTGGTGGAATCATGGAATGCACTGCCCAGGGGCCTGGTGATGGAGCATACTGTGGAGGGGTTCAAGAGGGGCTGAGCTAGGTTCAGGGGAGGTTAAACATGGAGTCCCCTCGAGAAGCCTGGAAGGAAACTGGGGGGCACCACAGGGTGGAGGGACTTCAAAACGGGTGCCCAGTAGGGGCGCTGGCTATCGAGCAGACGCATGAGACCATGAGGTCTATTCTGCTGGCTTGTTAGTGTGTTAGTAAAATTCCCATAAATGGCTGTGTTATGGGCATTTGTTGTAATCTTGTGGTGCACACTCGTAACTTTGTTAAGTTACAATATTTTCACCCCATATTTTCAATACAGTCTTCTTAGTACTCCACATTATGAATGCCACCACTGCCATTTTTCAAATCCAGGCCAAAATGTGTTTTCACAGTTGTGGCATACAATGGCATTGTGGTTGCGCACAATTATGTTCTGGCGGGGATTTGAACATTTGCTGTACTGGGTACATGCGGTGAGGTGATAAGAAGGTTTTGTTGAACATTTGGGGTGAAAATTATTTAAGATGGCACAGTTATTACTATTTCTTGCAATATCACTACACCTGCTCGTTACGTTGTGTGTGGAAGCTAGGGGTTGGAAAGCCCTGCGTTTCCACAACTTGATACATATGCACATCTGTGGAGGGATGGGAGTGCAGGGTCTGAAGGACCCTGCACTCCCACCTCTAATGATGCTTCCACAGCTAGAAACAAATGTGCATCTGTGGAGGGATGGGAGCTCAGGGTCCCACAGTAAAATAAAGGTAATATTATACTATCTCAAAAAGTAAAAAATAAATTGCAAAAACTATGTTAAAGCATCAGTTAGGTTTTTATTAAAATGTCAAAAGATGGCAAATTTGACATTAGGGTTTCCAACCTAACACCCCACCCCACCCTGCACAGATGAAGAGGATCGGTGGGGCATTAGGACGTCAACCTAATGCTCACCCCATTCTCCTATGCTGTGCCCACCCACTTTATTTTCTAATGGAATGAGGGGAGTGTTAGGCTAATGACCCCAATGCCCTCCAATCCTCTTCATCTGTGCAGGGTGGGGGTAGGTGTTAGGTTGGAAACCCAACATCAAATTTTCCATCTTTTGACACTTTAATAAAAACCCTAACTGATGCATTAATGTAGTTTTTTTGCAGATTTATAAATATATAAATAATAATAATTTTCTACAAAGTCATTTTTTTCCATGCCCAAAAAGTACAGTTAAGTGAGAACTTACTGTAACAGTAGATCTTCAAGAGAGGCTCTTGCAGTAGGTAATTACATATAGGACTGGCGCCGACGGCAGGACTATGAAAAAATTTCACAGCTAGCAGTCCTGAGACCCGCCCCACATCAGGTGACCAGCGTCATACGACGCGTATAAAGGGCGGTCCCGGACGCCCGCCTTCCAGTTCTTTCCGCCACAGGCCGGAAGGCCTGGACGAGAAGAAGCAGATATTTCCCTCAATGGAAAAGGAGCTGAAAAAGCCTAGGGGATGGAGGGCGGAGAAGGTATTATCAGAAGAGCTCTCTCGAAGATCTACTGTTACGGTAAGTTCTCACGGAACTGTACTATCTACCGAGAGAGCTCTTGCAGTGGTAATTACATATAGGACAGAATCCCAAGCAGTCTGGAACAAATGAAAAGGCACGGGAGGAGGAACTACTCCAATAAGTAGTAAGAAAGCTTGCAAACCTCAAGAAAGGAGGCCTGCAAGACCACTACCGAAGCCTGCTCTACGGCGAGAGGCAATGTCCAAACTGTAATGTTTAGTAAATGTATGGACAGAAGTCCAAGTGGCGGCAGCACAGATGTCTGCCGCAGACACGTTCTTAAAACAAGCCGCAGAGGCGGCAACTCCACGAGTGGAGTGACCTCTGATTTGACCCGGGAGGGTCTTGTTGTACTTGTCATAACAGAAGGTGATGCAATGGGCCAACCATTTTGATAGGCATTGCTTAGAGACAGCATTGCCTTCTCTTTTGTGAGTGAAAGAGACGAACAACTGACCAGTCTTTCTGAGATCCTTCGTCCTATCGGTGTAGTATCTCAGAATCCTGTGAACATCCATGGTATGGAGCAGGTATTCTCCTTGATTGGAGTACTGCATGAAGAAAGCAGGTAATTCAATAGACTGATTTAAGGTAGATTCTGCTACCACCTTCGGAAGAAACTTGGGATTCGTGCGAAGAGCTACTCGTTCTTTGTGAAAAATCAAATAAGGGATTTTGCACATCAGGGTCTGGAGCTCGGAAATTCTGCGAGCAGAAGTAATGGCCACCAGGAAGAGCGTCTATCATGATAAAAACTTCAAGTCTCCGGAAGCCGCAGGCTCAAAGGGGGGAAGGTTAAGTTTCTCGAGGACAAAGTTTAAGTCCCAAGGCGGAACTGGAGCCCGGACAGGGGGCCTGAGATGAAGGACCCCTCTGAGGAAAGTTTTGGATACCTCCAGCTGGGCAAATGCCTTATCAGTGAAAGGGACATGGTAGGCTGAAACAGCCGCCATATGGACTTTCAAAGAGGAGTGACTGAGACCCAGGTCGAAAAGATGACGCATGTACTCAAGCAGAATGGTCACAGGGCAGGAAAAGGGCTCCACGTTCCTGGATGCAGCCCAGACAGAAAATCTTTTCCATTTCATGGCATAGGTGGACCTAGTGGAGGGCTTTCTAGCCTCCACCAGAATCTCGGCCACCTTAGGAGAAATGCCAAAACCAGCTTGAGCTAGGTCTGCAGGAGCCATGCATGAAGTTGAAGGGACTTGAGTCCCGGATGGACCAGGGTCCCCTGATCCTGGGTCAGCAATCCTGGAGGTAAAGGAAGAGGAAGAGGAGGAACCTCTGAGTATTGTTGTAGAAGAGAAAACCAGATTTGCCTGGGTCAGAAAGGAGCAATCAGAATCATTCTCGCTCCTTCTAAAGCAAGCTTCTGTAGCACACGAGGGACCAGAGGAATTGGGGGGAAAAGCATAGACGAATCTGTCCTTCCAGCTTAGCGATAGAGCGTCGCTCCAGAAAGCACCTCGCTCTGGAGTGAGCGAGCAAAAGATTGGAAGTTTTGCGTTTTGGGAGGAAGAGAACAGGTCTATCTGAGGAGTCCCCCAAATCTGGAAGATGCTTTTTAGAACTTTTTCGTCCAATTCCCACTCGTGTGGAAGAGCCGACGAGCGACTTAGTCTGTCTGCCAGGACATTGTCGACTCCCGGAACATGGATCGCCGTGAGGTGAAGGTTGTGAAGCGTTGCCCAATCCCAAACCCTCATCTCTTCCCTGCACAGCGGGTAGGACAAGTCCCTCCTGCTTGTTGATGTACCACACCGACATGTTGTCCATTTGGACAGCTAGGTGACTGGGAAGGATGTATTGGTGAAGGGCCTGGGCGCGCATACAGCACTGCTCGAAGCTCGAGCACGTTGATGTGGAGAACTCTCTCCAACTTTGACCAAAGGCCCTGGGTTCGGTGAGGACCCAGATGGGCTCCCCAACCTTCGACTGAAGCGTCCGTGGTCAGAGTCTGATCGGAGGGGAGGAAGAAAAAAGGTGACCCCCCAGAAGAGGTTCTCTCGAACCATCCACCATTGCAAGTCTCTTACCATCGGCGAGGAGATCAGAACCAGATGATCTAGGTTGCCTACTCGCTGATCCCACTGAGATCGAAGAGTCCACTGAGAGATTCTCATGTGGAGGCATGCGCGTGGAACCGTCCGGGATGGCCGCCGCCATAAGCCCAGTAGGCGGAGCACTGACCTCGCCCGGGAACCTCCTGTGTTCCGATAAGAGGAAATCTGTGACTGGAGGAGGCCCCTGTCCGGAGGCAGAAAGGCCTTGCACAAAGTTGTGTCGAGAATTGCCCGATGAACTGGAGCCTCTGTGAAGGATCCAGGTGAGACTTGGAATGGTTGATGGTAATACCCAGGCCAGAGAAATCTGCTGGGTGAGGGAGAAAATGCAGGAGTTCCTCCCTGGATGGGGCCACCAGGAGCCAGTCGTCCAGGTAGGGAAAACCTGAGCTCCCAAAGAACGCAGCTGGGCCACTACCACTGCCAGGCATTTGGTAAAGACTCGGGGGGCCGAGGAGATACCAAACGGGAGCGCCCGGAATTGGTAGTGGACCCCCTAGAACACAAACCTGAGGTACTTTCGGTGCGAAGGGTGAATGGGGATGTGCAGGTATGCATTCTGCATATCTAGTGCACAAAGCCATTGGCCCGGCTGAAACAGGGGCAAAAGGGATTGAAGGGAGAGCATCCTGAACCTCTTGTATTCCACATACAGGTTCAGGGAGCTGAGATCGAGAATAGGTCTGAGATCTCCTGTCTTCTTTGGTACAAGGAAGAAGTGGGAATAGTACCCCATCCCGTAGAGGTGAGGGGGGAAGGGCTCTATAGCCTGTTTCGTAAGGAGCGCCGAGATTTCTTCCCTGACCAAAGGAAGATGGTCCCTTGAGTAAGCGGAGTTCAGAGGGGGGGGGAACGTGGAGGTTTCTGTAGAAACTCTATGGAGTGCCCCTTTGCTATGATTCAAAGCACCCATGAATCAGAAGTTATCCTCTCCCAACCCGGAAGGTGGAGGGAGAACCTCCCTCCTACCGGTTCCTCCGGGGCATCCGGAGGTGGTGGGAGAGGAAAGGAGCCAGGTGGTGTGAGGCAGCGCCACAGCTGGGGCACCCGTTGCTTTTTTGGGCAGCGGGGGCCTGGCAGCTGTGGGGGCCCGAAGTTTAGTGGCCCGCCTTCCCTGAGGTTTCACTTGAGGCCGGCTGCGTCTGCGAAAGGGACGGCGCTGTGGGGGATGGGGACAGTACATTGAATCAATGGATTTAAGAGCCGTTCCCTTCTCCTGAAAATCAGTGATGATGTCCTTGACATCACCACCGAAAAGCACAAAACCCCTGCAAGGTGCTTCTTGGATGGCTGACTGCACCTCCGAGACCAGACCTGACACACGGAGCCATGCGTGACGCCGAAGACTTACGGCGAATGCAGAGCTCGTCCCCAGTGTCCACTGCGCCGAGGTCGCCCTCAGAATGTGACGACTGGCTGAACGAGCAGAACGGACCAGGTCGGCCAACTCCTGCTTGACTTGAGAGTCAGGCAAAGAGTCAATCTTGGATTCCGCCTGGGTAAGGACGGCCTTCTGGTAATCCCCCATATGTGCTACATAGTTCAGGGCCCTAATCCCCAGTGTGGAAGAAGCATAGATCTTCCTTCCATACTGATCCAGAAGGCGAGATTCCTTATCCGGGGGAGACGAGCTCAAGTGTCTGGTGTGCTGACCGGCCGTGAGCGGCGCTAATCACAACCGAGTCTGCACGGGGGTGAGAGTCTAAAAAGTCTACACCCTCCGGAGCCTGGTATAGCCTGTTCGACTTCCTGGGAAGTGGGGCTAAAGCCGACGGTTGCTTCCAAATAGTGGAAACAAGGTGGGCGTGAGGCTCGATCCAGGGTGGCACTAAGGTAGGAGCCGTAAGGGGCAAGTCCAGATGCTCGGCGAGTTTTACCCATTGAGGATCTGGTTCTAAGGAATGCCACTGATGGACTTCCTGGATTTTCCTGAGCAACTCCGTGAAGGAAGGATCCTCCGGAGGAGACTTCGGAGGAGTCCTTGGCTGGGGCTTGGACGGAGAGCGTGGCTCATCATCTTTCTCAGAAGATCCATCGGAAGCCTCCGAGGAGTCCGAGAGAGAAGGGGAGGAAGAATCTGAAGCAGAGTAAGACTCCCTAACTCGTCTAGGGAGAGGAACAGGTTCCTTGGGAGGGATCCCAGAACGTGTGTCCTGCCCCTCTCTGGATCCCGAGGGTAAAGCCCGGGAATCCGGAGGAAGAGAGGGAGAGTGCTGTCTGGGTCGTACGGGAGCCAGGAGTGGCACCGTCGCCGTAAGATGGCTCTCGACTTCCTTGGTGAGCTGAGCTTGGCCTCAGCCCACCAGGAGGCAAGAGTCTCCTGAAGATCCACCGGCGGCCTAGGGGTGGTGGTGGAGGAGGAGGAGGGGGATAGTTTTACGGAGGAAATCTGTAGGGGGAGTATCCGTAACCCGGCTGCGGGTATACCGGAGTCGGGTACTGCGGCGTCGAAGGATACTGCGGACATGGGAAGACCGGCGTCGGATATGACGGCGGATACCCAGGCACTGGAGGCGCTGCCGGAGCAGATGGCCCCACCGGGTACTCCATGGGCGGATCAGCCGGAATAGGCCCGTGGGGTGGAGGGCCCGAAGGAAGAGGAAAATCCCCTGCCAGCATCGGAGGGGCCGGTGTTGGAACCGGCGTCGGCAGGGCCGGTGTCGGAGGAGCCGGGGCCGGTGTTGGAGCCGGCGTCAGATCCGGTTCTTCAGAAAGAGGATTGGACGGTAGCCCAGGGTCCCGAGCCTCGTCCGGGGACGGAGGGGAAAAATCCCCGGGGTCAGGCAGGGGGGACTGGGGCTCCCCTGATGGCAGCGAAGGCTGTGGGGAGCCTAGTACGACAGATACAGCAGGGTCCACCGTAGGCTCCGAGGCCCGGCGCACGTTGGAGTAGCCGACGTGTGGCTTATGGGCTGAATCCCGGCGGACGCCAGAGGAGCTGGCGTCCAGCTTTGGGGGTCCCTCGTCGGAGGCGGGCCAAGGATGAGAGGAGGCGCAGGCCGAGGGAGACACTACCGTGCGTTGCCCCAAAGGGTCGGGCGGCCTTAGCGGCTTTTCTCCTCAGGCGTGACGCCGGAGGAGCCGACGTCCGGCTTAAGGGAGGTGCCCGCACCAGTAGGCCACAAGCCTGCAGTGGAACTGGGGGCTGGAGTCTCCTTTTGCCCGGAGACGCCTGGCGGGCTCGAACGCGAACCCGTCGGGCGGGCCGACGCCTTCTCCAAAGCCTTGGAGCTGCCCGTCAAGCGTCCCGGAGGATGTTACCTGCCAGCGACTCCAGCGGAGTCACGGATGAGGAGCCTTCTCCGGTGCCTTTCCTTGTCCACTTCTTATGCCCTTCAGGGAGTCGGCGCTTGCAGTTTTCTCAACTCCTTCTCCGCCGCAGACATCTTCTTTTTGAGGAGATGGGCTTTGAGGACTGCTGGCGTCGTCTGCGGGTGGCCGCGTTGAATCGAAGGCAGTGCGGACACTTGTCGACCGCGTGGTCGGGGCCTAAGCAGAAAAGGCAGAGGGAGTGACCGTCTTTGTGAGGCAGTTGGGCGCCACACGAGTCGCACTTATTCTTTGAAGGGGCGACATATACTGACGTTCACCTGACGAAAGAAGAATAAAATTCTATACTGAAAACTATTCGGAAAAAACAAGCGAAGTAACAGGACTGGCGATATGAACTTAACGCGGTAGCTGACAATGACGGGGAAAAGACTTCTGGAAAAGCGGGCGTCCGGGACTCACCCCTTTATACCGCATGTCGTATGACGCCGGTCACCTGATCGGGAAGTGGTCCGGCCAGGGACTGATAGCTAGAAATTTTTCTCGGGTCCTGCCACCGGCCGGGCCAGTTCTATATGTAATTACCTACTGCAAGAGCCCTCTGGTAAGATCTCCCATTTCCCCATGGCCTACACTGATCATTGGGTCTCTGTTCGTCCCTTGTCCTCCAGCCAGACAGTGACTGCCTTTGAAGTCAATGTGAGGGAGGGAAGGAGAAAGGAAGGAGTTTTTATTTCCAGAAGCAGAGTACCTAATGTCCATGCAGTGCACCTTCTTTTTGTGTATATTTAGTCAGTGGCACCCACCTGCAGTTGCCAATTCCTTCCTGTGTTTGAGTTGCCTCACCTCCAAGTACTGTTCAGCTCTGTCTCCCCAACTGAGTGCGAAACCCTTCTCTAGTCAGAAAGCTGGGTTTCTCAGGTGGCAGCACATCACTGGACCAGTCCTTACAAAGCAAATTTGACTTCTGCAATTTTTGTATAATATACCCCCCCCCAACCAAAATATCAGAGAATTTACAGACTTCATCATACAACTATTTAGAAATTAGGGTTCTTCTAGTCAAGAAATGCTCCATTGTGGGTTGCAATCGCTACAGCAATCCCAAACCATTACTTTGTGGGTTATGTTCACTTGATAGACTGCTCAATGCACATGTGAAATCAAATAAAATCCAATATCACCGAGCCCCTGAGCCATCCCAGGCATCTCAGTTTTCTAAATGAGCATCGATTAGGCTGTATCTCATGTGCCTAAGTTCTGCTTTTCAGCAAAAGAAACAAAAGAATTGTAATATTTACTTTACTCATAAGGTAAGAGTCCTTTGGGTACACTGTTTTCCAGCTTACTGTGAGAGCTAATAGGCAGCAAAGAGGCTTTTAAACATAATTTTCTCTGGCATTCATACCTCCTTTGGCTCTGTTCTTTCTCTGTGCCTAAGTCCCACAGTTTTCCCTTCAGAAGCCAGGACTGCGTTAGGCATTTTGTCTGTAGACTATTTAGCTGCATGCGCAGAGTTTTCACTTAGCTGTTTTCCTGACTTTAAATGTACAGCCATAATGAAACACCAGCATGCTCGATAGTCAGCTGTTCTACCCCCCCCTCCAATGGGGTCAGTGTGAGTGTGGCAGGAGTGCTGCTGTAGCCCCTGAACCAGCGGCTATGAAGAAGCATGCTTGCAGCCAGTTAGCAAGCACTCCCCTGCTGGCAGAGCGCCTTGCATTCTCTGGTATTTGACCTTAGTGTGCATCATGCTGGATCCCCTACTGCAGCAGCTCCAGGGTTAGATGCATGGTGCCTCCCAATCACAAGCTAGTATGAAGAGTGAGGTGATGGGAGCTGCAATTGGCATGGTTGTTGCATTTCATCTCCCTGCATGCCACAGCACTGGTTGTGGTTCTACTGGATGGGTGCATACAGGGAGATAGCATGCATGGAAGCCATCTTGGGCTATGAGTCCATGTGGCAGGCAGCTGCACAATGCATGTGCCATCTTGTATAGGGGACTCTCCCGAAACTTATTCCACTACTTCCCTGGGCTCCTCCTTGTAGCGTGCATCACACTGGCATCTGATGCACACAGACACAGCGCATGCATGCATGCTGCTGTTCTTTCCTGCTCCTGCACATCAGTGATACCAGCACCAGAAGAGAGTGGTGTCAGGGATTTTTTCCCCGGCCCCTCTCCCTCTGTCCAGTGGGGTGCCACAGGGCTCTCTGTTGTTTCCCATGTTGCTCGCAGTGTATATGCTGCCGTTGGGAGACATTATAAGGAAGTACAGGGTTGAGTTTTCACTGCTATGCAGATGATACTCAGCTGTCTCGGTCTTTAACAACTGCCTTGCTGAGATTCAGGACTTGATGAGTGCCAGCTGGTTGAGCTTGAACCCGGATAAGACTGAGGTGTTGGTGGTGGACCCAGGTCATTGGGCAGAGTACCACCTCCTGGTCAACCTGTCCAGGCTTATACTGGGGCATCCAGTTGAGGATCTCAGAATGGGTGCGGAATCTGGGCATGTACTTGATGGCATATTGACACTTAAATCTCAGGTGTCAGCTGTCATCAAGACCTCATTTTACCATCTGAGGAATATTGCCCAGATAAAGTACCTTGTTCCACCAGAGGATCTTCCAACGTTGGTCCATGCCTTTGTGACCACCTGCCTTGGGCATTGCAATGCTCTATACCTAGGGTTCATGGGGTGGATATCCGCCACCTGTAGCTGGTGAAGAATGCAGCAGCCAGGTTGTTGACTGGCTTGTCAAGATCTAGCCATATCACACCTGTGCTTCGCAAACTACACTGGCTGCCTGTGCAGTGGAGGATCACCCTACAGCTTTGCCGACCCATAAGGCCCTGGCCACCTAACAGGGACTGTGTTATTTGCAAGACCTCCTTTGTCCCTACTGCCCTCCCACTGCCCACTCTGCTCCACCGACAAAGGATTGCTAGAGGATCTCAGGTCTGTCTAAAGACCTTGGAGGCCACAGCTTTTGCCTTTGTGCCCGACCCTGTGGAATTCTCTACCTTGTCAGGTGAGAGGGTGCCTGTCCACTGAGTCATTTAAGTTGGAGCTAAAGACCTATCTGAGTTGGCGCCCCTGATATTACTTAAACTGTTTTAATTATGTTATGATTTGGGATTTTCCTGCTGAAATGGTTTCCTGACTGCTGATTGTACAGGCGCTTTGATATTGACAGAGCGTTTTACAAATAAAGAGTGACTTGACTACCACACATCACTTCTGGTGGCCATACTGGAGTATGCATACAAGACCTGGCCAGCCATGAAGCAGTGCTCCACATCTGGTGGCCATATTGCTCATGGTGGCGCCCTCTTTAGACCCATGTGAACAAGTTAGGCATCCTAAACTAATCTTGTGGTCAGTGCAAGGAGGGGACCCCCATAAACGCCCAATATACATAAGAGTGAGCAACAAGGGACTGTTATTAGTCAGTATGCAGTCTTACTCATGGAACACCAGTTTTTATTTAGGAGTTACACAGTCATCACAGAGTCACTACCAGCCCCTCAGACCAGATGCACAATATTGAATGTATCTTGCCTATGTATCACATGCACTAAAACAGGATTTTTGTCGATTGTGACGCCCACCCCTAGCCCTACAGGTCTCAGAATGAGCAAAGTAAAGAAATGAAAGACCATACATGTCCCTTCTGCCTAATCAGCCAACAGCACTGTGTCCAGTGTGCGATCCCGATGCCTCTGACCCATCCTCACAAGAAACTAATAACAATGAAGAGAAGAACATGGCGAGGCACCCCAGAAAAGAGAGAGTCCTGACACCATGGCTCTAACGCCATGAATTGGTTCAATGACTACCTAACACACAGGAGCCAGCAAGTCAAAATCGGCAGACGTTATCCAGCTCCAGAGATGTACTCCTAGGAGTCCCTCAGGATCAATTCCAGGGCCCCTGCTTTTCAGCCTCTTTGTAAATGACCTACCCACAGCCTGTGACACCAAACTTATTCTGTGTACGGACGATGCCATGCTGCTGAGCAGCAGCTCCTCTCAGGTTGCCCTACAAACAGAACTACAGAACTCTTTCAATAAACTCGAGGACTGGTTCAGTAGGCAAAAGCTGCTACTAAATTACAAGAAAACCAAGGCCATGCTACAATCCAACCTCTACAACAAACACAAGCATGCTCCCCTCGTAATCACCAATAAGGCTGGTGAGCAGATTGAGCAGGTGCACTTGTTCAAGTACCTTGGAGTCACCATTGATGACTCTCTCACTTATGCACACCACATAGACTCCTTTGTCAGAGTGGTAAACACTAAGATCGGGGTCCTCTATAGGCATAAGAAATCCCTCACCCCAGAAGCACTCCAAATCTCAGTCTCCAGCTCCATACTCTCCACGATAGACTACAGGCTGGTGGTCTATGGAGCTGCTACTGATACAGTGCTCAAAAGGGTCCAAATTGCATTCAATAAGGCATGCCGCCTCACCCTGTATGCAGATCACTACACTCATACTTGCACCCTGTATGAGCGTACAAACTGGCTTAACCTAAAAGACAGGATCAAATACCAAACTTGCCTCATGGGAAAGAAGGCACTCCTCAGAAAACCCCACCCTGTACAGGAAACCTGCTCGAGGCTTCTCTCTCAACACACATCACCAGACAGAGGAAAAATGGAGCACTGTCCATACCATTCCGCCAAACCTCACTAGGGCAGCGCGTTTTCTCCTATCGGGCCCCCCTCTGGAAAAATGAACTCCCGCTGAAATCACAAACAAATAACAGCCTGTCTCAGTTCAAAGCAGGCCTCAAACAGCACCTAATGTCTAGCTCAAAATGCACCTGCTTCTCAGGCCCCACTTGATAGACAGGCCTACCCCCAAGATTGCACCCAGCAGGGCTACCTAGAGAACCCTGCCTCCATTCCAGCCTAGCCAAGGGCTTAAGTAAGCTATCAGCTCTCTTTAAACGCACTTGGTACTAAACGCACTTTGTACTGCCCCTTCCTAACCTCTCCCCACATACACCATACACGACAAAGCCCTCTGGAGCTGCCCCCCCCCCCGTTTCACTATCCCCCACCGCTTGCTCTCTGTAGTAGGTTCAAAACCAGTTCCCTTGTTTCACTGTCACCCAGCCTCGCCATCTGGAATAGCATTAAACCCTATGCAGTTACTCTGCCACAGTCTATCAACGGATTTGGAGGTTTCGGTGTGCTACCTAGGGCAACAAATTAGAAATAGCTTAGTATTCGATTACAACTGCTCTGTTTTTTCTCCTATTTGTCTAATTGTCATGTAATCGCTCTTTAATGCCTAATGATCAGGCCTCTGTAACAACTGAATACGTGTATTGTCTTATTGTCCACCCTGACATGGAACCTTTGTAAAAGAGCTCACGCTCAAAGGTCTTTCCGAAATACTAATTAAATTAAATTAAAAATTAAAAAATATTGCCCAGAGCATGCAAACACAAGTATTTATGCTATAGATGATAAAGCAGATGGAGCCAATGGTGATACCTGGCTGACATGGCAGTGGACTCACTAAAGATCAATGCCAGGATGGAAGCCATGGCAAACACAGCGAGAAGGTCACTATAACTAAAACTCTGGGAGGCCGATAACGACTCTAAACAGCTTTTGCAAAAACTACCCTTCAAAGGAGGAAAACTTTTTGGTGAAGAGCTTGAACAATTTCTAAAGGTGAAGGAAGAAGAAAAGAACCTCAGCACGGAGAAACAGCAGCAATCCAGCTGCCTATCATCATCTAGGAACATAAATGTTTGAAGCAACAGAAATTTTTAAGACTACTGTTAACAATAGAAACTACAACAGGGAGGAGGTTTCAGATCTTCCTATAACCACCAACAGCAGCAGCTTCGGGAGGTTGCTTCAATACCAGCAACTTCAAGAGCAACAAGCAGTCCTCACAATCTAGTCAATCTACTGAACCCCAGGGGGTTGACTCCAACTATTCGGACAGCAGTGGAAATCAACTACATCAGTCAAGTGGGTACTGAAGATTGTCTCTCAGGGCTATGCAACAGAGTTCTCAGAAAAACCAGCAACACACAGGTTGGTACTCTTGCCAGTTTCCTAAAAAAATGGCAACTCCACAACAAGTTCAAGATGTTCTCAGGTCACTAATGGCAAGCAAAGCAATAGCAGAAGTCTGAGAGGATCAAGGAGGAAAAGCGGTCTAACTCAATCTTCTTTATGGTCCCCAAAAAGATGGGAGACTTACGCCCAGTGCTAGACTTAGAAGTTCTTAAATCAGTTCATCCAAAGAAATTCAAAATGGAGACAATAAGAACACCACTTAGAGCAATAAGGAAAGAGAATTCCCTCACATCAATAGACATGAAGAATGTATACTGTATCTTCATATAGCGACCATCTTGGTGGATCTGGCAGTGCATCGGTGAGAAGAATGAAAACATGTCCCATACCTGGATGACTGGCTAACAGGGACAATGTCCAGGCTCCAAGCGGAGCAGAACACCACACATTTTTTGACATGTTAAAGAACCAGGGGTCAATGATCAACTCAGAGAAGTGCACATTCCAACCCAGTCAACCGATCGAATGTCTGGGGGCACAAATAAAATACAGGATTCATCAAACCATCGACAAAGAGACTGAACAATGTAGTTAATCAAACAAAGTCCCCAGTGAACTCAAGGATGATCACATTGGCTCTAGTATGCCAGTTCCTGGGGACGATAGCCTCCTCCATTGACCTGGTGCCTTAGTGGTGGAGAATGAGACCATTGCAAACCCTAGAAATCTGAAAGACAATGACCTTGAGGCAGAGGGGACACTTCTACTAACAGCCCGGCATAACCTGAAACAGTGGATGGAAAGAAGAAACTTAGAAAAAGGGGTACCTCTCAAACAAGAACATGAGGTAATAACACACACAGACACCAGACTAACAGGTGGGAGGGCCTCAATGGGACAACAGACAACTCAAGGCCACTGGTTAAAACTGGAGGTGAGACTGTCAATCAATGTCCTCAAAATGAGAGCAGTATTCAATGCTCTATGCCAGTTTCAAGAGTTGAGAAAGACAAAGTCAATTCTAACAAGATAGGACAGCATGTCTACAATTTCCTATATAGCAAAGCAAGGGGGCATAAGGAGCAAGAACATGTAGACAGAGGCAGTGAAGGTCCTAAACTGGGCCCAGGAGATCCTCCAATATATTACAGTCATCCACCTGGCAGGCAAACTCAACACCACGGTGGACTGGCAGAGTTGCCAGCAAATCCACCCAGGGGAATGGTAAATGCATCATCAATTATTCAGTTGAATAAACAACAGGTTGGGGGCCAGCACAGATAGATCTCATGGTGGCATCCAAGAACACTCATGTTCAAAGATTTTACTTGAGGTACAAGGACAACAGCTGCTGCAGAAAAGATGCTCTCTCACAGGAAGGGTTGTTCCACAAGGCATATGCATTCTCACCAGTTCCAGTGATCCCGTAAGTCTTCTGCAAGATCTGCCAGACAAGGTCAACAGTCATTCTTATAATGCCTTATTGGTGTTACTTAGTGCCTGTGATTTGCAACAGTGGTGTCCATGGCACTGGACCACTGGATTCTGCCCTACAGAGAACCAGGGACCAACTCGTCATCCCAACCCATGGAATCTCAGATTAACAGATTGGCTCATGAGAGGGGTGAACTGTTAAAGGCAGGATGCCATCCTTCAGTGATTGACACATTCCTATAGTCTAGGAGATCCTTCACAACAGGCACACATTAGAGACCTTGGGGGTGTTCTCAAAATGGTGTACACAGCACATCGACCCAGATGGGGCCAACATTCCTCAAATTATACTGTTTCTACCACATGGCTTACAAAAGAAGCTGTCACCTTCCCCATGAAGAATACAATTGTCAGCCTTAATAGCAGCCTGGGGGCTTATTGACAATATGCCGCCAGGATCCCACCCAGACGTGATGCAGTTCTTATGGGCAGCAGCTCAACTCAAACCCAGAACAAGATAAATTACTGCCCCTGGGACCTCAATCTGGTTCTAAACGCACTGACAAAGGCACCATTGGAACCAATGGATCAGGTGGAAATTTAATGGATAACTCTCAAAGCAATTTTCTTGTCTGCTACTTGCTCAGCCAGGAGAATAAGCAAGCATAATACATTTTCCTACAAACAACCTTTTCTCCTATTCTTTCATGACTGAGTCACCCTCAAAACAGTGCCATCCTTCATCCCCAAAATCACTTCTGCCTTTCACGATAATCAGGTCACTGAGCTTCTCTCTCTAGAGAACACTTCCTTAGCTTCTCAAGACATGGAATTACTCACACTGGGCATTCCCAGAGTGCTGAAGAATGTACCTTAACAGGACTAAGAAACAGAGAAGAACTGACAGGTTATTCACCATCATGAAAGGGCACAAGAAAGGACTAGCAATGCCTACTAGTCTACAAGCACCTCACGGTTAAAGAGGACTATTACAGAGGCATACAAGGCACTACCACAATCCTGCCTCAAGATTTTAGAGCCCATTGTACAAGGGAAGTGACTACTTTGTGGGCAGAAGGAAATCAGGCATGTAGACAAGAGATATGTGCAGCCCCCACATGGCTGACCATCCATTCTTTCATCGAACATTACAGACTGGACACGTTTGCATCACCGAGAATCTCTTTTGGACAGTCGGTGCTTCTTGCTGCTACATTACCTGATTCTACTCACGATCAGCCTCCCCCACCCTGACAGCTCAACCACCGCTTTCCAGTACCCATAAGGCAATGGTTTGGGAGTGCTGTAGAGACTGCGACCCAAAATGGAAGTTTATTCGCCTAAAGGTGATTGTTTGAGCACATCTCTACTGCACTCCATGGCCCACCTGTGACACAGACTAATCTTTTTTTTTTTATTGTGCTTTTTTCGGTGGCCCAGCACCTCGGCCCTGTTACAGACCTTGACTTCCACCTCCACATATGACCACGACCCTCCGATACCCCCTGGCTTGCCCCCCCAGGTGGAGGTTTGAGGCACTGACCCCCCAACAGTGCTGCAATGATGGGACTAGGTCGGTGGGCCAGCCTGGAGGCTAATTGAAGCCAAGGCAGGCTTCATCAAGGGCAGCCAGCAGTGAGTATTTTTTCTCTGTTTTTCTTTAGGGTGCGGGGACGTGCAATGACGTCCTGTGTCCATCCTACCCCTGGAGCACTCTAATGCCAGTCACTGTGGTACCCCAGCCTTATGCAGGAGTCCGTCAAGCACTAGAACTCCCCGGAGAAAAGAACAGTCAAAGGATGCTTCGTCCTTCTCCTCTAGCCAGTGCCCTTCTGATCTAACCGGGTCCGCTCTCAACCCGGTCAGCCAGTGTCACAAGTTGAAATCCAACTGCTGTGCCGACGGGCCGGCTGACACAAACTAATCTTGATCAGACCCAGGCTGGTGATGTATGCTGAATGCTTAATGCCTTCATGTTGAATGCAGGCGAAGGTCCTTCCGTGTTTAAGACTATCAAATAAAGTAGAATAGTCGTAACACCTCTCATCTCTAGAGCATTGTTTTCTCTGGGTTCATTATTCACTATTGATGTCAGTGTACGTAACTAGTGTTAACCCTCAGCTGACTTATGTTACAGCTTTGGAAGCCACTGAAACTGAGATACCTGGGATGGCTCGGGGCAAGGCGGCAACTGATTTCATTTAAAGTCACATGTGCGTGGAGCAGCCGATCAGGTGGACAAAACCCACGAGGTAATAGTTTGGGAGTGCTACAGAGGTGTGCTCTCACAATCCCCTTTACCAGGTGAGTAAACTTCCATTTGCGTGCCTGAAGTGCTGTAGCTAGGAAAATAAAATTTGTAAGCTGGAACCCTCCTTCTCTCTACTTTGCCACGCCCAGTACTTTACCCTGTGTTGTACTTCAGAAAGTACAAAGCAAATTCAAAAATAATTACTGAAGTACCTCCTTTTATGCATTTAGTATTCTGTTTAATTCAAACAGAACACAACAATCCTATTATAATATAAATAGGGTTGGGTTTCAGGTTGCAGAACAACCATAATTGGCAGAAAGGACCAAGAGTGTTGCCCCTTCCAAAATAGACTTGTAAGCCATTGGCACTTGGCATATATGTTCCTATACTCATGAGTGCTGGTTTCCATTGTAAACTACTGCATATAGGAAACAGACATATCATTGGCATGCAAAGTGTTTTTGAATAGAAGCCTTAGATACTTTTGTTTAGTGCAGGAATATTTATATTACTGGTACTAATGTATTTGTGAAGGTAACACATTAAAGTGGTTAGTGCACAGGTTTGGGACCCAAAAGACTCAAGTTTCAAATCCCACCAGTGCTAGTGATATGCTCTGTGACCCTGAGCAAGGCACTTAAAGTAGCAGTGCAACAAAACAGTTTCCCCCCCCAAATATTAGATTCCAGTAACAGTTAATAAAAATACCAACATATCTGTTAAATCCTATGAAAGAAAACTGCGAAACCTTTACAGTGTTATCTGCTTTCTTGTGTGCTTCCAATACTGCGTGCTACCTATTTTATTTATTTATTGAGATCTTGGATTAACACCTTATTAACACTTTATTATAATATACATAAGGGTTGGGTTTCAGGAAGAAGCACAACTGGCAGAAAGGATCAAGAGTGTTGCCCCTTCCAAAATAAACATATACTCATATACTGAATTATTTTCTTTCTTTATTTTCTTCATTCTAACCCTTGCCAGGTCTCCAATGCTTTATTAAGCCAAAAAACGTGGCTATTTGTTTTCTTGAGAAAACAACTTAAAACATTTTAATCAATACTTAAATTCTGGCAGAAATGGAAAATCATACAAGCAAATGAAATGGGAAGGTGCCGGTAATCTTTAATGGTTTAGAAATGTTCGGGTATGCAAGCCTAGGTGCACGGCAGTAGTGCTGCTGCTCACTGCACTGATGACCCGAGTTTGGAGATATGCTGGGAGTGCAGGGGCCGGGATGGGGAGAGAACACTCTGCTCCTCCTCTGAGGTGTGAGGGCTGTGGGCTCCACAATGCTACTAATGCCTGGGGATCCTCCGGTGACACTTCAGCTGGCAGTCACTCAAAGTTGGCAGAAGCACGCATTCTTTCACATGCCCTAGAGTCCTTGCTGATGATATCCAGGAGGGAGGACCTGGGGAACAATGGAGGAAAAACACCCAACCACAGCAAGATGAGGACAGGCACTTCATAGGCCCCACACTGCCGACCAAGGTACCGGCCTCCCTAGATCCAGACCCTGAGGGGCCTGTCAAGAAGTCCCCTGTTGAGGGAGGGGTGAGCCAAGAGGAATGATGTGAGGCAAGACCTGGAGATGGCGGGTGTTGGATCTTTGGGGGGGGGCAATCTAAAGGTGGCATATCAGAAGTCAGATGGATAAACACAGAATGAAATAAAAAAGGAAGGGTCAAATCTCTTCCAACTTCGCTGCACTGCTACTTGAACCTCACTGTGCTTCAATCTCTCCCAGCAGTAGCTGGCAAAAAGCAACATTTCATGGAAACTACAGATGCGGCCAGCACCAAGCTGGATTTTGGTGCACTGGGTGAAGCGGCAGATTGTGGCAGAAATTGTCAGACAGCGATTTCCTTTTGTTCTGGTAATTGCCCGCCACGTCACCCATGACCCGGTCTGCCATAACGTACTGTGCTAGAATCCAACCTGATGCTGGTCTCAGCTGGACATACTACTTCTCAACTGGGCCATCCTGAGTAACTTCAATCCATGCTAACTTTATTTATATAGCACCCATCCAACAAGGTCTGAGAGCACAGCACAGTATAAAATCATAACATGCATACACAAAATTACAGTCACTCCAGAACAAATATATGCACATATAGTACACAGATGTAATATTAAAACACAAGCATAGTTGAACAATATCATGTAAATAAACAGTTTCATGGAACCATTAAAATACAATGGGCTCAAGTCTTAAATTGTGACAAAGATAAAAACAAAGACAACGACATTGTTGTAGAATAGAACTATGCCATGTTAAATAGTTACTGTCATACTGAGGATCAACAAAATGCTAATTGAGAAGCATAGCCAAGGGATGAAGATACAAAACACTATACTCTTAAAATTAGGAACAGTAAACCATTTGCTTCGGACAACCTACAGTTTTTAAAAGTACATAACTTGTGGAGAAAACACTGATATTCTTGATAAAGCAGTAGACTGAAGAGGAAAACCTTCAACTGATTAAGGCAAAACTGGCCCAGTGGCACTGAGGGCTGAGGTGCTATGCTTTACCTCATGCTACACCGGCGACCCGGGTTCGGGAATGACCTCGGGTCATCAGGGTGCCAGCAGGGGGTGGGGCAGTGGGATTGGGGCGCCTAATGGCAGCTCTCCTCTCCAGGGGTGGTCATTGCCCCGTAGTTCTGCTGCCACGGGTGGAGGTCTGGTGGCGAGGCGTAGGTGGGAGGGGGTGGCAAGCCGGGAGGGCATCTTGGAACATGGCGTGCACGTGCCTCCACACACGCACGTGCGCACCCGAGAAGGGGCAGGGTGAAAACTGGGGGATGAAGCACTAAAATGATGAAGGCAACTGAAAAGAGATAAGTTTTCAGCAGGGACTCAAATCAGGAAAGAGAATAAGTAGATTCTATTTCAGAGAGATCATTTCATACCACTGAAATATAGCAGGAGAAAGCCTGACTATCAACTGTGGATGAGCAAGTAGTATGGATGCAAAGGAAGATTTCTGCTGTAAGAGAAAAGGGGACATGCAAGGACATGGGACTATCAGATTAGTATGGTGAGCAGGGGCCTGACCATGGAGGGATCTCAGTGTTACAAAATCAACCTTGTACTGAATGCACTGTGGGACTAAGAGGCAGTGCAGGATAAGGATGATGGGAGTAATGTGCCCACTTACACCTCCCCACAAGGAGACAAGTTGCAGAATCAGTATGTAATGTTCACTAATGAGGGAGGGCAGGCTGATGAGCAGGAAGTTGCAGTAGTTAATAAGCAGGCAATAAGATACAACAGGGTGTGTAATAATGGGCCAATAATTGCATGCCTTGGCGTGCTGTTAGACTGAAACACACCCAAGAAGTGCAATTATTGGCCTTAATTATATATCCCTGCCAATGTCTTACTTCACTTACAAAATGGCTTGAAAAGAAGAGAAGCACATGCAAAAATGCACCCATACAATATGCTGAATAATTACATACTCGTGTGACTTGTTCCCGCCAATTAGGGGTGTTGTGCAGCTACTGAGGGTATGAGACAAGACCTGATTTGGGAGATGTTTCAGAGATGACAAAAGAAGTTGCATTATTATGTAAGGCCTGATATGGTCTAATATAACTAACTGTGTGAACACAGTACACATGTTTAATTCTATCACAAAATGAGAGTAAAAGCCAGTCAGAACACTGGGATACAGAGGATTTATGAGATGATCACCTCACCATATCACAGATTACAATAAACATTTCAGCCAATCAAAGGAAATCATGTCACAGAAAATCATGTCAGCAAGCCCATCCTGTCTCAGTGATCTGACTGGCTATCATCTTTAGCATACACAGAACTGTACCACAAATTATGTTAACTAGCACAGCGGCAACACTATTTGTAAACTTCTGCCAAGACACCCACGCGCAATGGACATCTGAATAAAGAAAGTAAGCGTTCAACATATTCAGCGGTCAGTGGGTGAAAGGTTTGTATCTTTATTAATTTGGTGTCATTTCAACCGTTGGAGATCGTTCTGACTATGTGGCTTTAAAATGTTCTCAATGACACGTTGCATATTCAGTATCTGTTTGCTAGTCAAATGTTGTAATTCTCATCCGAAGCCATGACCTGAAGTTCCGGTGCTATCAGTGCTGTCACTCTCCTGCTTGTCAATAAAACCATGAGTCTTTACTTCTGGATTTGAGTACACAATTTTCCTGACAGAGTGCAGGTTATCTGTGTTTTTTGTACTATTTGTATGTTCCAAAAACAGCTGAGAACCTGGGGATGGCTATATTTAAAGGAGTGTTCATTTAATTATTTCAAATCTAAAATAAATGCTAAAACAGTCAACACGGGGAAAGAGGCACATTTACCAAGACGGGGGAAAGTGCAATGCAAAATAGAACAGCAAGGTATGGGTGCAAATGTTTCCCTGGAATATACACTGCTGATTTAAGGCATCAGTGCATGTGATGGTGAACGTTTTGACCTATACCTTCTTATTCTGTTTTATAGTACCCCCCTTCTCCTAAATTATTAACGTACCCTTTTCCCCTTTTTTGAGTCAGCTTTAGAACATTTTTTAAACATCTGAAATAAAAAGAGAAATACATCTTTTAATATGACTAGCCCAAGTTTTTTCATAATTCTTTTCTGCAGTTTTTGAGCACATGGCCGCAAGATGAGTGAGCGGTGCCAGCTTAATCCTAATTCATTTTAATCACAAGAAGCGTGATGCTAAACAGTGGGGCCCAGATATTCAAAAGGGTTGCGCCCCAGCGTGATATTCAAATGGGAATTGTGCCTGGCACAAATCCCGATGCGCCAAAGCGCATCAGTAATGTATGTGGTGCAGGGGGGGCGTGCCCATGCATACTCTGCACAACCTGATATTCAGCCTGGGATGTGCTGAGTCCATGCATGCACAACCCCTACTTGCACCGCACAAAGTTGATCCCCAAAAAGGAACAACAGCTGCCCACCCACAGGTGACCTGCCGTATTGCATGGCACAACACGGCAGCTGCCACCTGTGGGTGGCCACCCGAGCTCCGGCTGCACCTCTGTGGCAGCAGCACCCCCCATGCCCAATCGTGGGCATCTGTTCAAATAATCACATCCAATATCCCTGGTGGTCCAGTGGACCACTGTCAGCCCGATTGTGGGCTTAAGTATAAGTAAAATGATTTCCAATATCCCTGGTGGTCCAGAGGACCACTGTCAACCCGATCGCAGGATTAAGTATAAATAATATGATTTCTTATATCCCCGGTGGTTCAGTGGACCGCTGTCAGCCCGACCGTGGGCTTAAGTATAAATAATATGATTTCCTATATCCCTGGTGGTCCAGTGCACTGCTATCAGCCCGATCGTGGGCTTTTGTAATAAAAAAGAATTACATCCAATATCCCTGGTGGTCTAGCAGTACCCCACCTGCCCACTGAGCCCCACCACCCTGCTCCCCCCCCCGGTCAGCAGCACCCACCCACCTGCCGCCCGCCACCCACCGACTGACACTGTAGTAGGTTGTATGCCCATTGGTCCACAGTGTGAACCAATGGGCCGCAGCCCGCACCGCATTTACACATTCCAGATATGTGAATGGGGCCATAATGACATGCAATGGCCCCATTTGCACCTTGCATACTTTATGGCCCTGCCCATCTGCAGCACTTTTGAATATCGCGGGCTGCTGGGCATAGCACAACGAATCTCGTACCAGCGCATCCCCTGCTCCACTCTGGCCACTTGCGCTGGCACAGTGCCACTGCGCCATGCACACTGTGGGTGGCCAGGGTGCGATAGTCAACGATGCTGTGCCATGGCGCAGCTCCGTTGAATATCACCCAGTCAATGCCCCAGTGCAGCCAAGTTGTGCTGCATCCAGGCTTGCGCCACAGACTGGCGCAGTTTGAATATCTGGGCCTGGGTGTTCAAATACAGCTGAGAATATGGAGGAAAATGCTAGGGGGAACAGGCCCATTAAAGCAGCAGTGCAAGGAATTTGGGCAAGAAATTTAACCTTACTTTTTTACACTATAAAATATTCCACACCTTCCAGCTGTATCTGGTTGTAGAAGTTTCTAGTTCCACCAAAATGTGAGCATTTTATAAAATTTCTAATGTAGCTTGCTCTCAAAAGAAAAGAAAAATGATGATCACGGCTTGCTTCGAAATAACACTGTAGACATGGCAAGGGCTAGGGGCAATAAAATAAACATATGGTGCACAGCATAGGAGGTGCCTAGAAATGTTGCTCTGATTGGTGTGCTAATATTTTTATTAAATGTAGCTGAAATTAGCCTTTTGGAAAAAAAAAAACACTTTTTTGTTGCACTGCTGCTTAAAAGGAATGCCCCTCTTAAATATTTAAAAAATGCTAAAGTTAACTCACAATTGGAGGAAAAGGGTATCTTACAAGACAAGAGAAAAGGGCACTCTAAAAACAGAATAAAAACACATAGGTCAAACATTTTAGCAACAAGCACTGCTGCTTTAGTCAAAACATAAGCCTGGGGAAAAGTTTGGGGAGACTTTTCACAGATTCTTCTGCTATAATTATTCATTTGATATTATCCAGACATACAGAAACATCAAACGCAGTAGCATTCTTTACTTACAGGGCAGAAGAGCAACAAAGGAAGCCAGAACAGGACATCAGTGCATGTATCTCCGTGACCTGGGATCATAGTTTGCCATCTATGTTGTCATGTTTAGTATTAATGGAACTAATGGAACCATGCATGGGAAAGGATTTTGCATGTCATCAGGTATTTATGGATCTATTTTTCAAATTTCTTTGCACTTATCGTAAATCTTCAAAAAAAAATATGTTGCAGTTATGGTGAAAGTGAAACCGGAACAAACTTCTGTTACTACAATGCTGTTTTAAAGTAAGTACTGAAAAAAAATCTTTATTTTCAGTTTGACAGAGCCATGAGTTTAAAAAAGATAATTGTGATTTTTTTCCCCTTAAATTAAAAAAAAAAAATACAATTCTTACGATACAGTAATACAGTTTCTCATCCTTCTCTTTTCCTTGCAACGTTTTTAACTGGTAGTACACACAGATAAGCTGACAATGGTTTCAGGGAGCTTGGCAAGAAACTGCTGCAGCTACCACACTGATAAACTCAAAGGCCTCCGGCTGCAAAAGCTACTCACTTGCCTCCTACCCCTAAATCCATTATGGGGATGGCACACAATTTTTTAATACTACATTCAGTTAATTACATGCACTTCTACTCAAGCAGTAAACACAATGTTTTATTTAAACTACGTCATGTCTTATATAAAGAGACCCATTCAAGAGGGTCTGGGAAGTTTAGATACAATTCTGATTGGCTAAAAGGGATGCCAGGCTTTAAATAGCATGAAGTACCAGCTTCATGGCAGCATGGTTTTCTTTGTACACCTTGCACAGTAAATTTGTAAGTTTTCTTTGAAATCCGTTTCTCAAATTTGCAGCTCGGTCTTGTCATCTGTACCATACACCCATCCATAGCAACCTATACCCTCTGCACTAACTTGCCTTCTATGAAGTGACAACTTCTAGGAATCAAAGGAGCGAAATCAGGACAGCAGCAGTGCTTGTTCTCACAGACTAATAACGCCCTCAATTGGCCAAGAGCTGCAGGTGCTACAGAGCTGCTGCAAAGCTATCAATCCCATATGAATATTGGAATTTATGACTTTACTGCTTGTGGGAAGAAATATTTGCTGAAAGTGAATAGCAGGAAGGTAATTTCTCAGTCTTTGTATCTGTCAGACTAATCGCTTGTTATATAAACAAAGCCACTAACTTGGCAGCTTGCATATTGCTGTCTTTGCACATCTTACCACATTAATGCTACGTAAGCGATTCTCACTTCTGCAAACCTGGTGATCGCAAAACATAACCACCAGAACTTAATGGTGGAAACTCAGTGTTTGATCCAATCCCCTCCTCCACTCCAACCCTGCCAAAAACTACGCCTACAAAATTACCTTTTTCTTTCCTTTTATAATTGTCTCTCTAAACACCTCTGTAGCCACAGAGTTGTGCTGGTGGCCTCATTGGCTAAATACTGTGCTTTAATGTAAAGGAGAGCCACGCCAAGCCTCTAAGTCATTTTCCCAGTAGAAGCTAACTTTTAAATACTGGCTCCATTTATGTTATTGTCCCACTGATACAGGCTTTGCAGTTATCCCAGTGGGTGTTTTTTTATGCACACACAGGTAGTAAGAACTAGTTTAGAACTGCATGATGTAGTTTATGTACTTGCTAAGCTCTTACATTATCACAATGCATCATCAGTGTTCTACTATAGAATTCTGTGGTTGAGAGGGAGGAATTGAGAAAACAAAGAATGTGATTGGCTGAAACACATCATGTGACTGTGCAGTGAGATTTGCCTTATAGCATGCCTGTCCCAACTAAGTTTAAAATGTCCTGTTCAGACATTTATCTGCCTAAGTGAGACATGAGACCTCTCCCAAAGAGTGGAGACCCCTCCTCCCCTGCCAACTATTGCCCAATCTCTCTCCTCCCTGCCCTTGCCAAGCTCCAAGAACACCTGGTTCTCTCCCAGCTAACCCTTTCTTGATGATTCTTCCCTTTTCAGCCCATTCCAATCTAGCTTTTGGAAGAACCACTCCACTACCACCTCCCTCCTTAGGCTCACTGACTCAGTCCTCACCGGGATGGACGATGGCCTCATCACCTCTGCCATTTCTGTGGACCACACCAAGGCTTTCTACACCGTCTCCCATGCCCTGCTTCTTGACTCCCTTATGGTTGTAGGTATGTCTACTCCTGCTCAGCACTAGTCTAGAGCTTACCTCACAGGCAGAACTCAGTCAGTCAAGATCCTGCACACAATCCCCTCCCCCCCCAATCTCTACAGGAGTCCCTCAGGGCTCTGTGCTTGGCCCCATTCTCTTCTCCATTTTCCTAAATGACCTACCCTCAGTCTGCTCCCCCCATCTCCTCTATCCACATGTATGCTGATGACACCATCTTATTCACCTCCGGCAAATGCCCTATCGATGTAGCTACAATCTTTCAGCATGACTTCCACCACGTTCAGCTCTGGTTCGCCTCACATCAGTTATTCCTAAATGTCAAAAAGACTGTCTCTATGACCTTTGGCACTAGGCAGAGACTGTCTAGGCTACACCCCTTACCATCTTTCCAAATCCTTGATGGGACAAATCCTTGAGGACACCTCCTCTTTCATATATCTTGGGTCTGGCTGGACCAACACCTCAGCTTCTCTGGCCATATGGATGCCATCCTGAAAAAACTGCACCCCAAGCTTGGTGCCTTATTTAGGAACCGTAGTTGCATCCCCTCCTACGTTGTGACATGAACTAGTCCAGAAGATGATTCTCCCCATTTCTGACTAGTGTGATGTAGTCTATGGTGTCGTTCCCAAATCCTCCCTAACCAGATTGGACACTATTTCCTTCTGCCGATTTGCCCTTGATGCTCCATCTCGCATTCATCATTGTGACCTCTACCATGCCTTGTCCTTTCTTTCGCTTGCAAACAGGCTTGTCACTCACTGTGCCAAACTCTCCTCCAAATTCTGGCTCAGGGAACTTCCCGCCTACCTCTTTTGCTCTCTCTCAGCCCCCCTCTTCCCTCACACTCCTTCTGATCTGCTGACTCTCACACATTGCTGGTCCCCCATCGAACCACTCTCATCGGTCAATCAGGCTACACTTATTTCCCTAGAATTTGGAACTCCCCACCCCCCCCAAAACACGCACGCCTCCTCCTCCTCCCTTGCCTCTGCCTTACATAACTTTCTCTCCTCTAGCTGCTCCTATTTAAATACTCCCTAAATTAGTTCTCCTATGAACCTTCGTTTCTGTACACTCCATCCCAATCAAATCCTCCCTTCTCCCTGTGCCAGTTATCAAACACTCTCTCTCTTCTACTATCTCTTAACCCTCTTGCCTCTAGGTCTCCCTATCATCTACCCAAATAACTTGCCTATGCTTAGTTCTGCCCCCTGGCAGGGTTCTCAGCATCCTGGAGTGTATAACATGGGGCAAGCCTTTCTCTTCCCCCTTCCATCTCCGCCATCCTCTTCCCTGGTTCTGGCCTTATTCCTGTACTCTGGCAGGGTTCTCAGCATCTTGGAGAGGCCTAGATGTTAGGCAAACTTCCTTCCTTCCCTCTCCCGCTACAACCACACACCCACCCACTTAACTACACACCCCTACCCAACCTTACTTCTCCAACATTCCCCTGCCCTTTACCCTCTCTCTCCCCTTCCCCCTTCTCTTCCCTTTTCTAGATGCCTCGCACTGCCCCTTGCAGGGTTCTCTGCAGCCCGGTGGGGTTTAGCCTTGGCATGTCTCGTTCTCCCCTGACCAAATTCTCCCTCCTCCCACTTCCCCCCACCCCTCCTCCCTACCACACCACTTAACTCTAGTATTGACTCACTGCACTAATAAATGCACTTTATTTGCTCTGTCTGGGTTGCTTCTATGCAAGACAATCCTCAGCCACACTGTATCAAATGCTGCATAATCCCACAGAAATGTAACTGTATATTATCCTAGTAATGCAGTTGAATACGTC
Source organism: Neoceratodus forsteri (assembly GCA_016271365.2). Lineage (NCBI taxonomy): Eukaryota > Metazoa > Chordata > Ceratodontiformes > Ceratodontidae > Neoceratodus > Neoceratodus forsteri. Next base: position 1,500,107,797 of record CM057450.1, on the reverse strand, counting down.
CTTCTTCAAATGTAATTGCAAGTATATATTAAATGTAAATGTTTGTAAAATCCTCAGTCATGTTGTATGGCAACTGTGCTTTTCTACAAACTTAACTGTTCATTCTACAAACGTAACTGAATGTGTATTCCACTGTCTTGTTAAATGTCCCCTGCATGTTTAATATTTCATCCATATGTAAACCCCCCAGGTTGCACCAAGAGATGAGTAATTTGTTGTTCAGCGTGCCTTTCTGGTGAAACATTTCAATAAATAAAAAAGATGTATAAGCAAAACCCATTCAAAGGTTTACAGTAAAACAGACATTACCACACTTCTTGAGGGGGGTTGAAAGCAGCCAGCTGCATCACATGCTTCACAATCTCTCTGGTGAATGCAGTAAGATAACTGCACATCCTGTTGTGGATTATATACGCAACATATGCATGCCTATATACATACACACGGGTCCCGACTCATACCTTGTGACCACACCTCCCCTTCCACTGTGTGCTCCCACCCTGATTTGCTTTGATGCCCCTCCCCAACACTTATGCACCGCAACTGGGATTGCTTCACTGCTCCTGCCTTAGTGTAGTTTTATCTACCTTATGCACCTCATGCTTTTTTAACAGAATGTTGGTATGTGCATCTGTAATGTATTGCACTTTGCTCCTATGCTGATGCACTCTATTGCTTGTCAGCTGCTTAATGATTTATTCTGTTTATGTATTTCTTGTTCTTTTGCCTATTATATTTTCTACCTGCCCCTTCTCCCAAGGTGCAACTGGAAATGAGCTGCTAACAGTTCAGTATGACTTTCCTTTTTCTTAAATTCTTTCTCCCCCTACACCCCTGGCTGGCCCTCCCTCCTGCCGATCCTCCCAGCCCTGTCACCTGGCTTCTCCCTGCTCTTACCTCTCCCTGAGTCCCCCACTGCTTGCCCTCCATGGCAAGGTGGTGGGGAGTCAGGGACTTCAGAGGTCAGTGATCCAGGGTGTTTTCTGTCTTCCTGTTTCCCTTTGTTGTGCTGTTCCGCCCCTCACTGTAGGGATCCCGGCATTTGGGACATCTGTGATGTAGGCGTGCATCAACACACTTACGCAATACACAACGCATCCCTCCCATCCACCCTGCCACCCACAAGTCTATACATGGCAGTGCTGCAGCAGTACTCTCCCCTCCCCCCGGAAATAGAAAGTCTCCTTCTGCCCTGCCCCTGCAGACCCAGGATCATTCCTACTGGCATCATGAGTGGTACTGCTACCACTGCACTGGCAGGTCGGCTCCAGTATGCCTTTCCTGGTTAAACGTGATCAATACACATAGTTTAAACACTGCCTGACTAGCAGACATTCTACTGGGAAGTTTTTCTAAAAGCCACCACAAATATTTCTAAATGAAAAGATTTTTATCTGCTTATGAAACAAATTTGTAGTTACCCGCTTCTCCTGCATTTGCCTCTTATACAGCACCTTAAACTTGTGATGGCTTGCTCAACATAATTTGACTTGCTCTGTATCTGCCAAAAGTGTCTTCAAGTCAGTGCAAACAGTACTGTAATTACAACAGCAAATAAAAAAGGCTCCTTTATTTAGTATGCTAATTCTGCTCCGAGAACAGCCATATCCAAAACAAATCAAAAAAAGAATGAAAAAATTAGTTCTTATTTTAGGTATTAAAACATCATAACTAGGCACAAAATAATTGTACATAGGAGGCAGTATAGTGTAGTGGTTAAGGGCACTGAGCTGCAAACCTGGAGATCCGGGTTTGAATCCCGTCACCACCCACTTGCATACTGTGTGACCCTGAGCAAGTCACTTAACTTACTTGTGCTCCCAGGTCACACCTAGAAACAAACTCTAGCATAGTGTGCTTTTCCTGGTTAAACAATTCCCCTCCCCCCACCTCCCCTTAAAGTGTGCGGAAGTGGTGATCTTTCTAAATGTGATAATGAAAGACTACATCTTGCTAAAATACTGCATGCACACTGTTATAAAATGCAGTGCATCTTGTGATGTAAACATTCTTATTTTTAGTTAACCTTCAACACACCTCCGGCAACATTCACTTTCAAGTGCTTTAATTGTAACTGCCTAATGTTAACTGAATAATTAACAGGCCTGATAAGCAGTTGCCACTGCAGCAATTACGAACCATCACGCTCTCACAGCAGTGTCACTGTAACCCGTGTTTACTCAATTTTCACAGCTGCAGGTAAAGCAGTCATTATGCTGGTAACAATGATGGGTACATAGCCCAAAAAAACAGAAGGACAAAACTACAGTGTAAACAATGTTACTTTTGGTAGAGTTATAAGAAAACTGTTTCCCCCCTTTCTTTCAAAATTGAAAGTGCAAGAGTTAAGGGATTTTAATTAACCACATTTCTGTTAAAGCCAACATACTATGTGTTGAATCATGGCCCATCATGGCACGCCTGTTCTACCTGGCATTTAGCCCAAAGAGCTGTGACATTTTCACTGCTTCGAGGTAGGATTAAGCGTATTCAATCTCATCATCATAAACGTGTGAAAAGAAAATAAATAAATTGAAGGTCAAATTCCTCTGTTGTTCTTGCTAAACATAATTACAGAAAAAAAAGGCACGTTCGCTTCTGAATTAATCGTGCAACCTTTCTTGACCCAAATAATTTTTTTTCAAAACTCTTTTCCCCAAGTCAGATATTCTGGCAGTCAGCAACACACGTCCCATAAACAGAAAAAAAAATCATAATCTCTAATACAACAATGTACCTGGCAAGAAATAGTGATGTTATAATATTAATACACTACTTGAAACGTTGGCTCCTGTTTCAATCTTTTGGTATGAATGAGTAATCTGTACTATGAGGACTGGCACAGAATCATTGCTCTTACAGTTAAAACAGAGACCAAGTCGTTACATTCAGTTCTTCATTCACATTAGCCAATAGGTTCTCTAAAATATTTTTTAAGAAGCACCAGCTTCAACAATGCCACAATTTAAAACAAAAACCCACACGGTTAAAAACTGTTAAATCAAAATGATAATGAAGGAATACAAAACTCTGAAGTATCATAAACCACACAGGAAAACTATTTTTTTTAAACCAATATACTATAATCTTATATTAAACTGAAAGATGCAATAAGCAGTGTCAGTGGCTCAGTAGGTAGAAGTCTCCTCTGGGGACATCAGATGGGTGGGTGCCAGCCAACTAGGTACTTGAGGTACCACCTACACTGACATCAGTGCAGCACGAGGAGGGTGCTGCAAATCTGAGGTGCCATCCTTCAAAGAGGAGATGTTAAATCAAAGTCCCTTCTGCCCATCTCTGGTCACTGTCACGCAAGGTTGAAATTAAAGACCCCATGGCACTTATTGATGAAGAATAGGAGGGTTCCCCCAGTGTCACAGCCAGCACTCCCCAATCAATAAAACAGGTCCAGGTAACCCACCCCCAGGACATACCAGGAAGCCAGCTATCACAGTTTACTGTGCCTTTCCTGGTCAAAAAATTGTAACTAAATAAGGTGTTCATTGTAAAATAAGTAAACAATTACATTATTTTTGCTTAACGTTAATTTTTGTACAAACCCCAGGTATTTTTCAGCCTTACCATCGAAATGTACCTATGCCTTGTGATACAGGAACACACTGATAACAAGGCTAAAATGGCAAGTTTCTATGCCACTCTAGCCTCAGCAACCAAAATTAAAAGTGTACATGCATCAGAGCAGGCACAGATAAATGGCAATGGAAAATATATAACAAATAATCCACACTACATGTACAAACATGGTTATGATGGCATCTTGGGATTCTGGTGACAAATATAAACCACTTGTGCTGTGCACTCATGGTATATAAATGCCACCAGAGCCAATCAATGTCAGTACAGCTTTATTAGGTACAGTACACAGGGGTGGGATATTCAGAATGCACCAGGCTGTGGGCCAAGCTGGGCAGCGCAATGGGATTGCCAGGGCGCAGAGTGATATTCAACAGTGCTGCACCATGGCTCAGCACCGTTGAATATCGCTCCGGAGCCACCGCACTGTGCATGGGGCATTGGCACTGCACCAGCGCAAGTGGCAGAAGGAGGGAGGGCTTAGCACAAATGCCGTTGCACTAGGCGCATCAACCGTGATATTCAAAAGCACACATGCAAATGGGGCCATAATGCATGCAAGGTGCAAATACGGCCATTTGCATGTCATTATGACCCCATTTGTATGCAGGTGCACCGATCCCCGGTGACCTACGCCTGGTGCCCTGCCAGGCTGCAGCCGGCCAGACCGACGCCTCCTGCACAAGTGGCAAAGTGCCCCACTGCCTGATCGCAGGCATAGGGATTGAAAATGACAGTCCCATATCATGTGGGCCGCTCCCAGCCCGATCGCAAGCATATGTAATAAAATAAAACGTCCAGTATCCCTGGTGATCCAGTGAACGCATCAGCCCAATCGCGGGCGTAAGTTTTATAATAAACACACCAATCCATCCCTGGTGGTCAGCAGTACCCCTCCCACCTGCCCACTGAGCTCCAGCACCCGCTCCCCCTCCGGCTCACTGGCGGGCGGCAGCTCCCCACCCTGCACCCGCCCGACTAACACCGTATGGTAGGGCTGTCGCCCACTGGCAGCATGGCCCAATGGGCATACAGCCCTATGGTATGCAGTTAGTCGGGTGGGCAGGGGGCGGCTGGCGGTGGGGAGCTGCCGCCCGCTGACCGGGGAGCGCCGGAGTTGGGGCTCAGTGGGCGGTGGGGAGGGGTACCACTGGCCCACCAGGATGGACTGGTGTGCTCTTTTGAAAATACGCCCACGATCGGGCTGGACGCGGTCCACTGGACCACCAGGGATACTGGACTTTTTATTTCATTACATATGCCTACGATCGGGCTGGGAGCAGTCCACTGGATCACCAGTGATACTGGACCTTTTATTTTATTACATATGACTGCGATCGGGCACTGGGGGGGGGCGCTACCACGAAGGTGCCACCAGAGCTCGGGAGGCCACCCAGAGCAGGCAGCTGCCGTGTTGCACCCTGCAATACGGCAGCTCACCTGGGGCCAGCTGTTGCTCCTTTTTTTTTCTGGCTCAACTGTGTGCAGTGCAAGAAGGGGTTGCACCTGCATGGGCTCAGCACATCCTGGGCTGAATATCGGGATGTGTGAACATGCATGGCTACGCCCCTTGCACCGCACATTACTAATGCGCTCCGCACATCGACGTTGCAGCATCCCCCTTGAATATCGTGCCGGTGCATCAGTGGGTCGCGCATGGCACAACAGTGTTGTGCCATGCGCATCTCTTCTGAATATCCCACCATGGGTGTACTTTATTCCTATTGGAATACCATACCTGTTTCTGTCCCTAATCCCAATTTCCCCTTTTCACTCCCCTTCCCCTATTTCACGCCTTATCTCCTCTCTTTTCTCCCCCTCCCATTCTCCCTTTTACGGGACTGTCAGGAGTTACCTCTTCTCCCCAGTGGAGTATTTTCTACTTCCTGGATCAGAATGCACTATTATTGTTCCTGCATTAAAGCCAACTATTTGCTCATCATCACCACCACATTTTCCCTACTGATATTTATTGTCTGCTGTATAAATAATGATTGCCATGTTAGTTTATTGTTTTGATGTTGCTGCAATTCTGTTTTGACCTACACATTCCCTGACCCCAGACCTCATCTGAAATTAACTATTCAGACGCTTTACTCTTTCTGGAGCAATATTTTCAAACATTTACATACAAATGTAACTGCATAAATCACACTGTGGTGAACACAGTCATCACAGAAACTGTCAAAACCAACAGTTCCCATTCATGTACACAAGACTGGACTGACTCATCTTGTCAAAAGGGTAAACAGGGAGGAGAGGAAGCACTGCGGGTAAATTTGGAAACAGGCAATGGCACCACAATCCGCACAGGGGTTGTATACAGACCCCCTTCTCAGGGGGAAGAAATGGACAAGGAAATGATAGAAAGTATACTTAGAACGGCAGAAAAAGGGGAGATATTGCTGATGGGTGATCTGAATATGCCAGATGTTAACTGGAGTGCAGTTGCAGCAGCCACTTCAAAGAGTGGAGTTATTCTAGACGCCCTACAGGGGGCATGCCTTAGACAACTAGTATTGGAGCCCACTCGAGAGGGAGCAATATTAGACCTGATTCTCTCAAATGGAGATGGAGAGGGATCACAGATGTAGAAGTGGGTAGCCATCTGGGAACTAGCGACCATCGAACAGTATGGTTCTAATAAACACAGCAATAGAGTCAAGCCATACAAAGGCAAAAGTACTGGACTTTAGGAGGGCTGACTTTGCTAAAATGGGTGAGTGCCTAAGGAATGCACTAGCAAATGGGCAGGAAGGAGGGGTGGAAGAACAATGGGGAATAATAAAACTGCCATCACAGAGGTAACGAGCCTTGTGTGAAGCAAATAAACAAAACAAACGATGTAAGAAACCACTGTGGTTCTCAAAGGAAGTGGCAGTGAAGGTTCAAGAGAAAAAAGCATTCAGAAAGTACAAGGAATCATGAAGGAGCAGGACAGAAAACTGTATCAGTTAAAGCAAAGGAGGCTGGGAAGGCAGTCAGAACAGCAAAGGCACAAACCAAGGAAAAGATAGCCAACTCAGTTAAGAAGGGGATAAACCTTTTATAGGTACATCAGGGAGTGAAGAAGACCAAGGAGGATAGTGAGGCTTAATAAAGGGAGAGAGGGTGGGCAGAGGGAGACTGTGAAAAGGCAGAGATACTAAACAAATATTTTGCTCAGTATTTACAAATGAAGAGGAGGTACATAAAACAAACAGTAGAAACACTCTGGATACAGAAGTTGATACCAGCCCATTTACAGAAGAAAGGGTTCTGAAAGAACTCAAAACTGAAGGTGGACAAAGCAATGGGGCCTGATGGGATTCATCCCAGAATTCTAAAAGAACTAAGGTGGAACTAGTGACACCACTGACTACCCTTTTTAACAAATCATGGGAGGATGGGGTGGTACCCGAGGACTGGAGGAGGGCAGATGTGATACCCCTTCACAAAGGTGGGAGCAAGGCAGAAGCAGGAAACTACAGACCTGTTAGTTTAACCTCAGTGATAGGGAAAATGATGGAATCACTGCTGAAGGAAAGAACTGTCGAGTATCTAGAGGCCAGAGGGGCACAGGACCCAAGGCAGCATGGATTCACAGCAGGAAGGTCATGCCAGACGAATCTGATAGATTTCTTTGACTGGGTGGCCAAAGTAGTAGATCAGGGAGGGGCTGTGGACATAGCCTACCTAGACTTTAGCAAGGCATTTGACACGGTCCCACACAAAAGATTAATATACAAGTTAGCCAGCCTGGGAGGGTCCAAGATGACAGCCTGGGTAAAGAATTGGCTGGAGAATAGGACACAGAGAGTAATAGTAAATGGAGTCCACTCAGAAGAAAGGAGGGTTACTAGTGGGTACCGCGGGAGTTCAGTATTAGGACCGGTCCTCTTCAATGTCTTTATAGCGACATTGCAGAGGGTCTGGAAGGAAAGTATGTCTCTTTGCAGATGACACAAAGATCTGCAACAGAGTTGATGCACAGGGTGGGTGGAAAGGATAAGGACTTAGCAAGGTTAGAGGAATGGTCAAATGTATGGCAGCTTAGATTCAATGTCAAGAAGTGCAAGGTAATGCACCTCGGAAAGAAAAACCCAGGGGAAGAGTACACAATGGGAGGTGAGATACTAACAACAACAAAAATGGAAAGGGACCTGGGGGTAGTCATATCAGATGACTTAAAGGTGGGCAAGCAATGTGAGAGGGCAGCAAGGAGGGCTGGGGTGATACTGGGATGCATAGGGAGAGGCATCACCAGTAGAAAACAGGAAGTTATTATCCCTCTGTACAGACAGCTGGTGAGACCCCATCTGGAGTACTGTGTGCAGTTCTGGAGACCCAATCTCCGCAAAGACATAGACAGGATGGAAGCTGTCCAGAGGAGAGCAACTAAAATGGTGCAGGGTCTGCACCAGAAGACATATGAAGATAGATGAAAGGAGCTTAATATGTATAGCCTCGAGGATAGGAGGGAGAGGGGGGACATGACAGAAACATTCAAGTACCTCAAGGGAATCAACAAATTCCAAGAGGGTAGCATCTTTCAAAAAAGAGGTGTGCAAGAACAAGAGGCACAATTTGAAGATTGGGGGCGGCTCAGAGGTAATTTAAGAGTATTTTTCACAGAGAGGTTGTGGATGCATGGAACGGCCTTCCGGGGGAGGTTGTGGAGTCAAAATCAGTGGTGGAATTCAAGCATGCATGGGACAATCATAAGGCCATTCTAGGGGGTGGGGGTAGGAAGAAGTAGGCTGCTGGTTAACTAGGATCTGCAGCTTATCCAGTAGGTAGGGAAATGGGCAGACTGGGTGGGCCAAGCGGTCCTTATCTGCCGTCAAATTCTATGTTTCTATGTCTGCTAAGATGTTTCAGGCCCCTAGGAGAAAAACGACTGTCAACTGAAGGCTGTGAGAAAGTGCTCACTGCCATATTCTCATTGCCTCCCTGCACAGAGGGTACAAGTGAGAGCCCTCTTGCTTCTTGTTATACTGTATTACACTGACATTGTCTGTTCTTATCAATAGAGGATCCAGACTGAGGTGCTATGTGAAGGCCTGGAGACCAAGAAGAACAACTCTCATCTCCAGAACATTAATGTGGAGATCCGAATCTCAGTTTGTCCACACATCCTGGGTCTAGAACTGTCCTAGGTAGGCACTCTAACCCAATCCAGAGTTATCAAATGTGAGGACCTGAGCCGGGTGTTGGGGGAAAAAAATGGGACGCCCGGTAGCAAGTGAAGGGGTTCCATCAACCACAGAAGATATTTTTTCAGAGGGGGCAAGACGAGAACCATTTGTTCCAACTTGCCCATTAACTCATCCCACTCTACCCGAAGAATCCATTATGAAATTCTCATATGGTGAAAGGCCAATGGGATGGTGACAATGGCAAATGCTATAAGCTCCAGAAGGCGGATCACAGTCCTGGCTGACACTAGGTGGCTCCTGTGCACCAGTCAGGCCTGGGCAACCAGGATCTCAGCTCTGTCCGTGGATAGGAATACACTGCCCAGTGCCGAGCCCAATACTGCCCCAATATACTGGAGGAATTGGCATGGAGTGAGGACTGATTTTGGTACGGTGACCATGACAACCAGGTCCTCAAACAACTGCTGGGTTTGGGAAATTGTGTACTGGGCCACTTCCTTGGAGAGGCCCTGCAGGAGCATATCAGCCACATAAGGAAAGACATAAGCCCTTCCTTCCAGAAGGCTGCTGCCAAAACTGTAAAGCATTTGTTAAATACCTGTGGTGCCCAGGATTAGCCATAGGGAAATACTCATAATTGATAATGACTGTTCTCCAACAAAAAGTGGAGGTACTGCCTGTGGCCAGCCTCAACAGATTTTGATATGAAGATAAGTATCCTTCATATCCACAGCACAAAGCCAGTTCCCTTTTTAAATAAGGGAGATAAGAGCCTGAAGAGACACCATTCAAAAATGTTTCTAGTCGATGAATTGGTTCAGGGCTCTGAGGTTCAAAACTGGATGCTCTCTCCTGTGCATCTAGGAACCAGAGAGTATCTGGAGTAGAACCCCGTAACATAGAAACATAGAATTTGACAGCAGATAAGGACCAGTTGGCCCACCTAGTCTGCCCATTTCCCTACCTAACAGATAAGCTGCAGATCCTAGTTAACCAACAGCCTACTTCCTCATATCGCCCACTAGAATTGCCTTATATCTGTCCCATGCATTCTTGAATTCCCCCACTATTTTTGACTCTACACCTCCTCAGGAAGGCTGTTCCGTGTATCCACAACCCTCTCTGTGAAGAAATACTTCCTCACATTACCTCTGAGCCATCCCCTCTATCTTCAAATTGTGCCCCCTTGTTTTTGCACATCTCTTTTTCTGAAAGATGCTACCCTCTTGGACTTCGCTGATTCCCTTGAGGTATTTGAAAGTTTCTATCATGTCCCCCTCTCCCTCCTTTCCTCAAGGCTATACATCTTTAGTTCCTTTAGTCTTTCTTCATGTGTCTTCTGATGCAGACCCTGCATCATTTTGGTTGCCCTACTCTGGACAGCCTCCACCCTGTCTATGTCTTTGTGGAGATGGGGTCTCCAGAACTGTACACAGTACTCCAGATGTGGTCTTACCAACTGTCTGTACAGAGGACCAACAACTTCCTGTTTTCTACTGGTGATGCCTCTCCCTATGCATCCCAGTATCCCCCCAGCCCTCCTTACTGCCTTCTCACATTGCTGGCCCACCTTTAGGTCATCTGATATGACTACCCCTATATCCCTTTCCATTTTTGTTGTTGTCAGTATCTCACCCCCATTGTGTACTCTTCCCCTGGGTTTTTGTTTCCCAAGTGCATTACTTTGCACTTCTTTGCATTGAATCTAAGCTGCCATACATTTGACCATTCCTCCAACCTTGCCAAGTCCCTTTTCATCCTTTCCACCCCACCTTGTGTATCAACCCCGTTGCAGATCTTTGTGTCATCTGCAAATAGACATACTTTCCCTTCCAGTCCCTCTGCAATGTCACTTATAAAGACATTAAAAAGGACCGGCCCCAGTAATGAACCCTGCGGTACCCCACTAGTAAACCTCCTTTCTTCACTGTGGACTCCATTTACTATTACCCGCTGTGTCCTGTTGTCCAACCAGTGTTTTACCCAGGCTACCACCCTAGAACCCACTCCCAGGCTGGCTAATTTGTATATTAATCTTTTGTGAGGGACTGTGTCAGATGCCTTGCTAAAGTCTAGGTAGGTCATGTCCACAGCCCCTCCCTGGTCTACTGCTTTGGTCACCCAGTCAAATAAATCAATTAGATTTGTCTGACATGACCTTCCCGCTGTGAATCCATGCTGCCTTGGGTCCTGTGCCCCACTGGCCTCTAGGTACTCAACAATTCTTTCCTTCAGAAGTGATTCCATCATTTTCCCTACCACTGAGGTCAAACTGACAGGTCTGTAGTTTCCTGCCTCTACCTTGCTCCCACTTTTGTGAAGGGGAATCACATCCGCCCTCCTCCCATAATTTATTAAAAAGGGTAGTCAGGGGTGTTACTAGTTCTTCCCTTAGTTCTTTTAAAATTCTGGGGTGAATCCCATCAGGCCCCATTGCTTTATCCACCTTCAGTTTTAAGAGTTCTTTCAGAACCCTTTCTTCTGTGAAAGGACTAATACCAACCCCCTATCCAGAGTGCTTCTATTGACCGGATTAGGTATTTCCCCTGCTTTTCCATTGTGAATACTGAGCAGAAATATTTGTTCAGTATCCTTGCTTTTCACTGTCACTCTCTGTTCAACTACCTTCCTCTTTGTTCAGCCTCAGTGTCCCTGCCTTAGTCTTTTTGCTCCAGTAATGTACCTATAAAGGTTTTATCCCCTTCTTAACTACTTGGCTATCTTTTCCTCGGTTTGGGCCTTTGCTAGTCTGACTGCCTTACCGCTTCCTTCTGCTTTAACTGGTACAGTTCTCTGTCCTGCTCCTTCTGTGTTTCCTTATACTTCCTGAATGCTATCTTTTTCCCTTACCTTCCCCGCACTTAGTTTGAGAACCATAGTGTTTTTTCTTTCATTTCGATTTGTTTATTTGCTTCACACAAAGACTTGTTGCCTCTGTGATGGCGGTTTTGATGTTTCCCCATTGTTGCTCCACCCCACCTTCTTGCCTATTTGCTAGTGCTTTTCTGAGGCACTCTCCCATTTTGACAAAATCAGCCCTCCTGAAGTCCACTACCTTCACTTTTGTGTGGCTTGACTCTACAGTTAAGTTTATCATGAACCACACAGTTTGGTGGTCGCTTGTTTCCAGATGGCTACCCGCTTCAAGATCAGAGATCCTCTCTCCATCCCCATTTGAGAGCACCAGGTCCAAGATTGCTCTCTCCCGAGTGGGTTCCAAAACTAGCTGTCTGAGGCATGCCCCCTGTAGGGCATTGAGAATGGCTGTGCTCTTGGATGTGGCTGCAGCAAAGGTGCTTCAGTCAACATCTGGCATATTTAGGTCCCCCATCAGCAATATCTCCCCTTTCTCTGCCATCCCAAGAATGCCTTCTACCATTTCCTTGTCCATTTCCTCCCCAGGGCGAGGGTCTGTATACAACCCTGTGCGGTTGTGGAGCCATTTCCAGTCTCCAGGGTGACCCACAGTGCCTCCTCTCCCCCGTTTACCCTTTAGTTCTGTTGCTTTTATCCCTTCCCTTACATAGAGAGCTACTCCTCCTCCTCTCCTTCCCTCCCTGTCCCTCCTGTAGATTGTGTACCCTGGTATGTTGACATCCCAGTCATGGTTCTCTATGTACCATGTTTCTGTGACTGCCAGAATATCCAGGCATCCCTCTTCCACCACCATTTCAGTGAGCTTTTCACCTAGACTACGGGCATTGGTACTCATCAACCTCCATTTTTTATGGCTTTATTTCTTTTTGCCCCATCCCTGTCCTTACTGCCTTTGTCTTTTTCTCCATTTACCCCTTCCCTTCTCCCTATCGACTGCTCAGTTTTGGTGTTTACCTCACTAATTACCCTGATTTTTTTTTGGGGCTAGGATTTCCCTGCTCCTCTTCTGTGCCTCCCCCCTTTGCTAGTTTAAATGCTTGCCACTGAAGCATTTAAACCTATCACGTAGGATCCTGGTTCCCCTCCAGGTTAGATGCAGACCATTGCACCTGTATAGGCCTGCATCCCACCAGGTGGAGCCCCAGTCCCCAATGAAGCCAAATCCCTGAGCTCTGCACCAGCTTTTCAACCAGTCATTGAATCCCATGGTGCGGAGTGCCCTAGCCTCATCCATGCCACAGACAAGTAGTACTTCTGAGAAAGTTACCATGTGTGCTACTTGTCTAAGGCCCCTTCCCAACTCCACAAACTCCTGTTGCACTGCTCTGATCCCACTCTCAGCCAGGTCATTCATCCCTAGGTGGATAATGACATCCAGCTCCCTTCCCCTTGCTGCTGCTCCCACGATCCTGAGGATTCGTTTCCTGTCCCTCAAGCCTTGGCACGGGCAGGCACCTTACTTCCTTTGCCCTCCCTCTTCAAGTTCTACCACTCCTAACAATCGAGTCCCCACCAAGTTGTTTCCTTCCCTGTGGGGTCCTGGGCCACCCTCCTGTGGGTCTCCATTGTGGAGGTTCCCAGCATCCTCCTTGGTCTCCACTGCAGGTGCCTCCTTAAAGGAATCATGTTTTACCAGAGTGGCGAATTCATTTGGAGAGGCACAACTGGAGGGACGCGCCTGTTCCACCACCCTCACCCTCCCTGAGCCCACTGTGGTCCAACCACTCCTTTTTCTTGGCAATCTCTGAGGCAGTGGTGGTGGCCTGGGTGGTCCCTGGGTGGGGGAGCAGGTTTCCCTAATCCTTGCCAGGTCAGCATGGAGACGAACAACCTCCTCCCTCAGACCAAAGAGGTGCCTGCAAATAGGGCAGCAACGCAGTCTCCAGAATGTCTCCTGGAAGACTACTGCTCCGCAGCCAGTGCATTGCACCACTCCCCACATGTCTGTGTCCCTACCAGTTACAGATGCTTTTTTGTTCTTGTTTTAGTGTGTGCAAGCTTGCGAGTGTCTCTACCTCCTATTCAGTATGCTGTGCCTTTAAGGATATGAACAGGTGTATGTTGTTAGCAGTTTTGAGGAAGTGATGTCAGAGCCCCTGCTATAAAGGAAGTTATGTGCTTGGGGTGGGTGGGAGTAAACCTATGCTGTCCAGAAACAATCACCTACAACTCTTACCCTCCACCCCAGGGAGTGCCTTCCTTCCTTCCTTTCAGACATCTATTTCACAAAGGCTAAGTAGCAGGTCTGGTCACAACTGACTGCAAATATCTCCCAGCTACAGTTCCTCCCAGGCAAATTAAAGTTAAAACTAAGAAAAATCTACCCCAAAAACAGAATCAATACTAGTTACTTACACAGGTCCAAAAAGTAATAATTCAGTTCAGTGTAGTCTAGAAAATAACCTCCTTGATTCAAGAAATCTGTGGCTGCTTTCTCACTCTCCCTGTCTTCAATGTGAGAAGGAGACTGCAACACCTCTGAGACAAAAAAACCTTTTCAGCAAAAAAGAAATAAATAAAATAGGGGCAAACAGTAACTTTGCTTAGCCTAATGATAAAAAGTCACAAAATTTAAGCACCACCTGTAATAATTTCACAGAAGATATACCTGTAAGAAACACTTTGCTACAGAGAAAAATAAAGCAGTAACAGAAGATATACTGTACCTTGCAAAGACAATTTGAATCAGAAGATTACAGCAGTAATCTGTTACTTTACACCTGTAGGCACACCTTGTAATAATGCAGCAGAAGGTATACCAGCAACAGCAATTTGAATCAGAGAAAAATAAAGTAATAAAATGTTAGCAACAAACAGTAACAATCCTGTGAGTACAAAATAAAAACAACACCACACAGTAAATCTGCCTAGCCCAAAGTCTTAATTGTTTCCCTTACTCTGGTAGGTTCTTAGTTCTGTCCTTTCAAGCAAGCTAGAAGGAAAGAGCTCAGGTGAAGTTAGGTGCCTTGGCCAGCATACCTAGCCTTCCACCTCCAAGATATCAACTAACTTGACCTTTTAACCCTTCTTTCTGTTGGAAGTTGCTGGCAGTTTGCCAGCTCCACCCCCAGATACACACCTAATCCCCTGGAAGAGTTGTGGGAGGAAAGCAATTAGCTCCTTCAATGTGAGGAGACTTTCTTTAGAAGGGACTGGTTATATGGCCTTGTTTTGAAGCAGGGATTGTACTTCTACCGTCAGCAGGGACAGGTGTCCCAGAGGGTAATAAGAAGGAGGTGGATGGGGCCGTGGGGTTGTGGAGAGTAGTTCCAGTGCATGCCTTTTTCCACTATTTCCAGGACCCATTTGTCTGTGGTGAATTCCCTCAATTTTGGTAGCTGAAGATAGCGCCTTTCACCCACTTTTATACCTAGTGGCAACCACGGAGAGGATGAAGTGGGGAGTCAGAAGTTGCAGGGGTATGATGGCGCCACCAGAATTGGAATTTTTGGTTGCCTTGGAATGGCCATCTGAGGTGGCAGGCCCTGCAGGTGGGCCCCTTCTGTACTAGGATACTGTGAACAGTAGTCACAGCCTCCACAGCCCATAGGCCTCCAAACAGCACCTCTACCATGACCTCTGAATGTCTGGGGGTCAAGGATTTCACAGACCTCAGAGTCATTTTAGATGACTGAAGGTATTTTAGTGCATTATCCACATCCTGTCCAAACAAACTGCAGCCTCAAAAAGGGGCATTCTGTACGGCTTGTTGTACATCTGTAGCAAAGTCTGCCATTCTTAGTTAGAAATATCTGCTGAGGGAGATGCCAGAGGCAGAAGACAGAATAGTTACATAAGAACTTACTGCAACAGTAGATCTTTGAAGGGATCACGGTCATCAGGTTACACCATAGGAACCTTCGCCATCATCGAAGGGCAATCCACATGGAAGATTTTTAGCATTACAACTGGGGCCGCCCAATGCCGACGACATCAGCCAATGTCAGCAACCCTATACAGGTGTAGGCGGCCCCGCTCCTGTCTCAGTTCTTTCCCTCCCGAGATTAAGAGAGCAAAACTCACACCCTGGGTAACCAAGGAGAGAAAGAGGGACCCAGCTCTAAGTAAAAGACTGGAAACAACAGATAGCCAGGTCCTAGACAGGAGCCCCAAGAAGGGGGATGGTGGGAGGGAAATCATACCAGATGACTGAGATCCCCTTGAAGATCTACTGTTACAGTAAGTTATTGTGTAACTGTTCTGTCTTCTTCAGGGGTAGCTCAGTTATCAGGTTACATGGTTACACCATGAGTACCAAGCAGCGACAAGTGGAAATATACAGACTGGGAGGCTGGATCTCCATGAACTTAAGACAGGAGTCCTTGTAGCACAGCCCTGCCAAATCCTGCATGGGCTCTTGAGGCAATGTCCAGACTAATGGCTGGTGAAAGCACAGACTGTACTCCAGGTGGCAGCTGCAAAAATGTCAGCCACTGAGATCCCTTTAAAACAAGCCACTGAGGTAGCCATGCCTCTGGTGGAGTGAGCTTTGACAACACTGGGCAATTCTCTGCCATACTTACTGTAGCAGAACACAAAGCAATTTGCCAACCATTTGGATAAACATTGCTTAGAAACTGAAGTGCCCTCTCTACCTGGGGTGAAAGAAACAACTGCTTTGACTTTCTGGACTCTTTAGCCTAAAGCACATAATACTTCAAAGTTCTGCGCACATCTAAAGTATTTAGCGGTGTTTCCCCTGGATTGGCATGCTCAGGAAAATAAACAGGAAGGTGGACAGACTAATTAATTGTGAACTCAGAGACTACCTTGGGAAGAAACTTAGGATTTGTGCGCAAAGAAAACCAAACCAAATAAGGCTCCTCACACCAGAGCCTGAAGCTCTGAAATTCTTTGAGCAGAAGTAATTGCAACAAAAGCAAGCTTTCTAAGAGAAAATGCAAATCAGGTAGTCAGGATATGATTCACCCAGCAGGTTAAAGGGTCTAAGGAATGTTTGGCAGCCCAGATTGCAAACACTTCCACTTCATGGCATAAGTGGCATGGTGGAAAGGCTGGTGGCCACCAAACGTCCGCCACCCCTGTTAGAGACCCCAAATCTGGCAATGGCTACTTTCTCAAAGCCAGGTGTGCAGATGGAGGGACCTGAGATTGGGATGGACCAGGGCCCCCAGTCCTGGGTCGGCAGATTCCTGCACAGGGCAGAGGGACAGAGGTTCCTCTGCCAGTTGCTGAAGGAACCATATCTGGCGAGGCTGAAGCGGAGCTACCAGAATCATGCTGGCTCCCTCCATTTGCAGCTTGATTAGTGCCCTCTGTATAGTGGAAATGGAGGGTTGTGTACAGAAATCTCCAGCTCCAAGAGAGGGACAACACGTCTTGCCAGAAAACTCCAGGCCCTGGATCTAGCGAGCAAAAACTGGACAGCTTTGTGTTGAATGGGGGCGCAAAGGTCCAACTCTGGTTGACCCCATCTGTCAGACAGATCTTCTGCTACGGATGAGAAGCTCACATTTGTGCATGCTAGACTGAGTTCTGCAGAGACTGTCCACCAAGGTGTTTAGGATGATTGGCACATGGATTGCAGTGTTTGTCCGACTGTGTTGCAGTTCCCAATACCACACTTTCTTGGCCTCCCTGCAAAGGGGGTATGAGTGACTCCCGCCCTGCTTGTTGATGTAGTGGACAACACTCAGATTTGTCTGACTGCACTAGCAGTTGGCCTGGTACAGGATGCTCCTGAAAGGCCTGCATGGCTTAGAGCACTGTTCTCATCTACAGGACATTGATATGCAAGGTGGTTTCCCACTGGGACCAGGAGCCCTGGGTTTGGAAGGGACCCGGGTGTGCTCCCCAGCCTAAAGCTGAAGCATCTGTGGTTAGAATCTGATGCAGGGAAGAAATCTGGAAGAGGAACCCTTGAAGAAATTCAAGGGTCCATCCACCACACAGTACCTTGTGTATTGGGGAGGAGACCAGGACTTCCTGGTCTAACTTGTCCGTGTGCTGACCCCCATCGCACTCTAAGGGTCCACTGAAGGGTGTGTATGTGAAGCGTGGCCAGTAGAACGGTGGGGATGGCCGCTGCCATTAGACCTAACAACCTGAGGTACAGTCTGGCAGGAGTGCACCAGCTCTGAACTACTTCCTGAGCTTGGGCAGCCAAATGGCACTCCACGCTGTTTTGGGGTAGGAAGGCCTTCCCTTATGCAGAATCCTGAACTGCCCCTACATACTGGAGTGTTTGGGATGGTACCAGTCAAGTCAAGTCACTTTTATTTCTTAAGCACCCAATCCTAGGGGCTCTGGGCGCGCTTTACAAAATGATGAGAACAAATAACAACAATACAACATATTTAAAATTAGGGTCAAGCAATAATAAAATATACAATAAATAATGATCATGAATAGTAATCTTAAAACTCAATTTAACTCAGTTAAAATCAGCAGACATCGAACGCTTGATTAAAAAGATATGCCTTAAGGCCCCACTTAAAAAATATCCACAGAGGGAGCCTCCCTGAATACTCATGGGAGGGAGTTCCACAACACTAGCTCCGCTACTTCAAAGGCACAGTCTCCTGATGTCTTCGACTGTGCCCTGGACACTACCAGGAGGCCCTCTGTGGATGAGCATAGTGAGCACACCGGACGGGGCAGGTGTCAGGAGGTCAATCAGACAGCCAGGGGCCCAAGCCTTATAAGGTCTTATATGTGAGCAAACCCACCATGAAGGCAATCCTCCATCTAACCAGCAGTTAGTACAGTTCATGCAGCTCCAGGGTTATATGATCCGACCTCAAAGGCCCATCAACAACCTGGCTGCAGCGTTCTGCACTAGCCTCCACTGACCCTGAAGTACAGAGCATTACAGTAGTCGAGCCTGGAGGTGACAAAAGCATGTACCAATGATGGCAGATCTTCTGGCAAGATTAAGGGCTTAATCCGTGTGACATTCCTTAAATGGTAAAAACATTTCGGATGACGGCAGACACCTGACCACGTCTGCCATCTTGGGCAGGTTGACAGTAATGCCCAGAGAATGGACAAGCTGGACAGTGCGCTCCAGAGTCAGCAAAAGCTGTGCCCTGGACCAGTTACCCACCCCTACAGTGACTTTTCAACAGCGAGGTTCCCTATAGCGACTACAGTGCCATGCCGCTGTAGGGAACCCGCTGGAACCTGGCACTGTCTGTTGGAGGTCCTGCACCCCCCCAATTAGCTCCGACTCAGAGTTGATAATCCTAAGTGGGGGGGGTGAGGGGGCAAAGCCCCCCGAAGAAAACACTTACTGGCACTGGAAACCGGCAGCCAATTGCAAAATGCGGTCGACCTGGCAGTTTCGCTGTCGGGGCATTCAACAAAAATTTTGTCGAACACCCGTCATGGATCCCCCTGGATGGGGCCTTGAGAAGCCAATCATCCAGGTAAGGGAAGACATACAGTCTCTTTCTTCTGAGAGCTGCTGCAATCACTGCTAAGCACTTGGTAAAGACACGAGGTGCAGAGGATAAGCCAAAGGGCAGCACTTTGAACTTGTGATGCTTGCCCTGAAAGGCAAAATGAAGAAATCTCCTGTGAGGAGGAAAGACCGAGATGTACAACCTTGCAACTTGGGTGCTACTGCCCTCTGAAGCACACGGCCACTGCTCGGGGCTCCCAATCGCCCAGCTGCACACCCCCTGTCCAACCTAAGGATCCTGGAAGCCGGATCCAGCCTTGCAACTTGGGTGCTACAGCCCCTCTGAAGCACACGGCCATGGCTCAGGGCTCCCAACCGCCCAGCCACACACCTCCTGTCTAACCTAAGGATCCTGGAAGCCGGATCCAGCCTTGCAAGTTGGATGCTGCAGCCCTCTGAAGCGCACAGCCACGGCTCAGGGCTCCCGACCGCCCAGCCGCACATCTCCTGTCCAACCTAAGGATCCTGGAAGCCAGATCCAGCCTCGCAACTTGGGCGCTACAGCCCTCTGAAGTGCACGGCCACGGCTCGGAGCTCCCGACCGCCCAGCCGCACACCTCCTGTTCAACCTAAGGATCCTGGAAGCTGGGTAAGTCCTCGGACTGTCCGGGGCTGCCGTGAGCTGCCGCTATTGGCCAGTCACTCACTCAGCCACACCAGGATTGGACCCTTGCACTTCTCCAACTTCCTGATTGGCTAGCTGCACCTGCTGAATTTCTCCTCAGCTCAGGACTGCAGCGCCCATTGAGTGTGTGAGTGGAATTGGCCGAAATTTTGGGCCCGCTTTTGGAGCTGCCACTATCTGGACTTCTCTACTTTTTCTCCCGCCTTTCACCCTTGACCCCCAAGGAACTTTTTGCCCTTTAATACTGTTGCTGATTCTGAGGAAATGTTATGAAATGCAATGTCTGATTATGACCTAGCGATTACAGCTCTCTTGTGTGTACTTTAGAACAGGTAGCTCCTCTGGGTACCTTAAACCGATTGTTTTTCCTTTCTCCTCTTCCCTCTTGCCTTTCTCCTCTGGGCCTGAACTGCCCCCCTCTTGTGCCTTCGCTAAGTCTCACTGACCTTGCCTTCTTCCTTACCCCCCCCCCCACGGCGCCAAAGTCCAGGTCTTGTCTCACTAAACAAAGCTATACTTGGGCCGCACACCCCCGATTATCTTCTCTGTCTGGCCGAATCCCTGCTCTCTGCTCCCGCCCGATTTAGCCTACCCTTCTTTGCTTTGTGTTGCCTCTCCGCCCATTTCTAACCCCCTATTTCTTTCTCCTCTCCACCTCCAGATCCAGCCTTACAACTTGGATGCTACTGCCCTCTGAAGCGCACGGCCGTGGCTTAGGGCTCCCGACTGCCCAGCCACACACTTCCTGTCCGACCTAAGGATCCTGGAAGCCGGGTAAGATCTCAAATCCTCAGACTGTCTGGGTTGAGCTGCCGCTATTGGCCAGTCACTCGCTGAGCCGCACCAGGATTGGACCCTTGCACTCCTCCACCTTCCTGACTGGCTAGCCGCACCTGCTGAATTTCTCCTCCACTCGGGACTGCAGCGCCCATTGAGTGTGTGAGTGCAATCGGATGAAATTTTACACACACCCACCCCCACCTCCTGCCTTAATTAGATAGATTCTTCCCACACCCCCTCTGGAAACCCAACCTCCTCGACCTCTCTCATTGGTTTCTCTGTTAACTTTACTCCCTCCCACTCCCCACTATCCTGCCCTCTAGCCTTATTCTTAACTCCTGCACTCACTGCACAGTCCTTGTACAGCCACAACCTGCCCTCTTCAGGCTCTTCGTCTCGTACCACCGACCTTCTTTACTCACTTTCCCTCTTCTCCCCCCTTTGATTGCCCTGCACCTCCCTGCTACCCCCTCCCACTTCTAACCATGAGTCCCCCCAGTAAGCTGCTTCCCCTTCTCCTCCTCCTCCTCGCTCCTCTTATTCCTCTACTCCACCCCCACAGAGTCTGCTTCCCTCTCGTCCCCCAGCTACTTACTTGACCTCCATATCACCACTCAGGGCTCTTCCTCTTGATCCCATCTTTCAACTCCGGTCCTGCCTACCTCAGGCGACCTGTTCCTTCAACCCTGTCTGCACAGGGCTTACCTCCATGCCCCTCCAACTCCTCTGTCTCTGGACCTCCACTCTCCCCCTATGTCACGCTACACTTGACCAGAAAAAGGAGATGCAAAACCAGTAACCCACGGCTACACTCTCTGAAACTAGTCCTTCTCCTCCGTGCTCTCTGGAAATATCCACCCAAATCCTGGCCCAGCCCCCCAGGGTTGCCAGCCAGAACAAATGCCCAGGCACCACCTCAGTTATTACATTCAATATATACAGCCTTCTTCCCAAAATTGACGCCCTTCAAATCTTTACCAGCCAACATAGGCTGGACATCCTAGCAGTAGTAGAAACTTGGCTCTCCCGATTAGTCCCTGACCAGGCTATAGTCCTCCCTGGATACAATGTTTTCAGGCTCGACCGAACCTCTAAAAGGGTTGGCAGTTGTGCCCTATACCTCACAGACTCCATCTTGGGACACCCAGTCAACACTGCCCCCTGATGACTATGGCACATATTCTCCCTATCAGAGTCTTTCTTGGTGCCTACAACAAAGCCCTCACAGTTGTTACGGTGTGCATAACTCCAAAAGAGCAATGTAATGGTCTCTCTGCGGTCCTGGACTTCATCCACTCACTCCCACCTGATACAGAATCTATATTGCTAGGTGAATTTAATATAAATTGGCCTGCTGCTGAGGCAGGAGCATTTAGGGACTCCATCGCAGCTGCAAACCTCTCCCAGATGGTTGAGTCACCGACCAGAAAAAACTACAAAACAGGCTCCAGCACCCTCCTGGACTGGATCCTAACCAGTCACCCTACCCGAATCTCAAAAACCACTGTCCTCACAGACACACTCAGTGACCACCCCCCAGTTAGCTGCCTCTAGTCTAACAAATTCATCAAACCACCTCCTAAAATTATCACTAGTGGGGTTCTACCCCATGGCAAATTAATTTATCTCAAAGCTTACCTCCTCCAACAAGACTGGACTCCGGTCCTCTCACCTACAAATGTGAACACGGCTCTGGACCACTTTATCAATATCTTCAATGAAGCATGCAACATATTTGCTCCTCTTATAAGGTGGAAGGTTAAAGCACTCTGTAACCCCTGGATCACCGGAGACCTCCTCAGGCAACTACAGGAAAGAGACCACCTCTGGGCACTCGCCAGAGCCTCTCGGAAACACACAGACATCACCAACTACAAATGTGCAAGAAATGACAGCACCAAAGCAATTCGGGATAAGAAATCAGCCTATTTCAGGAACGCCCTTACTAAGTCCTGGGGAAAGGGAAGAGACTTCTGGAACAACATAATAAGAAGTCACCGGGCAGTGGACAAGATATACCCCTTCGGTTCTCAGCATAAACAGAGATATAACTCTTGACCCCAAACTCATAGCTGATACCTTCAATACCACCTTCACTGACCTTAGCTCTGTACCACCTCTGGACTTTTACAATGAAATGGCCGATCGCTTCCCTCCAGCTTCCACTACACCGACTAATCACTCTCCCCCTTCTACTTTAAAGCAGTTAAGATGCACCAGGTGCGTGACTACGTAACTAAAACAATCAGCAAGTCCAGAACCAGCAGTGATTCTATGGACCTCAAACGTCTATCCCTCACTCTAGATGAATTGCTTCAGCCACTGACGAAGATCTTCAGCCTCTCCCTCAGCCATAGCCAGTTCCCTGAAAAATGAAAGCTAACCACTGTAACCCTCATCCATAAAAGTGGTATTAAAACTGCACCTGAGAACTTCTGACCCATCTCCATTCTCCCTCCTCTCTCAAAGACCCTGGAGCGTATTGTCACTGACCAGCTGACAGACTACCTTGACAAACACAACCTACTGAACAGGCAGCAACACGGTTTCAGAAAGAACCACAGCACCTCCACTGCACTGCTTAAATTTACCGGCACCATCCACCACTCCTTGGACAAAGGGCATCAAACTGGTGCTACCTTCATCGACCTAACTAAGGCCTAGGACACTGTCCACCAGGCCTCCTGCTTCGCCTAGCTCGAGCGTGGGTCTCTCTCCCAACTCGGTAACATGGTTCAAAAGCTACCTAGACAACCAGTCTCAAAGAGTGAGAATTTCAACACCCTCTCAAATCCCAGACCAGTCCACTCAGGTGGCCCCAGGGCTCCATCTTAGGCCCTTCCTCTTCAGCTTGTTCTAAACTCACTTCCTGAGTCCTGTCCTCAGCAAATCATTCTCTATGTGGATGATGCAGTCATCCTTGCCTCCCACCAGGATCCTCAACAACAGCAAAATAACCTTCAGCATAGTTTCACTTCAGTCAAAAACTGGTTCCTAAAACACAAACTGATCCTAAACCAGAAAAAAAACAAAATCCATGATCTTCAGCAGCTCTCAACACAAATTTAAACAGTTCCACCTCGCCATCAAAACTGAGCAAGGAGCCACACTCGAACAAGTACAATCCTTTAAATACCTTGGCATCACCCTTGACTCCTACCTCTCCTACACTGCCCACATAAATACCGTGTGGCTAAAGCAGCTAACATCAGGATGGGCCTGCTGTTCCAACAAAGGTAGCACCTAACCCCTGAAGCTTTAACAGTTCCTGTCCAGAGCTCCATCATTAGCATCAACGATTATGGATTAATTATCTAAGGCTCCCACCGCCTCCTCTCTCAAGCGGATTCTACCACCCTCAATAAGGCCTGCTGTCTCGCACGGATCACACCATCTCACCCGCACCTGCAACCTCTACTCTCTATCAGGGTGGCTACCGCTAAATAATCGCATTAAATATCAAATCTGCATCACAGCGAAAAAATAATGATGGGCAATGCCCCTCCTGCAGTCTGCTCTCTCATCAATCTCAAGACCAACAACTGCAACATCAGGAAATCCAAACTACACCTGCTGCAAATCCCACACTATCACACTTCCCAAGGCCAAAGGTCTTTTGCATATGGGGCACCAAGCTGCGAAATAATCTCAGTAGACATCACTGCCTAGCAACTACGGATGCCTTCAAGACCAAACTCTGCCAAGCTCTCTCCTTGCTTCAAGCTCCTGTGACTGCTATTGACCAAGCCCTTTGCTCACTCTAGGCAGCTGGTATTTGCCCACGGGTCCTAGCTCCACCTCGCTCTTCCTGCCCCAAGCGCCTGTGACTGGCACGACTAATTTTTAACTCCCACCAGGCAGCCTATACTCCTTTCTCTTCCTCCAACTGACTGCCCAGTATCCCACCTCCCAGCACTTGCACCTCCACTGCCCAACTTATGCTCTTATCCTATCCACCTCTTGACAAAGCTGCCTCTGGCTGCTACATACTAGCCCCATCTCACCTCCCCCACCCCTCCTCTCATGTCCCTCTAGTTTTCCTGCTTCCTTCTTCCACGCCTCTCTTCACCTCTATGTACCCTCTTTTCGTCTGTTCCCATGTAAGAAACCTTTGTAATAACATGTCAAAACCTCCCTTGTTAGTGATTGCTCTATACTGATATTGTAACTCCAAGATTGTACACCCAGACGTGGAACCTTTGTAAAAAGAGCCTCGGCTCAAAGGTACTTTGTAACCCTAGACTTGAATAAATAAATAAATAAATAAATAAATGTCCTGCATGTCCAATGAACAGAGCCAGTCCCCGGTCTTGAGGAGGGGTATGAGGCCTGGCAAAGTTACCAGCCGGAACTTTTTGTACTGGACAAAGAGATTGAAGTCCTTTAGATCTAAAATGGGTCATATGTCTCTGGTCTTTTTGGGGTCAAGGAAAACTGGGAATAAAACCACTGGTTTCTCTGTCACCTTGGCACTAATTCGATCGCCTGCTTGCACACAGAGACTGTACTTCCTCCCGTGAGAACAGACTAGTGGGCCAGGGGACTGTTGGAGGAGTGGGGGAGGGGTGTCTGGAGGTTGCTGGATAAGCTCCAGGGTGTGACCCTTCTCTATGATCTGCAGAATATGTGCATCTGAAGTTATGGTTCTCCACTGATTCAGATAGAGGAGAACCCTCAGACCACCACCTCCTGGGCCTGGACCAAGCTGAAGCGGAACCAGCTGCAGAGGCTGGTCTGTCATTTCTGGGATACTTGACTGCCATTCTGGCATTGGAGGGGGTGGACAAGGAAGTCTGGGCTCTACATTTACCCTGGACAAGGGGTGCCAATCCTTGCACTTTTTTGCAGATGATACTGTGTTGTATACTTCTGGCTCATCGTTATCTGAAGTCAAGGGAGTGCTTCAAGCGGACTTCGCACAACTTGAGCATAATTTAATAAAGGCAAAGCTTCTGCTCAATGCCAAGAAGACTAAAGCGATGATATTCTCCCGCAGTGCTGTCTCAGGCCCCCCCAATACTCTTGCCCAAGACTTCATTGTCACCATGCTAAACGAGCCTCTAGAAGTTGTAACCAAATTTAAATATCTAGGTATCTGGATCAACAATAAATTATCTTTCAGTGACCACATCGAAGATGTCTCTAGAAGGTTAAAAGCAAGGTTAGATTTCTTCTACAGAAATAGGCCCCTTTTCCCCCTTGAAACTCGAAACAAGCTTGTACAGGCCACTTTTCTCCCCTACTCGACTATGGCGATGTAATCTATTCCTCCACCACTCTTGCAAATCTAAGTAAACTGGACATCCTTTATCACCGTATACATGTTCATTACCAACTGCTACTGCTCGCACCACTGTGACTTATATGCAGCTGTTGGTTGGACATCCCTTACTACTAGATGCCTGCTCCATGCTGGGCTATGGACTCTTAAACTGCTCCTGCAGAAATTGCCAAGCTATCTCTTTTCCTTATTAGTATCTCACATAGTGCATACTCGTTAAGAAAATCTGACTTTATTATGCTTGACATACCAAGGACGGGACTTCCTTTGGTAAGCGTGCTATTGCATATGCCCTTCCCTCCATTTGGAACCAATTACAAACCGTACTGAAACTAACTCCTTAGTTTCAATAAACTTCTACAAATCGCTAAGTTCAGCCAAAATAAAGACACCTGTAACTGTCATTAAGTCTCTTCCTTCCCATGTGTGCCATATTTATCCACTGGTAAGGTATAATTGATTTGTCATATTAACTGCTTTCCTTCCCTTCTACTCTTGGCTTTATCTTTGCTTACGCCCACTGCTACTCTATCAAATCTCTCCTCCCTCCATATCAGTTGTAGACTGTTGTTTGTCCTAGCTGCCAAAATACTGTATATTTGATTTGATTTGATTAAATCAAATCACACCAGTCATCATGTTTCATTTATCAGTATGCGACCTATAAGTCGCTTCCCTGTCTCATATCAATGTTTACCACCTGCGGTCACCCTATGTGGTACCCTTGTATGTATATCCAGCCTGCATCATGTAACGTGTATTTCATGTATATACTGTTATTACCTATCTGTGTTTGTACTTTAAGTGTTTATGTCACAGGACCTCCTTGTGAATGAGCTTGCTCAATGGAGTTTTCCTGCAATAAACTTGAACTTGAACTTCCTATTGGCCTGTCTAAAAGGTAGACCATCCTCTACCTCATGGCTGAGTGTGGTAGAGAGAATGGACAGATTTAATGGCTGTGCCCGAGGCCTGCAGATCATTTATGAGGTCCTGGACATCAGGGCCGAAGCTCTTAGTGCCACTGAAAGGGGTGTTAAGGCAAGGCAAGGCAAATTGTACTTATCCAGCACCCAATCCCCGAGGCTCTGAGAGCCTTACATTAAAAGTAGGGGTCAGTACAAACATAGCACACAGTAAAAGATCTAAAACAATAAATACATGAATAAATCTCAGCAGAACTATATAACTTCATAAAATTAATACAGGTCAGTCACCTTCATTGGGAAAGGCCAGGCAGAAAAGGTGGGCCTTTAGCCCCTTTTTAAACAACTCCACTGTTGGGGCCTCACTGACAGCAACTCACAAAATGTTCCACAGGGTTGCCCTGGCGACACTGAAGGCATGGTCAACTGAAGTTTTTAGCCTGACCCTGGAAACAACAAGGAGGTGCTGTGTTGAGGAGTGGAAGGGACGAACCAAAGAGGCAGGTGTTAGGAGATCAGCCAGATAACCAGGGGCCAGCCCGTATAGGGCTTTGTAAGTGAGTAAGCCCACCTGGAAGTTGATCCTCCACTGGACAGGCAGCGCTGTGTGCAGAGTCTGCAGGGACCGGCTAGAAACCTAGCCGCTGTGTTCTGCACCAGCTGTAGTCGGTGGAGGGTCCCTCCAGTGACCCTGAAGTAGAGAGCATTACAATAATCTAGCCTCAGTCACAAAGGTGTGCACCAGTGATGGCAGATCTTCAGGTGAAACTAAGGGCTTAATTCTGGTGATGTTCCTCAAGTGGTAAAAAAACACTTTTGACCACAGATGACACCTGAGCTTCAAGTGTCAATCTGCTGTCCAGAACAACACCAAGATCCCGCACCCTGGGGGAGGCCATCAATGGTGTGGATCCCAGAAACAATCCTGTACCCACTCCAGAGGCACTCCCATCATGCCCATGACCTGGCTCAATCACCAGTACTTCTGTCTTATCTGGGTTCAGCTGCAACCAGCTGGAGGATATCCAGTTGTTGATCTCGGCCAGGCAGTTGTTAATCACTTCCATGGCACTGTGTGTTCCCGGGGCAAAAGACAAATACAGTTGGGTATCATCTGCATAGCAATGAAACCCACACTGCATTGCCCAATGAGCACTCTAAAGGGCATGTATACTGCAAATAACATTGGCTACAAGCTCCTTGCCCTGAGGTATCACATGACAGGGGCCTCGGGGAAAGGAAAAATTCCTCACCATGCACTGCTCCTGCCAGAGAGATAGGACTCAAACCAGTTGATGACAGTAGCAGCGAGTCCACAAGCACCTTGTTCTGTACATCAGCAGCAAATCCACAGATCTGAATCCAGGAGTGCCTATGAAGGCATACACCAGTAGTAGCTGCACTGGCAACTGTATTGGCCATATCATACAGGGCCCTGAAGAGTTGTTTGCTGACATCCTCAGACGACTAAAAACAGTGAAGCAATTCCTGCTTCTGGGAGACATCAGAAAGGGCCTTGGTGGTGGCTTTGCGCTTTCTCCAGTTGGCATTCTGGTATTTAACCATGTGTGACAGATAATTTGCAGTTCTCTTATTGCAGTCTTCCTCTTCATCCTCAAATCCCATTACATCCTGAATTATCTTGAATAAAGCTTGGAATGAGGGATCTTCATGGGGAGATCTAGGGGTTATAAACCACAGAATGCTCACTGCAAGAGGATAACATTGAGCTGGAAGGAAATGCCCTTTCATAGGGTATTCCTTCCCTCCTAATCCTCTAAATCTTCCTCCATGTCCAGGTGATCAGGATTACATTCCACCTCGCCACTGTCCTGAATGATGACAGTGCAATTGACAGGCCTGGCAGTGGCTTTACAGGCGATGCTGTAAGCATGCTTTTGGGTCCTGTTGATATTGACAGCACCAGTGGGAAAGGCAGAGTGACAGGATTGGCATGGACCCTGTCAGTGCCGGAAAAGGTATATTATTACTTCTGAAAATGATACCAGCATAACCTGGGAGTTGGCTATACCAGTTGCAAGTTTGTAGTTGCCGTCATCATAATAGAAACAGATAACAAAGGCAACATACAATCCGCAGTAGGTATGGCAGCACCAGATCCATGACCCAACCTTGGAGTCTCAACAACGATCGAGAGTGGGGGCTGTAGCCAATGTCTCTGGCGTGGATGATGACAGAGACTTACCTTTCCTTTAATAGAGATCTCGACCTCACTGGTAAAGCATGTTTTTCTCTATGAATATGGTGACAAGAAGAGGACCGTTTCAATGACAATTTTTCTTTGTATTTTGGTGTCATCTTCGCTGACCTTTATGGCAAGAAGGTCACTGACAGCTGGGGTGAATCCTTTCCCATGATGGGCAGTCATGAGGGAGAACCCAGCTTGCTGCCCTGGGCTTTTGCTTGTTCTTTCACGGACTTGATGGGGATGAAAGTTTCTAGA
Organism: Neoceratodus forsteri; assembly: GCA_016271365.2. NCBI lineage: Eukaryota > Metazoa > Chordata > Ceratodontiformes > Ceratodontidae > Neoceratodus > Neoceratodus forsteri. The sequence continues at coordinate 1,500,078,689 of CM057450.1, read as the reverse complement.
CAGAGCCTTCTTCTGGCATCTCCTTGTGGCCTGGTTAAATCCTTGGCAGATCTTACAGGCCTCACATTGTGGGACAGGCCTAAACAGCAAACACACACGGTGTGAGTGTCGCCCTGTAGATCTTGTAACTGGAGGCACAAAACCTAAATAAAGATTCTTTCAATTTACAATGATATACAAAAACTTTTAACTTAGAAAATAAAGAAGAAACTACAGTGTTGTTTCTTTGCAGGTCCGATGAGGGGTCGACAGCAGAAAAAAGAATTAAGGCGCAAGGAGGCCACCCATGTGTTTCAGGCATTGACACTGTTTGTCATCGTAGGTGGACACAATTGGCAAAAGTTTCTGAATGGTCCTGATGCCAATGGCTTATAGTTCCAAAGGTGTGGATGTGACAGGCTTGGGTAAGACCCTGTCCCATTTGTTATGCCAAAAGAATTAAAAGCAAGGATCTATAAGAACATATGAAATTGCCAGCAGAAAAGGGTTCACAGGTCTATCAAGTCTGCCCGATTGTGCAGCTCTCAGTCCAATACTACTGCAGCTGCCACACCCCAACTCCATCCCCTTCCTCTGTCCCCTCTCCCTATACTGTTCTCTCTTGTTTGTGCCACTTGTCTTCTCTCTCTCTTTCCTGTCCGATTGTGCAATCAAATTTTCTAGTGACACCGAGAAACTGGCCACTCCAACAGTCCCACAATCCCCTCCACTATCTCCTTCATTCACTTGCTGTTTCTGTTCATTCTTTCTCCCCTTGCTTCTCTGTGGTAAAAAAAATTAAAAAACTACATGTGAATCTTTACGTGAAAACAGGATCCCATGATTTGCAAATGTATGTAACTACCTTATTGAAATGATGCAGAACGTTTAGGTTTCTTAGAAGTTTGACCTTGAGAAACCTTTCAACCTTCTCCAGATTGTTTGCAAAATTGTCAACAGGAGATCAGCCCCAGACAGAATGTTCTAGAGTTTAACGAGGACAGGATGCAGAGTTAAGAAAAACTGTTAGGCAAAGACGTCTTAGAAAGAGGGCAATGTTTTAGTTGTCCACGTTTTGGATTTAGAGAGACTCAGATAAAAGACTTTTGCTTGAAATGCTTGCATTAAAAGATATCTTGTACAATTTTATTTTTATGTTTTACTATTATTTTTAATAATAAAACACTACTTGTGAATTTTATAACTGCTTCTGGTTTGTCTATACTTCCACACCTATGCCTCTATGACAGCAGCCCAATGGAGGAGAGGTTCTCAATGATGGATCTGAAATTCCAGGGGCTGAAGGCACTTGGCCTGCAGCCTTGTCTCACTATGCCCCGAAGCGCAGGGCGGCTCTTAGCACAATATACATCCACAGAGTGACTTACTGCTTCACTGATGCAGAAGAAAGTCAGAGGCCACAATATTTAGAGCCATCCTATAGTGCTGCATCAAAAATAGTGCATGACCATCTCCGAGCTATATTCTTCCAGTTAGTGTGCACTAATGAAGCACACTAAGTGTCTGAATATTGGGCCATTCTGGCACAGTGCTAAGTGAATACTGGCTGTGATGACATGCTTCAAGGCTTCATATGGCCCACAGGAGACAACACCAGGATCCTGTTGACCAGATTCAGCTCTAGCATGCAAATGAGTCCATTGGGCATGCAAGGTGATAAGGGGCCATTTGTGTGATCATCATGGGATCATATGCATGTGCGGACCAGACCCTCTAATGCCCATGCTGGGCATAGACAGAAGGAGTCTCTAGTAATCTAGTGGACATTCTCCCATTGATCGCCCCTGTCTTTACAGTTCATATTCCCTGGCAGTCTAGAGGACCCTCCCCCCAATCAAGTGCCCCTCCAACCAGCCACCTGCTGAGACCCCCTCACTCTGGTCACTGGGTCTGCATCTGAAGACAGTGGCCAGCACAGTCTTTACTCACCTCCTTGGCCATCCATGCATCCGCCCATTCACAAAACGCAATCACTAGTACTGAAGAAATAGTTTGCCAGTACTTGCAATTGCACTCCGTGAATGGCAGACAGCGGTGGGCCAAAGAGGCGAGCGGAAAGCTATGCCAGTCACCCTCTCCAGATGCAAATATAGTGACCCGGGAGATGGGGTGTGAGGGTGAGGGATTATCAGTGGATGGACGAGTGGGGGGGGGTACATTGATAGGCTCACTATACTACCATGCAATAGTAAACTATAAGAACAGGAGGCGATCAGGGAGGGGCCAATGGACTGTTAGGGAGGTCATCTGCAGTACAGCCAGCCTTCCTTTGGGGCAGGGGCAGGGCCTTAGTGCGGAGTTAAGGTTCGTTGGTTTTGGCAGTGTCAAACAGTGCCATGCCATGCTGGAGGCTGTTTAGTGCTGCCTAAATCTTTTGAATATAATGCTGCACCATTATGCATGAGGGAATCCCTCCTCTGCATAGGCGCAGAAGCTATTTTTAATGTTATCGTTGCCAGGTTTGGGCGGTGCTCCAGGGACTTCTGAATATGTTCCTGCCTGTATCACCTGTGCCAACCTTTAGAATATCAGGGTCAATGCTTCCTGTGTTCTACAGACACAAATGCTGTATTTTTTGTTTAATAAATTGGAACCTTATAGCCAGTGATGAAAGTGGTTCAAAATAAGTACAGGAACTCTATTCAAGTTGGAAAACTCAGCCTTGCTAGGGGGGTCTGGGGGCATGCTCCCCTGGAAAAATTTTCAAAAAAATTAGTCGATTTGGTGCATTTTAGAGAATTCTGGAACACAATCTGTTTTAAAAAATTAATACTTTCAAGTCATATTTTAGCAATCTGACTTCCTCAAAAATGCTGCACCATTATGCATGAGGGAATCCCTCCCTCTGCATAGGCGCAGAAGTATTTTAATGTTATCGTGCTGCCAGGTTTGGGCGTTTGCTCAGGGACTTCTGAATATGTTCCTGCCTGTATCACCTGTGCCAACCTTTAGAATATCAGGGTCAATGCTTCCTGTGTTTCACAGACACAAATGCTGTATTTTTTTGTTTAATAAATTGGAACCTTATAGCCAGTGATGAAAGTGGTTCAAAATAAGTACAGGAACTCTATTCAAGTTGGAAAACTCAGCCTTGCTAGGGGGGTCTGGGGGCATGCTCCCCTGGAAAAATTTTCAAAAAAATTAGTCGATTTGGTGCATTTTAGAGAATTCTGGAACACAATCTGTTTTAAAAAATTAATACTTTCAAGTCATATTTTAGCAATCTGACTTCCTCAAAAAAGTTGATATAGGTTAATAACTTAATATATTTAACATGAAATGGGATGTGTGTAGCTGGTTTTAAGATTCACAGTTCCATTCTGCAAGTACATCATATTCACTCCTCCCCACCCACCATTTTGGTACACTCACTGGGTATCCTGGATATCATAGCAGTCACAGAAGCATGGTACACAGAGAACCATGACTTGGATGTTAACATACCAGGGTACACAACCTACAGGAGAGACAGGGAGGGAGAAGAGGGCGGAGCAGCTCTCTATGTAAGGGAAGGGATAAAAGCAACTGAACAAAAAGAGTAAACAGGGAGGAGAGGAGGCACTGTGAGTCACCTTAGAGACTGAAAACGGCACCACAATCCGCATAGGGGTTGTATACAGACCCCCATGTCAGGGGGAGGGAAAGGACCAGGATATGACAGAAGGCATACTTAGGATGGCAGAGAAAGGGGAGATACTGTTGATGGGGGACCTTAATATGCCAGATGTTAACTGGAGCACCTTTGCTGCAGCCACATCCAAAAGCAGGGCCATTCTCGATGTCCTTCAGGTGGCATGCTTCAGACAGCTAGTTTTGGAACCTACTCATGAGGGAACAATTTTAGACCTTGTACTCTCAAATGGGGACAGTGGGAGGATCTCAGATCTAGAAGTGGGTAGCCATTTGGGAACAAGTGACCACCAGACAGTGTGGTTCATGATAAACTCAGCTACAGAGTCAAGCCATAAAAAAGTGAGGGTTCTGAACTTCAGGAGGGCTGACTTTGGCAAGATGGGAGAGTACCTTAGAAAAGCACTAGCAAACAGGCTAGAAGGAGGGGTGGAGCAACAATGGGGAAATAGCAAAACTGCCATAACAGAGGCAACAAGCCTTTCTGTGAAGCAAATAAACAAATCAAAATGAAAGAAAAGTCACTATGGTTCTCAAAAGAGGTGGCAGTGAAGGTTAGGGAGAAAAGATAGCATTTAGGAAGTATAAGGAAACACAGAAGGTGCAGGACAGAGAACTGTACCAGTTAAGGCAGAAGGAAGCAGGAGGATAGCCAGAATAGCAAAGGCCCAAACTGAGGAAAAGATAGCCAACTCAGCTAAGAATTAAAGGCAGATGTGGGTCCCAGTGAGATCCACACATACAGTAGCCCTGGTAATGGGTAAAAAAAGAAAAGATTGGGGTCCCAGTGACACATGCATATAGTCAGGGCTCCAGATAACGTGTGTACCAGCCTATTTTACTCTCCTAATTTTAGGAAATACTCTTCAGAAATTTTTTAATGAGTACCAGTACTCACCCAACATTTGTAAATACTCCACATGCCTAAGAATAGTGCTTCATAACATAACTGGTGATTCAAAGGAATAGTTTTTGACAGATTTACACTCGTATGCATTCTACTTTTGTTTTACTCACTATGTTTTAAAACTGGTGAGTAAATTCCTACCAACATTATTTGACACATTGTTAGCACCTGAAATTCTCATCTAGAAAAAAACTACATTTTTTAAATAAATGTACTCGTCAGTCCACTCCCAAGACATTTGTACACATCTGAATTTTGTTTTACTCACCTCACTCTCAAAATGATGAGTACAGGTACTCATCCCAAAAAAATCTTACCTAGAGCCCTGCATATAGTCCTGTTAAAGGGCATAACAGGCAGACAGGAGTCCATGTGGCACCCACACATAGCTCTGGTAATGGGTGCCATAGGCAGTTGGGGTCCCTGTGATGCCAACAAACACAATGTCATGAACAGCCCATGCTAGTGGTCAGGAACGTATCCATCCCCAGCTATTCATCAGTATGGACGAGACACAGCGTAACATGATCCCTGTCTCAGAATAGACTATGAGGCTACTGGGGCAAACCAGGTTTCAGTAACTGGTCTCTGAGATAAAGGCAGATCTCCATTGTGTTAGCCTGCTCCCTGGTTGGGGACATGCAGCCACTGTTGCCATACACAAACTGAGAGGTTTAGCATGTCATCCAAAACATAAATTTCCAAGTGAGTGGCATGTAACACACTCAGATAATCACTGGGCATTCGTAGAAACAACCCTTCAGTTCATTACTAATGTGCTGGTGCCCTATGTCCAATCCCAAAAACAAGCGCTGGCACTACCACACGCACAATAGGCTCTGCTAATTCTTGATCTGTACAGGCCCCGCACCATGGAGGCAGTAATTCGGCATCTTGAGGATAACAACATCATTCTGTGTATGTCCTGGCCTCCTGCAATGATGCCCTGCAACCACTGGATGTTTCTGTAAGCAAACGTTTAAGGATTATCTTAAAGCCAGTTTGCTAGCTGGCATGCAGGGATAGTGTCTGACAGACCTGTGATCACCCCCAGGTCCCTTTCCATTTTTGTTCTTGTTACTACCCCCCTCCCCCCAATGGGTACTCTTCCCTTGGGTTTTTCTTTCCCAGGTTCACGGTCTGGCAGCTGGTGACCAGTTCTTTGGCACCCGCCTGCCAGGTGATCTTTTGTCTGGCCCTCACTGATGGCGCAAAATGTCTTTGTGCACTGGTGTTGGTGAACCCGTGTCATTAAAGTAAACCATGTAGCACTGACTCTGATGTTTAAATGCAGCACTCTGCTTTGATTCTGCAATGTCCCCTGCCCAACATGGCTTCAGACAGAGTCACTCATAGGACATGTACAGATCTCAACCAGTTCACTAATGATGCCAAAGGTGCTTTGGGCAGGGGCATGTACACATGAGTTTTGTCTATAGACTGGACTAAAGCCTTCAGTCATGTTGACCAAACTATTCTATCCTCAAATCAAGTAACACTTTGGCAGGGCCTCAATAAGTTATGCACTTCCTCAACTCTGGAATAAACTCCAAAAAAATGAGAATATGGGGGGGGGTTGGCTTAGCCGGCAATGAAAATGGTGGCTTAAGTCGATCGCAGCTGCCAACTGGAGCCTCAGACCCTTTCTTTTTCTCTGTGATTCCTGCAAGCAGTACATACCAAAGGGACCAGAGGACATCAGAACACTTACTGCATTCCCTCAGCAAGTTGCGTAATTTGCTCTAGGGATTCACCTTCCAGATGCCAAACTCTGCAGTACCCACTTTCTTGAGAAAACTTTTCAGGCTCTAACAACAACGGAGGGGCAGCCTGAACTTAGCCCAACTGTAGCTCACTCCAAGGGTATGTTGATTGCTGCTCTCCCTCAAATGGGACCAACGGTCCCTCAAATCTTCCCAGACTCAATGATCATTATGGGAGCCCAGACCACACAACCTGAAGAAGTGGCGCAGCAGTGCACCCCAGAAGGAATCACCCAAGTGACCACGTAGAGGAAGGCCTACACCAAATCCTGCCCAGTCAACAAGAGGATAAGGAGGATCTGTGGGGACCAGCCCATACTTCACAAAAACAGATACTCTTTGCTCACCAGACACCCCACCCACCAAGGTGCTCGACTTGCAAAGATATGGACACCAACACCCTGGCAGGGGCCCCGGGGATCGATGACCTACATGCGCAAGACTGGGAGGCTATTTCAGACTTTCCAGTGTCTGCCCTAGCCCAGGAGGCCCCAAGACCTATTGCAGACCTGGAGCGCCAATCCACAGGGTGACCGAGCACCTGAGGACCAAAGACGAGTGAACATCCCCTGCACCTGTGCTCCTGAAATAGGAGCTTTCAGATAAGTGCAGCATTTTTGCTGGGTTGTAGATCACAGGAGAATAAGGGTGGGAATGGTGCTTAGGGACTGAGGAGGTAGCCCAGGGGTGTCCAGAGTGCAAGTCCATGATTTAAATTTATTATTACTTCTTGCTTCCAACTCCCCACTCCTCTTAGTTATTTAGGGGATTTTAAGTGAAGGACAGGACAGTGTCCAGTCTTGTCCCCTCCTCTGATGGCTTCCCAGCAGGACTTGAGTACTCTGTTTATTGTGAACGTGTGTGTGTGCGCGGTTTGTGAGTATGCAATGGAGGAATAGATGAATTGTAGATCTCCCCATGTACCTGATAGCTATGCCCATTCCACCTTGTTTACCTCCCTACCCACCCACCTGAGTCCTCCCCTCTCACCCTGATTTGTGACTCGCACCCTGTTCCCCCAGTCTACCATGAGGAGAGGAACAGCCACCACTTACCATGAAGGCTCTCTGTGTGTGATCCTGAAACCTGCCCCTTTTCACTTTTCCTCTGCTGGAGCGATAGAGGCCTTGTAGCTGTCTTCTCTCCCCAGGTACCCGATACCCCGGCTAAGGGCTATGCCCACGACACCTTGATTGCCACCCTAACCACCTGAGTACTCTCTTCTTACCCTGATTTGTGAATTGCACCCTGCGCTTCAGCCTGCCATGTGGAGATGCTGAGCAACCATTTGACACGAGGGCTCTCTGTTGCACTCGGGCATAGCTGAGTGCAACCTTGTCTCCTGTGCCTTTTCACTTTCTATCTGCTGCTTCCAGAGGAATGGATTCAGATGTGGTGGGCCACTCCAAGAGATCACTTGTCAGACAGGGCCTGCCAGGCTCATGCACCTTTTATTTACTGGACAGATACATCTGGACCAGGATATACATTCTGCTACCCTCTAGAGGACTACAACAGAGGTCCAGTACCCCTATCAGACCACCGAATCTCAGGTTTAAACACCTTGGGTCAAATGCTACAGCCCTAGAGTGCACAGCACAGCTGGGCAAGTACTTTGCCTAACTGTTGGGGTAAGCCACCCTTCTGGGCAGGTTGGGCCAGCCACTGGCTACGTGTGCAGCCAGCTATAGTCCAGACCGAAGCCCCCAAATAATCTTCTATTGGTGTTACTAATTGAGCTAATCTATTTATATTGTTGTTTTAACTGGTATTGCTACCGAGAGTCACACTGCTTAGGTATTGTCATTTTGTACTCCTGAGTAACTACACAAGGTCCCTGGCTCTATTGTCTCCCACTGTTTGGTCCCCCGAAGTGCGTTTGCAGTGCACACTCACGCAGGGCCCACCGCCAGGTACTCGTCCCCAGTCCAGTTAAGGTGCCTGACCCCAGTGCGAACTCTTGCAGAGAATTGCCTCAAAAGCAGTGGATGGATGTAGGTCAGCCTATGACCCTCTCCTGTAAGCAGAATGGGTGAGATCATAATGCATATCTGGAACGTAAGGGGCCTTAATTCCCCTGTGAAGAGAAAAAAGGTCCTCTCCCACCTCAAACATCAAAAGAGAAAGGAGTTCATGACACATAAAAACAAAACAAAAAAAATAAATAAAAAGATGCCTCCAAGGATTGCATGATCCAATTGCAGAGACATCGGCAATGCGAGGACATTGACAGTATTTTTAAGGGAGCAAAGGAAGGCCACTACTATGGTCAAAATTAAAATTTGACAATCCTGTTCACTGGCATAGAACACTTGGCCCAAATTTACATGCTACAGTTTATTAGACAGGGAAAACATTGTCAAATAGTCTAGTTTTACTAAGGCTGGGCTTTCTCAATAGTAACTGAGACTAGGCCAAGAAGGAAGAGTGCTGATAAGGAGGCAGAGCCTCATGGTTGCTACAAACAGAACCAGAAACACATTTTGGAAAGGACTGCCTCTGAGGGTCTCAATGTGAACAGTATCAGTCTATAATGTAAAATGGAGTGTCACATAAAGTGACAGACCTTCCATTTATCATCCAAGAAATCTTAGTGTGACCTATGACTTTAGTCTAGTGGATGGTGCTAAGTAATTTGTATTGCCTTCATTCAGATACACATTTCTGTATTACCAACCTACCTAGATATTTGAAAAAAAAATAATGACAGCCAGCAGACTGTTATATTTACAATCACAGATGTTTATAACAGATTCTAATAACTATGCCCCAGGATAAACACACACACACACACACACACACACACACACACACTCTGACACATTACAGCTTGACACACACGATGTAGCAGAATTCCCACTTGGGATGGAAGCTGAACGTTCTCAAGAAAACACGTTACCATGCCTATGTATATTATAATGTCCCTCTGACTCATGTCACTGGTCACAGGTGTACAGGTGTAAGGCTGAAGGAGTAAGATGAAACAACCAAAAAAAACCAAAACAAATCTGGGCTGATACTATGCATACCATAACGTAGGCACACCAGTCACAACATTGAAAGGGAATATGCGGCTTTCATTTCTCAACAACCGGGCACAATTGCCCCAATGCTCCCTTGTCACCGGCCCCACAATCTTTCTCTCTCTAGCTACAGATGAAAGGCAGACGGCAAGAGATAGTACTGATCCCTGTCACTCTCTCTCTATGCTGTCCTGCATTGCCAATACCCATTAAAAAGGCTAACAGCATGACACAGGACCAGTCACATGTAAATGAGAACTTGTCATGCCGACTTGTGTGCCACTAGTTATCCCCATCAGTTACTCTGTCGTTTGCCTGCCTGTCACCATGCAGAGGGACACAGTGACAAGATGTGAAGGAAACAGGAAAATTGCAGTTACATTCACAATTGTTGGAATAGACATACCAGCGACTCTGTCAAGCAGCCTGCAAACAGCAACCACTCCCACTGTCGCTCACTCAGTTTAGGGATCGGTGGCTGTCCCTCACATACACCGTTGATGAGATGGCAGCTACAGAGCACTGTTTGCCGCGTAGCAGGTTGTCAACCACATTCTGCAGAGCGATTGGACAGAACGACGTCAACAACATAATCTGTGATTGGTGGAAACTACCCCATGGCCACCAGTCTCTTCTGAGCAGCAGCCAGATAGCTTTTTCAAGTGGCGGCAGGCATGGGGATTGTGAGGCTAGCAGGTACTCCTGACCTCCACCCCAACAAACAAAGTTAAAAAGCACTATGTTTTTTTGGCAATGACATCCATGCCTAATGCAAATCTGCATATCAATAAAATACAATTTTTTCTTGAATATGAAGAAGTACCGGAACGGTGTTCCGGTCGCAGAAAAAGTACTGGAGCGCCATTCCTGTGCGTTCCAGCTCACTTTCATCACTGCTTATAGCCCTCTCGACAGTGGTAGACCCAGGAGGGAGATGGCTCCTGGTAAAAGGGATGCTACAGGGTATGGAAATACTCCTAGACATGGTTTATGGCCCAAATCAATCTGATCCCACTTTTTTCCATACATTGGCGCAAGCAGAGGGAGGGTTCAACATGTTTTCAAGGGTTCTAGTTCGGTTTGGGTTAGGCAGGATATAGTTCAAGTTTGGTTCAGTTCAATTTAATAAGTAGAAGTTTGGTTTTGAGTTCAGTTTGGTTTGAGCTTTGTTTGTGTAATGTTTCGAGTTAGGTGTCTCCCTAATGCCTCCATGTGAGTTCTCCTCACCTCACATTTGTCTGGGTTCGAGTTTGGTTCGGGTTCATCCTTTTTTTTCCTTTTTGGGATTCAAGTTTGGTTCAGATTGGGCAAAAATCTAACAGTTCGAGTTCAATTCGGTTCACGGATGAGCCCTTCCTCTAGGCGCAAGCAATATTTAATTTACAATTGCCAACTGTAATTCTGGGGGGGGGGGATCTGAATCAGGTGCTGGACTCAGTAATAGATAAAAACCTGGGCAATTAACAAACTATTCACCTCCCAATTTAGCAATTTCTATGAATCAAAAGAAAAACCCACAGAGCAGCAGACTGGTGATTTTCAGACCCAAGTAACCCTTCTCCTCGTTTCATCGGTGGCTGAGGTCATTGAGGTTGCTTCCAAGCTGAGGCACACATATTGTGAACTGGACCTGGTGCCAACGCATTTCTTGATGGGATGCGCTGACTCCGTTGGCCCGGCGTTTGCCTTGATTGCCCGATGCTCCTTGTCAGATGGGGTTTTCCCTGATGACTTGAAAGAGGCATTGGTGAGACCTCTTCTGAAGACAACATCATTAGACCCTGACGTAAAGGCAAATTACCGACCTATCTCCAACCTCCCTTTTTTGGGTAAGGTTGTGGAGAAGACTGTGGCACTTCAGCTTGAGGAGCACCTCTTGGCCTATGATCTATATGAGCCTTTCCAGTCTGGGATTTGGGTGAAGCATAGCACTGAAACTGCGTTAGTTTGGGTGCACAATGACCTTATTAGAGTGAGAGGTCGAGGGGAGGGGCCAATTTTCCTTCTTCTCGATCTCTCCTCAGCTTTTGACACAGTGGACCATTGTGTTACTTGACCACCTGAGGGAATTTTGTGGACTCACTGGCATGGTCATCTGCTGGTTTGAGTCCTACCTCACAAACAGGAGGCAAAGGGTAGTTATGGGGAATTTCTCCTCCTCCTCCTCCTCCTCCCCTAGCTTCCTGTCTTGTGGAGTTCTTCAAGGATTGGTCTTGTCACCAGTGTTGTTCACCGTGTACATGCCACCCCTGGAAAGGCTCATTAGGAAGTATGGCTTGGGTTTTCATTGTTATGCCAATGATACCCAGCTATACCTTTCCTTTGCCCCTGGAACATCCAATGCAGTGAACGTGCTAAATAATTGCCTCACTGAAATCAATGACTGGATGGCCTCCGGCTGGTTGTGACTGAACCCAATAAGACGGAGCTACTAGTTGTGGAATCGAACAGAGGGCGTGATAGGTTGGCCTCAGGTGCAGAAACAGGATTATTTCTAGGATCTGCACCATTGAAGGCCTCCTCTAGGGTGCGTAACCTGGGCATTATTCTGAATAGCAGACTGTCGCTTGAGGCTCCGGCATTGGCTGCTGCCTGTATCAGTTTCTACCATCTGAGGAATATCACTAGGGATAGGCCCCTTGTTCCACTCCAGGACCTCCCAACTTTGGTACATGCCTTCATGATGATGAGGCTCGATTACTGTAATGCGCTCTACCTCAGGGTCTCTGGGGGTATCCTCCGCAGGCTTCGGCTGATGCAAAACACAGCTGCCAGGCTGCTGACAGGGCAGTCTAAGTACTGTTACATCACCCCAGTGCTGTGGGAATTGCACTGGATGCCAGTCAGGTGGAGGGTCCTCTTTAAGGTGGGACTGCTCATCTTGGCCCTACATGGATTGGGCTCTGGGTACCTGGCAGACTTTCTCACAATGGCTGCCTCAGTCCAGCTCTCGTTCCTCCCCTAGGGACCTCCTTGCGATTCCCAAGAGGAGGCTAAAAACGTCAGTCAACAGAGCCTTTAGTGTCGCCGGCCCCGTCTTGTGGAATTCGCTTTCACCATCTGTAAGGAAGGCCCCTTCAGTCAAGGTATTTAAGGCCCACCTCAAGGCCTTCCTGTTCACTCAGGCCTTCCCTGATTTTGCTGTATTACATCTTTTGCCTGATCACCATGGTATTTTGTTCCTGACTTTCTGTTTTTAGTTAGCTGTATTTCTAATTTATTGCTGTATCATTGTTGATGCTGTGTTCTTGTACAGCGCCCAGAGCCTCCTGGATTGGGCATCTTTTAAATAAAATTTGCCTTGCTATCTGTAGTTGTTTTATTGTGCAGCGCCCCGAGCCTCCAGGAAAGGGTACTACAGAAATAAAGTTGCCTTTCCTCACTAAATCTATACTAGCTAGTCCAGATTGATGCCTTCCTCTCTCTAGAAGAAATCATCTTAGTAATTAAGGCTCTCCCCACAGCTAAGACCTTGGGGAGAGATGGGGAGTTTTATAAAGTGCAGGACAAGCTTCTCTCACAACCCCTGCTAGATATGTACAAAGAAGCCATGGACCAGAAAAAAAAATTCCCCTATGCTAGGAGATACTGTAATTGTTATGACAGATAAAAAAGGGAAAGAGCCCTAATCATGTGGGGGATATCACCCCACCTCTCTTCTCAACACAGATGTTAAAATACTAGCTAAAGTACTGGCAGTCACTTCAACTCAGTCCTTCCAAGTCTGGTACAAAAGAACCAGGTAGGCTTTAAACCAAAAGGTATGGTGCAGACAACCTTAGAACACTGATAAACCTGGTGTAGGTAGGATTTTTATTATTTGTTTTTTGTTTACCAGGTAAGCACTAGACAACCAGATGCCTATTTTCAGGTCGACCAAGGATTACAGAGATGCATACAGGATTTTACAGAGATACATACATGATTACAAGGATACAATCAGGTACAGCGGAAAACAATAAGAGCAGGTACAAGTAAGAGCATCAAACATAAACGAGGTAAATGAAGCAATACCAGGGACCTTATCTACCAGTGGTAGGAAGGTAATAGTTTACATGATAGGAGGTTGAGCCGTTGGCTGGGAATGAATACTCCAGCTGGCGCCCTCTCCCTGAATGCCAAACGTGCATTTTGATTAGTTGAAATGGAAATATTTAAAAAAGGTTTTGTGTGTGTTCTGGCTTGGGGAGGGTCTCCTCAGCTGGACAGATAAACTGTATCCCCCCACCCCAAGAGCAGCAGTCTTGTCTAATAACACTGTCTCTGAATCATTTCCCTTGGAGCGAGGCACTCGGCAGGGCTGTCCATTTTCCCCAACCCTGTTTACCCTAGCCCTTGAACCCTTTTTACAGAAGATCAGAGAAGACACCTCCATCCCAGGTATTAAGTTTAACAACCTAGAATATAAGATGTTGGCCTACACGGATGAAATGCTTGTGCTGTCTGTAGACCTGATCAGCAGTATGTCTGTTCTTATGGCACAGCGGACAGCATTCACCAAGCTCTTGGGTCAGCATATTAATTGGGCCAAGTCAGAATTACTCCTCATAACAAAGATGCATTAGTCAGTTTTTGACTACCTCCCAGTTAAAAACGGGCAGCACAAGGGCTCATATACCTAGGTATCACCGTCCCGGGCCAACTGTCAAAAATAGCTTGAATAAACATTACCCCATCAACAAAACAAATGGAGACCAACACTGCCCGAAGGATAGCTCTGAATCTATCACTGTGGGGAAGGATCAGGTCATTAAAAATGATGAGCCTCCTAAATTACTCTATGTTCTCACTAATCAGACAACACCTATCCCACAAACTGCCTTCATTCAAATTGATAAAGTTATTTAAATAGTTTCTCTGTGAAGAAAAATGCCCATGCTTTAACACTACCACTGGCTGTCTCCTCATGCTACATCCATCACCTGAGAAGTCGAGGCCCTAAACCTTGCCCAACTACTATCACAGCCAACTAGATTAAACCCCCACTCCACCAACCATTCCTTGATTGACTGGATCCTAACATCCCACCCCTTCAAATACTTGTCTGCTGGCACCCGACCCGATGCATTCAGCGATCACTGCATGACATATTGCTATGGGAAATCTCACCCCCCAAAGTATCTGTCGTTTCGCCCTCTCAAATCTCTTAATAGCTCAACCCTCCTGTCTGATCTATATCTGTCTGATTGGGCAGGAGTTTTCACAGCTCCAGACATGGACTCCGCTCTTGCTTCCTTTACAACAACCTTCCTGGTTCTGGGATCTGCATGCCCCTCTCAAAAGACTGTGGCTACGCCGTAAACATCTCCCTTGAGTTTCCCCCATATCTCCCTTTTCAAATCCAGGGACCAGGCTTGGAGTATTTTCAAATCCACCTCTAGTCAAGCTGACCTGCAAAAATACAGAGCACTCCAAAATACCTGCAAAAGAGCAGTGGCGCTGCAAAAGCTCACTTTTCAAAACAAACTAGATGATACCAGGACCTCACCTGCAGAATTATAGAAGACACTCCTCTCTTCTAGGTTCCTCTTCCCCATCCAGTTTTCCCTGCTCAGGTGGTTCAATCTTTCCTCTATGGCCTCCGCAATAAACATCTTCTTCACTACTTGTGCTCTTCCCCCTGGCCCTCCCCATCCTCGTCTCCAACACTCCACTCCACTCCCTCCCACTCCTCCAAAGGAGTCTCATTCCCCATCATTACTATAAGTGAAGTACTCCATGCCCTAAAAAGCCTAAACCCCTCCAAACAGAGCCCAGATGGCCTGGATCCAAAATTACTTAAGATCTCAGCCCCAGCTATCGCCGCCTCCCTAACCCACCTCCTCAATTTATCCATCGCACAATGCGCAATCCCGAAGGCATGGAAACTGGCCAAGGTCATCCCTCTTCACAGAGGTGGTGCTCCCTCTCTACTGGGAAACTACAGACCTATCTCGCTCCTCCTGTGCTCTCAAAATACAGGAGGCACTCATGCCAAAAGGCAAACTACTTCTCAACACCTCAAACACCCTAAGCCCATTCCAATCTGGATTCAGACATATCCACGCCCACCACCTCCACCTCCTCCTTCTCCTCCCTGTTCCACCTCATAGACCACATTCACTCTGCTACGGACAAGGTCACCTCATCCTGGTGATTTTCATGACCTCGCTACAAGCATTTGACTCGGCCTCCCATAGTCTCCTTTTAAACAAACTAACATCCATCAGTCTCTCCCCCTCTTCAACAGACTGGTTCAGATCATATCTCTCTGACAGGAACCAGTATGTGCAATTAGGTCCATCCAAATCCACCC
This sequence comes from Neoceratodus forsteri, assembly GCA_016271365.2. NCBI lineage: Eukaryota > Metazoa > Chordata > Ceratodontiformes > Ceratodontidae > Neoceratodus > Neoceratodus forsteri. The sequence continues at coordinate 1,500,063,071 of CM057450.1, read as the reverse complement.
CCCCATTCATGCAGGAGTCCCTCCAGGGTTCTATTCTGGGCCCCACCCTCTTCTTAATTTTTTGTTAATGACCTTCCCTCTTCATGCTCACCAACACAAGTACATGTGTACACTGATGACACCGTCATCTTTGCCTCTGGTCTCTCTTTTCACCACAGTCCAATCATCCTGCAGGATGCCTTGCGAATGCCCTCAACTGGTTTGAGTCAAACCTCCTCAAGTGTTAACACCAAAAAAACTGTTGCCATGGCTTTTAGCTCTGCCCAAAGGCTAGGCAAGTTTCCGTCTCTTCCATCTTTCTTTTCTCTAGACGGTGCTAGGATAAAAACAGTGCACTCATTTAAATACCTGGGTGTCTGGTTGGATCCCATGTTAGATTTCTCTCAGCATTTTGACTACATCCACTCTAAACTTCAGCCCAAACTGGGAGCCTTGCATAGAATTAAGGACCGTCTCTCTTTTCCAATCCGTAAAGAGCTTGTCTCCAACCTAATCCTCCCCATGATAAACTACGCCGGTGTTGTCTGAGCTTAGCCCCCAGTTGTCCCTCTCTAAGCTAGATCCCCTATTCAATGCATTTTGCTTCAAACCTCCCTTTCCGTACCTACCACTGTTCCTTATACTCTATCCTAGCCCTACCCTCCCTTGCAAATCGTCGCCTCTCCCACTGTGCTGCCTTCATCAGTAAATGGAGGCAGTACAGTGCAGTGAGTTAAGGCTCTGAGCTGCAGATCTAGAGACCTCGGTTTGAATCCCACAGTCACCTAGGTGCATACTGTGTGATCCTGAGCAAGTCACTTAACTTCCTTGTGCTCCCAGGTCACATCTGGAAACAAGCTTCAGCTTAGTGTGCTATTCCTGGTTAACCAATGTTCACTTTCCCTTAAACAAATACTGGTTCTCTACCCTCCCCCATATCTCTCCATTCTGCTATCTCCCTCACCTAACATCAGGCTACAGCCTCAAAACCCATGATTCCCACACTTTCAATCTCCCATACCCGCACTCATATGCAGGCAAGGTCGTGTTCTCCTTCAGATTCTCAGATCTCTGGAACCATCTCCCATACTCGATCCGTCTTGTACCCACTCTAAGTATGGTAAGACAACAACTAAAGCTTCCCCCCACAACTGTTCCCCATGCGGTCCCCCCAAACCCCTCTACAGCACCTCACCCCTTTTCCATCCCTCGATTATTTTCCTTCCTTTCCCTCTAACCTTGCATGTCTATACCTGCAAGCTGTACAAATATTTATTCTTGCCTATGTAGAGTTATCACAATTAAATTACACAAATGTTCTACTCACCTTGTGTGATGGTGGGACTCCCCACCTTTTTCTTTATTTATACATTAAAACCCATTTTGTTTACTATCGCGGTTCCGAGGTGTATGGCTACCCTGTTCTTTCTGTATCTTAAAGTCTGTTGCGCAACAGCAGTAAAGTTCTTTGCCTTCTATTTATTTTCCCCACTAATACGTGTTGGCCACTCGTTACAGTGGGACCTAACGTCTATCTACTGTATCTCTTTCACATTCAAGCACCACCTCCGGAGCCCGATACAGTAGAAATGCAAGCCATTTCAAAACTTCAATATCTCAGCTTAAGTAACCCCATGCCCCATTTGCCTTGCTAATGACTGAACTGCAGTGCACCTTGGAAATGCACATTCATTCGGTGCCTTGTAATAACGGCCTGTGCAATCATAAAATAAAAAGCTTCTGCCTCTGACATGAGACGGGTAAACCATCTACATTATCGTCATACCGAAGTGCTGAGTCACCTGCCGTAGTGCTTCAAAAGATTGGACTCCTTGCGCTTCAAGTTGTATAACACTTAGAATACTTGCATGCTGAGCTTGGAAAACGCCCAGTCCGAGCTGAGTCTGAGTTAAAGTTCCTTTAGTGAGTGAGCAGCAGCCTGCAAGTTAGTTTTATGCTATAGTGGAAACTCCTCCTTCCTGTAAATGGCGGAGTATAGCATAATGCGCCTTGCACTAACATACTAAAATGCCAGCAGAATAGGCCTAACAGTCTTTCGCGTCTGCTCGTTTGGTCAGCCCCATAAGGGGCTAGTATATGTAGATATCCTTTCTAACATGTATCTGAATGAATATGCTGATTATTGTTATACTGAAATAAAATGTTGTGCTTAACAGTGAGAAATAATACAGTATAAGGAATTTAAGGAAAGAAAGATAATCAATGGGAGGGGTTCCAGCTTCTGGGAGAGTCTGGGACCTATAAAGGTCTTCATCTTACAATGCTAAGGCAGATAGTTGTTGGGAGAGGACCTGTGTGGTTCTCCCACCAAGATCTATATTAGATGTCAGGCACAGAGTTATTTTAGCAGATAGTCTTAATGTCTTGCTAAGCTGTGATTTGTGTTTTCTTTTCTTTTGTACTTGTATGAAAAAGTGAATTGCTTTCTTATTTTTCTTTGCCTATTTGATTTATTTCTTTTTAATAAAAATCACACTTGGTAGGTGTGTTGCACTTGCATTATCGTTTCCTGAGTGTTCTATTTTACACTGCCCATGACACCTTGTAAACACTGTTACAGTGCTCACATGTACTATGCACCTGTAGATAACAATGCACCTGTAAATATGCTAATCCCAAGAACTGTACCTTAAATGCATATCAGTCTATATTGCATATTGTTCTAAATTGTTTCTAAACTGTGTTTGTAACTATGTTTTTGCTACTTCTGACTTCTATAATTTCTATCTAGTCTCTTCCCAGTGTCGCACCTAAAAACGAGCCTGCTCAGTGTGCCTTTGACGGTTACCAAATTTTAAATAAATAAATAAATAAATGTTAGAAAATCTGCTGTGGGCTTTGGGCTTGCCTGAGACACTCGGGAGTAGGTGAGTGTGCTCCAAGCTTTTTTTGTCAACAGACTGTCACTACTGGTGTATCAGGTGGAGGTTCGATGAACGCTTCATCTACCAGTGAGGAGGAGGCATGATGACAATGGGTTGGGGTTGACAAGTGGTGGTGCAGTTACAAAGCCCAGAGGAATGACTACTACTGCTTGCGACAGCCCAGGGCCATAGAGGAGCAATCTTCCATATGATGGATCTTTAAGCATTTAACAAATATTTATGGGCCTACTGGCTAAATGTGTGTGTGTGTGTGTGTGTGTGTGTGTGTGTGTGTGTGTGTGTGTTGGGGAGGTGCAGGGATAATTTTTCATATCTATAGCCACGGTGTCCCTCAGGGCTCGGTATTGGGCCCTCTCCTGTTTTCCTCTTTATCAACCAGCTACCCACGGTGACCTCCAGCTGTGTACCACCTCTATGCCGATGACTTGGTGATCCTGGCTCCGCCGAGGCGCGATTCTCTCAACAAGGCCTTGTCCGATAGCTTCTGCAAAGTTCAAACCTGGATCACCGAGAATAAACTGGTCCTGAATCTGAAAAAACTCAAGCCATGCTCTTTGGCTCCACAGCCAAACTCAAAACCTCGTCGGCGAGATAAGATCTCCTGTCCCGGCGGATCCCCCCTCCCTGTTGTGAACTCTACCAAATACCTAGGGGTCACCCTTGACCCCCAACTCGACATGGGTAGTCACCTCCTAAACATCTGCAGGGCAGTAAACTGCAAACTTGGCCTGGCCTACAGGGCCAAGTTCAACCTCACACTGCGGCTAGACTTGCCCCTCGGGTAGAGTGCTTCTTCCTCCAGCTATGGGCTGCACCTATTTCGCTCCCCCCAGACTCACCTCTTCACGATGGCACACGACATACAACAACATCTGTCGCTTGCCCTTGCTGTCCCCGCCTCACCCATCGCTGTGAGTTATACGATAAACTTGGATGGCTCTCCCCAGCGAGGTACCTGGACTTTAGGGTGGGCTGCCTTACTGACAAGTAGTGAACTGGCACCCCTGAGCTGGCCCTGCTCCTGCCACCAACAGACACCACTACTTCCACCTTAGGTCCCAGGCCCGGGGGATGCTCAAGGTCCCCTCCACCCGCACCCTCATGGGAGGCCGGGACGTTACAGCGTTTGCACCCAGGCTCTGGAACTCCCTTCCTGAACCGACCCGGCTGTCCTCCTCCCACCTGTGCTTCCGTAACTCCCTCCGGGGTTTCCTGAAACTTGCACCTGCGTGTGACTGTCCTATGCCTCCCTAGAGTATTTCCATATACGGTTGCTCTCCCGGCTTCAAAGCTTGCCTCCCTCGGATGTTACCCGATAACTCCAGCTGCACTCCTTGACTCTTCCACTACACCAGTGCACCTGACCCAGGGTATATTGCCCTTGCCATGGTTCCCTGGACATTGCCTGTCTAAACTGCCTCTTACGTGTAATGTATATTTGCTTCCTGTTGTAAATCTGTATGTGACCCACTCTTCCGGGGGTTCGTTAACCTCAGCAGTCATAAGTTGTATTATGACCATCCATACCAGGACAATGTTACTATCTCCCACATGTTGTTAAGCTGTACTCACTACGCTACTGTAAACAATGTCTGTATCTCTTATGTGTACTCTCCGGGTCGTTCTGAAAATAGGCATATTACTTGTCTAGTGTACTTACCCGGTCAACAAAAGCTAAAAAAAAAAAAAATAAAAATAAATAAAATATCTATGCTATCTTTTTATTATGACCTGTTTTCTCTTGCGGCCCTACCAAGGTTGGTATAGTGGTACTAGGCCAGATGCACTTGATGTTAAACTATCCCTATTTTTGTGCTTAAAAATAGGAGTGCAGATAAATATAGGTTGCTCACCTATAACGGTAGTTCTTCTAGTGGTATACTTATTTATTATTATTTGCTTTTGTTTACCAGGAAAGCACACTAGACAGCCAAGTGCCTATTTTCAGGTGTGACCAGGCAGGATTACAGGGTACATATCAATGCATCAGACAGAGTCAAGGTAACATACAGGAGCATCTGGCATAAACAAGTAGGTGATACAGTATATGGGACATCAGGCATAAACAGATAAACAGGAAGATAGCAACAAGATTCACAACAGAATATGTAGAATAACATAAAAATATAGTATAACATCAAAATACAGACAATATCAACCAAGCTAACAATATGGGGTGGGGCATCCCCTGGTGGTGGTGGTGGTGAGTGGTAAGGATCGACGGAAACAAGATGAGTGAAGAATAGCACGAGAGAGAGTCCGGGGAAAAAGGCACAGATATGACAGGGTCCCCCCTCAATACAGGAGGGCAGAAAAAAGTGCCTAGTGAAAATTAACAGCAAAATTAAACAGCAAACTGTGGCATCAGCCACATATTGTTCACATCCACACTCTGGAGGTTAGCCGGAGAAAGCTGAATCCCTGGATGTCTTCAAGTCAAGCTCCTTCCACCCCCATGTGGTGTCATCCTCCAAATCCACCCCTCTACAATCTACATCATATCTTGCATGCTGGAAGCAGGGATCCAGCCACCACTTACCAGGGGAGGTCAGGTGGGTTGTGTAGGTGTGAACTGTATATCACTAGTAGAACTATACTTACAGGTAAGTAACCCATATTTCTAAAACATGGATACAGTTCACTAACAACACACTGGCAGACTCCTAGCAGTCCCCTGAGAGTAGGAGGCACGGCACTCACCCCTATTTGGTGAATAGAGACTGAGAGGACTGAGACCCTAAAAGCAGAATCGCAACAACTCAGAACATCAATGCTGTAGTGGAAGATGGCCCCATATGCAGAGGTGGACTGCCAGAAGATTAGCCTGCAGGCTATCCACCAGTAATCAAATGTGGAGTGCCTCCTGACACAGAGGAAAGGTGTGCATTTTGCCTTGCCTGTTCAAGCAGAACATGGTGGTGGTGATGTCTGTGTGGAGCTGAACGACCTGACGCTGAATGAACAGAGTGAATTCCATGAGAGCCAGACACACTACACGGAGCCATACAACAGTGATCTCTACAGCACATACCCCTGGTCTACACCAGGAGGTAGCTGCCAAAGCTGAATGCCAGACCCCTCCCCCCCCCCAAGAGAGGAGAGAAGTCTTTGGGACATGCAGGGGCCTCTGCTGATTTTAACTCATGTTGCTTTTCTTACACAATAAAGATTTTTGTATGTGAACTTATTAGTTCTGAATAATGCCTTTTTGGTCCCAATCAGATAGATGAATACATTCCTTTCACTACACATTCTGAATTAAGTAACTTCTGCCTAGCCACAAGTGCAGCCTAACAGCAGTATCCAGGGCTGGAGGGTGCTGAAGCCCTCAGTACAGCTGAAGAGAGATTTTAGGACAAAGGATCCTAGCCATGTCCCTGCATGCTTGCAGGTCCAGACAAATGGGTCATGACGGTGTGCACAGATAACCAGGTGGCTGCCCAGCAAATCTCACAGAGGGGGATACCGCTGGCACCAGTGAGAGAAGCAGCTGTGCAGCAGATCGAATGGTCTGAAGAGTCACAGATGGCATTCATGAGGCCAAAGTGTGCTACTGAGCGATATACAACATGACTTGTCAAGAGATGGTCTGTACGAAGGACCTCAGGAAGACCTGGTGTGGGTAAGTAAAAGGTAAAGTTCATTAAACAGGGAACAGTCTCTAGGACACTAGGTCCTGTTTACAGAGATCATCCTTTATTGAACATTACTGTACCATTCAATTAACATTTTAAAAATCTTTTCGGAATAAACTTACCATAGAAACATAGAAAAGTGATGGAAAGAAAAAGACCTGAACGGTCCATCTAGTCCGTCCCAAGATTCTCTACTTGTCCAAGTTCTATCCTCCGTCATCTCTCCCATTTAGGGCCCCTACTGGTACAATGCCCTTAGCTTACCTACTCTATCCTCCACATCACTGGGAGCTTTCAAATCCATGCTCTACGCTCACCTCTCTGCCTCCAGCTCCTGTGACTGCTTTGACTAAGGCTTATCCCTCCGTTGTCCATCCCTCACCATGGCCGTCATTTGACAAAGACACTGGAATACCACTAACTGGTCCTGTCTGCTACTGAGTCTCCTTCTATTTTTCTCCCTTTCTTCTTTCTCCTCTATCTCCTCCTACTTTTCCATCCTTTCCTTAAATGCCTCTAGTATCTTTCTTTCTTGGAAAAATAATTATTGATTTATTACTGCCTTTGTAAATTGCTGAACAATTTTGTTATTGAACATTTTGTTATTACATGTCTTGTTTTATGTACTATGTGACATGGAACCTTTGTAAAAGAGCCTTGGCTCAAAGGTATAAATTCCTAGACCAATAAACTAAACTAAACTAAACATTTTCCTTACCCCTCCACTTCCCATCTGAAAACTCCTTTATATGCACTCCACTTCCTCTAGAATCACACTATTGCATAGATAGTACAAAGAACAATTAAAACACGTTCTAGTAACATTTACTAATTTTATCTAAACAAAGGTCACCTATTGTCAAATTATTAATGCTCAAACACATGGTCCCCCTGAACTCTTCAGTCCTTAGATGGTAGGAGTACATGTCTGACTTTCAACCTATGCAGCCTTTCATCCCCAAGGTTATTATGAGGTCAGAGAAAGACATTAGCAGCTTCAAAGACTGAAAGAAAGAGGGGGAAAATGTACTTGATATCCTGGCTATGATGTCCTAGATTGCTTGGACATGTAGGTCCAGCACCATATGCCAGAGGGCTACCCCCCTTGCCGACTGTCCTTGATATCCAGCAATGGGCCTGGGTCCTGCTATGGTGACTATTATGGGGGTTGTTCCCAGAAAAAGTGAAAATAGCACGGTGTCTCCACCCACAGTAAAGTATCAGTGGGCCAGATATCTGTTTGGCACAGCCCCCTGAGATGCTGTGCCTACCCACCTCTCCTACCAACCACTCTGCACACTGTGTCCCCCAGTACCTTGTCCCACCATTAACCATATACTTCAACAGTAAGTGAATGCAATGAATTTCACTAACACAACAAATTCGAACAACAAATTCACAGCTTTATTTGGGGATAAAGGAATAGGGAAGGGATACCTGGATATGGGATTGCTGTGAATGCAAAAACATTAGAGAGATATGTAGTTTTCAAACCTGTGGGCCCACAGGCCAAACCCTCCCCCACTGATACCAGTGCCCCCTGAATTGTACCCAGGGGTACCCACCAGTTGCAGGCCTGATTGGTGCCACGGAGTGGCTGGCTATTGGGGCCCTGAAACAGTGAGGTTTGACACTTTAAATTAAAACAGAACAATTTCCACCTCGACCCATCCCAGGAACCAGGTCCTGCATACTCACAGTTTGTATTCCCGTCCCGTAACATCGGATCGCTGTATAGCGTCAGTCGGGGCTACTGAATCTCCTCATTTAATCAGGCTAGTTCGGGAGTTGAGAGGCGAGGAGTCATGAGGAGTTTGCGGGGCGAAGTGGACTGAAGCAGAGATACGAGGAACTTCTCGGTGAAAGCAGTGACTTTCATTTTTTTTTTCCTTTGAACTCCCTACCGAACTTCACTGAATCTCCTCGTTTAATTGGGCTATTCTGGGAGTTGAGCGAGTGAGGAGTTTGCGGGTTGAGGTGGACTGAAGCAGAGATATGAGGAACTTCTGCAGTCTAGGGGAGTTGAAGAGAGGGTACTGGCCTGCCTTAAGGACAGCCTGGGTGGAAAGCTGAAATGTGGAAAGCTGTTTATTTTTGGCTGATTTCTTGGATTTTTGATCTATATCTTGGACTTGGGACATGAGTTTGGTTTTGAAGCAGAGTACTAGGCCCGGGCTTGTGTCTTGTGGATCTGGAACCCTGGGGCTTTCTACCTGGAGTACCTGGAGTAATTATCAGTTAGCGACAGGAGTGGGCCCTGCTCCAGTGGTCAATTGCCAGCAGATTTTGCAGCTCCACAGGGGGTCACAGTAGTTGCTCAGTCAGGAGCTGACTGGAGTATCGTGGTTCCTCTAGATTCCGCGGGTTTGGCTACGGTGTAGCCATTACACAGCTATCATGGTGGGAGCTGTAGATATTTCAGGCTGTGCTTGGATTTGAGTCGGAGGGCCCTGGTTTGTTGCTGGCTGTTACCTGGGTTTTTAACTGGCTTTGATTCGTTTGAATGTTCCTGTGGTCTCCTTATTTTAAGGCCAAGTAACACCCTGGACTCTCCCCTTCTTTGGATTCTTTCTACGGCTCCCATTTTATGGAGAACTGATATTTTGGACTATTCTGCTTCGCTCAGGATTTAAGGCCTGAACTCTCTTGTGTGGTTTTCCTCGGTGGTGAGAGGACCTGGGTGTCCATATATTTTATTTTTACTTATTTATTTTATTTATCTTATTAAGATAAATAAAATCTTGAGTCTGTTGTTTTAGATTTTTATGGATGATTCCCGCCTGTGATCAAATTTGACTCTTTCCCAGTGACTCCTTTTCTTTCTGAGTTGGACAGCGAGGTGGTGAGAGGACCTTGTGTCCATTTATTTTATTTATTTCCCCATCTCCTGGTCATGAGAGGACTGGCGGTGGGGGGATGGGTTAAATGCTAGGTGGGAGTTGTTTATTTTGAAATATTCTGCAGTGAGAGTGCTGAATTATTTGTTTTGAAATATTTTGGTTAATATTCTACAGTGAGAGTGTAGAAATATATATTTATTTTCTTTTGTGCCCTCCGGTGGTGAGAGAGCTGGGGGGTGATTTTATTTTATTTTATCTCTCTCTCCCTGGTCGTGAGAGGACTGGGAGGGAGGGGAAGGATGTGTTATTATATATTGTAGTTTTGAAGTTGTTTGATTTTATTGTATTTATATATTTATTTGTATTTCATTTTCTTTTCGCTGGGATTGTCTTGCCTTTCTTCAAGGTGGGGGTTGGACAGCTGTTGATTTAGTTTAGACTATTTATTTTTATTAGATTTATTTTGGGGTTTATTTGAAGTTTTAGTGTTATTGTGTTGTTTTTAGTAGTTTTTGTAGCAGCATGTGCCAGCCTATTACCCCCACGGTGGTGTGCTATTCATCCTCCTTGCTCCGCGCCCTCCGCCCTTTTTATCTTCCACCTCTTCATTATGATATTTATCAATGTTGTAGAGCATTTGGAATTGCTCGAAGGAGAGGGAGGAGGCGGGGGGCTGCGAACCAGGGAGGATGGACGAGGAGGGTTTTTGTGTCGGGGTTGTTAGATCTAGAAGGTGCCCTGGGGTGAAATGGAACCCAGATCGTGGTTTACCATGTCAGGTGCCCATCCAAAGGCACTACGGAATAAGTGGGCAGATGAGCTTGGCGGCCTCCGAGGTTCGTTCAACTCGAGCGGTGTTATGCAATGCTAGGTCCATCAGAAACAAGACTGGCATTATAGCTGATCTTGTTAGTTTGGCGGACTTGGCTTGCATCACTGAGACCTGGCTGGATGAAAACCCAGGCCCCACGTTGGAAGCTATGACTCCAGCCGAGTATTCGGTGATACACCGCCCGAGATTGGACTGCAGGGGTGGGGGTTGCAGTCTGTTTAAGACAGAATTGGGCCTCATGGTGTGGTTATGGGGAGGCTGAGTCCTTTGAGTGCACTGTTGTAGCGGGTGTTGGCATTCGAATCGTACTCATCTACTGTCCACCAGGAGATGGGAAACAGTTCTTACAGGAAGTGGCAGACTTCATCGTTGACATGTCGTTTGAGTCACCCAGATTGATGGTTCTGGGTGACTTCAGCGCCTGGGTCGACGATGAACTCTCGCAATTTGGTAATCACTTCCTCCAATTAATGATACTGTATCTTTGGGCTTTACACAGGTGGTTTCCACCGCTACTCATAAATCTAGGCACTTTTTGGACTTAGTCTTTCTCCTTGGGATTGATGCTTTCGATTTGGGGGTGGAACCAGTCATTTGGTCAGACCACTACACGGTGAGGTAAAATTTTAGTACCCCCCTGAGAAGACCTACCCCTGTGGAGATGGCGAGATACTGCCCTTTATGGGATATTACACCCCAGGGCCTTGCGGCGGTTCTTGACCTCTCATCCCCCGCGTTGGCGAGCAGTAGTCCAGAGACCTTGGTGACAGCCTATAATAAGGCTGTTACATTGGCTCTGGATACTATTGCTCCTGTTTGTGTACGCCCCCTTTCCCTTCATCCCAAGGCACCCTGGTTTGACGGGACGTTGAGGGAGATGCGGAGACAGGGACAAAGATTAGAAAGCTGCTGGCGCAGATCTGCCCTTGATGCCGACCGCCTTAGATTGATGGACCATTATTCTGTCTATCAATCTGCAATCTCCCATAAGAAGGCAGAATTCCTGTCCAGGGAGATTGCAGTAGCCAGAAATCGACCGGCTCAGCTTTTTCGAACTGTGGACAGGCTGTGCAACCCAGCCTGTCTACAAGTTCGGAAGCTTCGCAATTACAGTGCGAGCTCGTCTCGATTCTTCGCTAATAAGGTGGCCGACATCAGGACGGATCTGTGTCCAGCGGCTTCTAAGGGGGATGCTGTTGGACAGCATGAGTTCACAGTACCTCGGTGTTCCTTCAGCAGACCTGATTTCGTCAATGTCATGAGGATTATCCATGGTGTGCACCCCACGAGCTGTAGTTTGGATCCTGGACCGACTTCCCTAATATTGGGTTGTTGCGACATCATCGGTCCAATCCTTGTGCAAATAGTCTGGTGCTCCTTGGAATCGGGTGAGTTCCCTAGCTCCCTGAAACACCCCTGGTGACACCCCTCTTGAAGAAAGCTACCTTGGACCCTGACTGTTTCACAAACTACAGACCCATCTCAAACCTACCCTTTATTGGGAAAGTGATTGAGAAGGTAGTGGCGTCCCAATTGGAGAACCATTTAGCCATCCATGGCATCTCCGAACCCTTCCAATCGGGTTTTCGTAAAAGACACAGCACTGAGACTGCGCTGGTTCAGGTGCTTAATGATCTCCTGAGGGAGAGGCCAGAAGAGACATTCTAGTCTAGTTCTTCTTGATCTCTCGTCAGCCTTTGACACCGTGGATCACATGGTGTTGCTAGCATAGCCTGAGGCAGATCTGTGGAATAATCAGGAACTGTCCTTGATGGTTCCTTCATTCCTCACTGGGAGATCACAAAGAGTTGTGTGGGCTTTTCTCCTCTGGCCCAACATCTTTGTTATGTGGGTGCCTCAGAGTTCTGTGGTGTCTCCCATGTTATTCGCGGTGATATGCTGCCTCTCGGAGACATTATAGGCAAGTATAAGCAGAAGTTTCATTGCTATGCAGATGATACCAGCTTACCTGTCTTTGCTCCTGACCAGGATAGAGCTCTCTCAGTGTTTAACAACTGTCTGAAAGAAATCCAGGGTTGGATGGATTCTAGTTGGCTGAAGTTGAATGCAGATAAGACAGAGGTTTTGGTGGTGGACCCGGGCTGTTGGATAGGGGTAGCCCTGTTGTTGCACCCTCAGGAATTTTTCTTGGGGTGTGTTACTTCCGACCTCTGAGCAGGTACGTAACCTAGGGGTTATCTTGGGTGACAGGCTGACACTGCATTCGCAGGTGTCAGCAGTCATCAAGACTTCCTTTTACCCTCTTAGGAATATCGCTAGAGTGAAACACCTCGTTCCGTCTGACACACTACCTATGTTGGTCCACGCCTTTGTGTCCTCTCATCTGGACTACTGCAACTCCCTATATTTTTGGCTTTCTGGGGTTGAAATCCACTGCCTTCAGCTAGTGCAGAACGCGGCAGCCCGGGTTTTGATGGGAACTAGCAGGTCCTGTCATATTACCCCGGTGCTGCGCGAACTTCACTGGCTCCCTGTTCGGTGGCGGCTCACTTTAAAGTCTGTTTATTGACTTTTAAAGCCCTACACGACCAGGGTCCAGCTTATCTGAAAGATCTTCTAGTGTCTTACTGCCCTGGCGATCGCTCCGCTCGGCCGGCGAGGTTGCTAGAGATTCCGAGTGAGTCTAAATTCTTCTGGTTCTAGACTTTTCCTACACTGCTCCCTCTCTGAATTCTCTACCCCATCGGTTACGGCAGTGCACCTCCCTGGGGAATTAAGAATGGCCTAAAACTCATTTGTACCAAATTGCTTTTTATAGTATTATATGAAATGTTGTTAAATTGTGGTTTTATGAGATGCTTTATAGTGTATTGTAATGTTTAGTCGTTTTATTATATGTTTTGTACAGCGCTTTGAAAATTTGAAAGCGCTTTAAAAATAAAATTATTATTATTAGTTGACCTCTATGCCAAGGAAGGTGGAGCTCCTTGAATCTTAGTGCAGCAAAGCGGAACAGGCCAGCCAGGATCCCTCTGCACAGATGGAACTTGCACAAGGATCTTGCAACTGGTCACATTGATGGCAGTTCTGGCCACTTGTCACCTTCGGCCACTTTTGGCTCAGTGCAGAGCACTGTGGCAGGACAACACCGGCCCCAGAAGGCCCAGACTGAGGAGTGGCTCCACAGCCTGGCTCCCTAATCGGAGTGCCCTAGCACTCAAGTGCAAGACCCGTGACCTCCTGAGACAGTAAGTCCCACTTTGGGGGGGGGGGGTTAGCAAGTTCCCCCTCTAGCTCTGAGTGAGTACTCCCAAACGGTGGGGGTCCTTCTGCAATCCCTGCACTGAGCTCTTACCAAGAAGAGTTATAATCAGTCCCTCCACCATAATCCAGTGCCAATTTTAGCAGATGCTAGCCTCCTATCGAGTCAGCATCAGTGCAATTTAGCAGGGGGATTCAGCAACAACAGCCCCCCTGAACACCAGTCCACACTTTCTGTTTAGCAGTGTCCAACTCTTTTACTCGGCTGCAGCAAGTCCACCAATCTCGGCCCTTTTGACCAGTTCACTCAGGACATACACACTTTCGGGCTAGCACCCCACGACCTGAGACATTTTGCCTCCTTCAAGAAAATGCAGTTGCAGTCCACACAAACCAGTGATCTCTCAGCAGCAACTGTAAAGCTCAGATAATTTGCTCAGCCCTTTCAGTTAACTTAATTCCCAAAGCAGGGTATCTGCCACCTCTGGTTTCTCCCAACACTCATTCAGCAGCTTCTCAGTACCTGGGGAAACAGTATCTCAGTTCAGTCTCTCTTTCTCTCTTTTCCCCTTCACAATCCAGTCCTACTTTCAGCACCTGGAGAATCCTTCAACAACCCTACACTTCAGATTAGGGCCTGTATAAGCCCCTGAAGTCCACAGTCTGCTCTCACACCACAGTTCTGACTCATATAGAGCCCAGAAACAGACTGCTCAAATCCCAGTAGGTCCTCCTGCATCAGTCAAAATCCCAGTCCTCTGACTGACTGCCAAACCTTTCAATAATTGATATCCATAGTGATCAATATTTCCTGCTCATTTACTGAGGCATGATCTGGGCGCCAGAATTAGTTCCCTTTCCCAGGAGTCCCTTGGTGCCAAGTTTGGATGCCTAGATCACTGACTGGCTAATACAAAGGGGTTAAGGTTCACCACCATGTCATCTCCCATTCAGTCTACTAGCAGTCCATCTCAGTTTTATGCAGTCTACCACCTTCTAACCCCTGAAGCAACCCCATGCTTTGTCCCACCAGCACCATCTCCCCACTGGATGGTAGCCCAGGCTGTCCCCTTTTATCCAAGCCCACTCTCATCTGGGGGCTCCCAACAGTCTTTCTATTGCTGCCACCGAAACTATACCCCCCAGGTGGCAGGCAGCGTTCTCATTAATATGCAGGGAGATGCTCATTAATATTCATGAGCTCCCCAGTGGCTATGCTGCTAAACTTCCGCTGCCACCAGGTACAGGCTTCTGCCCAATTTCCTCTAAGTCTCCAGTCCCCAGGGACATGGGAGGCACGGGACAAAGGACAAACCCCTCATTTCACCCGACCGCACTGGCGGTAAACACACCAAAACACCATGCCTCGCAACTGCCAGCCAAAGCGACCCACCAGCAGCTTGCGACCCAGGGATTATACCCAAAGGGGCGAAGACAACCCACTAATGGTGGAAACCAGGGGGAATACAGGTAAGCCCCCAAAGTGGGGGTTACAGACAGATAGCACGGATAGGGATAGGGAATAGATATAAAGATCACATTTATAGGTGGGTTGATTTGCACCTATAGTGCCCATTCCCTCCTCCTGGACCTTGCAGACCCAATACACCTGTTCTGGACTATGCCACCTGGACTGTTTCAGGTATCTTGAATATAAAAGGGTTTGGAAATGGATACTTACCCTGGTTAGGAGGCCCTACTGAGAACTGTTCAGTTGTTCTTTTTAAAAGTTAATGTTTTTGGTTTGTTTTCTTTGGGTACTGTTATATTAATCTTTGTTCACTCTTGTGTCTTTTAATGTAGGGCAATAAGATATGTCTTAGTATGTTATTTAAAGGTAAAATGTATCATAATGACCTATTATGCTCTATAAAACAGTTATGTATTGTATCATCCAATTGCTATTATTAAATGAAAAATTTGAATAAAATTGAATTAAAAAAAAGATTGATTCATATGGAACTCAGAATAAACGATAGGCGTAAACAACTGGTTGGTAAGTAGCACTACCTTGCCCTTGTGGAAAACCACATAAGCAAGTTGGAGAATGTGTTTGCAGCTCAGTGACCTGTCGGGCCAATGTAAGGGCCACTAGGAAAGTCGCTTTCTGGAACACAAAAAAGTCATCACAGGCTGTAAGGGCTTCTCCATGAGTTTAGAAAGGACTAGGTTTAGGTCCAGGAGAGGCAGGAGTTTATTGAGAAAGAGAAATAAGTGTGAGCTCCCTTGAAGAAGTGACTAACATGATCCAGCACTACTGTTGGGTACCTCACATTTGCCTGTCAAGCTGAGAGAGTGGCCAAGGTCACCTTCAAACAGATAGGTCTGAGTCTGGTCAATGCTGACAACCACAAAGAGTTGAGGATTGATATGATGAAATCAATTCACTGGTGACAGGCCATGCTCCTGCCACAAGAGCAAAATCTTTTCCACTTGAACATACAGATTCACAGAGTAGATAAATTCCTTGAAGCTTCCAGTACAGAGAGAACATCTTCCAAGAGGCCAAGTGACAGAAACTCTAGCCTTTTTGGAACGAGTCCAGAGTATTCCTCTTGAACTGAGTGAGAAAATTCAGCCTGAGTAGATGCAGGGTTGGGTGCTCAGTGCTGAAGTGAGGAAGGCCCTGATACCTGTCCTAATCTGGTCAGGCATGCACAGTGAGTATAAGCAGAGCCCATTCAAGGACAGCCTTTAGCAAGACCCAGTGATATAGCCAAAGGAGTATCATAAAATGTACTCAAATTCTAAGGAAATTGGAGCAAAAACCCCCAGGAGCAGGAGCTGCCAAAGCAGCGACCTCACATTCCCATGGAAAAAATGACCTGGAGAACGGAGGGGCAAAGACATGAGATGAAGGGGGGGGCAGTCAAAACTCTAGTCAATTGGCTTTCTGAGGACTTTGAACTTACTCAGTGAAACCGCACCAGTATGACTACTTAGAAAGAATCCAGGTAGTTCCTACCATTGCTTCTATGTTCTGCTCTGCCACCGATTTTTGCCTGCAAGGCTCGGTTCTTAACATGCACCGTACTTCCAGTGCTACTCAGATGAATATGAATCTAACTATCCACAAGAATGGGAACACTGTAAAATAATACACATTCTAAAAGCTTTTCCCAAATATAAGGAAACACATTATTCTTTTTTAACTTTGATTTCTGGAGCCTACAGTATGTCTGAATGTAAAACTCTAGTGCCTGTTTTAACAGGTGGCTTAATCAGTGTTGTGCCAGAGCATGTTTGCATGAGCTGTATACTGGCCATTATGCAATCCCTCCCTTAGAAGAATGTGGTTCGCTTCAACCAGGCACAGCTTACTTAAATCAATGTGCTCCAAGACCTGACACCCCGTTCAAAAAACTGTGTCTTCACATGTGGCAGAAGTCACACACAGACCGAGGTGGTACCAGAAAAGTAACTACTGAATATCAGTTATCCAAATGAGAACCCACATGCCTCACTGACTGAATCCCTGTGGAGGACACACAACCTACTTTGCAATGTGATTCTGAAGAACTGTAGGGAATCGAGAGTACATCCAGGAGTTTCATAAGATGGTAGCAGTTTCTTTAGAAAAATGTGAAGGCGGAAGTACATGTTACACTTCCTACCAGTATAAATGACTGGATACTTCCATTGTTCTTATTCTTGGTTGTACCTCCTACGATCTTTAATAAAGTATACTCAATTTGAAAAAAATAAAAATGTGAAGGGTTGTCATCATAAGGCATTCTAGGAGATGCCCCTCCAATCTCAGCCAAATAGGAATAACTAAAACAATAATGAGAAATCATTCCTTCTCTGTGGGAAAGTTCATTTTAAAAAAAAGACATACTGTAATATGATTCCAAGAAGAACCTAGTGAGAAGATTAGAAAGGAAAAGAAACACACTTAACCAACTCCATCTTCTGGGAGGGAAGACAAAGCCATTGCCCCAAACCCCACACAAAATCCTGGATAGTGGAAACAGTTATATTTATTTTATTTTTTCATTCATTACTACAATTACAAATACCTTTGAACTAGGGGTTCTTTTACAAAGGTTCCACATCAAGGAGACAGACAGTGTATACATAAGTGAAAAAAATAACAGTGAGGTATTAACAGAGTAAAGTTCCACAGCAAGTGGTACAGAAATGTTACAATTGGTAAACAAGTGGTACAGAAATGTTACAATTGGTAAAATGGCTTAACAACAATAATAATACATACAGCAGAAGAAACAGACAAGATTGTAGCCCAAATATAGTAGACTTTATCCATCTAAGAGCTAAGCAAGGAATAAAATCAGCATGGTGAAAATGCTGCAGGGGGATTGGAGCAGTGGCATCACCAGGCTGTTTTTGGGGAAGCTGAAGCCCCTTAATGTAAGCTCAAGCCCTGCCAATCATTTTCCCTGAAAAATTTAAGACTTACAGCTTCAATGCTTGCTAAGAGAAACAAAAACATGGTTTAGAGTCAGCACTTTATAACTCTACCACATGGAGCTCACTTTCCTTTTTCTTTGCCTGGCCTGGGTCCTCTGGATCCCACTGCAATCGTTGGTGCTAGTGGTGGAGGTCAGGGAGCTCTGCTCCCACCCAATGCTTTGGTTGCCCCTGAACAGTGGCAGGGTGTAACTTTAGTGGTCTGGGTGCTGGTTTCCGTACTGACACACTTTGCTGCTGCACCTCATGGTTCGTCTGCTCAAACTTGTCCCCTCTTGGTGAATGCCACATGGACCACGATCAGCTGGGTGCCCAGGTCTGTGACTGCAGTGGCACTAATTTACTGTGGAAGGGAGGTGGGGAAGAGAGATGAGCAGGGGAAATCCACCACCAAAGCGGATGCCATCACTTCATTCGGGAGGAAGGGAAAAGGACCAGTTGGGGTCATCTCATAGAAACACAGAAACATAGAGCTGACGGTAGATAAGGACCACAAGGCCCATCCAGTCTGCCCATTTCTTTCTACCTTATGAATGTGCCATGAGCCCTTTGCTCTGTCAATGGCCTATCTATTCATACCATCTGTATTGCTCCTTATGCCTATCCCATGCCTGTTTGAAGCCCTGCACTGTATTCATATCCACCACTTCCTGGGGTAGGCGTTCCATGCATCCACCACCCTTTTCTGTGAAAAGAATTTCCTCACATTACCCTTAATTGGCCTCCTCTAATCTCATGCTGTGTCCTCTTTTCCTGCTTTTTCTTATATTGAAACATATTAGACTCTTTCACCTTGTTAATGCCCTTAAGGTGTTTGAATGTTTCAATCATATCACCTCTCTCCCTCCTTTGCTCTAGGGTATACAGATTGAGCTCAGTTAATCTGTCCTCATATGTTTTCTGATGCAGTCCTTGCACCATTTTGGTTGCCCTTCTCTGGACTGCCTTAGTTTGGTTAATGTCCGTGTGAAGGTGTGGCCTCCAGTACTGCATGCAGTACTCCAGATGGGGCATAACCAGTGTCTTGTAAAGAGGGATTATTACCTCTCTCTTCCGACTTGTGATACCCCTACAAATACACCCTAACATCCCCCTAGCCTTACCTACTGCTTTAGAGGTCTGCTTGGATGATTTCAGGTCATCAGTGATGATGATACCCAAGTCTCTTTCTTCCCTTGTGACTGCCAGCAACTCCCCTCCCAGCCTATAGGTGGCTTCAAGGTTTCTCTTCCCTATGTGCATGATCTTGCACTTCTTTGCATTAAACCCCAGTTGCCACTCTTCCGACCATTTTGCTAGTTTATCCAGATCTCTTCTCATTCTGCCCACACCATCTGGATCATCTACAAACAGACAAACCTTACCGTCCAGTCCATCTGCAATGTCACTGATGAAGACATTGAAAAGGACTGGCCCCAGGACTAATCCCTGAGGTACCCCACTTGTGACTTGCATTTCTTCTGACTGTATACCATTTACCACCACTCTCTGTTTTCTACCCATCAACCAGTTTGCCACCCAGTTGACCAACGTCTGACCTACCCCGAGCTTACACAGCTTATTAATCAATCTTCTATGTGGAACAGTATCAAAAGCTTTGCTGAAGTCAAGGTAGGAGACATCAATTGCTCCCCCTTGGTCCACCACTCTGGACACCCAGTCAAAGAAATCTATGAGATTAGTTTGACAGGACCTTCCTTTTGTAAACCCATGCTGTCTTGGATCCTGTGCTCCTATGGATTCCAGGTGTTGCACTATCCTTTCCTTAAGGAGTGTCTCCATAATCTTGCCCACTACTGAGGTAAGACTGACTGGTCTGTAGTTCTCTGCCTCCTCCCTGCTACCACTCTTGTGGAGCAGGATCACATGAGCCCTTCTCCAGTCTTCTGGGATCTCTCCTGTGCTCAGAGACTCACTAAACAGTTCAGATAATGGCTCTGCTAGTTCCACCCTTAGCTCCTTTAGTACCCTGGGATGTATGCCATCAGGTCCCATTGCCTTGTCCACCCTGAGCTTATCGAGCTCTTGTAGGACCCTTTCTTTTGTGAAGGGACTAGTGCACACCTCCCTCCCCCCAGTGTCCATGGTGCTGAGCTGTGGGCCCTGCCCTACCTTCTCTTCAGTAAATACTGAGCAGAAGTATCTATTTAGGATAGTTGCTTTTACATGGTCCTCCTCCTCACATGCCCTCTTATCCCCTTTCATCTTAGCAATACCCCCTCTGAACTTTCTCCTTTCACTAATGTATCTATAGAAAGTCTTGTCACCTTCTTTTACTGTTCGTGCTAGTGTTTCCTCAGTTTGGGCCTTTGCCTGCCTTACTGCCTTCCCTGTTTCCCTTAGGGAAGGTTGGTATGCCTCCCTATCTTTATCCTGCTACGTTCCCTTATATTTCCTGAAGGCCAGCCTTTTGGCTCTGACCTTTTCTGCTACTGTGTTTGAGAACCAAAGTGGCTTCCTTCTTCTTTTGCACTTCCTTTTCTCTCTAACACAATGGGATGTTGCTTCAAGTATTGTATCTTTAATGCTTGCCCACTTTGCCTGTATCCCCTCACCTGTATTTCTTTTTGCCAGGGCTAGCTTAACTCTGTTGGCCATCTTATCAAAGTTAGCTCCTCTGAATAGGGTTACCACCTGTCCTGAGTTTCGCAGGACAGTCCTGATTTGGGGAGCTGTGTCCTGCAAAAAAACATGAAAAATACTACATGTCCTGACTTTTCAGTAGAAAAATATTTTCTAACTTTCCACTAAATCTTGCAGAAAACTATAGTACTTTAACTAAAATACATCAAAATGATAAGAAAGCATAGAAGCAACCAAGAAACTACAATACTTAGCCTTAATTCTGATTATATAGAGAAAACAAGTCTGTTGCGCTGGTCAATGTTACATACTGTCCTGCAAAAAGTCATGTTTCAGTAAGAAATGTCCCACTTTGGACTACTTAAAAGGTGGCAACCCTACCTCTGAAGTCCCAAGTTCTAGTGGCCAAATTGAACTAGGGCAAAAAAGGGGTTTAAGGAGCCCATAAAACAGATAAAAGCAAAAACAAAAAAATGGCAAAACCGTAGGCAGAAATAAAGGCCCCCCCCAAGAGGGCACCACACCCCGCAACCAGCACAGAAGGCCAGACAAAGGGATGGGAAGAAACCTGGAGCCCCCACAAAGGGGAAGAGAAAGAAATTTAACAAAACAAAGAGGAGAAAAAAAAAAAACACTCCAGCAAAGCTGGGCAGGGCAACAGCCGGCCGACCAGCAAGTGGCACTAGAGGCAGTAAACAAAGGGGGAAGGGCAGGGGACTGCAGTGGCAGCCCCATGTGTGGTGACACCCAATGTCAATGCCAGAAAAAAAAAAAAAAACAGCCAGCATACTGGAGAGGGGAGACAGGGGAACTGCAATGGCAGCCCCATGTGTGGCAACACCCAATGTCAATGCTAGAAAAAAAAAAAAAAAAAAACAGCCAACATACTGAGAGGGGAGACAAGGGAACTGCAATGGCAGCCCCCAAGAAACACAAATCATGCCACACTTATTCTGCAAAATAAGAGGAAGCAAACTAACAGGCTTGCCAAGCCATATTTTTATTCGAACAAAAGAGAACCTAGGTGAGCATTACCCTCGTCACTTTGCATCTGAAATGTGATGCTTGTGCTACATGCACTACTAGGCACCCAGCGTCAGGATACCCCAGAAAAACCCAATACAAAAACTGCAAACTGAGGGAGCAGACAACTAAAGGGAGCTCTCCCTATGGAACTGGCTGCTGCTGGCCATCAGCAGGACTGCTGTTCCTTTTCCGGAGCTAAGGTGTGACTGCTGCTGGAGACCCTCGAGGACCACCAGCTATAAAGGAACAACCACCCAGGAGCTATGAACCCGAGCTTCAGGTAAGTCTCCAGGCATCCATATGCCTGTGCTCTACTCTGTCAGTCACCCAGTCCAGAACTGCCACTGGCTAGCAGAGAAGACCATTTCTAGCCTAGAGGTGGACCTGGCTTTTGGACAGATGATTGGGTATCTGGGGCTAAGATCAGCCCATTAGGCTGATTTATGGCCCCTTTGGCACTGGCTGGAGACCTGACCTGGTCAAGACAAAGGATCCAGCAGCAGAAGGCTCCACGAGGGGAGGGGATAGAGACAGGAAATGGTCAGCCAGCCAGTTTGGTCAATAAGCCAGCTGGCCATGCATGGGGTGGGTGGGGAGTTAACCTTTTCCCTCCCTGAGTCCTCTTTGGTCTGCTTGCCTGGCAAACTTTGGGGCACTACGCTTGTACACTCACAAGTCTGATGGAGAAAAAACAAAGTAAGTCTCGTAAGCAGACTCAGTGCACTGGTGGCTGGCTGCTGTGTGCTGTGCTGTTGACAAGAGAACATTGGGACAGGAGTCAGGACGTCACCATGGGAGAGCTCAGAGCTTGGGGCAGGGATCTGTCATCATCACTCCCAGGTTAGTTGGATCCCAGTCTGACAGGGAGCCCTGGGGGTGGGGGTTACAACAAATGCACTCTGCCTCTGCTAGTCTCTTGGACTCTCTTCAGTGGGTTCAGAAGCATGATAGATTTGGCATACCTTGCTTTGTAGGAGGGAACACCTGGACAGGACTGAGGGCAATTGACATAAATTGGGATTGGGATTGGTGACCACCTTTTAGTAATTGCTATGCCAACACAGTCAGCATTGCTTGCACAGCAAGTGTATTTTTCAGACAGGCACAAATGTGATACACATCTAAAAGGCTGTGCAGCATGAGTCTTTATACAGTTGTTTGGCAGTTTAGAGAAGGAAGATCTGTGCCTGTGGTTTGTGTGAAAAGAAATTTTGATTTATAGAGCACCTTTCATACAGTCTGGATTCCTGAGTGCTTTACAATCCAAAGAGGGAGGGAGAGAATGTTGCTGCCTTTTTATATAGCAACCTACACAGACACAATCATACAGGTCATCCCCAAACTCCTTAGAATCCAGGAAGAAGGGAGGGAAAGGATAGTTTGCAGCACACAGGGAAATGCAAAGACTACAGAAATTGATGAGAGAGAGAGAGAGAGAGAGAGAGAGGGCATGCAGAGAGATTAAGGGCAGGAATGTTAAGTGACTTGTTCAGAATTATGCAGTGTGGAAGTGGTGGCTGTTTGCTCTGGGGTCCTGTAACCTTCCCAGCAGATCTGCTGGGTTACAGGTGTCTGCTGGTAGGTCTTTTACTTGCTCTGGGGTCCTGTAACCTTCCCAGCAGATCTGCTGGGTTAATGGTGTCTGAATGGTCTCCTAATTGCTGTGGGGACTGTAACCTTCCAGCAGATCTGCTGGGATAATGGTGTCTCTCTTTCCATTGTTCTCACTGGTCCAGTAACCAAATTTATGCACATGTACCATGTAATAGATGTCATAATAACCAAGCTTCTCAAACATATTTCACCATTAAAATGCAGGAAAAGCCACCATTTGAAGGTAAAAATCTCAACATTTTCCAGGGGTGGAGGGGCATGCCCCCGGCCCCCCCCCAGCTTTGTTAGGATCTTGATAGTGGGGCATTAGCCCCCCCAACGTTATACCTCTGGTGACGCCCCTGAAGTGGAGGAGAGAAGTGGGTAGGAAAAGGTAGAGTACTTGAAGTTTAGCTATTCAAGCTCTATACTCTGATGGAGAACATCAGATAAGATACCAGTGAGTCAGGGGGATGTTGGGCACGTCAAGAATGGCTCTATGGACAAGATACTCAAGAAGATCAATAGTTACTAGTAAGTAGCTTTCCTGTCTTCTTAGAGTTGTCTTCTTCATAGAGCCACACTCTTTCGTCGAGTAATCAGCAGTACCACCCACAGGTACAGCTGACTGAAGTTATACAGTGCTCATGAGAGCAGCAACCCCAGAAGTGCTGACAACTTTTAAACCTGCAAGTCTCAACAGTACACATCCAGAGCTTGGTCTTTAGTGAATGCATGAACACTAGGTTAGACTGTGGGCCTACAGGTTGGAGGCAAGGACCACCATAAGAGAAAACACTGATAATGCTACTGCCCAAAATAATGAGTTTCCATACAACTCTGCAGTTGCTTTACTGGTTGCAAATAGCAGTGCTAAAGACAGTTAAAAATCCAGCTGTACCCAATGTTTAGAAACTGGTTCACCCTTTTCAATAAGGAAAGCTGTCACAAACCACTGGGACGATTGTCTGACAGACTGAGTTCAGGTGATGTAGAAGTTGACATTTTAGGGCACCCATGGGTTTTTGCTGCCAGAGAAGAATATCTGCAGTACTAAGGACTGGTGTGCTGGAACACCGACACTACTTTCAGTAAACAGGAGGCTTACGTATGGACCATCACTTTGCTGTAACGGAAGATGTGTTTAAAATTAGCAGAAACACAGAAGTTGGCACCAGAAAAAGCCATGCAGTCCATCAAGTCTGCCCAGCCTTACCTATCTAATGTTGATTGTGGGGGCCCTTGAGGCCTTCATTCTTCCTTCCCCCTTCCCTTCTGCCACCATCTTTACCAGCCCTATGTGTTTGTTCCACGGAGTACTCATGCACCCACGGTAATCTCTGATTAAAAAGAGGTGTCACATCAATTCAGATAGTTTGAAGAACTAGGCACTTTGTGTTACATGAGATTTTTGCAAATTAGGGCAACAACTGGCACTCAGCCCTGTTGCAGCATCGGCAATGAAGTTGATGCCCTCAGCACTGAAGTGTAAATCAAGCTAGATTACACAAAATTGCATGAAATTGCGCACAAAATATGCAAAATTGTACTAAAATAGTGAGAACATTGTTGCTGACACTGGCACCATGATGGTCTTGATGCTGCACCATGAGGGAACCAACAATGGCACTGACCTTAACAGTGTCATGGCACCGATGTCAACATCATCATCATTGCCACTGACATCACATGAAGGCATGGTTGTGAATGACAGACATCATCAGCCTCAGACATCGATGTGTGAAGGCATCAACAGGGAGACAGAAGTAAAAGGACTTTGTACTCAACGGGCCACAAACAAAACCTCAATCAACCCTCACTTTTACTTATGGATGGTCCTAAAAAGGCCCCATCCTTGACCCTGTTCTGTTTATTATTTATTTATATGTTTATTTAGTTGAACATTGGTAACCAGGAGAGGCACACTGAGCTGAGGATCATTTCCAAGTGTGACCCAGGGAATGGGGACAGGAGAAGCACAGTACAATACATGAAGCAATTCAATAGAGCAACATTTGGTACATACATTGCTACAAAAATGCATAGGTAAAAAAATAAAGTTATTCAGACACAAAAAGTGCAGTCACAGCTCAATATGAGATGCCAGTTCAAGTGGGAGGAAAATGACAATCCACAGCATGCAGTTACTAACTGACAACAGGCGAGACACCCGAAATGAGATTATGCCTAACCCTGTGGTAGACGGAAGAGCAGTGGTGGTGAGGAAGTGTGGCCAGTAGTACCTATCACATCCTCCAGCCATTTCCTGGCCACCTGAATAATGCCAGACATCGGCATAAGCCCCAAACCCTCACAAACATGAGTTCTGGGGCACAGAGGAAAAGGCTGATGATAAGGAGTTTAACGGTACTGAAAAATTGCTAAAAGCAGTAATGATGATATTAAGCAAAATAAGATAATGCAACATAAAGGCCATGGACCACAATGCGGGGAAAACTGCAATGGAACTGAGCAGGCACCTGGCAATAAGTAACTGAATAAAGTCAGCAAACATACTGCCAAATTACAGATAAATACAAGAAATCAGATTATGAAAACTACAACAAACGAGGTGAAAATCTATTCAGAGCAAAAAGTAGTTTTGGTCTATGAAGTGGTAGTCCTGGTCCGTGAAGTGGTAGTGTGCTCTATGATGGGAGGACATAAAGGAACTAAGGTGGCTGGGGCCAGCAATGCTATCTATGGCTTTGCCATAATGTGATGCTCTACATATTGATGCCATACGTCAGTGCTGCCTGCCCCTAAAGTTCTGGTTTCTGCTAGGTCCTTGTGCCTCATAACAATGATTGTGGTTCTATGATGGACTGACTCAAGATCTATCTGGTCCTGCTCAGAAAGTCAGAACAGTACAAGCTTCACAGGCGCCCACCAATTTCCTACCTAACCTTGCCACACACTAAATTTATTTGTTATCCCCTCAGGTAGGATCAACCAAAAAAAAAACAGACAATCAATATACAGCAGTAGGAAATGCCCAAAGTGCTTTCACACAACTATGCACTGTTGCACATTCAGCCCAGTACCCTGCAAGTGTCTAGACTATACTCTAATAAAGAAAATCCCAACATTACACAGATAACTAGCTTGGCACAACCCACACGTATTATACTAAACATTTTCTTACTTTAAGACACGACTTGCCGGCTAGTAAGTGCGGCAAAATGTTTGACAAATCAAATAGACAAAAGCTTCTTTCTACCATATTTGTACAGTTTTTTTCAATTCCAATAAATGACATATGATTCTGTAGGTATTAGTGTTAATGGCATTGGATGTGTCCAACACACCATAAGAGGTGGATACAAACAAGAACAGCATGATGTAGTTGGAAATAAGAGCAATCTGCAGAAGTACATAGTGCATTCATATAGTTAAAACACAAAGAAGAGGCAAGACATACCAGAATTAAGAAGGAATTGTATTATATAGGTTAAGATGCACAAACAAACTGTTAACAAGTACCTATTACTTGCCATGCAACTGCAGTAAACCAGAGTTCCACAGTCCAGCGATTTTTTTCTTCAAATAACTAATGTAGGTGTAATAAACACCACAATGATAAGCACTTTGGACATATGGTCTGGCAGGCTCCTTAGTAATTTAATAAAGAATTTCAGATAACTTTAAAGGTAAGTAAAAACCAATATCTCTAGTTTTTAAATAAGAAATGTTCTTTGTCTACCAGAATTTCACATACCATTACCAACCATTACAAATTGCTGGTTTAAGTACAAGCGGTATCAGGGAAGCAGGAAACTACAGACCTGTTAGTTTAACCTCAGTGATACGGAAAATGATGGAATCACTTCTGAAGGAAAGAACTGTCAAGTACCTAGAGGCCAGAGGGGCACAGGACCCAAGGCAGCATGGATTCACAGCAGGAAGGTCATGTCAGATGAATCTAATAGATTTCTTTGATTGGGTGACCAAAGTAGTAGATCAGGGAGGTGCTGTGGACATGGCCTACCTAGACTTTAGCAAGGCATTTGACACAGTCCCACACAAAAGATTAATATACAAGTTAGCCAGCCTGGGAGTGGGTCCGAAGATGATAGCCTGGGTAAATAAATGGCTGGAGAATAGGACACAGAGGGTAACAGTAAATGGAGTCCACTCTGAAGAAAGGGGGGTTACTAGTGGGGTACCGCGGGTTCAGTATTAGGACCGGTCCTCTTCAATGTCTTTATAAGCGACATTGCAGAGGGACTGGAAGGAAAAGTATGTCTCTTTGCAGATGACACAAAGATCTGCAACAGAGTTGATGCACAAGGAGGGGTGGAAAGGATGAGAAGGGACTTGGCAAGGTTAGAGAAATGGTCAAATGTATGGCAGCTTAGATTCAATGCTAAGAAGTGCAAGGTAATGCACCTGGGAAACAAAAACCCAGGGGAAGAGTACACAATGGGGGTGAGATACTAACAACAACAAAAATGGAAAGGGACCTGGGGGTAGTCATATCAGATGACTTAAAGGTGGGCAAGCAATGTGAGAGGGCAGTAAGGAGGGCTGGGAGGATACTGGGATGCATAGGGAGAGGCATCACCAGTAGAAAAGAGGAAGTTGTTATCCCTCTGTACAGACAGCTGGTGAGACCCCATCTGGAGTACTGTGTGCAGTTCTGGAGACCCAATCTCCGCAAGTACATAGACAAGGTGGAAGCTGTCCAGAGGAGGGCAACTAAAATGGTGCAGTGTCTGCACCAGAAGACATATGGAGAGAGACTAAAGGAGCTTAATATGTATAGCCTTAAGGAAAGGAGGGAGAGGGGGGACATGATAGAAACTTTCAAGTACCTCAGGGAATCAACAAAGTCCAAGAGGTAGCATCTTTCAAAAAAAGAGTGTGCAAGAACAAGGGGCCAATTTGAAGATAGAGGGCAGCTCAGAGGTAATTTAAGGAAGTATTTTTCACAGAGAGGGTTGTGGATGCATGGAGCGGCCTTCCGAGGAGGTTGTGGAGTCAAAAACAGTGGTGGAATTCAAGCATGCATGGGACAGTCATAAGGCAATTCTAGGGGTGGGGCAGGAAGAAGTAGGCTGCTGGTTAACTAGGATCTGCAGCTTATCCATTAGGTAGGGAAATGGGCAGACTGGGTGGGCCAAGCGGTCCTTATCTGTCATCATATTCTATGTTTCTATGTTCTATGTTTCAATGTTTCTATTCAAGCAGATCCTGTAAACACACCCTCACATTGTTCCTAAAAGCTTGGTTACGAAATGCAAACACTACTTCATCTCTGGGTGGATGAAACTATGCACTGGAGTTTGAGGTGAAGACCTATAATAGCTATGAGGCTGTTATAGTGCTTCCATTTTATTTAGGACTTCCACCCAGCTCGCTCACTACAGTTTCTCTCAACAGGAACCTATGCAACCAGTTAGCATGCATGGACATAGACTTTCAAAGAAACTTGCCAACCTGCAAGAATTAGTATTTAGATTAATGTAACTGCTATTTTAGCACACAATGGTAGAAAAACAAATGCAAAAAAGAAAAACAGGTACTACTGTAACAATCGTTCATCTCTGGACTGGCAGAGTTCCTGCGCGTGAAAGCATGATACATTCTCTCCAGGCATGGGCTTGCCTTCTCTATAAGCATGTGTTTAAATCATGTGGATTAAAAATACCATCCTGTTCCAAAACAGTTCTGTAACAAAAAGCATTGTTCTTGGGCTGGGGGGGGGAAGGTAGAGAGTTAATTTCTCTTGCATATGCTCAAGATTAATCTAAGGAATCTATTCATTTGAATTTTTGTTAACTGGGTAGGCACACTAAGTTGTCCCTTTTTCAGGGGTGACCCAGAGTTAATTAGCTGTGAGAGGGCTGAACTGGGAGCAGCTGATGCAGAAGGAGGAGGGGCAGGACATTGTTTAAAGTTTGCGCTACTACTGCGCGAGGGCCACTCAGAAGAGAAAATCTGAAAGTGTCCGAGCTTGGTGTACTGAGGACTACAACCTAATTTATTAGTATTTTAAAAAGAAAAAAGTGAAAGTTTAACTGGTTCACTAAATTAGCCCCATAATATGTTGCTGCCTCAGTTGTTGTATAATACTGTTTTCCGTTTCTTTTCCCTGCTACCGGCTGGCAGCAGAATCCGGCCGTCAGTGACTGGAAGGGGTAATGATAGCTGAAGGCAGGTATTTTTGGATTAAAGTGATTCTGATACAGGCGAGTGTAAGAGGGTGAGAATAGTTATGGGTATTAAAATGAAATTAGGGCATCCTGCAGTATTTTTTCTTGTATTTATTGCCTTGGAAATTTTGAAACCATCATGTTATATACAGTATAAAATCAATGATAGTGTGATACTTCAGCAAAGTAACCAGACAAAGGGTCATGGTACATCTCTGCACTTAGATTATTTAAGATGTCAGGATTTTAAATGTGATGATACTGATCAAGACATGACTTTTATTTCTTGTAAAATGATTTTACAGTTGCTTCATTTGCACTGTAGTTATGAAGTTAACTCATCTGTTAATCCTATTAATGTGGTAAAAAGGCCAAACGTGTTCTAAGAAGGGTTTGGTGTGTTCCCATAGATTCAGGCAACTTATTCTGTTATTATTAATGCTTTCAAAAACAGTTCATCCTAATCCCGGTCCGACTGTTGGGGCTCCTATAGACATTAAGGAGTCTCCTACCTCTACCTCCATATGGCCACTTAAATGTTGGTAGTTAAACAGCTGAAAAGCATTATCAGAATTTTGGGTTTTGAAAACAAATTTGATGTAGTTGCCTTAATTGAAACCTGGTTGACGAGAACATAGCCACCACTGAAATTTAGTAGCAAGGTTATACTACTTTTAGAAAGCATAGGGTGGGTAGAAGGGAGGGGCTGTTTGTTTTATATAGCTGATCATTTGTCAGCACAAGAACTATCTATTATTCCAGATAGTAACTTGTATGAATCGCTTGCCATTTCTATTACATTAGGTGATAAAGTTCTAACTATTATAAATGCATATGTTCTCCCTGATAGATCTAAGGAAGGTGTTCCTGCCTTTTTTTTATCGTTTTCTTATATTACCTATAAATAGGGAACTTATATTGGTAGGTAATTTTAACTTAAATTGGATGTCTCCAGCTGCGTTTGAGACCAGAACTATTGTTACAGATCTTGGGGGTTTCAACAATTAATCACTGACCCCACCAAGGTAATTATAAAACAGGGTATGTATCTACCCTTGATTGGGTTATTACTAATAACCCATCACATATTGTTAATTCAGGGATTTTCCCTGTTGGAATCAGTGACCACAGTCCGGTGTTTTTTGATTGGTCAGCTGCATTGAATAAAAAAAGAACCTAAGATTCTAAAATACAGAAGGCTTAAAGATAAGTTTTTAAGAGGAATAAATAATAATATAACTGATATAGATATAGCTTATCGGACATTTGGTGATTATTTCACTTTCATTTGTGATAAAGTCATACCTCTTAGAACATTAAGGGTTAGAGGGAATAATAATATTTGGTTTACTCAAAATTTACTGAAATTGATTAGGAAAAGAAATCGAGCATGGAAAACTTATAGACGGACTAAACAACTGAATCATCAAATATTATATAAAGAGCTTAGGAATACATGTCAATTAGTTATTCGAGCTGCAAAAACAGATTTTTAAGCAAAAATTTACTAGTAAAGGGAAATTCACAGGCAACTTGGAATACACTTAATTTGCTAATGGGTAAGAACAAAGAGAAATTATGTAATAGAAAAAGATGGTAACATCATTGCAGATCCCAAAATGGTGACAGAAGCCTTTAATTCACATTTCACTGATTTGGGAAGTATAGTTCTACTTTGGGTACTATTGAAGGTTCCTGGGATCATTTGGATAGTCTACATCCAAATGGTAAAGATTATGTTAATGGTCACACTATTCCTAATTTTTATATTGTTATTTACATACTAAGGATATAGTTGATCTTGTTTCTAAAATGAACCCTAGGCCCACTAATGCATCAGATAATACTGATTATAGGATTTTGAAAAGGGTTATAAATATTATGGCTAATCAGTTAACAAAATTATTTTATTATTCCCTCTGTCAAGGAGCTTTTCCAAATGTGTGAAAAGCTGATCCTAAACCCATTTTAAATCAGGTTCAAGATGTAACCTTAATAACTATTTTCCAGTTTCTTTGTTAGCTCCCCTTCTAAAATCCTGGAAAAGATAGTCTTAGTTCAACTGATTGAACATCTTACAAAATACAATCTCTGGTCAGACTAACATCATGGTTTTGGGCTAACCATAATACGAGACAGCCCTTGGTGAGGTTCACCAATAAGTCACTAAAGCAATAGATGATGGAAATCTTGTGGCAGCAGCTTTTGTGGACCTCACCAAGGCTTTCAATCTTGTTGACCAGATGTACTTCAGGAGCAGTTATCTTGTGTACTGTACATTTATCAGATGGTGTGATCTCTAGTTTGGTGATTATTTACCAATAGGAATCAGAAGACAGTAATTAGTGGAACATTATCTGGGCCAGCAATGTTAGATGTAGAGTCCCACAGGGCTCCATTTTGGGTTATTTGCTTTTTTCATTAGTTGTGAATTCTTTATCAGTTAATTTTATAAATAATGAGTTAATACTACATGCTGATATTGCGGTTCTTTTTTGTTCTGGTCTTAAGTTACCCATTCTTCAAAATACATTACAATATGATTTTAATTTATTACATTATTGGTTTGATAAACATAAATTGGTGTTAAATTCTGCTAACACCAAGACAATGGTGTTTTCACACCCCAGGAGATCACCAACAGTGGAATTTACTATTATTGACAAGTTTGGTAATTTAATAGAACAAGTCAGAATATTCAAATATTTAGGTATACTAATTGACTGTCATTTAACTTTCGAGTCTCATGTTTTGGATTTAATTAATAGATTACATAAAAGATTAGGGTTCCTTTATCGAATTAGAGGTAATCTTACAGTTGATATCGGTATTTACTTACACATAGTTTATTATTTTCCTTAATTGATTATGGGTCTATAGTATATTCATATAATTCTGACAGAATTCTATCTAAACTTCAGGCTACATATCACTCTGTAATTTGTTTTGCTCCAGCCACTCAAGGTTAACACATCACTGTTCTGTTTGTAAACACTTTGGTTGCCTGTCATTGTGGGGCATTATAACCTTAGGTCGCTGATGTTTTTACCTAGGGTTCAGTTGGTATTATGCCACAATGTATCCTTAGCTTATTTCCTAGGATTATAAAATCTGGTAATACAAGATTGCAGAGCAGGGAGGGTTTTTATTCCTTTTTTCACACAGCTTTTGGTCAAAACTCATTCAAATTTGTTACTGCTAGGTTGTATAATAGTCTTCCTAGTAGTGTTATTAGTCAAAAGAAATTATTTACCTTTAATACATCTCTTAGAAATAATCTGTTAGTGAATTCAATTTGCAAATGTTTTACTTAATGTATATTTATTGACTGTCAATTGTATTGTAAAGTTTGTTGTGTCCTGTTTCTTGTTGTAAAAACTGGATGCTTGTGAAAATGGTTTTGTCCCACAAACCTACCAGTATAAAAATAAAAATGAAATGAAAATGAAATTACCATTCAGAGATAATATTGTACATACATAATCACACATACCCCCATAATGCAAAGCACCATGGGCTGTATATGCAAATCACCACAGTATATTATGCTGGTTCAACTTAAAGTAAAAATTATACATCTGAGTTATGTACATACATGGTTATATTCAAGGGTACAGAGTTAATTGCACCGAGAGACAATATAGCAATTACAAGTTCGACGTTCAGGGTCATATAGGTTATAAAAAAATTGATGAAATCGAAAAAAGGCCCTAGAAGCTTGGAGAAACAGTGAAGTGGTGCTCCATGGGGTTCGAAAGATTATGCAACACAGTGTTGGCCTTACCTTAATATTGACACCCTCTGTGCAAGCACCGCTATGTTATTTACTTAGCCGTTTTGCACTACATATGGAGCTCTCTGCAAAAAGTAAATGCCACCAGCAGCTGCACTTATGTACAGTACTTTGTTCTTAAAGTGGCTGTATGGGAGTTTAGAAACAGTAAGCGTGACACAGTGCTACAAAAGTGTGTTATCTAAAAGTGCTTAAGAAGTGCAAAACTGGACTTTGTGTTCATTATAAAATTTCATCAACTGGCAGCAAGACTTTTGTAAAGATATAGATATTACACATCATTTCAGAGCACTGGATATATCTCAGAAAGAAAAATCTGTGTTAGTGTATGACAGTTACATTAGTCAAAGCCAACAATATGTAGCATATAATAAGACCACAAGGCTGAAGTATATAGGGATATGGTATGGGCCTTATAAACTATGACTGATGTTTTACAAGTAGTCCACGACCCAATGACATCACAAGTGAGGAAGCTACAAGTGATGTCACAGGGGTCATGAATCATAGGTAAAATGACAGGTCTGTGACTTATCTGAGTTATGTAATGGCATGGAGTTGCATGTTAAAATGGTTGGATTTGCTGCTGTCTTTACAAGGTAACAGTTAAAGTTTTATGAGTAGAACTTTTTGAATACAATCAAGTACTGTACCAGAATGAAATTACATTAAGGCTTCTATTCTGAGGATGTTACATCAAAAAAAACAGCACTCGGGTACCCGTCGGGGAGCCGGCATGGGGGGGGGGGAGGAGCAGGACTGAGCAGTCTAACGGCAGCTCTCCTCTCCTGGGGAGATCACTGCAGCCCCCCTAGTTCCGCTGCCACTGGGTGGAGGTCTGATGGCAATGTAGGCGAGAGGGGGCGGCAAGTAGTGGGAGGTGCCCAGGATGCAGGTGCATTTACCTCCTGGCCGCGCATCAGCAGGGGGTGGGGTGGGGCGGGAGGCAAAAGCAGGGAAAAATCGGGTGTGCGGGTTAGGCTACACCCTCAGCTATATAGCTGACTGGGCCGGCTTTGAGTTTGGGGGCCCCAGCAGGATTAAAGAAAGTCATGGCAGCCCTTTCTTGACCGACCTTTGCCTGTTTGACTGTAACCAATATGCACATCATTGTGTTTTATTTTCAGTGCAACCAGAGGTATATTTTAAGTGTTTTTATTGGCAGACAGCAGAGTTACTCCTTTGGAAGTTCTTCCCATTACAACCATTGCTGCTCATCTGCCTCGCTTTGACAGGGTCCTATAGCTTAGTAGGCATTTCATGAAGTCATGATGCCACATCAAGGAGCTGCACAGCCCTTTGTTGCTGTTCCAAGAAGATAAAAAAATAAAGATAATTAAGGTACAGTGCTTTCAGGTTTGGGGCTGCAAAGCAGAGACTGTGACCCATAGGGATTAGCTGGTGCCTAAAACCGGCTATGATGGCTGATGGACCACGTTTCTATCTCCTGATTTCCTAGCAAAGGTTAATGCTTTCCTCTTTACTTTTCTTCTTTTTCCCACCTACCCTAGGTTGGCCCCCTAGCATAGCTCTTTCCTGTCCCTACTAAACTTCCTACTAGTTCTCTCTTTTCATTGTTTTCCGTTTTTTATTTATTAATTTATTGAAATGTTTCACCAGGAAAGGCACATGAGCAACCAGGATGCTAGTCTCATGAATGCCGACCTGGGAGGTTACAGAAGGAGAGCAGAGTATACATACAGTAGTGTGACATGGATTAACAGTTACAATATACAAGGACTGTAACACTTGAGTAAATATTGTTAAATACATAGGGTTAAATCAATAACAGGTACAAAAACAAAAGGAAACAAAATGTATTTGGTTGCAACAATACAGTGGTATACAAAACTAGACAGCCATAGTGCTCTGCGAGAACAAGTTTGAGATAGTGACAACAGCATTTAAGTGCAAATCAGACAAGTGCGCAGGTTGGTGGTATAAGCCAGCATTCATAGCAGTTGCTATACCCCGCTGGGCAGGCCATTTAGGATAGGCAGAAACGCTGTGGTAGGGGAGCAGTAAGGTAAGGGTGTCAGTTACATAAGCAATTTACCATGTAGAAGTTTGACAGGGCGGCAGAAATAGAGTGGTTAGAGGATGAGTGGCGGATTTGGGCTGGAAGGTCGTTCCAGAGTTTGGGGAGGTGGTTTCCATCCATCCAGTCCCTGAAATAATGGCAAACACCTGGAGAGGTGTTGTGTAAAGTGCATAAGTGCATTTTGTGTAGAAAAAGCATGAAGGTTATTTTAAATAGGAATGAATACAGTTAGTAAAGCCTTTTTTAAAAAACAAAAAAGGAGTCAGAAGTCATATAAAACAATAATAATGTCATGATTAGAATAGTTATAAGAAATCCTTAAGGTAGTTTCATAAATTCACACTATAGACCTGTTATTGTATGAGGTTCTATGTATGAGAATGTGGCATGCTTTGTAAAAGTGCTTAGTCACTGTGGATCAGAGATACAGAGAGTCAGTATCTGTGAAGATATACACTGTACCTTTAACTGAACCAAGAAGTCCCCATCAAACAACTCCCCCCCCACCCTTAGTTTTGAAACAACATGTCCAGACATGTAAGGGCTCAGTGAGGTGACCCCACCAAAAGATATAAAACCTTCGCACTGAGTTCACTTCAGTTCAGTCTAGTTCAGTTCAGCCCAGTGGGGCTCAGCCCTAAGGGAGGAAAAGAGAGGCAGACAAGCTGTTGAATGCAGATGAGAAGGGTCTTAGGAGCTCTAAGATCCAGGACTGTATTATGGGAGAAACTACTGATGTCAAGTAGTGATTTTCTTTGCAAATTTTTTTGTTTTCATTTATTATCTTTTGAACTTTTGAAAAATAAATATCACACCTCGGTGTGCTTTAAACCTGTAAATTTGTCTCATCTGAAGTTTATTCCCACACGCTGTGACAAACTTGGTGTTAAAAGTGGGATAGTACTGGTTGTCCAGAGAAACAAGGGGGAGACCAGTACCCAGATACCAGCCCTGGTATCCAGACACAGGGGGCCAAGAGTAGGATGGCATGCCACCAGGATTTTGTGGATGCCAAGGATCTGTTGAAGGAGGAGGGGCTTACCGGTGTGCATACCAGAGCCCAGGTGAGGAGGACCAGGGGGAATTACTAACTGGACTGGAGTTCGATGGAACATAGAGGCAGACCAGCACCAGAGAGAGGCATAGCACGCTGCCAGGTGCTGATGGAGGGTTCCCAAACAGAGGATTTTGTGGCTGAAGCAGAGGGCAGGATCCATGGGTTCTAGAGGAGGAGGAGGACTCACTTATGGAACCTTTGTTGCCAGTCACTTTTGAAATCCCACTGTTGCCCATTTTCCGGGCTACTGCTACTTGGAGGATGATGAGTTGAAGGCCCCAGGTAAGACTGTTTCAGGACATCTGCATACTGGG
Organism: Neoceratodus forsteri; assembly: GCA_016271365.2. Taxonomy (NCBI): domain Eukaryota; kingdom Metazoa; phylum Chordata; order Ceratodontiformes; family Ceratodontidae; genus Neoceratodus; species Neoceratodus forsteri. The sequence goes on along the minus strand of CM057450.1, from coordinate 1,500,026,664 downwards.
GTGAAGACTACAAGCAACAGGGAAGACACCATGGTGGCTGAATGGACTTTCCCATGATTTGAACCCCCTGTGATATGGCATGAAATATATGAAACATGTAATGTTTAAAATGAATATAGCATTAAGGCTGGTGCTGAGTACAGTCAGTTGAGGGTACCAGAATGGTATACAGGTTGAAAGGAAACCCCTGGTATGTTAAGAATAAGGGTTGAAAGGAAACCCCAAAGATTTTGGAGTTAGGAACTGGCTGGTTGATGTTCAGCATGAGAAGGTTCCTTGTCTACCAGAAAATATATGAAAAGGAAATGATTAAATTAAATGATTACAAGAAATGTGTAACATAAAAGAAATGTCTATACTGTATCAAAGTGGGTGTACAGGGCTGAAACGATGCCAAGTGATGGGTATAGAGGAAGCTCGACATCAGCATAAAACTGCTGTGTATTTCTTCCTCTTTTTTAATGTACTGATGAAGGTAATGATAGTGGGTGCTGAAATGATGCCAAGGATGGGTGCTGAAACAATGCCAAATGATGGATTCTGAAATGATGTTAAGTGATGGGTGCTGAAATGATGCCTATTGATGGGTGCCTGATACTGCATATAAAATGTCTGAGTTGCAATAACCAGAGTGAAATAGTTAGGGGTGAGACAGTCACTACAGACTGAAGTCCTCTGAGAGCACAGATCGGGTACTGTGCTGAACTGTATATGACAGCCCCAGGTAATGTGAAAGTATTGTCATATTGCAATAACTTGGTATGGTGGACAATATTAAAATAGCTGAATTAAGGGACCCTGGGGTGAAGCTTTCACAGTGGGTGAGAGAAAGTTTCAACCAACCCCCATTCTACTGTTTTGACAGAATATTTATGACTGAGAGGGGGTTCTTGAAAAAACAGTAATGTTTTGAGAACTGTTTTTTTCTTAAGGAGGGAGATGTGTGGCGGAGTTAGGCTACACCCTCAGCTGTGACTGATGGACCATGTTTCTATCCTTATTTCCTAGCTACCAAACTCTGTATGCAACAGTTAAGCTTTCTCTTTGCTTTTCTTCTTTTCCCCCTACCCTAGGTTGGCCACCTAGCATAGCTTTTACTGTCCCTACTAAACTTCTTACTAGTTTCTCTTTTCTTTGTTTCTCCATTTCCATCCGTCCAGTCCCTGAAATAATGGCAAACACCGGAGAGGTATTGTGTAAAGTACATAAGTGCATTTTGTGTAGAAAAGCATGAATGCTATTTTAAATAGGAATGAATACTGTTAGTAAAGCCTTTTAAAGAAAAAGGAGTCAGAAGTCATATAAAACAATAATACGGTCATGATTAGAACAGTTATAAGAAATCCTTAACGTAGTTTCATAAATTCACACTATAGACTGTATAATTACTATATTAGGTTCTATGTATGAGAATGTGCTATGCTTTGCAAAAGTGCTTAGTCACTGTGGATCAGAGATATAAAGAGTTAGTATCTGTGAAGATATACAATGTACCTTTAACTGAACCAGGAAGTTCCCATCAAACAACCCCTCCCCCCAGTTTTGAAACAACATGTCCAGACATGTAAGGGCTCAACCAGGTGACCCACCAAAAGATATAAAACCTTGCAATGAGTTCACTTCAGTTCAGTCTAGTTCAGTTCAGCCCAGTGGGGCTCAGCCCTAAGAGAGGCAGACAAGCTGTTGAATGCAGATGAGAAGGGTCTTAGGAGCTCTAAGATCCAGGACTGTATTATGGGAGAAACTACTGATGTCAAGTAGTGATTTTCTTTGCAATATTTTTGTTTTCATTTATTATTTTTTGAACTTTTGAAAAATAAATATCACACCATGGTGTGCTTTGAACCTGTAAATTTGCCTTGTCTGAAGTTTATTCCCACATGCTGTGACATCAGAGCATAAAAAGATATTAGAAAAAAATATCACTCCAAACAATTTAAGTGCTAAAGTGACAAACAATATTTTATTTTGTTATGAAACTCAAAATACCAGTCCATACAGTGAGACAGACAAAAGCGGTCTCAACGCTTCACACCCTATGTGGTGTTTTATCAACAGAGGAACCTACTGTGGGATTATTTAGTTGTCATCTGACCTAGAGCGAAAATATTTGATTGTCATATCACCTAGGGTGAGAATATCGAGACATTCTCACTCTAGGTCACATGACAATAAAAAATATCACTGATATTTTGTTCATGATAAAAAAGACTTTATAAATGCAAAGAGCAACTGCTTTCATCATGAATGACATGCTTTTTCTGAGGTACATGATATGTCACCAGAAAGGAGTATAATCGGATTCCATTGCACTTCATGAAGACACTTGTCTCTAAATTACAGACTATTATTCTGGGAAATTGTTATAGACCACCAGCTGCTAACAATGAATATAAACAAGCTCTTAATGAAGAAATACTTAAAATGAGTGCACTGGGTGATTTGTTAGTGATGGGTGATTACAACTACCCAGGAATAAACTGGTTAGATCTAAATGGTTCCGATGCTAAAGAAAGTGACTTTATTGACCTTTGCATTACCATTGGGTTAAAACAAGTTGTAGACTGTCCAACAAGGGCTGACAATCTTTTAGACTTGTTATTAACAAATGTAGATGATGGAACTTGAAAATATGACTATATGACCTGCACTGGGCAATAGCAATCATTGTACTATCAGATATCACCTAAACAAAGGTAGACATTTCTCAAAATCCAAAATTATAGAAAAAAGATTACCAAAGAGCCAATTTTCCCAAAATCTGCTCTAGGATCCAAAACATAGATTGAGTTACAGCCCTGGGTTCGGAATCAATCCAACATGCTTGGAATAACTTTAAAGAAATACTACTGTAAATAGAAGATATTTGTGTACCTACAATTATTAAATATAATAATAAAGTTAAAATACCAGTTTGGATGAATAAAAAAATTAATCAAAAACAAACAGGGATCATTTTACAGATTTAAGTCTAAACCCTCCAAGGAAAGATGGGACAGTTATCTGGAATCACAAAAATTGTTAAAAAAAAAATCCGATTACGGAAAATTCAGTTAGAATTACAAATAGCTAATACAAATAATAGGAAATTATTATATTCCTATATGAACACCAATTTCCGGAATAGGGTCCAAGCTGTGGGACCAATCAAGGATAATCATCAGGTCATAATAGATGATAAATTAGTCGCTAACAAATTCAACTCATATTTCTGTTCAGTATTTACCAAAGCGTCAAATCATAAAATACCTGATATTATAAAATCTGAAGAGGTATACTTCCTAGAGGATGAAATTATTAATCTCATAGAACTGCTCAATATCCATTCCTGTATAGGACCTGATGGCATAAACACCATATTACTTAAAGAAACTAGCCATATTTTGGCTTACCCCCTCTCTTTTCTTTTCAATATGTCTGTATATGAAGGTTGTATACCAGATGACTGGAGAAAACCACTGGTTGTACCCATTCATAAATCTGGTGAGAAGGGTAGAGGTGGTAACTATAGGCCAATCAACCTTACTTCACATTGTTGCAAATTATTGGAATGGCTTATTAAAAACAGGCTGCTGCAGCATCTAGAAGTAATAAACCAAATTGATATCAAACAACATGGTTTTGTTAGGGGGAGATCATGCACCACAAATGTAATTACCTTCTATAACAGTATCAGTAAAAGCTTGGATGTTGGGATTCCATCTGATGTGATCCTAATGGATTTCTCTAAAGCATTCGATAGAGTAGATCATGATAAATTAATTATAAAATATGTTTCTTTAAAAGTTAATAGCTATCTGATCTATTGGATATACAACTGGTTATTAAATAGGAGTCAAAGGGTGCGTATAAATGGCGTACTATCTGAGGAGGGCGATGTGGGTAGTGGAGCACCCCAGGGTTCGGTACTTGGACACTTATTATTTAACATCCATGTTTTAGATATGAACAAAAATATTAAATTCCATATAAGTAAATTTGCAGGTGACACCAAGTTGGGTGGTGAAGTAAATACCTTAGACGAACATTTTCAGTTGATTGCTGATCTTGCAGAAGTTGAAAAATGGGCATGTGAAAATAATATGAGATTTAATATAGAAAAATATTTAGTTCTACACATAGGTAAAAATAACCCTGGATATTCCTATATTCTTAATCAAACCATAATCAAATCAACCAGTTGTGGAGATTTAGGAATTATGGTTAATGATAGTTTCATCTAATAGTCAGTGTAGAAAACTAGCCAATACTACTCAGTCCCTACTACAAGCATAAGACAAGAATTTATTGGAAGATCGAACATCTTATTATACCCTTATATAAAACCTATGTTCGGCCTATCCTGGACTGTGGTTCCCAGTTCTGGTCCCTGTACTTAAAAAAAGATATTAAATTGTTGGAGGGTGTGCAAAGAAAAGTAACTAGATACATTCCTAGACTAAAAACTGAACAATATTTTTATAGATTGCAGAAGACTGGTCTGGAGGCTAGAAGGCAAAGAGAAGATCTTTTACTGTTATATAAAATAATACATAGTCAAGATGGTTTACAGGATTTTAATATGCACTATAGCAATACAAGAAATAATCTTCATTCTCACAATCAGAAAATATTGGTTGAAAAGACTAAAACACTTAAAAGGATTACTTCATCACAGTCAAAACACCATTTGTTTGGAATAAACTCTCAGGGCCTTAATAATAGTGCTGGTCTGGATATATTCAAAAATTATTTAGATCATACGTATTATAAAATAACTAACTGGTGTAATTATCCCATTTAAGTGGAGACATATATAATGGGCCTGATAGCCCCATTATGTCAATAAAATCCTAGTAATCCTAGTAAAACAAAATGACAAAGATTTCGAGGAAGGGTTTATAATTGCTTCACATACTTTCTCATTTGGAGCTTAAATTAAGTCTAAGAACAACAGACACTACCTTAAGCAATTAAAAGTTACACTGCAAGTACTAACTTTCCTTTAATCCAAGTAGAACTTATGTGGTGAAAATGTTTGACTTCGTGCAGAAGTCCCTTTCAAAGGACACTTTTAACACTAAAATGGACATCTAAACTGGTCACTGTCTTTCAAATACCAACTGACAACCTAAGACAACAGATAAAAAGTTTGAAACTGTCAAAAAGTTAACAGCACCACTGTAATTGCCTCCATGTCTAAACAAGCAGTGAGCTCTATGTCAGCTGTGACTGGGGATGTGAAGGCAGCACCCAGCAGTCCACAGTCATGGTCTTCCAATTAGCAAAACACACAGCTCCTTTTTAATGACCCTGTGTAATCTGATTTAAACAAAGGGAAAATATATAGAAAATAATTATTGTTTCTCAGTTCAAATCATGGAGATCTGCACAGAGAATAAACAATCTGCCCAGTTTTTAATGAGGTTTCATAGGGCTTTAAGTAAAGAAAAAAATCTCAGTGGACATTCTATTCTGAAATCTGCAAACTGTACAGTAAAGGTGCTTTCTGAAAATGACAGAGAGTAGCAGTGTTTTAACAATCACTTCTTCCTACAGAAGGCCTATAAGGTAAGAAAATAACATTTTTTTTCAGTGGTTGTTTGAAAGCAATAAAAGAGTCCATCAGAAACCAGAAACACAGCCAAGGGACATTAACATGGAAGCAATTCTGAAAATGCATGACACAATGTCAAATTCAGAAAATAAAAAATACGATCTGTGTCTTTTATGACACAAGGCATTTTATTTAGGGCTATTAATGTGTTTAGTCAGTCTTTCTATGCAGACATATCTAGAAGGCAAAGAAATGATAGCCAAAGCTAAGATTCTAATATATGCTTTGGTCATCAGCTACAAATGTTTGTTACATGCACTCCTTACTACATCAGTTTGCTTGTGCAGGCTATAGCTCACAGATGGTCACACCCTTTTATCTGCTGTTTTATATACGTGGCCAAGATGGTTAAGTTTAATATGATGCATGTATAGTTCCGGTTTACAACTGACTGCTTGCATTGATTCAGGCTTCGCAATTTTACTGCCCACCCCTAATGTGAGACCTTGAAGCATGTATATACACATATTCAGATGAGATTATCCTGCATTAAAAATAGATAATACTGGCATAAAAGTCATTTGAATGGATACTGTAAAACATATACAGGGATTTATTTAACTCCAAAAATTGATCAGCGTTTTGCTCAAAAAAGTGCTAAAACATTGTGAAAATGCATAGCACTTGCCTCACTGTGTTTAACAAACATAACACTTCCAAAAAAGCTATATAAACACTTTCTGTACAGTTAGCATTGTCCCAAGAAAAAAACTGCTAATCAATTATTTAAAACCCTGATACAATACATGCATAACTGATAATCTCAACACATATTGATAATCTCAACACATATTAAAAATCAATTACAGCGAAAGGCACTTTAGACGAGAAAACTCAACAATATTTATTTTCTCCCTCTTAGGGCATCACAGAAGCATGTCATTATTGGGTTTAAGCACACACACCTGTGTCTCTGGACAGGATAAGCTCAGATTAAGCTAATGTTACTTACTTTTTCTGCTGTGTCATTCTAAACCACTACAGGCAATGCTGGCAAGACAAAGCGTCTTTTGGGCATCTTAAAAATGCAGCATGCCTAGCATCACCTAACAGTGAAGAACATTTGCAAATCTCACGTACATTACTTTATGACAGACTCTGTACAGCAGTTGTATACAGGTATATGTTCTAATGTCAGCCTTTCATTTAAAGCTTTTCTCGCTACCATAGTATGGACATACATTTGCAATTAATCAGTGTTATTGGATGCACAATGAAAAATGTAACACAATGCACAATTTTTTGCAGTTGAATTTAAAGATATATTGATTAGGATAGCTGATAAACTGCATCATCTATGATATAAAACATTTTATACCTCAATTTAAAGTAACAAAAGGGGCCAAAATCAACAACAGTTAGGTTTACTATAACTGGAAAATAAAATACTCTCACACTCTGAGAAACTATATTTCATTAGCAGTGGTTAAATTGGAGATGTTTAGATGGGGACACTTTTCCCTTCTAGATTTGTAGGTCGTGGAACTCTCCAATTGTATTCCATGGAGAAAGATGAAAGTGGTGCAGGAACTCTCCTACAATTTTGTATGAGGTGGTGGTACTGAGTTCCAGTTTGTTTCTGCCCAATTTAATCCCTGAATAGCTGAGGATTTAAAACAGAAAATATGCAACTTTATGCTAGTTGTCTATTTCTTAATTCAAGTTAAGAATTGTGTATCTCATAATAACATAACCCTAGCCATTATCATAACAGCATGACTTTTTTGGTTTTACATTACGTTTTGGGAAGACAGTCTAACATTTTAGATGTATCGTCTAAAATGCAGTCTTGAATCTGGATATTATATTACAAATGCTCATAACAAATTAATCATCTTAGTTTTGCCTCACAGACCTTTAAACAACACGGTCTGGAAATGAGAATGTGTTTCTGAAAATAAAATATATATAGCTAACAGACTCTTAAAAGGATACTGCCAACCCTTTTTTTGCATCACGTCTCTTCTAGTTGAAAAACAAACATTTTATGATTGCTTACCTTCTCTAAAACTCAGTGATGTTGGAGTCTGCTTTATCTGCTTGCTTTCTAAGTAGAACTAAAATGCATGCTATGGCGTAATTTTACAGGGTTTTAAATTGATTAGCAGTTTTTCTTTGAGACAATGCTAACTGTATAGAAAGTATTTATATAGGTTTTCTAGCAGTGTTATGTTTGCTAAACACAGTGAGGTAGGTGCAATGCATTTTCAATGTTTTAGCACTTTTATGAGCAAAACGCTAATCAAATTTTGGAGTTAAATAAAACCCTGTTTTATTTAACCTTGTTCTGTTTCAAATCCCTTATCTATTCTCATTGCATACTTCTTGAAGATTAGAACCCCCCTCCAATAGTACAGTCACTCATAATGCAATAGTCTCCTCTCCTCACACTGCATCTTGAGTGTCTAGACTGTTTTGGGGTGTTCCCAGGTTCAGGAAAAGTGCAGTGGGAGTTTGGTAAGGAGTATAAACAAACACATTTTGTTTGGTAACATGAGTATGGTGGGCAGTTTGTTTTTTACTTTTAGCAAGAGAAAAGGAATCAGATTCAAACTACCTGGTGCAACAGCAATCACTGCGAATGTGGCCAATCACAATGTGTGTGTGTTTTTTAACTAGAGACTCTTTGAGGCCTAAGATGGTTGAGAGTGTTCCTTTATGATAGAACCATCGTTAGATTATTCAGGTATTTTTTTTTCTTGGTATTTATTTCCTATAAGCTCCCAATATCTAACAAATATATATCATACTATGTGTTCAGAATGTCACAGTGTTTTTAAGACCCTTTTCCATCTTTCCCAAAGTACCCTTACCTGTCAAGGGGTTTCAGAGGTCAGGAACATCGCGGGACAAAACATAATAAAAAAAACATCATAGGCATATCATCGCCAACTGCAATGTCGGTTAACCATTACAATACTGGCCAGTACTGCGTAGGCAAGTGGTATACAATCCTGGTGACAGGAGGGTCCCCCATCCCGCTGGCCAACCATCAGCCCTAGTAACCATAATGCTAGCCCTCCCTGGTGTGATTCCTGGTCCCACCCCGCCAACATCAATGTAGTGATGTACAATGAAATACAAACTATTCCTGGTGTCTAGTGGACCCCCTCACCCCTGGAGGCAGATCACCCTACCACCCCCAATGAGGAGTGGGCGACCAGCACAACCCTTCACTCACCACCACAGCTGGTGATCGAGCTAAAGCAGAATGAATGTGCACACAGAAGTATGCGTGCTCATTCATTCTGCTTAGTCAGGCGGACAGCTGTGGTGGTGGGTGGAGGCTGTGCTGGTCATCCACTCATTGGGGGAGGGGTGGTGGGGATCTGCTCCAGGGTGGGAGGTCCACTAGACACCGAGGACAGTTTGCATTTCATTGTATCACTACACTGATGTTGCGATGTCATGCCAGATGAATGATTGATTTCTTCGACTGGGTGACCAGAAATAACTCAGAGGAGTGGACTACCTGGGCTGTAGCAAGGCATTCAACACTGTGCCATAAAGGAGACTGATAAAGAAATTGAGCAGCCTAGGGTGGGACCCAAAGTGGTGAACTGGGTAGGGGACTGGTTAATGTATAGGCGACAGAGGGTGGTGGTTAACGGCACTCACTAATGAGAGAACACTGACCAACAGGGTGCTGCAGGGCTCGATACAGGGACCAGTCCTCTTCAATGCCTTCATAAGTGACACTGCAGGAGAATTGGAAGGGCAGGTATGCCTTTTTGTAGAAGACACTAAAATATGTAATAGGGTGAACACTCAGATGAGGGCGGAGAGAATGTGAAGCGACCTTGGGAAACTCAAGGAGTGGTCAAGAGCATGGTAGTTGGGGTTCAATGCCATAAAGTGCAAAATCATGCATCTAGGGCATAGGAAACCAGGACCTGAGTATAGGATGGGGGGTTACTGACAGTCACTAAGCAGGAAAACGACCATGGGGTTATCATATCTATTTTTTGTTTTCCCCAAACTCTATTTGTCGCCTCCTCCACTGACCTCTCTTCAGCGTGGCCACATGGCTACTGGCTTTGCCCATTCACCTGAAGCTCCGGTCATTCATCTCCTGGTTGGGGGGCACCCTCCTTCTACACAGCACTGCCCTAACCCTGCGGCTCGGAGTCCCCCAAGGAAGGACCACCACTCCTGCCGGCGCTCTATCTATAATGCTGGTGGGCATGTCTGCATGGAGGAGGAACCAGAGCAAACTTCCTGGATGCCCGTCACTGGATGTGGGGCCGCATCCACTGGTCCCACCTTCGCCTATCAGCGGGGAAGGAGTTTTCTGCTTAAGTCCCCAGGAATGCAGATGTGCAATGACATCCAGCACAATGTGGGTGTGCTGCCACACACCCATGCAGGACATCCGTTGCTGCTCCATACACTGTTGCATGCTCTCATCATGCTGCAGGCTCCTAGCCCCGCTTAGGAACTGCCAGAGCTACGAGAAGCACCTTCCACCCACCCCAGGAGAGGAGAGCAGTCCTCCAGATGCTTGATCCTGTCCTTCCCTGCCAACCCCAATGCCCGAGTCCATTCCCAAACCCTGGTCGCGGTGTGGCGTGAGGTGTGTATCCAGCAACTCAGTGCTCAGCGCCACCAGGTCAGTCCAGGGGTTATCATATCTGATGACCTCAAAGTGGCAGAGCAGTTTGACAAAGTGGGTAGGGTTAGTGGGATGCAGGGATACATAGGAAGAGGTACTGCCAACAAGAGGAGAGTGGTGGTGTTGCCACTGTATCACTCACTTGTGAGACCCCACCTGGAGTATTGTGTCCGGTTCCGGAGGCCCCACTTCAGAAAAGACACAGACAGGGTATGGCAGTCGAGAGAAGAGATACCACAATGGTGCAGGGGTTGCATCAAAAGCCCTACCAAGAGAGACAGAGATCTCAACATGTACACCCTGGAAGACAGGAGAGTGAGAAGAGACATGACAGAGGCTTACAAGTACCTCATGGGGGTGAACAGGTGCAGGATGGTAGTCTCTTTCAATTAAGGAAAAGCACAAGGACCAGAAGGCATGCAATAAAGCTGGAGGAGGATAAGTTTAAGAGGGGTGTGACTAAGTAATTCTTCATTGAAGGAGTGGTGGACACCTGGAACAGACTGCCAGCGGAAAAGGTGGAGGAGAAAACAGTAGGGGGCTTCAAGTATGCATGGTATAGACAGAGGGAAATATTAGTAAATAGGCAGGGAGAACGGAGGGTCACCAGAGACCAGTTAGGGTCGGAGGAGACAGACTAGGTTGGAACCCTCTGGGCAGACTGAGTAGGACAAGCAGACTTTTTCTGTTCACAAATTCTGTTTCGTGTTAGATGTCCACAGTCGCTTTCTTCTCTGTTGGCAGCAGGGAGCCTGCAGAAGGGAGTCGGTAGTAAGAGGGGAGACCATCAGGCAGCAGGGGCACTTGTGGGGCCTGAAGTAGTGGGGCACACAGAGAACACAACAGACTAAACAAATAAAAAAAACAAACAAAGAAACTCCTCAAAACAACAGCTCTTAACACCTGGGGAAATATAATTGAGCCTCAGTGTCAACTTAAAGAGATTTTCCAGTATTCAGGAAAACAATTTCCAACATAATATTCAGGTACAATTCAGCTCACATTTCTGTTTCTGGAGTCATCTCCCCTCATAGTTTGTTACTGGGGGCATTTACATGAAAACAGGATCTGTGTGTCTCAGACTTCACATTACAGCCTCCTTCTGTGCCCTCCACCCCAAGCTGGAATCATAAACAAAGAATTACAGTATGATTTCAGCTGAGGGAGGTGCAGGTGGAGCAGATGAAATCTTGGCAACAAAAATCCTGTTTTTGTACACATGGCCTCATTAATAAACAATAAGGACTGATAAATACAAAAACTGATGCATGTGCTGAACAGTGTCTGAAAATATGTTTAAAGCATTCTCCTGGATATTGGAAAAACCACTGAAAGAGAAACACTTACAGTAGAATAGTAATATTGTTTCTTCCAAGGGATCCCTCACTATTATGCTTACTATTGCAAACAGCCTGCAGATCTCAGCTGTCCTGGAGAGTGGAATTTTATGTGAATTGGGGAATGATGGAATGAAATTCAAATCTCAGCTGTGTGGTCATGCTCCACTCTGCCCTCCAACATCAGATTTATTTTGATAGCCAGGGGGGCAGTGAACACTAAGCTCACTAGCCTAACCCAAAGGAAAAAATATGGGGGAAAAAAATCCAAAAGACTAGTCCCATAGGACAAGCTATGAAAGACTATGGTTATGCATCAAAACAGCCAAAACCGACTGCAGGCACCGCAAGAAGTAATGCTCAAGCAAAATTGAAAACTGAAACAATAATTGATTCTTGCAGAACCTTTTTCAGGTTCTGGAAGGAGAAGTAGAATGGGAATGGTAAGCACTGTGAGAGATCCCTTGGAAGAAACAATATTACTATGGTAAGTAATTGTTTTCTTCAAATCCCAGGAATCCCTCACTATGTTACTGTTGCAGACAATAAAGCAGAACCTTGGGAGGCTGGGTACAGAACCAGTTAGGGAAAAGGCTCTGCAAGACAGCAGCACCAAATCTGGCACCCCTTCTGGACTGCACATCCAGACAACAGTATTTTGTAAAGGTGTGTGCTGTTTTCCAGGTAACTGCTTTACAAATTTCTAGCAAGGGAATATTCCTTGCTGCTGCCAAAGGGGCAGAAGTGCCACAAGTGAAGTGTGTTCAGAGGCCTTGTGGTAGCAGTTTGCCAGCTTTGCTGCAACAGAACTGGATGCAGGAGACTATCTAGCAAGCAATAGTTCTCTTGGAGGCTGGCCTACCCTTGCCCACTTCACCATATATGAGGAACAGCTGTGAGTGGGAAGACCTGAGATCCTTAGTGTGATCCAGGTAGTAACGAAAAACCCTTTTAACATCCAGGCTGTGAAACCTCTGCTCTCCAGAGCTGGATTTTTGCTGTAAAGAACACTGGAAGAGTGATGGTCTGGTTCAGGTGAAACTCAGACACCACCTTAGGGAGAAACTTCCTGTTAGTCCTTAGGACTGCCTTGTCCCTGTGAAAGATAATGTAATTCAGTTCTGTGCAGAGGGCCTGTTAACTGGCACATTCTTCTGGTAGAAGTTATGGCAACCAAGAATACTGTCTTCCAGGTGACATACTTCAAATCAGCATTAGCCATGGACTCAAAAGGGGAGCACATGAGCTTTTCTATGCATAGGTTCAAATCCCAAAGGGGTACTGGGTGCCTAACCAGGAGATACAGGTGTAGGAGCCCTTTAAAGAACTTCCTGAAAGTGGTGTTTGAAGCCACCATTTTCTCTTTACCTGCCGAGACATAGGTGGATACTGCAGCCAGGTGTACTTTAAGGGTTGATGGCCTGAGACCCAAGGCCTGAAGCTGAACCAAGCAGAAGAGTGGGCAGGCCTGCCTGTAGAGGACTGAGCTGCTTTGGTGCACACCACAGAGAGAACCTTTTCCATTTGGAAGCATAGGTTTTCCTAGTAGTTGGCTTCCTAGAGACCCTGAGGACTTTCAGGACTTACTCAAAAAACTGAAGGTCAGAATACTCTAGCTCTTCAAGAACCATGCCTTGAGGTGTAGTGACCCAAGGTTCAAAAAGGTGACTCTGTCCTGGGACATGGTCAGCAGATTGTACCTTAGTGGAAGATGTATGGGTTGCTTGATGGAGAGGGCCAAGAGGAGGGAGCATCAGACTTGTCTGTATCAATCGTGCAGACTGGCTCCTCAGTTTCAGTAACACCTTCAGCAAAAGAGGGAAGGCATACAGAAACCTCCCTGACCAGTCTAAAGTCAGGGCATCCACTGGGACTGAGCCTACTGCTGGAGGCCTGCAACAAAACAAAGGTAGCTAGTGATTCTCACTGGAAGCTAACAGATCCATCTCCGGTGTGCCCCATCTTCTGAAAACTGTGACCAGTACCTGTTTGTTCAGGGTCCATTCGTGATGTCCCTGGCTGATCTTGCAGAGGGAATCCGCCAAGACATTGTCCTTTCCTGGCAGATGGACTGCTGAAAGTTGCACTTCCACGGAGTAAGCCAGATTCCAGATCTTAACTGCTTCCGTACACAGCTTTGAGGACCTTGTGCCTCCCTGTTTGTTGATGTAATACATAGTGGTGGGGTTGTCTGTCCTGATCTGGATTGACTGACCCTTAACCTGGGGAGCAAAAGACTGTAGAGCCAGGAAGATCGCCCTGAGCTCCAGCAGGTTTATGTGCTCCTGGAATTCTTGGAGGGACCATACTCTGCTTACTGTCAGGTCAGCCAGGTGAGCTCCCCAGCCTAAGAGGGAGGTATCTGTTGTTACAACAACTGTGGGAAACCTCTAATAGAAGGGCACTCCCTCCCTGAGGTTGTCCTCTTCTTTCCACCAGTCCAGTGCTCTTAAAAGAAACTTTGTCACAGGCACCAGCCTTGAGAGAGTGTCTCATCTCTTTTTGGGACCAGTAAGTGGTACTAGATGTCTCTCATTTGGAACCTGGCTCCTGCCACCAGAGATATGGAGGAGGCCATATGGCTTAACAGCTGGACGAAGTGTCTTGTGGGCCTGGGCTGGACCAGGACAAAGGACGTTGCCAGATTTATAAGACTTTCTACTCTGTCCTGAGGCAGGAAGACCCTCCCTCGGAGGGAATCCAACTGCTTCTATGACCTCCAGCACTTGAACTGGCTCTGTTTTGGGACTTTTTGGTGTTTATGAGAAACCCCTGGCCCTTCAGAGTGCTCTGGGCAAGGAGGAGAGAGGTCTTGGCCTGCTGGTGTGCCTTTCCTGTGACCAGTCAGTTGTCTAGGTAGGAGAAGATCTGTACTCCTTGTCTTCTGAGGTGTGCTGCCACCATGGCTAAGAACTTTGTGAACATCCTGGGAGCTGAGAAGAGATCAAAGGGGAGGGCTGAGAACTGATAGTGACCAATTCCTACCCCGAACCTTAAATACTTCCTGTGGATGGGTCTGATTGAAATATGAAAACAGGCATCTTTCAGGTCCACAGAACCCAACCAGTTCCCTTGCTGAAGAGATGGTATCACTGCAGCCAGGGTTACGGTCTTGAACTTTTCCCTTTCCAAGTGTTTGTTCAAATATCAGAGATCCAAAATGGGTCAGCACTCCCCATTTGTCTTGAGGGTGAGGAAGTAACTTGAGTAAAGACCCTGTCCCCACTGAGAAGGGGGAACTCTTTCTGCTGTTTTTGCCTGCAGTAACTTAGTGACCTCTAACTCCAGCAGGATCTTTTCTGTTAGAGTGGGAAGTGTGAAGTTTGTGCGAACCTGCAGTCTGGGGAACTTTGTGAACTGCAGTGTGAGCCCCTGGCTCACTACTTCCAGGACCCACCTGTCTGTAGTGATTGTTTTCCCGCTCCTGGAAGAAGTGAGCCAGCTTTCCCCCACTGGCAATGGGTGAGCGACCTGGACCGACTTGTCAGGGGTTCTGCTTGGTATGAGCATTGGGTGCTGGGCCTCCCCTGCCCGCACCCCTGAACAAGCCTTTCAGCTGAAAGAAGTCGTAAGGCAGGAAACCGTGGGGAAAATAACCCCTACCCCTACCTCACCTTCCATGGGGCATATAGGAAGTGGAAGCCTTTTCCTTCTCAGTGTTGCTTTTATAGGTGGCTTTGTACTCCACCTTTTTCATGTATGCTTCTGTCTCATCACCAAGTAAGGAGTTTCCCTCATGGGGGAAATCCATGGCTTTCATTTTGGTGTCCTGGGATAGGTTTGTAGTCCTGAGCCAGGCAAACCTTTTTTTTTTTTTTTGGTGAATTCTTTTTATTTCACTGCAGGCCAGGGCATCTCTCCAGGGTACCCACTGGACTACTGCCTTCTACTCCCTGCCTGAAACCTCCACCCTTGGTCTCCACTGACTCCACAGCTTGTCCAGCCCCCCAGATCACCCCAGGGGAGGGGTTGAGGCCACCCACCTCAGCGGCCTTTCTGCAATTAGAGGGACAGCCATGGAATTCGGTCAGAGAGAGGAGATCCAAGGAGGTAGGTCTGGCGTCGGGATGTGGGCAGGCCTCTTGAGCCCCTTCACTGGCACTAAGCCATCAGGGTATTTCTGTGAGTTACACCCCAGAGCGCAGCTGTGCAATAACGACAGCGCACCTAATGTGCAGCCATCCACTGCAGCTCTGCCCCCAACACTGTGTCAAGCATCGCTACCTGAGGGGTCCCTAGTCTCCACCAGAGGCCACTCTGGAGTGAGGCTTACCCGTAACCCTCCCAGGAAAGGGAGAGCAGTCCTCCGGATGCTCAATCCCTTCCCTCCCCTGCCAAGCCCCAGTGACCAGAGTCTGTTCCTGAACCCGGGTCGTCAGCGTGGCGCGAGGTGTGGTGTCCAGTGCCTCAACCCTCAGTGCCACTGGACAGGCCTCACAGGCAAACGTTCTTAAGGATACTGCGTGAGCCATAACCCTGTAGGCAGGGTCATTGGTATCTACTGCCATAAGAAACTGGTACTTAGTTGCAACCAGGGTTGATTTTGTAGTATCTGCTAAATCCTGCACTAGATCCCCCAGAAGCTTAGTCACTCATGGCCAGGACAGAACTTCAGAGAACTTTCAGGTACTGGGCAGTATATGCCATATAGGCTGCCTGCTTCAGCAGCAGGAAAGCAGAAGTATAAACCTTCTTCCCCATACTATCCAGCTTTCTGGAGTCTTTGCCCGGGGACTGGGTAGAGAGGGGAACCTTAGCCTTATCACAGACTGCATTCTGCACTAATTCTTCATGGTCAGGATGGGAATAGAAGTACTCAGTATCTCACTTCTCGAACTGGTACTTCTTTTCAATCTTTTTGTCAATGCCGGGGCGGAGGTGGAAATCTGCAACAATTTACAGGTTGCTTTCTTAAGGGCTTTATGCACCACAAGGAACAACCTCTTACTTGGGGTTAGACCCGTAATGTCCAGGAACTCCACCTCATCCTCATCCTCCACAATCTCTTGGGTGGAGAGGTTCAGGGTGTTCACCATCTGCCTCACAAAAAGCATAATGTGAGGAAAAATCCTCCTGGCCCCAGAAATGGGAGAACCAAACTCCAGCTCAGGAGAACTCCAGAGAGCTTTCTGGTACTGAGCAGTATACACCATATAGGCCTCCTGCCTCAGCACTCAAAGGCAGACTTGATGGACCTTTGGTCTCCTTCTGCCATCACCTTTCTATCAGGCTCTATGGGCTCTCCTTCCCATTCCTCCTCATCACAGCAGAACTCAGCCCCCTGATCCTCTGGAACCAGGGAGGGAAGTGAACCGGAAGGGGGATCTGGCATACCATAAGTGACCCAAAGGCCTGAGAGGCCTGGAAAAACTGCCAAGCCTTAACCATGTTCTCCATAGAGGGCATTTTATTTCTGTCCACTGATGACTCCTTTCCTTCTTCAGGAGGAGGGGCAGCAACATGTTTTTGTTTTTTCTTAGCAGGAACCTGCTCCAAGGGCCTTTTATGTTTGGTTATATTGGGGTTCCCTCTTTCAGGAACCTTAGACACCGAGACATCTTTAGCAGACCTTTCCTTCTGTTTAATATGGGAAGAAGGCCCTCGCCATTGTGCTTAGAGGTGGACTGAGAAATCATTAAGTCTTTTAATTGTTTGGCCCTTTTCTTATCAGTTTTAGGGCAAAACTTACAGCAAAGCTCACAATCTGAAAAAAGGTGATCAGGACCCAGGTACCTTAAACACAACTCGTAGCAGTCCGCCTTAGCCAGGAGACTGAAGCACATAACATCATTTTTAAAACCTGTAGGTCCTGTTTCCTTTTTGGGCTTAACAGACATGCCGAACATGACAAGACCCCTAGAAAAATTGTTCCCAATAACAAAAAACTAAGATTGCAGTTCGGTTCATAAGAAAAAAAGCAAACCGCTAAGAAAAACGTCTTTTCCCTCTTTTTTTTTTCCACAATAAAGAAACACTAATGCACCTTATGTAATGCCCCAGAGTCCAGTTGCCCTCCAAAAATGGGCATCCAGGTGCTCTAGGGGCTGGTTAGGTAGGGAAGGTGCCCCAGTCTTAGGTATGCTGTACGGGAATGGTTGGGCAGGTTAGGTGCCCGAGCATTAAGAGGTGCCTTGGGTAGTGTCAGGTACCCCTGCCACCCCCAAAGCAGAGCTACAACTGGGCTCCATTTAAAAAAAAAAAAAGCATTTTTGCTGCTCCGTTTGTTGCCCCTGCAGCTCTCCTTGAACCCTCCCCAGTTACCTCATGCCGGGCTCCTGTCCTAGTGGGCCCTACCGCGAGGGCATGCAGGCGAGAGTGATTTTGTGAGGATTCCATGACGAATCCTCATCCCATTTGAATGGCAAGCCAGCTGCTCAGTCCATTGCTGAAGAGAAAAAGAGCAGCAGCAGTGGTGGAGTGAGCTAGCCAGCCAGCGCCAGCAAAAGGGGAGGGACTCACTGATGTCCTAGGGTTACCCGGTCCCGGCAAGTCCAACAGCAACGTGCCCACTTCTCCTGTGGCGGCAGGTCCATCGGTCCTGGTGCCGCGTCGGTGGCAAGTGCCGCCGGAGGCAGATGAAATATCCTCCAGCCCCGTGGCATTTGTGGAGGTCTTGTCAGAGCGCAGTGGTCCAGGTCGCCCTCCATCCAGCAGGCCAGATGTTTGTCAGGGAAGGGCAGCAGGTCCAGCCTGTCCCTTCCATTACTCCAGTCGGGAGGGGCAGTAGGTCCAGGTCATCTCCTCCACTAGCCAGCAGTAGGAGATTCCTTGGGAGGGGCAGTGGCAGCAACGTTAGGGCAGCCCCTCCAACCAGCAATCCCAGCAGCAGAGTGTTCATCGGGAGGGGCAGAGGGTCCAGGTCAGCCCCTCCATTCAGCAGCAGTAATAGCGATGGTCCATGGGAAGAGGCAGGTCCAGGCCTCCCATGGTGGCTCCAGTCATCAGTGGAGGTTAGTGGGAGGAGGCGGGTCAAAGCCCCCATGCAGCCTTCAGCTATCCTGATCCCCGAGGGAAGAGAATGGAGATGGCAGCAGGGTGAGTGGTGGCAGCACCAACTTCAGGTGCCGGCCACTGTGCAAAAGAAATTTTTTTTTTAAATGAGAATAAATGACTCTGGGCACTCCAGGCACCTGTAGCATCAGTTAGACTGAGTAGGGCCCCAGCAAAGGACCGCCCACGGGGCAGGTCAAAGAGGAGGCTCTGTTGAGTCAGAGAAATGTGGAGGCAGGCAAGGCCCTAGAAAAGACCGCCCTTGGGGTGGAGTTCAAGTAAGGGCTCCTTTGAGCTAAGTGAATGAGGGGGCAGATAAATCCCCACCTTTGGACCACCTATGGGGTGCAGTTAAAGAAACAAAGCCCCACAGACAGTAGAGAAGGGGTTGCAATTGGGTGAATATGACTGACTGCCTGTCTAATGGCCTTAAAGGGGCAATGAAAGGCCCACCAGAGTTAAAGGGGCAATGACAAGCTCCTCAAGTCTACAAGGGGAAAGGAACTGTATAAACTGTAATTTTAATGAATGCCTTAAGATGGAATTTAAAGTGGCTCATGCTGATGTTTATGGGGCAGGAGTAGGTGTAGGGCTCCGTTGAGCCATGGAACTGTAATAAAATAACTGTTTGCATAAATGAATTCGGATTAATGCCTGCCAGCCAAAGATGGCCACTAAGTGACAGTGCCCCTGCGATTTTATGCAGTCTGATAACCTAAATTGTTTTATTTGTTTGTAAAGTGTCCTAAGTAATGTCTGCTAAAAATAAAGATACTGACACCAGGTTTAGTAATAGAAATGTTTATAATGCCAGCCCAGTGGCACTGAGGGTTGAGGCACCGGACACTACACCTCGCGCCACACCGGCAACCGGGGTTCGGGAATGGACTTGGGACGCCGGGGGCAGGCAGGGGAAGGAGAGGACTGAGCGTCCATAGGGACTGCTATCCTCTGCTGGGGTGGGTAGTGGGTTGGCACTGCTCTGTAGCGGCCTCTGGTGGTGATCAGGAGCACTGCAGAAGATGACGCACGGGGAAACAACACAGAAAAGTGGAAATCCACTCCGTGACCAACCGGATGACGGCTGCCGGTCCTCCACTGTTGCTGATGCCCTGATGGAGACCCTCCACCTCAGCAGCACCCTGGGGCCAAGTATGTGCTGGTTGCCCCCCCCCGGTGCCTTCTCCCTCAGAGGAGGGGTACCCGCCTGGCGAAGGGTTATGCCTGGGTTACCCTAGGGGTGGCTGCGATATGAGGCTGGAAGGCACAGGAAGGGACAGGCAAAGCGGATGCGACCTAAGTAGCCTGAAGGAGTGGTGAGTCATGAGGCACAAGGGGATAAAAGAAATAATACAAACAAAATAAAGAAATGTTTACTGTGCCACCACCCTTCTGCCTGTGTGTGATCCCAGGTGCCCCGACCCAGTTTTCCCTGACCAGTGTCATGTCCTTGTCTGACCTCCTTGTCCCGGCAGTCCATGTAGGGGCTGTGGCTGGGTGGAGTTGGCAGACTTTTTCCTGGAGGGGTGTCATTTTCCAGTGGTCTATGGAGACTTTTGTGCTGATGACCCACACCACCTCTAAATAGTCCTGGCCTGTGTCCTGTTCTGTGTTTTCCCCTGCCCCGGGCAGCTGGTTCCCCGTCTTGCTTTTTCCCCTTCCCCATTTGGATACACAAGGGTGGCTGGCTTAGTATGTTTACAGCTGATTTTATTTTAGTAGGGTACAGTATAAGTTAGTAATTCATAGATATTTTTACCTCTTAGAGTTCACAGTTTTAGAATTTAGAAATTTTTGGTAATATTATGTTAGTGTGTTTAATAAACTTTGACATTGTTCTTTGCATGTGAGTTAGCTTCACGCCTCTGCTTGTGTTCCCAGTAGTAGCATTTGAACTTGGGCCCCCTTCCCCCAAATTTCCCCTGACACCTGCTGGCTGGGCGTCACACAAAAAATCCACATCCACGTGGTTGACATAGTCAGATCACTTTGTGTTTTCCCTCCAAGGGATAAGATGGCCAACAGAGTTAAGCTAGCCCAGGCAAAAAGAAATACAGGTGAGGGGGTACAGGCAATAAGGATGCAATACTTGAAGCAACATCACATTGTGTTAGAGAGAAAAGGAAGTGCAAAAGAAGAAGGAAACCACTTTGGTTCTCAAAAACAGTAGAAGAAAAGGTCAGAGCCAAAAGGCTGGCCTTCAGGAAATAAAAGGGAACACAGAGGTATGAAGATAGGGAAGCATAGCAAACTTCCCCAAGGGAAGCAGGGAAGGCAGTAAGGCAACATGTTTTTGGGCCCAAACCGAGGAAACACTAGCACAAACAGTAAAAGAAGGTGACAAGACTTTCTATAGATACATTAGTGAAAGGAGAAAGTCCAGAGGGGGTATTGCTGAGATCAAAGAAGATAAGGGGGCATATGAGGAGGACCATGTAAAAGCATCTATCCTAAATAGATACTTCTGCTCAGTATTTACTGAAGCTAGGGCAGGGCCCACAGCTCAGCACCATGGACACAGGGGGGAGGGAGGTGAGCACTAGTTCCTTCACAAAAGAAAGGGTCCTACAAGAGCTCGATAAGCTCATGGTGGACAAGGCAATGGGATCTGATGGCATACATCCCAGGATACTAAAGGAGCTAAGGGTGGAACTAGCAGAGCCATTATCAGAACCGATTAGTGAGTCTCTGAGCATAGGAGAGGTCCCAGAAGACTGAAGAAGGGCTCATGTGATCCCGCTCCACAAGAGTGGTAGCAGGGAGGAGGCAGGGAACTACAGACCAGTCAGTTTTACCTCAGTAGTGGGCAAGATTATGGAGGCACTCCTTAAGGAAAGGATAGTGCAACACCTGGAATCCATAGGCGCACAGGATCCAAGACAGCACGGGTTTACAAAAGGAAGGTCCTGTCAAACTAATCTCATAGATTTCACTGACTGGGTAACCAGAGTGGTCGACCAAGTGGGAGCAGTTGATGTTGCCTACCTAGACTTCAGCAAAGCTTTTGATACGGTTCCACATAGAAGATCGATTAATAAGCTGGGTAGGCTCAGGGTGGGTCAGAAGCTGGTCAACTGGGTGGCAAACTGGTTGATGGGCAGAAAACAGAGAGTGGTGGTAAACGGTATACAGTCAGAAGAGATGCAAGTCACAAGTAGGGTATCTCAGGGATCAGTCCTGGGGCCAGTCCTCTTCAATATCTTCATCAGTGACACTGCAGATGGACTGGACGGTAAGGTTTGTCTGTTTGCAGATGATCCAGATCAGGTGGGAAGAATGAGAAAAGATCTGGATAAACTTGCAAAATGGTCCAAACAGTGGCAACTGGGGTTTAATGCAAAGAACTGCAAGATCATGCACACAGGGAAGAGAAACCCTGAAGCCACCTATAGGCTGAGGAGAGTTGCTGGCAGTCACAAGGGAAGAAAGAGACTTGGGCATCATCATCACAGATGACCTAAAATCATCCAAGCAGACCTTTAAACCAGTAGGTAAGGCTAGGGGGATGTTAGGGTGTATTAGTAGGGGTATCACAAGTTGGAAGAGGGAGGTAATAATCCCTCTTTACAAGACACTGGTTAGGCCCCATCTGGAGTACTGCATGCGGTACTGGAGGCCACACCTTCACAAGGACATTAACCAAATTGAGGCAGTCCAGAAGGGCAACTAAAATGGTGCAGGGACTGCATCAGAAAACATATGAGGACAGATTAATGGAGCTCAATATGTATACCCTAGAGCAAAGGAGGGAGAGAGGTGATATGATCGAAACATTCAAACACCTTAAGGGCACTGAATTTTTTATCCGTTGTTTTAAGTTTTGTAATGCGCCTTGATAATTGAAACGCACAGAATAAATAAAGATGATTATTATTATTATTATTAACAACAAGGTGCAAGAGTTTAAAATGTTCCAATATAAGAAAAATAGCAGGACAAGAGGACACAGCATGAGATTAGAGGGAGGCCGATTAAGGAGTAATGTGAGGAAGTTCTTTTTCACAGAAAGGATGGTGGATGCATTAAACAGCCCACCTCAGGAAGTGGTGGATATGAATACAGTGCAGGGCTTCAAACAGGCATGGGATAGGCATAAGGGAGCAATACAGATGAGTATGAATAGATAGGCCATTGACGGAGCAAAGGCCAATGGCACATTTATAAGGTAGAAAAAGAAATGGGTAGACTGGATGGGCCTTGTGGTCCTTATCTGCTGTCAACTTCTATGTTTCTAAGTTGTAGCTGGGGTGAACCTGTGCCCTGACCCGACCAGGCCATTTTGAGAGTGGTCGGTGTCAGCGGCTTCCCTCACCCATTACACTTAGTTCCTGGAGAACAGGGAACTGAGGCGAAAAAACAGCTCCAACAAGCTGAAAAAGGAAAAAACTAAATGTGGTTTTAGCAGTTAAATTGGAAAAGAACCACAAAGAAAGGGGGGTTTTCTCCAGTTCCTGGAAATCGCTGGGGAACCGGAGAATATCGCAGAAAAATGACAAAGAAAAAAACTATGCTAAGCTAACTAAACTAGCATACTCAGAAAAATAAAGGAAAAACCATGCAAACTTGAAGTTAGACAAAGACAGCTCCTCGGGGCCACTTACTTTTTCCTCAAACAGAGAAATAAATCTGACGTTGGAGGGCAGAGTGGAGCATGACCATGTGGCAGAGATCTGAATTTCATCCCATCGTTCCCTAATTTACATAAAATTCCACTCTCCAGGGCAGCTCAGTCCTGCAGGCTGATTGCAACAGTAAGCATAGTGAGGGATTCCTGGGGTTTGAATGAGCACTGACTCAGCATGCTTTTTGGATAATTATTTATAAATAAACAATTAAAGATATCCCTAACTGATGAATGTAGATCCAGGAGGTCGGAGATATAAGAAGGGGCCTATTTGGCAATGGCCTCATATGTTGTTAAAAGAATCATGTAAACCAAATGCAGGACAACTTTGCAAACAGGGCTGTGAAAGGTCATAACAGTTCTATCCTGTTGAAAAGTAAATTAAATAAATAAATAAAAGATGTAGCTGATCCAAGCTGAGGCAATGAGGCTCAGATAGTTAAGGTGCACTGTAGTGAACTCACAGACACAGGTTTGAATCCGTCCTGTGCCACTTACCTACTGTGAACCTCAGGAAAGTCGCTTCACCATTCTGTGCTTAATCTCCTCTCTCCTCCCCCTTCACTATCTCAACTGCTATCTACCTATCTCCCACTCTGTCTGTCTCTCTCACTATCTCCCACTCTGTTTCTCTCTCTCTCTCTCTCTCTTATGCTCTCTAGGTATCTCTTCTGTTCTCTAGCGTGTGTGCACGCACACACACACACACACACACACACACACACACACACACACACAAACACACACACACTCACTCTTCCCCATTCTTTCTCCCTCTCTCCCATTCTTCTTTCTTTCTCTCTCTCTCTCTCTCTCTCTCCTGCTCTCTCCCACTAGCTGTCCAAATCTCTCACTTTTTCAGAATTTTGGGCCACTGAACTGTAGCTTTTTCCAGGTGAGACCCAGGAGCAGAGAGACGTTAAGTGACTTGTTCAGGGTTACTCAGCATGTAACTGATAGTTGTGGGTTTCAAATCCAAGTAAGCTGGGTCTCCAGGTTCACAGCATGATGCTCCAACCTCTAGGTCCTTCCTTCCTTCCTCCCTCCCTTGTTAAACAATTGTTTCCACTATACAGCACATTTTAACATACAGTATTCAGACACAATTCAGCTTATATTTCACAGTTTTTTCTGTATTTATGTACTCCCATTCATCATTACTGAGGACATTTGCATGGAAACAGGATCTCAGTGTCTCAGACTTCATCTCATCCCCCTGCTATGCCCCACTGATATCATAACACTGTTGTTGTGGAGAGTGTTCTGATCTCACAAATAACGGATTGTGACTTCAGTGGGGGCACAGCAGGAGGATGAGATTAAGTCATGGGGCAAAGATCCCATTTTCATGCAAATGCCCACAGTATTAAATAATGAGGGGGCTTAAATACAGAAATTAATGAAAGTTAAGCAAAACAGCAGAGCACTCACAGGATATGGTATCATGACACAGTCCTGAAACAGCTGAAATCAGGTTTATTTACTGGATATGCCAGGCTTAAAAAAAATACATAGATTAACCTGACAGTGTCCCACAGCAGCACCAAAAAAAGAAGTCCCCCCCCCCAAAAAAAAGATACATCTCAGGTTGGATTCACAAGATGACACTTATGTGGTCATCAGATGGGGTGGTGATTCGGTGCCTTGAACATTTGGGCCCAAAATGGATAACATTTACCAAGTAATGATTAAAAGAAGAAAACAGCAAACAAATGACTAAGTCCACATGTATGCGCAACACGTGCATTTCAAGAGTTAGTTTTCTTGCTGAGTTTTTGTTTTCACTGTAACTTGGCCATTTTGAAACCAAACTGTGAGGGTGGCCAACCATCCCACCTCAGGAACACATCACCACACGACCAATTTGCCAAGACTCACGAGACTTTGAACCCTCATTTTTCATTTCCTTACTTTGTCCACTTTCTGGTTTTCGATTCTAATCGATACATTAACATAGCTTTTTGCAATTAATACTAAAATACAAAATCAAACATATCATGGCCCAAACCCAGAAGACCATCAAATCAGAACTAGTCTAAATTGTTTCATGGTGATTTGCCAATACATCCCAAGATGCACTACATGACTGGGCTGTGTGTGATTTTGTATTTCTTTGAAAACTGGCATTGTCGACAATGTCCCTTCAGGGTAGCCCTTGCCGTAGTGCTTCTGTGTTGAAGTTCCTTGTCTTTTTGGATGCCTTTGCTGTTTTGGCTCAAACCTGCAAGACCATTATAAAAGCTGGTTCACTCATCCCTGGGCTGAGGTACAGATGAAGCACAATTATGAGTCCTGAGAAGGATGAAATATGTTTCTTTTTCTGCAGTGTGTGAGGCCATTTTGCACCATGGCCTCCTGCTTATAAGCGCTTTATTTTGCATAGCAAATGGGAGAGGGTGCAGCACCCCATCGTTGAATGGGAAGAACACCCACCCCACCCCCAGCTAGTGATCAAACAGGGATTCCAGCATGTTTGCAGTTCATTTGCATCACCAGGTAAGAAAAAATGTCTGTCTCCCCATATGGCGCACAGGGAAATGCCAAACCTCACCCAACAACTAATACACGAAATCTGGCCAATGGAAAATGATGTACACAAATGCTCACAGCCTGGAAATAAGATCCCAGACCTGCAGGCAATAATGTCAGAGGCTAAACTGGACATAGTAGCAATAGTGAGATGTGGTTTACCAGTAACCACACTTGGAGACTTCAGTACCTGGCTATGTACTGTCTAGAAGAGACCGAGGTACAAAAAGAGGTGGAGGGCCCTGTATGTCAAATGAAAACATCAAAGCCACAGAAATTCAGAATACACACAAGGAGCCAGAAGAACTGTGGGGTCACCCTGGAAACAAGAAATGGGACAGCCATAAGAACTGGGGTTGTCTACAGGCCCCAGACCAGGGGAGGACACAGACACATTACTGTTAGAAGATATACAAAACATGACAGCTAAAGGGAGGTTCTGATAATGGGAGACTTCAATATGCGGATACAGATGGGTCAATACCAGCAGGAACATCTGCCAGAACTAGACACATGGTGGATTCCCTGCAGGGAGGCCTCAAACAACTGGTACAACAACCCACAAGAAACAGGGCTATCCTAGATCTAGTACTGACTAACACGGAAGGACCACAGATCTCCAGGTAGAAGAAGGTCACTTGGGGCCAGTGACCATCACATGGTATGGTTCAATTTGGCCGCTACATCTAAATCATCCCATTCCAAGGCAAAAATATGGGACTTCAGAGGAGCTGACTTTGATAAAATGGCCACGAGAGTTATGCTAGCCCTGGCAAAAAGAAACTCAGGTGAGGGGGTACAGGTAAAGTGGGCAAGCATTAAGGATGTAATACTTGAAGCAACATCTCATTGTGTTAGACAGAAAAGGAAGTGCAAATACAGTAGCAGAAAAGGTCAGAGTCAAAAGGCTGGCCTTCAGGAAATATAAGGGAACACAGCGGGATGAAGATAGGGAGGCATACCAAACTGCACTATGGGAAGCAGGGAAGGCAGTAAGGTAGGCAAAGTCCCAAACTGAGGAAACACTAGCATGAACAGTTAAAGAAGGTGACAAGACTTTCTATAGATACATTAGTAAAAGGAGAAAGTCCAGAGGGGTATTACTAAGCTCAAAGGAGAAAAGGAGCATGTGAGGAGGAGGACCATGTAAAGCATCTATCCTAAATAGATACTTTTGCTCAGTATTTTCTGAAGAGAAGGTAGGGCAGAGCCCACAGCTCAGCATCATGGACAGTGGGGAGGGAGGTGAGCACTACCCTTCACAAAAGAAAGGGTCCACAAGAGCTCACTAAGCTCAGGGTGGACAAGGCAATGGGACCTGATGGCATACATCCCAGGGTACTAAAGGAGTTAAGGTGAACTAGCAGAGCCATTAGCAGAACTGTTTAGTGAGTCTCTGAGCACAGGAGAGGTCCCAGAAGACTGGAGAAGGGCTCATGTGATCCCGCTCCACAAGAGTGGTAGCAGGGAGGAGGCAGGGAACTACAGACCAGTCAGTCTTACCTCAGTAGTGGGCAAGATTATGGAGGCACTCTTAAGGAAAGGATAGTGCAACACCTGGAATCCATAGGGGCACAGGATCCAAGACAGCATGGGTTTACAAAAGGAAGGTCCTGTCAAACTAATCTCAGATTTCTTTGACTGGGTAACCAGAGTGGTGGACCAAGGGGGAGCAATTGATGTCATCTACCTTGACTTCAGCAAAGCTTTCAACACTGTTCTACATAGAAGATTGATAAATAAGCTGGGTAGGCTCGGGTGAGTCAGAAGTTGGTCAACTGGGTGGCAAACTGCTTGACGGGCAGAAAATAGAGTGGGGTGGTAAATGGTATACAGTCAGAAGAGATGCAAGTCACAAGTGGGGTACCTCAGGGATCAGTCCTGGGACCAGTCCTCTTCAATATCTTCATTAGTGACATTGCAGATGGACTAGAGGGTAGATTTGTCTGTTTGCAGATGACACCAAGATCTGCAACAGAGTAGATGATCCAGATGGGTGGCAGAATGAGAAGAGATCTGGATAAACTAGCAAAATGGTCAGAAGAGTGGCAACTGGGATTTAATGCAATGAAGTGCAAGATCATGCACATAGGGAAGAGAAACCCTGAAGCCACCTATAGGCTGGGAGGGGAGTTGCTGGCAGTCACAAAGGAAGAAAGAGACTTGGGCATCATCATCACCGATGACCTGAAATCATCCAAGCAGACCTCTAAAGCAGTAGGTAAGGCTAGGGGGATGTTAGGGTGTATTAGTAGGGGTATCACAAGTCGTAAGAGCGAGGTAATAATCCCTCTTTACAAGACACTGGTTAGGCCCCATCTGGAGTACTGTGTGCAGTACTGTAGGCCACACCTTCACAAGAACATTAACCAAACTGAGGCAGTCCAGAGAAGGGCAACCAAAATGGTGCAGGGACTGCATCAGAAGACATACGAGGACAGATTAACGGAGCTCAATATGTATACCTTTGAGCAAAGGAGGGAGAGAGGTGAGATGATCGAAACATTCAAACACCTTAAGGGCATTAACAAGGTGAAAGAGTCTAACATGTTTAAATGTAAGAAAAATAGCAGGACAAGAGGACACAGCATGAGATTAGAGGACGCCGATTAAGGGGAATGTAAGGAAATTCTTTTCACAGAAAGAGTGGTGGATGCATGGAACGGCCTACCTCAGGAAGTAGTAGCTATGAATACAGTGCAGGGCTTCAAACAGGCATGGGATAGGCATAGGGGAGCAATACAGATGAGTATGAATAGATAGGCCACTGACAGAGGAAAGGCTGATGGCACATTTATAAGGTAGAAAAAGAAATGGGCAGACTGGATGGGCCTTGCGGTCCTTATCTGCCGTCAACCTCTATGTTTCTATGCTTGAAGCAGAACCAGCCTAAATTTTTTTAATGGTGATTTGCAGATACATCCAATTATGTGTTACATTTTTGGGTATGTGCAAAAGAGACAATTTTTAGCAGTCTGCAGTTTTAGTTCATTAGACTGAATATCTTATTCTACTGCGTAAGTTTTTTTAGAACTGGGTACATATCTGTGGAAGTGGTCATCTACAGCAGGCTATGATGAATAAACCTGTAGTGTAACTGGATAATGAATGGATCAAAGGCAATGCTATTATGTGGCAGTTAAGGTGAGTCAGAAGGACCAGCACTTATATTATGGACTCTTAGTTGTCACCTGACGCTGGTCACTAAGCAAAATTAGTCATCTGTTCTTTTATTTATTTACTGAAATTTCGGATAACACCTTTGAGAACAAGCTCATTTCATAGGTTCCACATCAGACGAACAATACATATTGGTAAAGTATGAGATGGAGAACAAACAAAACAGGAATTATACAAGACATTACAAGAGTGTATAACTAGAGAAGTTCCAATACATGTGGCATTGTACAATGTATGTCATGGTGCATATCTGATTGAAACCTGGAATTCAAAGGGTCATATTAGAGTGGGTGGGGTCTTATGAAATGACCCTTTACAGGAAAATGAGAACAGACTCAGCCTAATATCTAATAATCAACAAGGTAAGGGATGGCATCAGCCCAGGGGCCTCATCAGAGGTGAGAAGATATGGGACAAAGCATTTTAAAGGGAGCTCAGGAGATATAACAGGGGGGAGGGAGGAAGCCATAGAGGAGTGAGGGTAAAGAGTGGAAGGGATCAAGAGGAAACGTGAAGGAGAATGATTAGCAACTTAGAACTGTTCTTTACATGCTGAGAACAGTTACGCATGTTCTTGGCAATATTATGAACCCCCTGCCTGACATTTGCATATATTCTTTAGAAGCCTCCCCACTCCCAAATGAAAGTGATCCATTAATGGTTTGACATCTAAATCCCAATCACACTAAACTACAGCAAAACAAATATCACCAAACACAAATGGAGATGAAGCCGGTCTAGCATCACCAGGATCCGTGAACAGAGTATCTAAGTCTGAGCATTTTAATGCTAAATTCATGGGATTAGTACTGTGCCTCCCATAATGTATATTATTATATTCTGTAAAAATTTGTTTAGCAGGGATATCTGGACTGAGTTGCAACATAATTTTTTTTTTTTATTCAGGTCCTGCTTTTGCCCAATCTGGCAGCAAAGTGGCATGAGGCACAGTGAGGTCAAGTGATTTGCTTTAGGTCACACACTCCAGGTCTGGTTAGAGGACACAAACAAGTGTAGGGCTTACAGGCAGACTGGATGGGCCTAGCGGTCCTTATCTGCCGACAATTTCTATGTTTCTACGTTTCACTGTAAGTCAGTGGCCAGGGTGGAATTCAAATCTGGGATTTCCTGGTTCACACCTTAGTGCTCTAACCACTGGAACATACTGCCTTTTGATGTTGCAACACATCTACGAAAAAACGTGAAACAGCCTTACCCTCTGTACCCTCTCAACAAAATATGCAATGCAAACCGGGATCAGCCAATCTCATCACATCTTGTAACTTATTTTTATGG
The DNA here is from genome assembly GCA_016271365.2 of Neoceratodus forsteri. Classification (NCBI taxonomy): domain Eukaryota; kingdom Metazoa; phylum Chordata; order Ceratodontiformes; family Ceratodontidae; genus Neoceratodus; species Neoceratodus forsteri. The sequence goes on along the minus strand of CM057450.1, from coordinate 1,499,996,500 downwards.
TACCCAGGTTGAGAAAAAACCCTTGGGAGGTGTGCTATCAGGTTGAGTGCAACTATCTTCCTGATGTCCTTAAGAACGAAGCCTGCTTGACCTGCATTAAAAAGTTACTTGTGCACTTGAAAAAAGCTCTTCCCCATTGGTGGCCAAATCTGATCACCTGTATTAGTGCACTGTTAATGTCTCAAAGCCACAAAAAGGAGGCAAATGTGGTGTTAGGAGTTTTTCAACCTCAACACCCCTCCCCCCTCCCTCAACCCTTAGTCATAGGTCTAGGGCAATGCTCTGCAGGTCTGATACTTCGAGCTACAGGTCTTGGGCCCTGTGTGAAGAAAGTTTTATTTTATTTATTTAAAATTTGATGACCGGGAAAGGCACACTGAGCTGAGGCTCGTTTCCATGTGCGACCCGTGTACAGTGAAAGAGCGAGTACAAAAGGTGGGAAGTACACACAGTATATACAGACATTTATACAAAGAGCTTAGTACTTTACAATAAAATATGAGTTAATGTGCATAGTAAGTAAATGAGGCTGAGGTGTAGTCCCAGACTAGGGTATGTTGGTAGAGAGTGTTAGGGGTTATGACTGACCTGCTTCAGGATACATATATATATGTTCTAAAAATCATGCAATCTGACTGGTTGTCAGTACTTGAAAATCCATGCAATTATCCAAATTCATCAAAACCACCAGCTGCTTAACTTGGTTTCAATTTCAGTCAGTCTATATCTGTACATCTCCCAACACCAAGGTTGAAAACAGGAAGTACTTTCTGTTTAAAAAATTTCTATCTGTCTTTCCCTTTAGCCTTCTAGGTAGCCGGGGGCAAAAATGTTAGATTTAATTGTGTGTGTAATTTGGCTAATGTGTACAAGCTTCCAGCAACTGCATTTTACTTGGCAAAATATATTTGATTGTGTAGCTTAGAAAGCATTGATTTAGCTACTGAACTGGCTGGATTGTGGTTAAACTGTTCTAGTTTCTCTGTCTGCCTTCCTTCCAGCTAATCCATGTTCTCTACCTCCACCACAACTGTTCTTTTCTCCCGTTATCTCCCAAGCCCCTTGACTGCCTGCCCCATCCTTGCAACTAAGGGCTTAGGTGGGTTTCCTTCTGCCCCTGTCTTCTCTCATCCACCCTCAGCCATAGGGCTTGGACTTTCTGTACTCTCTTCCCCCTCCCCTTCCCTGCTAATCCCTCCTGACCACCTTCCAAGTCCTGCAGCTAAGGGCTTAGGTGTTTCTTTTTGGTTTCTTCTCTTTTTTTCTTGTCTTCCTTTCCTCACACCATCTCTCCCACGTATCTGTGGCTGAAATAAGCAGACTCGCTGTGCACCCCTCTACCTGCTAATCCTCCAGACTGCCTGGCTAGTCGCTTAATTACTGTCCTCTTATTTCTTTCTCCTCTTTACCATCCCACTGGCACCTAGCATCAGACACCCCCACCTGGCCTCTCAGTCCGCTCCCACCAGCTTAATCTCTCTTCCTACCCTCCACTGCATAATCACCGTCCCACCCATCATTTAATGCTTATGGCCTGCTAGGAAGACTTAATAAGCCAACCTTTTTTCTCCTCTCTCCCTTTCAGTGCTAGCCCCTGACTGGGCTCTGCTTCCACCTTGGCGCTGGCCTAGATACCTTCCTGGCCACGCCAGACTGCTCTCTGGACCCGCCCACAAGCCCTGAAGGATCCCCAGGTATGGAGCTTCTCTGTGCCGGCATTGTAAGCTGCACCACCAACTGCACAATCAGCAGCCGGGTCTGTCCAGCCACTGGGGGGACTCACTGAGCTGCTGGCTGCTGATGGGCTTGGCCCTTCCTGGTGCCTGTTTTAAAAAATGATATCTATCTTTCCCTTTAGCCTTCTAGGTAGCTGGGAGGCAAAAGTTTGCTCCCAACCATCCTCCCCCAACCCCGGTGCTCTTTAAATCTACTTTCCCCCTCTAAATCCCCGCCCACTTTCACTCTTGCTCCATAAGCACACACCCATTCTTAAAGGGAAACGTGCTTGAAATCTTAGCCTGCTTCTCACTCGTCCTAAGAGCAAGCGCACCTTTGAAGCCTATAGGTTGAGGAATGGCTAGATGTCAATGCCTCCTTCTCCTTGCACTCCTAGCTGCCCTGACAGTTGAGAACAATGGAAAGTCCACATACACAATAGCTGGCTCACACAACTCCCAATCATACCTGATCATAATGACGTGGAACCTTTGTAAAGGAGTCTTTGACTCAAAGGTGTGTTATACGATATCTTCAATAAATAAATACCTCCCATCCTCAAGGAGTAACCAGGTGTATTGATGACAAAATTAAGGCCAACCCTGCATGCAAGTTGCTACCACAAGATCACTGCCCGAACACCGCGGCCCTTGCAACTATTGCTGAGCTCACAAAAAACTGGTACTGGTACTGGACTGTGTCCACTCAACAACATAAACTTCCCAGATGAATCTACTTATGTACGATCAAGACGCATTGGAAATATCTTCTCAGACAGTTCATTATCATCCTTTTGCTACTATCTGGCAATGTGCACCCTAACCCTGGTCCATCTAGAACAGTTACAAAGGAGGCACATGGCAATATTAAAATTGCATCACTAAATATTGGAAGCCTAATGCCTAAACTCCCCCAGTTTCAGGCTTGGGTAATGCAGCACAACCAGGATATTAGCTCGATCACGGAATCGTGGATATCGCTAAAGGTACCAGATTCCTCTGTATCTCTGGAAGACTATAATATCTTTCAGATGGATAGGCTGACTAAATGCAGGGGTGGATGTCTTGTATACTTGCACTCCAAACTCAATGGCCAGGTAATGCCAAATAGACTATCCACTAAAGAAGCCCAGAGTTTCTCACTGAAGCTCATGATTGGGCAGCACTCGAAAAATCTTCTATTTACAACTGTTTATCTACCACCTAAGGTCAGGGCAAAGGTAAAACACAATTCAGTGATTTCTTTAAACAATGCTGCAACAACTGGGAACATATAGTCGTCGGGAATTTTAACTGGCTTGCACACGGCACTGCCACTACTAGAGACCTTATTGCCAGCCTATACCTAACACAGTTGGTAAAAAACAAGGAGAAACTACCACACTGGAACCTCAACACTCATCGACTGGATACTCACCACCTGCCCGAAGCACATAACCAGCATCTTTGTCCTCCCAGATACCCAAAGTGATCACTCCACTGTGTCTTTCACCTGGTCTAACAAGTTCCAGAAAAGCCCGTCCCTGAAAACAAGACACAGGGCTCTAAAAAAAGGGCAGCTAATTAATTTTAAACAATTTCTACAAATGGCAGACTGGTCACCATTAAATACTTTCACAGATGCCAACAAGGCCCTTGATTACTTCACAACTGTCTTCAACAAAGCGTGTGACATATTTGCCCCTTTAAGACCTCAAAACTAAAAGGTACCTTTAATCCATGGTTATTTGGTCCTATCACTGACCAGCTCAAGCACTGAGACAACTTTGGCACAAGGCCCGGGCAACTGTAAGCGTGGCTGACTTTACCGCTTATAATGCAGCAAGGAATAAATGCACCAGTCTGATCAGAAATGCAAAGGCAGACTATTACAAAGAGGAACTTAGCAGGACTTGGGTAAGGGTAAATTGTTTTGGAATAACCTAAAAACCCTTACCGATAAGGATTCCAAGGCCCATCCCAACCAGATCATTACTGACTCTGCCACCTTACAGGGGCCAAAGGACTTGCCAAATGCATTGAACATGGCATTTATGGATCTTGGTTCTGTTTTACCCCAGGAGTACTTGACAAACCCTCCACTACCAAACTTCAGTAGGAGCGACCCCCACCCAGCCCCTGACAAGGCAAAAACCTCTGTTTTACTTCAAACAGATTTCCACCACAAAAGCCCTAAAATACATTAAAAAAGTGCTGAGAAAAACCAGGATGGCCAGTGACACGCTGGACATGAAGCTTATCATTCTCACACTTGATGAGATAGCCTCACCCATCACAAAACTATTTTAACATATCACTCAGAACAGAAATCTTCCCAGACAAATGGAAGGCAGACCATGTCACACCTTTCTTCAAAAGCGGGGACAGGACCAGCCTAGAAAACTACAGGCCAATTTCTATACTCCCCCCCACCCCATCAAAGGCACTTGAAAAAACTGTTGTGGATCAAGTGGTTGATTTACCTTGACAAATACAGACTCCTGTGTGTGCAACAACATGGCTTCAGAAAAAACCACAGCACCGTTACAGCTCTTGTTGAATACACCACTCATCTGTATGTCGCTCTTGACAGTGGCTAAACTGTAGGGTCTATTTTCATAGACCTTACAAAAGCTTTTGACATGGTAAACCACCACCTACTTCTTCGAAAACTAGTGTAATTAGGTCTGTCGAACGATACTGTCAACTGGTTCGGAAGCTACCTGTCACACAGGACTCAATGTGTAAAAATCGCAGGAGTTACATCTGAACCCAGGGAAGTAACCCTGGGGGTGCCACAAGGGTCCATACTTGGCTTGCTATTCTTCGGTCTTTTTGTTAACCCTTTGCCACCGGCCTGCTCTGCAAACGTGTACTGTACATGGACGATGCTGTCATCTCCATCCCAGGAGCCCAATTGACGGAAATCACTACAAACCTCCAAGCCTGTTTCAGGGAGCTAGAATCATGGTTTAGTAACAACAAATTATTACTAAATTACAAAAAAACAAAAACTATGCACTTCACCCTTCCACACAGCAAGAGGAAAGCCAGCCCCCTACACGTAACAAGCAGAGCGGGTACTGCCCTAGAACAAGTCTGCTCTTTCAAGTACCTGGGTATTAACCTAGATAACTCCTTCTCCTTCGCTGGTCACATAGACCATGTTATCAAAACAGCAAACACCAAACTTGGCATTCTATACAGACACAGGCAATCCTTGATCCCAGAAGCTCAGAGTCTTGCAACAAGGAGCTCTGTCTTGGCCACAATCGATTATGGGCTTGTCATCTATAGTGTGGCAACCAACACATCCCTAAAAAGAATCAAGATCCTACTCAACAAGGCTTGCAGGCTCATGCTGGGGGCTGATCGTTATGTGCATATCTGCCAGCTCTACAAGAAGACTGGTTAGCTCCCACTAATGCAAAGAGTGAAGTACCAAGCATGCCTTTTGGGGAAGAAATCCATGCTTGAACTAACACCTTCCTCCATGGCCAACCCCTTCCAGCGTGCCACACCCACTAAAACAACCAGGAGATCTATGAAGGGGGCTCTTCAGATACCTTTTAGGCGTACTTCCTTTGCCCAATGTGCCCGCTCAGTTAAGGGACCGCAGTGGTTCAATGACCTCCCAGTCCCCTGCTTGAGATTGTGAAAACTGGCCCATTCAAAAAAGAACTATGCGTCCTACAGGAACGGGAAAGCACATGTGACTGCAGATCCTGAGGTTTACACTGTTGTTGAGTAGACCTGCACTGGTACTCCCTTCTCTTTATTTACCCCACATATCCTTCATTCCACCACTTTCTCCTTCCCCATCTTCCCTTACTCTTTTTTCAATTCACCCCACTACTGTTTCACCCCCGAGTATTCCCATCCATTCCCTTTAGCTCCCTCACAATCCTTTCAAGGCACCCCTTGGCTGCCTCTTAGACACAGGCCTGCCTACCCACTGGCCATTGTCTTGCTATTCTTCTCTCCCTCCCACACCATCCAGCCCATTAATCACCCATCCTCTCCCCTCTCCACTGCTTTTCACTCAGACAAAGCCTGTTCTTTGGCTGCTCCTTTCTCACCCCATTTTCCTGACAAAGCTTGATGTGGCTGCTCCGTAATACACTAGTTTGCATTTTATGCGGTTTCACCGATGCCTTTGTATGGATGATGTTAATACACTGTATTAGGTACTACTGAGCCACTGTAATGTCCTTTGTGTACTGTACTACTCAGAAACTGTGTTGTCAAATCATTGTCCCACCTGTTTCATTTGTTTGCTGATGACTTGTTACCTGTATTTCTGTACTCCCCTGACTTGGAACCTTTGTAAAAGAGCCCCAGTGCTCAAAGGTATTAATCCAAAATAAATAAATAAAACTTTCTATCCATCCTTTCCTAGACAAAAAATAAAATAAAAGGAAAATAATTACGGCACTTACCACAGTTTGGCAATTATTTAGGAAGGTAAGCAAAAGTAAGCCACATTACACAAGGAAATTGCTACACCTATCATTAGCAGTAGCAACAAACAGAGCCTCCAAGTGTTTCTCTGGTGGACTTTAGCTCAGTATCCATAAGGCAGTAGTAACAAAAACAGCCTTTCAGGGCTTCACAAGTGGGACTGTGCTCTGCACTCAGCATGAGTCATGACTAGCAACAGACAGAAGATGAACTATTTTCTCTTGCAGCAGAATACAGCCATGCTAACAGAGACTTCGCTTTCATACTTAAACATACCTGTCTGTCATAATTTTGTTTTCTTTACCAGCCAATACATGGCTTATTTTAAAGCACAATAACCCACTTTAAGGTTTGTGGGGTGTGCGGTTTAAAACCACAGCTAGGGGTACTTGAAGCCACTTGGCTTCGCCTTCTGGCTCCAACACACATAACTGTGGTTTATTAGAGCGCAGCCTATACCCTGTTGTGGGTTACTGCTTACACACTGAAAAAATATATATGCACACACATGTTAGGGCTGAAGCACAAAATGTAAAAAGAAGGAAAATACAAAGTTATGTGAAAAAATCCACTGAAGCCGTGGTGAACCTGTGATGCACTTCTCCTCGGGGACCGAATGATCATGCAAGGTAGGACTACTGTTGCCCTAACTTCAGCACTATCTTGTCACAGAAAGTAAAATGCTGACATAGTAATGCTTGGATACAGGGTGCTGATACTGCATCTTGCGATCGTTCAAACACCAAGGACCGGCACACCACAGATTCACCAAGGCTTCAGGGGACTTTTTTCCCCTAACTTTGTATCTCGTGTCTTTTATGTTTTGTGCTTTATTTATTTCGTTGTTGTTGACCGGTAAGTGTATCTAGACAAATCTTGCCTATTTTCAGGCACGCACCCGGGAGGGGATACAGATGAATGCCAACTGACCTTGAACCAGATTAAGCTGTTGGTGGTATTTTTAGTGAATGAGGGAAATTTGGCCAGGACACCGGGGAAATTCCCCTACTCTTTTCCATAAGTGCCATGGGATCTTTAACATCCACCTGAACTACCACCAATCCAGGCAGATGGGACCTCAGTTTAACGTCTCATCCGAAGACGGCACCTCAGAAGTGCAGCACCCCTCTCATGCTGCACTACAGTGTCAGTACTGGGATAGTAACCCAAGTACCAGATGTGGGAACTGAACCCTCAGCCCTCTCTCGGCCTCAGAGGCGAGTGTGCTACCTACTGAGCCATTGACACTGCATGAATGTAATTTTTTGGGTTTTTTTGCAATTTTGTTACTTTTTGGGAAAGATATGGAATGAATGACACCATTAGATTTCTTTATGCAGGGCCTGCCCTATTGAGCACAGCGCTGGACCTGTGGCTTGCTTTATGCAGGGTCCTAAACAATGTACCATGTGACAGTTTTTAATACTCGCGAAGGAATTCACAATTTCTTTGTTTAGTTAAAATACTGCAGTACCAATGATTATTTATATAACACCAGTGATGTTATATTATCCCTAATAAATAGGGTATACTCAATGGACTGACTCAAAATATGCAATTAACTTCAAGTATTAGGGGGCAAGACCGTAACTCATGAGTGATGAAGCCATAAGTGAATAATGAAAGTCTTGTCCCCACACAAGTGGAGATATAGTGTGCATTTTGAGTCAAGCCATTGTGCATTTGATTTATACAACAACAACTTAACTGCTATAACTTTTTCAGATTTTTATGTGAAGATTTGACCATTCTTCTGTGATTTGAACTACTGGCGTTAGTACTGCACAGGCCTATTATGATGTCATCAGCATTGTGATAGCTGCTCTGTGATTGGTTCTATTCTGTGCAGAGGTCAAACAAAGCGATTGGGACATACCTCACCTCTAGATAACGTAATAAACAAATTTATCATGGAAATTTTATCACCACTGGTATATAAATAGGGAATACATAACGGACTGCAGTGAGGGAAGGGAAATTGAGAGGGGCACATGAGAAGGGTAAACAGAGGCAACAAATGGGTGGGCAAGCGTAGGAGGCATACAAACAGGTGGTAGGGACATGGGGGTAGGAAAGAATACACAGCACAAGAGAGGAGCAGAGAGGAGAGCATGGAAAGCATAGGGCAATGGGGGGCAATAGATGGGACCTGGAACTGGGACTCAAGATGGGGGGGGGGGCTTTCCAAGTGAGGCAGGGAGGGAAGCCGGTAGCAAGGAAAGAGGGGAGGAGGAAAAGGGGGCAGGGGGTGGCCAAAGTGGAGAGGAAAGTGTGAGAGGAAAGGTGCCTACACTGGAAGCAAGGTGCAAGAGTGGAAAGAAGCCTACACTGGAAGCAAGATGCAAAAATGGTCAGGTCAACAGAGTAGGGACAAGCCTGAAGGCAGAAAGGCCTGGGGTAGTGGTTGTATATGGAGATTCAATCATTAAGGGGCTTCAGTGGCAAAGGAGGAAAGTAGTATTTAAAGGGAGGTCAGTTTTTTGTGATCCAGGGATGGAAGCTAGAAGGGCACTCCCCAGGATAAAAGCCTGTCAATCTACTGGGAGGGAAGATGCAACTAATAGTGCATCTGGGCAAAAATGACTTGGCGAGAGATGAGGTAGAGGTGGTTCAAAGCAGGTTCAAGGAGTTGGCAGAGGGCCGTAAGGGATTGGTTAGCTCCCTGGCCTTCTCGGAAGTCCTACCAGTGTATTGCACTAGCATGGCTAGGCAACTCAGGGTAAAGGATTTTAACCTCTGGCTGAGGCAGTGGTGTTGGGAGGAGGGATTCACATGTCTGGGAGACTGGAGGGATACATGGGTGGATATACACCTGTACGCAAGAGACAGGCTACACATAAGTGATGCAGGGGCTAGATTACTAAGAGTAAAACTGCAGGGGTACATTGACGAGAGGCTGGGGGTAGACTGGGATTTAAACTAGACAGGGGGGGAGTGCGGCACTTCAGGGGAAGAGGATCCTCGGCCTAATGGGGACAACCCAGCCTGCACTTTCCCAACATGAGAGCCAAGGGACAGATTAGGGAAGGGGCATTATAAGGACGGGGAGGTTGGACAGGAATTCTAGCCAATGCCAGGAGCCTAGGGAACAAAATGGCAGACCTGGAGGTGGTGGAGGGGCTGGACGACCCAGACCTAATAGCAGTCTAAGGCCTGCAGGGGGCAGGCCTTAGACAGCTAGTGCTGGAACCCACTTGGGAGGGAGCAATACTAGACCTGGTACTCTCAAATGGAGAGAGGATCACAAATTTAGAAGTCAGTAGACATCTGGGAAAAAGTGACCACTGCACAGTGTGCTTCACAATAAGCACAACCATGGAGACAAGCCATAGAAGAACAAGGATACTGGACTTTAGAAGGGCTGACTTTGGCAAAATGGGTGAATACCTGAGGAATGCACTAGCAAATGGCCAAAAAGGAGGGGTGGAAGAACAATGGAGAAAAATCTAAACTGCTATCATTGAGGCAACAATCCTTTGTGTGAAACAAATAAAGAAAACAAAGCAGAGTAAAAAACCACTATGGTTTTCAAAAGAGGTGTCAGGGAAGGTTAAGGAGAAAAAGGCTGCATTCAAAAAGTATAAGGAATCACAGAAGGAGCACGACAGGGAACTGTATCAATTAAAGCAGAAAGAAGTGGGGAAGGCAGTCAGAATAGCAAAGGCCCATACTGAGGAAAAAATAGCCAACTCAGTTAAGAAGGGGGATAAAATCTTTTATAGGTACATTAGGGAGCATAGAAAGGTAAAGGGAGGAGCAGTGAAGATTAATAAAGGACAGGGGAGGTGGGCAGAGGGAGACAGTGAAAAGGCAGAGATACTGAATGAATACTTTTGCTCAGTATTCACAAAAGAAGATGAGGAGGAGTTCACGTAAACCAGACAATAGAAGCACTCTGGGTAGGGGTTGACAGCAGTCCATTTACAGAAGAAAGAGTCCTGAAAGAACTCCTAAAACTCAAGGTGGACAAAGCAATGGGGCTGATGGGATTCACCCAGAATCCCTAAAAGAACTAAGGGAGGACCTAGTGACACCACTGACCACACTTTTAACAAATCATGGAGGATGGGGTGGTACCTGAGGACTGGAGGCATGCAGATGTGATTCCCTTCACAAAAGTGGAGCAAGGCAGAAGCAGGAAACTACAGACCTGTAAGTTTGACCTCAGTGGTAGGGAAATGATGGAATCACTTCTGAAAGAAAGACTTGTTGAGTACCTAGATGCCAGCAAGGCACAGGACCCAAAACAGCATGGATTCTGACGCAGGAAGGTCATGTCAGATGAATCTAATTGATTTCTTTGACTGGGTGACCAAAGTAATAGACCAGGGAGGGGCTGTGGATATGGCCTACCTAGACTTTAGCAAGGCATCTGACACAGTCCCGCACAAAAGACTAATAGTTAAGTTAGCCAGCCTGGGAGTGGGTTCCAGGGTGATAGCCTGGGTAGTAAACTGGCTACACAACAGGACACAGAAGGTAATAGTGAATGGAACACATTCCAAAGAAAGGGTGGGTTACTAGTGGAGTACCTCAGGGCTCAGTACTGGGTCCAGTCCTCTTTAACATCTTTATAGGTGACACTGCAGAAGGTCTGAGGAAAGGTATGCCTCTTTGCAGATGACACAAAGATCTGTAACAGAGTTGATACACAAGGGGGGGGTAGAAGGATGAGAAGGACTTGGCAAGGTTGAGGAATGGTCAGACATATTGCAACTTAGATTCAACGAAAGAAGTGCAAGTAATGCACCTGGGAAACAAAACCCAGGAGAAGAGTACACAATAGCAGGAGGTACTAACAACAACAAAATGGAAAGGGACTTGGGGATAGTCATATCAGATGACCCAAAGGTGGGTAAGCAATGTAGAAGTCAGTAAGGAGAGCCAGGGGGATACTGGGATGGTAGGAAGGGCATCACAAGTAGAAAAGGGAAGTGGTTATCCCTCTGTACAGACAGTTGGCTAGAGCCTATCTGGAATACTGTGTGCAGTTTTGGAGACCCCATCTACGCAAGGACATAGACAGGATGGAAGCAGTCCAGAGGAGGGCAACTAAATTGGTGCAGGGTCTGCATCAGAAACCATATCAAGAGAGACTGAGAGAGCTTAATATGTATACCCTTGATGAAACGAGAGACGGGAGGGGGGACATGATAGAAACTTTCAAGTACCTCAAGGGAATCAACAAAGTCCAGGAGGGTAGCATGTTTCAGAAAAAGAGATGCGTAAGAACAAGGGGGCACAATTTAAAGATAGAGGGGGAATGGCTCAGGGGTAACGTGAGGACATTTTTTTTCACGGAGAGAGTGGTGGATGCATGGAACCGCCTTCCTGAGGAGGTTGTTGGGTCTAAAACAGTGGGGGAATTCAAACATGCATGGGACAGACATAAGGCAACTGTAGTGGGGGGTTGCAGGAAGTAGGCTGTTGGTTAACTAGAATCTGCAGCTTATCCAATAGGAAGGGAAATGGGCAGACTGGGTTGGCCAAGTGGTCCTTATTTGCCATCAAAGTCTATGTTTCAGTAACAGAAAAATGGTGGATGGAGGGACATAGCTGGGAGGTGGAACTACAAGGGTACAATCTATTAAGAAGAGATAAGAGTAAAAAAAGGGGGGGGTGTAGCCCTGTATATGCAGGAGGGGATAGAGGCAGTGGAAGGTAGGGGGGATAAAGGATTCACTGAGATCCTTTGGGTTATGTTGGGGAGTAAGGAGGGGCAATAAGGATGGGGTGGTATACAGGCCACCTCATCAAGGTGAGGAAGTGGATCAGGAACTGGTTACTAAGATACAGAAAAGGGGAAATCCTAGTGGTGGGGGACCTGAACCTACCAGATGTGGACTGGCAAATTCCATCGACCACAACGGAAAAGAGCAGGGGCTTACTGGAATCCCTTCAGGATGTGCTCCTAAGCCAGTTAGTTAAGGAACCTACTTGGGGAGGCTATACTAGATGTAGTTTTAACAAACAGAGACAGAATAGGGGAGACTGAGGTTGGGAAAAACTTGGGGGACAGTGACCACCGGATAGTCAGGTTCTCCATCCAGGCAGGGGCAGAATTGGGCAGGTCATCCACCAGGGTGCTCAACTTCAGGAGGGCAAATTTCGAGAGAAAATGGGGGGTATCTTAAGAAGAGAGCTTGCAGGGATCCAAGAACTGAAGAAGGTAGAGCAGATGTGGGAAGTAATTAAGGGAGGAATTCTCAAGGCCATAAAGCAATGCATCCAGAAATCAGTAAACACAAAAGGGGAAGAAAACCACTCTGGTTCACGTCAGGGGTTAGGGAGGCTGTCAAGGAGAAGGGAAAGGCCTTTAAGGCCTACAAAAGGTCACAGGGGATGGCAGAAAAGAGGATCTACAAGGGTAAACTCAGAAGTGGGAAGAACAATTACGAAGGCAAAGACAAGCACAGAAGAGAAAATAGGGAGGTGAGGTGAGAAGGGGCAACAAAATATTTTATAGGTATGTGAGTGATAAGGGGAAAAACAGGCAGGGGATTCCAAAACTTAGTGGTGAGGGGGTTAAAATAGTTGAGGGAGAAGAGAAGGCAACCCTCCTAAATGAATATTTCACATCTGTTTTCATGACAGAGAAGGAAGGGAAAGGGCCTGTATTAAGTAGAAAGGGGAAGGGAGGGCAAGGAAGTGGACACAAGTCCCTTCACAGTGGAGAGGGTGTTAGAGGAGATAGGGAAACTAAAAATGGACACGGCTATGGGGCCTGACCAGGTACACCCAAGAGTGCTTCAGAAGTTAAGGGAGGATCTGGCAGGGCCTCTGGCAAAGCTGCTTAATCTATCCCTGGAATAGGGGAGGGTCCCAGAAGACTGGAAAAAGGCTGAGGTGGTACCGATACACAAGGGAGGGAGAAAGGAGGAGCCTGGCAACTATCGCCCAGTCAGTCTCACCTCACTGTAGGCAAGCTGATGGAGACTCTCATAAAGGAGAGGCTGGTGAGGTACCTAGAGAAGGAGGGCCTGACTGATGATAACCAACATGCGTTCACAGGTGGCAGGTCTTGCCAGACCAACCTGATCGAATTCTTTAAGGGGGTTACGGAGATATATGATCGGGGGGGCGGGGGATGTGGCCTGTCTGGATTTCCGGAAGGCATTCAACTCCGTCCCACATAGAAAGTTAGGTAAGCAAGTTGAACAGTCTGGGGGTGGGTTCTAGGCTTACAAAGTGGGTGGAGAATTGGCTGGGTGGGAGGACCCAGAGAGTGGTAGTCAATGGGAAGCACTCCAGGGAACTAGTGGTGATGAGCAGGGTGCCAAAGGGGTCGGTGTTGGGGTCTATACTATTTAATGTGTACGTGGGGGACTCAGCGGAGGGTCTAAATGGAAAGGTGTGTTTGTTCACAGACGACACAAAGTTATATAACAGGGTGGATGCTCTGTGTGGGGGGGGGATAAGGCAGGATCTAGACAGGCTAGAGGAGTGGGCAGAAAAGTGGCAGTTGCAATTTAATGCAGAAAAGTGCAAAACAATGCACATAGGGTGAAATAACCCAAGAGCCACCTACTGCCTTGGGGGGTATCACTGCAGGCCATAGAACAGAAAAAGGACCTAGGGATTTGGATCACAGACACATTAAAGACTAGGAGGCAGTGTGAACGGGCAGCTAGGAAAGCAACAAGAGTGCTGGCATGCATTGGGAGAAGCTTCACTAGTAGGAGGAGGGAGGTGATCATGCCATTATATAAAACACTGGTCAGACCACAGCTGGAGTATGGAGTTCAATTCTGGAGGCCCCACTTGCAAGAGGACAAGGATAGGCTGGAGAGGGGACAAAGAAATGCGACCAAGATGATCCAGGGGATGCAGGGAAGAACATAAGGGGAGAGACTGGAAGAGCTTGGTCTTTATACGCTGGAAATGAGATGGGAGAGGGGGGACATGGTGGAAACCTTCAAGTACAAAAAGGGAATAAACAAGGTTAGGGGAGAGCATCTTCAGGCTGAGTGAAAACAAAACCACCAGAGGGCATGCATATAAGCTGGAGGGGGGCAAATTTAAGGGGGATGTGAGAGGGCATTATTTCTCAGAGAGGGTTGTACAACCATGGAGCAGGTTGCCGGAGTGAGTGGTGGAGGTGGAGACAGTGGAGAAATTCAAAAAAGCATGGGATAACTACATGGGACTAGGGATGGGAGGAGAGAGAGGGCAGAGGGGTGGAAGGTAAAGGGGAGGTGGGGGTGCTATCTCGGGCAGACTCAATGAGCGGAATGGTCTTTTTCTGCTGGCACAATTCTATGATACTATGGACACATTTATCTCCACTAGTGAGTGGTAAGATCCATAACTCATGAGCGGCGAAGCCACATGTTAGTTATAAAGGTCGTATCACTCATATGAGGAGATAAATGTGTTGTTCTACTGCAGTCCATTATGTATTTGATATATAGCACACCATTTGTATTGTTGTCACTGGTGTTTTACCTTGTTTTAGCTTAAAACTGTCTTTCTTTCCATTGTAAGTTCATTATCTGGCCCATTGTTCTCTGTGTACCATTTCCAGATTCTTAGTGGAAATAACATGTTCTAAGTTATATAAATGGTGTTCTAAGTGAAAATACATGTTTATCCCAAAATAACATGATTTATTTACCCAATTTATTCACCACCAGTGTAGAATATATATGTTTATCACACTGTCTAACCTCTAGACAAACATTTATTTGGAGGTTAGATCCAGTATGACACAGTGAGTATCCTCAGCCTAAGAACCAAACAGAGAGCAGCTTTCACAATGCTGATATCCTGCTCTGAAGCCAGCTGATAAACTCAAAGAGAAACACTTACATCTTTACACAAACAGTTTGTTTAAAATGCATAACTGATAAACGAATGTTGTGTAAATCAAATACACAATAGCTTGACTCAAAACATACAATTTATCTCCATTTGTGACCAGGAAGGACTTTCATAACTCACTCATGACTCTGCCACATGCAAGTTGTGGTCCTTCCCCCTCACTAATTAGGATAAATTGTGTAGTTTGAATCAGACCATTGTGTATGCCCAAAGTATCTAAAAAAACAAATCAGCAGTATGGTTAAGCATCTTTGTTGCAACTACATCACTACTGACAGTATAATTCTCAGATTTTAGTACTTTTGAAGTTTTCTTTGTGTATAACATTAACTTAATAACTAATGAACACACTGTTTTATTTCTGCTGTGTGCATGAGTTTTCAGTACATGCAAAAGATTTCATGATGGTTAAAAAACAAACTCGACAAGCTGCTTTGCTTTCTCCATATGCTTAACAGTTTTTAGTACCCGAGATGGAATCTGTAAAGGTGAAAAATTGGCAAGTTTTATTTTTTACCATCCACAGGACAGTGTATAGTACTCCCAAAGGAATTCACAACTTTTTAATAGTTACAATATTAACATTAGTTACAAATTTTGTAAAAAAACCAAAACAAGTCAGAGGTCTCGTTACACCCTTTTGTCATGACTACATAAGTTGTAGCATGTACTGTTAAGACTGTTGCATACTAACATACTAAAATACCAGCACAGCAGGCCTAACGGTCTTTCGAGTCTGCTCGATTGTCAGCACTCGCACTGGGGGCCGATTTTGGTGTCCCCCCCCTCCTCCTCCTTGGGTTATACTGTCCCCAGTCCCAGATGTTCCACCTGTATTGGAACTGGTCAGATTTACCCTCCCCTGTACCTGTCCCATCCCCTCTTAAACCCATCCACAGTCTCTGCCTCTCCAGCTCCCTGGGCAGTGCATTCCATGGCTCCACCACCCTTTCAGTTAAATAACACCTGCTCCTCTCCCCTCCGAGCCTGCTCCCTTCCAACTTACACCCGTGTCCTCTTGTTGCCCCCATCTCCTTCCTTTGGAGCACCCTGACTGGACCCCCTTTATTGATCCCTTTTATGTACTTGAAGATATCTATCATGTCCCCCCTGTCTCTCCTCTCCTCCAGGGTGTACATGTCGAGCTCCTTGAGCCTCTCCTCATAGGTCCTCTCCCCCAGGCCCTAAATCATTTTGGTTGCCCTCCTTTGGACCTTCTCTAATAGTGTAATGTCCCTCTTTAAATGTGGTCTCCAAAACTGCACACAATACCTGAGGTGTGGTCTAACCAACCAACCAACCAGTTGTACTGGGAGAAGGATCACGTCCGCCTTTCTGGAGGTAATCACTCTGGGAATGCATCCCAGCATTCTATTTGCCCCTGCCACTGCCCTCCTACAGGTCTCTGAGTTGTTCATTTTGACATCTACCACTACCCCCCGAGCCCTCTCACCCTCCGTGACTTGAATTGTGTTTCCTCCCAGGGTACACCCCTGGCCTGGATTTCTGACTCCCAGGTGCAGAAGCTTGCATTTCCCTGCATTGAAATTTAGTTTCCATTTTCCCAGCCACCTTCCCAGAGCCTCCAGGTCCTCCTGCAGGGCCACCCTCCCTTCCTCCTCATTCACCACTGCACCCAGCTTTGAGTTGTCTGCAAAGAGACTCATTTCACTCCTGATCCCCTTCCTTATGTCTGAGACATAGGCGTTGAACAGGAGTAGCCCCATCACTGACCCCTGGGGCACCCCACTAGTAACCCACCTTGGGGATGAAGCTAGCCCCCCAACCACCACCCTCTGAGTATGCTCAGAGAGCCAATTTCCTATCCATCTTAGCAACTGCCTCACTACCCCTATTTCCTTCAGCTTAGCCAGCAGGCCATTGTGAGGTACCGAATCAAATGCCTTGCTGAAGTCTAGAAAGAGGATGTCCACCAGCCTACCCTGGTCCAGGGCCCTCGTCACCCAGTCATTGAACTCCACAAGGTTTGTCTGGCATGATCTTCCCGGGACAAAGCCATGCTGCCTATCATCCAAATACCCAGTTTGCTCCAGTAACCCCCCCTAGATTTTCCTGGACAATACCCTCCATCACCTTGCCCACCATCGACGTCAGGATAACAGGCCTGTAATTTCTCGCCTCCACTCTTAATCCCCCCTTGTGGATCGGCATGACATGGGCCACACACCAGTCTTGGGACACCCACCCAGTCCTCAGAGAGATATTGACAAGCTCTGCCACGGGGGCTGCCAGGACATCTGCCAGTTCCCTCAGCACCCTGGGATGTATCTCATCTGGCCCAGGTGCTTTCTCCATCCAAAGGGACCTGAGGGCTTCCCTTACTCTCGCTACCAGGATTTCAGCCTCCACATCCTCCCACTTTGCACCCTGTACTGCTAGCCCCCCACCTGTCTGTGGTGGTCACCCCCTTTTTCCAGACCAATCAGGATTTGATCTCTACTGGTCCCACCCTTCCTCTGTTTACCCCTCTCCCCACAAGACATAGCCCTCCATCCCCTTGTAAAACTGGAGGCAGTACTCATTTAAGACCTCTGCCTGTTCCCCACCTCCTATGCCGACCCTCCCAATCCTTATTCTGCTGATCTGCCCCCTTACTTTCCTTTTTTCCCTTTTGTATCTAAAGAACCCCTTGTCCCAACTCCGGATTACCCTGGCCAAGGACTGCTCCTTTCTTGCCTTAGCCGCTCTCACCACCCTAGTGATTCTCTTGGCTGTCCGCTCATATTCCCCCTGATCCCTATCGCTCCTTGAGAGCTTGAAGCACCTATAGGCCACCTTCTTGTCCCTCACCACCTCCTGAACCTCCCAGGTGCACCAGCAGGGTTTCCTGGCCTTACCGAACTTACGCCTTTCCCTTGCACAGGATCTGGTAACCTCCTGTACTCCCCTCTTAATTATGTTGTTTTACAACTTTTAAATTTTTGCTTATGTGTAACTTTAACTTGAGAAACAATTGACGTAAAGTTTTATTTTTCACTGTGTCTTAGTGACTGCATATGCCCTGTAACACATGTCTTCCATATATTTTCAGCTGGTTTGTACTTTAGCATGCACACTCAGCAGTTTCTGAAACAATGTAGCATTTGACGGTTTTTAATTCTTGTGAAGGATTTCACTGTTTCGTTTAATAATTCAAATACCAACATTAATTTAATATTTAAAAAACAAAACTCATCAGCCATCTTGTTAGACCTTATTGTAACAACATAAAAACTTATTTACTGTTAAGTGATGATCATGTTTTAGTAGTTTTAAATTTTTATTCATAGCAAAATTTTACTTGATAGAAAAATAAATTGCTGTATTTTTTCATATAGTTGTTCTCAACTGATCATTTTATTCTGTGCATGCATGACTTTTTTTTTTTTAAATGTGAATCCTTTGTAAATTTCTAATAAAAAAAGATTTTCATTCTGCAACCACCAAAAGATTTAGACAAGGTCTAATGAACCTGTAAGCTTCATAATTGAACGCTAAGCATTTTTTTCATTATACATAGGCAAAAAAAAAAAAATCTTAAAAATTGGGGTATTTTATGTAATTTAGACAATCTGTAACCAAAAAAACACCAAACTGAGTTTTTACCATTTGGTAGGCAATTAGCCCCTAGAACTCTAATGGTGTATGCCAAATTCCCAGTTCTAGGGGCTAACACGTCCAAGTTATAAGCTGTCAAAAACAGGGGTCTGGACACAAACACTAACTAGCCCTAACAAAGTGTTGCAGTATCGAATTGCTTTGTATGTTTGTCAGACCTGTGTGACTGTAGTTATCTGATACGTGTTTACCTGCTGCCCCCCCCAACCCATGAAAATGAGAGACTGCAATTAAGTGGATAACCCAAAGAGTGACATCTGAAATGAACACTATGTTAATTGATCGCTAATACCTATCAGCACATTTCTAGTTCTGACCATCGTATGACTCCCACTGTTTTCACAAACATACAACCACATTTTATAACCATAATCGAAAACAAAGCTCCCTAGAAAGGACGACGCAGAACTGTCGCTCACTCCATGTCTGTAGTGAGTGATATTTCAGACATCGCACTGTGCTGCTCTGAAATGGACAGACGCCAAGACAAATCCCAGCAGTCCTACTATGTGTTCTCACAAACCAAACGGCCACTTTCTAGCTGGATATGATTAACCCTTGATGTGCCGCAGACTGATATCAGTCCAGAATTACTATGCATTCTGTTTCTGTCAACAGCCTAAGGGTTAATATACGAGTATAAACCACCAGCCATAAACGTCTTTCATTTGATACATTTTAAAAGGTAACAAGTTTCTGAAATCTGTAAAAAAAAAAAATTTCTATGTTGGCTTCAATGATGTGCTTCTGTTATCTGCAACATGACTGCTTTTTCTGTGGTCATTTTCCCACTTCCATTTGGAAGATGTACTCTGTTCTCTGATGCAGTTCTTATTTTGCAATGGTTGTTTTCGATCTTTCTTGTCAACATAGACACCTCATAAACACAGCCTGTAGGCAGCAGTGCATCAACAATCCTCCCACGTTCGAAGTCGGCTACATCTGTTGCTCTTTTCCATTGTTGAAAACGCCTGCCTTAATCCTATTTGACTTTATTCATACAAAGGTCATCCTGAATTCAAGAAATGGAGAAGCAGTGGCAGCCACACTGTTGAACATGGTTAAAAATGCTGTGCTAATCCAAGCAGTTCAAATGCCTGCAACATCTCAGAAGCAGATGTGATATACAGACACTGATACGAGTTATGCTGCACACAGCATAAATAACACAGCCCTCTGCCTACACTAACGGATGATCATGTAATGAGTAGTTCAGTATTCGTTAGTTGCCGAGAATCACAATGCTATTTAAATGCTTCTATGGTCATTTCCACACACACCTACCTGCACAGCTTAACGACATGTTTTCACCTTGACAAAAATGCGAAAAACGTACTAACCCTAAATGTTGTTGGCTGCAGAATTCAAAGAATGTATTTATAGATTAGCAGAAATGTATGCCCCTCTTGCAAAATGTAAAATTATAATCTCTGTCTCACGGATGATGCAGGATTTTCCTTAGATTGTGGAGCAGCAAGTGGGGGCCATGAGGGGTTATTGTGACATATCCACCAGTATTAGGTATTTGGAAAGGGGAGAGGGCTGAAATCATTTTTCAGAGGTGTGTTTGGTTTGCCAGACTTGCCCAAATACAGAACTTTCAGAAGTCTATTGGTTGCCGATTTAATTTGATTTTGATGAAGTAGATGGATCCACAGAGTCCAAAAGTCCAGTAATGAGATGCACAGCTGTTGGGCCTTTGTAACCTGTACAGAGTGGCATCCTAATATTGAAACATAGATTTTGTTGGCAGAAAAGGACCTTTAGGCCCATCCAGTATGCCCCTTGTCCCTGCCTATTATGTCACCATTGACCCTAGCTGGTCATAGGTGTCATTCCCTTCCCCATTTCCTCCACCTAATATGCCACTGTACCTATCCCAGAAGCTCCCCCCGGTCTTTGCCCCCACTGCCACCTCTGGCAGGCTATTCCAGTCATCCACCACCCTTTCTGTGAAGAAGTATGTCTGCACAGAACTCTCTGAAACTTTCCCCTCTTAGTTTCATTGCATGCCCCCTTGTTCTAGTGCTTTCCTTTCTCTGAGATACACCCTCCACTTGCACTTTGTTCGCTCCTGTGAGGTACCTGTAGGTTTCAATTATGTTACCTCTCGCTCTCCACTCTTCCAGGGAGTAGATGTTCAGTTCTTGCAGCCTTTCCTTGTATGGCTTCTCCTGCAACCCCTTCATCATTTTGGCTTTCCACCTCTGTACTACCTCCACCCTTTTAATGTCCTTGCAGAGATGCAGCCTCCAGAATTGGATACAGTACTCCAGGTGGGGCCTCACCAGTGAGCGATAAAACAGCAGCACCACCTCCCTCCTCCTGCTAGAAATCCTTCTCCCAGTGCACCCCAGCATCCTGCTAGCCTTTCCCACTGTTTTGTCACACTGCCCAGCTGCCTCAAGGTCATGGGATATGATGACCTCTCGGTCTCCTTCATGCTTGGTGACTGTAGGCGCCACTTCCCACATCTTATACACAGCCCCTGGGTTCCCTTGCACTTTTTGGCACTGAACCCCAGCTGTCACCCCCTTGACCATTCCTCTAGTTTCCTCAAATCCCTTTGAACTCACTCCACCCTTTCCTGAGTGTCAGCCCTGTTGCAGATTTGATAACATCTGCAAAGAGATGCACCTTACCCTTGAGCTCCTCTGCAATATTGCTTATGAAGACACTGAAGAGGACTGGTCCCAGCACTGAATCCTGTAGCACCCCACTAGTCACTCTCCTATCACCTGAGTGGCTACCGTCTACCACCACCCTTTGCTTCCTATCCTTAACCAGCTTGACATCCAACATGTCACTTTCTCCCTCACCCACAGGCTGCTTAGTTTCTTAACTAACGTCCTGTGCAGCACTGTGTCGAAAGCCTTACTGAAGTCCAATAGGCCACATCCACTGCTCTCCCTTGATCCACCTCCCTGGGAACCCAAAGAAATCTATGAGATCAGTTTGACATGACCCCCCCACTGTAAAACCATGCTGCAAGTGGTCCCGCAGACCTTTTGTCTCCAGGTGCTCCACGAGCCTCTCCTTCAGTAGTGTCTCCATTCATTTCCCCACCATTGATGTGAGACTGACTGGCCTGTAGTTGTTAGCATCCTCCCTACTGCAAATTTTGTACAGAGGGACCACATCAACCCTCCTCCAAGCCACTGGAACTTCCCTCATGTCCACTGAGGTGCTAAAAAGCACTGCCAGAGCCAAGGTTATTTTGGATGTCCATTTCACAATGCGATCAGGCCGGGCATGGGAAGGGTACCACTATACCACCAGGGAACATACTGTTTTTTTTTCTAAAGGATCAGTGATACGTGCAGGGTGAGAGGAACACTATATCACCAGAGAACATACCAGGGCTGTTTTTCTAAAGGATTGGTGATATGGGTGGGGTGCGCTATACCACCTGGGTTGTTACTGGGCGGTGTAATGCACAATCGGGGATTCGGGCGGTGGGGACCACTGGATCACCAGGGATACTGTGAGGTATCATCGTAGAATGCGATCAGGCTGGGGAAGGATGGGGGGTACCTCAAGCCTACAGAGCTCTATGTGTGTAGCCTACAGCCCTTGCAGGGTGCCCAGCACATTCTGTTGGGCACAGCCCTGCTAGACACATGCAAATGGGGCCATAATGACATGCAAATGGCCCCATTGCACTTTGCATGCCTAATGACCCCATTTGCGTGTTTGTGGCTGTGAATAGCACATTTGGGCATGGTGCATCTGGAGATGCGCTGCCCCATTGGTTTCATAGCACATCCGGGCTGGGCGCAACTGTGGTATTCACAGAGGGGATGTGCCGGAAGCAATCCCCGGCGCATCTTCTGTGAATACCATAGTTGGTGCTCGGTGCATCTCATTTGCATCAGGGCATCCAAGATGTGCCGAGCGCACGTGCTTTGTGAATACTGCCCTAGAATTTTAAGATAATTAGAGAATCTTAGAATGAAATTCAAAACTCTGCTGTGTGGTCACACACACCCACATTCTTACAGCAGATTTATTTCTAAAGCTAGGGTGAGCAGTCACCACTAAACTAGCTAAAAGGCTACCAAAAATATCTGGGATACCAATTTAAAGTTTCTCAGAGTTTTTTTAAAATGGCAGAATACATCTTTAAGACTATAATGAAAATATTAGATTACTGAGTATCAGTTGTAAGGTACTGTAACAAGTAATGCTCAAGCAAAACAGAAAAGAACTGATTCTTGTGTGAACCTTTTCCAGGTTCTGGAAGGGCAGCTAGGGATGGGATTGTTAAGCACAGTGAGGGATCCCTTGGAAGAAACACCTTTACTACATTTCTTCATGGCCTAGGAATCCTTCACTTTTGCTTAACTACAGACTCCATAACAGTACCTTGGGAAGCTGGGTACAGAAAATACTTGGGGAGAAGGTTCTGTAAGACAGCAGTGCCAAAGCTGGCATCTCTTCTGGACTGTATGTTCAGACAGTAGTGCTTTGTGAAAGTATGTATAGTTTTCCAAGTAGCTGCTTTACAGATTTCCTATAGGGAGACGCTGCCCTAGAAGCTGCCACAGAGGCATAAGTGCCCCTTGCAGAGTATGGGCCTGAGGCCTTCAAGTGGCAACTTACCTGCTTTGGAATAACAGAACTAAGTGCAGGAAACTATCCAATGAGAAATGGTTCTCTTGGATGCTAGTATACCTTGCCTTGTTCACCATAGGTGACAAATAACTGAGTACTAGTAGACCTGACATACTCTGTGTGGTCCAAGTAGTAATTCAGAGCTCTCTTAACATCCAGACTGTGAAGCTTTTGCTCCCCTGAGCTGGAATGTGCTATGAAGAACACAAAGCATGACTGACTGTTTCAGGTGAAACTCAGACACCACTTTGGGGAGGAATTTTCTGTTAGTTCTCAAGACTACATTGTCCCTGTGGAATATGATGTAGTTAGGATCTGTACAGAGGGCTTGAAGCTCTCTTACCCCTCTGGCAGATGTGAATACCACCAGGAATATGGTTTTCCAGGTAACATACTTCAGAGCAGCAGTTGTCATCGGTTCAAAAGAAGCCTCCATCAGCTGAGCGATACACAGATTCTGGTCCTACGGGGGACAGGAGTCCTTACTGGAGGATGCAGGTTAGCAAGGTCCTCGCTCAGCCTCAGGTGGCCATTTTCAATAATGTTAAGCACAGAACCTTTCGACTAATATTTATGCTGTGGGGCTGAGTGATTTTGAAAATGGACTGCGAGGCCACCGACCTACCCTTGCCAGCTAAGGTATATGCCGACACTGCTGCCAAATGCACCTTCAGGGTTGAGGGCCTAAGGCTTAGGGACTGCAGATGGACAAGGTAGTCCAAGATTGAAGGAAGGCTCATCCAAAATGGGCTGAGCTGCCTAGAGGAGCACCAAAAGGAAAATCTTTTCCTCTCTGAGGCATAGGTTTTCCTCATTGCTGGTTTCCTGGAAACCTTAAGCACAAAACCTTTTCGGAGTGGTTTAGACCAGAGAACTTTAGCTCTTCAGGTACTATGCTCTGAGGCACAGAGTTTTCGGACCTGGGAATGTTTTCCTGCCCTGAGACAAAGTCAGCAGATTACACCTCAGGGGAAGATTGATGAGATGCTTGGTGGAGAGGGCCAGGAGAAGTAAGTACAAATCTGCCTGGCCCATTTGGG
Organism: Neoceratodus forsteri; assembly: GCA_016271365.2. Taxonomy (NCBI): domain Eukaryota; kingdom Metazoa; phylum Chordata; order Ceratodontiformes; family Ceratodontidae; genus Neoceratodus; species Neoceratodus forsteri. The sequence continues at coordinate 1,499,972,253 of CM057450.1, read as the reverse complement.
GGCTATGAGAATCACTGTTGCGGACTCCCTTCTTAGTTTCAGTAGCACTCTCAGTACAAGTGGGAATGGTGGGAAGGCATAGAGAAACTTCACTGACCAATTGAGGACTGTGGCATTCTCTGGGACTGTACCCACTGAAAGGGGTATGCAACAGAAAAGTGGGAGCTGGTTGTTTTCCCAGGATGCAACCAGATCTCTCTCTGGTGTACCCCACCTTCTGAATGCTGCAGCCAGCACCTGCTTGTTCAGTGTCCATTAGTGGTTTCCCTAACTGATTCTGCTTAGGGAATCTACCAGGACATTATCTTTCCCTGGCATGTGTACTGCCGAGAACGGAGTATCCGGGGAGTATGCCAGGTTCCAGATCTTCACTGCTTCTGTGTACCGTTCTGAAGATCTTGTTCCTCCCTGCTTACTTCCATAATATATGGTAGTGGTGTTTTGTTGTCCTAATCTGGACAAACTGACGTCTGATGTAGGAGAAAAAGGCATGCATTGCCAGGTATACTGCCCTGGGCTCCAGCAGGTTCATGTGCTCCTGAGACTGAGACCCCTGTGGACTCCACATGCAGCTTACAGTGAGGTTCTCCAGCTGGGCACCCCAGCCCACAAGGGAGGCATCTATAGAGAGCATGACTGTAGGTGACTGCTGAAGGAAGGGAAATCCCTCTCTGAGGTTGTTTTCTTCCATCCGCCCCTCCAGATCCCTTAACAGACGCTTTGTGACAGGCATTAGTTTCGACAGTGGGTCCCGCCTCTGCAACCAATGGCTCCCAAGGTGGTACTGGATATCTCTCATTGGGAACCTGGCACCTGGTACCCACTGCAGTGGATAAAGCCATGTGACCCAGCAACTGTAGGAAATCCCTTGCAGGTTTGGGCTGGTCTGCCTCGAAGAATTCTGCCGTTACAATCAGGTTTACTACCCTGTCCCAAGGAAGGAATGCCTTCCCTTGGTGGGTATCCAACTCTGCACCTACAATGTCCGGGACCCAAACTGGTTCCGTTTGTGACTTTGGGGCATTTATTAGGAAACCCAGGTCCTCAGGGTACCTTGTGTAAGGAGGAAGGAGGACTTGGCCTCCTGGTGCAACTTTCCTAAGACCAGCCAGTCATCCACTATAGCTAGGCACTTTGTGAACACTCAGGGTGCTGAGCACAGGCAAAAAGGGAAGGAAAGCGAACTGGTAGTGCCAATTCCCTACGCTGAATCTGAGGTACTTTCTGTGACTGGGCCTGACTGGTATGTGAAAGTAGGCATCTTTAAGATCTAGTGACTTTAGCCACTGTTCTTGTTGCAGAGATGGAATTACTGATCCCAGTGTTGCCATCTTGAACTTTTCCTTCTTGAAGTGTTTATTCAGGTATATCAAGTCTAAAATGTGCCGCCACTCCCCATTTTTCTTGTGGGCCAGGAAGTATCTTGAGTAAAGCCCCTTCCCCCACTGTGAGTAGGGGACTTTCTCCACTGCCTTGCTTGTAACAACCTTCTATCTCCAGCAAGAGTTTTTCTGCTGGAGTATGAGGGTTGAAGGTTTTGTGACTCTCCAGTTTCAGAAATGTTTTGAACTGTAAGGGCTGACCCTGACTTACTATCTCCAGGACCCACTTGTCTGTGGTTATTTGTTCCCATTCCTGGAAATAGTGAATCAGCCTTCCCTCCAGTGGCAATGGATGGGCAACCTGTACAGACTTGTCTGGGGTTTTGCTTTGCCTGGGCTTTGAGAGCTGGCACTGCATCTGCATGCCTGGGAGGCCTTTGCCTCTACCTCTGAAGAAGATGAAGCCACAAGTTATGTAAACATCGGGGTAGTAGTCCTCACCTCTACCTCCCCTTCCAGAAGGCCTGTTGGAAGTGGAGGTCTTTTCCTTCTCAGTACTGCTCTTGTAGGTAGTCTTATATTTGTCCATTTTCTTCACATAAGCCTCTGTTATGTCACCAAACATAGAATTTCCCTTAGAAGGTAAATCCATTGCTTTTGCTTGACTGTCTTGAGTAAGGTTTGTGGTTCTAAGCCAAGCAAACCTTCTTAGGGATACTACCTGCGCCACGACCATGAAAGCGGTGTTATCAGCATCCACTGCCATGTGGAACTGGTATTTAGTGGCATCCATGGCAGTCTTTGCAGTATCAGTCAAATCTTGTGCCAGATCATCATCAGTCTTCTCACGTATTGCCAAAATGGAGCTACAGAGGGCTTCCTGGTACTGTGCTGTTTAGGCTAATTATGCTGCTTGTTTTAGAAGCAGAGAAGCTAAAGTATAAACTTTCTTACCCATGGTATCCAGCTTCCTGGAGTCTTACTCAGGAGGCTGGGATGAAAGGGGTGCCTTGGCCTTGCAACAGGCTGCAGTCTGGACCACTCCCTCATGACTAGGGTGTGAATAGAGATATTCAGAACCCTGCTTGTCCCCCTGATACTTTTTCTTGATTTTCTTATCTATGCTAGCAGCCGAAGTGGGTGCTGACATAATTTTAAAGGTGTTCTTGAGGGATATATGGATGGGCACTAACAACCTCTTGTGGGAGTTAGGCTCATCATGTCAATAAATTCTACCTCGTCCTCATCCTCTGCAGTCTCCTGTGAGGAGAGGTTGATGGTATTTGCCATCTGCCTCATAAAGGTATAGTGTGACGTCTAGTCATCTGAAGGTCGAGAAGGGGACCCAAACTCTTGCTCAGGAGGGCTATTGGGCTCCAGAGTTTCTCCTTCGTTCTCCTCCTCCTCATAGTACAGCTTGACCCCTTCCTGCACAGGCACTGGGAATGGAACCGGAGCCGGGGGCGGGGGCGGGGAGAAGGCATGCTCATGAAATTCCCTGTAGCCTAGAATGCCTGGAGGAATTGCCAGGCCTTAGTCTTATTCTCTACTGAGAGCATTACGTTTTTATCCACAGGTGTCTCTTTTCCTTCTTCAGGAGGAGGGACAGCGACATATTTTCTTTTTGTTTTTTTCTTAGCAGGCACCAACTCTGGTACCTGTTCAGAGGCTCTTTTATTTTTACTGGGTGCAGGGTTTCGCCGTTCAGAAACCCTGACTTCCAAACCATCTTTAGCAGCTTAATCCTTCTGCTTCCTTTGAATGTGTGGACCCTCTGCAGAGCCTTTAGGCGATGTGGTGGAAGACTGAGAAGCCATAAAGTCTTCTAATTTTTTAGCCCTTTTCTTTTTCACTTGAGGGCAGAACTTAATACAAAGTTCACAACATGGACCCGGGTACCTCAAAGACAACTTGTGGCAGTCTGCCTTAACCATAAGCTGGAAACAAATTTTGAAGTTTTTAAAAGCTGTAGGTCTCATCTTCTTCTTCTTGGGCCTGTCAGTCATGCCAAACACGGACAACCCTAGAGAGATGCTCCAGTTCTCAAATAAGACAAAAAAATCCCTATAAAGGGTAAAATAGGTAGAAAATACATAAATACAGTTCAGTTCTTTTTTTTTTTTTGGGTAAAGGATCACAATAATACTGTATAGGGATACCAACTGCAAAGAATAGTAAAAAAAACCAAAAAACAGGTTACTCACCTGTAACAGTAGTTCTAGGAGTGGTATATGGTGTTCATCCACACTTCTGGCAGTGCCCTTTCCCTTTAAGGCTTGCTGTAATGTCTTCAAGCTGGCTCCTCCCACCCACCCACCCAGGTGGTAACTCCCTCAGCACCGCTTCCTGATGTCAGATATTGCCCGCTGGGGCGCAAACTCCGTGTGCCACTTGCCAGGGAGGTCGGATGGGTTAGTGGGGATGAACACCACGTACCACTCTTAGAACTACTGTTACAGGTGAGTAACCTATTTTTCTAGGGACATGAATATGGTGTTCTAGTCACACTTCAGGCAGACTCCTAGCAGTTCTCTGGGAGGAGGGAGACAAAGCACACACCCTCTAATTAGGGAATAGAGACTGGAGAACTGAGGCCCCAAAAACAGCATCCCAGTGTGACTCAAGGTCGATGTGGTAATGGGAAAAGAGGGAGTGTGCTGGGTGGAATGAGCCCTTAGCCCTATAGGAGGCTCCCTACCTGCCAACCTATAGCAGAGGTCGATGCAGGATACAATTCACCTGCCAATCATCCGCTTAGCTGTCAGTCTGCCTAGTGCAGCTTCAGCATAGGTGAACCTCTCCCTGAACTGCAGCCGTGCGTTCCTTGTAGTAGGCTTGCATTTGCCGCAGGTCCAACATATGCAGCCTGTGCTCGGCCTCCGAGGTGTGGTTGGTGAAGTACACAGGAGATTAACCACTTGGTTAAGGTGAAAATCTGACACACCCTTCAGGAGGAACTGTGGGTTGGGGTGAAGGACAACCTTGTCCCTGTGGAAGACCAGGTAAGGAAACTTCACAGAGAGCACCTGGAGCTCACTGATCCTTCTGGTTGACGTGACAGTCACCAGGAAGGCGGTCTTCCACGACAGGTGTGACATCTTATATCAGTGCATCAGTTCAAATGGCTTGCCCATGAGCTTTGCCAATACCAGCAATAGGTCTTAAGGTGGTAGTGGTTCATGCACTGGAGAAATATGGTCAAAGCCTTTGAAAAGTGCCAGACCACCTTTCAGCTAGCCTAGCTGCATACTGCCTGCATTCAGTAGGCAGAGATGGCTGCCAGGTGCAATCTTAAGGGTCGCTGACTGAAGGCCCAACTGAGAGAGGGACCAAAGGTAGTCAAGAATGCTACCCACTGGGCAAGATAAGGGGTCCAACCCATTGCCCTGGCACCAGATGGAGAACCTCTTCCCTTTGAAGGCGTAGCATTTTCAGGTCAACTCCTTCCAAGAAGCCATGACCATGGCAAGGACATCTTCAGAGAGACTCAAAGCCTGGAACTCTAGCCGTTCAGGGACCAGGCTGTCAGGTGCAGTGATTTAAGGTCCCAGTGGAGTACCTTCTCCTGATGGATTGAGAGCAGGTCCAGGCTTAGAGGAAGATGCCTCGGGAGCCTGCTGCTGAGGTTGAGGAGATCGGTGTGCCAAAACTGGCGAGGCCATTCCAGAGCCACCAGGGTCACTGGTGCCTTGTCCCTCCTGGCCTTGAGCAGCATCTTGTGGATCAAGGGGCATGGAGGGAAGGCACAGAGAAGGCCTGGGGTCCAGGGCCTGGAAAATGCATCCCCCTGCAGCGTTCCCTGTTGAGGGGGGTGGGCACAGTACAGCCTCAGCTTTGCGTCCTCCCTGGAGGCAAACAGGTCCACCAGAGGGGTGCCCCACCTGGAGAACAGGCTGCATACTACCTCTGGGTGGAAAGACCACTTGTGAGACACCTCGCCCACATGATCGAGAGCGTCCTTCAGCTGGTTCGAGACATTGGCCACATGGATGGCCAGGAGATCAGCCTCCAGGCTGTGCACGAGGGTCCAAACATGGAGAGCTTCCCGCCCTGTTTGTTGAGGCAGAACATAGTTGTGGTGTTGTCTGTCTGTCTGCACCTGAATGACCTGACCCCAAACATGCGGAGCAAAGGTGGTCAGTGCCAGCCACACTGCCCATAGTTCCAGCAGGTTGACATGGCATCAGGACTCCTCGGGGGTCCAGATCCCATGGACACTATGTTCCCCCAGGTGGGCAACCCAGACCATGAGAGAGGCATCAGTCATCAGGATGACTGTCAGCTCCCAGGGGAGTCAGGATGGACATGAGGGAGGCACCCCTCATCCCGTCACTGGGCAGGCTTGAGGCGGCAGAGGGACCGGCTAAGAGGTTGCCGGGGCCTCGGCCTCCTGGCCTACGGACAACCATGGCCACAGACTTTGGTCAAGGTCACCAGGCCTGAGTCTGCTGACCAGCCTGAGGCATGGCTGCTTTCGCTGTGGGGGCAGAGAGAGGCTGAAAGGGCTTCTTCTGCTGCTTAATGCCCTTGGGGTCTCTCTGAGCGGATGTCACTGAGTCCAAGGTGGCACTAGACTTCTCAATATGGGTGAGGTGCCCCTCGACCCTGGGCCCAAAAACATCGGTGCCCAGGAAGGGGACATCCACCAGCTTGTGCTGGGTATCTGCTGTATTATGTCGAGATCCTCAGCCAGGCTCTGTGGCGATAGCCACTGCGGCTGCCACGGACCGAGCACTGGAGTCACCAAAGTCCATGGCAGTCTGGAGCTGTAGCTTGGCTATTGCTCTGCTTTGATCCCAGACCTGTTTGACCGTGGTCTGCAGGTCTGTTGGGAGATGAGGGAGCACCTCATCAAGCGAGCCCAGGAGGGCATGTGAGAAGTGGGCCATCAAAAGGGCCGAACTCGCTTGCCGAAAACCTTTTTGGCCATATGATCCAATTTCTTGGACTCACTGGGTGGCTTGTCAATATCACCCACATTGCCAGTGTGCCTGAAAATTAAGTCAACCATGAGCAGGTGCTCTATGAATCCCAAAAGGGAACCAGTAGGGACCGCATACTTGCGGGCCATCCAGGCTGATGGCATAGGGCAAGAGGCCGGGTGCTGCCACAGCTTCAAAGCAGGACCAAGAATGGTATCTGACACTGGGAAGGCCTCTCCATGGGAATCTCCCCAGTCAAGGATCTCAGTGAGTGGGTACCGAGCCCGCTTCTGAACAGGCTCCAACAGGAGACCCGTAGATTCCGAGATGAGATGGAGAAGACCCATAATGGGCGTAGGGCCCTGCCCCATGGACAGATCCTTGGCTGATTCCAAGTCCACCAGATGGGAGTTCAAGAAGGAGCCCTCCGATTCTGAGGATTCATGGAAAAGAGGTCGACCGCCAGAGTCCCCGCTGACCCTCCGGGGATGGTCAGGGGTAATGGTGACTGGCAGCTGATGGGAAAGACACAAGTGTAAGCAGGCCTCCTTAGTTTGAGCGCCACTCTTCGGCTATTTTTGTGGTGGCTCCACCAAAATCGGCAGAGAGGCCTGGGCAGGCTGAGCTGGGACCTGATGGGTCAGCTCCTGCCGAGGCGGAGAAGGCTGTGGCCTCTGTGGAGAAAGCCACATGATGGCCAGGGTCAAAGCCAGGATGGGCTTTACTCCAGTGAAGAGTAGCTATTGTTACATCAATCCTCGTAGTGCCGAAACAACTTGCACCAGAGCCTCTCCTCGCCCGCGGAGGATGAGGAATAGTGGCGGCACCATTTACCCAAGCGTCGATGTCAATGCGGGCTGCTGGACTCAGGGCTCCGAGAGTGGGACCGTGATCTCGACCATCAAGGCCACCGATGGTGGGTCTTAGATGGGGCCGATGAGAGCCAGGTCTCCTCCTGGTCTGGAGGCTCTGGGTAGAGAGGTGGCGGATCAATGAACTGATCCATCCCTTCCTGAGTTAGCGGTAGGACCTGGGTCCTAGAGAGGGAGGTGTCAGCCTCTTCCATTGACAACAGGTCAACTGGCTTGAGAAACATCTCAGCCAGAAGATTGACCTGCATCTCGACCAACTGGCCTGCCGGGGAGACCGTGTGGCTGGTGGCCATAGCTGAAGAACTGGTCGAAGTCGGAACCTCCGGAGAAGCATGGGAACTGGAGGCCCAAGAACACTCCCAATCCCACAAATGATGACGAGACCATTTCTTGGTCTCTTTCCTAGATTCTGACTTCGACTTAGTACCTGAGGAACCCTGCCCATGGTTGGGAAGGGCCTGGCACAAATCTTTGAATGCCCCTGTGAAGAAGGCACCCAAGGAGAGCAGCAAAAATGCCGAAGCCGGGGAAACATGTGCTGCAGCTTGGGCCGTGGCTTCCTCAAATGCCACAAGCTGTTCAGCTGACCCCACGGCCAAGGAGACCACCAGATGGGCGTCCTTAGATTTAACAGGCGGATCCTGATCATCCAGATGACCCAGAAGCAGGCAAGCATGACGATCCTCCAATGTGGATAGATGGAAAGTATGGCACAGGCTTCATGCCTGGGGGCTGTGCTCGTGGCCCAGTCAGTAGACGCACATGGTGTGTGGGTCCGTCCAAGACATCCTCTGCCCACAGGCACATTTTCGGAATCCAGGCGCCAACTTGCCGTCATCCATATCAGAGACTAGGAGTAGCCTGAAGACAATGTTTTTGGAATATTTCAAAGTTTAATAAGCAAAGGGCCTTCTCAGCGCGAGAGCCGTAAGGAGGGAACCACTTTCTTCTTCCAGCTGAAAGGAGTATCTGACATCACGGGGCGGTGTTGAGGGAATTACCACCCGGGTGAGTGGGAGGAGCCAGCTTGAAGATGTTCCAGCAAGCCTTAAAGGGGAAAGAAACACTGCCTGAAGTGTGGATAGAACACCATATTCATGTCCCTAGAAGAGCCAATTATCCTCTTGGTTCCGATGGAAAAGGAACCGGGAATAACAATACAAAATACCACAAGGTGCTAGTCTCTGAAGGGTTTTTATAAATATTGATTTATTTTATTTAAGTCTTTGGTAACCGGGTAAGTGTACTGAACCAGGGGACCATTTTCAGGCACAACCCAGGCCACGCAGGCGGCAGTTACAGAGGTAGTGACAAAGTAATACAATGCGTACAAGCCATGTGGATAGACAGACATCATTGGTGAACAAAGTGGAAATACAGACATCATTGGTGAACAAAGAAAGTAACATAGGAAAGAAAATTAATGAGATACTGAAAAAAAACAATCAGTACATCATGATAAGCAACAATTATTATACAATTACTTACAAAGGATAAGTGCAAATTAATGCCTGATGTAAAAAAGAAAAAAAAAACATACAAGACAATAGCCAAGTGGGAGAGCTTGAAAAGCGGGTAGTGAGGGATGTAAGAAAGGAGTCCAAAGAAATGAGAGAGGGCAGGGGAGGCCAAAGCAGCCCAAGAGGGAAAGGTCAGAAAGAGGGGGTATCCAAGCTAGCAATGGCATGTGACCTCATCAAGCAGCCAGGATTTGAGATGTGTCTTGAAAGTGGCATGGGAATCCAGAGAGAGGATGGGTGCAGGGATTCTGTTCCACAGAGTGGGAGCAGCTACAGACAACACTCTGCTACCCATAGCCGAAGAGATTTTCAGGATATCCCGAGGGGGTTGGGGGATGAGGATGCACACAGACACCTCGAGGAAGTTTTGGTCTTGAGGACAGACGTATAAGGGGAGGCATCGCTATGCCTGATTGTGCTGTCCAGGAGGCAGCCAAGCCCATAATCGAATCTGCAGTGTAGTGGGAGCCAGCCGAGAGCTAAATATATTTACCAAATTTAAGCGGTTCCCAAAAGGTGAGAACTGTGCCACAAACAAGTCTCCTCCGGTTCCAGGGAACCAGAGAAGTTACACAAAAAACACAAATTTACACAGATAAAGACCCTAACTAACACAGAGTTATCGAACAAATTAGTAAATTGTTACAGTTATAAAATATCAGTAAAATAATAAACCGTTATCGGCTGAAGTGAAGAGAAGACTTTGGGGTGATTGCTTCCTTCAGGCGGAGAAATAAATTTGCCATTAGAAGGCAGGAGTGAGCATGACCACACAGCAGAGTTTTGAATTTCATTCTAAGATTCTCTAATTAGCATAAAATTCTAAGCTCCAGGCAGCTCATTCCATGTGAATGACTGCAGTTGTTAAGCATAAGTGAGAGATTGCTGGGGCTCGAACCTCCAAGAACTCAAAGATTTTTCTTGGAAGAATCCTGCTCTTCAGTTTGGAACCCCAGTTTAGCCTGAACCTCTTTAAGGAAGGCTTGAAATGAGGCATCTTCAGGGGGAGATCTTGTGTTTTTCACACTCTTCTCTGAGCAATAGGAGAGGTGGAGCTTGAGCCAACCATGTCTATAACCTCTTCTTCCTCATCCATGACCTCCTCCTCCTCTGGATTATATTCCAGTTCTTCATCTATGCTCACCGACATTGGCTGAGGGTTGATGGGATAGGGAGACAAAAGAGGAGAAGTCGGTGATGGGAATAGATTCTGAGACAGAGAATGGTAGAGTTGACGGTAAAGTCAATGATGGGCCAGTCGAAGACGCCGATGGAGCAGGCATCAACAATGGGAGCAGCAGCAGACGCTGAAATAGCTGTGGCATTGTTTGATACAATGCCTGTGCATCAACAGAGTCCAGAGGGGTTGTCAGTGGCTGAGAAGTTGATGGGACAGTGCCCGGCAGCGTAACTGGCTATGAATCCTCAGGAGGGGAGGATGAGCCGATGCTCTGATAGACAGTCACGGAGACAGCTGGCCCCATGGCTGGAGCCAGGGACCCACCTTTATCTGTAGATTTACCCTCATTTAATACATAAATGGGAACAGTCTGGAAAAGCATCCCTACCCTTCTGGCACTTGTCGTTTTTGGAATGGCAGTGTTTTTCTGCCTTTTCAAAGACTTAACCTTTGCTGCGATGATTCTGCAATGGCTGCCATCAACCACGGGGATCAAGGGGCCAATGAACTGGGAGCAGAAACAGCTGACAACAGTGAAGCTGCCTTGGCCGCAATCTGTTTCTCTATTTCTTGTCGCTTTGGAAAAACTTCTAAAGCCTTCTTGTGATGTCACCTGGTTGCCTGGTTAAAACTCTGGCAACTTGACCAGGCTTTAATGATGTGGTTTGTACCGAGGCAACAGATACAAATGAAGTGGTCATCATTTTATAAACCTTAATGTCACTGAAGAACCAATAGTGGAACAACAGTTCCTTGTCTTTCAGTGGCAGCATAAAAGAAAGTTCAAAATAACAAACTTAAAGAAGTAGCAGCATTAGTGAATAGTTGCAAATGTTCAATGGCTTCTTCAGCAGCGGTGGAGAATGAGCGGTTGATGGGAGAAAAGAACTGAGGCATGCTGGGGACACCCACATTATACAGGCGCCCGGGAGGCACGTTGACATGGGCAGTCCCATCCTGCAAACATTTCTGGGTGGTCCTGATGCTGATAGCTTACAGTTAAATTATGTGACTCAATGGAGGGAGTTAGCCTTGAAGATCATTGAAATATTTCAACGTTCACTCATAACTTGGTAATTTTACCATATTTTCCACCAGATTCACACTCAGCTGCTCTCCACACACTGTTGCTGGACGCCAGCAGGAGAGACTGTTCGCAACATCTACATCAGCCTGTATTTTCATCCTGTGGCAGAAGACCTGCGTTGCCTTACCATTACAGGACTCCAACTGACTGTAGCTCGAGTGTGTGGGGAATTCTGCATACTTTATTTTATTTATTTATTGAAACGTTTAATTGCGGAAGGCACACTGAACAACAACTTGCTTGTCTCCCCAGTGCGACTGGGGTACAATTGGATGAAGAATTAGACATACAGTTTAACATATCCGAGAAATTAAACATTCAATTACATTTGTAACAAGACATACAGTTTAAAAATGCCATAAATAAATAATCATACAGTCGCATTTGTGACATAACATACAATTAAATATATCACACCTGTGGAATATGCATTTAATTACAAGTGGCATATCTGAGGAACAAAGTACAGAAATTTAATGTAGCCTTGGAGCCAACTCCTTGCAGGAATGGATCACGGTTAATAGGCAGATTATTTAGCAATTATTGAATGAATGAGGTTCAGTGGGGGGACATCAAGGAGAGTAGAGGGGCAGACAGGGGAAACCAGCTGGGGAAAGGAGATGATAAAGATGGGGGGAACATTACCAGAGAAAAGCAAACAAAAAAAATCTGTTGTGAAGGGCAAGTTAACACAGGGCTAGTGCAATCTGGGAGCGCCTCAGACAGAACAAAAAGTGCAAATTATTAGCTCAAGTGAACTAATTCCTTTGATTAAGTTCAGGGGGGTAGAGAGGAGGCAGGCGAGAGGTGGGGGTAAGGGATAGGGAAGGACGAGTCATACCTGGAACTGGCCCCTTCAGAGTGCAGAGATCGCTGCCAGCGGCGGAATGAGGCAAGGACTTAGAATAAAGGGCAGGAGTAGGCAAGGACAAGTTGGGTAGAGATAGCAGAGAGGGTGGTAAAGGGAAGGAGGAGGAGGAGGAGGAGTGGGAGAAACTTGCCTAAGACTAGGCCTGTTCAGGATGCTGAGAGCCCTGCCAGAGAGCAGAGTCAGGTAAGGACGAGTTAGGTAGAGAGGATGGAGGGGAAAGGGGAGGGAAGGAAGACTCATTTCCCAGTGCTGGACCCCTCAGGATGCTGAAAACCCTGCCAGGGGGCAGAACTAGGTGAGGACAAGTTGGGAAGAGAGAAAAGAAAGGATGAAGGGAAAGGAGGGAAGAGGAGGGAAAGAAGAAGCTTGCCTAAGACCAGGCCACTCCAGGATGCTGAGAACCCTGCCAGAGTGCAGAATCAGGTGAGGATTAGTTGGGTGGAAAGGATATAGGGGGAGGGGAGTGAACTAAGAGTAATTGTCCAGTGCTGGGCCTCTCCAGAATGCAGAGAACCCTGCCAGGGGATAGAATTAGAAGAGGACAAGTTGGGCAGAGGGAATAGGGGGGATAGAAGAGGAAAGGAAAAAAGGAGGAGGGAGGGAACAAAACTTACCTGACAGTAGACATTGCCAGGGTGTTAAGAATCCCGACAGAGGGCAGATGTAGGTGAGGACAAGTTGGGTAGAAAGGAGAGAGGAGGGAAGGGGAGGGAAAGGAGGAGGCTTGCCTAGTGCTAGACCCCTCCAGGATGCTGAGAACCCTGCCAGAGGTCAAAACTAAGCAGGGGCAAGTTGGTAATGGAAAAAAAGGTTAAGGGTAGGAGTGAGGGGGTAAGCAGTGAAGGGAGAGGAGAGTGTGCTGAGAAGCAGGCTCGGAGTGGGGATGAAGGTTTAATAGGGGATGTGAGTCATGGAGAGGAGCAGAGGCATAGGAGGACAGTTAAGGAGGGTTAAAGCAGGTTTTAATAAGTCTCGGTGAATAAGGAGCTCAGGGGAGCTGGCTGCAGAGCAACGTCATCAGGGGGGCCGGTCTCACTGTTTCAAAAGCCTGCACCACCCGCTACGAGCCCAGATCACACTCTGCTGCTCTCCACACACTGTTGCTGAATGTCAGCAGGAGAGACTGTTTGCAACATCTACATCAGCCTGTATTTTCATCCTGTGGCAGAAGAAGACCTGCGCTGCCTTACAATCACAGGACTCCCAATTGACTATAGCTCGAGTGTGTGGGGTATTCTGCATACTTCATTTTAACAAGTCTCGGTGAGTAGGCTGACGAGCGACCTCATCAGGGGTGGGTCTCACTGTTTCAAAAAGCCTGCGAGCTCACTAACACCGAACAGAGTGAGTGCGCAGCCACTCGGCAGCAATAAATTTGGTAAGACTGATTTATAGCCTAGTATTATCTTGATGGTTTTAAATTGGATTTTTTTACATGCTAGTTATAGGAGTTCACACATAAAAACGGTTACATTTGTGGACTGTTTGCTTTGCATACTGACCAGACTTATACTCTTGGATTTAAGTTTTACCAGTAGTTTAGAGGTAAATAATGGACTTGATTATACTAGCGATCATTTTGAGTTCTCAGATTGTTTAATATTATCCCCTTACATTTGGGTTAAGCAGACAGGCTTACTGATTTGTTTGACAAAACAATCTATATTTGACCTGGGGTATGCACTCATTTCTAAAAAAAAAAAATGAGAATCTATGTTCTGGATTTCCAAGGTTGTGCTTATTCATCCTCACTGATTGTCAGAATATTACTTTTTCTTTCTGGTAATGTGGAAAGAAATCATGGGCCTCAAAATGTACCTTTCCAAGACAGGAACCTGAAAGGCATAAAGTTTGCTCATATTAACTCTAGGAGTTTCTTACATAAGAAAGCTGAACTAGAAGCCTGGGTAGAATTTTATACGCCAGATGTACTCAGTATTACTGAAACATGGTTAAAACCAACTAGTCTAGATAGCCCCTGTTTTATTGAGGAATATCATTTTACTAGGAAAGACAGGGCCTGGAAAAAGAAAAGGGGAGGTATTATGGTATTTACCAGGGAAAATACAGAAGTAGTGGTTCATGAAGCACCCATGGAAACATCCTTGGGGTTTGAATGGCTTTGTCTGGATTTGCTAATGGGTTCTTGTAATAAAATCAGCTTTAGTACAGTGTACAATCCGCCCCAAACAGGAAAAAAAGGCTTAATTGAATTTTTGGATTATCACCACCATACAGTCTTAAGTAAGCAGGTCTTGATTTGGGGAGATTTTAATTTAAATTGGATAAACTCAGACCAATCAGATTTGGAACGGTTTGTGTTGAATGCTGAACTTACCCAACTAATTACAGATGTCACAAGGATGAATTTGCAAAGTAATCAACACTCATTAATTGACTGGGCTTTGACAAAATATTCTGACAAAATTATTGCAAGTGGCACCTTTTCCGATAGTATTAGTGATCATTTACCCATTTTTTGTATTTTGAAAACCAATAAAACTAGAGTTCCACCCAAGATCATTACTTACAGAAACTTCAGGAGTCATGATTCTGAGAAGTTAAATGAGGACTTGTAGACTTTAAACTGGTCCTACTTGGAAGTCATTCCTGATCCTAATATTGCAGTTGATTTTTTTTGTTAGGACCTTAATTGACCTCCAGGAAAAATATTTCCTCTTAGTAAAAAGGAGAGTAAAGGGTACTAATAATAAGTGGATAACGCCAGAACTTTTTGATTTGATGAGAGAAAGGGACAGAAGTTGGTTCTTGTATAAAAATTCTAAAAGTAGTCAAGCTTTTAATATATATCGTATGTTAAGAAATAAATGTAAACTTCTCATTCGGAAAAATAAATCTGAATATTTCCATCAAACTCAGACTAATTCATTAGGTGATTCCAGAACATTTTGGGCATCTATAAAAAAAACTGATTGATCCTTGTAAAACGTCATCAATAGGTACAATTAATGATAATGGCTCAATGCTAACTAATGCTAGTGACATTTGCGAGTTATTTTTAAATAAATTCAAAGATTTTTCTAAATGTTTAGCTCATTATGGTTGTATCAATTTTTTCAACTATGAAGATAATATTTCATCTGTTGATTCCTCTTTTCATTTCAGTATGATTAGTCCACAACAAGTTCAGAAGCTACTCATACAGATGCCGGTAAATAAATCAGCAGGTACTGATGGCCTGGAACCCAGGTTTTTTAAACTTCTTACTATATATATATATATATATATATATATATGCCTCTTACTGTAATATTTAATGTTTCATTGACAACAGGTGTATTCCCAGATTTATGGAAGCAGACTGTTATTAAATCTATTCCAAAATCTAGTTCCCAACAAGATCCAGACAATTATAGACCTATTTCTATTTTGTCTCCCCTTAGTAAAATGTTTGAGAAAATTGTCAATCAGCAGTTGACTGATTATCTTGAGGCGGTTGGACTTCGGTCTCTAGAGCAGCGTGGCTTTCAAAGGTCTTACAGCATGGGTACTGCACTGGTTAGCATTACCAATCATGTTCTAAGAGCTGTGGATCTTGGGCAGCTGATTGGTGCAGTATTTGTTGATTTATCAAAGGCCTTCGATCTGGTCAGCCATGCCATGCTGCTCCGGAGACTGAAGGACATAAGTCTAGCTAATACTTCTTGTGAATGGGTTAAAAGCTACATATCAGACCATCCTTTAAGGGTTTGTTTTGGTGGGGCTATGTCCCGTTCACGGATATTATAGCAAGGAGTACCTCAAGGGTCCATACTTGGATCCTTGTTATTCTCTATTTATATTGACCCAATTTCTAAACTTCCAACCAAATCAAAACTACTTCTTTATGCTGATGATATTATACTATTTTCTAGTTTGGCATCTGTTGTAGAAATAAATAACTCATTAAATTGCGATTTCCATGCTTTAAATAAATGGCTACATCAGCATCGTTTAGCACTGAATACTAAAAAATCACAATGCATTTTATTTGGTTTCAAATCCAAATTGAAAAAGTCTCAATTGTTACAAATATCTGACTTTGCTAGTGTTATGTTGCAACAAGTTACCAAATTTAAGTATTTGGGACTGTTATTAGATCCCAATCTCACTTTTTCAGCTTATATTAGGAGAATAGTTAAGTCTGTTAACCAGAAACGTGGTGCTTTATATAGGGTTAGACATTGTCTAACCAGGGAAGCTAGGGAGTCCATATCAAAAAGCATATTATTGTCAACATTGTATTATAATTCATTCTTCTTTACTAACTTAACAGTTAGTGATTTGGATCTAGTTAATAAAATGTTTAACTCAATTTGTAGACATGTTACATCTAAGGCATATAAAACCCACCACTGTATACTCTATAATGAATTGGGGAGGCTGCCCCCAAAATTAAATTTTCAATACAGCTTAGGCTGTTTGCTTAATAACATGCTTAGGCTTCAACATATGTCTCCCTTATTTAGTCTGATTTAACCAAAGGCTGAAGCAAGAACACTACGATCCTCCTCCCTTTCTCATTTGGCCCTACCAAGAATTACAACCTGTATGGGGGAAGAGGCTTTCTCAGTTTTATGTCCGAAACTGTGGAATTCTTTGCCTCAACACTGTAAAAATACTACCAGTCAGGTTAATTTCAAAAAGTGTTTTTTCAACCATTTGCCATTTCAAGCTATTTGTAAATGTTTTTAAAATATTGTATTTTTGTTATTATTGTATGTATGTCTTATTGTATTATATTCTGTAACATGTTTCTTGTGAGGCTCCAAGACATTCCTGAAAACCGGCCTTGGCTCAGTGTATGCACTTGGTAAATAAAGTGAAATGAAATTAAATTTTCAACACCATCTTCTTATGACCATACATCATGAACCCGGTATGTGAAATGTTTCAAACTGCGACTGCAAAATCACCTTTTGGGATGGATTTAAGAAATTTCAACTACCTTGTTCATAAGGTGAGGTCCCAAAAAGATCATGTTGAAAATGTGGTGGACAAATATTGAAAAATAACAAACTTATGAGTAAAAGTTCTAAACACATCGAAATACATTAATCAGACTTACCTTTATTTTCTCATATCGTAGTTGCCAGTTCCAGCAGCAAAATGAATATTAATTCGGAGAGCGGATCTACATCATGGGACATGCTTACATGAGTGAGGGTGGGTGGTGAGTGCTGAGTGGGTGGGGTGGGGGTGGGGTGGGTCACATAGAGGGACCATTTTACTTTGCAGATGTATTACAAAATGTTTTAAAAGATCAATGGGGACAGGTTTTTTTTAGTTTTTTTTTATTATTTTTTTTTCTTTACAGCTGGACATATCTAACACTGGGGACTGGGCACCC
This sequence comes from Neoceratodus forsteri, assembly GCA_016271365.2. Taxonomy (NCBI): domain Eukaryota; kingdom Metazoa; phylum Chordata; order Ceratodontiformes; family Ceratodontidae; genus Neoceratodus; species Neoceratodus forsteri. Next base: position 1,499,955,129 of record CM057450.1, on the reverse strand, counting down.
TAGTGTCAGAATACTCTTCAGTGGCACTGGGGGTGGGCAACCCGGTGCTGCACCTATATATGAGGGGTGTTCTAGAGGAGACGGGGTATAATACAGTGGTACGGGGGTTGGCACCCATAGAAACACAGAAAATGATGCAGAAATAGGCCAATGGTCCATCCAATCTGACCATGGTTCCCTATCTAACTCCAGAACCTATTGTCTGTACAAGGTACTAGCCCTCCCTATCCAACCTCCTATTCCCCTGAGTAACAACTATACCCTTCACTCTGTCCCAACCATCCCTGAAACCAATAATAGTTTTGACACCCACCACTTTGACTGGTAGACTATTCTACAGTTCCACCACCCTTTCTGTAAAATAATACATTCTCAGATCCCTCTTGGACCTCCCTCCTGTCAGTTCCCAGTCATGCCCTCGTGCCCTCACACTGTTACTCATGCTACATAACTCCCCAGTGTGTACATGTTCAGTGCCTCAAGCTGATCCCGTAGAACCTGCCCTGTTGGCCCTCAATGATCTTTGCCACCATTTGCTGCACCGTCTCCAGCCTGTCCTTATCGTTCCTGAGGTCAGGACTCATGAACTAGCCACAGTGGCCTCACCAAAGATCTATATAAAGGCAGTATTACCTCCTTTCTTCTGATGCCAATACTCCTCCCAATATATCCCAGCATCCTATTTACCTTACTATAGGCCTTGTTGCACTGGCTTGATTTTTTGAGGGAGTCACTAATGATAACTCCTAGATCCCATGCCTTAGTTGTAGTGCTATGTCTTACCCCACCCATCCAGTACTCTGCCCTGAGGTCCTTTTTACCTAGGTGCATCATCTTGCATTTTTTGGCATTGAATTTTAGCTGCCAAACCTCAGACCACCTTTTTAATCTTTGTAAGTCACTCTGCATTGCCCGGATTCCATCATCCCTATTCACCTTCCTATAGAACTTATTGTCATCTGCAAAGAGACACAACCTGTTCCAGGTTCCTTCTCCAATGTCGCTGCTTAACATATTAAAAAGAGAACTGGTCCCAGGACAGATCGATGTGATATCCCATTCGTGACCTCCCTCTCTTTTGATTCAACTCCGTTACATAAGCTGTGCCTGGGAGCATCCCATCCCACCACATGACACCTGAGCTTGCTGGTGCTGTCTGGTAGCTCTGTGTACAGGAGAGCTACAGATTACACCTAGTAGTGTGACTTCTACCTCCAACCTGGGGAGGTGAAGAAGCACAGAAGAGTTAGCTTACAGTTGACAGTGGCATGCATTATGAGAGAATGCTCCCCCCAACAAGGTCCCATGTACCAAAGAAATTAAACTCAAAGCAAAAGCATGGGGTGGGAAGGGTTACACCAAAACATAATTTTCAGTAAAGCATGCAGGACAATGCTACTTTTGGTTCAAAAGGGAAAATCTGCCTCAGCTATAATTTGCAACAATGTACCAACTGTGTCACAGAAGTAAGGCAATGGCTCTCACAGGAAGTAGAAGCATGGGCTACCCAGCATAAGCAACCCTCCCCCATCCATTCATCGAGTAGTATGAGCATCCACCATAAAGTCAGCAACTCACTTATCTTTCCGGCCAGCGAAATAGTACAATTGTGACCACGAACATCAGTTGAGGGGAAGTGTGATAGGGTTGAATAAGGCCTTGTCCCATTTGTTAAGCAGAAAGAGTTAAACGTAAGGATCTGTTCTGTCCTCTCCTTTTCTGTCTCTTGTCTGTCTGATTGTGCAACCAAATGTTCTCGTGAGACCTAGGAACTGATCACTCTGATGGTCTTGTGATTCTCCGCCTATCACTATCTCTTTGCCTTCACTTGCTGTTTCTCTCTTTTCTTTCCCCTTGCATATTTGTGGTCATAAAATATACGTGAATCTTTGCGTGAAACTAAGTGATACTGGGATCCCTTGGTTTGTAATGTATATAGTTATACTGCTGAAATGATTGCAAAAAGCTATTTGGAATTTAGGGGGTTAACCTTGACATGCAGCACAAACTGTTTTGCAGAGCTGTCAACAAGAGGCCAGTTCTGGAACATCATGTTCTATTTTGTTGCACCTGCAAGGAAATAAACTTACAAAGTTCTGGTCTCTTAATTAGGCAGAAATAAGAGCAGCAATGCTTTTGCTAGAGGCAGAGAGCAAGACTGAAACTTGGAATTAGAGATATCCTCAGATGAAGGACTTTGTTTTCTGTGTTTGAATGTCTTTGTAAATAGTTATAGTGAACAATTTTATTTTTATTTTACTGTTATTGGAAAAAAATAAAATGCTACTTGCAAATTTTATACCTGCTCGTTTCCTGACCTATGCCTCGATGACAGGAAGGAGAATGTCAAAAATATGCTGATAGTGTTTTAAATCCATCACGGTATAGCTCCTACACCAGTCTGTTGGCCAGACTGTGGAGAACCGCGAGATACACACTACCACATAATGTGGGAGGGCGCGGTGTTACTCCCCTACCGTCAAGACTTGGAAAGAGCTCTGCAGTTGATCTCATCACCAGAGTTACAACCTACCGACATGCTGTTTGTGTTCTCCTATGGACTGGTCAAGGAAAAAGGACAAAAAATATTGTATGGGAGTGTTCTTGGTGGCAGCTAAAAAATGCATTACGAAGCGACGACTAACAAAAGACCCTCCCACCTTAACAGATTGGCACCAAGTGGTAAAGGGCATCTATGATCTAAAATTACTAACCTTTTCTATCAGACGGCAAACAGATTTAGGTACAAGTCGCTGTGCAAGGTGAGTGAATTATGTGACAGAGGCTGTTCGCTCACTTTGTTCCATAAATGGGGGAAGGCACAAGCTGACTAGATCAGACCATACAGTCGTATTCGGCATCCTTCAGAAAACGTCTGTTTCTTGGAAATACAATATTTGGTGGCAAGGCCAGTTCCTGATGAAGTAATATATCTATAGTGATGTATGTTTCAACGCCAACTTTTGTCTGTACCCCTCAGCTGACAATGTTGTAATTGCTGTACTGTTTCAACAGCAACATAATTGGTTTTGTGTATAAAATTCTATAAAATCTGTTAAAAATGTAGCATGCCACCAAACGCGGTGGGAAGGGGAATTTTCAAAGCCTCAATACCGTAGCAAAAGTAAAATTGCCCAAAAATATAGGTAGATGGTCAGTTTTGCACATCAGTAAGATTTGCATCAATTTTATACCAAGTGAGCCCAACTTATGGTAGAATGGTCAAGGCACTGAATTGTATGGTACCTCTGGGGAGTGCAGCCTCTGCCACAATAGGACTGCCTTATTTTCCCAAAAGAGGGTAGATCTCCTCCTCTAACCCCCCCCCCAAAAAAAAAAACATACAGTAAAGCCCTGCCATCAAACAGGGAGTTCTCCAGCTGAAGTGATGACATCACACATTTGCATCCAAGGCAGGTTCACTCCACCAGCAATTTACAGTCATATGATGGCCTTCTCTTAACAGCTAATCCAGTAGCCCACCCTGCCATGTGAGGAGAGCCACAGGGGTCTGACAGTGGGAGCTGACCCACAAAGGATGGTTATTACAGAGGTGGGAAGCAGGATGGAGGATGCCACAGCATGGATAGTGATGGGGGAGGGACAAATCATTGGTTGAAATTAAATTTTGCAAGCACTTATTAGCAGAGCTAGTGGCTGGGGAAATCCAGGGGGCCTCACAGACATCTATCTGACTTGCCCAATTGTTGCACTTACTGAAAAGCTAACTCCTCCAGTACGAACCAGCAGGGCTAGTTAAATGTAAATTTCCCCTTTAAAACAGAATGGCATGTTTTTGAGTGAGCAACTGCATTTGATCCAGTCATAAGCAAAACTTTACATAACTCACTTTGGATGTTGCAACTCAAAGTGGTGTATTCTGAGAAGAAATCATGAAGAGACCCAACCACCTTTACACAAAAAATAAATAGGGGAGATTACAATCCCAGAAATCTTTAAATATTAGCAGCATCTCCTCCTTTGCTGACTGGATGCAACAAACCTGAGTTTGAGCCATGAACACCCCTGCAAGTGTGCTATGAGCTGGCCATACTATTACCCTTTAATACACCCTTCATAAATTTCAATCCACTTGAAACAGTCAGAATTTTAATTTTTTTATTAATTAGTAAGCCAGACATGATGTACATCTCAGGTGGCCTATCCTAGGCAAATAAACAGATAAAATAAATAAAAAGAATATGATCTGCGCACCATTTAGTAAGAGAACAGATGCCACGCAAAAAGAAAATTAATTTATAAGTTAGCAGACGTTGCTCTGAAGTCATTTGGCCTTTCTCACTCAGGAATTTTCCACAAATGTCTAAAATTATGCAATAAGAGCCAGTTCTGAGGTCTTTCGTGGGTAGACAGTGACCTGTTGAAGGAGTTACTTTGCCTCCAGCCCCTCACGATATAAGTTATGTGTCATTCAAGGAACAATCCAGGAGGTTCTGATTGCTATGGCGGACCTCCCAAAACAGTGCTTCCAAAACACAGTGTAACACCCCCCCCCCCCGGGAGGGCTTACTAGTTGGGTGTTTGGTTTCCTCAGCCCCTCCTTCTCCCAGTTAGCTCTGCTAGTGTGGGAGGCCTCCCTGACCTGGATTGATATTGCTGCCACCAAGGGACAGCCTCAAGGAAGGTATAAAAGCCCTGGTTTTGCCTGGGAAAAGGAAGACAGCAGGAGTCGGTGGTGGTTGCAAGGATAATGTTGAGGGGGGGCCCCCCTCAGCCTAGTCAGGTCAGCCAACATCAGCGTCGAAGCATCAGGAGGGTGATACTCTGCTGGAAGGGTAAGGAAGTGTAGCAGCAGTCATGAGAGTTTTGGTGGGAATGGCCCTATTTCTGGATTGTGCATCAGCTGCGGTCCTGGAGGTGGAGGTAGGTGTTTTCCCCCTGTCATCGGATACCGCAGGAACTGATCATGGGGGAACCCGGAGCTCAATTAAGAATTGGGGTGCTCCCGTAGTGGGGCTGTGTCAGTGGTGGCAGCGCTGGCACAGGGCATCATGGAAGTGGCAGCTCTGGGATGCTTTACCTGGGTGGCACACTACCTGAGGGTAATAGTTTGGTGGTGGGAGGCCCTGGCCTGGGATTCGCTATGGGACCTGCCATGCCTATGTTTTGGGCAGGCCCTGGGACGTACCATGCCTGTGTCTAGGATAGTCTGTCAGACTCTTTAAGGGCCAGGGTTTTCCCATCTGTAAGCAGTAACATTTGGGATAAGGAAAGGTGTCACCATTTGCTGCAGTTTCATGCGGGGATTGCAGGGGGAGTGCCCCTTCAAATTATACAATGGCTCAGAGGTTATGTGGGATGGTAGGGTTTATTCGGGAGCAGCTGCGGAGGCTTAGGCTGCTAACGCCCCGAGGCCTAAATGGCTCAGCTGGCATGGGTAGGAGTAAATCACTCCCCCAGTGCAGAGTAAAGAGAAAAAAGATGTGAACAAAACATTTGGAAAGGGTTTCTGTGGAAGAGGCTTTCAGAACTGGAATGAGCCATGTGGTCTAAATGTCTTAGAAAAAAACACTATTGCTGCTTCACGCTGTATAAGAAATTAAGAGCATCTAATGAAATAGGAAAGGAAACGCTGTACCTGGACCTGCAGATTGCTGTGCCGTCTGTCTCTCAGCCCCATGAAGCTACTCCAGTTTAAATCTTTATTTTGTCTCTTGGCCTAATCATTCTCCGACCAATAATAACATTTCATGGTTTTGGAAATGTTGGTGCTTGTGACTTTGCAGTTCTTGGAAACACAAAATAATGTCGTCTAATGAATTCTGTTTTAATCTACTTCAATTGTGCCAGTGGGTTGTGTGTTGTGATCAAGGTTCAACCCCCCCACCTCCATCTTCAAGGAACCGTAGCAGCAGAGGTATTCAGAAGAGGCTGATTTTGATGAAATTCATCCACTGCTGCTGGACTTAATAGGCAGTGCTGTCTGAGGGCGAGGTGAGCTACTACTATAGCTTGAAGATGTCAAAAGGTAGACCATCTCATTCCATCTATTTCTGTGCTTCTGAGAAATGAATTTTGGAGAGTTTCTGGTCTGTTAGTTGCGCCTCTCCCCACAACATCCTCGATACCCCTAGACCTAGTGAGAAGCGGGGCTACAGATGTAAGGGCTCATCCGGGATCCATTTCTGCTCGCCCCCGACACCTGCCAGTGCTGCTGCGCAGGGGTGATCTGGGGGGCGCCTGGCTGGCTTGGGCCTATATCCATGTGGCCCAGACATGGTGCAGGATAAAGGCCTGTTTTGGGAGCTCCTCGACAGCCTGTCTCTCTCTCTCTCAGTGGCGCCTCTGTGGCTGCAGTGGGTCACGTAATGAAAACAGAGACTCGTGGTTGGTTGGAGAAAAGTGGTGAAGCAAAGCTGGTCTGGAGGCACCATTTCTGCCATAAGATTTTGAGAGAGAGGCGCAAGAGAGAGAAAAAAAGAGAGAGAGATCCCGCAGACAACAGCAGTGAGCAAGACTTTTGTCCCAGCTTGGAGGTTTTGGTGGCAGTGACTATGGCAAAAGGTGGATCATCCAAGGAGGAGTCCCAAGCAACAGTCCCTACCTCCCTGCTCTTGTGGCTATGGGATTTGGCAGGAAGGGGATAAGCTGAAGGAAAATGTGTGCAATGTGGCTACTAAGGTGAGAGGGTCATCAGACTGCCAGTTTGCTCGCTCTGCACTAGTACTGCACCAGGGGGAATTTTTGAAGGGACGTCTATGGGAGACCCCTGGTGCTATCCAGCAAGCATTTCAGCAGGCTCAGCATCCCTGTTATCCCACAGAAGTCTGGACTTAGGAGTGGAGGCCAAGCTGGAAGTGCAGGAGGGTGGCGACTTGGTGGTAGAGGTGAAGCGTGAGGCCCCAGATGTGAAGATAGAAGCCGTAAGGGAGATTTCTGAGGACAGTAAGGGGGAGCACAACCATCTGCTAGCTCCACCCCACTGGCTGTCAACTATCCCCGTGGCAGATGGAGGGGCAGGGGTCTGCAGTTGGCATCGGGGGACCACCCTCAGGGGCCCAGGGGGACTCCAGCTGTATCCCTGCCTGACAACAGCATATCTGACCCATCTGCAGCAGTGGGTGGGGCCCCACCTACTCTTACATTCTGCCCCATGATAAAGGAGGAGCTCACAAAAGTGGAGGTGGTAAAAAAAGAGGTTTAGGATGAACCTGCTCCCGCGGCTACTGAGGGACCCACAAAGAGATATTGGTTCACTGACCATGAAATCCAGCAGGTGATGCCGAAGCCTTATCACATTCCTGCAATGACTCTGCCAGACAACACCTCATGCCTGTCGGCACAGAGCTAAGCCTTAAGACTCCGTGTGGATGACCTGCAGCAAAGTGCCCCTGTTAACATGGTATATCGCAATGGTGTGTGGCTGGAGTCGGGGTGGCTAGAAAAACTAGTGTCAGAGAGTTGCCTGAGTGGTTCCAAGCTGAGAGGTGGGTCAGGAGGAAGATGCATGTTGAGTACCCGGCTGCTGAGTATCATTATATATCTGAGCGCCTCTGGGATGTAATCGAAGAAAAGAAGTCAGACTGGATTTTTCGTGAATGTTTAAACAAGCTGCAGACAATACCCGAAGGGCCCACCCACTCCTCACAACAGCTTATCCAGAAGGCCCGGTCTATATGTTTCTCTGGCCCCTGGGCTGGCCTCACGTTGTTTAAGCACTTTGCCCGTGTTCAGGATCTTGCAGGGTGCATGGCCAAATACTATATCATTGCTAAGGATTCATTTGGAGAGGACATCACTAAGCCTGCCCCGAACTTCTATTTCCCCCAGGAAGGTGGCCCCCCTATTTACAGCCCACTGGACATTGGGGCCCCTAAACTGAACCAGGACTGTCTCTATGACTGGCTTCAGAAAAGGAGAAGAAAAGTTGAAATGACAGTTTAAAGATGTTTCTAAAATATGCAAGAATACAAAGTGTGTGCCCAGGGAGGTTGTCGTCCTTATGTATTGGACTAGCACTTAATCTTTTGCTAATTCCTCCCTGAGACTATGTCTGGACTTTAAACTTAGCTGGACATTTCGGAAAAAAAACAAAAAAAAACAAGAGTTTGCGGTAATTTTTTATTAAATCAAAACTATACGGTTCTACCTCTGTGTGATTGGCAGAAGCTCGGAAGAGTGTTTGGGAGTGTGGGTGACATGAGGATGTTCCAGGAAAGAAACATTTGTGATTTATATTTTTTTTAACAGGAAACAGAGGAATTAATGAAAATCAGTTTGGTGGTTGTGTTAGCTAGTATGTTTAATAGACAGCCTGGTAACCCATCTTCTATTTTAAAAACTTTAAAGGTACTGATGTTTTTCCTTAAACATTGTTAAGGTCTTTATACCCTCTTTTTCCCTCTTTTCAGTACAGAGTGTTAGGGGGGTTATGGGGATGGACAGTTTCTGGTGTCCTCCTGAGACGAGAGGGGAGTGCGCAGACCTACTTGGTTGTTGGAGTGACGTCAGTGGCCTGTTTTGCCCCATTTCCAGGAGGATATGGTTTTAAGGAGGGAGGGAAGAGTATAAGCCCCCCCTCCTGGGGAGGGCTTACTAGCCGGATTTTTGGTTTCCTCAGCCCCTCCTTCCCCCAGTTAGCTCTGCTAGTATGGGAGGCCCCCCGGCCTTGACTGATATTGCTGCCACCAGGGGCCAGCCTCAAGGAAGGTATAAAAGCTCTAGTTTTGCCTGGGAAAAGGGAGAGGGCAGGAGCTGACTGTGGTTGCAGGGACAGTGTTGAAGGAGGGGGGGGGACACCTTGGTCTAGTCAGGTCAGCTACCATCAGCATTGGGAGGGTGGTACTCCACTGGGAGGGTAAGGAAGTGTAGCAGTGGTTGTGAGGGTTTCAGTGGGAATGGCCCTATTTCTGGTTTGTACATCGGCTGCGGTCCTGGAAGTGGAGGCAGGTGTTTTCCCCTGGTCATCTGATACTGCAGGAACTGAGTATGGGGTACCCTCGGAGCGCAGTTAAGGACTGGAGTGCTCAGGTAGTGGGTCTGTGTCAATAGTGGCAGTGCTGGGGCAGGGCATTATGGAGGTGGCAGCTCTGGATGCTTTACCCGGGTGGCACACTACCTGAGGGCAACAGTTTGGTGGAGGGAGGCCCTGGCCTGGGATTTGCTATGGGGCCTGCCATGCCCATGTCTGTGGCAGGCCCTGGGACCTACCATGCCCGTGTCTGCGGTAGGTCCATCAGACCCTTTAAGGGCCTGGGTTTTCCTGTTTGTAAGCAGTAACATTTGGGATAAGGAAAGGTGCCACCATTTGCTGCAGTTTCATGCGGGTTGCACGGAAAGTGCCCCTTCAAATGGCTCAATGGCTCAGAGGTTATGTGGGCTGCTAGGGTTCATTTGGGAGCAGCCGCGGAGAGGCTTAAGCTGCTAACGCCCTGAGGCCTAAATGGCTCAGGTGACACGGGTAGAAGTAAATCACTCCCCCAGTATAGAGTAAAGAGAGAAAAGCTGTGAACAAAGCGTTTGGAAAGAGTTTCTGTGGAAGGAGCTTTCAGAACTGGAATGAGCCATGCGGTCTAAATGTCTTAGAAAAAAAAAAACTATTGCTGCTTCACGCTGTATAAGAATTTACAGCATCTAATGAAATAGGAAAGGAAATGCTGTACCTGGACCCGCCGATTGTTGTACCGCCTGTCTCTCGGCCCCATGGAGCTGCTCCAGTTTAAATCTTTATTTTGTCTCTGGGCCTGATCATTCTCGGGCCCAGAATAACGTTTCATGGTTTTGGAAATGTTGGTGCTTGTGACTTTGTATTTGTTCTTGGAAACACAAAATAATGTCCTCTAATGAATTCTGTTTTAATCTGCTTCAGTTGTGGCAGTGGGTTCTGTGTTGTGATCAAGGTTCGACCCCCCACCCCCATCTTCAAGGGTCCGCAGCAGCAGAAGCATTCAGAGGTGGCCGATCTTCATGAAATTCATCCACTGCTGCTGGGTTTAATAGGCAGTGCTGTCTGAGGGTGAGGTAAACTACCACTATATCTTGAAAACATCAAAAGGAAGGCCAACTCATTCCTTCTATCTCTGTGCTTCTGAGAAATGAATTTTGGAGAGTTTCTGGGCTGTTAGTTGCGCCCCTCCCCACAACATCCGCGATACCCCTAGACCTAGCGGGAGGGCTACAACAGTGAAACCTACAAATGTTTTATTTGCATTAAAACTAATATTGAACAGATGTACCAAAATCAGATCTTTTTAAAGCAGAGAACATTTACCAGTCAGATAAGAACTGCTAGCTGACATGCCAGAGTGCTGCTTTTTTGATCGCAGTGAGTGGAAAGTTCTACGAAGTTTATAATTACAGGGAAACAATACTGTAGTTAGACACAACTTCACCCTCAACGACATCACAAACTTCCAAAAATGGTGGCAATGCTGCATCAATATAGAACAGACTTAGGACCCCTAGACACAAAAGATTTTCCCCATAGGCATAGAATGGAAGAAACTGTTTTGTGGATAAGGTCCTTAGTCCTCAATACCTCTGTACTGCTGTCAGCTACAGGTAAGCCACTACCTCATTTATGAGAGTTTTTTTTAATTTTCAATCAAGTTTTATCATCTGTGGTCTTCTGGGGCAGGGCTTATCAGTCCCATCATTGCCCCCTCCTGCTCGGCAACCTGCGTCAACCCAGCTGGGTCCCTTAGACCCCCACAGAATGTTCCTAGTGGTGGTGCCACGTGGGGAAGGGTTGTCCTCACCACACAGCTGAAGACCCATATCCAGTTTCTGGGTCCCAGACAGGCAGCAGTCAGGAGCAATGTCTGGCAGGCAGGAAATCACAGAACCCAGGCAAACCTTTTCCATTTTCTCCCTGTCCCAGACCTGAGGCGGCACAGAGGATGCATGCACGTGGTGGCGTGCATGTGCTCCAGAACTGTGGTTCCTTCAATCCCCCTGACCTCAGCCTGCCTCCCTCCCTCAGCTTGGCACTACCACCGGGCCTCCACCTGGTGGCAGCCAAGAGCCAGAACACACCACACAAGTCCGAGAGAGAAGAGTTGGCAGGCAGCCACTTGATCCTCTCCCGGACCTCACCCCTCCCTGCCGACCCAAGCTCATTCCTGAACTTGGGTCGCCGGCATGGTGAAAGGTAAGACGCTATAATGCCTCAGCCCTCTGTCCCACTGGGACAGCTACAAAAGCTTTTCATGTGCTTTCAAACTATGACGGGCACTGTTCATCAATTTATCCCCTTACTTATATATAACAAATATGTATGTTGTACACATATTTATCTCACTGCACCCGGCTACACCACCAAGAAGGGTGAGAACATTGGTAATGATACACTGCAATCACAAAAAAAAAACAACAATAAAGGACAGCTCAATGAACAGTTTCTGTCACTCCATTTTCTGTAGGGACATAAAAGGTTCTGATTCAGTACAGCTCATTCAACTGCCAAACCACTTGGTGTATACTCTACTCACTGACCCCTTTATGAGCACATTATGGCATGCTAGCGCTACATTCTTGCCCAAAAGTTAAGCTGTGTGTTCTGCGTTACCGCACTACAACAAACCTTAGGTGAAGGGGCACACTCCTTCCACAAAGCAGGAGCAGGAATACTATGACTCACTGCCGGCTCCGACACTGCTGTAGGAACTGGTGGTGCTGGAGCTTTCCTTTTCATTCTCTTTTCTTCCTCGAGTTCATGTACTGTGGAAACTTCATTATTTACAGCAGACAAGGACTTTGGTTCATAAAATGGATTAGATCTATTAAGAAGAAAGAACAGTTAAAACAGGGTCTGATCATCCAGAGAATTAGAAAAAAAAAAAAAAATCAACACCCACCAACCAACCAGCTAAACCCAATATGCCATCTTGTTGCCTTTCCTGCTGTTCCCTCAAGCACAGCCACTGGTAGTGGTGGTGGAGAGCACGCAGTGGTTCTGGTCTCATCATCTTGCAGCAGGTGTCAACTGTTGTCTTGTATTAGGGATGAAAATGGCTTCCCCCAAACCTAAGATGCCATTTCCATACATTCCAATGTGTATCTTTTTAATGGTTCTGTCAAATCAGCTTCAAATTCTCTAAAAAACACTCTGCGCCTTTTGTCTTCTGCTACTTTGTCAAACATGTTGCCCAAAGGGGCCACCAGATGGTCCAGTGGCAGCCCAATGGTGACCTGGGTTTGGGAGTGAGTGTGGGGGCTGGCACAGGGCAGCCAGCAACCAGGAAGGGCACTGCCTATGGCAGAATGTTCCAGCCTAGGGATGGCAGGTGGGGCATTCTGCTGCCACAACAACCCAACAGTGGACCAAGGAAGCTTGCTCCTTCTGTCAGGGGACATATGCTGCATGCATGCAACCTGTTCTTCAGGTCTGCACACCACCCCTGGATGGTAGATTAACTGGAAGGACAGTTAGAAACTGTAGAAGGAAAACGGTAGCTGCAAAGGATGAAGGAGTCTGCTTACTCAGGCTCCACTGCACCTACTGAGCCCTCACACCAGATACTTTCTTTGTAAGGGGGAGAAGCCCTTTAATTGGTCCACCATGGGAAGTACGCCATGGGGGACCATGGGCTGGTGGGGTCAGCCAATGGGGCTCAGTGGTTACCAAATCCTAAAATAAGGCATCTTACCAGAGAATAAACAACTATATTAAAAAATAAATTATTGACCACAGTCTCTTAGATATTCCTAGGACCAGATCAAAACTTGTCTCTAGAGCTTTTTCCTCCTTTGGTCCATCTGCCTGGAATACTCTTCCTCTTTCCTCAAAGCCTCAGACATTCCCATCCTACATCTTTTTAAGACATGGCTCTGGGATTATTTAATGTTTCGCAGTGCTCTCTCGTCTAGTTTTTGAATCTCTGTGTTTTAAATGTTGAAGATTTTGTGTATGTATGCATACAGTTAATATATTTATGTTTACTGTGATGGATGTTCAGTTCTTGTGCTGGGGACTTTTTCCCCAGGACCTCACTAAAAATTAACCTGAGGAAAAATGTCCAGATCTTTTTGGGGGAGGGGGAGTAAGGAACTGACATTTTTAGCCATGGAGGTGGAACCTACAGTCGAGCTGCACAGATGCAGATTAATGAACTCTTGGTCTGAAGATATCTACAGCTACATACATGTAACTTCACAGAAATTTGGAGCTCTCTTGCCCGGAGTTTTACAGTACTACATAGACTGCACCACAGAAAGCATGCTGGCGCCATTTTTGGCTGCAGTAAAGGGAACACTGTTTAACCAGGAGTAGCACACTAAGCCGAAGCTTGTTTGCAGATGTGACCTGGGAGCACAAGGAAGTTAAGTGACTTGCTCAGGATCACACAGTATACACCTAGGTGACTGTGGGATTCAAACCCAGTTCTCCTTGTACTTGCTTTCTTTCCAAATGGGACAAAACACAGCTGCAGCAGGAGGGGGGGGGATGACAGTGAGAGGAGAAGGCAGGCCCTAGTAGAAAATGCTGGCTGCATCTGGTACGAGTGGAGATCCCAATCCCATAAACAGTGCACTGTTAAAAGCCATCCAAGCTGTTGTCCAAAAATCAGAGGAATACATGATTACCTTTAGCTTTTGGACAATAATGTAAGCATTGAGCAGGAGGAGGTGAAAAATGAAAATTATGCACTTGCCATAATTCTTGACTTTCTATGAATCTCTCCATCATTTACTCTCACCAGTGGGTCTTAGCTAGAGGCACTAGGATCCCACCTGAGCCAGAACTTTTCAAAGAACTGGCACTGAAATAAGTTGTGTGCATATACAGAGCTCTGCAAGACTGCGCTCGCAGGCACAGGCTTACCTCAGTACTGACCCTCAAATTAATCGCCTCAGTACTTTTTTTTTATTTTACTGAGGAGGTGCAGAGTAATCTAACTAGTACCTATGCATATAAGATATCAATGGTGGCCCATGTAAGAAGAGTCATCAAAACCAGTAACACAGTGTTCAAAGCCTAAACCAAACATATAGGGGTGAAGACCAATACAACATACTGGAGTGAGTTCAGGGGATGGTGGGTGGGCATGTGAATCTATGGTGAAGATATTCCTAGAAGAGCCAGAATTACGGGGAGTATGTCATTTTCATATCTTCCAGGAATCAATCTTTATTTTTATTTCAGTCTTTGGTGACTGGGTAAGGCCCACTAGGCACAAGTGCCTGTTTTCAGGGGTGACCTGGGAGCACTGAGGGTTAAGTGACTTGCTCAGAGTCACACAGTACACAAGTGGAGGTTGTGAAAATCAAACCCAGGTCTGCTGGATGTACCAAGTTCATTCACAGCTTATTACTCTAACCTCTAGGCTATACTGCCAGCCCCTGATTCCCACTAGTGGGTCAGAATACCAAGCTCAGACAAAGTCCCTGTACTAGGGTGACAGGAGCTGAGGCCTCACTCAGGACAGAAGTCCATTTAGGATTGTCCTGCCAAGGGTGGCATGCTGCCTGGCATAGACATCTAGGGCACAGTGCTTAACAAAAGTGTGCACTGTGCTCTAAGCTGCAGCTTTGCAAATATCTCCAATAGGCACACAGCGAACTTCTGCCAGGGACATGGCAGCCGCTCTGATGGAGTGATCATGTACGCTACCCTCCCTGAGCCATGGCATAGCAGTGGCGAAGTCAATTTACAATCCAGGTAGAAATGCACTTGATTGTAACAGGCTGTTCCTTCCAATTAGGACAAGGAGTTGTTTGGACTGTATGAAGTCCTTAGTTCTGTCCAGATAAAACCTAAGAACTCTCTTGAAGTGATTTAGCCACATTCCACAAATGCCCATTTCACATAGTATGCCACTGCCACCCATGCTTCAGATGTTGAAGCTACAATTTGCTTTGTAAAAAAAATCTGTCATAGTCATTTTTTGTATGATTTTGTTTCTGCCTGCCCTTCAGTTTTCTGTGTGCGGCCAACCCCCAGAATGATGTCATGAAAGGGAACTGTCAATGTTTTACAAACAGCAACAAGGAATTCTGGGCAAACCAAAGTTGACTTAAATGTTCATTAATCAGAGGTGCAGTACCTTATTTTGGTAGTGGGTACTGCAGAATAGCACCTAATATGTAGACATATAACCTAGTTCTAGAGAAGCTTGAAGAAGCGAAGTACATGTGCACATGGGCTGACAAGGTGAGCCGTAGGCCCTTATCTGCTGTCAACATCTATGTATACCTGTATATATGTAGCAAGTCATTGTGGGTACAGTACATAGCTGATTTTTCTGTGCCCATATCAAAGTGCAGTCTCCTATGATGGTAGTGTTTACAGCAGTACAATCTGTAGAAACGTTTCTGGAAAACTGTTTTTGTGATGCAGATAGGCCAAAAAAGATAATTCACCAGTCTATGTAGATGTTATTTGACTTTTACTGCCTGCTGGTGAAGTGACAGGTCTGAAGTGGCAGCTCCTGTCAGAATGTGGGAGTGTGATGATACTTTTCTATGTTTATGTTATAGGGCCTGAATGACTATAAGTAGTTCAGCAGTATAATTATGGGTCAGACTACTTTTCTTTTTCCCTGGTGTCCAGCTTCTGCTGAGTCCAAAACTGTGAAAGAAAAAGGATGTTTGCAATACCAGTACTGACAGACAGAGATCTCGGTTTCAACACAGTGCTTAAAAACTTTGTTTCCCATGATGTCACAGTTGGGGGTTGCAACACTGAGAAAAAAGGGGCAGGTTATACAAATGAAGCAGAGCAAAGAATTAAAAGCATTGTTTTTCATGGTAAACAACACTTTTTGGCAGTTTGAATGGTAAGAGATTGATTGACAGCTCCTACAGGTTACTACTCCCATTTGCTATGACAAACATGACAAAATCACTTTAACATCCAGAGAGTGGAGAATGCCATCTTCCTCATTCTGGAAGCTGGCAAAGTATGTAGGCAACACTAGTGGCTGGTTAAGATGAAACTCCAACACCACTTTCAGTAGAACCCTGGGATGTGTACGAAGAACTACCTTGTCTTTATGGAAAACAGTATATGGAGGATTTGTGACCAGGGCATGGGTTTCAGACACTCAGCAGGTAGAGCTAATGGTCACTCGAAATTGTGCTTTCTAAGTTAAAAACTTCAAGTCACATGTTGCAAACAGCCCAAAAGGCTTGCGAATGAGCATGTTCAAAACAAAGTTGTTATCCCAGGTGGCCACTGACTTCCTGATGGGAGGCCTTGTGTGTAGAATGCCCTTAAGGAACCTCTTAAACAGTACCAGCTGTGCCAGTAGAGGGAACCTATGGGCTCATGGTATGCAGATATATCACACAAACTTACCTTTAATGTGAAATACTGCAGGACAGCATTAGAAAGGTCTAGCAGGTACTCCAGAACTTTGTCAGCTGGGCACCCAAAGGGGTCCATTGTGGGTTTTGGAGCACCAGATGGAAACTCTTTTCCATTTGGCTGTATATGTCTTCCTAGTGGAAGGCTTATGTGAAGCCAAAAATATTTCAGAGACCTTCTGAGACATCTCATACCTGTTCACTTCAATCTCTTCAGGAGCCAGGCCTGAAGATGACAGGAGCACAGGCTGGAATGGACCCGGTGACCCTAAGACAGCAAGTCCATCCTGAGCAGAAGGATCCTCTGTGTGCTAACTGGCACAGTGCTCAACAGAGGAAACCATATTTGTCAAGGCCAGCAGGGGACCACCAGTATCATCTTGCCCCCTTGCACCTGCAATTTGAGCAACACATTTTGCACATGAGAGACTTGTGTGACTACATACAGAAACAGATTTTTGCCATTGCAGTCAGAATGCATGCTGACTGAAAACACCATGTCCTGGATTTCTGAAGCAGAATCAAGGCAGTTTGGCGTTGAATATAGGACGCAAAAATGGCCCACTTTTGGGGTACTCCACTCACTGAACAGCAACCTCACGATGTCTGGAGGTAGTGACCACTCATGAGTATTGGCCTCTGTTTGGCTAAGCTCATCTGCCAGAGTATTCCTGGCAGATAAATTGCTTGGAGCAGGATCCCCTATTCCAGGCACCATTCCGAAACTCTCATCCCCTCCCTGCAGAGAGGGTAAGAGTGTGCTCCTCCCTATTTGTTGATATAGTACATGACAGACCTGTTGTCTGTCTGAAGGAATACTGTTTTTGTGGCCAGCTAGGTCCACTAGGGATCTCAGGCCATACAAACAGCTCACATCTCTGATGTGGAAATGAGTTCCTGATTGGGTACCAGACACCTTGTGTTTGGAGGCCCTGACAATGGGCCCCCAACCCAACAGGGAGGCATTTGTGGTGAGTATCACTTGAGGCTCCGGTTGGGAGAAGAGGAAGCCCTGGAGGAGACTGCTGTCTGCTGACCACCATGTGAATGACTGAACCAGGGATTTGGTCACCTGAATGGGGCAGAAATCTGAGGATGTGATATTTGTGGCCACTGTGCACTTAGCATCCGCTAAGTCATTCTCAAATGCAACTGTGCCAGTGGCACAGTGAACACTGATGAAGTTATTAAACCCAGCATGCATCACATGAGGAGTGAGCTTGCAGTCTTGCGCTGTATGATGTAGCATGCAATCTATAAAATTGTTTGAAGCCTGCTCTCTGGAAGAAATGCCCAGGCCTTGGTTGTGTCCGGAAGAGCACCTATAAACAGCAGTTGCTGTGATGGTTGGAGCTGAGACTTCTCGAGACTCAGCAAAACCCCCAACAAGGTGAGGAAGTGTGAAGCAGTGGTACTGCCTGTTCCATATCCTGCCTAAGCAGGCTGACAATCAGCCAGTCGTCCAGGCACGGAAAGACTTGGGAGTCCTAACTTTCACAGGTATGCTGTCTACTGCAAGGCACTTTGTAAAGACTTATGGTGCTAAAGAAAGCCCAAAAGGCAGGACTTTCAATTGGTAATGCAGACAAAGCACATTGAAATGGAGGTATCAGAGGTGGCTGGGGTGCACCAGTATGTGCTGGTAAGCATCCTGCATAGCGAAAGATACGAATGAGTCCTGCGGTTTCAGGAAGGGTAGCAAGGAACTCAGAGAAATAATTCAGAATTTTTCTGGGTCAATAAATCTGTTAAGATATCTGAGATCGAGAATGGGGTGCGTGCCCCCTGATTTCTTTGGAACTAGGAAATAGTGGGAGTAGAACCCTATGTTTCATTTTGACTCTGGCACTACTGCCACTGCCCTGCTTTTCAGAAGGCCTGCAATCTCTTGCACCAGAAGCTCTGACATATGGGCTGATAAGAGGAGCTGCCTTCTGGGTGCACAGTCCAGAGGGATTTCTGTAAACTCCAATGAGTATCCCTCTCAGATGATCCTGAGAACCCACTTGTCCATCGTAGTGGCCTCCCAGTGACAGAAAAACTCGGTCAAGCCCCCCCCCCCAGTAGGAAGGGGAGGTGACCGGGGCTGGAGCTTCAAATGGTAGCACTAGGTGTTTTCTGCACCTGTGCCTTCTGAGGCTGGGGAGGCTGAGATTTGTTTTGGGCTCCCCTGCCCTTGCCAAGAAAGGACTGCTTATTCTGAAAGGAACCATGCCCTTTGCCCTTCTGAGGTTAAAAGGAGCTGGCCTGGAAGTCTTAACGGTAATTCTAGTTTTGTTAGACACCTTAAGAGGTTGCTCTACCTGCTGTCCAAATAGGTAAGTTCCATCAAAGGGAACATTCATAAGCTGTTGTTGGACATCATGGGTGAAGCCAGAAATCCACAGCCAGGGATGCCACCTGTTGCAAACGCCTGCAGCAGTAGAGCAAGAAGCAGTATTGAAGGCATCGACAGAGGCTTTAAGCTGGTGACTGCTGGACTCAATACATTACTTAATAGTCAGCAGAATATCCTGTTTAGCCTCTGATTCTGGCAGGGATTCTGACAGAGACTTAGTTTGCTCCAAAGGGTATACTCGTACTTAGAAAAAGTCCCTTGGTAGGTGGAAATTTTCATGCCTAGGGTAGCAGAAGCATAGGCACGCTTGTCCATAGTGTCAGTCTTGCATGACTCCTGGCTAACAGGGTGCGTACAGACCTCTTGGTGAATGACAGGCTTGTCATTCTCAGTGAGGATAACAATGGCATCGGCTATGGGTTGAGAAACATACATTGGCCTACTTTTAGGGGCAGTGTATTTCTTGCCAGCCTGCTTACAGACATTTGTCACTGTAGTAGGCCTACTCCAAACTGCATCAGAGACAATTTCAAATACAGGAGGAACAGGAGGAACTAGATTGACTGGTATATTGGAAATGTTAAGCCACTCCAGCCGGAAACGTTTTACCTTGGTCAATGGCTGTAGTCTCGAAATTAAGAGATGTGTGCATATTTCTGAGCAAAGCCTGGAAAGTAAGATTCTCCTGAAGCAAGGACACATGAACTGAGTCAGAGGTGTCTAGGCTAAATAAAGAGTCATGGTTGCCACCCTCAGAAATGATTAGGTCAGGGTCAGACTCGCCCCCTTCATACCCTCCTTAGAAGGGGAGTTATAGAAGGGTGTGGGTCACAGGCCCCCGAAACCAGATTGTAGCTGTGGTAACACTGGAGACACCGGCCCTGAAGAATGAGGGGGCTGGTGTCAAGGGTGGCATCAGAACTGGAAGCAAATCCAGTGCCGGGATCAGTGCTGGGCAAGGGCCTGAAGGGCCTGAACCCAGAGCGGGAACCAGCATCGTTGACCAAGCTGGCTCCAATGTGATCAGCAATGGCACAATGGTTGGCCCCATACCTACGTGGGATGGGGGGTTACCAGTGGGACAGACGTCAGCGGCACAGTCACCAGCAAGGACCCTAAGGTCTACCAGGCCCGATGGCCCCACTTGTGGCTCCAGTTCCACTGAACCCAAGAGCCAGGGCCTGGTTCCACTGGCTGTGGCAAACGGGCCCAACACTGTACCCACTGCTTCATAGAAGCTGCCCAGTGGTGGAGCTGCCCACTGGAGTCCCCACTAACTGACAAAAGGGGTCTTCAGGCCCGAGACTCTGACCTCCTGGAAGCAGAGGCCCTTGGTGACACTGAAGGTGACAGTGAGGGCCTCCAGTCCCCAGAGATTGGAGATCTTGTGGCAGAACTCGAAGAGGGTGACCTCCACTGGTGCCATTTCTTCCCCTTCTTGCAGGAAGAGGAAGACGTTGAGGCCAGGTGGAGCTGGGACCCCGACTGGAATTGGGCCCACCTCTTTTTGTACTTCTGGGACAACTGTCTTCCCCCCTCCCCTGCACTGGACCACCAGTAGTCCGAACCCTTCTCTTGAGAAAGTGGACCAGACATGGCCTCACTGCTAGAGCAACTTGCATCTACAGGCACCCTTCAATACTCCATGGCCTTCAACCACTGACACTTAATAGGGCTGAGAGAAACTGACAGAAAATATTTTTTGTGACAAATACACTAAACTGAGATAAAAATAAACTCTAGTTTTAAAGGTATCCAGTGATATGGGCGACTCAAATTGAGGGATTCAATATGAGCGACTCAATTTGGGCACCTGTAAGAAGAGTGAGTGGAATAGCAAGAGGCGGTAACAGCTCGGATTACAGGACAAAACAGTGACAGGACACATGCAGTGACTCTGCTATGGAGTTGTCTTGTGTGAGGATATGGGAGAGCATTTGGCCAGGCACTGCCGAGCTGGCTGTGTGGTGTAGTGGAGTCAGCGAATGCCTGGGTTCAGAGCCAGGTGGGGAGGAATACTGTTTTTGTGTTTGTGTTGCAGTATTTGTGTTGTTTTTTTGTTTTTTTTTATGGATCATGTTCCCTGAGGTCCCGACATGTGTGGCCCCCTCCTGACTATTCCCCTGTACCCCAGTGTCAGGCCCCCCTTCAGAGTTGATTATTATTATAATTATTATTATAATGGGGGGGGAAAGTCCCCCCATATAAAAATAATAAAAATGTTGCCCCCAAATAGCCTGTTGCCACCCGTCGCTGTTTTTGGTTTCGGCATAGTGCGCATTGCCGTTGTTGTAGTCGGTGATGTGCACTCGCTGTTATTGTAGTCGCTAAACATTCTTTGCTCTTATCACATGGAACTGTTTTAAACACTAAAACCAGGGGTCGATCTTAACATTGTTTTACTAGCCCTCAATGGATCCTCAACCCTTGACCCCAAGGTGATCGCAAACATCTTTAACATGACTTTTTCAGACCTTAGTGCTGTTCTACCCCATGACTTTTTCGAAAACAGGGCCTACTCCCCAAATACCTCAGCCCCTCAGTCTAACCATCCCCTCTTCTACTTCAGGAAGGTAAGGCTGAATGAAGCTCGCCGCTATATTACTGCAGCTATCTCTAAATCTAGATCTAGTAGCGACACCCTGGACCTTAAGCTTCTGTTGCTCACCCTCGATGAGGTAATTCATCCATTAACAAAAATCCTAAACCTCTCTCTCTCAGCTGTGGAAAATTCCCAGACCTATGGAAAACAGCCACCGTGACACCCGTCCAACATAAAAGGTGGGGACAAAGGACGATTCCACTCAAATTATCGCCCTATCTCCATACTGCCCCCACTCTCTAAGGCACTTGAGCGCATCGTGGCTGATCAACTTACCGACCACTTGGATAAATACAATATACCTTGTCCACAACAACACAGCTTCCGGAAAGGTCACAGCACCACCACAGCCCTTCTTGAGTTCACTGGAGCTTTGCACAAATCCATTGACAACGGCCTTCTCACAGGGGCCATTTTCGTCGACCTCTCCAAGGCCTTCGATACAGTACACCATGGACTACTAATATACCAACTACTGAATGCCGGGCTATCACATGACTCTTCTCTCTGGTTTAAAAGCTACTGAGAAAACCGGTCACAGAGAGTAAAAATTGCGGACGCTCTTTCTAACACCCTGCCTGTTCGCTCGGGTGTCCCACAGGGATCCATACTGGGACCCCTCCTTTTTAGCCTTTTCTTAAACTCCCTCCCTTACCACTGCTTTGAGCAGATCATACTATATGCCGATGATGCTGTTGTATTCTCCACTCACAAAGATCCTGCAACTCTTCAACACAACCTTCAACTTGGTTTCAGTTCTGTAGAGACATGGTTTCTTAATCATAAACTGGTCCTCAAGGACAAGAAAATACAGGTTACTCACCTGTAACAGGAGTTCTAGGAATGGTATATGTTGTTCATCCACACTCATTGGCAGTATCCTTGCCGCTTTAAATCTTGCCGGAAGGTCTTCAAGCTTGCTCCTCCCACCCACCCGGGTGGTATAACTCTCGGCTCCGCCCCATGGCCTTCAGATCTGGCCGCTGGAGAAGCTCAGGTTGTGCGTGAAGCCGGAGGTCGGTGGGTCATGTGGATGAACAACATATACCATTCCTAGAACTCCTGTTACAGGTGAGTAACCTGTATTTCTAGGGACATGGATATGTTGTTCATCCACACAATGGCAGACTCCTAGCAGTTCTCCGGGGAGGAGGCAAGACGCACACCCCATATACTTACTTGGGAAAGAGACTGGAGAACACGAGGCCCCAAAACCAGCATCCCGGCGTGACTCAAGGTCGATGTGGTAGTGGGTAATGAAGGTGTTTGCTGACTTCCAGGTAGCAGCCTGCAGATTTCCTGGATAGGGACGCCCCTGGAAGCAGCCACTGCAGCAGTATGGCGGTAGAATGAGCTCTTATCCTCTGGGAGGCTCCATGCCCGCAACTTATAGAGAGATCTATGCAGGAGGTTACCCACCTGCTTATCGTCCGCTTGGCTGCAGGTCTGCCAGATCGCGGCTTCAGCGTAGGTGACAAACAGCTGGCGAACCTCTCCCAATTTCAGCCGTGCGCTCCTTATAATAAGCGCCCTTCTAGGGTCAGAGTATGGAGCCTATATTCGGCCTCAGGTGTGATTGGGGTAGAACACAGGCAGAGTCAACACCTGGTTAAGGTGAAACTCCGACACCACCTTCGGAAGGAATTTCGGGTGGGGGCGCAGGACAACCTTGTCCCTGTGGAAGACCAGGTAAGGAGACTCGATGGAAGCGCCTGGAGCTCTCCCATCCTTCTGGCTGACGTGATAGCCACCAAGAAGGCGGTCTTCCACGACAGGTGAGAGAGAGCACACCTGTGCATAGGTTCGAATGGCTTGCCCATGAGCTTTGCCAGTACCAGCAGTAGATCCCACGGAGGTGGAGGTTCTCGCACCGGAGGGGAAATGTGATCAAGGCCTTTGAAAAAGCGCCAGACCACCTTCTCCTGCGCCAACGACTGCTTCCCGGCCCGCGCTCGTAGCTAGAGATGGCTGCTAGGTGCACCTTAGGGTCACGACCCAAGCCCTTGACTAGAAAGGGACCATAAATAGTCCAAGATGCTTGCCAAGGAACAGGAGGAAGGGTCAAGCCCTTGTCCTGACACCAAATGGAAAACCTTTTCCATTTGAAGGCATAACATTTTCTGGTCGACTCTTACGGGACGCCTCAACTACATTGAGGACCTCGTCGGAAAGACCCAAGGCCTGGAACTCTAGCGCTCCAGGAACCAGGCCGTCAGGTGCAGGGATTGAAGGTCCGGATGGAACACCTTCCCTGATTGACTGAGAGCAGGTCCGGGCGAACTGGAAGCTGCATGAGTCCTGGAGCTGAGACTGAGGAGATCTGGTACCAGAACTGGCGAGGCCAGTCTGGGGCTATCAGAATCACCTGCGCCTTGTCCTCCTCGCCTTGAGAAGCACCTTGTGGATCAAGGAAATGGGGGAAAGGCGTAAAGAGGCCCGGGTCCATTGCCTCGAGAAGGCATCCCCTGCAGCGAGCCCCTGCTGAGGGGGCGGGCATGGAACAGACTCAGCCGCTTCTCCATGGAGGCAAACAGGTCCACCTGAGGTGTGCCCAAAGGGAGAACAGATGCTGTACTACCTCCGCAGGAGAGACCACTCGTGGGATGCAGCCCCTATCCGGCTCAGGGCATCGGCCAGGGTGTTGGAGGCTCCTGCCACGTGAATGGCTAGGAGATCCGCCTCCAGGCTGCGCACGAGTGACCAAATGCGGAGAGCTTCCTTACATAGAAGCATGGAGCGCGTCCCGTCCTGGCGGTTCAGATAGTACATGGTCGTGGTATTGTCCGTCTGGACTCGGACCACTTGACCCCGGAGGAACGGAGCAAAGGCGGTGAGAGCTAGGCGGACCGCTCGGAGCTCCAGCAGGTTGATGTGGCATCGGGACTCCCGCGGGGACCAGAGGCCATGAGCCGGTGTTCCCCCAGATGGGCACCCCAACCCATCAGAGAGGCATCGGTCGAGAGAGACCACGCTCAGGCGGACGAACGGGATGCCCTCCTGCAAATGATCTGGAACGGTCCACCACTGGAGAGCGCCCACATCCCCTGTGTCACCGACAAGCTGGTCCAAGGGATGCGAGCGTTGTGACCACTGGCTGGCCAGTCCCCACTGAAGGACGATGTTCCAGCGGCCCAACGGACCACGCTGGTGCAGGCCGCCATGAGACCCAGGAGGCGAGGAAGTCCGGGCAGGCGCGGTGTCCCAACCAGAAATGATCGGGCAAGGAGGAAAGAACCTCGGCCCTGTCCGCGGAGCAGCGCTCTGGCCCGAAGAGAGTCGAGCTGCGCCCGATGAATAGAATCACCTGCTGACTCGAGTTCCGACTTGGCCTGCGTTGATAAGGAGGCCCAGTTGAGAGCAGACCTGGAGGGCCAGATCTCTGGACCACTCCGCCTCCTCCCTGGAGGGAGCTGCTATCAGCCAGTCGTCCAGGTAAGGGTACACCCGGACCCCTCGGCGCCGCAGGAATGCTGTCACCACTGCCATGCATTTGGTGAAGACCCTGGGAGCTGGAGACAAGCCGAAGGGCATGGCTTGGAACTCGAAGAGGGATCCCTCCGCTCGGAAGCGAAGGAATCTCTGGTGAGACGGACGGATAGGGACGTGAAAAAACGCGTCCTGCAAGTCCAGAGAGCAGAACCACACGCCGCGTTCCAAGGATGGTATTATCTGAGCCA
Organism: Neoceratodus forsteri; assembly: GCA_016271365.2. NCBI lineage: Eukaryota > Metazoa > Chordata > Ceratodontiformes > Ceratodontidae > Neoceratodus > Neoceratodus forsteri. The sequence goes on along the minus strand of CM057450.1, from coordinate 1,499,930,246 downwards.
GAGTGACCATCCTGAAGGTTCGAGACCTTAGGAACTTGTTTAGGTTGTGTAGGTCGAGAATGGGGCGCCAGCCCCCCGTCCGTTTCGGAACCAGGAAGTACCTGGACACAAACCCTGGGTCTGAAGGAGGGTCCACCACCTCTCTTACCACCTCCTTCTGGAGGAGGAGGCGATGTCGGCTCGCGAGCCGCCAGTGAGCTGGGGATCCCGAAGCCCGAGGGCGGCTCTGAAGGGTGGTGCCTGCTCGAATTCCAGAGGCAGGCCTCTTCCACCACCTCAAGACCCACCTGTCCGTGGTAACAGCGGACCAGGCGGAGCAGGAAGTGCGGAGCCGTCCCCCCGCAGGGACCCAGGGGAAGGGTGGCGGGGATGGGGCGACCCTCAGCCCGTCACTGGGCAGGCTTGGAGGAGGGACCGGCCGAGGGACCTCCTGGGCCCTTTCCTCCCTGCCTCCTGTTAGAGGAAGCCGGCGGCTTGGGTTTGGGATGCCAAGGCCGAGCCTGCTGGCCCTGACGTTGCTGGGCAGAGCGCCGGGGCACAGAGGCGAAAGGGCTTAGGCTGTGGTTTGCGGCCTTTGTCCTTCTGGCGGAAGAGACCGAGTCCAAGGTGGCATTGGACTTCTCGATCCTCTGCAGGTGACCTTCCACCCCAGGGTCAAGAGGTCAGTCCCCAAAAGGAACATCCGCCAACTTGTGCTGGGTATCCGAGTAAAGTGGATATCCTCAGCCAAGCCTCCCGACGATAGCCACTGCGGCCGCCACCGATCTGGCACATGAGTCCCCTATATCCAAAGCAGTCTGGAGCTGCTGTTTGGCCACTGCCTGCCCTGGTCCCGCACCTGCTTAACCGTAGTCTGCAGATCGGCGGGAAGATGAGGATGACCTCATCCAGGGAGCCCAACAGGCATGAGAAAATGTGCCATGAGGACGGCCGAACTGGCCTGGCGAAGGCCGAGAGAGGACTAGCGTAGACTTTTAGCCCGACATAGTCCAATTTCTTGGACTCCTTGTCAGGAGGTTTGTCCACATCCCTGGCGTTGCGTGCGCACCGAACTGTCATAACCAACCCTCAGCAGAGGGTGTTCCAACCGGACAAGGAACCGGTAGGGACCGCGATACTTCCTGGCCATCCTGGCCAGGCGCAGGGCAGGAAGCAGGCGCTGCCAAAGTTCCAGTGCGGACCCACTATGGCCTCGGCCACGGAAAGGCCTCCGTCGGAGAATCCCTCGGTCCAGAATCTCCGTGAGGGGATACCTGGCCCGTTGGAAAGCGGGTTCGAGCTCCATCCCGTAGACTCCGAGATGAGCGAAGCAGTCCTAGGAAGGACGACGGCTATCGTCCCATTGACTGACCTCCTGAAGACTCCAAGTCCAGTCGCTGGAGAAGAAGGAGGAATCATCTTCGGACTCGGAAGAGTCCTCAAGAGCTGCCTCTGGCCTGAGCCACCCTTCACCTGCCGAGGTCGGTCGGGAGTGAGGGTAACTGACAGCCGATGGGGTAAACCCTTAGCCGACCGAGAATCCTTGGTCGGAGCCCCAGTGGTGGCTGTGGAGGCGGAGGTTCCACGGAATCGGTGGAGCAGCTGGTTTTGGCCGAACATACCGCCTGGGTATGGCTCCTCGGACAAGTCGAGGGTTGTGTCAGCCGTTCGGTGACAGCTCACTTAATGGCCGGGAAGGCGCGGAGTCGGCTTATTCGCCAGGAGGCTGTTGCAACATAAGGTCCTCGTACCGATCGGCGTAATTTCGCGAAGCCTCCCTCATCCGAGGAGGAGGGGCCAGCGACGCCCGCTTACAGCGGTGCCGAGACCGAGACCGCCTGAGCGGTGGAGACGGCTGGACCGCGAAGAGGTCCGAGACCGAGACCGAGAGTCCCGGAATTTCCGGGGTCGGTGCGGGGAGGTGTCGGCCGGAACCGGCACTCCCTTCGGCTCGGAAGGTCCATCCGAGGGCTCCGGAACCGGAGGCACAGGCGAGCCCACGGGATCCTCAACTCCTCCCGGGGGAACCGGGGAGAGGGGAATCTCGGCTGCTAAAGGCGACAGCCCGTCCAATGGGTCGAGAAAAATCTCGACTTCATCGGTGGGAGTCTCGGTCAACTGACCTGACGGGGACACCGTGAGGCCAGTGGCCGAGGCCGGCGGTGGGCGAAGCGCCGGCAGGTCGACGGCCCAGGGAGAGGGACCTTTCCCGCTCCCAAGAACGTCGACGGAGGGACTTACCCCTGTCCCTCTTTTTGGACCGAGAATAAGGTCCTGCAGACGCAGGCCCTTCTCCTTTAGTGGAGAGGGACAGACAAAGCTCCTTAAAAGAAGCCGTGTAGGAAGAACCCAGAGAGAGCGGGATAAATGCCGCGGCCGAGGAAGATACGGCCCGCGCCGGCTCCTCTTCGAGGGCGACCATCCGCTCGAGCTGATCCGCCCGAGCCCGCCGCATGACACCGCCAACCGGGCCTCCTTGACTTCACACCGAGGGAACGCTTCGGACGCGCCAGTTGCAATCGGGCAGCACGCGGTCTTCGAGGGCGTGGGCGAGAAAGATGAGCACAGGTCGCAAGCCTGGGGTGGACGTGCTCAAGGCCTAAACAGTATACACCGCGTGAGTGAGGATCCGTCCGAGACATCTTCTGCCCGCATGGGCATCTCCGAAATCCGAGTCGATTTGTCCATCGCCGTCGCGAGGGATAGAAGACTGAAGTCTTTTGCAAAATTTTATTTTAAATCCATAAACGGAGAAATAGGAACCAGTCGCTAACGCAGAGCGTTAAGGAGGAACCTGAGCTTCAAGCGGTAAGGAAGATCTGGCGTCATGGGGCAGAGCCGAGAGTTATACCACCCGGGTGGGTGGGAGGAGCAAGCTTGAAGACCTTCCGGCAAGATTTAAAGCGGCAAGGATACTGCCAATGAGTGTGGATGAACAACATATCCATGTCCCTAGAAACCAAATCTATGCTCTTCTGCAGCTCTCATAACCCACACAAGCTACACCACTTGGCTATCTCCACCAACCATGGGGAACACTCTAGATCAGGTGGTGTCCTTCAAATACTTAGGGATACAGCTTGACCCTAATCTCTCCTATGGACTTCATGTAGATAATGTAGCTAGAGCTGTTAATACGGCTTGGTCTCCTCTACAAACACAGACCACCTCACATGAAGCTTTGAAGGTTGCAGTCCTGAGCTCTGTGATCTCTGTAATAGACTATGGTCTCATCATTTATGGCTCGGCCACAACCACAACCCTTAGATGCCTCTCAACTGCCTTAAATAAAGCATGTCGGCTCATCACTGGTGCTCACTGTCTCACCCACACATGTGACCTGTACACTCAGACCGGCTGGCTCCAACTATCAAACCACATAAAGTTTCTCATATGCTCCATGGTCAAAAAAATCTACCTTCGCCTTGCACCTTCTTGGGTCTCAATTCTGTTACAACACCGAATTAACAAATGGTGTCTTAGGAGATCCACGCTACAGCTACTGAAAGTCCCCCACTGTCACACTTCACAGGGACAACGCTCTTTTGCTTATCGAGCACCACTCTGGTTCAATGGCCTCAGCCCAACCATCTCCTCTGCCCCAACTATTGGTATGTTTAAAACTAGGCTCTGGGACTATCTCACTACCAACAGCTCCTGTGACTGCCCAACTTAACCTTGTTTCTCCACTTCCCTTTCTGCTCTAGTTGTCCCCCCTCCTCACTGGATTCTACCCTCACATCTTGGTATACCCAATGCTGCACTTTTCACCCTCTCGCCACCCTTCCTACATTCCTTCTCCCCCCTACCCTCTTCCCTCTCCCTATGACTCTGGTACTTCTTATCTGTTGTCTATTTTCTCTGACAAATGCCGCTGGCTGCCTTGTTACAATGCTACCCTTGAACCGTATTAATCTGTACTCTGTTTGCAATGTCCACATTGTTGTAATGCCTGTCTTGATGTTCCCCATAATTTGTATTTCTCTGACGTGGAACCTTTGTAAAAGAGCCATGGCTCAAATGTATTTGTAATCCTAGACTTGATAAAAAAATAAATAAATAAATAAATAAATAAAAACAATAAAGCCCAAACACTAGTGCAAATTGACCAGGGCTAGTGCAGATAACTCTACTAGTCAGTCTTGACTAGTACAGATTTTCATGGCTGTTAGTGAAGTTAAAAATGTCTCTACTTTAGCATTCTCTAGTCTTCATGCTAATCTCTCTCAATGTTCCAGATGGCAAGGTGTGATTAACAGCTCATTAAGAGCTGCAATTATCTGGCAGTTCAAGAGAGGGATCCCACAAAAGACTCAATGTGAGTCATTATCACTCCACTGTTAAGACTTTCAGCTAGTGTTCAGGGTGTGATCAAGGGTAGAGTGCTGTTAAGTCACTAGGTTCCAGTTTTCTGAATGTGTCTATGTCTAACAATGTGTCCAATATTATTAAAACAGTGTCCCTCTTTTCACTAAATTTTGAGTGTTTGTATCCAACATTTCAGTGACAAAATGCAAAGAGGTATACAGGATCGGCCCCGAAGGTGGTGGGTTTTATCCCACCTCACCATAACTTCCCACTTCCCTCCAAATCTCAACTCTGTTCTTTCCCTGGACACCACTGCACACCAGACTCTGAAGTGACCATCCATAGATCCATAGCTGCCATTACTGGCAAGTGTAGGAGGTCCACAGCTCTTCTAAATGGACCATGCCAGCCATCACCATCCATACAGTTCCACCCTTATCCCATTCAGCATGTCCTTTCAGCCTAAAAACAAAGCTTTGGATCACATATGGTACAAAAATAAACCTTGATAAAATACATAATTTGAAATCTTGAAATAGGCATTCCCGGGGTGCACAGATCATACTATACAGAAACAGAAATAGTATAGTATTATGCCTGTGTACTGTTTCCCATGGGCTGATGAAAGGACAATGTTAAAGAAAATGTGTTATTGTTGGGGTAGAGCATATTAAAATTAATGCTTTTACAAATAAAAATGTCAGTTTTCTATTTCCCAAGCCCCTTAGGTTTGCCTAGTCCCCACCCCAAAGAAATCTTAGATGTGCTCCTGGCTCACTTGAGACTGTACAAAAACTTTCAAAAGCGCAGGTCTTCAGTTGACTATAGGGTGGGGTCTGAGAGTGTCTTTCTCTGCCTGACTCTGTTCACTGCCCTGTGGGTGGAGGTGACAGTGTGGTGAGGTGCATGATGATGTCAGCTAGTGTGTGCGCAGAGCTAGGACTACTTGATTGAACATTTGCTGTATCCTCTCTCTGTTTGGTGTGTGGGGGGGGCAGAAAGAGGAAGAGAGGAGGCTATAGTACAAAACAATGAGGGGGCTCACTGTAATGGCATTGCAGTCTTTTTTCTGCTGGGGAACTGGAAGCAATGTGGGAGCAGGATAAATGTGCAATAATCAGAGTATTTCTTGGCTTTGCTTGCATTGTTTCCTGTATAAGTTATCAAAATTTACCATTATAATTAAGGGCTAGTGCAACCATCTGCGGGCTAGTGCAATTTTTAATCAACTTGCCCTGCTGGCTAGTGCAAAAAAAGGTTAAGGTTGACCCCTGACTAAAACTGAGAAGAACTCAATGCTGCTGTTGTATAGACATGAAGTTGTGACTCCTGGCAGGCAAGTGACATCGTTACTGATGCACACTCAATGGCAAGAAAAAAGGAACTCAAGCGGTTGAGATCTGTTGATGAGGTAAGTCTGTACACACAAGTTTAGTCTCACAGAGTCTCAAATGTGCGCAATTTAGCTCGGCACCAGCCCTCTGAAAATGTCTGGCTCCCATGGGGTCCTAGCACCTCTGGCTTGGACCCACTATTGGGAATCAAAGTGAAGACTGATTCCTGGAAGATCAGCAATGCCAATGGTAGACTTGGGCCCTTACAACTATGGAAGAGCTCTTCACAGAAAACACATTACTATGACTAATGTTGGAAGATCTCAACAATACAGTGAGGGCATACAATTTGTGAACTGTGGGGCTCCCCTGAGGTGTGGAACCATCTGAAGATCTTCCTACTTTTGGTCCACGCCTTCGTCACCACTCGTCCTGATTACTGCAATGCCCTCTACCTAGGGCTGCCAGGGGTGGAGATCCGCCGACTGCAACTGGTGAAGCACGCGATGGCCAAGTTCTTAACTGGAACCCCTAGATCCAATCACATAACACCTGTGCTGCGCGAACTGCATTGGCTGCCAGTACAGTGGCAGATAACCTTCAAGGTCGCATTGCTGACCTATAAAGCACTACACGACCAGGGATCCCAGTACCTGCAAGACCTTCTGTGTCCCTACTGTCCCTCCCAACCACTCCGATCCTCCGACGAGAGATTGCTAGAGATTTCACGGTATGCTTGAAAACATCTGGAGGAAGATCTTTTGCCTTAATGGCCCCTACCCTGTGGAATTCTCTACCTCGTCGGATACGAGATAGCCTGATCGTCGAGGGTTTTGAAACTGCCCTCAAAATTTATCTTTTCCTTCAGGCCTTTGAAGGGGCCTGAAGAGGGACATAAAGAGACCTTTGAGATGAAATGATTGTTGTTATTCTGTATTTTAATTGTATTTATACCATTTTATGATGGTGATTATGTTTTTATCCTGCTTTTGTTTTTATTTTGTATCGATTGTTAAGGTGCCCTGAGCTATGGAAGGGCGACTCCTACAAATAAATAAATGATGATGATGATGGAGTCCTAAGACTTCTAAGCAACAATGGCTAGTTGAGATGCTGGAATTGGAAGGGAGCCTTCACATAATCAAAGCCTGCTAGGTAACATCTAGGAAGGCCCAGGATCTAGTACAACAAACCCAGACAATGCTGGTGGTCCTGAGCAGTGTAGTGGAAGGCGATGAGCTTTGCAGGCAGCAGTAAGGTATGGCACACAGAAATGACAGGAAGCACTTGGTATGATTAAACCCAGATCTGAGCTATGGCACTCAGAAACACAGCAAAAGTTTTGACAGTGTCGGGGGTTGGGAAGATCCAGTGGTTGGGGATTCACCATGTCTTCATGATGTGGGTGCACCTTAAAATAGCATACAGAGGGTAAGAACTTGCATTTTAGTGACCCGACTGATGCTGTAAAACTGGTAACTAAGATCAGAGCAGAGTTCAATGACAAAAGAAAGCCTTCAGGATTGGAGGAAGAACTGGGGGAAGATTAACTGTTAGGTTTGGATCTCAGGTGTGAGAAAATGGGAAGGGGCTTGGTGCTTCCAGTAAATGTACTTTATATCATATAAAACTTGTATCAAATAAGATAAAAAAAATGGCACTATCTGAGACTAACTCTTAAAAAATCTTGTGTATAAACATGAGAGTTTCCCATGTTTAGAACTACACCAAGCCTTATCCTCCCACGAATGCACTGCAACACTGGCGCCATGCTCTGCCGGAGCTTTACTATGGACTACTGTATGTTGCAGATGAACATTACTTACATGGCACACTTGTGCTGGCTGTGACATGTTACCACAGTGCCTGAACTCACACATATTATCTGTGACTTTTCCTTCCTATGCTGACATCAATGTTCTTGTTCCTCTTTGTATTACCTTCTGTGTAGTTTGTGCTTGTATCAATTAAAAAAGCAGTCATTAAAGGTTGAAGGAAGTTTAACTTAGTGAGGAAACTGTTTAAGGTTCTTCATGCTTGGTAAAGGATTTAAAACTTCATAAACAATGATTTATCAGTACATGTTGTATAGAGCTCTGCTTTTTGTCACCTCCTTCATATACGTCGGGCTCAACTTTTCTGGACATGTGGATGCCATCCACAAAAAACTGCATACCAAACTCAGTGCTCTGTACAGACACCGTGGCTGCATCCCCCTACCTGCACATCACAAAACTGTCTAGAAAATGATCCTCCCAATTGCTGACTATAGTGACACAGTCTACAATGCAGCGCCTAAGCCCACCCTAACCAGACTACACACATTTTGTAACTCTTTTTGTTGGTTTGTCCTTGACTGTCCTCCCTGTACACATCGCTGTGACCTTTATCCTCTTGGGGCCAAATGCCTCGTCCACTTCTCCTCTGCTCCCTCCCTCTCTACCTCACTGCCCTCCTCTCCACCCTGCCTCCCACCACCTACTCTCTCCGTAACTCTAGCTACCAGACCCTTGCCCTCCCTGCCCAATCTTCCAATTCTGGCTAGGCTGCCTTTTCCTACCATTTCCCTAAAATCTGGAACTCCCTTCCCTTAGCTATTCACTCTGCCTCGTCCACTCGTTCTTTATACTCTCTTCTTCGCAACTACCACCTGGGAACAAAAACCCAGGGGAAGAGTACACAACGGGGGGTGAGATACTGACAATAACAAAAATGGAAAGGGACCTGGGGGTAGTCATATCAGATGACCTAAAGGTGGGCAAGCAATGTGAGAGGGCAGTAAGGAGGGCTGGGGGATACTGGGATGCACAGGGAGAGGCATCAGCAGTAGAAAACAGGAAGTTGTTATCCCTCTGTGTGCAGTTCTGGAGACCAAATCTCTGCAAAGACAAACAGGATGGAGGCAGTCCAGAGGAGGCAACTAAAATTGTGCAGGGCTGCACCGGAAGACACATGAAGAGATACTTAAGGAGATTAATATGTATAGCCTCGAGGAAAGGAGGGAGAAGGGGGACATGATAGAAATGTTCAAGTACCTCAAGGGAATCAACAAAGTCCAAGATGGTAGCATCTTTCAGAAAAAGAGGTGCAAGAACAAGGGGCACAACTGAAGATGGGAGGGGTGGCTCCAGGGTAATGTAAGGAAGTATTTTTTCACAGAGAGGGTATTGGTTACATGGAACGGCCTTCTGGAGGAGGTTGTGGAGTCAAAACAGTGGTGGAATTCAAGAATGCATGGGACAGTCATAAGGCAATTCTAGGGGGTTGGGGTGGGAGTAGGAAGAAGTAGGCTGTTGGTTAACTAGGATCTGCAGCTTATCCATTAGGTAGGGAAATGGGCAGACTGGGTGGGCCAAGCGGTCCTTATCTGCCGTCAAATTCTATGTTTCTATGAACATTTCTCCATTCTGCAATGGCACCTGATACACTTACCAACTGCCCACACCCTCCCCATTTTTTTCTCTCAAAACTGCTCTAGCTTCCTCTTTCTCTTTCCACATGAAAGAAAAAACTAGGCACGTAAATTGCCGAATATGCACCAGTGCAAAATTTATTTTCAGCAAATGTCTGTACAGACCTAGCCCTGTGCTTCAACCCTGAAGTGGGTCTTCCTTAGGGGCGGATCTGAAGCAACCACAAACGTGAACTTATTTATACAAACTAAACCCTAATTGATTAAATGAACAACAAAACTTAAAGAAATACACACAAATATACATCTAAAATAAAGAAGAGAGAATAGCATAAAAACGTTTGGCATAAAGGAGTTTTAAATACCTGCCACTTATATACTTTGTTATATTACAAACAATCTATATTATTATACAGGATATATTACCAGTTTAATTTAATTTTGTGTTTACAGTACCAGCTAACTTCCAACAGGAAAACAGTTTCTATGCAAGTTTCAAACTTTTTATTACAATAAAGAAATCACTTTAGAAAGCAAAAACAATAAAAAACATTTATACTACTTAAATTTATAGACATTGAAGGTCAACCCCAATTGTGAAAGGTCAAGTCTCAGGAAAATGGCAATTCCTTATTCCAAAACGCGGCCATGAACGAAGACAATAATAAACATTTATAATGCTTAAATTTAAATATATACATAGGAGGTCACACCCAACTGCAAAAGGTCAAATCTATGAACATTGGTTTATATAACAATTCCTTTCAAATACATCAAAACCTCAAAAAATGAGCAATAAACAGTGAGAAAACAACAAAAGAAAGGGAAAACATTTTTTCTGATTTTCTGCATAAGAAGGTCAACCCTGTCTGCAAAAGGTCAGGTACCTAAACGATTTTAAATTAAGTTATTATTAAACTCCCTAACATTAACTCCAAACAAATGTAAATAAGGGAGTTTGAATTTTTTTAACTACTATGTTAACCTTAATCACAGATTTCCACATGCCTTCCTATTCCCCAAATGACACTGCTGACTGTTTTGAGCAGTACTGGTCCCTTGTTAGTCTCCACTTGAGGCGGTTCTAAGGGTTTATCTCCCTCCCTTCTATCCTAGTCTCTCTTCTTGCTGGCCTACACAACCACTACTCTCATCTCAGGGAAACCCCCTGCTGAGTCAGGCCCTTGTGAGGCGTGCACCCCAGATGGTCGAAGTCATGCCCCTCATACCCCTATTCCATTTCTCCCTTTGTTTTTCCTACAGAGAGCCTAGCTATATTCTCGCTCTTCCCATAACCCCCGTTTCTATTAGACACAGCCTTCATTAGTTCTGTATGCATATTACCGTTTTTCAAATACTAATGCCCCTTCTTATTTTAATACTGGATATAGCTGTAATTGTGTATTTTTTGTTTTTCTATTGAATCAACTGCATGATTGCTATTCATTTTGTATATTGTTTTTGTCTAAATTCAATTGTAATTCCCCATATCCCCTTCCCCAGGATGCATCTGGAAATGAGCTTCTTGTAGCTCAGTATGCCTTTCCTGGTGAAACTTTTTCAAATAAATAAATAAAACATTTTTTTGCTATAATATGAGGTTATGCTTCACTTTGGGCTTAGATTATCTGCTGCTCATCTCTTTAACTTGTGTTACTGGTGCAGAACGTTCAATCCGGTAAATAATGGATGTGTTTTAAATTGTTACATACTTAAAGAACTCTGTTCTGGTTCACGGCAGCAGTAGAATCACGGATTACGTTCTTTTACAGCTATCAAATGTACCCCTATATGTCTGTAACAAAAACAGTGAGCTATACTCAAGCCTACCATCATATGAAGTAATCGGAATGCATTTGATTGTATTACTGTGTGATAAGCTTGTATTGACTGATACGAATTCAATAAAATATAGGCCTTAAAAAACAGAAATTTGTAGCCATGATAGTCTGCATTCTAAAACTGGTTAAAAGAAATAATTTGTGATGGGAACCTATACTTCTGTGAACCTTCATATAGTTCAGAAAAACAGCGGTGCTACATAAGAGGGAGTATTGCTGTTGATCTTAAAGAGCTCCTGACACTATTGGGGCAACCCTGAAAAATGTCAGATTTAGACACAACTCAGGTTATAGTTCATGTATTTTATCTACTTCTTCCCCCTTCCCTTTCTGTTTATTTTAGAGTACAGTTGTATGAAAACAGAAACGCTGTATCCAAGACTTCATCTGCACTGGCTACTTATCTAAACCTAACATAATAATCCCATGTTTATGACATCATAATTATCTCCACAGCAACAGGCTATGTTGTCCTAAACAGAACTATGTTGTCGGGTGTACATAAGAGCCAGAACAGACAGGACAAAGATCCTGTTTTCATGCAAATGTCCTTATTAAAAAAGGTTGTGGGTTCTACATAGAAACATAGACTCTGACGGCAGATAAGGACCGCTTGGCCCACCTAGTCTGCCCATTTCCCTACCTACAGGATAAGTTGCAGATCCTAGTTAACCAACAGCCTGTTTCTTCCTACCCCCCCCACAAAAATTGCCTTATGTCTGTCCCATGCATTCTTGAATTCTCCCAGTTTTAGACCCCACAACCTCCTCAGGAAGGCTGTTCCATGCGTTCATCACCCTCTCTGTGAAAAAATACTTCCTCACATTGCCCCTGAATTGCCCCCACTCTATCTTCAAATTATGTCCCCTTGTTCTTGCACATCTCTTTTTCTGAAAGATGCTACCCTTTTGGACTTTGTTTATTCCACTGAGGTACTTAAAAGTTTCTATCATGTCCCCCCTTTCCTCAAGGGTATACATATTAAGCTCCTTTAGTCTCTCCTCCTATGGCTTCTCTTGCAGACCCCACCATTTTAGTTGCCCTCCTCTGTACTGCCTCTATCCTGTCTATCTCCTTGCGGAGATGGGATCTCAGAACTGGACGAAGTACTCCAGATGGGATATCACCAACTGTTGGTACAGAATGATAACTTCCTGTTTTCTGCTGGTGATGTCTCTCCCTATACATCCAATATCCCCCAGCCCTCCCTACTGCCGTCTCATATTGCTTGCTAACCTTACGGTCATCTGATACGATTACCCCAGGTCCCTTTCCATTTCTATTGTTACTACCTCCCCTCCCATTGTGTAATCTTCCCCTGGGTTTTTGTTTCCCAGGTGCATTATTTTGCACTTCTTTGCACTGAATCCAAGCTGCCATACTTCTGACCATTCCTCCAACCTTGCCAAGTCCCTTCTCATCCTTTCCACACCTCCTTGTGTATCAACCCTGTTGTAGATCTTTGTGTCATCTGCAAAGAGGCATACTGACCTGCATCTAGACCTGCATAGGATTGGGCTCCTGCATACCATAAACACTGGCACCAGAGTGCAGTACTAAAGGGATGCTGCACGGTCAGGGTGCGCTGCCCTTCGGATGAGACATTAAACACATTAAACCAACGTCCTGTCTGCCTGCTCTAGTGGTTGTTCAGGTGGATGTTAAAGATCCCATGGCACTTCTTGAAAAGAGCATTTTCAGTCAGTTTGCTTTTGTATCTCATTCCCCCCCCCCCCCCCCCAACACACACACACACACACACACACACACAGGATGTGTCTATGAATAGGTATTATTTTCTAACCCTGCTTTCCTGGTCTACAAAAACGTACTTACATTTATTAATTACAAATTACAGTATAAATTTGAAATAAAACCTGAATTATATCTAAATATTACACATTCTTCCAAAGTTATCCTAAAGGCGTCAAGGCCTCTTTAAGTCCCCCAACCTTAGCACTGGTTAAACATCAGTTGAGTGTTGTTTTTGATTTCTTATATATTTTGGCACATAGAGAAAATGATGGTCCCACCCCGTTAACCTCCCTCATCCCAACAGTTCTGCCTATGTTATGTTACAACACCAGTCCTTGAGGCACAGATGGCGGCCTCATCTGAGAGCTTACTAAGCTCTGTTCATCACTTGTCTACAGATGGTGCTGGACAGCAGTTCACCTTAACACTTTCTCCTGAGGAGGGGGAAGGTTAGTGCATCCCCTCTGCAATGTTACCATCTATGACTGGCCCAGTAAGTAAGAGACCCCCGTTCCCAGGTCACTCCAGGCACTCAGGCATGGATATGTGTACATGCCACGCAGCGGGGTGCCGCGAATTCCAGGTGGCATTCCCGAACAGTGCGTATGTCATTTATGCACCCGATCCCCCGGTCAAGTAGACAGCAATGTGCCGGGGGTGGATGGGTGGGGGTGCCAGTACTACACAGCATGCACTAAGGCATGCAGTGCTATGCACCAGGAGGCATAGAAGGGCACTGGTTATGCCAGGGAGGACCCTGCCATAACTGATATATGCACCCTGCCCCTGCGCACATACACAGGACACCTGCATGGCCCCTGCGGCAGAATGGCAACCACCCCACACACAGCACAGGACTGCTCCGACCCCGTACCCTGCAGCAGACACCCCCATAACACCCACAGGTGTACCACCACCGTGAAAGCAGAATTCATGCCCCCCCAACACACACCAATGCCCACACCCCAGGAATGTATGTGGCATCCCCCCACTACACACCAATGCCCCGTCTCGGTGCTGGTAGTGTAATCCCCAACACACAGGTCACCCTGCCCCTGCATGTTTGTCAGTGCCACCCGACCCGACACCTGATCATATAACCCCCAACACGTGTGTCACCCATCCATCATGTGCAAGCCATCAACCCAACATGTGGCCCCTCCTATATACAGTGCCCCAACACATGCCAGCCCGGTCCCAGTGTCAGTAAGCAGCCCCGCCCAGACACATGCCATTCTGGTCCCCGTGTACACCACCAATATCTCCCCCGCACACACACACACACACACACACACACACACACACACACGCACACACATGCACATGCACACACTGCTGTGCCCCGGACAAACCACAAAATAGGTGAGTGCACTCCACAGTGCGATCAGATAGAGCACAAATGTGCTATTGTTTGAGTATAATAGAGGACAGTGGATGGGAAACACACAATAACCACGTTGTAATCGCATCGCGCAGTTTCTATGACAACTTGGTAAACCTCGAGAACGCAGCTTGAGAGGTTTACTGTTGTCATGGAAACAGTGAGATGCGATTTCAACATGGTTATTGTCTGTTTCCTATCCATTAGCTTTTATAGTGTATGGGGCTAAATACACTAAAAACATTAATAGACGAACCACCACTGGTCAGAAGCCCCATGATAGGGGCTAAACCAATCGTACGTCTTGTTTCCGTTCCTCCAGGCTCACTCTATAGTAGTGCTCACTGCCATGGCCCGCTTATCTGAGCATGCGCACAAAGGATCGCATTGTTATGGTATCGATGTGACGTAGTCAAGAGGGGTTAACAACCTCTTGATGTCACATTGATACCATAACAAAGTGGTAAACTGTCTGAATTCAGACAGTAATAAGGGCTCTCCATACATTATATTCAAAGTATATAGCAGTGACTTAGTTACCAAATGAAGTGTCCCAATGTTCCAAGTGAAGACAAGTCACTGCAGTTTCAAAATTCAAGTGTAGTAGTTTATTCCAAACATAGATCATAAAACAGCAAAGCAGGAACAGTGAGTGTGGAGCCAACCTCTGCCCCAGCGCTTTGGGTACTATTACCCTTTCTCAAGCCTCACTGTTTCTGCTTTGCTGTTTTATGATCTATGTTTGGAATAAATTACTGCATTTGAATTTTCAAACTGCAGTGACTCGTCTTCACTTGGAACACTGGGACACTCATTTGGTAACTAAGTCACTGCTATATACTTTGAATATTATACTCACACAGTAGCAAATTTTTGCTCTATCTGGTAGCACTGTGGTATGCACTGACCTGTTTGGTGTGTCGTCTGAGGTCGGGATAGCTTCCCTTTGTGAGAGCACCCTCCTTGTACTGTGAGCTTACAAACTACCAGACTGCTCCGAACAAAGCGTCTTGAACCCTGATCTCGGTGCCATTGCTGAATCATTGGTGGACAGTGTCCCCCCCCCCGGCAAACCCCATACCTGTTCATCAGTGCTGCAGTTCCAGATGGCCAGCAGCACAGCCCTCCTTACACCTCCTGGCCACTGACCGTCCAACAGATGCTGGGATCGCACCGCAATATATAGACAGCACACTCCCAGCATCAGTCAGACAGCCTGTGGCTGAGGAGGTGTGTGGAGTGCTGTGTTGCTGGCCATCTGGGGCCGTGGCACCAACTAACAGGTATGGGATTGGGGGGGTTGTCAGTGCCCTAGGTGGGTGAGGGGTTCCACTGTCCACCAATGGTACTGCAGGGGCATGGGGATCAGGGTTGGTGGCCTGGGGCATGGGTGTGTGTGCGGACAAGGGGGCCCGTCCTGCAGTACATTGGTGTTGGGGCTGTCTTGTGTTGGGATGGGGGGGTTTGCATTGCAGAACCAGAGCAAGACGGGCATGCGTTGGGGCAGGCGGAGTGAGTTACAGGTTCAGGGATGGGGCTGCAATAAGTTGGGGCAAGGGGGTGCTTATGGACATTCGGGGATGTGCAGGCGTGAGTTGGGAGGTTATATGGTGTGGGCAGTGGTGCCCATGGGGCCTGAGCAGGGGGATTGAGGCAATTGTGGCCACATGGGTTCGGGTGCCTATGGTAGCTATTCACGCACCCAGATCCGCGCCATACAGCGCAAGTGATCTACTCTTGGACCCAGGATGGGCATCGGGGTCTGCAACACCACCCCCGGCTGCCCTGCGCAGTCCTGCACACCAGGGCCACAGACAGGTGGCACCCATTAGTGAATACTGGCCTGTGCGCACCTGTCTGCGGGTGCAGAGCTACGCGAGTCGGGTACGTGCCTCTGGCGCATACTATCTGCCCGCTCATGCATAACCCCCATAGATCTCTTTCGTAGCAGCAAAACACAAACTGTCACCATGGCATGGAGCTGGCTTGGCACAATGTGTTTTATGTGGTCTGATGATCTATTATCAAACAGGAAGGATGGATTCACAGCAGACACTCCTTGGCAGGGACTCTGTATAAGCAGCTATCACTGGAGCAGCTTACCTTATGAAAGTTGCCAGACAAGAACATCAGTTACAGAACACTAATCAGCCAGCAGGGGATGCCAGAATGTGAGGCTGCCAACACCCCATCTCCATGGAGATAAATGACACTGCATCTGCAACACACCTAGTTTTTAACCTGCGAAGCCCAGGCTTGGTCAGAGGAGCCAGGCAGATGACAGGGAATCAACAGTCCCCTCACCTGTGTAGCTGGGGGAGTAAATGCACTTCTGACCACCCCATTGTAATCAGTGCAGCAGCATTAATGTGAAAGAAATTAGGGTGGTGGAAATTACCTATGGATAACAGGCAGGATGCTGTTAAACTTTTTTTGCTCAATATACACAAGACAATCCAGACAACAAAAATTATAGTTTTGAAAAAAACAACATTATATTGATTTTTTTTATTGAATGGGTTGTCCTGTATAATTCCTTCTTCTTCACACAAAACTCATTACTAGCTGCACATCATGACCCAGTTCTACTTTAATCATCATGAATGAATAATATACATGGTATATTACATAAGGCAAAGTATGCAGTTCTGTGAACAAACAATTGATTATTAATGCAATTGTGTGGATTATTCAGGATTATAAAAAGCCAGGTAGGTTGACTGAAGTATATACAAGAACACAATAGGTTTCCTGATGTCCTGGGCTGAGATGCTGCATCATTCTGTCTCCTGGCTAAAGAAAATTCGTCCACCTCCTCTGACGTACACTGTTTTTCATTGGTCACTGGTCCGAGGTAACGTCCAGCTTTAGCGGTGCATCAAATTGCCACCATAGCACTCTGCTGACTCATCTCTTATCAAATGTAAGAAAACAGTCATTTAACTCTTACATTTGCTTCAAAGGATATCAGTGAGAATGGATTTAGCAGAGTGGTCAAGTACTGTAATTTTGCTAAGTAAAGACGAATATACCCTCGTTAAACAGGAGCTGTTTACACAGAAACATAGAATTTTATGTCATATAAGGACTGCTTGGCCCATCCAGTCTACCCATTTTTCACTACCTAGACTATTACCGCAGACCATGCCCAATCTACAGCTTTCTCCCTCCCCCCTTTCCTTTCCACTATGAATCCCTTATGCTTATCCCATGCATTTTTTGCCCAGTCAGCCCTCGTTCAGGAGGGTGCCCCAGTCTTGTCCCCTGACGTCCACAGGGACTTGCCAGCCTTCTTCCCCCAAGGCTTGACCCCCCTGGTGGGGTTGGGGAAGTGGGGGAACCAGCCCCGTCGAGGCATGGATCCAGTTTGGGTTGACAGCCCAGGTGGTCGGGAGCGGGACCTGCAAGCGCCCACCATCATCCAGCTATCGGCACTTTATTACCCCTCCGTTTTCTCCCCAGCAAAGGAAGGGCGTGCAATGATGCCAGTGGTGATGCTGCACACGCTCCTGTGTACCGGAAGCCAAGCATCTGTTCCCCCTCTGTCCTCGTTTGGCAGCATCAGTGTGCCAACCCCTAGCCTCCACTAGGGGCCAGGCTAGCACCAGTCACTGAGACCCTTCCCTCCCAGAAGAGAAGAGCGGTCTTGGGATGCACAGTTCTTCTCTCCCAGGCCAACCCCGGTGGCCCAAGGTCACTCCCGACCCACAGGTTGCCGGCGTGGCGGCAGGTGAGGCTGGTGCCTCAGCCCTCTGAATCAAGAGACAGCCTTATCCCATGCATTCTTGAACCCCACCACTGTCTTTGACCCTACCACCTCTGCTGGAACACTGTTCCAGGAATCCACCACTCTTTTTGTGATGAAGTAGTTCCTCACATCTGTTCTGAATGTACCCCCTTCCAGCTTCATAGCATGTCCCCTTGTTCTTGAGCACTTTTCCTCTGAAAAATTCTTCCCTCCTGTATCTTATTTACCCCGTGAGGTATTCAAAGTTCTCTATCATATCCCCCATCTCCCTCCTCTGTTCCAGGGTGTACACATTGAGGTCCTTTAGTCTCTCCTCATAGGGCTTTCGAAGCAGACCCAGCACCATTTTAGTTGCCCTCCTCTGCACTGCCTCCACTTTATGTCCTTCCGGAGATGTGGTCTCCAGAACTGGATACAATACTCCAAGTGGAGTCTCACCAGCAATCTATACAGAAGCAACACCACCCCTCTTTTTCTGCTGGTGATACACCTCCATATGCACTCCAGCATTCCACTCACCCTCCCTACTGCCTCGTCGCACTGCCTGGCCACCTTTAGGTCATCTGATATGATTACCCCCAGACCTCTTTCCTGCTTGGTGGTTGTGAATTCCACGCCACCTATTTTGTACTCTGCACCTGGGTTTCTGTTCCTTAAGAGCATTATTCTGCACTTTTTCACACTGAAACCCAGCTGCCATACCCTTGGCCATGCCTCTTGTTTTCTCAGGTCTCTACTCACTCTTTCCAACCCCCTCCCCCCCGGAGTGTCCAACCTATTGCAGATTTTGGTGTTATCCACAAAGAGACAGACCTTTCCTTCCAGCTCCTCTGCAATGCCACTTATAAAGACATTAAAGAGCACTGATCCCTGAGGCACCCCTTTGGTCACCCTCCCTTCCTTGGAGTGAACTCAGTTTACCGCCACCCTCTGTCATCTATCCCCTAACCAATTTTTAATCCAAATTTAACACCTTTGGACCCACTCCTCAGCTACTTATTACACCTTAAAAAGCTTTTCCTGTCTCAGAATAATGATGATGAGTAACACAACTGTTCTAGCATTAGTATTTTTCAAAAAACAATTCTAAACACCGTTAATACACAACACATGGATAATGCTAAAGGGCACAGTGAGATCAGCAGTCATTCTGTTGAACAAAGTGCAATTTTTTTTGTCATAACATTAACAATGAGACTAATAACTAAGTAGGAGGCTGCCAGTGCAAAATATGGGAACCCTGTGTTGATGCTCCAAGGTATTATGATGGCAGCATCTTATATAATCTTCACCACCTCCTTTCAATACCTGACAGCAATGTACACACACATTATACCAAAGGAATTCCACCTTAGCCAACCAACATCATTTTTAATAGATGGATATCCTGCAATAAATTTTACTTCCAGGCACACCAGTCAATCAGCAAACATGTTATTCGTAAACCCTTTTTTGAAGCGCCTTACGTCAGCTGGAACGCCCCTCCCTGTCTGCTGTTCCAGTTTAGCACTAACTCCCCCTCCTCCCCCCAAAAAAACCAATGTCAACCAAAACCAATAAAAAATTTCCTTAATCAGCATTGTCCTTTTATATGCTATAATATCATGTTTTTCAGTGTTCAAACAGATGAGTCAAACTCAAGGCCTATAACTAGAACCATTTACTAAATGGTAGGCATTTTTGACTGTTTCCAGTGGTACAGCACTTGCACTAAAGTTGAAGTTCATTATAAAACTGATTTGGAAAGTATAACCCTTAGACAGGCTGAAGCCCAAGTGATTACCACACTATATTATCCACATGGGTCACCCATCAAAGGTTTCCAGAGGCTATTCTGACATTTAATCACTGGCACTACAGAGGCCCAGTGAGGCAGAGGCAGCAATCTATTTGCCCACAATGTAAAATGTTCTGGATTCTTTTGTCAGGGACAAAGAGCTCATATGATGAGCAAGGCCACTGATTTACAGTGATTAAAACAATGAAATTCCATTTTAAAGACTTCAGATTCCGGAATTGCATTGGCGATTGTTACTCTAATTTCCAGATTTTACTGGGATTCTGCTATCATTCTTTTAGTCTGTGCATAAATAATCAGAATTGAAGAAGGCTTAATACACAGAGTATTAAATAAAGCAAATTGAAAATAGTACAGGAAGGAATTAAAAGAAAAACAAAAGTATTGTAGATTTACTGATCTGATATAAAATGGCAGATTCCATGAAATCTTTGTTTTTACGGTCTTCAGGCAGCCCTAATTCTGGAATGTTACCGGATTTTCCGGCAAAAAACGAAAAACAGTGTCCTTGATGATGAGGAGCACAGGGCCTATCATGAGCAGTCATCAAGACCACTGAATCAGTTTCAGGCTAGGTGGTATAAAAAGCCTTGGTAGAGGGGCAGGATATTGTTATTCATCTTGTGTGGGACAGCTGGCAATGTAAGTGGACTGTGCCAGGCAGCCATGGTAGCATCCTCTAAGACAGGGTAAATATATTTATTTATTTAAAGATTGGTTACTGGGATTTACAGTGGTAAATGGGAGGCATGATAAAGGAAGGAGATGTGGGACCCTCCAGAATTCATATAGACTCCACTTAGTGAAGTCCTTTTCCTCAGCAGCAAAGCCTAGCTTTTCCTGCATGAGACAAAGCAAAGGTTGAAAAGAGCCTCTTTTGGGGAGACATAGGCATACAGACCACAGTGTCTTTAACTGCTGGAAGAGATAGTGGATCTAGAATCAAACCCACGAAGAGGTTGCTCTCCCTTAACATACTCTTCTTCCACATCCAGGTGGCTAAGATTATATTCATCCTCGCCCTCCTCTGAGGAGGAGCAGGAGAGACCACGGGGGCCACAGGCTGCAGAAGCAGCAGTGGGGGAAGGACAGGGGCAGGAACTGCAGTCCCAAAGGTACCTACAGTCAAAATCAATGAAGGCAAGGGTAATGGCAAAGCTGTTGACAGCGTGAACAGCAATGGCAAGGAAAAGACACTGAAATAACTCAAGAGACTGTAGCCAAAACAACAGTGCTAGTGTCATCAGCGCCAGCCAGCAGAGTGTAAGAAGAAAACAATAACGGGACAGTGCCCACTGATCATGCGCAGGGAAAGGACTGCATGCCAGGAGGGCCACGGCCTGCACCTGATGTTGGTGTTTGAATGATGGTTGAGCTGGCAATTGAGAGTGATGAAGCAGCCTGAGACTTACCCTGACAAGGATTCAGCAGCTACCTATACCATGAAGGCGATCTGTAATGTTTGTCGTGACACTTCATCAAAGAGACCATTTTTGACTTCTCCTTTGATGAACGGCATTGTTCCCATGAAGGCAACAGCGTGACTGCCCAACGAGAAGACCTGCAGGGTTCCCCGATAGCAGATCTAGTAGAATGAGCCAGAGACTCCATGTTTGATGTCAATGCTAACAGCTTGGTGTTCTTCATTTTCTGCAGAAAATTCTCTAAAGCCTTCTAGTGGCTTCTCCTCATGGGCCTACTTGAAGCTTTGATGAATGGCACACCTTTTCACATCACTATCTACCATGATGAATAGCGTAACGAGCGTCATCAGCGCCAGCCAGCAGAGTCGAAGAAGAAAGCGATGATGGGACAGTGCCCACTGACGATGCGCAAGGAATGGACTGAACACCTGACGCTGGTGCAGGACAGGGTCAGGGACTGCAGTCCCAAAGGTAACTACAGTCAAAATCAATAGAAGCAAGGGTAACAGCAAAGCTGTTGACAGCGTGAACATCAATGGCAAGGAATAGGTAGTGTCAAAAATTCTGTAAACCCACAGCAGCACACAGAGGTACAGCACACAACTAATCCCACTAAAAAGGACAAAAAGAAACCGGTACTAATACTTGGCAACTCAATGATTAGGGGTGCAGCAGGGCCATACTTCAACTATGGTAAGGTGCCTCCCCGGAACATGGGCATGGAGGAACACCAATTGCATATAGGAAATCCTTCAAGGCGTTGATTGGGACACACATGTCATTCTCCACATAGGTACAAATGACCTAGCCAGTAAATCAGTAGAGGAAACAAAACAAAACCTCACCAGGCTGGGTGGCAAACTTGCTTCCCTTTTGTCCACTATCACCTTCTCTGAAATTCTGCCAGTCTGGAAAAAAAGGAGACAGCAGGCAAAAGATCAGAGAAGGGGACATTTCCGAGCTAAACACCTGGCTAAAGGACTGATGCCAGGAAAAAGGTCACCACTTTATTGGAAAATGGCAGGACTTCTGGGAAATTGCAGTTACGTAAGAACTTACCGTAACAGTAGATCTTCGAGAGAGGTTCCTGCAGTAGGTCTTCACATATAGGACTGTGCCCCCTAGCATCAGGTTCCAACGGCAAACTTGTAGATAGCGATCCCGCGCCCACCCTCCAGTTCTTTCCACTGGAGACCTAGGGAAAGGCAAGTAGAAAACAGGAGGAGTGTAAACTCCTAGGACCATGCTTCCTCTCTAGACCCAAGGACTAGGTAGGATGAAAATGAAGGAAACATTCCAGGAGTAGGGGGAAGGTAGACCTACTGCAGGAACCTCTCCTTGAAGATCTACTCACGCAAATCTACGTGAACTGCAATATCTCACTCCCAAGAGGGTTCCTGCAGTAGGTCTTCACATATAGGACTGAATACCAAGCAGTCCCAAAGCAAATTAAACGGAGGTACATCCGGGAGGAGGAGAAGTCGCCACAGAAAATTATGACAGAAGGCCTTGTAAAACTGCAAGACCAAAGCCAGTTCTGGCCTAGAGGCAATGTCCAGACTGTAATGCTTAGTGAAGGTGTGAACAGACGACCACGTGGCTGCTGCTGCACAGATCTGTGCAGTAGACACATTCCTGAAAAAGGCAGTAGAAGTTGCAACACTCCAAGTGGTGTGACCTTTAACTGCCCCCAGAAGGGACTTCCCATATTTCAGGTAAGTGAAGTGGATGCAGTTGGCTAACTACCTGGAAATGGTCTGTTTGGAAATGGCCTTGCCCTGGCACTGGGGAGCGAAGGCTACAAAGAGCTGATTGGATTTACGGAGCCCTTTAGTCCGGTTTGTATAGTATCTCAGAGTCCGGTGCACATCCAAAGTGTGCAGTAGGTATTCCCACCTGTTAGAATGCTGGGGATAGTATACAGGTAATTCCACGCTTTGATTCAGAGTGGTTTCTGAGACCACTTTGGGAAGAAATGAAGGGTTAGTTCAAAGTACTGCTCTGTCCCTATGAAAAATTAAATAGGTTTCCTTACAGACAAAAGCCCAAAGCTTAGAGGCCCTTCTAGCGGAGGTGACTGCGACTAAAAGCAAAGTCTTCCAGGAAAGGAAGTGCAAGTCACAGGTAGAAGCTGGCTCAAACGGAGGTAAGGTCATCTTCTGAAGCATGAAATTCAGATCCGGGGGTGGGGGTGGGGTCAAGGATTCCGGAATGGAGGTTTCAAGTGAAGGATGCCTTTCAGAAAGGTTTTGGCAACCTCCAGCTGAGCTAAGGTCACTGGGAGGTGGTAGGCCGACACAGCACAGAGATGGACCTTAATGGAGGAGTAGCTACGGCCAGTCTCAGATAAATGTGCGAGGTACTCTAACACCTGGGCTGCCAAGCACGAAAAGGGATCCCAGCGTCTTGCTAGGGCCCAGATCGAAAATCTTTTCCACTTCATGGCGTAAGTGGATCTAGTAGAGGGTTTTCTGGCTTCTACTAAGATATGTGCCACCTGTGAGGAGACACCGTAGCGGGAAACCGCTATGTCCACAGGTGCCACGCATGAAGGTGGAGCGACTGAAGGCTCGGGTGCACCAGGGTTCCCTGCTCCTGTGTCAGAAGGTCATGGGAAAACGGCAAGGGGATCGGGGGTTCCAGTGCCAGTTGTTGCAAAAGGGGATACCAAATCTGGCGTGGCCAGAGAGGAGCAATGAGGATCACATGTGCTCCTTCCTGCTGAAGTTTCACCAGAACCATCTGAATGAGAGCAAAGGCATAGAGAAACCTCCCTGTCCAGGACAGAGACAGTGCGTTTTGCCAAAAAGCACCATGCCCAGGAACAAGCGAGCAAAAGCTGGGTAGTTTTGCGTTGGATGGGGAGGCGAATAGATCTATCTCTGGTTGACCCCATCGAAGAAAGAGTTCTTTGACCACCTCCGACTTTAACTCCCACTCATGAACCTTGGCTGCTGATTGGCTGAGGTTGTCTGCCAGGACACCGCTTACACCTGGGATGTGGACTGCTGTCAAGAAAAGGCTGTGCTGAATTGCCCAGTACCAGACCCTCATTACTTCTCTGCAGAGAGGGTACGAGTGAGTTCCTCCCTGTTTGTTGATGTACCAGACAGTGGACATGTTGTCCGTCTGGACCAGAAGTGATCCCGATATCAGGAGTGACTGAAACGCCTGGAGGGCATAAAGAACTGCCCTGGTTTCCAGAACGTTGATGTGGAAAGCTCTTGGTCGGACCAAGACCCCTGTGTCTTGTGAACCCCCAGATGGGCTCCCTAGACCAAGTCTGAGGCATCCGTGGTGAGGATTTGGGCTGGAACAGGGGAATGGAAAGGTGTTCCCCTTGATAGGTTGGAGAGATCCTGCCACCAACGAAGATCCCTCTGAAGACTGTTGGAGATCATGACTTTTTGGCTCATGACATCCGTCCTCTGGTCCCACTGGACTTAGAGAGACCATTCGGTGACCCTCATGTGAAGTCTGGCCAGAGGCACTGTGGAAATAGCCATTGCCATCAGTCCCAAGAGACATAGCATGGCATGTGCTGGAATCCACCAAGCCTGGGCCACGAGAATGGCTTGAGCAACTAGAGTCTTGGCTCAATCCGATGGCAGAAAAGCCTTACTCTGAACTGTATCTAGTACTGCTCCAATGAACTGGAGCTGTTGTGATGGTACTAGCTGGGATTTGGGCAGATTGACCATGATACCCAGAAAAAAGAACAAGCTCAGAGTGAAAGAGAGAGCCTCTTTCAGGCTGTTCGGAGACGGTTCTGCGAGGAGCCAGTCATCCAGGTATGGGAAAATGTAGATGCCCTGGCAGTGGAGGAAAGCCGCCACTACCGCCAAGTACTTCGTGAACACTCGAGGGGCCAAGAAAAGGCCAAAGGGAAGTGCT
Organism: Neoceratodus forsteri; assembly: GCA_016271365.2. NCBI lineage: Eukaryota > Metazoa > Chordata > Ceratodontiformes > Ceratodontidae > Neoceratodus > Neoceratodus forsteri. The sequence continues at coordinate 1,499,905,372 of CM057450.1, read as the reverse complement.
CAAAACCGAAAATGGTTCTCCAGGAAAGTAAAAATGGAGAAAGCGGCGGTGGGCTGGGAGGATAGGGATGTGCAGGTAGGCATCCTGCATATCCAGGGAGCACAGCCAAGAATTTGGATGGAGCAGGGGGAAGAGCCCCTGAAGGTTCAATATGTGAAACCTCTTGTACTCGACAAAGAAGTTTAGCATGCTGAGGTCCAGGATTGGTCTCAGATCGCCCATTTTCTTTGGGACTAGGAAGAAGTGGGAGTAAAATCCCCTTCCTATCTGTTTTTGAGGGACGGGTTCTATGGCTTTCTTTAGCAGAAGGGTCTGGATCTCGAGAGACAATGGGGATCTGATCCCTTCGATAGAAAGTCCATCCTGGCGGAAGGTGGCAGGCATCTCGGAGAACTCTATCGAGTGACCCCGCTGGATGAGCTGTAGCACCCAAGATTCTGCGGTGGCAAACCTCCACCCCTCCAGGTGGAGGCTGAACCTCCCTCTGACCAGTTCCTCCTTGCTTAATGGAGAGAGTGGAAGGAGGTGAAAGGAGTCAGGATGCCAAGGGAGGGAGCTTTTGCCCCAGAGGCCGGCTTGGGGAACTTGCCCTGGGGGGTTTGTGACCCTGAACCGGGGGCGCGTCTTTTGCCCTGACGCTTAACCCTGGTTCTTATTCCACCTTCTTTGGTGATGAAAAGGCTGCTTTTTCTGTCTCGTCTGGTACATACAGTGTACATCCCAAAGGGAGCATCCGCTCTCCTGCAACCCTGTGATAATGTCTTTAGCATCGCCGCCAAAGAGGACGTAACCCCTAAAAGGGGGATCCAAAAGGGAGGACTGGACGTCTTGTGCCAGACCCACTATCCGTTGCCAAGAGAGGTGGTGGAGGCAGATCCCTGTGGCTGCCGTTCTAGCCACTGAGTCATACGTTGCTCACAATGCATGATGGCAAGAGGACTTTCCCATCCTGACCTTGTCCAGAAGCTTTTTCCTGAAGGTTTCGTCCTGGACCTCCAGGAGGTCCCTTTCCAGTTCTGAAAGAGATGCCTTCTGGAAGGCAACCACGTGGGAGACATAGTTGAGGAACCAAATGGCACAAGAGGAAGAAGAGTAAATCTTCCATCCAAAGATACGGAGGCATATCAAACTGCCCTAAGGGAAGCAAGAAAGGCAAGGCAGGCAAAGTCCCAAACGGAGGAAGCACTAGCACGAACAGTAAAACAAGGTGACAAGACTTTCTATAGATACATTAGTGAAAGGAGAAAGTCCAGAGGGGGTATTACTAAGCTCAAAGGAGAAAAGGGGGCATGTGAGGAGGAGGACCCTGTAAAAGCATCTATCCTAAACAAGATACTTTTGCTCAGTATTCACTGAAGAGAAGGTAGGGCAGGGCCCACAGCTCAGCACCATGGACACAGGGGGAAGGAGGTGAGCACTACTCCCTTCACAAAAGAAAGGGTCCTACAAGAGCTCGCTAAGCTCAGAGTGGACAAGGCAATGGGACCTGATGGCATAAATCCCAGGGTACTTAAGGTGCCAAGGGTGGAACTAGCAGAGCCATTAGCAGAACTGTTTAGTGAGTCTCTGAGCACAGGACAGGTCCCAGAAGACTGGAGAAGGACTCATGTGATCCCGCTCCACAAGAGTGGTAGCAGGGAGGAGGCAGGGAACTACAGACCAGTCAGTCTTACCTCAGTAGTGGGCAAGATTATGGAGGTACTCCTTAAGGAAAGGATAGTGCAACACCTGGAATCCATAGAGGCACAAGATCCAAGACAGCATGGGCTTACAAAAGGAAGGTCCTGTCAAACTAATCTCATAGATTTCTTTGACTGGGTAACCAGAGTGATGGACCAAGGGGGAGCAGTTGATGTCGCCTACCTTGACTTCAGCAAAGCTTTCGACACTGTTCCACATAGAAGATTGATAAATAAGCTGGGTAGGCTCGGGGTGGGTCAGAAGTTGGTCAACTGGGTGGCAAACTGCTTGACAGGCAGAAAACAGAGAGTGGTGGTAAATGGTATACAGTCAGAAGAGATGCAAGTCACAAGTGGGGTACCTCAGGGATCAGTCCTGGGGCTAGTCCTCTTCAACATCTTCATTAGTGACGTTGCAGATGGACTAGAGGGTAATGCTTGTTTGTTTGCAGATGATACCCAAGATCTGCAACAGAGTAGATGATCCAGATGGGGTGGGCAGAATGACAAGAGATCTGGATAAACTAGCAAAATGGTCAGAAGAGTGGCAACTGGGATTTAATGCAAAGAAGTGCAAGATAATGCACATAGGGAAGAGAAACCCTGAAGCCACCTATAGGCTGGGAAGGGAGTTGTTGGCAGTCACAAAGGAAGAAAGAGACTTGGGCATCATCATCACCGATGACCTGAAATCATCCAAGCAGACCTCTAAAGCAGTAAGCAAGGCTAGGGGGATGTTAGGGTGTATTAGTAGGAGTATCGCAAGTCGTAAGAGGGAGGTAATAATCCCTTTACAAGACACTGGTTAGGCCCCATCTGGAGTACTGCGTGCAGTACTGGAGGCCACACCTTTACAAGGACATTAACCAAATTGAGGCAGTCCAGAGAAGGGCAACCAAACTGGTGCAGGGACTGTATCAGAAGACATATGAGGACAGATTTATTTATTTATTTAGCTTTTGTTAACCAGGTAAGTACACTAGACAAACACATGCCTATTTTCAGGTACGACCCGGGAGAGTACAGGAAATCAAAGAATATACAGAGTACAATTTGAAGCAAGTAGGGCAGATACACAGATGTCAGGAGAAGCATAACATACATAGTAAGATATCTCAGGTCACGACAGTAATCATAGTCAATACGCTAAGGTACAGCGTCATTGACACAACGTCACTAGCAATATATACACAGATACATACAAAATTTACACATTTGCAAGATACATGGAATGAATACACTCAAGTATACTTTGCAGAGGACCAGGCTAATCAGGGAAGGTTAAGACAGTCACATACTGACGAGATCTTCAAGTGGTTCCACAGGGAGGTGCATAGGCCCGACTGGGAGAAGGTCCGGACCTGGACAGGAAAGGGGCACATGACGAAAAGTCCCTGTCCCCCATTTTGGTATGAGTAGGAGGGACCTTAAGGATAGCAGGGCCTAGTGACCTTAGGGGGTAGGTAATGGGGGCTGCTGGCACATGGAGCTCTGCCAGTCCGGGGGGGGATGCCAGTACCCAGTACCTTACCCGTGAAGCTGCCCACAACAAAATTCAAATAATTGGATGGGAGAGCCAGTTGAGCTTACTGTACAGATCACAGTGGTGAGTGAGTGAGAAGAGAGACTCCAAGAGCAAAACAGCAGATGTTATTATAGGCAACGGTCCATCTAGAGAGGTGGATCTTGGAGGTATCGGCAAACAAAAGGAGCCCATAACAGAGGGATGGTAGAAACACCCCTCTAGACAGTGCTAGGCGAGCAGCCGGAGTAAAGTTATCCTTTGCCCTGTAAGCCAGACCCAATTTCCAGTTAACAGCTCTACACACATTTTGGATATGCTGACCAAGATCGAAAGCTGTGGTCAAGTGTCACCCCAAGGTATTTGACAGAATCGGTGGTGAGAACAGGAGTGCCATCAATACCCAAGATGCACATAGGAACAGAGGAGGCCTTTAACTTGGCCAGGGAACCGAACAGCATGGCCTGGGTCTTTTTAAGATTTAGGACCAGCTTATGGGATGATATCCAGGAATGGACACTCCTGAAACCCTCACTCAGTTGGTGGTTAATGACCCCAATATCCTTTGAATGAGTGAGGATAACAAGGTCATCAGCATACAGGACAGCCCTGCAGGAGGCCGCTGAGGAGGGAAGGTCGTTGATGAAGATGGAAAAAAGCAGGGGCCCAAGGACTGACCCCTTGGGGACCCCTGAGGACACGGGGGTGGCGTCCAAGAGCACGTTACTATATCTGGTCAGTTGCTGCCTTCCATGAAGGTAGTTGGAGAACCAACTCAGGGCCGGAGGGGATAAGCCCAAAGACCCAAGTTGAGAGCATAGCAAGGCATGGTCAACAAGGTCAAAGGCTTTAGAGATATCAATAAAGATGGCCCCAGAGAGTCTGCCCTGGTCCATAGCAGCCCTTATCCCAGAAGTGACAGAGACCAGCGCAGAGGTGGTGCTGTGCTCTTTTCGAAAGCCATGCTGCGAGGGAGACAGAAGCTCATGAGCCTGGATATAATCCAAGAGTTGTCCCGCTACAACTTTCTCAAGGAGCTTGCTGATAGCAGGCAGAATGGCAATCGGACGATAGTTGTCGAGGATCCTGGGGTTGCCCTGTTTGAGCACAGGGACAACCCGTGCCACCTTCCACAGGGCTGAGATAACCCCAGAGGCTAAGGATAGGTTGACGATATGGGCCACAGGGGAGGCAGCGGCAAGGCAGAGAAACTTCGGTTCCATGCCATCAAGGCCAGCACTAGAAAAGGGCAAGAGACCAGTTAGCAATCTCTGCATTTCTTTTACCGTCACAGCCTTGAGATAGCATGGAGGACGGGGGGAAGGTGCCATTTGAGGCAGAGGGACTTGGATAGGACTATCATGACAAGTGGAGGAGAATAGTGAGTTGAACGCAGACAGGTCCGAGAAGTGAGCACTGAATGCATTTGCGATGGTTAGCGGACTATTACAGCTAGTACCATCAATGAGCATGTCCGGGGCCTCACAGGAGGAGGGGCCACTCACTATGTTATATTAATGGAGCTCAGTATGTATACCCTTGACGAGGGAGAGAGGTGATATGATCGAAACATTCAAACACCTTAAGGGCATTAACAAGGTGAAAGAGTCTAACATGTTTAAATATAAGAAAAATAGCAGGACAAGATGACACAGCATGAGATTAGAGGGAGGCCGATTAAGGGGGAATGTGAGGAAATTCTTTTTCATAGAAAGAGTGGTGAATGCATGGAATGGCCTACCTCAGGAAGTGGTGGCTATGAATACAGTGCAGGGCTTCAAACAGGCATGGGATAGGCATAAGGGAGCAATACAGATGAGTATGAATAGATAGGCCACTGACAGAGCAAAAGCCGATGGCACATTTATAAGGGAGAAAAAGAAATGGGCAGACTGGATGGGCCTTGCAGTCCTTATCTGCCATCAACCTCTATGTTTCAAACTGGTCCAACTACCGAGAGTCCTTGTCTGGAGGCAAGGAGCTCAGGTGTTTTGGTTGAGCTGACCGGTCGTGAGCAGCCGTGATCACCATAGAGTCAGCCTTTGGATGGGTGTGAGGTGTTGAATCCCTTCTGGGGGATAATAAGTACAGTCCACCTTTCTAGAGACCGCCGGGATGGAGGAAGGCTGCTGCCATACCGTGGTCACCAGATCTTCATGAGGTTCCATCCATGGGGGGATGGGGATAGGATCCGAAGTAGTTAAATCCAGGTGTTCCGCCAGTCTCTTGTGTTGCGGATCCACCTCTTTCAAAGGTTAGCTTCCTGCTGCCTGGATGGTGCATAACAGATCTCCGAAGGAAGGATCCTCTGGAGGAGATTTTGGGGACTCCATGGGAGGATGGAGGTACCTCAATGGGTGGTCTGCGGTCCGAAGGCTCGAATTCAGAATCCGTATTGGAGGGCTCAGAACCGCTGGGAATGGAAAGATCCACCCCAGAAGATTCCACTATAAGAGCACCCGATGCCCTTCCGGAGGGAGGCGGTGGAGGGGGGCCTGGGTAGGGGACTATCCCCCACTGACTGCCTGATCTCCGTGAGGAGCTGGGTTCCGGCATCCTGCCACCACGGGGGCAACTCGCAGTCAGGCACCGGAGGTGGCGGGGGAGGAGGCTGGAAACCTGGGCAGCCTGGGTACTGAGGGGTATTGCCCTGGGGGGTACTGGAAACCCGGCAATGCTGTAGAATAGTAGGAGTACCCAGGATATCCCGTCATCGGGTATCCCAGCGTCGGGGGCTCGTGGCTTGGCATTGGGTACAGAGGAGCAGACAGTGGGCCACCTGGTGGTGGGACATGGGGATTTGGTCCCAGGAACCCGCCTGAATGATCTGGGCCTACCAGGGGAGGTGCCAAGGCGCCACTAGATGGCGTGGGATCCGGAAGGGCCCCTGAAGGTCCTGATGGAGGAGGCTCCATTGACGGATCCCCAGCTGGCGACCGACTCCTGTCTGGGGGCAGCGAAAGACCAGGTGAAGGGGGAAGTTCCGGGAGGGACCCCAACGAAAGGGCAACTTGCGATCCTGCTGGAGAGGGAGGCGCAGGATCGGGTGGTGAATCCCTGGGGCGAAGAACCCGGTGGGATGACGAGTTGCTCTGCCACTCACTCTGTCCGATGTCGGGGGCCAAGCTGAAGCCTGACAGGAGACTGGAAGTGTCCGGGCAGGCGACGGAGGAGCCGTTGACAGACTGATCAGATCTAACTGGGCTAGTGGAGGCCGAGAGACCACCGCTAGACTGACTGGTCAGAGCCGTGCGCCCTTCAACTGAGTCGAGGTGTGACTTATCGGCTAAGCAGATAGGCGACTGTACAGAACCCTCCAGAGAGGTGACCCCAGCTGCCCGCTCATTTCGGCAGGAGGGGGAGAAGGTGCCTGGCCCAAAGAGGTGGATGGGGTACCAGGAGGAGTACTCACAGTTTTTGTAGGCCTACTGCGTGGCAGCGGACTCCTGTCCTGGCACTTCTCCTTACTCTTTTTTTTTTTTTTTCCTCGGGGCCGGAGACGACTACCTTTCCCTCAATTCCTGGAGCTCCTTTTCCATCGTCGCCAGTCGTCAGGTCAGGAGGTGGGCCTCGAGGGTCCACTTGCGCCTGGTCCGAGTTGCCTGGTTGAAGGCCTGGCAGATGGGGCACTCCTCGGTGTTGAGCTTAGAGCCTAGGCACAAGAGGCAGCGGGAAAGGTCGCCCCCGTGTGCGGGATTTGGGCTCCGCACTTTGAGCGCTTCTTCTTTGGTTGAGAAGACATCAATCAACGAAAAAATGGTATGAAAAGTTATTTATGAGGTGAAGAAAACTTTGACTAATGCTGTGGGCATTTGATCGCTGTTCTAGTGGTAGCCGAACAAACTGAGGCGACAGCGGGAAAGAACTGGAGGGCAGGCGCAGGACCGCCCCTTTTATAGTCAGGCTGACGTCTTGTCACCTGATGTCAGGGGCGGTCCCCGCTGATGATTGTTATCTACAAGTTTGCTGTTGGAACCTGATACCAGGGGGCGCAGTCCTATATGTGAAGACCTACTGCAGGAACCCTCTCGAAGTAAGATTGGGAGTTCTTTGAATTCGACGGCCTACACCTCTCAAAGGAGGGGACCAGAGTGCTAGGGCAAACATTAGACGTTCACATCAGTCAGTTAAACTAGTGGACTGGGGGGGGGGAGCACAGGCACCCGTAGCACAAAAATGGGTTGCCAAATGCCCCTCCCCCATCACCAACTAATGCAGCATAAGGGTGGGCCAATCATACTCGGACCAAACATCGCACCAGAAATACTCAGACTAAGCATTTCAACAAAATTACACAAACAAAACATATTAAAAATGCAAATGACCAAAATAGAAGGGGATGGAAGGCAATGTGCGTCAATGCCCATAGTCTGCCAGACAAAATCCCTGATCTCACAGCCGTACTGGCAGACGCATAATTAGACAGGGTCACTGTTACAGAAACATGGTTCACTGAGAACCACTCCTGAGATGTCACCATCCCAGGGTATGCGTTATTCCAGAAAGAACACAAGGGAAGGGGGGGGGGGGGGTGGCATTATATGTCAGTGATGACATATGCACAACAGAAATCCAGAGTAAACACAATAAAGCAGAGGCCCATTGGGTTACACTAGGAGCTGGGGACAAAGCCCCTATCCGGGTAGGAGTCGTATATAGACCCCCATCCCAGGAGGCTGACGTAGACCAGGAGCTCTTGGAAACTATCTCGAGGATGGCAGACAGGGGCAAGTTGTTGCTTGTGGGGGACTTCAATCTACCGGATGTGGATTGGTCCTCATACACAGCACTGGAGCAGAGTTCCTTTTTGCACAAAGGGGAGCAGGTTTGCGTCAACTGGTGAACTCACCCGCCTGAGACAAAGCAATATTGGATCTAGTGCTGACAAACAGCACAAGGATCCCAGAAGCAGAAGTGGGAGCCAATCTAGGGACCAGTGATCACAGCTCAATCTGGTTTACTGTGAACAATATGGAGGAAAATAGTCACACCAAAATCAAGGTACTAGATTTCAGAAAAGCCAACTTCCCCAAAATGAGAACTATGATCGCATCCATGCTAGAAGGAGGAATCACAGGAGGTGCAAAGGACTGCTGGAATACTTTGAAGGCTGCTCTGCATACAGTAACATCTGTATGCACTAAGCAGATCAGCAAGTCCAAAGGAAGGAAAAGACCTCTCTGGTCCGCTCATGAAGTAGCATCCACAGCCAGAGAAGCCTGCACACAGCAGGGGTAGTGAGGTCCACCAGAGCCCTTAAAGGCTGGGACCACAGCCCACAGTAGCACACACAGCCAGGGAAGCCTGCACGCAACAGGGATAGTGAGGTCCACCAGAGCCCTTAAAGGTAACTACTCTCCTCCTGGAGCTGTAGTCTGTGTGGGGTGTTAGCCCGTTGATGCTCTGCATCGACTTCTCCACCCTCCCACCCAAGGCCGGCCCTCAATTTATTGTCCTTTCCCCATGACATTACTTCCTAAGTGCCCACTTCTCCATTAGCAGGTTATACTCACCAGCCACAAGAGGGTATTTTTCTGCTTGCCCCTATTCACTTTAAATTCCCACTTCCTCTCCTAACCCTTGAGCCCTTCTATCCACCCCTGCTACTCCACTCCTTCACTCACATCCCTGCTTAGTCCCTCTCACTGCTCCATACCCCTATCCTTAACCTGGGCTACTACGCTGCTACTATACACCTTGCCCCCTGCTGTCCACCTTCCAGCCCAACTTTCTATTCCCTCTGTGACCACTAGGAGTCGCTATTTCAGCCCTCCACCCAGCTTCAGACCTAGCCTACTCCAGCTCCTCAAATGCTGGCATTTCCATTTTATCCTAGCCCAAGGACACTCGACCTCCCAGGGGTATTGAACCTGGTACCCTGTGCACCAAAGTCCGCAACCCTACCACTACTCCAAAGTGGCAGTCACCCTCTTAGAAGAACAGCCGAGATCCTTATACAATCCACCACTATTATAAATATAGGCATCATGCATACACATCCTCATCTACAGCGCCTCACTATTTTAGCCATCCTGGTGCTCGCCTTTCTCCAGCCAGATCACAATCCCAGACCTCAGAGGGCAGCACCCCTAGACCACCCTATCTTATCTTGACCCCCCCCACACTCTTGCCTCATCCCCTAGGCCCCAGCACCCATCTCCTGGCAGCCCTCCCAACCTTTTGGCCTACCCAGGCCCTCCCTGGACCCACCTCCTCACCACCATTCCTACCCTACCAATTTCCTGTACCCCTGTGGCCTCACCCTTATCTCGACGTGCAGCTAAGGATGCTTACAGCTACTGCTCCCTGGTTAGAATTAGTACTCTGCTACTGCTATTCTCTGGAAATGTCCACCCCAACCCAGGCCCTACTCCCACCAGCCCACCAAAGACATTGTCCTCAGGACTCCGCATTGCCTCCTTGAATATCTGCAGCTTACAGAAAAAATCTGCTGTACTCCAGTGCTGTGTCATTCTACACCAGCCTGACATCATTGCCCTTGTGGAGACCTGGCTTTCCAAATCCACCCTGACTCCTTTGTCTCACTCCCTGGGTACACCCACTACCGGGAGGATTAAGTAGGCAAACGCAGGGGTGGCTGTGCTGTTTTCATACGTGACACTATTGTTGGTCATGCGCTCCCTGCCCCCAAGCTCGATAATGGTGCCCAGGCCCTCACCCTCAGACTCATTCCTGATCCCTCTAGGGGACTGCTCCACCTCACAGTCTCCTATGTTCCCCCAAGGAACCAGAACCTGCAATCTCGTACAGATTATCTCACCACCCTCCACCACAAAGCAGAACAAGTCCTTGTTGGGGACCTCAATTTCAATTGGCTTAGTCCCCCCGCCTCCCAAGCAAGGGACACCTTCGCTGCCCTTGACCTGACCCAACTAGTCTCCCAGCCCACTAGACTCAATCCCTTTAGTGGAACCAGCACCCTCCTGGATGTCATAGTCACCAACCACCCCCGCAAAAATCCAGGACATACAAATCCTCCCTGACTCTCTAAGTGACCACTCCCCTATCCTATTCGTCTGGTCCACCTCTACCCCCAAACCAGTAGCCCAAACCACCCTCTGCAGGCGCCTCCACCCGGGTGGCCTGAACAAACTCAAGCAATTCCTCGTCCAGATCGACTGGTCCCCCATCAACAAGGCACCCAACATTGACTCTGCCCTCAACCTTTTCATACAGGCTTTTAACAAGGCCTGTGAGCTCTACACACCGCTTACCAGACTCCGCACCAAAAAGCAAAATGCACCATGGGTCACCCCCGGCCTACTCCAAAAACTCAGGGAAAGGGATCACTTCTGGCACCTAGCCACTGAGACCGGCAGGATGTCAGACAGACAAGCCTACAATGCTGCACGGAATAGGTGCACATGGGCCATCCGTAAGGCCAAGGCTGCTCACTACCAGGCCACCCCTCACCTCCTCATGGTGGTCTGCCCAGACCTTTTGGGACGATATTAAAGAACTGAATGGGAAATCTCCCTCCCCTCCCCCGTCCCAGCTTACTATTGCCGGTTGTATTACAACTGACCCCCTTAACATAGCTAACTGCCTTAACACCTCCTTCACAGACCTTAGCTCTGTCCTTCCCAGTAATTTCTTTGACCCAGCTCCCGATTCACAGCCCCCTGTCCTTCAACATCCCCGGTTCTACTTGTGCAAAATATCTACCCATGAAGCTAGACCATTCCTTCTAAAACCATTAGGCAGCAACAGCCCATGCAATGACTCCTTAGATCCCAAAATACTACGACTGGCCCTAGATGACATCCTAGTCCCACTTACAAGCTTACTAAACCGATCCCCTCTGCTTGGGTCAATTTCCCAGTGTTTGGAAAACAGCTGTTGTCACACCTATTCATAAAGGTGGGGACAGGTCCACCACCAGCAACTATCAGCCAATTTCCATCCTTCCCCCACTCTCCAAAGCCATAGAAAAAGTGGTGGCTGCACAGCTCACCAAGTATCTGACTAAATATGCTGTTCTGTGCCCAGAGCAGCATGGTTTCCGTGCAGGCCACAGCACTGGTACAGCCTTACTTGAATTCTCCAACTTTCTGCACTCCTCTCTTGACTCTGACAACCTTGCTGGAGCAGTGTTCATTGACCTCTCAAAGGCCTTTGACACTGTCTGTCATCCCTTCCTACTTGACGCCCTCCACCATATCAGTTTCTCTACTGGTCTCCTCGCCTGGTGCTCTAGCTACCTATCAGCCCGTTCCCAGTGCATAAAAATCAATGGGACACTCTCAGAGACCCACCCTGTCTGCTCTGGGGTCACCCAGGGCTCCATTATGGGCCCCCTACTTTTTTGTCTCTACCTAAACACCCTTCCCAGTGCCTGCTCCAGCAAAATTCTTCTGTACGCAGATGATGCAATTCTTTATGCCCCTCACCAAAATTCTGCCTCCCTCCAGGACTCTCTCCAACACACCTTCTACCAAGCAGAAAGCTGGTTCAAGGAGCTCAGACTTATCATTAATCTCAAAAAGACCAAATCGATGTTCTTCTCCTGCCATCAAAACAAAGCAAGAAATAACCCCCTTCTTATCCTCCCAAGCACTCAACACCCACTCGAGCAAGTGCACACCTACAAATATCTTGGGATTACTTTTGACACTGCCCTCACTTTTCATGTCCACATTAATGCCCTCGAGTCTGCCACCAGCACCCGGATTGGCCTCCTATACTGCCATAGGGACTGCCTTCCACCCGATGCTCTCCGACTGGCCATCACATCCTCAGTACTGTCCCTAGTGGACTATGGCTTACCAGTATATGGAGCCGCTGATTACATGGCACTCAATAAGATCTGACTCACTCTGAACAAGGCCTGTAGACTACAGACCAGTGCCGCCAGGCTCACCCACACCTGTCATCTCTACTCCACTGCTAATCTCCTCAACCTGGAAGAACATCTCCACTACCAAACCTGCCTCCTAGCCAAGACAATTCTGCTTGGACTCCCCGGGTATCTGCCTCCCTCCAACATACCTCTCCCACAGTCTCCACACGCAGCTCAGACAAGGCCACTCTGCTGGTACCCAGAACTAGGACCTCCCTAGCTCTGAGATCCTTTTGCTACAGGGCCCCTACCTGGTTTAACACTCTCCCTGTAACCATCACTAACACTCCCAAAATTGCCTCCTTCAAAACTGCTCTTCAGAACCACTTGTTCAACACTCGCTGCTGTTCCTGTCATTAACTGGCTGCCCGCATATCACTAAGTGCTCTTCGGAAAAGTCCTCCAGACTGCCTCCTCCGCCTCCCCCCCCACCTGGTTTCTTTCATCCCCCCCGCCAGATATTTATACTTATGTAACTACTGTTTTATGAAATGTACAAAATATATGTAACAATGTCTGTATATTATTGTGTAAAATCTGTGTAAATCTGTATGTCAACCTACCGTAATACTGTAACACTATTGTCCTCTCTGTGACGAGGTACCTTTGTAAATGAGCCTCTGGCTCAAAGGTTACAAATCCGACCGTACAAATAAAAAAAAAAATCAAAGAGAAAAAATAAAGGCTTTTACACAATTCAAGCAAACAAAACATGAGGCAGACATGGAAGAATACAAGAACAAATTAAAGGAGGCAGAAAAAGCTGTTAGAAGGGCAAAAGTACAGACGGAAGAGAAAACAGCACAGGGTGTTAAGGAGGGAGACAAAACCTTCTATACATACATAAGAGAAAAATGAAAAACTAACGGAGGAATAGTCCAACTAGCAACCAAGGAAGGTAAGATGGCAGAGAGTGACGAGGAAAAGGCAGAAATGCTAAACGAGTTATTTTGCTCTGTCTTCACCATAGAAGACAGTGGCAAAGGTCTCACACTGAGCAGGACAAAGCAAGATACCCAGGGATCAGATATTAGCCCCTTCACAAGGGAGAGGGTCCTAAAAGAGCTTAATAAACTGAAAGTAGAAAAAGACGTGGGACCGGACAGCATACATCCTAGGATATTGAAGGAGCTCCAAGAGGAACTGGCCACACAGCTGGGTGAGCTCTTCAGCAAGTCGCTAGACAGTGGGAAAATACCTCAGGACTGGAAACAGGCAACTGTTGTGCCCTTACACAAGAGTGGAAACCAGGAAGAGGCAGGTAATTACCGCCCTGTCAGTTTGACCTCAGTTGCAGGGAAAATGATGGAGTCACTACTAAAAGAGGGGATAGTGGCGTACCTAGCAGATACTGGAAAAATGGACCCAAAGCAACATGGCTTCACAGCAGGATGCTCTTGTCAAACCAGCTTGATCGACTTCTTCGACTGGGTCACCAGAACATTGGTTCAGGGAGGGGCAGTGGGCATTGTAGACAAGGAAATGAATAGCCAAGGTTCAGACATCAGTATCTTCATTTAGTTGGCACCATCCCCAATCGACACAGCAGCAGGGTTTCATATCACTGGGCACACACCTCAACCTCTATTGTATGGCAAGGTGAAATATCAAGACAACCCAGTAGCTACTGGCTAAGGTAATCCCTGGGCATGGAACCCAACTGCTGTACCTCAGAAGTGAATGAGCCACTTGTGTTCTAGAGCATACCTGTAGTTATAAGGAAAACTTATACCTGTTTATTTACTTTCTCTAAATAGATTATCCACCAATTCAGCAATTACAGGGTTAACCTCTCATATTAGTTCAATGCATGGAACAAGAGAAGAAAGGTTCTCACTCCAGAATATCACCAGTCAGCCCTAAGTCAGGTAGGTTTTCTACAGTTGGGAGCTCGATAGTTGGATGCTCCATTCCGAGAGGACCAATCAGCAGGTATAAAAGATATGTTTTCTCAGGCAGGCCCAGTGGCACAGCAGTAGCACTACCCAAGTTCAGACTGAGCTTGAGTCGTAGGGGCCAGCTTGAGGGAGGAGGACTGAGAGTCCCAGAGGATGCTTGCTATCTTCCTCCGGAGAGGGAGAGCAGCCAAGCTCAGACACAATACTGCCACCTAGGTGACCAGGGGTGGCAGTGCGCACAGACTGGCTTACAGGGTGGGGAGACGGTGACGCATGTCAAACTGGTGCACACCTCACAGTCAGCATCTCAGTGGGGAAAATACTAGGCTGTGCAAGATGAAAGACAACCCTTTGTGGGCTCTGCACCTGTGACAGGTCACTCTCTCCACAGAACTTTATCTGTTTTTGGCACTATGGTCCCACCAGTCCCATCACAAGGGGCAAGCCATGGAAGTAGTGGAGGAATAGAGGTGAGTTCCTGGGAATCTGGGTGATGGGGCAGAGGTTGGACCAGGTAGGATTTCCTGCATCAGAGGGAGATGAAGAAACCAACTACAAAAAATACCTTTTCCCCATCACATCACTGTTGCATCCCACAGTCCAACAAACACTTGGAAGTAACAGCAGAATGTCCAAATGTAAGGAGCAAAATCAACGATGATAACACATGACAGGCTGCACAGTCACTGGGGTTTATAAGCATGTCTCAGGTGCCTTGTGCCTTTGAACACTCAATTAGTGCATATATTCCGAACAGCTACACACCTTACAGTGTGTGTTGGTATGCTTATAAAATGGGTTTATAATGTAAAACCATTTTTATGAACAACAAAAAATCTTTCTTTAAAACTTTAAAGTTTCTTTAAAACTGACAATCGGTGGCTCACCTGAGTACACAGTGGTGGCTGGCCTGAGTACACAGTTGTGGCTGATATGAGTAAACAGTGGCTGCTGGTCTTAGTATACTGTTGCAGCTGGTACTATTTGCCATGTCAGTGACCCAGGTCTGTACAAGAAGCCTGAGATCCTGTGGTGAGCCCATAATCAGAGGAACGAGCATGACAGAGAATGACTGCCTCGTCTAGAGTGGGAGGGCAAAGTTATTTTCTGCATTACCACTGCATGGGTGACCACAAGTGGTGGTACAGTCAAGGGGAGGATGTGCTGGGGATGGAGTATATATGCCAGTGCATCAGGCATGCAAGCACCACAGGAGTTGCTGTGTTCTTATGGGTGGGACACCCAGGAGAAAGCGTGAACAGTGGGTTGTCCTTGGTTGGGCACAGGACATTCGTTCCAGCCCTGTTGCCCATAAACAGCTTCCTCTCCCCACCTCTGATCATCTCTGGTGCCTCTGCCATCCCCCTCCTACTCCCCCCTCCTCCCATCAATTACAGGTGACTGGATGTGACGGGAAAATCCCCTGCCAGGGAGAAGAAAATGCAGTTATTTAGTGTAACAGTAGATCTTCAAGAAAATCTCCTCCATTGAGCCATACTCTATGGATCCATAAGTGGTCAGCGTCAGGACCACTCAGAAACCTTTGCCAGCTGGGGTTGCCCACATCAATATACGTCAAAACCGCCTATATAATGTGGGTGGTCCCATCATTAGTGTCCACCTGGAGACGAGCTCAGAGGATGTACCAAACTGACAGGGACCAGGAAAACCGAACCCAAAACTAGGAACATAAGAGATGGGATGGAAAAGTATGATGTAAGCCCTATTAGGATACAGGAAGAGTACAGAGAGTGTGATGGCAGGCAGAGTTTCCAGTAAACACCACCTGAACTAGAGAAGTGGAGAAGGAAAAGATAAGAAGGTGAGTTGTGTTTCAATGGTGGAGATTCTCTCAAAGATCTATTGGTTAAGGTAAGTAACTGCACTATCATCTTCAAGGACATCTTCCTCCATTGAGCCACACTTATGGAACCATCCCCCACACCACCTCAAGCAATCGCAAACTTTGGCCATTTCAAAACCGAGCTCAGGAATAGTATTGCCTCTTCTAAATGCTGCTACTGTCATATGTAACCTTGCAACCCTAGCACCACTCTTACTGGGACCCCGCATGACTCTCTGTGCCTCGACTAGTAACCATAATTTAAGTCTCTCTGTGCCTTGGCTACTAACCATATTTAGGTCTCTCTACATCCCCGTATTCTCTACTGTAAGGCTGTCTCACCCTTTCTCCCCGACTGTCTGTTCTCACCTACGGATCATCCCTTCCCTGCTCGCTATCTTGCTACCTGCATATTGTTCAAGGCTCCCAGCTGCTAATCAGGTGTCCTAAAATGACTCACTAAGGTGCCGGTACTTACTCCATGTCATGGCACCTCCACTGTGCATTGTGTATTATGTAATATATGCTCACCTGATCATATTCCTACTATTGTATATATACTTTCCAAAGTGTTATTGACAAAATCCTCGAGCAGCTTCCATAGATGGACTAGTGACTCGTATGTCCGTCTCATAACTATGACATTGTACATGTGGTATCTGATGTGTTATTGACTAGGCCTGTTGGCTGCTACTGTTCTGCTTCCCCCATGTTCCCCCCCAATTGACGAGGACCCTCCGTAAATGAGCTTTTAGCTCAAAGGTTTTGTAACTCTGATTTTCAGATAAATAAATAAGTAGTACAGTAGTAACTGTGGAAGGGCGGAAGGATTAACCTGATCCTGAGACAGAAGGCCTTGCAATAGAATGAGGCCAAAGGTGGCACACCTGCGAGAGACGGTGTCCAGACCATGATGTTTAGTGCGTGTGTGAAGAGTATCCCAAGGGCTGTAGGACAGATGTCAGGGGCCGACAGATTGAAGAAACAAGCCATGTAAGTAGCCATATTATGAGTGGAGTGGCCATGGACAGGACTGGGAAGCTTCTTAATGTGCTTCTAGCAGCAGAAAATAATACAAGATGCCATCGCTAACCATGTGGAAAGGCACTGCTTAGGAGCAGGGGTGACCACCATCCTGGGGACAAAAGACACAAAACGTTGTGAGAATTTTCTTCACTCCTTGGTATGATCCAGGTAGAAATGTAATAAAGTGTATGGCTGCCCTTTGTTATATATGGAGATCCACACAGAATTTTCTTGTTGTAGGACAGTTCAAAGCTCATGAAAAGTTGTAGTATTGTTCTGACGTCACAACGATATTAAAACTTTTCTTCTTTGAACCACCCACAAGACTCTTAACACAATGTTCTGATGACAGCATGTTGAGCACGGCTGAATGGAGCTGCTCAGTTAAGCCACATCATGGCTAACTGAAAAGAAGGAAGAGGTCAGTTTAGGTAATTGAAGTTTTTTAAAAATGAAAATACTGGAGTTGTTTTACATGTATTTGAGCAAGTGGGCGGGTGGCGGAGCAGGGGTTGTAGCAGGAGAATAGCTAGTGGCTGGACACACGCTAAGCACTGTGTCAATAAAACAACATTTTTTAAACTATATGCTATATAAAAAAGTATATGGCCAACCATACACTAACAAGGCTGTGTTACCATCTCGGAGTTGAAGTGCCAGAGCCTATGATGTAATCTCAACCCTCAAAGGAAACATAGCTTTGTTGTGTATGGCAGCCCATACACTAGTCTATATTTTCTATGGATATCTAGGGAATGCAACAACCATTTCGCTCTATTAGACAGGGAAGGAAAATGAAGCATTTTTTACTTCATTGTGAGGCTAGAGACAAACTTTGGGAGAAAATGAGGAGTGGTCCTTAGAGCGCCCAGTCCTTGTGAAAAGTAAGGTAAGGAGGCTCTGCTACCAGTATTTGGAACACTCTAGTGCATAAGTAATGTCTACCAGAAAGAAAGCATATTTGACAGGTACCAGCCGTTTCAAAAGGAGGCGCTATAAGAGACTCCAGAGCCATGTTAAAGTCTCACACTGGAACTGATCTATGGATTAAGGGACCAATATGCAGGATACCTTCTAGTAACCTCTAGATGGGCCACTAACTTACCAACATGGGTGTGGAGAGCTGAATGCACCTTCTCAGAGGAGTGGAGGCCTAATTCCAAAAGGGATAGAAGGTAATTCAGAAAATGACTGACTGGACACAAAATGGTTCAGACTATGGGAGGCACACCAAATCATAAAAGGTTTCCACTTTTGAGAGCAGGTATGCCAAGGGGAGACCCCAAAGTGAGAAGGTTCTATGTCCTCAGATGCAAGGCATGGAGGTGCAAGGATAGCAGATTCTGCTGTAGCAGAGAGCCCCACTCCTGTGATGGGGGCCTGCTTGACGAGGAAAAAGAATAGGCAGTTCCACTGCCAACTGCTACAGCAGAGAGGACCACATTTGTCTGGGCCACCAGAATCAGTGTGGCTGGTTCTGCCCAAAAATGACCAGAACCTCCTAGATCAGAGGGAATGGAGAAATGCATAAAGGACCCTCTCTTTCAAGCAGAGTGACAATGCATCGTCCCAACAAAGTCTAGGCCCTGGAATGAGCAAGCAAAAATATTGCAATTTTGCATTGTGTGGGGATGCAACAAGATTCAGCTCTGGACAACCCTATCTGCTGAAGAGGTCATCGATAATGGAGTCTAGACATTCCCACTTGTAAGACAGAGCGTGAGTCTGACTGAGACGGTCCGCCAGAAAGTTGAGTGGGCTGGATAGAAACATGGCCAAGATAAACATGTTGTGTTCAATGGCCCAATGCCAGAGCCTCACTGCTCTTCTCAGACGGGATAGGAGCGAACACCTCATTTGTTAATGTAGTACATCACTGAAACATTGTCTGTCTGGATCAGCAAGGGTTTAACCTGGAGGGGGACTTCAAAGGCCTGTACGCCAAGTAGAACAGCCCTCATCTCCAGAGCGTTGCTGTGGAGAAAGTGATTGCGAAAGGACCAAAGACCTTGCATACAGAAGCTCCCTAAATGAGCATCACAACTGGAGCTGGAGGCCATCAGCTGTCAGGACCATCAGGAGTGTGGGATGGAGAAAAAAGATCCTTTGTCAAGGTTGGAGCAGTTCAACCACCAGAAGAGGGCATGGGAAAAAAGGAGACATCACCAAAATGAGACACACTAGGTTGCCTAAGCGTTGAGCTCACTGGACAAGAAGGAACTACTGAGGAATACTCATGTGCAGGCATGCCAGAGGGACAGTAATGATGGCTGCAGCCATCAGCCCTATCACTCTGAGAAGGCATCTTACTGAAACATAAGGAAGTACAGTTACGTAAGAACTTACTGTAACAGCAGATCTTTGAGAGCAGCAAGTTACACCATAAGGACTAAAGCCGGCAGGTGCCAGGACCCCACGGGAAAATTCTAGCTAGCAATATCCAGCAGGGGTCCGCTCCCGACATCCGGCATCATACAAAAGAGACAGTCCCCCAGCATCCCTCAGTTCTCCAGTCGGAGATTCCCGGCATAAAGGTGACTTCTGAAGGGGAGACCGAGGATCCACTTCCAAAGAAAGACCCATGAAAACAGTAATCTGACTGCGTCCAAGATGCCAAGTCTGAAGACCAAACCTCCTGAGGGGAAGGTGGGACAGAAACTACCTGCTGCAAGAGCTGTTCTCCAAGATCTACTGTTATGGTAAGTTCTTACATAACTGTACTATCTTACTTCGAGAAACAGCTCTTGCAGCAGGTTACACCATAAGGACTGATTCCCAAGCAGTAAGGGAACAAAATACCCTAATCAGGAGGAGGATAGGAGGGATCCTAGAGTGAACCGTATCTAGGACAAAAGTCCTTGAAGGACTGCAAGGCCAAAACCAGCTCTACGCCTAGAAGCAATGTCCAAACTGTAATGCCTGATAAATGTATGTACAGTGCTCCAAGTAGTGGCTGCGCACATGGCTGATGTGGAGACGTTCTTAAGCGCTGAGAAAGAGGTAGCCACCCCTCTCATGGAATGTCCTTTCACCGATCCCGGTAAAGGCTTGTTGCACTTTTGGTAACAGAATGTGATGCACTTAACTAGCCACTTTGAGAGAGTTTGCTTCAATACAGGTGCTCCTTGCATCCAATGAGCAAATGAAAGGAAAAGCGGATCTGACCAGCGATGGGATTTGGTTCTGGTTAGATAGTGCCTGAGGATCCTGTGCACGTCTAATGTGTGCAAGAGCGCTTCCCCTCGGTTAGAGTGGTTGGGATAGTATACCGGAAGGTCAATATCTTGATTGAGAGTTAAGGCTGAGACCACCTTGGGAAGAAACTTAGGATTTGTCCTTAAGGACACTCTGTCCTTGTGAAAAACCAAGTAAGGTTCTTTACACATGAGCGCATGTTCCTCAGAAACTCTTCTGGCGGACGTAACCGCAACTAAAAACAGCATCTTCCAAGAGAGAAGACGCAGCTCACAATCCACGGCTGGTTCAAACGGGGGCAGAGTGAGCTGCTCTAAGACGAAAAGAAGATCCCAAGGGAGAATTGGATCCTTGATAGGAGGTCTCAAAAGGGGGATGCCATGCAGGAAAGCATGGGAGGCCTCTAGCTGTACTAGTGACCTCTGACCTACCAGGGAATGGTATGCCGAAATGGCACAGAGGTGTACCTTTATTGAGGCATAAGCTAGCCCTGATTCATACAGGGATAGGAGGTAGTCCAGCACTGACTTCTCAGAACAGTCAAGCGGGGCTAATCCGCGGGCCTGAGCCCAAAACCTGCACCATTTCATGGCATAGGTGGCATGAGTGGAGGGTTTTCTTGCCACTACTAAAACGTCCGCCACATCCTGTGAAACCCTGTGTCTAAGGACTGCTACGTCCTTAGGAGCCAGGAGTGCAGGTTCAGTGACCTGAGGTGCGGGTGGACCAGGGAGCAGGCTTCCTGGGACAAAAGGTGTGAGCTGACCGGCAAAGGAAATGGCTGGGCCAGTTGGTGCAGGAGTGGGAACCAAATCTGCCTGGGCCAGAAGGGCAACACTAGGATCATTGATGCTCCCTCCTCTCGGAGTTTCAGTAGAACCCTCTGGATCAAAGGGAAGGGCAGGAAAGTGTAAAGCAACCTGCCCATCCAGGAGAGGGGCAACGTGTCTTGCCAGAAAACACCAGGCCCTGGATCTAGCGAGCAGAAATTGGGCAGTTTTGCATTGTATGGGGATGTGAAAAGGTCCAAGTCTGGTGTCCCCCACCTGTGGAACAGATCCTCTTCTACTTCTTGCAGCAGTTCCCATTCATGATCCTTGGCTGCAACCAGCTCAGGCAATCTACGATGGTGTTGTCCACACCAGGAACATGCACTGCAGTGATCTCTGTGCCATGCTGTAATACCCAATCTCACACCCTTTTTGCCTCCCTGCAAAGAGGGTAGGAGTGAGTGCCTCCTTGCTTGTTGATATAGTACATCACCAAGGTATTGTCTGTTTGTAACAGCAGGAGACTTGGTGGGATTTCTGACTGAAAGGCCTGTATAGCATACAGGACTTCCCTCATTTCGAGGATGTTGATGTGGAGTGAGACTCCAAGGTAGACCAAGATCCCTGGGTCCTGACTCCTTTCAGGTGGGCTCCCCAACCAGACCCCAAAGCGTCTGTGGAGAGAGTCAGAGTTGGAGCAGGCACTAAAAAGGGATCCTCTGCAAAGGTGCTCTGAAACAAGCCACCATTACCAGTCTCAGATGACTGCGTCCGTGATCTGGACTAGCTGATGCAGTTGATGCTGCTTTTGGTCCCATTGAGCTCGCAGCATCCACTGGGTAATCCTCATATGAAGTTGAGCTAGGGGAACCGTCGTGATGGCTGCCGCCATGTGTCCGAGCAAGCAAAGAATGGTCCTGGCTAGGACCAACTTCTTTTCCATCATATCCCTTATGAGGGATCGGATGCGTTCCGCCCTGTCCTGAGGCAAGAAAGCCTTCCCTTGACTGGTGTCAAGAACTGCACTGATAAACTGCAACCTCTGTGAAGGGACGAGGCATGACTTCTCTCGACTGACAGTAATGCCCAGCAATCTGAAGAGGGAGCGAGTGTCTTGAATCACGGCTATCAAAGCCTCCCGAGAGGGGGCCATGAGGAGCCAGTCATCTAGGTACAGAAACACACAGTGACCCTGTCTCCTGAGGGCTGCTGCCACGACTGCCAAGCATTTCGTAAACATGTGAGGTGCCTAGGACAGTCCAAAGGGGAGTGCTCGGAACTGATAGTGGCATCCCAGGAACTCGAAGTGCAGGAATTTCCAGTGTGCTCGAGTGATGGGGAGATGGAGATATGCATCCTGCATGTCCAGCGACATGAGCCAAGCACCCTACTTGAGCATGGGGATGAGACCCTGGAGGGTGACCATACGGAAGCGCTTGTACAACACGAAGGTGTTGAGGTCGCTGAGGTCCAGGATCAGACGTAAGTCCCCTGTCTTTTTTTGGAACCAGGAAGAAGTGTGAATAATATCCTTCTCTTCTCTGGTTCTATGGATCCTTGTCCAGGAGTGCCAAAACCTCTTGATGTATGAGCAAGACATGCTGACCCAAATAACGGGAGAGCAGAGGAGGCCTTGATGGTGGGCAGTCAAGGAACTCGCTAGAGTGTCCTTGACTTACTAGTGTAAGAACCCACCGGTTGGAGGTTATCCTCTGCCACCCTGATAGGTGGTAAGAGATGTGACCCCCAACCCTTCCTTCCCTCTGATTCAGAGATGGGGCAGGGGCCAGGAAGGAGTCTTGCTGTGGTGGTATTGGTTCCAGTGGGCTTGGCAGATTTTTGGTGTTTCTGGCCCTGGCCTGTGGAAAATCTGGATTGACTCTTTCTGTTAAAGTTGCCCCTTGGTTGCTGGCTGGAACGTGGGTGCTACCTTTGTTGCCGGCCGAGAAAACGATTCTGGTTCCTATGAAAGGAACCAGCTTTAGGTCTGTACATGGCTTGTACAGTCCTGACTGCCTTCCCGTCATCCTGTAACTTAGTGATAACACTTTCTGATTACTCACCGAACAGGACAGAGCCATTACATGGGACGTCCAGGATACTGTCCTGAACATCTGAGGTAAATCCGGAGACCCTCAACTAGAAGTGTCTCCAGAGACAAATGTCTGTAGCAGCACCACTGGCCACCGAGTCCGCTGAGTCGTAAGCGGCTCGTAGGACTTCGGTCCCCATGTCTGACCCAGTGCGGAGGAGGTTGAGAAGCTCCTCTTTCTTTTCGCCCTCCGGGAAATCCTTCATAAGGTCCTAGCCCTGTTCCCACAGAGCATTCTGAAATTGCACCATGTGCGCGAATTAGTTGAGAGACTTTATCCAGCATGTAGCAGCTGCGTACATGCATCTCCCCAGTGAATCTAGCTGTTTAGATTCCTGGTCTGGTGGCTGAGTACTCAGGCGCTGAGGTCTTTGAGACTGGTCGTGTGAGGCTGTAATGACCAGAGAGTCAGCCAAAGGCTGTTGCGCCAAGTAAGAGTCCTCCATCTGTGTCCTGTAAAGGCAGTTGGCTTAATTAGGTACTGCCAGAGTGGAATGTGGGCATTTCCACGCTACCTTGGTGACATCCATAAATGTATCCACCAGCGGTGAGACCACCACAGGCTTAGGGTCTTTCTGCCTGAGGTATCTTGCAAAACGTTGTCTTTCAGGGTCTAAGTCTTCCGTCCCACACCCCTTATTCTCTTGGATGTGCCTCATGATATCGGAGAAAGAGGGATCATCCGGTGGGGACCTGGGTAGGTCTCATTGGTCTGATGATGGGAGACTGATTGGAGAGGGTGACCGTGAAGTGTCTTAGGTATTCGGCCGTGAGTCGTCCCCTAGCAGAGTAAGGCGTCTGTCTCTGAGGCGTTTTGGTGGACAGTCACTGGGAGACCCAGAGGGGGGTCTTTTCCTTTCGCGGGATCTGCCCCTAGGAGGCGGGGTAGGCTCCTTGGGTTCAGGAGACACCCTATTGCCAGGTTCCTTAGGAGGAGACTGTGGAGGCTTGGTGGGCACCACGTCCTTTTTGATGGTATCCCACCAAAAATTAAAGACGTCTTTCACCTCTTGCAGATTCAGGCCAGACGACGGACTGGGTGTCAGTGTCCACCCGTCGATGGGCTTGGGCATTGGACCTTGGGGTGTAGTCGGGTCAGGCGACGGTTCTCGGGGCAGCCCGGCATTCTCAGTATCACCTGTCTGGTCATCAGGAATGGGGGGTTTCAGCCTCCTCTTCTGAGGACCCCGGCAACCGGTGTCAGACAGCATAGGTGGGGCTGGCGTCGGTTCTTTGGCCCATTTTGTGGGTGTCGGGTCGGTCGCCCGCTTGGGCTCTGAGGGACGTCAACTCAGTCATCTTTCTTGGAAGGGCATCAGGTCCTCTTGGAGGCTGGGAAACCGAACGATGGTCGGAGTCCCGGTGTCAGTCTGTCGCGTCAGCGCCCTGCTTCGGGGTCGGTTTGGACTTATGCCAGTCTGAGGTCTTGGGCCTGGCTGTCAAGCCGGACGTCCGGCTAGCCTTCTTCATTTTAAGAGGCTGAAGGGAAACTGTGCTCGAGCCTCCTGAAGACCGTACCTTCACCAGAGGGGGTTGAGAGTGAGCCCAGGAGGGGGATCTATCTGACCTCGTGGAGCTGGAACTGGCCCTGGATTCCAAAGCCCGACTCAGGGATCTGGCCCTATCCTTATCCCGGTGCTTTTCGCGGTTTTTACCAGACTTATGGTGGGAGGATTCCCCCCTGCAAGAAGGGTCTTTTTCCACAGCCTTTAATTTGTCTTCTAGAAGGAACCCCTGAAGAGCTTTCTGGTGGCGGATCCTGGTCCTGCTGTTGAACTGCTGGCAAATGAAGCAGGCCTTGATGTTGTGTTCTGGGCCTAGGCACCACACACAAGCCATGTGCCGGTCTTTAAACAGGACACTGAACTTAACCCAGACCCCTCTTATCAAACCTCCTTCCTCCTGGGTGGCTGGTTGTCTGGTAAAGGACTAAAAATAGCTCACCTCAACATCCGCAGACTCCTGCCTAATCTAGCAGAGCTCACTGCCTGGGCCTCCCACTACAAGCCTGACATTCTCGGCATCACTGAGTCATGGCTGAAACCTTCTACCCCTGACTCTGCCTGCATGCTCCCTGGTTATGACCTTATCAGGCTTGACCGACCAGGGAGGAAGAGGGGTGGTGGCATTGTGATCTACTTCAGGAATCATCTAAACCTGGCAGCAGTGTCGCACCAACTGTCCCCACTACTTCCTTGTGAGGTGCTTCATACCATTCTCTTACTTGGCAACACAAAAAAGCTGCATATCATTTGCACATACAATCCCCCCAAGTGGGGTGTGCCAGGGCTATCCTCCCTCCTTGATGCTGTGGGTGCTCAGACTGGCAATAATGAACTGCTTATCATGGGCGATCTTAACCTAAATTGGCTTGGAGGTAATACCAAGGTGTACGAACTTTGCTGCTGGCCTCTCCCTGTCTCTACTCATTCATGAGCCCACCAGGTGGTCTACTGCTGGTGGTAATAGCTCCCTTCTCGATTGGGTCCTGTCGAACAGGCCTGAGAGGATCACCTCCTCTGGAACCCTCCCTGACTCCATCTCTGATCTTACCCCTGTGTACTGTGTATGGAGAATCTCCTCCCAGAAAATTCCCCACAAAGTTATCCATGTCAGAGATTCCTCAAAGTCTGACCTGGGTTCCTTTCATGAGGACCTGAGGCACATGGAATGGTCTGAGGTGCTAAATACACCGGACTGTCCCACCACCGTTAGCTCCTTCCTCAGTTCCTTCTTGACACTGCAGGACAGGCACGCACCCCTTATCAGGAGGAGAGTAAGGGGGGCTGCCACCAAGTGGCTCCATGGAAGCCTTCTCGCCCTTATGCTGACTGGGGATAAATGCTGGGCCAGCTTTAAGGCTATGTTGGACCAGGCCTTATTTCAGCAGTACAGAAGACTCAGAAATGAATGCAAGAGAGCTATCAATGCTGCCAAGAGTGAAAACTGTAAAACTGCTTTACTTAACTCTGCTAAGGACCCAAGGAATTTTTGGAGGAACATCAAAAATATAGTTAGCGGTTCCTCCAATTGTGGGGTCTCTGATATGCCCATTGATGGTTCCAATTGTAATAACCCCCTAACCATTACGAATGCATTAAACTCCCACTTTTCTGATCTGTTTGCGTTCACCTCCCTATTCTCTACTGGAGGATGCGATAGCAGTGCTCTGCTAACTGCCTCTCAATCGCCCCCCGCCTCATATACGCTATTCCACTTTAGGGCGGTGTCAACATAGGAGATGCAGAGACTACTCTCTGGTCTTTCCCCCTATGCTAGTGTTGGTCACGATGGCATAGAACCTAGGCTCCTTCAACTTGTTGTCCTCTATGTTGCCTCCCCAATGGCTCATACTGTAAATATGTCTCTTGCCCTTGGAGTCTTCCCTGACCCCTGGAAGGTGGCCAGGGTTGTCCCTGTGCTTAAACAAGACAACCGTAAGATCCTTGATAATTATCGGCCAATAGTCATCTTGTCAGCTGTTAGTAAACTTCTGGAGAAAGTTGTTGCAGGGCAACTCACTGAGCATATCCAGGCCCATGAGCTGCTGGCTCCTGAGCAGCACGGCTTTCGGAAAGGGCACAGTATGACCTCTGCACTTGTTACGGTCTCCTCTGGGATCAGGGCTGCCATGGACCAGGGTAAGTTCTGAGGTGCCATCTTCATTGATCTATCCAAGGCCTTTGACTTGGTTGATCATTCCCTACTCATCTCTCGGCTTTGGCCCCTTGGTCTGTCTCCCCCTGCCCTAAGACAGCTTAATTGCTACCTCCAGGGTAGATCTCAACTAACCAAATTTAGCAAGGTCCTTTCGGGTGCCACCCCTGTGACCTCTGGTGTTCCTCAGGGGTCAGTCCTAGGACCTCTCCTTTTTTCCATCTTTGTTACCTTCCCTCCATCTCCTCCCACTGTAGCTCAACTCTATATGGGGATGACCTGGTCATTCTCACCCATTCCCGTGACACTGGGGTTATCAATCGCCAATTGAGCGCCGGTTTCAAGAAGGTCCAGTCCTGGATTACAGCACACAAGCTTGTCCTCAATCTAAAAAAAAAAAAACAGGCCATGCTCTTTGGGTCCCTGGCCAAGTTAAAGACCTCTACTGCCCCCCTGTGCATCATGGGTACCGACGGCTCGCCTGTCTTGGTCACGGATACCATCAAATACCTGGGTGTGACACTTGACCCCCAGCTTGACTTTGGTCATCACATCCAGAATGTATGCAGGGAAGCAAATTGTTAGCTGGGTCTTGCCTACAGAGCAAAGAATAACCTTACATCTGCTGCTCGTCGTGCTCTGGCCAGAGGTGTATTTCTTCTGACTCTCTCCTATGGGCTCCCCCTGTATGTGCACACCTCCAAAGCTCACCTCGCTCGGTGGCAGGTAGCCTACAACAATATTTGTCGCTTTGCACTTGCGGCACCCTGTCTCACCCACCACTGTGACCTGTACAGTAAGCTTGGCTGGATCTCCCCACTCAATTATATGAGTTTTGTCCTGGGCAGTTTCACAGGTAAAGTGCTCAGAACTGGCACCCTCAGGGTCTGGCTGAGCTCCTTGTACCTGCCTCCTCTTCTTACTCCCTTTGGTCCTCAGGCCCTGCTGTCCTCAAGGTTCCTGCCACTCGAACGCTGATGGGGGATAGGGATTTTGCTGTTTGTGCTCCCTGAATCCTGAACTCTCTCCCCTCTCTGGTTCGCGCCTCACCTTCCCACTCCAGCCTTCGGAGCTCCCTTTGGACCTATCTGAGGCGCTCCTCTGCATGTGGCTGTCCCAATCACCTTAATTAACCTAGGCCCCTGTACTGGACTATTATGCGCCTGCAGATATGGCAGCCCCTGTTGTGGGCCCTGAGGGTTGACCTTGCTGGCTCAGGATGCTGCTTTGTGTTATAATATGTTGATTCTCCCTGCCCAAGGCAGAGTTCTGCCTGACATACTGTTATGGTGGGTTTATTATTGCACTGATATGTACTTACCCTATGCCTCTGGGCGGTGACCTCTGTCTGATGTACTGTTCTTCTTTAGCTTTTTCTAAGTATGTTCTCTCCTACCCAATTATGTGTAATTACTTGACTGCTTGTTTTGATGCTCACCTAACTCTACTTGATCCTGTGCAATGTTTGTATAGTATTCTTATATGTTCCTGTATGGGCTTGTCTGTTACTGTACTCTCCCAGGTCTACCTGAAAATAGGCAACTGTTTGTCTAGTGTACTTACCTGGTCAACAAAAGCTAATAAATACATAAATGTTTGTCGCAAGAGCACTTCGAGGGGTGTCCTCCGATAGAAGGAGTCGGAGAAGAAGACATATGGGTGATTTAAACTAAAAATACTTGATTTCGAGTGTCGTTCGTCTGCTAGAGGCATCCGTGAGGCCGATGCTGGAGAGCTGACGGCAGAAAAAGAACTGTGGGATGCTGGGGGACCACCCCTGTTATATGATGCTGGACGTCAGGGGTGGGGCTGATGTTGGGGGAGGTCCTCTGCTGGATATTGCTAGCTAGAATTTTTCCGTGGGGTCCTGGCTCCTGCTGGCTTCAGTCCTTATGGTGTAACCTGTTGCAACAGCTGTTTCTCGACATAAGATCTGGAAGACAACTGCTGGGCCTGAGCAATTACAGCAATGGCACAGTCCTCTGGAAGGAAGGCCTGGCTAGTAAACATGTCCAGGACAGTAATAATGTACTGAAGGTGCTGTCAGGGGTCAGAACTGATTTGGGTTTATGGAGAAGGATGCCCAGCTAACTGAACAGCAAAAAAGTCCAAAATAATGTGTGAAGGACTGCATCCTAGGATGGGGCTTTCGAGAGCCAGTTGTCCAGATACTGGAACATATAAGGCCTTCCCTCCAGAATGCCATGGCCACCACTGCAAAGTATTTGGTAAAGAAATGTGATGCTGAAGACAAGCCAAATGGCAAGATCTGAAATTGGTAATGACAGCCCTTCAGCATAAAAAGGGAATTTTTTTTTTCCTTTTATTGAGAAATCAGAATTACAATCCTTTGAGTCATAGACTCTTTTGCAAAGACTCCTCGTCAGTTAACATGATATACAAACAATAACACAAGGTAGATTAAATAGAGGTGCATCACAATCAATCAGTCAATATGTTGTATTAGGATTGGTGGAAAAAAATAACAGAGTAATATTACAAAACAGAGGGCAGAGACAGCCCAGAGTCAAGTTCAAAACAGAAAATACAGAAATAAGGCAGGTATTTAACCATAGACATTATTACAATGCAGAGAATAGTACACTTGGTAGATTAACACAGTACAATTAATACAACATACTAAGAGTTGGACAGTGGGGAAGGAGGATGGTAGGGCTGATTGAGTGAAGTATACTAGGGGCAGTCACAAGTGGAGTTCTTAGTGAGAAAATCTTTGCGTGAGGTTTTGAAAGGGCTTATCTTAGCACTGGCAGAAAGAGCAGCTGGTCTGTGATTGTGAGCCACCTTGATATGGAAGTAAGCATGCTTCATATCTAGGGTACACATCCAATCCCCCTGCATAAGCAGAGGGAGCAGGGGTTGAAGTGATACCATACAGAACCTACCATACAGAACCTTTGTATTAATTACACAAGTTCAAGCCCCTGAAGCCCAGGACAGGATATATATCTCCTGTCTATTTGAGAACCAAAAAATACCAGACTAATAACCCTGGTTTAGTTCCACCAGAGGCATTGGTTCTATAGCCCACGTGTGCAGTAACATTTGTACTTCCTTGAGTAGGAGGGACAGGTGACCTGCAGGATAACAACAGAGAAGGGGAGGATGCACTAGATGGGTAGACTGCAACTCAAGGATATCTTTCTCACGAATAATGTCCAAAACAAATGCATCCATGGTTATCTTATTCCACTTTGGTAGGAAGAAGTAGATGCAGCCTCCCACCAAGATTCTTGGATTTTCTGAATGGACCATGGGAAGCAGAAGGCAGTCAGAAGGCTCTGGATTAGTAGGGATGCCACCTGCACCCTTGGGAACCCTGGCATGGACACCAGGAAGCAAGAGATATGGAATGGGGTACCATGGGACCTATGACCCAAGCCACAGGCAGGACAGAGAATGGCCTAAGAAAGGAACCATGACCACAAGGCTGAGATTTGAGAGCCTTTAGGGAACGCAAAGTTATCTTAGAGTACTGCAGATCCCATAAGGTCATTGTTACATCATGGCCAAATTGTCTCTGGCCATGGAAAGGGGCATTAAGCACTGACTGATGAATGTCAGTGGCAAAGCCAGCTACCCTGAGCAAGGAGTAGTGCCAGAGGCAACAGCATGGGCAGAAGCATCTAATACATCATAGGAGGAATGCAAAAGATGCATTACAGCATCTAGGCCATGTGCAACAGTCTACAAGCACTCCATTTTAGTGGGTTCATCAGGCAGCTTTTCAGCCATGGCCGAGATGGATTTCCACAGGCTATTCTGATATATGATCATGTAATCCTGATAGCTAGCAATCCTAAGGCCAATGGACACTGAGGCATAGGTCCTCTTGCCCATCACATCCAACCTACAAGATGCCTTGTCCAGAGGAAGAGAGCTCATATGGCATAGTGCTTTGGACCTGTCATGGGCTGCCATAATGACCACAGAAGCAATCTCAGGCTGAGACAAGTAGAAGGTTTTAGTGGTCAGAGCAGATACTACTTGTCTTCTGTGTGGAATATGGCAGGTACGGTGCTTGGCCTATGCCAGACAGCCATAGCAACATCCACCAGAGTAAGGTGTATGGGAGGAATGATCACCATAAGCACCGTAGGAATTGCCAGGAACTCACTTAGGTGCCTTGTGCAGGAATCCTCCTCCTCAGTTGTAAAGCCAAGGGAATTCTGCATTAATATGAGGGCAGCCTGAAATGAGGAATCCTCAGGTGGAGAATGTGGGGTATAAACCACCCTATTTTCACTACAGATGAGAGGGTAGAGATGGAGCCAATTTCTTCAGACAAACAGGTTCCCCTCCTCTTCCTTATAATTCTTCTTCATATGCTGGTGGTCAGGATTTTACTCCTCCTCCTCCATCATCTGAGAGAGAGAGAGAAGGCTGTAAAGGCTCCCTATAAGTAGACACCACTGATAACTGAATCACAGGACAAGGCATCGGGTCGACGATGGGAGTCAAACCTGCAGCACCCAAAGCCAGTGTCAACACTGTCAACAAACCAGCCTAAAGCACCAACATCGTCATGAAAGTTGATAGCAGGGCCGGTCTATAACATGGCCTGTGCATCGACAATGCCCGTATTAAGGGTCCAAGACAAACCAGTTGACAGGCGAAAGCCTGGTGGTGGTATTGGCTGAGATCTGCTATCTGAGGCAGAGACAGTGCCAAACCCAACCTTGATGTCTCTAGGACCGTCAAGGTGGGGAAGGTAACAGCTGTAGCCTGGGCCTATGAAGACTTACCTTTGTCTCCAGATTTTAAAGGAGATCTGGAATGAACAGGAGAAGCCGTTGATCAGGAATCCTTGTTTCGCCTGATGGCGATGCTTCTCCTTTTCAGCAGAAGATTTTTCCTTCAGCTTCTCTTTTGACTTTGACGTAGGTGGTGGAGATTTCTCAGCCATCAGCGACTACTGTGGTGACCAGCAGAATGCTTAAGTTGGGGAGTCAGTAGGCTAGGTAGGTGAAACCACACTGAAGCTGACATCCATCGCTATGCACTCTTCATTTCTTTGAGAAAGGCTTCCAAAGACTTTTGATGACATGTCCTCATGGCCTTGTTAAAGCCCTGCAGAAGGCACAATTTTTCATGCTGTGTGAGAGGCCCAGGCAACAGACACAGCGTGTGTGAGCATCCTTGTGAATATTAACTTTGCCACAATGACAGAGATGGAATAAAGGCTCTTTATGCTTCAATGGCAGCATACAAAATACATTCAATTAAATAACAAGTGAATTATGAAAAACACCAGCAAATGCGACGGCAAGTTTCAATACTGATTTCCTGAGATCCAATGAGTGGTTGGCACTGGGAGAATGAACTGACGAAAGAGGGGACCAACCACGTAATATAGGCAGCTGCAACATATGTCAACGTAGGTAGCCGCAGTGAACAAATGTTTCCAAGTGGTCATGACACAGATGGCTTTCAGTTCCATAGGTGTGACTAAATGAAGGGAGATGTCCTTGACGATCAGCAGGACACTACCCTGGAGGAAAATCAGGA
Source organism: Neoceratodus forsteri (assembly GCA_016271365.2). Lineage (NCBI taxonomy): Eukaryota > Metazoa > Chordata > Ceratodontiformes > Ceratodontidae > Neoceratodus > Neoceratodus forsteri. The sequence continues at coordinate 1,499,873,301 of CM057450.1, read as the reverse complement.
GGGTACCATGGCAGAGGGTTGAGCACAGCATATTGGTATCCCCGGGGCCCCTGTTGGGAGTGGTTTATCAGACAGGCACTGATGTTGCCCTCAGCTGACAGAGGTCTTGACCAGGTAACCAAGAAGGTAAAATATTTAGTTGAAACTAAAATAGAGTGAGCCGGCCCGGTGGTGCTGAGGGTTGAGGCACTGGACGCCATACCTCGTGCCACACTGGCGACCCGGGTTCGGGAACGGACTCGGGCCACCGGGGGCTGGCAGGGGAGAGGAAGGACTGAGCATCCCATGACTGCTCTCCTTCCTCAGAGGTGGGTGGGAAGGGCGCATCACGCTGCAGCCACGATTGGTGGAGGCCAGCCGCATTACAGTAGCGTGCCTAGAAGAATAGGGAGCGTGGCAGGCGTCAGCACGGATGTGCTTGAACGCCACTGTACGTCCGGCTCCCTGGGACCAGAAAAATGGAAAATAGCAGGGCGACCTCTGCAGCTGATGGCCGTGCCCTGCGCCCCTGGACATGAGAGGTGCCTTCGTCGGGGGGTGGCCCGCCCTGCGCAATGGAGTGTATCGCGCACCAGACCAGGTCTGGTTGCCTGAGGTCGTGGGGCCCGCTCCACGAAGGAGAAAGTATTCTACGATTAAAAAAAAAGAAACTAGAGAATTAATATGTTGTTCTCCACCAAAAAATAGCTCCTGAAGACTGAAATGTATGTACAGTAGTAACATGCTGCACCATGTCATAAACAGTAATGAATTTAGCATGCTGTGTACACATGTATCAATTGATAGTGATTCCCTACCCACTCTACTACCCAGGGTACCTGACGATGCCATTTGCAAGCAAAATACCTTAGGTATTTTCTGTGGCTGGTTCCTATTTAGATGTGGAAGTATGCATCCCATATGTCCAGTGACCCTAACCAGTCTCCTTATTGTATGGATAGTATCACAGTTTGCAGGTCACCATTTTGAACTTGTCTTTTTTTTTTTTTATATATATATTCTTGTTTTATAATCTTGAATCCAGAATGGATCATAATTCCCCATTTTAGGGGGAGTGTGAAAATACCTGGAGAAGAAGACTTTTTTCCAGCTGAGAAATGGGAACCCTCTCCATAGCATTAACCTGTAACAGTTCAGTTTCCTTGCTTCCAATTCCAGTAGGATTTTATGTTCTGGCACTTGGTCCATGAACACTCTAAATTTGCTTAAATTTGGAAACTGTATTAATTGGAGAGTTATGCCCTCGCATTGCCTTGGTACATTGTCTGTGCAGCATACATATGTCATTCCTGCTTCAGAAGGGAATGTGTGAGTAGGGGGCAAGATGATGACCTAAAGTCCCTTCCGACCTTACACTACTATCTGGCTACGTTACAGATCAGGTCGGGTCACATCTTGAGTACTACATGCAGTTCTGCCACCCTCATCTAAGACAGGTTAAGGAAAGGACAGAATCTATTTGGTGGAGGGCAACACAAGTGATCTAGAAGCAGCACAACAGAACCTATCAGGAAATATTAGACAACCTAAACATGTGCTCACCAGAAGACGGGGGGGAAGGCACATGATAGAAACCTATAAGAACATTCAGGCGCATTACAGTGTGGACTATTTTGCTTTATTTAAATTAAGGAGAAACATAACTGCCAGGAGCCACAAACTAGTGGTGGAAAAACCTTAAAAAGGACAAGAAATAATCAGTAGGTACTGGATAGGTAGATTAGTATTGATTTATCCGTCCTCAGACACTGTCAGTACTTGTTTAATATAGAAGACTTATTGAAAAGAAAGCATCTGTTTTATTTTTTTAAATGGGAAAAACAAACATGGGGGGTTGGGTGTCTTAGGGGTGGCACTTTTCCATGCAATTCATGATTTCCAGTGCAAGTGTCAGAGTACAGTGGCATGATGTTTTGTGCTCCAGCGTCTTTTACTATTACAGTATGTACGAGAGTTGTGTACGGCAGCAAAATGAGCATCACTGACAAATGGTGCTTTCTGTCAACAGTCGAGAGATGTTTTTTTCTTGTAAATTTTTATATTTGTGTATAGTTTTCACTCTTTTAAAAAGTAAAATATAGTTTTTTTTTATTTTGTCATCAGTTTCTTAATGTTTCACCTGCTTATAAATGAAATGAATATTTACTGCCCCCCTTAAAACATACACTCTGTTATACATCTGTCATATCTGCTTTCCATTTTTCCTAATATACTTTGATATTATCCATTTCAATAAATATAGTGCCACTGCTATGTTTGTTTGTTTTTTAACTGTCGTGTTCAGTTTTTTATTATTTCATTTCTACTATAAATGTAACATGGAAACGTAATTTTTTCAGACAACCGGTCATCCGACATCAAGATATGACATTGTTACTTTCTATGTTTTTTTTTTTATATATATATCTAAAGCTACCGAATTATCAAGTAATGTGTGTTTTGAAAGTAAATTTAACTGGATAACTTCTAAGCTAAAGGATACCTTTTAGTCAACCATGTTAAAAAAAAGTTATAAAACAGAGAGACTTTTATGTCTGTAAAACTAAAAAGGGAAGTATTTCTTAGGTTTGTATCAGTGCTGCACTGTCCTAAATATATATGTAGAACACTGCTCACTTTTCCTTATGAATCTCTCTCTCAGATGTTGTAGTCTAGCTTAGTTGTCAGACATCTGATCATTCAATTTCCTGCAGTCTCATTTCATTTATCATTTTTACAGCTTCAATGGGCGGAGCCTGCAGCTGTCTTGTTGTAGCTCTGAAAACGGGATACCAAAGCACAAATTTGGAGTTGCAGAACATACTTCACAACTCCAAATCACTCTGCTCATCCCGGTTTCGCTGCTGCCATCTCTGGTCCCGTGTCCCATTCCCTGTTTGCTCACCACTGCTTTAACAGAGTTCCCACGTTCTCGGAGACTTGTCTGGCCCCAGTAATCCTTTTTCCTTCCAAAGAGGGGCCAGAGGAGCAGAGTCACAGAACTGCTTGCAGCTGAACTGAGAATGTGCGAGCTGGCGGTCTGCACACGTGTAGCAGCACGCATCTGTTTTCTTGCCATGGAAGCAGTGCATCAGGAGCTCGGACGGTGCTCCTGGACCCTGAGAACAGTTAGATGGGGTCTGGCGACACATGGGCTGCAGTGGAGAAGCTGGGAAAGTATTTGAAGAGCGTTGATGAGTGCTATGGGACTGAATTTATACATATTAATGAACTGCTCTTGAATATTAATGAGCCCTGCCTGCCTTCTGCTCATTGGTGCTCTTTAAACAAACACTTTCTTGACTTCTCCACCGCAGCCCTCATATCTCCGGATGCCAACTAAGTGATCTCTGGGTTCGGGAGCACCAGGGGAGTTCCTGATGCACCACAATTGTGGCGAGAAAACGGATGCGTGCCACCACACATGTGTAAACCACCAGCTCGCACATTCTCAGTTCCAGGCAGTTCATCTCTGCTCCTCCGGACCCTCTTTAGAAGGAAAAACATTACTTGGAGCCAGACAGAGACTCAGGGAGCATCAGGAACTCGGGCCAAAGTGGTGGTGAGCAAACGAAGGAAGTGGGACCTCTACGAGCTCGGCTGCAGCCATACTGGTTCTGGCCAGAATTTGTTATTAGCGTTATAACTATTGAGCACAGCTCATTTACAATGGTGACCCACAGAAAGTGTAAAACAAACACACAGTTATAGTAAAAAGGTATATATACATCACAATTAAATAACACAGTCTCTCTTATAGCATGGAAAAAGCAGAAGAGCACTACAGCTAGGGTTGTTGTCAGATTTACACATGCCACAGGTGTGATATGGCACAAGACTGCACCATAGACCACCTGAAGCATGTGTAAATCTCACAACAACACACCCCCTGGAGTGCATTATTGCTATTGTAAAATGAGTCAAGAAAAAAACATGGTATTTATCGATAAATTAGTATTTTTTATTATTTTAATGGTTTTTAATATTTTGTTCATCTGCCTATGGAAAAAATAATCCCAGTAGCATAGAAACAAAACATAATTCCTGCCCTACTTTGGCTGTTTTCCATCTACTGCCGTGTCAGTCACTGAGGGAGGAGTCGGTGCCACATCATCAGCTATGCTGGTGCTGACAATGGGTGACTGTTCAGGAAGCTGAAAGATGCCTTGAGACATGGCTCGGCTATTCGGCTCTAAACCTCTTGTTTCAGCCATTTTTATATTGTGAATGTCTGCTTCGTCTCCTATGCCATTTATGACTGACATTTCACAATGGTCGTTACCACTCTCTGTTGCGGCCATGGAGGTCACTTCACAATCGGGGTTACCGATGCCAAAACTTAGAAGAACACGACAACAGAGCAACTGAAGAGATCAAAACAGGTACTCTGCACAGTGGAAATATTTTTTTGCAGTGTGCCTTTTTTTGACTGGTATGATAGGTTTTGTTTTGTGCAGAGCCATTATGTCTCAGCAGTACCAGGCAACAATTTTAAATATGGTTGTTTTTGTCCATACGAATGTTCAGTCACCTGATAGCAGTCTCTTACACGGTCAGCAGTGGTCAGTTGGGACTTTATCTGTGTGTTGTGAGACTTACACATGGATAAAGGCCCAGTCTGACCAATCAGCTTGTAGGATTTTTCTTGCCCATTTTATAATGTACTGTATTTCACATGTTTGTACTGTATTCACTATCTGCTTAATTTTGCCCAAAACTGTATAGTATTACTTAACTGCATCAACTGTTTCTGTAACTACCTGCAATCACTTTATCTACTATACCTATATGTGTAGCTACTTGCAATCACTTTCCCTGTTGTACCTGTTCCCTTTGTACCATGTTATTGTGCCATCTTCCTGGCCTGGGTCATGCTTGAAAATGGTCCCTTGAACCAGTGCACCCACCCGATTAACAGACAAACAAACAAATAAATAGTATATCACAATCCAGATGCACGTGGAGTCCCCTATAGCCAATGCTATTCTTTACCTGTCCTTTACCCCACCCACAACAGCATATAAGAAAATGACAGTTTTCTGGCACCGCGCACCGTGCCTTTTCTCACAGAATAACACCCTTCATTAACCTCCATTACTAATACTTCCACCACTGGCTGTTGTTAAGACACTCCATCACTCACCTGCCATTCCAGCTCATTTGTTACAGCTCTGGTCATTTATATTAAAGGAGACAGGAAATGTGTGCTAACCAGCAGCAGATGGTAATGTTCCTATTTACAGAATTGGAATGCATACCTCTAAATGATCCATATTTGACCGTATCTGAATAAACACGAATGTGAAAAACTGTGTTTTCAATTTCTCTTTTTTTTATGGACAACATTCTGCACAGTTGTCTTCATGGAACCAGTAATTCTGAGTTTTTACTATGTCATTTTAGAACCATGCTCAGAGTTCTGTACACAAACTGTGACATACAGTAGTTAAAACTCTAGATCACTGGGTTCCACAAAGAGAACTGTAACGGAATGCTGCACGTAATCACAAAACAATGCAAAATACCATGTTTCACGTAGTTTTTATTCAGGTACAGTTAAACATGGATCATTTAGGGGTATGGATATTATTTCTGAAAAAAGGAACTTTATAAACATTTGCTGATTAGAAATTATTTCCTGTCCTCTTTAATGTGGTGCAGTTGGAAGGATGGATATCAGTGAAAAATGAAGGGCAATGGGTAGTATTTTGCAACTCAGTCATAAATGGAAGAATCTGTATTCCGTATACGGATCGTGTTGTGCCACTAACTCGGTCTTCAATAGTACGAAGAATGGACAGTATTGAAACAGCGATATCTTAACTTGGGTAGATTTTATCAAGGTGACGATCACATTCATGTAGAGTACAACTGGAAATGACGCTACCCAGAGAACTGCTGAATCCATTTTCTTTGCATGTATGTGGATGCTCATCTCACCTGCAACAACAACCTCATCACCCATGAAAAGTAGGGAGTGTAGAACATGTCTAGATCAGTTCTGATCCTTCTTGATATTTTTTTTTAAATAAAAATGTTTGGCATTATGTTTTGGAAAATAAAGTACTACCTCAGCATGTATATGCAAACAAATAATACAGTGATGGGGTAATGACCTCAAAGAGTTGCTTAGTTCATGGAAAGGACAACACACGGAGGACAGCTGTGACATAGTGACCACAAAATAACATCAGCAGTACTTCACTCATGATCTGTACATCTCATAATTGCCTTTGTTGTGAAATACTTTATTTATCTCTCCCCATCTCGTTCTCTCATGCTCTCCAGCTCTCTCTCGATAGACAGACAGACAGACACAGACAGATAGATAGAAGCAATATGCAAGGTATAACTGATTTATTTGCACTAGTGCAGTATGACCTTGAGTAACCTCATGAGTGGTGTAAGCCACGACTGATATGCCCCGAGGTCAAATTGAACAAGTGCAAATAAATCAGTTATGCCACAGGTGCTCCCAAATTGCATATTCAAATTATGCAATAGCCAGGAAAGGTGCTCTTCTATGTTTTTAAAGTCATTTGGTAATTGTTTTTTTTTTTTAGTAAATTTATGTGGAATTTATTTGTGCTCTTCCCATAGAGAATACTCGATGGGCAACTATGTACAACCAGTGTGTTCTGCCACAGAGGAGTTCTGATTCTCGCTGACCTTGAAAGCGAATCTCAAGAGGTCCCTGGGAATCAGAACCCTGAGGTGGCAGAACACACTGGTTGCGCATAAAGTTGCTCATCCTGTATTTTTTTTTATAGTGTATACTACTGTGTGAAATGTGCGCGTGCAGTGGTTCTTTCACTTTTCAGAATGAACTGACTTGTGCATTCTGTAGAGGTTTCAGAATGCTATTGTACCACAGAAGGGTACAATCACATTCCATGACCTCTGAAGTGTGGTACAACAGTATTTTGAAAGGGATGTCAATCAATCAATCAAGTTTATTTTTATACTGGAAAGATTGTGAGCAAACATGCCCATTTTCACAGCCATCCAGGTTACAGAGTATCACAACATATACAGCAAAACAAAAATACAAGAGCAGAATTAACCATATTTACAACAAATTTAAATAAAAATTAAGACAGTCATAAATATTGGTGAGGATAAGGGAGGTAGACAGTGGGAGGTGGAGGTAAAGATGAGACAGTAAACATAGAGCTGGTGGGGAGAGGCTAGTGGGGGTGTGTGGATGGAGAAAAAGGAGGCGACGTAAAGGATGCCCTTATGGGAGAGGAGCGGAACCTCACAACTGCTATATGAAACTTACCGCAGGGGACACTTACAAGAGTAACTCTCCAGGTGCAAACGTTTTGTGGCGGCAATAAATAAGGGGATGGAGCTGCAGGACTGGGTGCCAGGAGGTAGGGTGTTGTAAAGTCTCACGCCCTGATAGCAGATGGAGTTTTGCGCGAGCGTGTGTGTGTGTGTGTATAAAGGAAAGGGACCTCAAAAATGTGGCTGGTGCTCCCTCTGGTGCCACACTTGGGGGCAGATTTGGGGAAAAGGTCCAAAACACTTGGTGGCAATAAGTTAAGATTAACCTTGTGTAGAAAAAGAAGTGTTATGTTGAAACCTTCCTTCCAGGGGTAGTCACGAGAGAGGAGGGTAGAGGGAACAGTGATGGGTGGACCAGGGAGGCCAGTGACGAAACATGCAATGTTGCTGTAAGAGGTTCTCAGTTTGGAGAAAAGAACAGACAAGGGTGGGAAGTAAACTGTGGAGCTATATTCAAGAATGGGAAGGAGCAAGGAGCAAGCAAGGCGAGATCTCAAGGCTGGAAGAAGGAATTTTCTGATCTGGAATAGAAGTCCTAACCTCATGTTTATTTTCTTGATAAGATTAGTAATGTGTACTTGGAAACTGAGGTGTGGGCCAACAACCAAGTCCAGATATTTAAAACCTTCGACTTTATTGATACTGTTCCCATGAAGGTCAGAGAGGGTGAGGTTTAATTCTACATTTTTTCTGGGGCCTGCAAAGAGCATATACTTAGTTTTTTAGAGTTAAGAACTAGGTTTCTGTGAAGGAACCAAGAGTAGAGCCTTAGAAAGTTAGTTTGCAAGTTAGAGAACATGGTGTTGGGGTTTTTATCACTACAGTATAGAGCTGCATCATCTGCATAGAGTACTATCTTGGTGTTTTGACAGATTTTTGGGAGATTAATGAAGAGAGAGAAAATCAGGAGGCCTAAAATAGAACCTTGTGGGACATCACAATTAATTTGGCAGATGTTTGAGAGTACCCCTTTAATGGTTGTCCTGTGAGATCTATTTGAGAGGTAGCTGTCTACCCACAAACTACATTCCGGGATATATGAAGGCAGAAGAGAGAGTCTAGGAGGAGGCTGTGGTCCACCAAATCGAAAGCTTTGGTCAGAGCAACGAATACCAACCCTGAGTACTGACCACTGTCGGTTGCTTTAGTAATATCACTGGTGAATCTGACTAAAGCAGTTTCCGTGCTGTGGCCAGCTCTGAAGCCATGCTGTGCTTCAGTGAGCAGATTATGTTCTTGAAGAAAAGAGGTTAGTTGTGAGTGAACAACCTTCTCAATGATCTTGGAAAGAGGTGCCAGAAGTGAGATAGGGCGATAGTTCCCTACATCACTCCTGGAGTCCGATTTGTATAGTGATTTGATCATAGCTGTTTTCCAGATGTTAGGAAAGGTGCTAGAATAGAGGGAGTGGTTGAAGACGTTTGTCAGGGGTATGGCCAGCAGCAAAATACAGAGCTTCAGAATTTTATAATCAATGCCACCATCATCGATGCAGGGTTTAGGGTTGTTACTTCTGATGAGGTAGATGGTATCCGATGGCTTTAGGGCACGGAAGTAGAATTCAGGGCAGTTTTTGGGGTCACTGCAGGGATGGTTATTGGCAGGTGGAGGAGCTGAGAGACAGGGGTCTAGGGTGGATGGTTTGAAATTATTGAGGTCACCAAAGAAAAAATTAAACATGTTGGCCACTTCTCTGGGGTCATTTGTGAGCCTGTCCCCTTGAAGCAGGGTAATGGGTTCTGAAGTCTTTGTTTTTCCTAGAAGAGAGTTTAATGTCCCCCAGAGCTTTCTGGGGTTGTTAGAGTCACCAAGTTGTTTGTTATGGAAATGGTCAATTTTAGCCTTTCTGATGGCAGATTTGCACTTGCTGCTTAGTTCTTTATAAGTAACAAGGAGGGCAAAATCATTTTTTTTGATGTAGCGTGACCAAGTTTTGTCCCAGGCCCTCATGAGTTTAATGATGTCAGAAAAGACCCAATATTTTTTGTGTCCTCTGACCCTGATTTTCTTTAAGGGAGAAATTTTGTCACAGATACCAAGGAAGACATTTGTGAAAGTGGTGTAAATGGTGTCAAGGTCGTATGGACCTTTTGTAAAGGCCCAGTCGACCTGACAGAAGGCACTTGTTAGCCTGTCAATGATGTCATCAGTCAGATGCCTGGAAGAGATGAAATTAGGGGGAGGTTTGAGGGATTTGGAAGATCAGAGGCAAGAGATGGCACAGTGGTTGCTGAGGCAGTCAGGCAGAGTGCCAATCTGAGAGACATAGGCCGGGTTTGTGACAACAATCCAGTCAATCAGGGATTGCGTACCGGTCTTGTAGTTTGCCCTCGTGGGGGTGGTGATTACTTGATGGAGTCCAAGGCCCAAGATGCATGCTTTAGCTGAGTCAGATTTACTTGAGGCCCAGTTAAGGTTAAAATCCCCAAGAAGTATCCATTCCCTGTTTAGGGGGAGGGAGTTCTTAGAGGTTAAAAGAGACTCAAGGTCTGAGAAAGGGGTGCCGGGGGGGAAGGTAAGTAGTGGTGAGGGAAAGTATTTTGCTCTTACCTAGGACAAGATTACTGGAGAACACTTCCAATCTTTCAAAAGCCACTTTCGAGGAGTATTCAGTAAAGGAGAACCTATTTCAGACATAAAACAGGCACCCGCCTCTCCTACTGTTTCCTGGTCTGTCCTTACGGCAGTAGTGTAGCCTGGGAGGTCAATCTCCCTGGTAGAAACTGAGTCAGTGAGTCATGTTTCGGAGAGTGCAATGAGGTCCAAATTATTATTGGTGGCCCAAGCCTGAAACACATCGAACTTGGCGGTGAGGCTTTGTATATTAAGATATACGATAGAAATACCATTTTTGTGGCAGGCTGGGTTGAGGGAGGGAGGGAGGGAGGAGCGCCAGGGTTGGGTTGGAAGCCACCAGTCAGCAGTAGGAGGAGGATTAGGATTCTGGCTAACATAGAGATAGGTGGCCGAGATTTGCACAGCTGGCAGCCCACCCGTTTAGTACAAAAGACTGAGGAAAGTTCTATACAGAACAATGCTCTACTATACACTGTAATGTTGTTGCGCATTGCTGTGTGGTAGGTAGGAACACTGTGCCAGATGCTAGGGCTACCATGTCCATACATTTTCAGCGTGCTTTATAATTGGCCATAAAATGAGAATGGGAGGAGCCATTAGACTTTGGAGGAAAAAAACCATGGCGGCTCGGCTGAAGAAGTTAGTAAGTGAGTGGTTGCGTTCTGCTGCTTTGTTGAAATAAAACTCAATTAGGTGTTCATTTTATGCCTGAAGCCAGTATCTTTATTTTTTTGTATGTGGTTTGAGTGCAGGTTTCGGAAGGAGCTTGAGGGATGTTCTCATGGATACTGGTTGAAAAAAAGAGTGAGCGTTGCTGGCCAGAGATTGGAGTGACCTGCCAGTGGTTCAAATGACACAGTTCACTTAATAGAAGGTAGCTGTATTCAAAGCTTTATCCTGACTGTGCAGTTTGTGGATATGACAGGTGATACAAGTGTGTGGACTAGTGGCCAGACAGGCCAGCTAATGGGGGAGGAAGGAGGGATGACAAGAAAGGTAAGCAGCCTCTCTGAATTAAGAAAAGAAAAAAGGAGGGTTTCTTTTCGGTGCGAGTTTGGGCTAGATGCTGGTTAAAAAAACACTTAGTGACTAAGCATATGTGTTGGGAGTGTGATTGGGAGGTACGGTTCTTTGGTAAATGATAGCAGACTGAAGTGTCAAAAAAAGAGCAGGACAGCCAGGAAGGTAGACTCATCATAATGATGTATTTACTATGTACATAAATGCATCATGACATGCAAATGCTGATAACGGGTCTTCTGTGTACCTAAATTAAATTTATGTACATACTAGCTCAAATATCAGTATTTATGTAATGGCATTTGTGTCCACTCCTATTGCATAAGTGTTTGTGTATATGTAATAGATAACCCACTCTTAGGTGTGCAGTCGCACTCTGATATACGCACGCCTTGGTGTACGTCAACCACCCAAGGTGTGGGTATATCAGAGCACGACAGCACACCGTAGAGTGGGTTATCTAGCTTATAAAATGGCAAAATTCTTTTGGAGTGGGGTAAAAGTGCAGGTGTGCAGTTGCGCTCTGATATACGCACGGTCATCTGATGTGTTTCAACCAATCAGAGGATTCCTTTTTTCTTACCCATTTTATATATATTTATAGTGGAGGTACGCCTGTATATTAGGGATGCATAAGCACTTCTATGTTAAACCCAAATTTATGTACCTTAATAACGTTGCCCCCATTCAACTGATTTACATGAAATTTGGAAAGCATAATCTCTGTGCCAGGATCTCTTGATCCTGTAAATTTCTAGTAGATTGGTTCAGGGGAGGCAAAGTTACAGAGGTGCGAAAACACAAAAGTCTCATATTTTTTTTAAATGTTAAGACCACCTTATAACTTAAAAAATAGGAGCCTTTGAAACCTGAAACTTTCAGGTGTGATAGAGGTTGGTCCAAGGTGTGTGCTTTTGTGTTCTTTAGGTCCTGTAGTTAGGTAGTTTTAAAATTATTTAATAAAAACATTCCATTTCTGAGCATGCACAGTTTAATAAATCAGCATTCTACTCATAACTGAATTGTTGACAAAGTGTATGCCTTCACTATACGTCACAGCTGATTTGAATATACAACAGCTATGTTGTACAGAGCAATCATGGTACGACACTGCTGTTTTGCATATATGACATATGTGACGTATAGTACAATAACGGAACAGCACAGCTGTCGCATAGTATTAGTGTATGTTGTTGTCACTCGTGATTTGGGGTCGTATATCCATAGCACTGTTATGAATTCATCAGCCATGTTTTTGCCTTCACAACTCTACAGTCTCCTTTGCTGGCCTAGATAACATTCAAAAAGTACCCATTCACTCACGTAACTGTTGACTTTGTAAATATGTTTAATGTCGTGAATCAGTGTGGGTAATGAAGTTACATACATGACCAGAAATGTACACGTGCTCATCCTTGAAGACTTGGTACTTGCACTATATGACACAGATGTCTTTAATAAATGACAGATGTGTCATATAATACTTAGTACTTGCACTGTACGACACAGCTGTCTTTAATAAATGACAGCTGTGTCATATAGTACTTAGTACTTGCACTGTACGACACAGATGTCTTTAATAAATGACAGCTGTGTCATATAGTACTTAGTACTTGCACTGTACGACACAGATGTCTTTAATAAATGACACCTGTGTCATATAGTACTTAGTACTTGCACTATACGACACAGCTGTCTTTAATAAACGACAGCTGTGTTGTACAGTACTTGGTACTTGCACTGTACAACACAGCTGTCTTTAATAAATGACAGCACTGTAGTATAGTGCAAGCACTAAGTACTACTGTATAAGACACAGCTGCTGTTTATTAAAGACAGCTATGTCATATAGTGCAGGTACGAAGTACTATACAACACAGCTGTCTAATAAATGACAGCTCTGTCATACGGTGCAAATAGTAAGTACTATATGACACATCTGTCATTTATTAAAGACAGCTGTGTCGTATCGTGCAAGTACTAAGTACTATACAACCAAGCTGTTGTTTATTAAAGACAGCTGTGTTGTATAGTGCAAGTACTAAGTACTATACAACACAGCTGTCATTTATTAAAGATAGTTGTGTCATACAGTACTTAGTACCTGAACTATATGACACAGCTGTCATTTACTGAAGAAGACTGTGTTGACTAGGACTTAGTACTTGCACTAAACAACATAGCTGTCTTTAATACATGACAGCTGTGTCGTATAGTGCTAGTGCTAAGTACTATAGGACACAGCCATCTTTAATAAATGACAACTGTATCGAATAGTGCAAGTACTAAGTACTATACAACACAGCTGTCGTTTATTAAGGACAACTGTGTCATATAGTACTTAGTACTTGTACTATATGACAGAGCTGTCATTTATTAAAGACAGCTGTGTCATATAGTACTTAGTACTTGCACTATACAACACAGCTGTCATTTATTAAAGACAGCTGTGTTATATAGTACTTAGTACTTGCACTATCCGACATAGCTGTCTTTAATAAACGACAGCTGTGTCGTATAGTACTTAGTACTTGCACTATATGGCAGAGCTGTCATTTATTAAAGACAGCTGTGTCATATAATACTTAGTACTTGCACTATACAACACAGCTGTCTTTAATAAATGACAGCTGTGTCGAATAGTACTTAGTATTTGCACTATACAACATAGCAGTTTATTAAAGACAGCTGTGTCGTATAGTGCAAGTACTATATGACACAGCTGTTTATTAAATACAGTTGTGTCGTCCAAGTACTTAGCACTTGCACTATAAGACAGCTGTAATTTATTAAAGACAACTGTGTTGTACAGTACTTAGAACTTGCACTATATGACACAGTTGTCATTAATAAACAAGAGCTGTGTCGTATATTACTTAGTACTTGCACTATATAACATAGCTGGTTTTAATAAATTACAGCTGTGTCGTATAGTACGTAGAACTTGTACTATATGACACAGTTATTAATAAACAAGAGCTGTGTCGTATATTACTTAGTACTTGCACTATACAACACAGTTGTCGTTTATAAAAAAACAGCTGTGTCGTATAGTACCTAATACTTGCACTATACAACACAACTGTCGTTTATTAAAGACACCGGTGTCGTATAGTGCAAGTACCAAGTACTATACGACACAGCTGTCATTTATTAAATACAACTGTGTCGCATAGTACTTAGTACTTGCACTATACAAGGAACCTGCATAAACTAGGATACAATTCAGGCACTGTCTCCAATATTGTATTCATCTAATTTTGCCCAGGTCCCTTTGGGACCTGTGCAAATTAGGATACAGTTCAACTATCACAAAAATAAGGGAAATTATTTACAAAAAATACATTAATGCACACATTAGGGTTGTAAAAATGCAAAGTGTACAAAGACAGGAAATGAAAAAACATTAGGGATTTGGGTCTCTGGAGTATTGACAAATCAGTGGTGGGGTCTTACTTGGGGTTGTCAACCCTAATGCCAACACCCCCCTCTAGCCCATAGCCTCCTGTCCGAAGCACAACATACAGCTCCAACTGAGTGCTTCATAGTGATACAGCGTGGCCAACATAATCTGTCCGAGCTTTCTTTGCACGGGGCCCTACATCACATTTGACGTTGTCTGATCCAGGGTAGGGGTGGGCATTAAGGTTGACAACCCCAAGTAAGACCCCACCACTGATTTGCCAATACTCCTGAGACCCAAATCCCTAATTTTTTTCATTTCCCATTTTGTACGTTTTGCATTTTACAACCCTAATGTTTGTATTAATATAGTTTTTGCAAAGAATATATATATATATATATATATATATATATATATACACACACACACACACACACACACACAATAGAGGTGCTAATAACTCATTGAATAAAACCGTGTATTATCACTGCAGTGGTTTATTTTTCACTGCAGTGAAATAAACCACTGTGGTGATGTCACCACAGTGAGTTTATTTCAATTTATTCAATGACTCGTGCAAAACATCACTGTTAGCATGAAATAGCGTAATTGAATACTATCACGCTATTCCACGCTAATGGTTACATTTGCGCGAGCCACCCCCAACAGTAGGGGCCCTATTGTATAAACAGAATACATGATGGGCGACTGTGGAATATGGGAAATATTTGCACTTGTGCATAGCGACCTCTGGTAATATCCCTTATGGCTCTGCCACTCATGATATTGCTGGAGGTCAATATGCACTCATGCAAATATTTCCCATATTCCACACTCACCCATCATGTATCTCATATATTATATATATATGTATACACGCACATATACATACACACTGTTCATGTAGTTCCATCTTTCTCAACATTTTTCTCTCTCTCTCCCTCCCCCTCTTTATTTTGCTCTCTCTCTCTCTTTCTTCATATATATATATATATATATATATATATATATATATATATATATATATAGTATATGGATGGGACTTGTGTCCTACAGAAAATGCCATCATCTACTTCCCCTATATCACACCAATAGAGGTCATATACTGTGGTCAGATATGCTATATGACTTTATATGGCCTGATATATGACTTTGACTCTACAGCTCTGGTCTTCCTCCCTGCCGTTTCATCATTGGTGGGTGGGGAAATTGTTGCTTCCTCTGGTTTTACAGCCCCCCGACTAGTTTAACTGTTCATCTAAGTAGCATTTAAATCTTCCACTAAGGACTATGGTTCCCCTCCTGTAAAGATGCAGGTCGTTTCACCCACAGAGGCCCACATCCTCCCAGTCTGGCCCTTAGTCTCCAATGTTGCCCGAAACCCTTCTCCATGCTGTCCTATCCTCTTCCCCAACTGTATACAGCTAGCACATCAGAAAAAGACACCAAAAGTGCCACCTGTTTTAGGGGCTTCCCCAGCTCCCTGAAATTTCTCTGCACTGCACCTACTCTGTCCCTTGTCAGGTCATTTGTCCTCAGGTTGACAATGACATCTAGTTCTCTCCCATCTCCTGCAGCCCTAGAATTAATGGTCATGTTAACTTCTCTTGAACAGTTCAAGTCTCATATGATAGTAAATTGACTAGACCCTCCCTACCTTCATAACACTGAAAAAGAAAAGGTCATGAATAGCTGCAAGCTTTATTTGTGTGCGACCTACTCACCACCCCGTTGACCCAGAGGCAGTGTATTGTACTCTCATGCAGGTGGCCCGGGTTGAGGAGGGAGCTCAGGTGGCCACATTCCTCTTTCAGTATCAGAAAGGTGCTGGTGATGATGTGACTGGGCTACTCAAGCACAGAAGAGACTCAGACAATTTCCAGGGGTGCGGGGGTGGCAACTGATGATGAATTTAGGAATTACTGACTCACCTCAAATGTACATATTCGTTTTAATGTTGTGCGTATGTGGCAGTCGTGTTTAAATAAAAAAAGAGTTTGAAGATATTTAACAAAAAAAATGCTTGCTGCCTACAGCAGATAACTCATCTGACATTTAAATGTCTGCCTGACAGCATTCTTGAGAATGCTTGGAATTTTAGACAGATCTTGTTTTCTCAATTCAAGAGTATGGATCTGCTGTGCCTTCTTGTGATGAGGCTCCAACCTCAGGTTTACCAGCAGTTAATCAAGGGATTACGAAAGTTTGTGAGCCAATCTGTGACTTTCTGTTTGCCCTTTTTATAACTCATTGTAGTAATATATTCTAACAAATAACTGCATTACATTTTTATATTCCAGAAAAGGAATTTATTTCAGGTAAGGATAATTTACAAATGGAATTTAGGGAAAGCATCTACAAAAGACTGCTGTTGTCTGCTAATTTTTGTGGACTACTAAAGGAACATGTAAAATGCATTTCAGCCAGAACTGTCAGATGATAAATTAACAGTTTTCGATTTTCTTTTGTATTTAAATTTTTCTCCGCCTCTGTGGAGCTGGGAGGCAGCTCAGGCCCTCCTGGAGACGTGCTCAAGCCAACCGTCCCTCACTCAGCTGTACCCACATAGGGCTGGGGTGACGAGCTTCACCTCCCCAGCATAACCTAGAGGTCAGGGGCGGCATGTTGCGGGGACGATCGGGACATCATGGAGCCTACCAGCTTCTGTTTTTCCAACTGCTTTACTCCCCGGGCCCACGAACATGCAATGGGAAGAGCAGCTGGGCTCCGCCTCCGTGGAGGCAGCCTATGCCCTGGACATGGGGTCCCTCCCCATTCTGGTAGCGTGCATGTGCTGACACCCAGACACCACTGGATGTCAGGCAAACAGCATGCCACACCATCCCCCCTCCCTGAGGAAGGAGAGCCGTTTATGGATGCTCAGTCCTTCCTCGCCCCTGCTGGCCCCTAAGTAACCCGAGACCATTCCCAAACACGGGTTGCTGGCATAGCGCGAGGTGTGGCGTCCAGTGCCTCAACCCCCAGTGCCACCAGGCCAGCTTGAATTAACAGGTTTTCAAGAAAATAGGAGTATACATTCAGAAAATAAAGAATCTGGAGTCAATCAAATATGCTTAGGTACCATAACACGGTGTCAGTGTGGCCACTGTAGCAATTCGGAAACATATGCTGTATGGAAATAGCACGGACTCAATACAGAATAAATGGTGCAAAATACATTACCAATAATCATCATTTCTACCAGACAAAGAAACACTCAATGTTATATTACTAAACAACTGACATTTATGTAGTAGATCTCTGGAACGTCCAGTCTGAAGTATAAGGTGTTGTATACTATCCTGATCATATACTTAGTTGATTTCAGTTATTACCGATTGTCTTTAGTAAAATAAATAAATATACTTATGATGACTTTTAATGCAATGCAATGTCGCTGATGTTCATAATGATTATAAGACGATATTCTAACTGAATTTAGGCTGATAACCAAGCTTAAGATATGTGACTGGTGTTGAAAATAACATGAGGTTACTGAACTGTCTGTACATGTACAACAGCAATAACTTATTTACTGTGTCTGTTTTCATTTTTGTAGGACATACAGATGGCATCATACAGACAATTCACCTTAAGGGCTCAAGGACATCTTGGAAAACAGGTTTGGAGGGTCAGTCCATTGTGCAGCATACAGATAATTAGATAGTACTACCCTGGTGCACATTATGAAACATTTCACAAAGCATTCAATCTTCTAATATAAGATACAGTGACTTCTATGAAATTTGTGGATGTCAGTATTCACAATTCTGCTTGGATTTGTAACATACTGTATTAGCATGTAGTGTTATGTGTTTTAATTAAGATGATGGTAGAGAGACTGCTGAGGGTGGCGACACTGAGACTGGTTGGGTGGGGATCTCAGGTGAGTGGGTGTGTTAACAAGGTATGAGTAATACTTCTTTACTGAGAGGGTGGTGAACTGGAAGAACAATTTACCTAGTAATGTGATTAATTCTAGAACCACTGGATCACAGGGTTTACAACCCAATGGGATATGTACAAGGGGACAATTAGATGTGAAAGGGAAGGTGGGGGCTCTTGGAACTCCAAAAGGTCTGAGGAATTCTAGGTAGGAACAACAGGGCATTTTTTTTTAAATTTGTTTATGCATCCTGCCGCGATGCAGCCCTGCCCTCCACCAACCTCCCAGGCCTTGACATCATCATCCAAGAACCGACCGCACCCAATCTTCCCCACAGCTTGCCCCCCCAGCTTGTAGTCTTTTTTTTGTCCAATACCACCATTTATGCATTGTGTCTATGTAAGTAGAATGCACAGTTGATATACACGTCTAGATATGGAGTGTTCAGTGAATAGTATGCAATGGAGAGAACTTAATATCACCACTTATGTGTTTACAGAGTGACAACTGAAGCCTCCCTGTACAACTAAAGGTGTTGCCTAGGGGCGGGCAGGCTGTGGCAGGATGACACTGCTCCTACCTATCTGATGGGACTCCAGTACTCCCCTACCTCAGCATCTCTCCAGATGGGGAGTGGGATGGAGACCCCTACTACAAGGTCTGGACCATGGTAGGGTTCAGTGTAAATAAATATCCACAGACCATTGGATTGCTGTTGACTGTGTACAATGTTTGATACATGCACAACAGGACAGACTGCCATTTAGCTTATTATAGTGGTTGTTCCCCTTTGTGTCTTACAGCTTGACAGCAGAAGGGAGGCTGAACAGACCCTCACTACTGAGGCTGTGTGGGAGGAGAGACCCCTTAATTATTGTCACTACTGTGTACCCTGTTCATGCGCCCTGTTCCATATCTGAGTCCCCCAAAGACCTTTGCTCTGATAATAAAACATACATATATAGGACTAGGACTCTATTCAGGAAAGACAGAGAGGGTGAAAATGGAGGAGGGGTAGCTCTTTATGTCAGGTAGGGTATAAAAGCAACTGAGGTACAGGGATTGTGAGGGAGGTGGAGGCCCTCTGGGTTTCCTTAGAGATGGGCAATGGCACCGCTATTCGCATGGGAGTGATTTACACACCTCCAGCAGAAGGGGAAGAAATTGATAAGCTTCTGGTGGAAGCCATCCATAAGATGGCAACTAAAGGGGAAGTTCTGCTAGTAGGTGACTTTAATCTGCCAGATGTCGCGTGCAGCACTTCAGCCACAGCCACATCCCAGAGCAGGGACAAGCTGGACGCCCTGCAAGGGGCTTGCCTCAGGCAGCTAATGCTACAGCCCAAACATGAAGGTGCGATTTTGGACCTGGTACTCACCAACGGGGACAGAACTGCATATGTCATGGTGTGGGGGGGGGGGGGCACCTGGAGTCCTGTGACCACTGCATGGTGTAGTTCAAAATAAGTGCAATGGCAGAATCCAGCCACACGGAAGCAAGGTTCCTGAACTTCAGGTGGGCAGGCTTTGCAAAGTTGGGGATATGTCTCAGGAAGGTCCGAGCAGGGAGAAGCTTGGGGGGAGGGCCCATCTGAAAGTTGAAAGCCATAGTTGAAGCAACACACCTTTGTGTTAGGCAAATAAACAAAGGTAAGAGAAAAAGGAAACCACTGTGTTCTCAAGTGAAGTGGCCGGGAAGGTAAGAGCAGTAAAGTTGGCTTTCAGGAAGTACAAGGAAACACAGAAGGAGGAGGAGGACATGGTAGTGTATTTAGACAAGCAGAGGGAAGGCAATCAGGAGCACAAAGGCACAAACAGAGGAAAAAATAGCCCAGACAGTAAAGAAAGGTGACAAGACATTTTATAGGTACATTAGTGAAAGAAGGAAGACAAGGGGTGGGATCACAAGGCTTAAGGGGGAAGATGGGGAGTGTGTGGATGGGGACTTGAAAAAATCATCAATCCTGAACAAGTATTTTTGTTCAGTGTTCACAGAAGAGGGGGAAGATGAAGGACCACAATTAAGTGGCAGGAGCAGTAAGGTCAGGGAGGTGGCAACCAATCCATTTACAGAGGACAGAGTTCTAAAGGAATTTGCAAAACTGAAAGTGGACAAAGCAATGGGACCTGATGGGATACATCCTAGAATATTAAAGGTGCTTAGGGAGGTGCTGGCAGCACCACTGGCAGCCCTGTTCAATAAATCACTGGAAACAGGAGTGGTTTTGGGGGACTGGAGAGCTGATGTAGCCCCTCTACACAAATGTGGCAGCAGGGAGGAGGCTGGAAACTATAGACCAGTCAGCCTCACCTCAGTGGTGGGGAAAATAATGAAATTGCTGATAAAAAAAGGATAGTGGAACATCTTGAATGCAGCAGAGCACAGAATCTGAGGCAGCATGGATTCACAGCAGGAAGGTCATGTCAAACAAATCTGACAGATTTCTTTGACTGGGTGACCACGGAAGTGGATCAGGGGGTGCGATGGATGTGGCCTACCTGGATTTCAGCAAGGCCTTCGACACAGTTCCACATAAAATGCTTGTAAGCAAGTTAGGCAGCCTAGGAAGAGGCCCCAAGGTGGTAAACTGGGTTAGAAACTGGTTGAGGGATAGAACAGAGGGTGGTGGTAAATGGAGCTCATTCCGAGGAAAGCAGCGTAACCATCGGGGTGCCACAGGGTTCAGTTCTGGGACCAGTCCTAGTCAATGTCTTCATAAGTGACATTACAGAAGGTCTGGAAGGAAAGGTATGCCTATTTGCAGAGGGGTGGAAAAAAGTGAGGAGGGACGTAGGTAAACCTGAGGAATGGTCAAGAGTGTGGCAGCTAAGGTTCAAAGCAAAAAAGTGCAAAATTGTGCATTTCAGGCACAGGAACCCTACATGATTGGGGGGTGGGGGTAGAGATACTGACGGCAAGCAAACAAGAGAGGGATATGGGGGTAATCATATCAGATGATTGAAAGGTGGCCAGGCAATGTACCAAGGCTGTGGGGAAAGTCAGTGGGGTACTGGGGTGCATCGGGAGAGGTATCACCAGTCAGAAGAAAGGAGGTGGTGATGCCTGTATATAAATCACTAGAGAGGCCTCATCTGGAGTATTGTGTCCCGTTCTGGAGGTCACATCTAAGTAAAGATGTAGACAGGGTGGAGGCAGTTCAGAGAAAGTCAACAAAAATGGTGCAGGGCCTGCACCAAAAGTCATACGAGGAGAAATTGGGGGACCTCAATTTGTGCATCCTGAAGGAGAGGGGGGATATGACAGAGACCTTCAAATATCTCAAGGGCATAAATAAGGTACAGGAGGGTAGCATCTTTCTGAAAAAGAGATGCTCTAGAACAAGGGGTCATGACAGGAGGCTGGAAGGGGGTAGACAAAGGGGTAACATGAGGAAGTATTTCTTCACATAAAGGGCGGATGCACGGAACAGCCTCCCAGTGAAGGTGGTCGGGGCAAATTTGGTAGAAGAATTAAAAAATGTGGGGGATTTGATAGGTGTATCCTAATGATAAGTAGAAGAACAAAGCCAGAGATTAAGTGGGGTCTGTGGTTTTTGCAGCAGGTAGGGAAAATGGGCAGACTAGGTGGGCCTTATCTGCCATCAAATTCTATGTATCTATGTATGTATATTTTACACTGTGTACTGTATATGCTGATCCATTTTATGTCAATCATACTGTATGCTGGTCTGCAGCACGCTGCTGTCTGTCCTTGTATGCAGTTCCCATTGTCTGTCTGTCTGGTTGTGCATCGGGTGTATTAATTGGATGGCTTGTGTGGGCTGCCCCCTTCAAGTCTTCTTGTTGGTGGAGCTTTTGCTGGACTGTCTTAGCTGTGCTGGTGCAGGGGTGTCTTGTGCTGCACATCTGTGGGGAAGTCATGAAGGTCATACGTGTGCATATTACAAACTGTATGGGTTGTGCTTCTACAAAATGATGCATACCACACATGCTGTTCAGACTAGTCCTTTTTATAACTGGCCTGCTGCCTGTATGTGCCCATCATGGTGCCCTACCAGATCATGGTAAGGGGCCACATAGTCTCAGCCTTCACCTGCAACAGACCCATTCATGGAGGCCTGAATTCCTCCACACACCACCAGGCAGTTTACTGATCCCTTCTTCTTAGCACCGGTCCTGAACAGCCCGGTGACTCTGTTGCACCTCAGTGCCACAGATGACTTCACCTCCTTGCTTGGGTTCTGTGAATGTCTGTGCTGTCCATACCACTGCCCACAGCCACCTGTCCCTCCAGTCTACATGGTGTAGGCACATGGCATACACTTGTTCATTGGGACGATGGCTGCTAAAGTCCACAGGTGTGTACCTAACTAGCATCCTCAGATGTAATATGTGCTTTACTCACATTCTGCCTCTATATATAGCAAGATCAAGTGGCATTACCAGAATGTGGGAGTGTCCATGTTTCCACAGTCCAGCCCTTACTCACTTGGTGCCTCTCCTCATTTCCTTGCATACCTGTTGGTCCAGCACACTGCTCATGTGACTTGAAGGATGCACGTAGCAGCTTCATGTCCCATTTGCGCGACTTGTTTGTCGCACACAGTATCTTAAGACCGTTGTGGATCAGGCTCTTAGTTGTGGATCAGGCTCTTAGACTCAGCCACAGAAATATTTTCCCACAATTCGGGGACTTTTCACAATTGCAGAAAATGTTTTCCAGAAATTAATGAACACAGGACTCCAAGTTCAAAATTGTGGAACAATCTTCATACAATTTCAGGACTTTGGCTGCTGCACCAGACAGACATTTTGGCTACTTGACATTTCAATTTAGCTAATAGGATTTTTGATCTGTGACTACCTACAATAGCAAAAAACATAACATAGAGCACTGTTCTTAGACTTTTCTTCTTTGGGATAACTAATCTGAGTCTGTCTAATCTCTCCTCATACCCTAAAATGCTAATCAACTTGGGTGCCCCGTGCTGGACACTTGGCCTCAATGTCCTTTCTTTACTGCAGTGACCAGAACCAGATGCAGTACTCCAACAGTGGTGTAATTTTGGCCTGGTATATGGGGGAGGATCACCTTACTTGAGCTTCTCCCATTTAATGCACCCATGCACAGTGTTTGACACAAGTTCAAAAGGAGAAGCCTTGAACTGCAGAGGGTTTATATTTCACACTTTATTTACCCAGTACAGGCCAGCTGAGATAGAATCTTTCATTTTCAATAGGGTACTAATTTGAACCCATTTTACAGCAAGGCAGGCCATGGGAAGGTTACGTGACTTGCTCTGGGACACACAATGACTGAGGGGCTCTAGTGGGATTTGAATCTGGGTCTCCTGGTTCACAAGTCGGTGTTCTAGTTGCTAGACTGACTCCTGACTGCTGATGCTGAACCTGAGGTACTTCCAATGTCTACGTGACAAGGATATGGAGGCGGGCCTCCTTTGGGTTAATATAAAAAAAAAAAAACCTGGTGAACCTCTTCTAGAAATGATGGCAAGGACTACATCTTGCAAGCATTTTTAACAAATTAGTATAGGAACATCAGGTCTAAGACTCATCTGAATCCTGGTATCTTGTGGAGCTGTTCAGGACAGAAAACGGTTAAGTTTTTTAGTGGGACCCTTTGCACATATGGTTTTATGGCTGTGTGCTGTTGATGCCTTTATCCTATGAAGACATCTAAGTGTGCCTAAAAATGTCAGATTAGACTTTTATTAGGGGTTCACTGCCAGAAGCCTTGGGAATCCCACATGATCTACCTATAGTATATGGTACATGGCTAGCCTTTGTTCTGTATAAAACTCAGCCTGCTCAAAATCCTTATAATGTATGGTGGAATGCTGTTCAGCATGGAAATCCATGCCTAGAAAAGTATTATAGTGTATGGCAGAATGTTGTTATGGATAGAAATCCATAACTAGAATGGAGTTGTTATGCTGCAGTAGCTATGTCATCACAGCTGTTATGCTGCACTAGCTATGTCACTACTGCAGCATAACAACTTGGAATGCTGTCACATTGTTGCTTTCCTCAATCCAGATAAGCTGGAAGTTGCTGTTTTTTTAAACTTGAACTTGCAGAAACATCTGCAGTATACTGTGTCAGTTAAAAAAAAGAAAATGTTAAAATGTCTATTCTCTGTTGTCTTCTCCAGCTGGTTTTGTGTGATTTTCTATGCTGTGACTGCCCATACACTATAAAAGATTATGTATGAGCAGTCATACACAAACATGGAAATTCTTGTATCTTGAGGTTCCCTTGGTAACAGGTACCTCGAGCTGTGCTCTGAGGTCATCTGTTACCAAGGAAACCTCTCGATACAAGAATATCCTTGTTAGGTATGACTGCTCATACATAATCCTCTATGTTATGCTGTAGTAGTGATGTCATGATCTTGTTGTGCTGCACTAGCAACATTACTACGGCAGTATAACAGAATGAAATGCACCCACATGACTGTCAAGCTGGAGCCGTGACTGCTGTCATTAGTGCTGTAAGGAGATTTTAAAAATCTGAACACCGACAGTGCTAACAAGCAAAGCATTCAATTGTACATCCTGTCATTCCCCCACCCATACCACACCTAGTGCTCGTTGCACTGCTTAAACTGTTAACATGCTTTGATAAAAAGAGTGGCCATAGCACAGTAACTGGGTTGCAGAAAGTAAGAAGACAGCTTTAAGTGAGTTTTTAATTTTAACCTAATGTTGTGAGCAGCACAGCAGGGAACACAATCAATCACTAAGTAGTTTCTGCTGCAATGTTTGAAAAGTTTCTTTTTTTTTTTTGCAGGCTAGTGTTTGGCTGTGTTTTTTGTGTATTTCAATAAATGAAATTTGGAAAGAAAGAAACTGACAGTGTCTTTGTGTAGAAAACCATACACTATAAAAGACTGTATGTTCATCCATACACAGACAAGCCTGTGTCTGAATCTTGAGGTTACCGTGGCAACCAGGGAACCTCTCGAGCTGTGCTGTAGAGGTCTCTGGCTGCCATAGAAACCTCTCAATTCAGACATATGTTTGTTGTGTATGGATAACCATACAGAATTCCCTATGCTGTGTGCATTCTAAACTGTTGTGTGCATTCCAAAGTGGTGTTGTACGCATTCCAAACAGTTGTGCTGCACAGTTCAAAGGTCATGAAATTTTAAATTATAAATTCTGCATTCACCCCACACTCAGCTGCATACTAACCACCTAGTGCCCAAAGCTGTACCTTTTATCTATTTATTTACCTTTTGTTTACCAGGTACGGTACACTAGGCAAATATGTGTCTATTTTCAGGTACGACCTGGAGAAATGCAGTACATCATTGGAAGACAACATAGCAAATTAACACTACATAGTCATTAAAAAAGAACAAGCAAATTCATCCAGATAAGATATGACAATCAGAAGAGTAGGTAATAAGGAGACAACAATGTGAAATGCATAATTAAACAGCTTGTGCAAATTAAATGATTATATAATGCATCAGAACAGTATTTAACCAGAAGCAGCAGAAATAGGCAAGGTTCTAGTGCCAGGCTGGTGGGAGAAGGGAGAAAGTGCGTTATTTTATAGGGGTTAAAGTTGATGTGGGGTGGAAGAGTGGAAGAAAAAAGGGGAGGGGTAGGGATGGCAAAGAGAAGGGTTGAGGGAAACAGACTAGGTACATGCAGATATGGAACAGTCCATCAGGAGGGAATGAAGCTGCCTTTTAAAAGTGCTAGGTTTTTGGCAGGAGCGCAGGGCAGTTGGGACACTGTACCACTGTGTAGGAGCAGCAGCACAGAAGACCATGGAGCCAAATTTGAAATTAAATCTAGGGATTGCTAATTGACCATCATCAGAGGACCTAAGGGCATAGAGGTGTCACCAAAGTACTAAGAGAGAAGCCAAGGAGATTGGCTTCTGTGATGAGACAGTGTTGTGCACTATCTTAACTAGCGAGGAGTCCAACAGGGCAGTAGGGGAGGGCCGTCCTATTTTTCTGTATAGTACGCAGTGGTAAGTGAGACAGACTATAGGTTTGGGTGAATTAGCATATGTTGTTGTAGCATACCATCCATTTGTGATGCAGAGATACTGGAGGAGTGAGCAAACACAGGTAGCTCATAAGACAGTTTGGGAAGGAGGCAGTGAGCAACTGTGATGCATGCAGAGGGAGAGAGAGAGAGAGATAGAGTTCCTGGCTCAGTATGCAATGCCTAGGCTAGAGTTGATGCCTTTACACACGGAGTGAATATCAGAAGTGAAATCCAGGGTGGGGTCAAGAGTGATCCCTAGATACTTGAACATGGTGACTGTTTCCAGGGTGGTGACATTCGCAGCAGTCACAGTTAAGGGGTCGGGTGCATTTTTCAGTTTATAGGGGGTTCCAAAAAGCATGACTTGGGACTTGGAGTAGTTCATAATGAGTTTATTGCCCTTGAGCCAAGATTGGACAGCAGTTAGGTCAGACACAAGATCTCAATTAATGTCAGTTACACCAGGGGAATGACAGAAGAAAGTACAGTTACATAAGAACTTACCGTAACAGTAGATCTTCGAGAAGAGCTCTTGCAGCAGGTAACACCATTAGGACTATGCCGCCAGGCACTAGGACCCCACTGAAAAATTTCTAGCTAGTAGTCTAAGGCGGGGGATCACCCTCCTTACGTCGGCCCCTTCCCAGATGTCACGCATGGTATAAAGGGGAAGGTCCTCCAGCACCACCTCAGTTTGCCCACCGGAGACCCGACTAGCATAAGGATGGCAAACTGAGGAGGTTCCCATATCCCCCCAGAGAGAAAACTACAGTTACACAACCCTGGGCGGGGTAGGAGAGAGGGAAAGCACCTGCTGTAAGAGCTCTTCTCAAAGATATACTGTTATGGTAAGTTCTTATGTAACTGTACTATCTTACTTCGAGATAGACCTCGTGCAGCAGGGAACACCATTAGGACAGAGTCCCAAGCAGTACATGGATAAAGTCCAGATCAGAATTGTGGTGGTAACACAAAATAGCTAACCACTGGTACTCTTTAAGAGAATAGTCCTTGGAGGACAGCTAGGTCAAAGCCTGCTCTCCTCCTTGAAGCAATGTCCAGACTGTCGTGTTTTATGAAGGTATGGACTGAACTCTAGGTAGCAGCTGCACAGAGATCTGCTGCCAAGACATTCCTTAGGGATGCAAAGCAAATGGCAACACCCCAGTAGAATGACCTTTAACCAATCCCGGTTAAGGTCTGTCATACTTCTGGTGACAGAACACTATGCAAATGACCAACCATTTGGCCAAAGTCTGTTTAGTCACTGGTGTCCCTAACATCCATTGGGCAAAGCAGACAAATAACTGGTCTGTCTTTCTGGAAGATCGGGTGCGATCATGTAGAAACGAAGAACTCTATGAACATCCAGAGTATGTAAAAGGGCCGCCCCTTTATTTGAGTACTCTGGGTAGTAAACTGGAAGTTTATCCCACTCTTGGGATTCATCCTGAACCTTTTGTATTCGATGAAGTATTCAGTTGACTGAGGTCCAGGATAGGGATAAAGGTCCCCTGTCTTCTTTGGGAAAAGGAAGAAGTGGAAGCAATATCCCTGTCTTCTTTGTGACAGAGGTACTGACTGGATTGCTCTTTTGCTTGGTAGGGCTTGGATTTCTGTTATGAGAAGCCCTGCATGGGATGGGGTGCAATGGGAGGGTACAGGTGTGTTGTCTGGAGGGATCTGCATAAACTCTAGTGCATAACCCTGCTCCATTATCTGAAGTACTCACTGATCTGCAGTGATGTTGGACCAGCTGTTGAGGTAGAGAGAGAATCTTCTGCCTACTGCCTCCCCCTGCAACTCCACTGGAGGAGGGGAGCGGGCAGGAAGTCATGCTGAAGTGGAGGGCATAGGCAAGGGAGCTCTGGCACTTTTGGTGCTCTTGTATCCCTGGATTCCTACAGACTGGGGGGTGCCCTTTTTCTTGAAACCCCCGCTGTGTTGCTGTCTCCTTCCTTGCTGACCCTGTTGCTTATGAAAGGGGTGGCATCTGGGTGCAGCCAGCCTGGATTTGTACATCTTGTGTACCTCCGAAACCGCCTTCCCCAAATTCTGTAGACTGGTGATTAACTTTTCTGCCTCTTGCCCGAACAGGACCAGGCCCCTGAAAAGGTGTATCCAGGATTGCATCTTGAAGATCCTGATGGAATCCTGAGACCCAAAGCCAGGAGTGGTGTCTCAGACATACGCCAGTGGCGGAAGCCCTGGCAGAAGTGTCTGCTGGGTTGTACGAGCATCTGAGAACATGCCTCCTGATGTCATCCCTTGACTGGAGGACTGCCATTAATTCTGACTTGCTGTCAGAGTCTGGCTGGGCCTTGGCCAGGTCCATTGCCTTATTCCACAGTGATTTTTGGTACATAACCATGTGGGTCAAAAAATTAAGTGACTGACCATACATGTGGCCGAAGAATATACTTTATGGCCCAGATAGTCAGATTTCTTGTCTGGAGGTTGGGAATGTGTGCTTTGGCTGCTGAGCTCTACCATGGGCAGCTGTGAGGATCATAGAATCCGCTTTAAGCTGCTCACATGGGTGAGGTTCTTTGCACGGCATCCTATATAATCGTTCAGCCTTCTTAGAGATTGCCGATGTTGTGGAAGGGTGCTTCCAGGCTACTTTGGTGACATCTTGGAAAGGTTCCAGTAGGAGTGGTATAACCAAAGGCTTTGGGTCAGTGGATCCCAAGAATCTGGACAAGCGATGTTTCTGCAGGTCCAATTCCTCCGTCTCCCACTGGTTCAGGATTTGGATAGGTCTCATACTATCCAGGAAAGAGGGATCATCTGGAGGTGACCTAGGAGGGTCCCTTCTATGGTCCAGTGAGGGTAGGGAAAGGTCATCCTCTGAGGAGTCACAAGAGGAGGAGCCTCTGGATGAACCTTCTGAAGAGGTATGAGGCTGGCCTCCGGAGAAGGACTGAGATGATGGGTGGCAATTATGCCTCCGATGTACGGGTGATCCCCTGACGACAGATGTTGGGGGTGACTGGGGTG
This sequence comes from Neoceratodus forsteri, assembly GCA_016271365.2. Taxonomy (NCBI): domain Eukaryota; kingdom Metazoa; phylum Chordata; order Ceratodontiformes; family Ceratodontidae; genus Neoceratodus; species Neoceratodus forsteri. Next base: position 1,499,844,156 of record CM057450.1, on the reverse strand, counting down.
GTCACTGGGCGGAAGGGTGTCTAGGCGGAGCTGGGACTGGTATCCCAGTGGGGTTGGGAACCGTCTCCAGAGGCCTAGGTAACAGGTCCTCTTTGGATGGTGTTCCACCAACTGCTTGAACAAGGCCCCAACCTCTGCCAAAGGTACCACTGGGCATGACTGGGTGCTGGCGTCGGGTTGGGGACGTTAGATGCCCCTGGCATCGGCCCTTGCAGTATGCTGTCCCCTGGCATCAGGACCAATGGTGTACCCTTATTCGGCATCGGTTTTTGCGGAGCGGTATCCTCCGGCCTCGGGTGCTTGGGTGTCAGGTTGTCAGGCTCCTGAGGAGGAGGAGGGGGTGGCGCCTTATTCTGGTGGTACCCCGAGCCTAAGATCAGATCCCCTGTAGTCAGGGTTAGTGGTGGGCCTTGTGGAGCAGACGGCAGCTTAGGTGGCAGCATCTGGTCCGACTGTGCAGTGGAGTCAGAATATGAGGAAGCCTAATGTCGGTCCGAAGCCTCGGCTGATGACCGCCTGAAAGGCGAGTGGTGCTTTACCTGACGCTCACTGTCTTAGTGCCTCCTAGAGATGTCCAACCCCGACGCCTTGTCGGACGTCCCAGAAAATGAGCTCTTGTGAACGGCAGGCTGTGACCTGTCACTGGGTGTGGAGTGCGCCTGTCCTGCTGGTTGAGACCATAGCGTCTGCTTGTGGGGCCAGAAAGCCAGGGATGTGGGGCACTGAGAAAGGCTGAGCCCATAGGACTCCCTGCCATATGCCTGGGAAGAGGTGGGAGGCTTCCTCGCTTGAGTCCCCAGAAGAGCCAGTGAGACTGGGGAGGCTGAATCTGACTTTGAGCTCGAGGTCGAAGACTTAGGACGGGACTCTGACCTGAACCATTCCTTGTCCTTGTCATGGTGTTTCCTACTTGACCTCTTCTCTCTGAGGGAGAAGTCCTTCGACGAGGAAGAGGATGAGCTGTGCCCTGACTGGGTCTTTTGCATGGTGGCCACATGTTGTTTAAGGAGGTATGCTTTGAAAGTGTTAAGGCAGTGGATGTGGGTCCTCCGGTTGAAGCCTTGGCAGTGCAGGCAGTTGTAGGGCCTATGGTTGGGGCCTAGGCAAAGCAGGCATGCTGAATGGTCATCTTTTGCCAGGATCTGTTTGCCACATGCACACTTCAATTTCCACCACTCTGATGTTGAAGATGGCTAGAAAGACATACACAACAAACTCATGAAATGGTAGGAGAAATTTGATAACTGCACGAAGCACAAAAAATGGTGACTGACTGGAAGCAGGAGGCGTCCGTGGAGCCAATATGCATGGGTCAACAGCAGGGAAAAAACCTGAGGTAGTGCAGGGGGACCACCTCCTTTATACCATATGTGAAATCGGGGGCAGGGACGACATCAGGAGGGCGGTACCCTGCCTTAAGACTGCTAGCTAGAAATTTTTCCATGGGGTCCTAGTGCGTGGCAGCATGGTCCTAATGGTGTTACCTGCTGCAAGAACTCTATCGTGAAGTAAGATAACCAGGTCATCTGCGTAGAGACGGGGAGTCAGGTTTTCAGAGCAATGTGTGATGGAGTAAATGTGTAGCGAGAAAAGCACAGGGCCAAGGATAGAACCTTGGGGAACCCCCAGAAAAGATAGGGAGGTTGTTGGAGTGGGTGGGACCAATCCTGATTCACTGATGCCGTTCAGATAGATAGATAGCTGGAAAACCAGGGTATAGCATGGTCTAAGACTCTGATGGAATTAAGTTTGTTTAATAATATAGGGTGGTTTACTGTATTGAAGGCCTTTGTTAGGTCTATAAAGACAGCAGCAGTAAGGTTACCGTGATACATTGCTGAGTAAATCACATTCGATAGGGTAAGTAGCACTGTGGTGGTGCAGTGGCTCTTTCAAAAGCCATGTTATGACAGGCATAGGAGATTGTATGTCTCCAGGTACAATGTCAGTTGAGTACCTACAATTTTTTCTAACAATTTACTAAGTGCTGGGAGTATGGCGATTGGCCGGTAGTTCAATATTAATTTAGGGTGTCCTGTTTTAAGGATGGAAACAACATTGGCATTCTTCCAGCTTAATGGTACCACACCAGAAGTGAGAGAAAGATAAAAAATGCTGGTGATGGGGGGTTGTAAGCTCTCATGCTGCTAGTTTCAAGAGTTTGGGGTCGAGGCCATCTGGGCCTGCGGACTTGGAATCAGATATTGAGTGGAGGAGTTTGCAGACCTCTGCTTTGGTTACCATTCTAAAGTGGAAAGGGGGATGAGAGATGAGAGATGGGAGATGGGTCAGAAGGGTGGGTGTCAGGGCCAGATTGAGAGTCTAGGTCAGTGAGGTATAGGTTGAAAGCATTGGATATTGTTACTGGTTTGTTACAGTTCATCTCATTTATTTCAAAACTGGGAGGGAGGAGTACATGGATTTAAATACCCCAGTGATTCCTTGAGGTTTTTCCAATATCTGCTGGGAGTTTTACACTTTGCTGCAAGTTTCCCTCTATAATATTTACTCTTGCTTTGCCTGATGGCTGTCTTACACTTATTTCTTAGGTGTCTATACTTGGTCCAATCTTTGTGGGAGTTTGGTGCTTTAAAAGTGGCCCAGCTTTTATCCCTTTCTTTTAGGAGAGTCCGTAAGGGACGGGTGAGCCACTTCGGTTTTTGTCCCCTGACCCACCTAGAGGTGAGCAGGGCATGTTTGTCCTGATACTTGAGTAAGGTTGTGCAGAAATAATGAAGTGCTTGATTCACATCTGTGGTAGCCCACAAGGGGGCCCAGTCAAGGCTTGCTAGGTCAGACTTATAGCCGGGTGGTTCAAGGAGTGTGTAATTTTGGAAGTGAATGATTCGAGGAGGGATGTGTTTAATGGTAGTCCGCCAATTGCAATAGACTGGAGAGTAATCAGTGATGGAGTCAGGGAGAACACCAGCTGAGAAGATTTTATTGGAATTGGGTACAAGGATCCAGTCTATTAATGTGGCTGTTTGGGCTCTGTTTGACAATCGAGTAGCGTATGTGGTAATTTGCAACAGCTTCAATTTGCTGATCAATATACTGACAGAGACACTGGAGGGATCCAGCCAATTGATATTAAAATCACCTATGATGACAAAGTCACTGTTGTTAACTAAGGGCCCCAGGGAGTCAATGAGGGATCAAAGCTTACTTAGGTTGTTTGGAGGGGGCACTTTTAACTTTTAACTTGCAAAAGTCTGTAAATTGAATCTCATTCATAGAACAGAAAAAGGAAAAGGAAATGGCAAGTTTTTATGCTTTCACTTTAGGGTCGTCTGTTACTCCTGTGTACAAAAACATATGCTATACAAAATAAAATATGGGCAACTAAACACAACTCCGCGCATGTGTTTTCATCTAAGGGCTTAGACGACAGCATGGGCCTCTCAAGGTTTACATTCATTTCAACCCCTTGACGGAAAAACAGCCTTGTTGCAAATGTGATTTGCATATGCAGCCCATGATGCTTTGCATTATGGGGGCATGTGTGATTTTGTATTTCTTTGAAACTTGGCTTCCCGGCCAATGCCCTTTGGGGTAACCACTGTCTCAGTGCTTGCACGCTGAGGTTCCTTGTCTTTTAATTAGTGTTGCACAGATATCTGACCCCGGAGATCCGATCCGGTCGGATATCAGGCTTTTTACCCTTATCTGACCCCATCGGTTTTTAAATTTAAATCAGGTCGGGTCGAGTATTTTAAAGATGCACCATTTTCTCCTAATCCCCTTTACCTCTCCCATTACAGATTTACCCAGCAGCAGTCTCCACTAAGGAGTTAGCCCTACCGACGGGCGCTACGGAGCCCCATTCTCCCAACTGCAGACACTGAAATTCAAGTGATCCCGAGCAGTGTTATCCTTCTATCACCCAACTTGCCACTCTGCAGCTTATCGTCTTTCACCACTCAGGGTCACTACTGAATCGCATACACCCTTGAAACATTTTAACTTCCTCTATCCCCATATAACTTGCAGATTCAGTTCATGGTTTAATTTAACATTTTGAATAGTAAAACCAAGGGCAAATTTCATGTTGAAAAAAGTAACAGAATATACTTTTTGCCTTGTCTTTCTGTAGAATTTACCCCAGTATAACTTTATATTCGGCTTCAGAATAAGTTGCTGTGAGCATATTTATTTCGTTCCTGCTAATAATACATTTTGTTTTGTTTCCTTTACTGCTGGTTTAAAGTTTTAATCTCCTGCTGGTTGGTGTTGAATTTCGTTTTGTTTTATTTCGTTTTAATCTCCAACTGGTGATGAATTTCATTTTGTTTTTGTTTTATTTCGTTTCCTTTACTGCTGGTGGTTTAAAGTTTTAATCTCCAACTGGTGATGAATTTCGTTTTATTTATTTTTTCGTTTTGTTTACTACTGTTTTTTTCACCAAATGCAACACTGTTTCTGCTGTAACAGCTTCAGAGAGTATAATACAGCCAAAATGAAGCTTGAAACACTGTTGGCCATACTGAAGTGTCAGACGCACCAGCGATTTGTGCATAGCTTAAAAGCTGTAGGAGTACAGCTCTTAAATGTTGCCTCAGTGTGTCTCAGTAAAGAAATGTTCTGCAAATGGAAAACAAATAGTGCGAGTTTAATCTCCAACTGGTAATGAACTTCGTTTTGTTTTCATTTTGTTTACTGCCGTTGTTTTCCCCAAATACAACATTGTTTCAGCTGTAACAGCTTCAGACAGTATAATACAGCCAAAAGGAAGCCTGAAGCACTGCCAGCCATGCTGAAGAGTGTCAGACGCACCAGCAATTTGTGCATAGCTTAATAATTGTAGGAGTACAGCTCTTAAATGTTGCCTCATTCGTTTCGTTTACTGTGTTCATGCAATTTTCACAGTGCAGCAAACAGCTGTTTTGAAACACTGGTTTATTCTTAACACGCCCAATTAGCACCGTGTTTACCGGGGACTGCGCTTCTGCACTTCTATCGTCACGCTAATTACTATCCGACCCGATGTTGAACCAATCCAGTCAGATAGTAGATGCAGGATATCTGGATCTGATATCCGGTGTAAAAGTGATATCTGTGCATCTCTACTTTTAACTTGTTTTTTTGTTTTAATTTGGTTCACCACAACATAACCCAGATAGACCGTCTTAGGGTAGCTGGTTCATTCCACTGGGGTGTCTCACACACTAGGCATACTGATGAGTCCTGGTAGGATGAAACACATGTCTGTGTCTTCTGTTGGCTCCCTTTGCAAACTGTGTGAGAGGCCTTTTGGCACCGTGCATTTCTGCTTAAAGATGAACCAGCACACTATTCTGTGGTGATTTGCATATGCAGCCCATGATGCTTTGCATTATGGGGGCATGTATGATTTTGTATTTCTTTGAAACTTGGCTTCCCAGTCAATGCCCTTTGGGGTAATCATTGCCTCAGTGCTTGTGCGCGGAGGTTCTTTATCTTGTTGCGTATGGTTGCCCACACATTATTTTCTATTCTATGTATTAGAGTTAGGTCTTAGTTTAGAGAAGGAGCACCTACTAAATTCACAGCAGCATGCTGTACTGGAATCTGGTGCTTTGATCTGCAGCTGGATGGTCAAGCCATGGGCTCTTTGGTTCCGTAGCATCTCCCTTATCACTTCCCTTTTTTACAGCAGGCAGAGCAAAATGAAACCGCTCCTGTTGGGGTTAACTGTGTCCTATATTTGGATTATATTCTCCCCTCTGAAGCTGGTACTTTACTGTCTGCCAGCATGGTTGATTCGGTCAGTTGATCAAGTCACCCAAGACAGAGCAGGCAGTAAAGTTGACCCTTGCCTCCCAGTGCACTGAAGAGAGCAGCAGTGGAGGGTGTTGTGTTCCTGTGCTGCTGATGGAGCAGGCAGGAGACCATATCACTCCAGGCCTTGTCCTGGTGTGCTCTTGATGGTGGACCATGGAGGAGAAGGATGGTCTGGCTTTTGGAGCAAGTGGCAGACCCTATGAAACTTGACCTTTTCTTGATGCACTCTGTGTAAGGAAGCATGGACAGCTGCATTCTGTGTGTATATAACCAGGCCGGGGAGGTTCACCAAGGACTCCAGTTTGACAGCAATGAAATCAGAGGTCAGAGAAACAAAACTAATACTCAGAGTTACAAACTTTTGTGCTGTCTAATTTAAAAAGAAACACTAACCAACTCAGTGGTATAAACACATTTATGTTTAATTCATTTGTAACAATCACATAGGAGTGTGGTGTGCATATTTACGGAACACATAACAGAGGTGAGGAAGAAGCAAGTGCCTCAGCTGGGATTTGAACCTAGGTTTCGCGGAATACAGTTTGAATTGCACTAACCAGCTGTGCCACTGAGGCAACTGGAACCTGGGCTGTCACCGAGCACATTACTCTTTCTCAAATGTTTAATTCACTGTAATCTTGAAAATGTAACATATTCTCTGGCCTCAGAAACTTAGAATTGCCCTCCATATTTCAGTCTTACATAACCACTTCTTTAGGGGTGTGGTTCTTTAGGCCATTTTCTAACACATATAAACTGCAACATATACTTCGAAGGCTTCAATTCTAGTGTGTCTGCACTACTAACCTAAACAATTGTGCAAAAAAAAAAGAATAAGTATCAGTAGGCTTTACTGTAGGCTGAGAGTGCTAAGATGTGCCACTTAAGGTGCTTTTAGACACAGGTTTCTATAATGGAATAACTGTTACGGAAATAGTATTCCGTTACATCCCTTGTGTGTAAAGTGCATCTGTTTCGTTCCCTAGGTGAATGTTCGTCCAAATCACAAACTACTTATCGCGGTTTGCACCGATGTGTTCCGTTTCATCTGGCTGTATAAAACAGCCATTCCGGTAGCAATGCAGAAACAACCATTATAGAGCAGAAAACTCTGGGGGAGCCGAAACAGATGGAGACGGGGGTTGCCAGAATACTCACAGGGTGTAGAAAGGAACCAGAATGCAACAGAGTACAACAGCGCCACACAGGTAACATTGATTACATTTTAAAAACCTGTGTGTAAAAGCGCCTTTAGTGAGGGCTGAAAACAGAACTGGTGTCAAGATTCTGGTAGGAGAGGGTTTGAGAGCCTTACCTATCAATCTTGTGCTGTTTCCTGCCTTGAGTTGCTGTGAGAATAACATAGAAACATAGAAATATAGAATTTGACGGCAGATAAGGACTGCTTGGCCCACCCAGTCTGCCTATTTCCCTACCTAATGGATAAGCTGCAGATCGTAGTTAACCAGCAGCCTACTTCTTCCTACCCCCACCCCTAGAATTGCCTTATGACTGTCCTGTGCATGCCTGAATTCCACCACTGTTTTTGACTCCTGACCTCCTCCAGAAGGCCGTTCCATGCATCCACAACCCTCTCTGTGAAAAATACTTCCTTAAATTACCTCTGAGCACGCCCCCATCTTCAAATTGTGCCCCTTGTTCTTGCACACTCTTTTCTGAAAGATGCTACCCTCTTGGACTTTGTTGATTCCCTTGAGGTACTTGAAAGTTTCTATCATGTCCCCCCTCTCCCTCCTTTCCTCGAGGCTATACATATTAAGCTCCTTAAGTCTCTTTTCAGATGTCTTCCGGTGCAGACCCTGCACCATTTTAGTTGCCCTCTTTAGGACAGCTTCCATCCTGTCTATGTCTTTGCAGAGATTGGGTCTCCAGAACTGCACGCAGTACTCCAGATGGGGTCTCACCAGCTGTCTGTACAGAGGGATAACTTCCTGTTTTCTACTGGTGATGCCTCTCCCTATGCATTCCAGTATTCCCCCAGCCCTCCTTGCTGCCCTCTCACATTGCTTGCCCACCTTTAGGTCATCTGATATGACTACCCCAAGGTCCCTTTCCATTTTTCTTGTTGTTAGTCTCTCACCCCCCATTGCGTACTCTTCCCCTGGGTTTTTGTTTCCCAGGTGCATTGCCTTGCACTTTTGCATTGAATCTAAGCTGCCATACATTTGACCATTCCTCTAACCTTGCAAGTCCCTTCTCAACCTTTCCACGCTTGCTTGTGCATCAACTCTGTTGCAGATCTTTGTGTCATCTGCAAAGAGACATACTTTTCCTTCAGTCCCTCTGCAATGTGGTTTATAAAGACATTGAGAGGACCGAATAATACTGAACCCCTCGGGTACCCACTAATAGCACCTTTCTTCAGAGTGGACTCCATTTACTATTACTCTCTGTGTCCTATTCTCCAGCCAATTCTTTACCCAGGCTGTCATCTTGGGACCCACTCCCAGGCTGGCTAACTTGTATATTAATCTTTTATGTGGGACTGTGTCAAATGCCTTGCTAAAGTCTAGGTAGGCCACGTCCACAGCCCCTCCCTGATCTACTACTTGGTCACCTAGTCAAGAAATCTATCAGATTAGTCTGGCATGACCTTCCCGCTGTGAATCCATGCTGCCTTGGGTCCTGTGCCCCTCTGGCCTCTAGATACTCGACAATTCTTTCCTTCAGAAGTGATTCCATCATTTTCCTATCACTGAGGTTAAACTAACAGGTCTGTAGTTTCCTGCTTCTTCCCTACTCCCACTTCTGTGAAGGGGAATCATATCTGCCCTCCTCCAGTCCCCGGGTACCACCCCATCCTCCCATGATTTGTTAAAGAGGGTAGTCAGTGGTGTCACTAGTTCTACCCTTAGTTCTTTTAGAATTCTGGGATGAGTCCCATCAGGCCCCATTGCTTTATCCACCTTCAGTTTTAAGAGTTCTTTCAGAACCCTTTCTTCTGTAAATGGGCTGGTATCAACTTCTGTAGCCAGAGTTTTTCTACTGTTTGTTTTAGGTACCTCCCCCTCTTCATTTGTAAATACTGAGCAAAAATATGTGTTTAGTATCTCTGCTTTTTCACAGTCACCCTCTGCTCACCCCCCCTTCCCTTTATTAAGCCTCACTATCCCTCCCTTGGTCTTCCTTCGCTCCCTGATGTACCTATAAAAGGTTTTATCCCCCTTCTTAACTGAGATGGCTATCTTTTCCTCGGTTTGAGCCTCTGCTGTTCTGACTGCCTTCCCAGCTTCCTTTTGCTTTAACTGATACAATTCTCTGTCCTGCTCCTTCTGTGATTCCTTGTACTTCCTGAATGCTTTCTTTTTCTCTTGAACCTTCACTGCCACTTCTTTGAGAACCATAGTGGTTTCTTACATCATTTTGTTTTGTTTATTTGCTTCACACAAAGGCTTGTTACCTCTGTGATGGCAGTTTTTACTATTCCCCATTGTTCTTCCACCCCTCCTTACTGCCCATTTGCTAGTGCATTCCTTAGGCACTCACCCATTTTGGCAAAGTCAGCCCTCCTAAAGTCCGGTACTTTTGCCTTTGTATGGCTTGACTCTATTGCTGTGTTTATTGTGAACCATACTGTTCGATGGTCGCTAGTTCCCAGATGGCTACCCACTTCTACATCTGTGATCCTCTCTCCATCTCCATTTGAGAGAACCAGCTCTACGATTACTCCCTCTCGAGTGGGTTCCAATACTAGTTGTCTAAGGCATGCCCCCTGTAGGGCATCTAGAATAACCCCTCTCTTTGAAGTGGCTGCTGCAACTGTACTCCAGTTAACATCTGGCATATTTAGATCACTCATCAGCAACATCTCCCCTTTTTCTGCCATTCTAAGTATACTTTCTATCATTTCCTTGTCCATTTCCTCCCCCTGAGAGGGGGGTCTGTATACAACCCCTGTGCGGATTGTGGTGCCATTGCCTGTCTCCAAATTGACCCACAGTGCTTCTTCCTCCCTGTTTACCCTTTTGTTCTGTTGCTTTGATTCCTTCCTTATGTAAAGAGCTACTCCTGCTCCTCTTTACCCTCCTGTCCCTCCTGTAGATAGTGTATCCTGGTATGTTTACGTCCCAGTCATGGTTTTGTGTGTACCATGTTTCTGTGACTGCTACGATATCCAGATGTTCCTCCTCTATCAAGGCCACTAATTCAGGAAGCTTGTTACCCAGACTACGGGCATTGGTACTCATTGCTCTCCATTTTTTGATGGCTTTACCTTCTGTTGCAGCATCCCCCGCTGACCTTTCTACCTCGGTCTTTTTCTCATTTAGTACCCTGTTTTGTATGGAGAGGCTGGGATTTTCCTGCTGCTTATCAGTGCCTCCCCCCTTGACTAGTTTAAAAACTTGCCAATGAAGCATTTAAATCGACTGCTCAAAAGACTTGTTCCCTTCCTGGACAGATGCAGACCATCCTGCCAGTATAGGCTGGTGTCCCTCCAGGTGGAACCCCAGTCCCCAATGAAGCCAAACCCTGTGCTCACACCATTTTTTCAACCATTCATTAAACTGCATGGTGCAAAGTACCCTCGCCTCACCCATGCCATCGACAGGCAGCACCTCTGAGAAGGATACTGTGTGTGCTACTTGTCTTAGGCCCCTTCCCAACTCTACAAAGTCCTCCTGCACTGCTCTAATCTCATGATGAGCCAAGTCATTTGTCCCTAGGTGGACAATGACGTCCAGCTCTGACTCCTGTGTAGCTGTTCTCGTGATCCTGAGGATGCGCTTCCTGTCCCTCCATGCCATGGCACCAGGCAGGCACCTTACTTCAGTTTTCCCTGCTCCTCCCAGTTCTATCCCCCTAATAATTGAGTCCCCCACCAGGAGCTGCTTCCTTTCCCTGTGGTGTCCTGTGCCTCCTTCCTGTGGCGCCTCCCTTGTGACAGTTGTCCTCAGCCTCCTTAGTCTCCTCTGCGGGCGCATCCATAGGGGAACTATGCTCCCCCAGAATGGTGTATGGATTTCATAGTGGAACAACTGACTGGGTGTGCCTCTGTTCCACTATCCTCACCCTCCCTGAGCCAACTGTGGTCCAACTGCTGTGCTTTCTTCACAACCTCTGAGGAAGTGGTGGTGGCTCTGGTGCTCCCTGGATGGGGGAGATTCCCTTCCTACCGTCCAGTGTGGCCTGGGGGAAAGTTCCCTTACTACTGTCCAGTGTGGCCTGAAGGCGGGCAACTTCCTCCCTCAGGGCAGAGAGTTGTCTCGCAAATAGGGCAGCATCTCAGCCTCCAGAAAGACTCCCGGAAGACTGCTGCCCCACAGCCATTACATTGCACTACTCCCCACATGTTTATCTACTTTTTGTGTGTGTGTGTGTGATTGGTTTGTTATATAGAAATATATATATTATACAATGTGTATGCTTATACTGTCAGTGCAGTTTTACAACTTACAAAGACGATATGACAGTGATATGCACCTTGCACTCTTGAGGAAATGATGTCAGAACCCCAGGTATAAAGGAACTATTTCCAGGGGTGGGTGGGGTGAGGAGTGGGCAGGGGGTGGGCGTAAACTGTGCCTCACGAAACAATCAGCTAAAAGCTCTGACCCACCGCTGCGATGAGTGCCTTCCTGTCAGCAAGATGCCCCACACAACAATCTGACAGAGAAAATACCCTGCTAATCAAACAGAGAAAAATCCAGACATCCAAGTCAGACACAGGTAAACCTCCCCAGCCCCAAAACAGCCTGGTGATTTGTGCTCTGAAAGCAGTCAGCCCCAAAATAAGTCAACTGTGCACCAGGACAGACACAGTAAACAGTATTCCATCCCTCAGGGTTTAAACTCTTCCTGCACTGAAAATCTTAACAATTGTAACAAAAGTAAAGCAAGATCCACCTCCCTCTGTTGCTTGAAAGATGTCTTTCCTGATAATTCTAAGTTCCTTATTTCGCCTTTCAGTTAGAAGTAGCCTCCACCTGCAGAATATCTGCTACAAACCAAAGACAATTGTAAGGTTCACCTCCCTCTGTTGTGAGCACAACTCGCTTTCTTGCAAATCCTATGTTCAGTATTGCAGCTTCCAGCCAGAGGTAGCATCACCTGAAGAATATTAGCTAGTCATTGCTTGACTGGTGGATGTGGAGACTTTCTTTCATATATTTATTATTCAACTTACAAATTACAAATACATATTAACAGATCATCATGATTTACGTACTAAAACAGCTAAAAGACAATGATGCAATATTAACTGCAAAAAAAAAAAATAAGCATTAGTGTATACCTGTTCTTAAAGTAACAATAAATGAAACTGGGCAAAAAATGTGACCCTGCCCTTTTTTCACTATAAAAGATTCCAGGCCTCTTCCAATATTATTTGGTGGTAAAATGCTCTAGTTCCACCACAATGTGAGCATTTTATTGATGTATTCATTTAGATGGTCACCACATCTGGCTTAGAAACACCGCTGTAGACCTAACAAGGGCAAGGACTGAGAAAATAAAAAAACTCACAGTGCCCGGCATAGGAAGAAGCTAGAAATGTAGACTTGACAGGTGTGCTAATATTTTTATTAACTGTAACTAAAACTAGCTTTTTGGTTGCTGGCCCAGTGCTGTAGAGGGCTGAGGCTCTGTGCACCATACCCATTTCCACGCTGGTGACCTGAGTTCAGAAATGAGCTCAGGTCAGCAGAGGTCATGGAGGTCTGAGAGGTGATCGAGTGGCCACCAGGCTGCTCTCATCTCCCAGATCGGGGTGGTGAGTTGACTCAGCTCTTGGCTGTTACCAGGTAGAGGTCTGGTGGTAGCGCTGACACATGAGCAGCAGACGCCAGTCAGGGGAAGGGGACCTGCAGTTCTGGGCTGCATGTGTGCCTCCACACGCAGGTGAAGTCCATGCTGCCATGGCTAGGGAAGAAAACTGAAACAGTGGTCGGCTCAGCTCTATGAAGTTCTGTCCACCAGCCCTCTGCTGCCACCCATCCAGGAATCCCAGTACTGGATATGTGCCTCTGGGTGGGGAGAGGGCAGCCTCCACTGTCTGGCCTCACCCTGGAGGGGAGTAATTTGTGGGGTCTGGGGGGGGGGTGGGTTGAGACTGAGGCAGAATGCCAGATAGAGAGGGCATGAACATGACTGATCAACCAACCCGAGCAGACCACGACAGGTAATAAGCTATATAGGGAAAAAAAATTGCTTTTTGGAAAAACATTTTTCGTTGCACTGCTGCTTTAAGTAACATTAGAAAAATTGAAACTGCAAAAAAATTATAGTAAGCAAAAGTTAGGGTTGCTTCACACCGACACAAAAGAAAGAAAATGCAACATTATATTAACATGCCAAGTAATTATTAATCTAAATGATGGTGTCGTGTGGTGTTCCACTGGTTTAAACAACTGCACTAAGCAGCATGAGAATGCCACCTCCTGAATGTGCCTGGGTTGCTTCACGTGCACAGCGTGGCTCCCCTGATATTGCTGCAGGAACAGAAACTGAGGCGGGAATTGCTGGGGATGCTCAAAGGCTATTATTGCATGAGCTGACAGAATGAGTACTGTTGCACCTCGACTGGCCTTTCATTTATTTGTTTTTGTTTACCAGGTAAATGCACTAGGCAAGCAGTTGCTTATTTTCAGGCATGACCGAGGGGGTTATTATGATTACAAATGAGACCAAGATATAAATAACTGGCTTAAGTGCATGATACATCATCATCAGGACAGGGGCAAAATGTTACAAATTTCAAAACATACCAATGCTATCCTCTGGGGACCTCTTCAATCTCCTTCTGCATGGAACTTGCTCCACCATGCCAAACTATCAGGAGGGAAGCAACATGTAGTTTGACTATTAACAATGCCCACTTGCATTCCCAACCATGCTACAAGAGGCACCGAGCTAGTGGGATCATGGTACCCTTCCACTTAAAGGGGAACTGTCAGCAATAAGAGCATCACACCCAAGTGTGAGACTGATTCCAATTAGCACTTTGTGTGCAAAAACATTTTTATTTACTTACTGTTTACTGCAGTGTAGTAGACTGTATTAGGCTAATTTCTCTGCATGACATTTCCTGTAACCAGAAATCCCAGAATCCCATGTAACGGACATCAGAGGAGGGCCGCAGTAGTGGGAGATTCAATAGCCTGCAGTATACATGTTAAAGATTTTGTAAGCTGAAATCAGATGTTTGCCGGTCCCGCTGTGCTCACTGGGCTTAGTACAGACTTCTGTGACTATATCTAGCCCCAGGAGAACAGCAAACCCGCAAACAGAAGATTACAGCTTATAAAAAAACTCTGACATTCACTGCAGGCTATTGAATCTCCCACTACTGCAGCCCTCCTCTGATGTCACTAAAGGGGATTCTGGGATTTCTGGTTACAGGAAATGTCACCTTACAAGGCAGAAAAAGTAGCTTAATACAGTCTACTACACTGCAGTAAACAGTAAGTAAATAAAAATTTTTCTGCACACAAAGTGCTAATTGGGATTAGCCTCATACTTGGTTGTGAGGTTCTTATTGCTGACAGTTCGTCTTTAAAGGGTCTGACTGAGGTTCCTTAATAGCACGCCCTAGACTCCTCCTGGCAATACCTAATCAAATATTTACTGTTATTAATTCATAATACAAATGTATTTTATATCAGTTAAACTTCATTCAAAGTTCAATGTCCACCTTGGGTGCAGGAAGCCCCCTCAATCAAGACTTTCTGCACAATGCTCAAGGCCCACATGCTCGCTGCTAGCACATGCCACTGCCATGGTACCTGAAACCTCCCCATCTCTCCCATCCAGCTACAAGCCTCTACCTACCATAAGCAGGTCTCTCCTATTTATTGCACCTTTTGTGCTCACCTGGGTTCTTTATTTGACAAATGCTCTATGTCGTTAACCTCACTCAAATTCTGAGCGATGCTTGTGTTTTTGTTTTGTTTTTCTCACTTTCAGAAATGTTTTTAAATCTTAAATCTGTTACATTACATGTTACTGCTACGATATGTGTCGACTGCTACAACTGATTTATTGTATTCTCACTGTATATCCTATTATATACCATGTAATCCCGGTTCACCCCAGAATAAGGGACCTCCGGGCTCAGTGGGCCTACCCAGTGACCAAAATTGAATAAATAAATGAGGCTTTCAAACAGCTGCAGGTAACTCCACCCTTCCAATACAAAAAGACAATTAGCATAGGTGTCATAGGCAGAAGTTTAGCAACCTCTGCTCAGCAGTGGTACATAAAGACTGAAGGGTAGCAATCAAGCAGATGCTATCACTGGACATCTTGTCTTACTGATGAAGTGCACTTCATGATGGGACTGTCACTCATTACCTCAAAAAGAGGGCTAGGTAGCTGACTGAAAGATAAGGTTGAAGGCAAAAACATCTAATCTGTGGACTGAAAGAGCCTTTGAGATGTCGTTTCTTCAGTGCTAGTCAAACGTTAAGTAAACCATGGATATCAACACTGAAGGCCAAGTCAAAATAAATGCTGAAGCAGAAATGCTAGGGCATGCTTGATGACAAAATTCAAAAGACAGCACTCCGTCTGTAGCATTGGACACTAGAAGACTTGTCAGCAATTCTGATTGTACTGACAAGTTTGCTCAGTTGCCCTCAAACTTTACAAAAGGGTTCAAAAGAAACAAAGTAAGATGGAAAAGATAAGGAGACAGAAAACAAGTTACAAAAAGGGGCACACTGTGTTATTTTTTTTCTTCCTACAAGGTAGTCCTTAACCAGGCTCCAGCTATTTTGACAGCATACTGAATGACAGCAATAGTATTATTTGGACAAAAAAACACTTTTTTATAAGGTTTTGCTAAGATAACTTCTTTCCAGTTTGCTCTATCTATGAAATGTAAAGCTGCATCAAATTAGAAATAATATGCCACATAGAGCAATAAAGCCTTAACTCATTTTGTTCATGGCTGATATGTTTATTTCTCTTGTGCAGGCACCATTCTGGGAACTGTCTGCTGACGTTGGCTGCACTCACCCCTACTGTTATTACTGCCCTCTCAAGTTGTATCCTCATGACTGCATATATTGTATTACTGACAATGTCATGTTCCCTAAGTACTGATTTGTTGAGCTGTGTAGTCTTAAATGCTTGTGTTGCCATATTATTATGTAAGCAACAATTTGTGTACAGTTGTAACTGTGTTCTGCACTATCCCATCCCAGAGACTTCCCTGAAAATGAGTTTGCTCAGCAGAGTTTGTCCTGGTAAAGTAATAAATACAAATACAATTATATGATTGCTGTGCTCTGTTTAATACATAAGGCTTAAAGGAACAGCTTTTGGGGGAATTATCATGTATTAATACAGATGGTGCCTGTTGCAACCTTTGTGGTAACTGATACTATATCTGTCCCCTGACTGTCATGCAACTGCTACATATAATTATATTATGTTAAAAAAGTATTAGTGGCAACCCAGCCTTTTGCTGCCTCCCGATCCCAATGTGCATTCCTGAAGTCAGTATGGCACAGAGGCGTCAGTAAGCTTGGGCACGCATGAGTTCTGCATTTTTAAGTGATGAGCTGAATGTATTTACCGCAAAAATATCATTGCCTAAGCTGGGCAAAGTAAGTGTTTATTGCAAATGAGTGGTCAGTACTACTCAAAATCAGCTCTGAAATGTAAAGCCATGACTCCAGCCATGAGCATCAGGAAGCTCAGCCTGGAGTCACGGCTTTACATTTCAAAGCTGATTTTGACTAGGAAAGACCACTTGTTTGTGACACACCCTTACCTTGCCCAGTTCAGGAAATGATATACTTACAATAAATACATTCAGCCCATATTGCTTAGAAATGCGGAACTCATGGATGCCTGAGCTTACCGGCACCTCTGCACCATACTGACTTCAGGAATACAGATCACATCAGCAGGCAGCAAAAGTTTGGGTCGCCACTAACACAACTTTGTCATTTGATAATGTTGTCTGTAGTTCTTTTACTTATGACAGCTATTGTAATTCTACCAGGTCATGCCTGAAAATAAGCATATTTATACCTAGTGTATCTTACCTGGCTATCAAAAACAAAAAGATAAATACTATTTTTAGCATAATATATGACACTCAGGGGACAGATGTAGCCTCAGTTAACACAAAGATTGCAACAGGCATCATGTGCATTAATGCACTGAAAATTCACCAAACAGTTGGCAGTGTTTGTTTATGTAAGGTCCTAGATCTGTTGCTCTTACTATGTATGTCCTACACCACTGGGTAGGCAAGGATGCAGGACAACAAACAGGGACATGTATAAACAGGAAGGGAGCATCAAAGAGGGTTCTGATGGACAAATGTTATTTTTCTAGCTACACCACTGATTTTGATTCATTATCTGTGCCTAGTGAAACCTTCAAAGATTTAAGAAACTAATCAAGTGACCCACGTAAAGCCTTACAAAGCTTTCAAAAACATGATCCAGCAAGCATAAAGACAGGTGAAGTACAATATCTGTAACACTTCATATTTAGCACACCGTGGAGAATATGAAAGGTATCAAAATAAAAAATAGCTAGTTTATAAGTTTTCTGTAGTATGTTATAAATACAACTGTATTTATTATCTGTGGATTCAATTTCAGTGACATTTTGGAGGCCAGAAATGCTTGAAATTATGAACCTAAATAAATCCATTTTTTCTACACTAACAAAAAAAAAAACACCATAAACCATTTTTTGTGATTCAGAAGGTTTTGTGACACAAGAACAAAGGCCAAGAATGTTGAAAGAAACATACTCATCTAGTTCTTCCTCTTCTGTTTTGGATGTATCAGCATAGAGGTACTTGCTCATATCCACAGGTCTGGCATTTTTTCTTTTCGCTGGTTTTGGTGGAGAGTCATCTCTTTTAGCTTCAAACGTTTTGTCAGATTCTGATTCAGGCTCTTCAAATGGGTTGGAGTACTGCACCATCTCCAATTCACATGAGGGATAACTGGAGTAGTTATCACAGAAAGGTTCTTCTTGCTTTGAAGACAGAACTCCCTCAGTGTTGGACTCTGTCAAAGTTAAACAAAATGTTGTGGAACTCCTGTGTATGGCTGACATGCACAAAGCATGGCAACAAAGAGACTTCCCTTATATTCTGCCATTTAGTAACGTTGTTTTTGGTTGACTTTAATATAAACCTTCTCTTGATAAGAAAGTGTTTTGGGCTTTGGAATACAATCTCAATCCCCCCCTCATCTCCAGCAGCTGAGAAGACAACCACTCACTGACATTACACTGGATACATCACCTAACCATATGTTTAAAGCAAAGGAATCCTTTGAGAATTGAGCTTCTTAGTTAAAGTACCTTTTATTTGTGACTGTACCCATATTGTGATTGTACTGCAATTCTTAACTGGCTGCCTCATTTGATGTTTTCCCCAAGGATCCCTTGTAAATGAGATGCTATACCTAAATGGGAACAGTCATGCGGCAGCCACCACAGATAGAGTATTGTGTGGGGCTGCCCTTGACTTCTCTTTAAATTTATTTATTTATTTAGTTTTTGTTTACCGGGTAGGTGCGCTAGCCAGCAGGTGACTATTTTCAGGCACGACCCGGGAGAGTACAAAACAGGATAACACAAGGAAGCAACATTACAAATTGAGGCAAAAACCATACAGAGTACATTCCAAACATATACAGAGGCAGTTCCAGCTAGTCTAACATGATATAGGCTATACTGGGCAATGAGCAGCAGGCCAAGAGCAAGGAGGTGTTACAGGGGAGTGTTGGTACAGGTAACGGGTAAAGAAAGGGAGTTTAGAGCCACTAGGGAAACTTACGGCTTTACCGGAGAAAGCATATGGAGTTAGCTGGTTTGTGGTTCCCCGACCGGGCAGGATGATGTGGAGTGGCAGGGAAGGGTGTAGGCAACAAGAATCGTGGCGGAGGTAGTCGGCCAGTGTGTGTCAGGAGGGAGGGGGGGGGCCATATTGGGGAGACAGTTAAAGCACCCAGCAGCGAAAAATAGATGGCAGGAAGGGTAGGAAGGAGCCGTAACCTGGCGGCCGGCAGCAGCCAGCCCGAGCAGCAGCAGGCTGCCCAAGGAAAGTGAGGGAAGATGCCAGAGACATCTCGGCGGCAGGCTAGGGGGACCCAGGTTCATGGCCCCACTGTCAGGGATGAGGAAACTGGGAGGGGTGGACGGGAGGAAAAGCGGCTTGAAATACGGCTTTAGCGGTAGGAGGAGGGTAGGTGCAGCCGAGCTTGTGGTTCCGAGGCTGGGCATAAAAGCCGGTGGCAGTCCCTGGCCGTGGACTTTCTGCAAAGGTAGGCAAGGGGGGGAGGGAGGAGGTGAGCCTAACTGCACTCAACCTCCATCTGTAAAGTTAGTTTAGGCAGTGCCCAGGTAGCGAGAGGATAGAATCAATAAATAATAAGGAAAAATAACGCAAGTAGCAGTAAGTAATGCAAACATTCACAAAACATATTCATACATTAAATTAAATTTGAAGATAAAGATAGGTGTGCTTGGAGAGAGGGTAGGAATATGGGGGAGAGAAAACAAAAGGGGAAGAATGGAGACCAGTAGCAGGGGAGTAGGGAGTAGAGACAGGGGAGATTCAGGGATCAGGTAGGGTCAAAGCAGGTGCATTGATCTAAGGTGGCCAGGGTGTAGTCTCAGCCCACGCTTGAAAGAAGGATGCGAGGGTGCATGTCTGAGGTCCAGAGGGAGCTGGTTCCACAACTTGGGGGCTGCATATTGGAAGGAGCCAGTACCTTTGTTGGTGCGGCAGCGGGGAATATCCAGCAGGTCTTTGTCAGCAGATCTAAGCGTGCGGTTTGGAATAGAAGGAAGAAGGAGCTTTGCAAGTGCAGCAGGCTGATGTTGTCTAAGGATAGAGTCATTTAGACAGGCCAAGAAGTAGCTCCTGACGGCCGAGGGGGAGAGCCACCCAAGGTCAGTATATAGCTGGCAGTGATGTTGAAGTCGTGGATGATCCTGAGACCCCCCCCTCCCATTTGCTGGCTCAAAATAGAGATCAACAGGTTGCATGACCTGAGGGTAACTTCAGGAGATCAGTAAGAATGGCATCCAGTGCAACAGAGCTTTTTAAAGCTCCAAGACTCATTTCAGCTCACTGAATCTCCTGTGGCTGCGCTCCATCCATGACATCAGCTACAGGGGAAAGTAAGATGTTGCTGAGTGGCTTAGTTTACATTCAGGAAAATAGAGGGGGGGGGGCGCGGAGACATGCTGAACCAGATTTTAAAATAAACTAAGTGAATTAAAAAAATTGGAGGGGGGTACTAGAAGTACAAATGTGGGCAGGCACTACACAACATGTCTGTGGGGCTGCTACACAGACATGGCATCTATCCTGGGGAGTCAACATTCAAATAAATATCCCCCATAACATCATATTCATCATATCTAAAAGACTACATTACTGCACATCTAGCCCTCTGTATAATGTTATTAAAAACAAACAAGTTTGCAATGTGCTCGGAACCCAGTACTAAAAACCCCTTACCTTCATCATAAGGTTCTTCAAATGGATTTAATTCTGCCACATACGAGTCTCCAAATGGACAAGAGTTGGCCAAATCCTGCTCCTCGTCATCCAACAAATTAAGTTTACTGATGAGCTCTACAAAAGATCCATTTAACATGTTACTTATTCACTTCCCAGTACACAGAATATTCACAAAAATGGTTTCATGAAAACTCTTTTTGCTAATAAGGATGTGTGCATTCTTCTTGACTTTCTTATGAAAACCATTCATTGCACTAATTACAGGTAGCTGGGAGGGTCACTGGGTAAGGTCTGGTACTGAATCTTGGCTCAGATCACAAATGAAGATTAATCTGTAGTCTCAGCTAAGTTCTTAATGGCCCTGGATTGAATTAGCATGGAATACTGAACTATCATCTCACTGTGGAGAAGTGGTACCTCCATGACAGTACTTGGGCACAGTAACAGAGCACCTGGGGGTATGGGCGCCTGCACTATGACAGCCCACACCATACCTGACCTGTGGATGAATAGAGGACTTCCATTTTCAGTGCCAACATCCCTTCGCCATTCGCAGAGCCGATTCCCATCACTCAAATGGCCATAAAGAAAGGTACACTAAGCACTGTATATTTCTGTAGCAGTCAAATATTTCCGGGACTGGGTGAATAATACAGCACTCTTTCATTGTTGGCAATTGGGATTGAAATCACAGCTCAAGCTACAACAAAAAAATAAACTCACAACACATAATTTGGCATGCTTCGGCAAAAGTGGCATTCACTGCCAAGGCAAAAAAAAAGTCTCACTCTCAAATAAAGCATGCAAAATTAATTGTCCTTTCACCACCTGAGAAGGAAATCCCTTCAGGTCAGGGCTCAGATACAGCAGGGATCAGTGTGAGAAAACATGCACTACGCCCACACGACATTGTGCTTGGCCTTCAGATTTTAAAAAAAGGACTTTGTTTTCCAATATGATGAATCCCTAACTTTTCTGAAGCACCCAATTGATCACTTCAGTGGGAAAAAAATCAAAGCGTCTGACATCTTATAAGATTTTATTTTTTTCTTTTAATCATTTTTGGTAAAAGAAAAATATAACAGTTGTTTCCTGTTTAAAACATCTCCTACATTGAAACTATTAACTGGATATAGCAATTTACCCTATACTGCTTTATGATTTATATTTCAGTTATGTCTGATGAGAAGCATTTCACTTTGATTGTTTAAACAGGCGTAACAATCATGTTGTGAATCTTGTCATACGGTGCTAATAGTTGATTTACAATTATCACTTAAATGGTATAATTTGGCATTGCTATCAGCTTTAACAGGAGAGGTTTATGTCCCAGGGGCGTTGTGCTATCTAATATTTCTTCCACTGGTTACAATTACAATACAAATTACTAAAGACAGAACACAGGAAGAGCACAGCAGAGACAGAGAGAGAACTGGCTACTAACCACAGAAGCACGAGAAAGATTCATCAGACAGCAGGACATAATACATACAGATAATAAGAAAAAGAAAGGGAAGAGGAAAGCTCATAGACCTTCAGAGGAACTGGCTGATTTAGCTGAAGGCTTATTTGCTTGCTTTAGGCAGTCATCTTGATCTTCATCTAAGCTGCTCAGAGCATTCAACTGGTTTACTATTTCTGTAAACAGAAGCCAGTCAAGACAACTGTCAGGAAAGAACATTGTACAATAGCATGCTATACCTACAGATGACTTTTGCTGATAGTCACAGTTACATCATTTGTAGATGTTAATTGCCAACAAGAGCATGCATACACATTTGGGTATCCATGTCATGATAGCCCCAAACACTGTCTATAGTCATGTTTTCCATCCACAAGAAAATACATTAAAACAGTATAATGAGAACCTGTTCTGATAAAAAAGCATAGCACAAGGTACAGCGTCTAATGAGATCTAATAAGCCAATTAAATCCCTTGCAGAACAGATCATGCAAGAAGTCATTACATTTCACTGGTCCACTACAGATCAGCTTACTGAAGCATGATAGGTATAGTCTGACAGGCAGGATATTATTTTCATTTTTATGCCATTTCTGCTTTTCCCCCCTTTGTTTCTTACTTTCTCACTACCCTCACAAGTCTTTCATCCTTTACCCCCTTTTAAATGACTCCTCTGCTGCAGAATGCCGAATCCACCCATTCCATTCATGACTCCCTTTTGTTGCCTATAGCCCCCACAGCAGGGATCCCTGCAGGTAGTCCTGGATGCAAACCAATATCCGATAAGGCAGTTGTTGGGGGAGGGGGGGTGACTAGTGACAGAGTGTCTGTGCCTCATGCTGGGGTGCTCCATTGCGTGTTCTATATTCCTATGTGAAATTATAATGCAGTAGATTGGGGTAATTTTCACACACATGGAATATAATACTCATGGAATATAATACTTTCAAGAGAGGGGCATTACACCTGGAATCAATAGTACTGTTACAGGACATTATACGCTCATAATTGGCCCTAACTGCCTTACTCACATCCAGCTCTGAGAGAAATGTTTGTAACAGCATTGGTTTTTGTACAAACAGACAAAGTAGACAATTTGATACCTTCTACTGGATCAGCAAGTTAATACTTGATTTTTGTACTTTTTTTCTTTCAGTTTAATTTTGACAACACCTGATGAAGGGATCTCAGAGGCCATGAAAGCTTGCATTTCATTTTTTCATTCTGTCCAAAACCAAAGAAAAAGATAAGCCACCTACAGAGATAGCTGTATCAGAGTGGATGTTATCCACAGTCGTCACCTACAGAGATAGCTATATCAGAGTGGATGCTATCCACAGTCGTCACCTACAGAGATAGCTGTATCATGGTGGATGCTATCCACAGTTGTCACCCACAGAGATAGCTGTACGGTCACATGGTCAGTGGCTCAGTAGGTAGCACACTCGCCTCTGAGGCTAGGAGATCAGAGGGCTGTGGGTTCAGTTACCACATCTGGCACTTGGGTTAATATCCCAGTACTGACACTGTAGTGCAGCATGAGAGGGGTGCTGCACTTCCGGGGTGCCGTCTTTCGGATGAGATGTTAAACCGAGGTCCCATCTGCCTGGATTGGTGGTATTTCAGGTGGATGTTAAAGATCCCATGGCACTTATCGAAAAGAGTAGGGGAATTTCCCAAGTGTCCTGGCCAAATTTCCCTCATTCACTAAAAATACCACCAACAGCTTATCTGGTTCAAGGTCAGTTGGCATTCATCTGTATCCCCCTCCCCCAGATCGTGCCTGAAAATAGGCAAGATTTGTCTAGTGCACTTACCCAGTCAAAAAAAACTAAATAAAAATAAATGTATCAGAGTGGATGCTATCCACAGTCTGGTCACAGGCCCACTCCCTGATGGCCGAAGACTCAACTGACAGGTCAGTATCTGAATCCAAGTAGTCAGAATCTGGGCACTTCCTGGGGGTGGGGGGTGATCAACACATATGGTTAGGGCAGCCACCACAAGCAACACTGTGACTGAAAGCCAGTGAACTTGTCAGGGGTCTTGGTCAGTGCCCCAAGGCTGGATGCAAAGGTGGGACAATGACTTGAATAGGCTGAGAAATTGTACCTTAGCTGTCACTGGAATGGGTGCCTGGATATGTTGACCCACTGAAGGAGATGGGCCAATCATTGGGGGCCAGGTATGCGCTGGTACAGTCAGAAAAGTCACCAGCAGACATCCTGGGATTCCACTGGTTTAGCATTCAGCTGTGCAATGCTGGGTCATCCAGAAGTCGACAAGCAAAGCGGAACCAAGATGACGACGGAACCAAGATGACGATCATCCTGAGTTCTTGTGATGTCGATGCCATGATTGAGATCAAGACTGGGTCCTCAACTGAGACCCAAGATGCTTGTGTGGGCTTGACTTGACAAAGAAGGTGCAACACCGACCAGGTTTAACTGTGCGGGCAGCAGTCTGACTGGCAGAACAACTAAAGGCAATTGTACTAACAGATCTCTGAGGATTTACCTGACTTTCAGTTAGTTCACTAGCAGCTGTTTCACAGGCTGAAAGTGGATTGGGCCAAGGCTCCTGCACCGGTATCAACTGGAGGCAGGTTAAATTCAACTGGGATTAGTAGGACCTTGGTGAGACTGAGGGGAATCAACCCACCATGGTTTGCTGAAAGCCTGACAGTCCCAATGGACACCATTGTGGTCGATGTGACAGAGTTCTTGACTGGTGCCAAGTGATGTAGCTGCTCCAGCAGAATCTTGCTGGGAAGACGATGAATGTTCACCAGTGATTTGGCCTCTAGAGTGGGCAACTGGTTCAGCAATGACTCCTGAGGAGTGTATTGAAAGCATCCTCTAAAGTGGCCCTGGCACCTCAAGTAGTTCCTAGCCTTCTTGAAGCACTTGCAATACCAGGGGACAACTCTTCATTGTAGTAAACTGTGTACTTTGATCCTAGTCAGGAGTGCAAAAAATGGCAGCAGGTTCCTTAGGGACAATGATTTTCCATTTTCAACAAAAAAGACTGGTAAAAAGTAGAATGTACTATTTTTTTTTTTTGGCACCAATTTATCATGCAGAAAAACATCAGTTTTTCGGCAAACCCCTCCACTGTGGGCCAAATACTTTGGCAAACCCCTCTCAGCTGAGACAAAAAAATGCTGTTACAAAACATGCTGATTTGATCTAAATTCTGTGGGGAAAAAGCAGAAAAAATTATTTTAAGATTTTGCCATATGGAATTGGCCATTTTTGAAAACAGAAAATCATTGTCTCTAGCTCCCCACATTCAAGTTCAGCGACAGCATAAACTAGTGGAAAAGCTCCCTCATTTCCAGCGGTTATGCTGTTAGACCTGAAGATTCAGATCCCTGTCAAGATATCAATAACAGGAACACTGAATACATCGTGTTGCTTAACCTCTACTGCAATCTGAGCCTAGAGAGGGGCCCTGGAGCTCACTGCCAGGCCTTTGCACCCGGGTCCTAATCTCTGCTGGAGTGTCATATAAGCATTGATCCTTGATGAATTGAAGGTACATACTACAATACTAATGGCAATTACAAGCTAAGGCCCAAGTAGTGCATGTAGGCATCATGTCCACCCATAAGCGAACTATTACAATTGCAAAAAATACACCTTTTAAACCAAGGTTTTCTTTTTGCTCCATTGCATATATGGATCAGTGAGTCAGAAACTCAGGGCTCAGACTTTAGTGAAAACTCACAAAATAGCCTGAAAATTGTAAAAACATAAATCATATGCAGAAGCTGTGAAAGAGATCATCTGTTTGTTCCAGAGGAAATAAAGATCTGAGAACAGCGGGGACAGAGACCAAAGAACATGTGACTGGACGGTAGGAGAAGCCAAGCAAGATCATCATTTCTTGTGACTGAGCACGCTCCATGAAATTTGCTGAAGAACGGATAGTGAACTGAATCGAAGTAGTTCAAAATATTATTTCCATTCTCCTGCAATAGTAACTTTAAATGCACTCTTTTTATATCTAGCAGTGTGAGTACAAATTAAGTCTTAAGTCAGGGATCACAGTCTCAAATATTCACAGTAAGGATAAAGGGAATCTACTGGCCTTAGTTCAGGGAAAGGCTACTGCCGAGAAATGGAGAAGGATCCTCCCCCCAACTGTTGCAATGCTGATGGCTGGAATGTGGAGGAAGAAAAGCTTACTTACTTGTAACTGTGTTTCTCCTAGTGATATTCATCCATAACCACACACTTGCCAAATTCTCGATCAATGAAACCTCAGCAACCAAACAATTTAGTTAAAACTGTATCATGTGCAAATACAAATGCCCTCTTGTTACATGTCTGTTTCCCTCCAACTGTCAGATCTCACCAGCTGAAGGGGAGAAGTACTCTACAAGTTGTTCAAGCACTTACTCACCTCTAAACAGCACAGACCAAGGAAAATGGATGTGTGGTGTGTGACAATGAATAAATACCACTAGAAGAAACACAGTTACAAATAAGTAAACTTTTCTTCTAACAACAATGGGTTCATTCACAGCCACACACTTACAGATACTACTAGCAGTACATTGTAAGGAGGGAGAATACAAGAGCTATTTGGGGAGTATGCTCTTCTGAAGAGCAGACCCAAAGTCTGCATTTCTATGAGACTGTAGGTCCACATTGTGGTGTGAGGTGAAGGTGTGGATAGATACTCAGGTAGCTACCTGCAGATTTCTGCAAAGGGGATGGAGTTAGAGGCTGTCACTGAGGTGGCCACATCCCTAGTACAGTGGGCACACTGTCCTTCAGTAACAGCGTGAGTGGCAAGCATCTAATGGTGGGCTATACATAAGATTATCCATCAGGAATTGGTATTTGGGGCTACAGGATGGCCTGAGGAAATGCCTCCAAACAAAGCAAACAGCTGCTTTACTGAACCAATAAAGGGTCTGTTTTACTCAAATAAAAATCCACTACAAGCCTTCTCCACATCATGGCGATAAGGGGTACCTTAACCTCTGTCAGTATGGGGTCTATGAATAGAACACTGGCAAAGTAATACCTTGGTTGATATGGAACTCAGTGATAACCTAAAAAAAATCCTTGACTATAACCTAAGGATACCTTGCCTTTGTGAAAGACCAACTATTCAGGGTCAATGTTATAGTCTGAAGCTCCCTTAGTCTCTTGGTTGAGGTCCAGGCTATCAGGAAAGCAGTCTTCCAAGACAAAAACCTAACTACTAGTGGGATTTTTCTTCCATATGACTTAGGGAGGTCATTAGCTGATTATTTGCACCTGCCACAGCCATGTGTGTCAATGCTACAAGTATGGGAAATAATATACCAGACATGGATGCCACCATGGCTAAGGCAGACCTGGATATTGTGGCCATCACTGAAACATGGTGCACTGACAACAATGACTGGGAAATGGTCATACCTAGCTATAATGTTTAGAAAAGACAGGGTAGGAAGGAAAGGTGGGGGAGTGGTGCTTTATGTTAAGGAAAAAAGCAACAGAGGTACAGGGAACTGGGGGAGGTGGTTGAGGTGTTGTGGGTCAACTTCAAGTCAGGAAGCGGAGGCACCATTCAGATAAGATTACTATACAGGCCTCCAACACAGAGAGAAGACTTAGACAAAGAAATGTTGGAAGATATAGGCAAAATGGCTAAGAAGGGGGAGGTGGTGCTGGTGGGGGACTTTAACCTATCAGACGTACAGTGGAGCCTACCCGCTGCAGCATCAGCTAGAAGAAGAGACATCCTGGACTCCCTGCAGGGGGCATTCCTTAGGCAGCTGGTCAGTGGACCCACTTGGGGTGGGGCAATACTGGATTTGGTACTTATGAATGGGGGCAGACAGAGTGGAAAGTCATCTGGGGACCAGTGACCATCACACAGTGTGATTTAATATAAGAACAGCAGCGGAACCCAACCGTACAAGGGTGAGGGTCTTGGATTTCAGAAGGGCTGACTCTTTAAAGATGGGGAGTGCCTCCCATAGGATCTGGAGGGGGGAAATGTCATGGGTGGAGTGGAAGACAAATGGGCCAGATTAAAACAGGGCATAGTAAAGGTAACAAACCTGTACATCAGGCAAATAAGCAAAAGCAGAAGGGGGAGGAGACAGTTATGGTTCTTGAGGAAAGTGGCAGAAAAGGTAAGGGGTAAAATGGAGGCATTCAGATGGTATAAGGAGAGCCAGAGAGAGAGGAGGACAGGGAAGTATATCTGAGGAAATGGAGATAGGCGGGCAAAGCAGTAAGGAGAGCAAAGGTGCAAGCTGAGGAAAGAACAGCCCAGAGCATTTCAAAGGTGGACAAGACATTTTTCAGGTAGATTAGAAAGAAGAGGAAGACAAGAGGTGGGATTGTACAGTTAAAAAAGTAGGGAGGGGGCTGTACACAGGAGGACCAAGAAAAGGCAAACATCTTAAACAAATACTTCTGCTCAGTGTTCACAGTAGACAGGGAAGAGGAGGGACCACAAATAAGCACCAAGAGCTTGGAGGGGAAGGGAGGGAAGGGGACACCAGTCCCTTTTCTGAGGAGAGGGTCAGGAAAGCACTCGCTAATCTGAGGGTGGACAAAGTCATGGGGCCAGATGTGGGTGCATCCAAGAGTGGTGAAGAAACTCAGGAAGGTGCTAGCTGCACCCCTGGCAGACCTGTTCAACACTTCATTGGAGACCGGCATGGTCCCAGAGGACTGGAGAAGAGCAGACATAGTCCCACTTCACAAAAATGTTAGCAAGGAGGAGGCGGGAAACAATAGGCCTGTCAGCCTGACATCTGTAGTAGGGAAACTGATGGAATCACTATTAAAAAAAAGAAAGAATCATGGAACACCTGGAATCCAATGGACTGCAGGACTTGAGGCAGTATAGCTTTACAGAGGGGAGATCATGCCAAACAAATCTAATAGATCTTTTTGACTGGGTAACCAAGGTGTTGGAGCAGGGAGGGGTGGCAGACGTGGCCTACCTGGACTTCAGCAAGTCCTTTGACACCACTCCACATAGCAGGCTGGTAAGCAAGTGGAGTAGCATGGGGGTGGGCAATAAGGTGGTAACCTGGGTAAGAAACAGGTTAGGGGATAGGATATAGAGGGTGGTGGCAAATGGAGTTCGCTATGAGGAGGGGACAGAGACCAGCGGGGTACCGCAGGGGTCAGTACTGCGGCCACTCCTCTTTAATGTCTTCATTAGCGATACAGCAGAGGAACTGGAAGGGATGGTCTGCCTCTTTGCAGATTACACCAATATCTGCAACAGAGTAGACACTCTGGGGAGGAGAGGGTGCAAAGGATGGAAAGAAATTTAAAATGACTGGAGGAGTGGTCTAAAGTGTGGCATCTAACATTTAATGCAAAAAAGTGCAAAATAATGCCCTTGGGTCACAGAATCTCAGGGGTGCAGTACTAAACGGGGGGAGAGATACTTGGAATGACCAAGCAGGAAACGGACCTGGGGGTAATCACATCAGATGACCTGAACGTGGCCAGACAATGCAACAAAGTAATCAGGAGAGCTGGTGTGTGTATAGGTAGGGCTATTATCAGGAGGAAGAGGGAAGTGGTGTTGCACCTATATAGGTCATTGGTAAAATCCCACCTGGAATACTGTTTCCAGTTTTTGGAGATCACACCTCAGGAAGGACAAAGACAGAGTAGAGGCTGTCCTGAAGAGGTTTACCAAGATGGTAAAGGGTCTGCATCAAAAGCCCTACGAGGAAAGGCTAAAGGAACTAAACATGTACACCTTGGAAGTGGGGGGAATATGATTGAGACCTTTAAATACCTAATGGGGGTGAATAAGGTACAGGTGGGAGGTATTTTTCAGAGGAAAGGGCGCCCTAGAACAACGGGTCATGATATGAAGCTGGAGGAGGGTAGGTTCAGGAGAAATGTGAGGAAATACTTCACAGAAAGGGTGGTGGATGCCTGGAACAGTCTTTCCAGTGGAGGCAGTGGGGGCCAAAACAGTGATGGGATTCTAAAAAGCCTGGGATAGGCACAAATGAATCATAAGGGATAGGAAAGGGTGGAAGAGAAAGTGCTGTAGGCCTGAAAGGGTCTGCAGAGAAAGCAGCACAATGAAAAAGGGCAGACTGGATGGGCCTAGCAGCCCTTATCTGCTGTCAGTTTCTATGTTTCACATGGACTTCCAGTAGGTGCAGTTGCAGCGAATGAACCAGGAACCATGTCTGCAATGCCTCCTGAGAAAGCTGGAAGCCATGTGTGTCATCCTAGACTATTATCTTCTGAAACTTCCTTTGGTTTTTCACTTCAAGTTCACAGGGTCCCAATGGAGTGGAGCAAGAGAAACAAGGGTCCTGCTGGAATGGGCCTTTGGAGCGTGAGGAACTCAACAGCTTGATCTGCTAGATGTTCCTACATCCCCAGTGAAGGGCCTTGAGGGAAACGGGCAGCAGGATAGGTGCTTCTGCCCACCCTATTGCCAGACACAAAAGGAGTGACACCAGGTAGGGCCAGAGTGTCAGTGACCAGTGGGATACCTAGAGTCATTGGTTCCATACTGGAACTGTACCCAAAACCAGATTCTCAGTCAGTGTTGGTTCCAGTAGCAGAACACTTAATGTTGACTGAGAAAAAGGACCAAGGAGAGTCTCTAGATCCATGGCTCGTGGGAATGGAGAGGCATGGGTGTGCCCTCTGCATCACTTCCAGCCAGAAAAAATAGAGAAAATATTATCATAACCAGATCAAAGACAGACATCAATCCAATTAAGTGTCTGCAACTACCAGAGGTGTTAATCAGGAAGGGAAGCAAAGCAGTGACCTGAAAGAGACTGAGCGCATACTCCTCCTCTTGCCGGGGCAGAGGGCAGAGAGAGTGGGGGTCTACAGAGAAGATTCTTTCAAAGATCTAGATCACTGAGAAGTCACATCCTGTCTTCTTCAAGAATATCTCCTTCACAGAGCCACATACACATTGGACAAGTTCAAGGCAGTACCCCAGTGTACAGTGCCTACTGGCCCCATCGGGGCGGGGGGGATGGAACAAAGGAGGACCATGCTTTCTAGGGCAGCACATTTTGGAGCACTGCCAGGTCAAAATTAGACTCCTCATGAGAGAGTACGTCAAGAGTGTAAAGTTTTGTGAAAGTATGGATTTTACTGCAGGTAGCAGCATTAAAAATTTTGGTTGCTGAATCTGAACAAACACAGGTCACAGATGCAGCAAGGTCATTGGCGTATGCTCCATCAACCTGCATGGCAGTTCCTAGTCAGACTTCTTTTATATACAAAAATACATAGAGACTTACAGTGCTAAACTCCAGGATGAAGCAATTTTATTAGATGTCAGTTTCCAGCATTACAAATTGGACTACTTACCATTGTATTACATTGGTTCCTCAGTATCCTACAATATATCACTGGCTGAAATTGTGATACTGTGCTTCACTCTGGCAGGCAGAACTGTGTACATCCATACCCTAATACCATCATTTTTAGGAAAAAAATAAATATTTAACCAAGAAAAAAATACATAAGGTGAGCATGTAAGTAAAGTCCTCAATATAGGGAGTGGGGATTAAGATTAATAAAACTTCAGTTACTCAGGAGATTTCAGAATTTATCATTAATGCTATGAGAACGGACTTTTGTATACAGATGTAGAATCTAATGGCAGAAGGAGACCAAAGGTCCATTGAATCTACCCTTACTATACTACCTCAACCCACCAACCTACTGTACTGGTGGGCCGTCCCCTTTGTCTCATGCTCCCTCACCCCTCAACACCGTGGTGCCCCCTCTAGGGTCTACAAGTCCTCCTGACCTGTTCCAGCCAGCTGGGGGGCTGGACACAGACAGCTTTAGTCCAATGCATGTGGCTCTATGGAGGTGATATCCTCAAAAATGATCACGGAATTCAGTCACTGTCAGAGAAGCTTCCCAAGGTCGGGGGGCCTCCAAATAGATCCAATTATGATGAACAAATAGACCCAATTCTGGTGAACAGTTTTCTGTTTTAGATACGGTCTCCTAGCCTCTAGCCCTCCTCCAGGGAGACTGAGAGTACACGATGCCACACAAGTATGAGTGGAAAGTGCAAATCTCCTTATCTCCAGTTTTCTTGCATAAGAATAACAATCTAAAACCCCCTTGTCTGGGAAAGTAAACACTGCAGTAATAGATTCTGTCCAGACCTCAAGTACCCAGATGTTGACCAATGTTCAGGTATGTAAGCGAAAAGAGAAAAACCAGGGGAGAGATAGTAAGGCTTAGAAAGGAAGGAGGAGAGCATGTGGAGGAAGACCACGGAAAAGCAGATATCTTGAACAAATACTTTAGTTCTGTGTTCACTGAGGAAGGCGAAGGAGAGGGACCACAGATAAGGCCCCGGAGCAACAAAGGAAGGGAGGTGGACACTATTCCATTTACAGAAAAGAGGGTTCTGAGGGAACTCGCAAATCTGAAAGTGGACAAGGCAATGAGACTAGAAGGGGTGCATCCTAGGATATTGAGGGAGCTCAGGGAGGTGCTGGCTGCACCTTTGACAGCCCTGTTCTACTACTCACTGGAGACAGGAGAGGTTTTGGAGGACTGGGAGAGGGCAGATGTAGTCCCGCTTCACAAAAGTGGAAACAAAGAGGAGGCTGTCAACTACAGGCCAGTCAGTCAGACTTCGGTGGTGGGGAAAGTAACTGAATCACTACTGAAGAAGAGGAATGTGGAATATCTGGAATCAAGTTGCCTTAAGGATCCGAGGCAGCATGGATTCACTGGGGGGAGATCATGTCAAACAAATCTGATAGATTTCTTTGACTGGGTGACCAGGGAACTGGATCTGGGTAGAGCAGTGGATGTGGCCTACCTAGATTTCAGTAAGGCATTCAACACCGTTTCACATAGAAGACTTGTTAACAGCCTAGGAGTGGGTACTAAGGTGGTAACCTGGGTAAGAAATTGGTTGGGGGACAAGAAACAGAGGGTGGTGGTAAACAGAGTTCACTCTGAAGAAGGGAGGGTGACAAGCAGGGTGCCACAAGGATCAGTATTAGGAGCAGTCCTCTTTAATGTCTTTATTAGAGAAACTGCAGAGGGGGCTAGAAGGGGAAGCTATGCCTCTTTGCACATGACACTAAAATCTGTAACAGATTAGACACTCCAGTGGGGTGGAAAAAATGAATAGGGATCTAGGAAAGTTAGAGGAGTGTTCAATGGTGTGGCAGCTAGGTTTCAACGTGAAGAAGTGCAAAATCACACACTTGTGAAACAGTTCCCCAGGGGCAAAATACAAAATGAGGGAAGGGGGTAGTATTAACCACCACCAAACAGGAAAGGGGCCTGGGAGTAATCATATCTGATGACCTAAAGGTGGTCAGACAGTGTGACAAGGAAGTGGGGAGAGCTAGTGAGATACTAGGGTGCATAGGGAGGGGTATCACCAGTAGAAAGAGAGCGGTAGTGTTACTGCTGTATAGATCACTAGTGAGACCTCACCTGGAGTACTGTGTCCAGTTCTGGGAGACCACATCTCCAGAAGGACTTGGACAAGGCAGAGGCGGTCCGGAGGAGGGTAACCAAAATGGTGCAGGGTCTGCTTCACAAGCCCTATGGGGAGAGACTGAAGGATCTCAATATGTACACCCTGGAGAAAGGAGGGAGGGGGGATACAACAGAAACATTCAAATATCTCATGGGTACAAATAAAGTTCAACAGGGAAGCATCTTTCAGAAAAAAAGATGCTCAAGAACAAGAGAACGTGCTGTGAAGCTGGAGGGGGGGGACTCAGGGGAGATGAGAGGAGGTACTTCACAGAGACAGTGATGGATGCCTGGAACAGTCTCCCAGCAGAGGTGGTGGGGCAAAAATGGTAACGAGCTTCAAGAATGTATGGGATAAGCATAAGGAACCTTAGAGGTAGGGAAGGGGGGGGGTAAAGCTGAAGATAAGGTAGGGTCTGCAGTGTTATAGTAGGTAGGGAAAATGGGCAGACTAGGTGGGCCAAGTGGTCCTTATCTTCAGTCAATATCTATGTTTTTATGTTTCTATTAGAAAAAGCTTGGGAGCGAGGTCAACAGCTCTCAGTTCCATTAAACTGATGTGATGTTTCAGCTTCAGCTTCAGATGTCGTGATGTTTTTTACAGTCTTTCCCCAGGTGTGCTCCACAGACCAGAAAAGGACAGGTTACTCACCTGTAACAGTAGTTCTAGGAATGGTATATGTTGTTCATCCACACTATTTGGCATGTCCCTTTCCCCTTTCAGGATCGCCAGAAGTCTTCAAGCTGGCTCCTCCCAACCACCCGGATGGTATAACCCTCGGCTCCACCCCATGACGCCAGATCTTAGCCCGCTGGAAGCCAGGTTTGTGCATCCGCAGCCAGGGAGTTCGGGTGAGTCCGTGTGGATGAACAAAATATACCACTCCTAGAAAGTGCAATTGCACAAAGACTTTTGCTGTAACAGTAAATCTTCTAGGAATGTCTCTTGCAGTAAGTCATTACTTCTGGGAGTTCCCAATAGGTGGCGCTCCAGCACGGACATTTCTTCCAGCAGTCACACCAGGGACCACCCACACAACCTCACTTCCTGGGCTGTACCTATAAAAGTGGGTGGTCCCTGTAATCTCCGTTCCCCGCCGGTTTCAGCTCGGAAGCGAGGGACCGAGGGGAACCGAGATACCAAAGCTTCCCAACCCTACATCGTTTTTCCTGTTGCAAAATGGCAGGGGGTTGGAAGGAGGGAAACTACTTACTGCAAGAGACATTCCTAGAAGATCTACTGTTACAGTAAAAGTCTTTGTGTAACTGCACTATCTTCCATGGAATGGTCTCTTGCAGTAAGTCATTATTTCTGGGAGATTCCCAAGAAGTTATCGAGCAGAGGGTGGCCATATGTGGCATTCTGCCTTATATCTTAGTGCGGTCTAAGGACCAAAAGGGGTCGAAAACAGTGTATCAGCATGTAAAAAGGGATTCTGTAAGTAATCCATTATATAATTCGTTATAGGATCATGGCTGAAAGACAAGCCATATTGGCTATTAGTTGGCATCATCGGATGAGTCTAAGGAGATGTAAACCCGATTAGGGTATGGCACATCAAGTACTGTAACAGATCATATGAAAGTCAGCCATATGATGGAGTAATTGGTAGATCTCAGTGGCATGCACTGGAAAAGACAGTCTATGTCAAATCCCATTGGGTTCTGAGTCTGGGATAGTAATCCAAATAATACAATGGTATTTTGTAGTGTTACAATGTAGCAATTTAGTATGTTTCACAGAAAAAAAACTAATGTATCTATTTCATGAAGGAAGCCAGAGACACTTACAGTCAGTGGCAACGTAGTACCGTTTTAGGGTAAGGACACAGAATGCGACAGAGTGATGTATTCAGTTCCATCATGTGTTAGTAATCTCATTTACAAGGGGGTCCCAAGCATGTCAGGGTCTACCGCCTCGTCAGGCGTAGACCTGAAACGTTAGTATGATGGGCCCTTTGTTGATACTGTCGGATGAACAGCCATGAAAACAATGATTTGGATACTTACAGATTTAGGAGTCGTGATCTCATGTGTGAGATTTGAAAAGTAAGAAAATCATAAGGTTTGTAACCTGTCCATAGTTTGTTGTCCAAGTAGCGTGGATCAGCAAGTTTGATAAATCTTGCATTTTATACAGGTTTATGTATTCATCATGCCCAGTCTGTCCAGACAGTAGAAATTGTATCCATTTAGTAGTACTGTAATAGGATACTGAAGCAGCAGAAATGTTGCGAAATGAAACAATGTATCTGTGACATAAAGGAAGTCAGTGATTTTTAGAATTGACAGCTATAACCAATCTTGTAGCTGGTTTACAGAACATGTACAGTAATAGAGTGATGTTGATATATCCATCTTGTATTAATAATCTTACTTACAAAGGGGTCCCAGGCATGTCCGGGCCTGCAACCTTGTTGGGCGTAAAATCTGAAATGTTCGTATGACGAGTCCAGTATGTGTACTATTTGGAAAACAGAAGCTAAATAATGAACAATATAATCAAAATCATAAGGCAATGGATCTAATTTTTGAGATTACATAAACATGTGTGTGTGTGTGTGTGTGTGTGTGTGTGTGTGTGTGTGTATATATATATATATATATATATAAAACATTTTTTTTTGACCAAGCAAAAAAGACGTAGAGTTTTAAGATTTATTAATGTCTGTATGGGTACTCACCCTTGTTCATGTGATCTATGCTCATGATCAAGTGAAAGCAGCTTATAGCAGTAGAAAACTGAAGATAATATAATTCATACCAAGATATATCGATCGAGTCTCAGCATGTGAGTAGTAGTAGGTGGACCTGTTCGTGGGAGGGAAATGGAGACCGGCGCACAACAGGCCGAGAGGCATCCCGATGGAATGGCCGTGATGGTCTGTAACAGTGATACCTCTGAAAAAGTGGCTAAATGTATAGAGCCAGTTGAAAAAGGCCTCAGGTTTCCGTTGAAGTCTTTAGTGAGAAGAAGAGGCGCCCAGCCTGCCAGAGGGGCAGTCACTGGTTTAAAGGCTTGTAGATTATCCAGGCTCGTTTGAGCCCCGGGGCCAAAAGATGGTCACCTTACAAGAGGCATTAGCCACATGCTGTTGAATATTAGGTGCTAGCCCTGAGAGTCGGAGCAATGCCCGACGGCGTACAAAATACCGACTGCAGAGGCTCAAGCTAAAGCATCGGTAATGTCGCATCCTGATCTTTTTCAGAGGATGCAGGTAGTCTATTTATAAGGTCACCAGCAGAGATACTTACCAGATGCTGGTTATAGTTCTTGTATGTTCAGGTATGGCAGTACAGTTTTTGTTACAGTAGTCCGCCATCCCCGCTAGATGGAACAACATAAGGGGACTCATATTCTCTTGAATATTCATGAAGAGGCATGACAGGTGGGCAGTCCAACCCCATGCAGGCCAGTGTCGATGGAGGCTGAGACATAGTCTGTGATAAAATAGTGTATGAATATCATGCATGAGAGCAGATGATGCTGTTAAGCCCCTGGGTTCTGTAGTATATAATTCTTTATTTTGTAGTGATGCAGCCCCATAGTATCTTTTGATACATGTTGTTGAAAGTATTCATGGAAGTCCATGGTAAACTTGTAATAAGGAACCTCCATAACTGTATTATATGCAGGTAAAGATGCTGTTCTATGATGCAGGGGCTGCTCCATCGATGGTGGCAGCCGCCTCTTCGATGGAAGAGGAAAAGAAGCATACCTTGTCGATGATGTACTATGTCTTAGAGATGAAGGGTAAGTAAAAGCATGCTCCGTCGATGGTGGAATATACTCTGTCGACGAGGAGGAAGACAGTACATACTCAATCAACGGTTGGGCATGCTCAGTCGATGATGGAATAGTGAGTACATGCTCCGTTGATGATGGAAATGCTGTCGTCGAAGATGAGTAGGTGAATGCATGCCCCATCGACGGTGGTAGGCATCCCGTCGACGGTGGAGCTTTGGAGCACGTCCTGTTGACAGGGGAGGCAGCCCCGTCAATGATGGTGCATGTAGAGTGTGCTCTATCGACAGAGGGGTGGTGTCATCGATGAGGACGTCTTGTAGAGCCCTCTTGTCGATGGGGGAGTATACCCCATCGATGGGGAAAATAGCAGGACCTCCGTTATTGATGGTGAGTGTAGCTTCATCGACGGGGGAGATGAAGAATGAAGCTTCGTTGACAAGGAATGTTCCTTTAATGAAGAAGAGCCTGCTTGTCGACGGGGGTGAATGCCTGTCAGTGCTCTTTTGATGAAGTAGTATTTATCGTCGACAGGGGTGAATGCCCGTCTGTGATGAATGTCTTCTGGATGATCTCTGTTTTGGAGTTATGATCGTTGAAAGGTGGTCAGGTAGGACTTTGGGTGAAGGGGTTTCCTTCCCTATTTTAGTCATTGAATGTTGACAGGAAGACATCCATTGTAGTAGTCTTATCTAGTACAGGAGCCTGGTATCTTGTATGAAGTCCAGACACCCCAGGCAACATTGCCAATCCACTTCGTTTACTGCTGTAGAAGAGATGCTGCCAGAGCTGAAGCCGGCTGGAAAATGAACGGAGATTACCAGGGACCACCCACTTTTATAGGTACAGCCCAGGAAATGAGGTTATGTGGGTGGTCCCTGGTGTGGAGACTGCTGGAAGAAACTTCCGTGCTGGAGAGCCACCTATCGGGAACTCCCAGAAGTAATGACTTATTGCAAGAGATCATTCCGTGGAAGATCTACTGTTACAGGTAAGTAACCCGTTTATCTAGGATCGTGGATATGTTGTTCATCCACACTATTTGGCAGACTCCTAGCAGTTCTCCGGGAGGAGGGAGGCAAGGCGTACACCCCCACAAAATACTCACTTGGGAAATAGAGACTGGAGAACTGAGGCCCCAAAACCAGCATCCCGGCATGACTCAAGGTCAATGTGGTAATGCGTAATGAAGGCATTTGCTGACTTCCAGGTAGCAGCCCGGCAGATTTCCTGGATAGGGATGTCCCTGGAAGCAGCCACCGAAGCAGCGGTATGGCGGGTAGAATGAGCTCTTATCCCTCTGGGAGGCTCCATGCCCACCAACTCAAAGCACAGACTTATACAAGATGTAATCCACCTTGCAACAGTCTGTTTTGCTGCAGGGGTGCCAGAAGCGGCTTCAGCGTAGGTGACAAACAGCTGGTGAACCTCTCCCCGAATTTTCACCGTCCTCTCCTTGTAATAGGAGAGGGCTCATCTTAGGTCCAGGGTATGGATCCTGTATTCGGCCTCCAAGAGTAATTAGGGTAGTATATGGGCAGAGTTAACACCTGGTCAAGGTGAAACTCCGACACCACCTTTGGAAGGAATTTCAGGTGGGGGCATAGGACAACCTTGTCCCTGTGGATGACCAGATAAGGGGAGTCCACCTAAAGTGCCTGGAGCTCCCCTGTCCTTCTGGCAGACGTGATAGCCACCAGGAAGGCCATCTTCCATGACAAGTGTGACAAGTTACACTTGGCCATTGGTTCGAATGGCTTGCCCATGAGCTTTGCCAGTACCAGCAGTAGATCCCACAGAGGTGGAGCTTTACACACCGGAGGGGATATGTGATCCAGGCCTTTGAAAAAGCACCCGACCACTGTCTCCTGTGCCAATGTCAGCTAACCGGCCCACCCCCAGTAAGCAGAGAGATGGCTGCCAGGTGCACCCTAAGGGTCGATGACCGAAGACCCCCTTTGGACAGAGACCAAAGCTAGTCAAGAATGTTAGCCACTGGACAGGACAGAGGGTCCAGA
The DNA here is from genome assembly GCA_016271365.2 of Neoceratodus forsteri. Lineage (NCBI taxonomy): Eukaryota > Metazoa > Chordata > Ceratodontiformes > Ceratodontidae > Neoceratodus > Neoceratodus forsteri. The sequence continues at coordinate 1,499,805,212 of CM057450.1, read as the reverse complement.
CCTGACACCAAATGCAAAATCTTTTCCATTTGAAGGCATAACATTTCCTGGTCGATTCCTTTCTGGATGTCTCCACCACGGTGAGGACATCCTCGGAAAGACTCAAAGCCTGGAACTGTAGCCGCTCAGGTACCAGGTAGTGAGGTGCAGGGATTGAAGGTCTGGGTGGTATACCTTCCCCTGATTGATAGAGATCAGGTCCGGGCATGCTTGAAGCTGCTCCGGGGACCTGCAGCTGAGGCTGAAGAGATCAAGATACCAGAACTGGTGCGGCCAGTCTGGGGCTACCAGAATCACCTTCGGCTTGTCCCTCCTCAACTTGAGGAGCACCTTGTGGACCAAAGGAAATGGAGGGAAGGTGTAGAAGAGGCCTGGGGTCCACAGCCTTGAGAAGGCATCCCCCTGCAGCGAGCGCTGCTGAGGGGGGGACCTGGCATGAAAGGGCCTCAGCTTGGTGTTTTCTCCGGAGGCAAACAGGCCCACCATCAGTTTGCCCCAGTGGGAGAACAGGCTATAAGCTAGCTCTGGATGGAGAGACCACTCATGGAATGTCTTGCCTAAGTGGCTAAGAGCATCCGCCAGATAGTTTGAGGCTTCTGCCACATGAATGGCTAGGAGATCTGCCTCCAGACGGCGGACGAGGGTCCACATGCAGAGCGCCTCCCTGCAAAGCAGATGGGAGTGTGTGCCGCCCTGTTTGTTGAGGTAGTACATGGTCGTGGTATTGTTCATCTGGACTTGAACCACTTGAACCCAGAGCTGAGGAGCAAATGCTGACAGTGCCAGTCTGATTGCTCTGAGCTCCAACAGGTTGATGTGGTATTGGGACACCTCGGGGGTCCAGAACCCATGGGCCCTTTTATCCCCATGTGGGCTCCCCAGCCCATGAGAGAGGCATCGGTCATGAGGAAGGCCATCGGCTCTGGGTGGACAAACGGGATCCCTTCGTGCAACCAGTCTGGGACGGTCCACCATTGGAGAGCGTCCCACATCTTCTGGGTTACAGTGATCAGCTGATCGAAATGACCGTGGCACTGAGACCACTGGGCATATGCAACTGGGCCCAACGGACCACGGATGTGCATGCCGCCATGTAGCCCAGAAGGCGCAGAAAGTCCCGGGCAGGGTGCAATTGCCCAACCAGAAATGACTGGGCAAAGGAAGAGAGAACCTTCACCCTGTCCACCGGGAGCCGGGCTCTGGCTTGACAAGAGTCGAGCTCTGCCCCAATGAAACACATCACCTGAGAAGGCACAAGTTCCGACCTGGCCTTGTTGATCAAGAGGCCAAGATGGGAGCAGGTCTGGAGGGCCAGGTCCCTGGACCTCTCCACCTCCTGCTGGGACCTGCTAAGAGTCAATCATAGAGGTAGGGGTAAATTCTGACAACCCCCATGCCGTAGATGGGCTGCCACCACTGCGATGCATTTGGGGAAGACCCATGTGGCCGATGACAGGCCGAACAGCATGACTCGGAACTCGTATAAGGTCCCCTTGGCTCTGAAGCGGAGGAACCAGCAATGAGATGGACGGATGAAAGAACGCGTCCTGTAGATCCAGTGAACAGAACCACATGTTTTGCTCCAAGGATGGTATGATCTGGGACAGAGTGACCATCCAAAAAGTGCATGACTTGAGATACTGATTCAGGTCGTGCAGCTCTCGAATGGGGCACCTGCCCCCCCGTCCACTTGGGCACCACTGTGTCTGCTGGAGAATCTGCCACTGGAGCTACTGCCTCCTTGAGGAGGAGCTCAGCAATGCCATCTTGGAGAGCCGACTGAGTATGGACGGATACTCTTTCCTCCCAAGGGGCGCAGGCTCAGCTTGGAGGGTGCTGCTCGAATTCCAGAGGCAGTCCCTGACCGACCACTACCAAAACCCACCTGTCTGTGGTGATAACGGACCAGGCAGAAAGAAAGTGGCAGAGCCAGCCCCCCATGGGAGGACCCAGAGCTGGCATGATGGGAGACAGGGTGGCAGCCCCCACCCCATCACTGAGCAGGCTTGGAGGAGGAAGATCCAGGACCTGAACCTTGGCCTCCTTTATGGGCCTGGGCTTGGGCCAGGGGTGCCAAGCTTGAGCCTGCTGCTGCCATTGCTGATGCCCTCCTTAAAAGGAGGCTTGCTGTGCCACAGGGAAAGAGTGTCGAAAAGGCTTCTTCTTCTTCTACTGTTTCTTGCTCAAAGAACCTTTTGCAGAAGTAGCATCCAAGGTGGCACTGGACTGCTCAATACGCTGAAGGTGACCAGCCACACCTGGGCCAAAAAGGTTGGTGCCCAGGAAAGGCACATCAGCTAGTTTGTCCTGAGTATCTGCCAGAAAAGGAGAAAGTCTCAGCCAAGCCCTGCAACAAGAGGCAACTGCAGCTACCATCGAGCGGGCACAAGCATCCCCAATGTCCAGGGCTGTCTGAAGCTGCTGTTTGGGAACAGCGCGGACCTGCTTGACTGTGGTCTGCATGTCCGCGGGGAGGTGTGGAAGAACTTCATCCAAAGATCCCAATAGGGCATGGGAGAAGTGTGCCATAATGATGGCAGAACTTGCCTGACGAAGGCCTAAAGATGAGGTTGCATAGACCTTTCGAGCCGAATGATTTTTCGGGAGGGCAGTCAGTGTTGGCAGAACTGCCAGTATGCCTGAACACAGAGGCAGTCATCAGGTCCGTGGTGACAGTGACCGAAAGATGCCGAGGAAGCCCGGTGCCTGGTCTATCTTCCTTAGAAGGAGCCCCCTCCCACAGGCTGCTTGGGTGGTGGTTCCACTATGATCAGTGGAGAGACTGGTTTAGGCTGAACTGGGGGTTTTGCTGGCTCTGCAGGCATGGGAGCTGACTTAATCGGCTCCGAAGGAGTCGGCTTCGGACTTGGAGGTGAAAGCCAAGTAATGGCCAGGGTAGAAGCCAGGGTCGACTTGTTCCTGGACAAAATCAGCTGTTGCCACATGAGATCCTTGTAGTGCAGATGGAGTTTCTGATGGAGCCTCTCCTCATCTGAGGACGACTGATGGTGTCACCTCTTTTTTGAGCGGTTGTGGCTCTTCCCCAGCCTGTAGGTCGGGGGGTTCTAGACCTTGATCGAGATCGGATGGGCCGATTCAGTCACTCGGAGACACCGGCAGGACCGGTGATTTCCCAGGGTTGGGGACATCTTCCTCAATGGGATTCCCAGCGAGCTGGGTCTCCTTGTCAGTAAAGAAAGGACCAGAGTCTGATTGAGAGAATCGTTGACTGGAGTCGGCGACAATGGGTCGATCGAGTCAATGATTATTTCAACCTCGTCGATCGACACTTTGGTCAACTGGCCAGATGGCAATGCCGAGAAGCCAGTGGCTGAAGATGCAATTCCAACCAAAGTCGAGACTGCTGGTTCCTGGGACCGAGATCTTGCCTGATCCCAAAAAACGTCTTCGCCGAGACAAAGACAATCCCAGGTCCTTTTCCCGCTTATGGGACTGAAAGGAGTGCATGCCTGCAGGACCCTCTTCCTTAGTTGGGAGAGACTGGCACAACTCTCGGGAAGGAACCCGAGAAGGTGGGACCCAGGTTGAGCAGAACAAAGAAGCTCCAAGAGGAAGATTCCCCGGCATGAGCCACTTCCTTCTGGAAGGCTTGCATGCATTCCAATTGCTCGGCGGATCCCGTGGCTGTGGAAACCACCCATCGAGCCCCCTTTGATTTCACCGGAGGGTTCCGTTTTCTGGCCTCCCCAACTTCAGGCATGCAAGACGGTCATCGAGGATGTTAGGGTGAAATGCACGACAAAAATCGCACTTTGAGGTGTCATGGTCGACACCCAAGCAACAGACACACGTGGTGTGGGGATCGGTGCATGACGGGTGATATGGGGAAGAGGGATGAGGAGGGAAATGGGAGAGAAGGGGACCAATTCAGGAGGAGCAGGGGAGGGGGCAGCTCCAGGGAATTAAATGAGATGCGCACTCGAGCAGACTAGATAGACCATTATGGCCTGTTTCTGCTAGCGAATTCATATGGTCATACAACAAGAACAATTTGAACATTCATGTAAAAATCTATTCTAAGAAACTCATGAAAGTCTCCCTAGACTTCCTTAGAAAATGTTATAAACTCCAAGGCTAAACTCTCACCAGCTCCTGTATGTTTTTGGTTTAAGCAACAAAGAACTACCCAAAAAGTTCAGCCACCTGATGCTGGGTCTTGGAAGAAAAAACTGACAGACAGCTGAGGCTCCTCAAGGCAATTGCTGCAACTGTCCATGATGCACTGTCACAACAGGCTATCTGAGGGTGGTGTTTGAGCAAGTGCACAACATACTTCATTTTACAGAGGGCTTCCTCTTTGCAGTCCTGGATCAGTGTTTTTGAGTAAACCCAGCACTGGAATCTAGAGAGAATTGCACCTAGCATTGTAGGAAAAAAAAAAGCAGACCAACACTTTGACATGTTGACAAACAAATGTTCCTTCCTACTAATGCAACCAAATTTACACTATTCTCTATAAGAAGTGGAGAGCACACAAGAAGAATGCTTGTCTTTTCAGGGTACTGCTTTATACTGTATACTAGACTTTCCAGAAATGTGTGCAAAGCAAAATATTGCAACCCCTCACCTGGTACTGCAAATTTCCAATAAGACTGCTTTGCAGGAAAGCAGATAAAATTGGGAACGATCAGACCTCCTTAACCAGATCTATACAGGACTAAAGACAGACAATCTGGAGTTTGGCAGATGTCCAATCCGGAGTTTGGGTGAAAAATCATAGAACTCCAAAGTCCAATGGTTCAAAGAGAAGTAATCCTACAAATTAATGTTATAAAGGAGTCAAGTTTAGAGTACAGGGTTTCAAGGGTTGACGGAGCTTATCATCTGGGGTTCCTGGAAGTGTGCTGGAACTGTCCAGTTTAGTGGTATATGGATGCCCTGAATCTATGTACATTCCACAACATGATACCCCATGACCACTTTGCCTAGATGTACACAAATTTGGTAGGATATATCAAGACCATGCAGACCACCTAGTTTGCCTACCTGTAACCCTAACAGCAACGACCTGAAATGCCTTTTCCCTTTGGGTAGTGCCTAGTCTTGAAACTCTGAATGCTATCTGTACCAATCACCTCCTATGGAAACATACAAGTATTCCACAACCCTGTCAATCTCTGGGTGAAAACATTTTTCTGTTCATCCCTCCCGACTCCAGCTCGAAGTTGTGCCCCCTGGAACTGCCATCCTAAGTTCTGCTGAACAGTCTTTTCTGGTCTGTTTTTGCATACCTTTTTGTAATTTTGAATATCTCAGTCATATCTCCCTCAATATCCTTTTCTCCAGAGAAAACAAATTCAGGTGCCCCGCCTTTCTTCATATCATATATTCTGCCCCTTTAATCATCTTTGTAGCTCTATGCTGTGCTTTTTCCAGCTCTTTTATGTAATTTCTGTAGCTATCTGAAACTAGATGGCCAGAACTGTACACAATATTCCAAAATGGGTCACTTCTGTAACAGAAGTAGACCTATACAGCATGAATGGTATAGTGGCACAAATGCACAGCAGATCTTACTGTTGCAACCACCAGGACACATCTGTCACCCTCCTTAGTATGATATCCCAGTAAAACATTGTAAAATAATTAAAAAAATAAGCATTAACTGTAAGGAAAGGAAAGGTTAGATTTCTAGTGACATCATCCATGCAGTGGACCAAACTTCAACCCTGCAAATCCTCTTAACTCAGGGTATAATCTAAATATTTACCTCAAAATCAGTACTTGTGAGACAGGAGAGAACTATGGGCACAAACTTCAAGGAACAGCAGGTTTGTTTGAGAATGAACGTGGATGTGAGTTCGACACCAGCAGTCAAGACTTGCAGGCCAGTAGCTGGGAGGCTAGATGCCAAGATATTGCCAGTTACTCTGATCTCCTTTAGCAGCTCCCAAACAACTGGATGGTGATGTTTAGGGAAATTAGCGAGAGCTCCATAAAGAATATCTGCCATTTTATTCAACACTCCAGGAGGACATTACAAAGCAGTACACCAGGTAGTGAGGTAACATAGTTCAGGCTTACAGGATCACTGCCTTCACTAGGAGCAGTTCTTGCTTTACATTACAGAGCACAGAAACAGCAATTTAGAAGGAAGATTGCATCATAACAAATTCAGAACTTATGGCCTTCCAGTGGGAGTTGAGGGACCCATGGTGATGGAATTTAGTGAAGAATTCCTCTCTCAGGTTCTGATCCTACTAGTGGAAACCCAATTACATTTAGAAAGAGCTTATTGTCCTAATACAGAAGATGGTTAATCCATAGGCTAGGTCATGTTCTGTTGTACTATGTGTTTTAAACAGTGAAGCAGTTTGCTATCTCAACTGTATGGTGGCAAGGGGATGCACACTATAAGGGCACTAAACTGACTTTTTATAATGATTATGCACCAGAAGTGGAAGCCAAATGCTGGCCTGGCAGAGCTACCACTCACTATGCTGCCAAACTGGGCTCAGGAATGCATTCAGATCATTCGGGACGGCCAGGGGAAGAAGGACTGAATGTTTCAAGCACACTTCTCCTCCCTTAGGTAAGGACACTCCCGCTACTTGACTGCCATCTGGTGGAAGCCAGGTGTCAGCGCAGTGGGGCATACATAGAAGGGAAAAGGGATAGCTACCAGATATCAACTGTGCACATGTGCCAGCCGGCCTGGTGGCACTGAGGGCTGAGGCGCTAGACGCCTTACCTCGCATTATGCCAGTGACCTGTGTTCCGGAACGAGCATGGGCCGCCGGGGGTTGGCAGGGATGGAGAAGAATTGCGCATCCTAGGGACTGCTCTCCTTCTCCGGGGAGGGGGGGGATGCCAGTAGTCGGCACCGACTGACCCCTAGTGGTGGCTGGGGGGGGCATTGTGCTGATGCTGAAAGAATGGGAGCAGCGATAGGGCTGACGTCTGGAGGAGCGCGTGCAGATGCGTTCACGCTCCCTCCATTGATGTCCTTGCACGCCACACTCCACTGGGGAGAAAAGAAAGTAAAAATGGAGCTCTCGCCTCAGATGAAGATGTCCCCCTTACAGCGCCACCAGGAGGGCACCTCCAACAAACTGGATCCGGACCAGTGGGTTAAGGGTCTCCCCAACCCCCGCCATGAGGGGTAAGTCATGGGGGCTGAAGGGGAAGGGGTCTAATATCCAGTCGGCATGGGGGGGGGGGATGTCTGATGGCTAAAAAAGGCGAGGCTTCCCCCACAAAAAAAAAAGTGTGCACACCTGCCATTGCACCACTGCACACTGACACCCTCAGTGGAGAAAATCCCTGGTCTGCTGAGACAATGCCAGAACCCACCACAGGCCCACGCACAACTGACTGGGCAAGCCACTGACCACAACTGTGATCCTAGGTAAGTGATGGATAACCTTTAAGTCTCTAAGGTTGGTGATGGGGCTGAAGGGGGTGCCATCAGGAGATGGCAGACTGCAGGATAGAGAGAAAAACACTATAGGAAAGAAAACATTACAAATCTGCCTTGCACGTATGCCCCCATTGAAGAAGGCCCTTCATACTAAGGGGATTAAGTTTCACTCCCCATTCCAGAGAAACTGCTGGAGTTTCTTTCATCAGAACCTCTGCTTTATACTATAGCTATGGAAGTAGCCTGGGTCCTCTGTGACTATGGCAATAAAGCAGACTTTCCCCTGGTGGAAGAAAACAGATCAGAACCCCAGGTAAATTACGCTTTGGTAGCAACAGAAGAGTAAAAGAAAGCAGTGGATGTGCTCCACCATGGCAGGTGTCAAGGTGTTGCTATTGTCCTTTCACATACAGGCACCTCAGCATCCAAAGCCAACAGCTACCTGAACAGTTTAACAGTGATACTGCCTTCTGTACCACTGATCCCACCTCACAGGAACTCATCTTGTGTAAACTTTCCTTCGCCTACTCCCTGCCCATTTTCATGGGTGATGTTTATCTCTCTCCTAAAGCCAGACCTTATTCCATTTCTCCTCCTATCTCCTCCCCTCCCTTCTCACTCTCCCCTCCTGTGGTGAACTTATTATCCATGGCGATTTCAATATAAACTGGTCCTCCACTGCTCACAAATACTTGACGCAGAAAGTTGAGTCATTATACCTTTCTCAACTTATTTCTGACCCTACCCATCACTTCACTCATTAACTAGATCTTCTTTTCCCATCCTCACAGAATTTGTGCTACTGGTACCCAATTAGGTCTCAATCTGGATGCTCCTCCAGATGGTTTACAGTGCTTCAACTGGACTACTTTTGTCCATTGCTATGATATCAATGATACCTTCTCACTTTTTACATCGAACTTAACTTCAGTCCGGGATACCCATGGCCCCCAGCTGAGATCTTGAGTGTGTGACACCCACCTTTCTTGGGTTACTACTGAACTCACCTCCCTTATCAGGGCTCATGACTCAGACTGGTCCCTCCAAAAGTCCTCTGGGTATCATGGAGATTAGCTGAGGTACAGACAAGTACGCCGTGTCAGGACAAAGGTCCAAAGGAAGGCAAAAGCCAGTTATTTTGCCTCCAACATTCAGAATAATATTAATTTGCCAAATATATTCTGAAAGGTTATTCACTCCATTTTTGATCTCCCCTCTCATGTGTCCACCCCTACCGCTCAAGCTCAGCAACACCTCTCTTGTCATCTTCTATCCCAATGAGGCAGTTGCTGCTTTCAAAACACACTTCACCACTGGTGTCATACATCCTTCTCCTCCTTTGATTTTTCATCTCCAACTGCTCCCCTCCATTCCTTGTTTTTTTTTCTCTCTTTGAAAGCAGGTATAAATCCTCCCCCTTCACAAAGGGGAAGATACTTGCATCCCCGGAAATTGACAACCCAATTCTCATCTTCCCTCCCTGGCTACACTACAGGAAAAGCTTTTTGCCTCACAGCCCTCCAACTGTCTTGATCCCTCCTCTTCTCGCTCTCTCTCTCCCAGTCTAGCTTCCATAAAGCCCATTCCATAGTCTCTTCTCTGCTCAGTGTCACTGATTCCATCCTGATGGGGATGGATCAGGGTCATGTTTCGGCTGCTACTTACTGACCTGGATAAGGCCTTGGACTCTGTAGCCCTTACATTTGGGTAAGCTGAGGTGTGCTGGTTTCTAAACATTGCACTTGACTGGATTTGTTTCTTTCTCTCCAGACACTGGCCAGTCTGTTCAGATCAGGGAATCTTTTTCCTCTCTTCTCCCCATTAACTGCGGTATGACTCAAGGCTTTATTTTGGCATCTATCCTTTTTTCAGTTTTTCTCAACAACCTCCCCTCAGACAGTGTCTCCGCAAATATCCATATGCACTATGTTAAGCCACCAGAGTCTCTATCCTTTTGTTGAAACGGTCCTTACAGGGTGATTTTGTCCAACCAACTTTTGTTAAATACCAAGAAAACTGTCACTGTGTTATTCAGCACCCAACATCAGCTTCGCAGGCTTAGTTGGTCTCCTGTTTTTAACGGCCTTGATGGTGCTCCCCTTGAAGTCATCCCCTGCTTCAAACACCTCGGCATATGACTTGTGGCTTGACAGTCACCTTGACTTCTCAGTCTATGCTGATACCATACTTTAGAAATTATGCCCCAAACTTGGTTCTCTTTACAGGAATAAATCCTGCCTTCATCTACTAGTTCAACGTGAGATTGTTTGATGATCTTACCACTGTTTATGTCTCTAGGCCACAAGAGGTCACGGGTTCTAGTCCCACAACAGGACTGGGCTCATACAGTATATGTTAGCACCAGACTGCAGTACAAGGGGATGAAGTACTGTCGGAGTGTGCCAGTCTTCATATGAGTGATAAAAATTAGGTTCTGTCTGCCTCTTCTGGTGGCTGTTCAAGTGGACATTAAAGAGCCCATGACACTTCTCAAAATGAGTATGGGAATTTCCTTAGTATCTTTGCCAAATTTCCCCCATTCACTAAAATGCCACTAACTGCTTAATCAGGTTAAATGTCAGTTATTTTGCAGATGTATCCCCCCTCCCGGACGAGGCTGATAGGCAGTATTGTCTAGCCTTCATTTCCCGGTCAACAAAAATAAATACAAATATTAATTAATTAATTTATGCAGATGTGCTCCATGGAGGTGCCCTCAAATCTACCCTTGCCAGACTGGGCCTTCTCTTCACCCCTTTTGCCATGTCGCTACCGACTCCCCTCCTCTCACTGATTACTGTTCTCTTTACCAACTCCACTCCTTTCCTTCTGTCTCAGTGCCTCTCTCATGGGTACTTCCTTCCTCTCTAAATTCTGGTATGTGCCCCTTCCCTTGAACCTATTGGACTTGCTCTCTCTCTCTCTCTCTCTCTGTTCTCTCCCACTATTTCCTTCACTCTTTCAACAGTCATTCCTTCATTCTTTACCGTTGATCCTTGTCTACTGGTCAGTCCTTCTCAGTATGCCTGCCTTCACTTGAAATCTCTCCCACCCTTTCTTTGTATCACACCCTCTTACTTCTCTCTCTCCAAGTACTTCTGCTGTCTCATTTTGCTCCCTCTTGCTCCTGCCCTCATTTTGCTGTTTGCTGATCTTGTTTGTCCTTGCTTACTTTTTCTCCTAGTGCAATCCTAATTTGCTTTGTTTATATACAGGATTTGATACCTGTTATAATTGATTTTGCTCAACTGTATTATTTTACTATTTACTGCATATTCCTTTCATGGGGCATATCTTTTGGGGTTGTATGATCGGAAGGTAAGGGGTTCTAGCCCCAACCACATACTCTGTGCTAATACCTATAACTGACACTGTAGTGCAGCACTTGGGGGGTTGCGGTGCTGCAGTGTTGAAATGGAAGTCAAAGATCTCATGACACTTATCGAAAAAGGGTAAGGGAGTTCCCCCGGTGTCATGGTCAACACTTTCAATAAAACAGGTCAATGCACCCCAACCTCGAGATGCACCTGGAAACAAGCTTGGTGGCTATTACAGCTCACTGTATCTTTCCTGGTTAAAAAATTACAAAACAAGAGGTATACTTTCCCCAGCTAAAGAGAACTGGCACAGCCAAACTGGTAAACCTTTCGACTTTGTTATCACAGAAGCAGTTTCTAGCTCATCGAGGTCATCAATAATTCCTGTGTGTTTACATTTGTAGGAAAAGGAGGTTCAGAGCAGGGCAGGCAAGATAGACAATCTGGGCCCTGGGGAACAGGTTCTGAAGGATTAACAAGAGTTAGGGCTGAAGGCTGAAAGGTCCCTCTAAGGGGACACTGTTCTGGATGGGGATGGGGAAGCCAGTGAAAGTAAGGCCAGAGTATGTATTCTTTTAAATATAAATAGAGTAGCTCTGTTTTTGACATATACAATAAAAAGTGATCATCAAAAAAAATCACATCACATAACTAAAACTTCTGCACATATTCTACAAATAGAGAATAGATGACAAGTCAGAATGTGTTGAGACATTTATTACTACAGATGGTGAACATCCAAATAATCAAATAACTCAAGATTAGTGAATGCCATAAAAAAACTGCAACCCATAATGCATTCTGAAATTCTTAAAAAAAATGTAATTCAAAAAATATTTAGTACAGGGAACAGTAAGGCAGTTAGAACCAGTTATGATATAATTTTGAAAATATTTTTGATAAAGAAACAGTCACAATAACATAGTCACAGTAATTTAAGGTTGGAAGGGGCTCTAGGTCCATCATGTCCACTGCTCCGCTTCTTAAGCGGGTATATGTAGTATGCTTTGTAAACATGGACTGGGTTTCCCTACCCACACTACTACTGAGGGAAATATCCTGTGATTACCTTGGTAAGCAGAAATGTGTCCAGGGTTACCCTGAAGGCCTGTACTGTCTTCATGTACACTGTCTCCTCTGGTGAACAGTTCCATAGGTTCACCTACTTCTGGGAAAATAAGTGCTACCTAATGCTACTCCTGAATTTACCAGCTCTGAGCTTCAGGGCATGCTCCTGTGTCCTGTTGGAGGACATTAGATCAGATACCCACCTGTATGATCTTGCCAATAACCTTCAATATGTAAAAAAAATTAGATCAAGCTGAAATTATATATACATATGAAAACCTGCTGAATTTATCACACTGTTTGTCAACATCTGTGTTATACTGTGTATATATGGAGGTATGTAAAATGACTAGGTGTTAGTAATAAAAAAGATATTACAGAGAAAGAAAAGAATGAATGCAGAACTAAATCACAAGCAGGTTTACTTAAGAGACAAACAACTTTGTAGTGCACAGAAAACATAAATAACATAAAGAAGTGCCACAGAATTTAAGAGTTACATTACTATCCCTACTACAGTCCAAACTGCTAGACATCTACTATAAATCTAGGCAATACATAAAAAGTGCTTCCATTCTAGATTGCAATCAATCAGAACAAAGGAAACCAGGTAAAAAATAAAATAACTAAATGAATAGACTACAAACAATACAATTAGTTAGGTTTTTGTCATGCTCATTAGACTAGCCAAGCTCTGCATGACCGCAGAGGGAGGATTGGGAAGTGTATCGGGGAAACAGAGGGAAGCAGGGACAGCAGTAAGGAGCGCAAAGGCACAAGCAGAAGAGAGACTAGCACAGGCAGTAACAAAAGAGGACAAGACATTTTTTAGGTATGTAAGTGAAAAGAGGAAGACCAGGGCTGGGATTGTAAGGTTAAAAAGGGAAGGGGAGAATGTGTAGAGGGGGACCAGGAAAAGGCAGATATCCCAAGAAAGAGAAGGGGAGGGACCACAAAAAGGTAACAGGAGCATTGGAGGGAAGGGGATACTAGTCCATTTTCAGAGGAGAGAGTTCTAATGGGACTCGCTAAAGTGGACAAAGCGACAAAGCCAGACAGGGTGCACCCAAGGGTACTGAGGGAGCTCAGAGAGTTACTGGTTGCACCTCCAACAGTCCTATTTAACAACTGATTGGACACAGGAGTGGTTCTGGAGGACTGGCAGATGTAGTCCCACTACACAAAAGTGGTAGCAGGGAGGAGGCTGGCAATTATAAGCCAGTCAGCCTGACATCATTGGTGAGAAAGTAAATGAAATCACTGCTGAAGGAAAGCATTGAGGAATATCTTGAATCCAGTGGGTTACAGGATCCAAGGGAGCATGCATTGATTGGGGGGGGGGGGGTCATGTCAAATCTGATACATTTCTTTGACTGAGTGACCAAGGAACTAGATTAGGGTGGAGCAGTGGACATAGCCTACCTAGATTTCAGTAAGGCTTTTGACACCATTCCACATAGGAGACTCATAAGCAAGCTGGGTAGCTTAGGGGTGGGTCCAAAGGAGGTTAACCAGGTAAGACATTGGTTGGGAATAGGCAGCAGTAAGAGAAGCTCACTCCTGGGAACAGAGAATGACCAGCAGCGCACATCATGGATCAGTGCTAGGACCAGTCCTCTTTAATATCTTTACAAGTGACACTGCAGAGGAGCTGGAAGGGAAGCTAGATGAAGGGAAAGGTTGTGGCCCAGATCTGCTTCACTCTAAGATGTTAAAACTAGCAGTTTCAGATATTTATAAACTGTCAACCTACTTGTTTAATTTAACCATTCACTCTGGGATAGTACCTTCAGTTTGGAAAGAATCCACAGTACTTCCAATGTTTAAGTCTGGGAACAGGATTAATGTCGTATAGACCCATTTCATTATTGCCAATATTGGGAAAGTTATTGGACAAATGTGTGCTCAGACAGTTAGTGTCCTACCTGGACAGGCATGCTTTAATGGTTGAACAATAGCACAGGTCCTGACAGGGGCACAGCATGGTGACGGCACTGGGCACGTTGACAAGCAGTGTATTCGATGCCTGTGGTAAAGGCTTAATGATGGGTGCAGTGTTCATTGACCTAACCAAAACCTTTGATGTGGTGGACCATGAAATATTGTTAACGAAACTGGACAGACTTGATATTTCAGGATCCAGTTTAGGATGGTTTAAGAGTTATTTACTTGCTCAAGTACAAAGGGTGAAGATTGGGAATTATTTGTCAGAACCCGTGAGAGTAAGAATTGGGGTTCCTCAGGGATCAGAATTGGAGCCTTTACTGTTCCCAGTCTTTGTAAATGACTTGCCAAGCATTTTTTGTTCAAAAGCAGAACATATTTTGTATGCAGACAATACAGTCTTCTTCAACTCGGGCCCCTATGTTCAGGGGATACAAGAGGCCCTACAGGTAGATTACATAAAATTTATTAAGTGACTGAATCAAAACAAACTAAAACTAAATGAAAATAAGACAAAAGTGACGTTCTTTGGCACAGCTTAGAGACTAACCCGGGTTGTTGTACATGTACACAGAAAAGTACTTGTTTTACTGCAACTTTGGATATTTTATATAATTTAACTAAAATTCTGGAGCATCTTGTAAATAGGACTTCTGTCCTAATGGTGTATGTGTCAACTGATCCTGTTAAAAAATAAAGATTTTTACTACTACCACTAACCCGAGCTGAAGACTTGTGTATTTTGGGGAATAATGGGTAGTAGTTCTCTAGAGTGCTTTCCTTCAGATATTTAGGTATCTACCTGGACTCTACCTTGGGTCTGACTGAATGCTTGGATAAAATTGGCCAAAAAATAAATCAAAAATTGGATTTCTTATATAGAAATATTAATGCTCTGACTGACAAGGCCTGAATGTTGATAGCTAAGCAAATATTGTTGCCAATTTTAGATTATGGAGTAGTTCTATTTGAGAACCAGAGTAGTTCATTTATTTTAAAATAATAAATGATCTTAAGCAGTATATGTTGATTTGTATGTAGGGCTCCCCAAAGGACTCGTCATTGCTTACTATATGAGAGGATGAAAATTCTACCCCCACAATTAAGAATTCAATACTATACTGTTGTCTTTGCATTTAGAGTTTTCGAAGTTCAACACCTCAGTTTCTTTTCAAAAAATGTATATGAAATACAGTATATGTTCACATCAGACAGGGAGTAAAATTGATACCCTTTTTTATTTCAGCTCTCCAAAGCTGGCCTTAAGCAAAAGGTCCTTCACTTAGTATGCTCCTTCCATTTTGAACAGATTGTCAGAACAAATCAAATCTGCAAACAATGTTAAGTGCTTTAAAAACCTGTTGTAAAAATGTTATGAGAATGTTAACTCTTTCTCCTGTGATGTTCACTGATGGTGTTTAGTCTTGTTTGTCTGGGCTTATTTGTTTATTGTATTGTTTAGTATCACTATTTATTGTCAGGCCTGGCTGAAAAAGGGCTGTGCCCAGTTCACCTCCTGGTTAAAAATGAAAAAAATGGAAGGTCTGCTTCTTTGTGGATGACACCAAAATCTGCAATATGGTAGACACTCCAGGGAGTTCAACAAGATGATCAGTGACCTGAGAAAACTAGAGGAGTGGTCAAAGGTATGACAGCTGGGTTTCAATGAGAAAAAGTGCAAAATAATGCACTTAGGACACAGAAACCTGGGGGTGGAGTACAAAATTGGTGGGGTGGTACTGACAACCACCAAACAGGAAAGAGACATGGGTGTAATCATACTGGATGACAAAAAGGTGGTCACTCAGTGTGACAAAGCGGTTGGGAGGGTCAGTGTGATCCTGAGGTGCATAGGAGGGTATCACCAGCAGAAAAAGGGAGGTGGTGTTGCCTCTGTACAGATAGTTGGTAAGATTCCATCTAGAGTACTGTGTTTGGTTCTGAAGACCACATTTCCTGAAGGATATAACATATGGTGGAGGTGGTTCAGAGGAAGGCAACTAAAATAGTGCAGGGTCTGTATCAGAAGCCTTACAAGGACAAACTTAAAGACCAGAACATGTACATAATGAAAGAGAGCAGGGAAAGGGGGGGATTGGACAGAGATCTCTAAATATATCACAAGGTTAAATAAGGTACATGAGGGAAGTACTTTTCAAAAAAAAGATGCTCAAAAACAAGGGGACACGATACAAAGCTGGAAGGGGTAAATTCTGGAGAGATGTGAGGAAATACTTCTTCGTAGAAAAAGTAGTGGATTCCTGAAACAACCTTCCAGTGGAGGTGGTGGGGGTGAAAATAGTGGTGGGGTTCAAGAATGCATGAGATAAGCACAAGGGAATCTTAGGGGAAAGAAAGGGGGGGGTAGGGATAATGGAACTGTAGGATCTGCGGTGATACTAGGTAGGCAGGGAAAAATGGGCAGACTAGGTGGGACAAGCTGTCCTTACATGTTTGTGGCACTACCAGACATATTTTACTATATGCCTAAAATATCAATTTGGCAATAAAATGCATTTCATCAAAAGTAGTGGTCATTTTCACAATTATTATTATTACAACAAATAACCCAACCTGTGATTTTTGCTGCCTTTTCCTCTTGGTTTACTCTGTTTTCTTCATCATCTTCATTTTCCTCCTCAAAGTCATCTAAGTTTCCGATGTCTGCTTGCTTCATGCTCATTAGACTTGCCAAGCTCTGCATGTCCTCATCCCTAAATTGAACATAATAGGATTAATACGCAAAGCAGAATAAAGTCACTGAAAAATAACGGTAACGTATTCCCGCTATTCTTCAATCACAAAAGTCATGTTTAAAAAAAAAAAAACAATAATGTGGACATGTCTTTGGCAGATTTATAAGCCACAGTTAAGTAAAGCTGACCAAGTGAACTAACTCTGGTAAGCAGCTGTTCAGAAGGGTTGTGGCCAATGCCCTAAGGGTCAAGTGTAGGCGAATGTAATTCAGAAGAAATAAGCAAACATTAAACATTCAGTCATAAGGTAGGATTCATTCATAATGAGTTCCCAAAGACCAACGTGGTGTCATTCTCAAAAATGAGTAGAAAGTCATTCTGAAGATGTAGGCCCATCACAGACCAGAACTCATACATAATAAGATCACCCTGGCTTAACTGCTGAATGTCAGAGTGACTGCTAGCAAGGAATATTCATGCCAAGTTTCATCAAAACTGGGTAAGTCACTCTCAAAATATCATCCAAAAGAGAGAGACGAAAATGTAACAGCCAATCAAAAGCCAGAATGCACAAACCCTTCAAAAATTAGTAACAAAGCACGTCCATATAAACTTTGAGAAGATGCGGCCTCAAAACTGGCACAGAGACACTGTGATTGGAACTGTTTTGCTTGAAGTTCTACTAAGTTTGCTGATCACCTGTGGCTGTGGCTGAGATAATGTAGCAATCCCCCACATATTTCACAGGTGGGTACTGCCTTCTGTTAGGGAACAGCTGTTTGGCTGTTTTTCGGAGCTGGATGGAAATCAGTGCAGTGTTATAGGAGTGTGATCTTTTAGTAATGTGTTTTTTTAACCTTTACAGTTGTGTGTAAGTGGAGGAAACAATTTAAAGCCCTGCAATTGGTCTCTTATATCTAAATTAATTTTGATGGTTTCTGAATTTAAATAATGTGTCTGAATTAATGATGCATTGAAATGAACAAATGGTCATTATAAGTCTGTTAATTGTAACGAATGCCTGAGGGGGAATACCCCAAGACTGCTGAGAAACATTTTTTCTATGAAAGTCTATTGGTTTAAAGTACAAAAATGTGCATGTGGAGAGAGTGGATTGTTGTGAAATTGTCTTTATAAAACTCTATTTTTAAATTAAAATTATTTTTAGGGGGAGCGGGGATCAAATCCAAACTGTTGAGAAACACTGTAAGTTTATTTTGTTTCTCAACATGATAATATGTGTGTGGGGGTTCTTAAACTGTTATGAAACTCTTTTTCCATGACAGCCTGCTTTTGAGGTTGAAGCAAGACATTTTAAAAATGCTGTCAGTTGATGTCCTAATTGGTTAGTCTATTGATGTCACAATTGCATAAATAAGGTCAATACAAATTCAAAATATACAATATAGAGAAATAATGCATTGCTTTTTCTGTGGGGGGAAATATGTAATATATAGACTTAAGATCTACTTTGAAAACAGATATGGCAATTGTAAAATATAAATTCCAAATTAAATAATGAGTTTTAGTAGCACAGGACAAGCAATAGCAATTACTAACAGCTCACACTGTATTTAACAATAACTAATTCTGAAAAGCCTAATTACCTTATCCTAACAGGGGAGGCTTGGAAGGGTAGTTTTACTAGCTGTTTTAGTCCTTTTGAAAAAAAAAAGTTGTTACTATAGTGATTAACTTTGCCTTCTAACTGCAAGAATTAGAAGCCTAGTAAAGCTTGTACAGACTCCAAGCAGCACCCTAGGTTGGAGGGTTTTAGGATTACTTTGGGAATAGATTTTAAAGTACAGAAATGCCATAACTAGCATCCGCTCCTGCCTATGAGTCCAGGTACTAATGTAATGTAAATGAATGTAATATGAACCACGTAGCAGCTTTACAACTTTCTGTCAGTGGCACATTTCTTCTTGAAACCATTGATGTTGCTGTATTTCCTAGTGGAGCGGGCTTTGATGCCATCTGAGGGTCCCATCTGTTTTGGTATAACAGAAATGTATTGTAAATACTATCCACCATGATATGAACTGTTTAGATGCTGGGTATCCTTGTGACACCACACCCCACTATAAGTGACAAACAATTGTTTGCTGTCATCTCTTGCGTCCTTTGATCTAGACTTGCAGAAACTGAGGGCCCTTCTACCATCTAATGAATGGAGTTCTTTTAAACTATACTCCCACTGATAGCATTGAAGCACACCTCTGCGCTCTACAAACTCCTATGTTGCAAAGCTTCAGAGAGTAGGGTGGAACTTTACTCATTCAGCACCAGGAAGAGAAAGAGATGAGGCAGCCAGCTTCTACAAGCGAGTATTTACAATCCCTTCCACTTCAAAAAACAAGCAAAAAAACAAACAGGAAAATTCTGCAAACTATCACTTACAACTCAGGTGCAGGTAAACTACTGGTGGGGGGCTTCAGAAAGTTTTTTTAAATGAGTGCAGTTGATGCTCTTTAAAAGAACTGAATACTGACAGTGAAAGGACCAAGATTTCTATCTTACCCTGATTCAGTTTATAGCTAACGTACCAAACAGTGCAGACCTGAACACAGCTGTTTAGTTGAAAGCTCTGGATTTGCTGGATATACCAGGTCATCCTCCTCATTTAGTGCCCTTTTCTGAGACAAATATTGAATCTCAGGTTCCCTTCCATCACTTAATACTGCCAAATCCATTGAGCACATCGATACCGAACAAAGGAGGGACACAGATGATTCAGGGGCAGCAGGCGAGGTCATATGAGGAAAGGTTGACAGACCTTAAAGGAAAACTATACCCTCCTATCTTTTCAATTTTATTTGCTTCCATGTCAACAGACAGCTCCTTTCCTGTAACTTTTAGGGTTATATGTTCTAGGTTTAGTTTGTTTAAACTGCTTATGATAGCCCCCTGTGACTGCTCTGGGAGCCTCCATTTCATGTTTGTTGAAATCTCATAGTTCATGAGAACTGCATTAGCATATGGGAACATGATGTCAGATCACCCATTTATACCATGTATCTCTATGCTGAAACAACAAATATCCTTCAAAAACTCTATGGAAACTCAAACTGAATGAAGTTTAAAGGGAACAAACTGCATTATAACTCAGATAGTTTGCAAAGCTCACCGAAGGTAAAAGTGGCGTTTCCTACCTTCTTGCAGCTTGTTTCTGTTAAGATTAATTAAGTAGACAGGCTTACTGGGGAGTTTCAAGGTTGATTACGCATCATGTTCTTATATGCTAATGCAGCTCTCAAGGACAATGAGATTTCAACAACCATGAAATGGAGCCTCCCAGGACACTAACAGGTCCTAGTATGAACTGTGGAAACAGACTAAATCATTTGAATACATCTTGAACAGCTACATAGTTGTCTGCTGACTTGGAAACTAATAACATTTAGAAGATATGAGGGCGTAGTTTTCCTTTAACTTGTATACACTGCAGGCCAGGAGGGAAAGTGGGGATATGACTGAGACAAACAATACTTGTGAGGAATCAACAGGGTGAATTGTAAGGTCTTCTTCATGAAGAACGAGGGTACAGTAACTAGAGGACACGAATGGAGACTGGTGGCGGTAGGGGAATTCAGATGAGACATGAAGAAGTTCTTCACAGAGTGAGTGGTGGATGAATGGAATAGACTGCCTAAGGAGGTGGTTGAAGCCAAGACTGTGACATGCTTTAAACTTGGGAGGGGTAAATGTAAGGAAACAGTGGGACCCACAGGCAGAAAAGGGGCAGGGATATCTGTGGAAGGGTATGGGGATCAGCCACTAGGGTTATCAGAGCTCTAAATGCAGGCCGGCATTAGGCCACTCACGAAGCTAGGCAGGGAAAAGGGCAGACTGGATGGATCTCTGGGACTTTTTTTGCTGAACCAATCTGTGTTTTTTGTGAGTTTCTCCTCCCCTTTATTGGCATATGTCCTTGGGAAATACACTAACACGGTTATAGTTTGATTCAGACAGAAACCATGTTACTAATGTGCAGAGATGGGTTTAAGGAGTTAGTGCAATAAATAAAACTAGTATTAGTTTTTGAAAGCAGTCAACCATTACCTTTTATATCTGAGGTACTTTTTCTTTTCCCTTTGGTTAATTAAAAGATTGTTGGCCTGATGTTTGTAAGTGTGATGTGTGGAACAGCACTCTGCCTGGCAGCTGACATATCTAAACATAGAAACATAACATAGAATTTGACGGCAGATAAAGACCGCTTGGCCCACCCAGTCTGCCCATTTCCCTACCTAATGGATAAGCTGCAGATCCTAGTTAACCAGCAGCCTACTTCTTTCTAGCCCCACCCCCTAGAATTGCCTTATGGCTGTCCCATGCATGCTTGAATTCTACCACTGTTTTTGACTCCACAACCTCCTCCGGAAGGCCGTTCCATGCATCCACAACCCTCTGTGAAAAAAATACTCTTACATTACCTCTGAGCCGCCTCCATCTTCAAATCAGCCCTTGTTCTTGCACACCTCTTTTTTTGAAAGATGCTACCCTCTTAGACTTTGCTGATTCCATTGAGGTACTTGAAAGTTTCTATCATGTCCCCCCACTCCCTCCTTTCCTCAAGGTTATACATATTAAGTGCCTTTAGTCTCTCTTCATATGTCTTCTGGTGCAGACCCTGCACCATTTTAGTTGCCCTCCTCTGGACAGCTTCTATCTTGTCTATGTCCTTGCAGAGATTGGGTCTCCAGAACTGCACACAGTGCTCCAGATGGGGTCTCACCAGCTGTCTGTACAGAGGATAACAACTTCCTGTTTTCTACTGGTGATGCCTCCCTATGCATCCCAGTATCCCCAGCCCTCCTTACTGCCCTCTTACATTGCTTGCCCACCTTTAAGTCATCTGATATGACTACCCCAGGTCCCTTTCCATTTTGTTGTTGTTAGTATCTCACCCCACTGTGTACTCTTCCCTGGGTTTTGTTTTCCAGGCATTACCTTGCACTTCTTAGCATTAAATCTAAGCTCCCATACATTTGACCATTCCTCTAACCTTGCCAAGTCCTTCTCATCCTTTCCACCGCACTTGGGCATCAACTCTGTTGCAGATCTTTGTGTCATCTGCAAAGAGACATACTTTCCTTCAAGTCCCTCTGCAATGTCATTACAAAGACATTGTGAGACCGTCCTAATACTGAACTCGCGGCACCCCACTAGTAACCCCCTTTCTTCAGCGTGGACTCCATTTACTATTACTCTGTGTCCTATTCTCCAGCCAATTTTTACCCAGGCTATCATCTTGGGACCCACTCCCAGGCTGGCTAACTTGTATATTAATCTTTGTGTGGGACTGAGTCAAATGCCTTGCTAAAGTCTAGGTAGGCCATGTCCACAGCCCCTCCCTGATCTACTACTTTGGTCACCCAGTCAAAGAAATCCATTAGATTTGTCTGGCATGACCTTCCCACTGTGAATCTATGCTGCCTTGGGTCCTGTGCCCCTCTGGCCTCTAGGTACTCGACAATTCTTTCCTTCAGAAGTGATTCCATCATTTTCCCTATCACTGAGGTTAAACTAACAGGTCTGTTGTTTCCTGCTTCTGCCCTGCTCCCACTTTTGTGAAGGGGAATCACATCTGCCCTCCTCCAGTCCTCAGGTACCACCCCATCCTCCCATGATTTGTTAAAGAGGGTAGTCAGTGGTGTCACTAGTTCTACCCTTAGTTCTTTTAGAATTCTGGGATGAATCCCATCAGACCCCATTGCTTTGTACACCTTCAGTTTTAAG
Organism: Neoceratodus forsteri; assembly: GCA_016271365.2. Taxonomy (NCBI): domain Eukaryota; kingdom Metazoa; phylum Chordata; order Ceratodontiformes; family Ceratodontidae; genus Neoceratodus; species Neoceratodus forsteri. The sequence continues at coordinate 1,499,783,064 of CM057450.1, read as the reverse complement.
AGTTCTTTCAGAACCCTTTCTTCTGTAAATGGGCTGGTATCAACTTCTGTATCCAGAGTGTTTCTATTGTTTGTTTTAGGTACCTCCCCCTCTTCCTTTGTAAATACTGAGCAAAAATATTTGTTTAGTATCTCCGCCTTTTCACAGTCACCCTCTGCCCACCCCTCCCCTTTATTAAGCCTCACTATCCCTCCCTTAGTCTTCCTTTGCTCCTGATGTACCTAAAAAGGTTTATCCCACTCTTAACTGAGTTGGCTATCTGTTCGCCAGTTCAGGCCTTTGCTGTTCTGACTGCCTTCCCAGCTTCCTTTGCTTTAACTGATACAATTCTCTGTCCTGCTCCTTCTGTGATTCCTTGTACTTTCTGAATGCTTTCTTTTTCTTTGAACCTTCACTGCCACCTCCTTTGAGAACCATAGTGGTTTCTTACATCGTTTTGTTTTGTTTATTTGCTTCACACAAAGGCTTGTTACCTCTGTGATGGCAGTTTTTATTATTCCCCATTGTTCTTCCACCCCTCCTTCCTGCCCATTTGGTAGTGCATTCCTTAGGCACTCACCCATTTTGGCAAAGTCAGCCCTCCTGAAGTCCAGTACTTTTGTCTTTGTATGGCTTGACTGTATTGCTGTGTTTATTGTGAACCATAGTGTTCGATGGTCACTAGTTCCCAGATGGCTACCCACTTCTACATCTGTGATCCTCTCTCCATCTCCATTTGAGAGGACCAGGTCTAAGATTGCTCTCTCTCGAGTGGGTTCCAATACTAGTTGTTCAAGGCATGCCCCCTGTAGGGCATCTAGAATAACCCCACTCTTAGAAGTGGCTGCTGCAACTGCACTCCAGTTAACATCTGGCATATTCAGATCATCCATCAGCAATATCTCCTTTATCTGCCATTCTAAATACTTTCTATCTATCATTTCCTTGTCCATTTCCTCCCCTGAGAGGGGGTCTGTATACAACCTCTGCGGACTGTGGTGCCATTGCCTGCCTCCAAACTGACCCACAGTGCTTCTTCTCCTCTGTTTACCCTTTTGTTCTGTTGCTTTGATTCCTTCTCTTATGTAGAGAGCTACTCCTCCTCTTCTTTTACCCTCCCTGTCCCTCCTGTAGATAGTGTATCCTGGTATGTTTATGTCCCAGTCATGGTTTTGTGTGTACCATGTTTCTGTGACTGCCACGATATCCAGATGTTCCTCCTCCATCAAGGCCACTAATTCAGGAAGCTTGTTACCCAGACTACGGGCATTGGTACTCATTGCTCTCCATTTTTTGATGGCTTTACCTTCTGTAGCAGCATCCCCCACTGACCTTTCTACCTTGGTCTTTTTCTCATTTAATACCCTGTTTTGTAGGGGGAGGCTGGGATTTTCTGCTGCTTATCAGTGCTCTCCCTTGACTAGTTTAAAAGCTTGCCAATGAAGCATTTAAACCGATTGCCAAAAGACTTGTTCCCTTCCTGGACAGATGCAGACCATCCTGCCAGTATAGGCTGGTGTCCCTCCAGGAGGAACCCCAGTCCCCAATGAAGCCAAACCCCTGTGCTCCACACCATTTTTTCAACCATTCGTTAAACTGCATGGTGCAAAGCACCCTCGCCTAACCCATGCCACTGACAGGCAGCACCTCTGAGAAGGATACTGTGTGTGCTACTTGTCTTAAGCCCTTCCCCAATTCTATAAAGTCCTTCTGCACTGCTCTAATCTCATGATGAGCCAAGTCATTTGGTCATTTGTCCCTAGGTGGACAATGACGTCCAGCTCAGACTCCCGTGCAACTGTTCTCGTGGTCCTAAGGATGCTCTTCCTGTCCCTCCAAGCCATGGCACCAGGCAGGCACCTTACTTCAGTTTTCCCTGCTCCCCCCAGTTCTATCCCCCTAATAATTGAGTCCCCCACCAGGAGCTGCTTCCTTTCCCTGTGGTGCCCTCTGCCTCCTTCCTGAGGGCCTCCCTTGTGACAGTTGTCTGCACCCTCCTTAGTCTCTTCTGCGGGTGCATCCATAGGGGAAGTATGCTCCCCAGAATGGTGTATGGATTGTGGAGTGGAACAACTGACTGGGTGTGCCTCTGTTTCACCACCCTTACCCTCCCTGAGCCCACTGTGGTCCAACTGCTGTGCTTTCTTCGCAACCTCTGAGGTAGTGGTGGTGGCTCTGGTGCTCCCTGGATGGGGGAGGTTCCCTTGCTACTGTCCAGTGTGGCCTGAAGATGGGCAACTTCCTCCCTCAGGGCAGATAGTTGTCTGCAAACAGGGCAGCATCTCAGCCTCCAGAAAGACTCCTGGAAGACTGCTGCCCCACAGCCATTACATTGCACTACTCCCCACATAACTGTCTACCTTGTTTAGTTTTTTTTTGTGTGTGTGTGATTGGTGAGTTATATAGAAATATATGTATTTATATAATGTGTATGCTTATATTGTCAGTGCAGTGTGCTAGAGAGGATATGACAGTGATATCCACCTTGCCCTCTTGAGGAAATGATGTCAGAACCCCAGGTATAAAGGAACTATTTCCAGGGGTGGTGGGGTGAGGGGTGGAAGGGTTTGGGCCTAAACTGTGCCCTCACAAACGATGACCTAAAAGCTCTGAGCTACTGCTGCGATGAGTGCCTTCCTGTCAGCAAGATGCCCTACACGACAATTTGACAGAGAAAATACCCTGCTAATCAAACAGAGAAAAATTCAAACATCCAAGTCAGACACAGGCAAACCTTCCCAGCTCCAAAACAGCCTGGTGACTTGTGCTCTGAAAGCAGTCAGCCCCAAAACACGTCAGCTGTGCAGAAGGGCAGACACAGAAAACAGTATTAAGCCCCTGTGGGTTGAAACTCTTCCTGCACTGAAAATCTTAACAATTGTAACGAAAGTAAAGCAAGCTCCACCTCCCTCTGTTGATTGAAAGACTGCCTTTTCTGATAATTCTAAGTTCCTTATTTCACCCTTCAGTTAGACGTATCCTCCACCTGAAGAATATTAACTTTCCTAAGGAATCTGCTTCAAACCAAAGACAATTGTAAATTGTAAGGTTCAGCTCCCTCTGTTGTGAGCACAACTTGCTTTCTTGCAAATCTTAAGTCCAGTGTTGCAGCTTCCAGCCAGAGGTAGCTTCACCTGAAGGCTATTAGGTTATCTAGCTCTGTTCTTCCCATTACATCATCAGCATTGTGACGTCACTGACTGTGACACCACTGGTGCTTAGGAATAGCCACTCAGTAGCTGCCAGGTCAGTTGCCTAAGATGTCACCGTCAGTGAGAGCACAGCGTTGATGATGTGGTGGGGGAAACAGAGATAGCTATGTCAGCTGCCAGGCTGAGTGCTGTTCCACACATCCAGCACAATATTACCACAAAGAAAACATTCTAATGAGCAAAAGTAAAAAGAAAACCACTTCAAAAAATAAAAAGTTACAACTGACTACTTCTTAAAATTAGTTTAATTTTCCTGTCTGTTTTGGTTCCATTAGAGCTTCACTGAACAGCATCTATAACCATAATTATAGTGGCACTGCCATGCCCCTATTATTTATTTATTTGTTTATGTATATATTGTGATGCTTGGACAGCTGGTTATGATTATTGTATGATATTGGTATTCTAAATAAATGGTCAGTGCATGAAATGTCAATCTGTGAGATTTGGCCCTTTTAAAGGAGTAGTCCACACAAAACTTGCAAAAAAACATATGTTGTGCAGAGTGTTTTGATTTGTATGTTAAGTTGTTGTGTGTCCTTCCCTCTGTCTGCTATTATAAGTTTTTCCTAAATTAGCCTGCTAGCTTAGGGTAGTTTTACGACCCCGGAGATCTCCATATGAGACAGCTTAATTGTATTCCTTTGTCCTAAAATGTACCTTGTTTCATGTGACAGTGATGTAGCAGAGACCATAAATCCAGCAAAAAGCATTGCTTTACAATCAGTTCACAACAATAGAGATGGCTATATTTTAAAACCTATAGAATTCAGCTTAGTGACTACCCTCATCGTAAACATCTTACTGTCCTGAATAACTTTGCTGCTGGCAATCTTTGTGCAGCTTGTAAAGCTTCCAAGATATTTAGTTTGTTTGGCATGTGTGTGCTGAATGTTGGGCCTCTGCTACATCACTGTCACGTGAGACAAGATACACTGTGGGAACAAGGAATACAATTACGCTATCAGATATGAAGATCCCCAGGGGTCATAACACTAGCATAAAGCTAGCAGGCTAATTTAGGAAACCCTAAACTCCTAATAGCAGTCAGAGGGAAGGAAACACTAGAACCTCACATACAATTAAAGAAAACTCTCAACAGTGGGCATCAGGCTGGGAACGCCAATTAAAATAATTTATATGGTTAAATAATGTAGCTGAGTTATTTAGTGTTTAATGTTGTTTGGTGCGCCGGCTCAAAGCGCGCTACATTGAAGACTGAGTCCCCTGGCATCCCTGGCCTGTGCCGAAGGTTGTAAAATGACGAGCTAGCGTATTACACGGAGAAAGCAATGGTGACATGTAGAGGTTTAGAACCGAACTTTTCAGAATTAATTCCTGCGAAAACAGAGCACTGTAATGTACTTAAAATCAGTATTAAAATTGCAGCTCCGAATTCAGTCATGCACAGTAGCACCTAGTGCTGTGAGTTTGGGCATGCGCAGTAGCGCTAGGTGCTACTGCGCATGACCGAACTTTGAGCTGCAACTGTAATAACAATTTTAAGTACATTACAGTGCTCCGTTTTCCCTGGGAATTGGTTCTAGAGGTTCAGTTAACAGACTTCTACATGCCACTATGTTTCTTTTTCCTCCCGTGTAAATACGCCTTGCTCATCATTTTCATGAGCCTTCCGGCACAGGACAGGATGCCAGGGGCACACTCAGTTTTCTGGTGCGTAGGCACTTTTGACATGGCGCATCCAGGAGCAACATTAAAACACTAAATAACTCAAGAAAGGTTAGCTGCATTTATTTTAAACCATATAGGTTGTTTTAATCGGGCGTTTTTGCAGCCCTGGTGATTGCCCCCATTGTTTTGGAGAGTTTTCCTTTAAAACACTCTGCACAACATATATTTTTTGCAAGTTTTGGGTGGACTACTCCTATAAATTACAAGGTGTCAGCAGCTGAAATCACAGGATGTATTACACTGACCAGCAGATCTCTGTAAAGTAATTAACTTCCTTGAGAAATTCCATTTTATGGCCTTTTTATGTCCTCATGATTTTGAAGCTGGAAACTAAAGATACATTTTATGATATCAAGAAAGGGACGTCATTTGGCTGATACTGTATGCTTTCCATCACCTAGCTGAGAGTTGGTGACATAGTGTGATACGGAAAAAAATATGAAGGGGGATGTGTTGATCAAAGACTCATAATTTGGGAAATGACTTTTTGCTGATGTCACATTATTTACATACCTCTTGATAGGGAATCATGTTCGCAATTTTTTTTTTTATTATTCTAAACAGGAGGAGCTAGATGACTCACAAAGGGGGTGGAGAGACAAAGTTAAACTAATACTTGTGTCTGAACTGTTTGTTATATCATCTTGGGACTCTGGAGAGACACAGCTCTCTGATCTAACTTTAAAAATGCACTTACAGAGGTAATACCTTAGATAGCAAATAGCTAAATGTATTGTGGTAGTAGTTTTATTCTACAACTTTCCCATTTTATTTAGTAACTGTAAGCTCTTGGTATTTATTCTGTATTTTATTGTACTTATTTTACAATTTTTAGTAAACTACATTTTCTTAAGATACTGCCTGGGTGTGTCTCCCAAGTTCTTTTTGCATGTGATGTATACATGCTTAAGTCTGACAGCTGTTTGAAGGGTTTGATGGTGTTACCAAACTGGAAGAAGGTAAGAATATACCCAAGGTCTCTTATAGAGTTTGAAGGGTTCATTCTGGATACCTGGTTAGGTGCCCTTCGGAGAAAGATATATTGCATCCCCCCGAAGAGAATATTATCTGGGCCTGTACATTTGGGTATGCTAGCATAAGGTTCACAGTTTGAATCCCCCCAGAACTTGAGATTAAAGGTGATTTAGACCCAAAAGCAGACAGGAGGGTTACCCTGTCTGTTACCTGTTCACACTATTGCACTCTGAGGTTGGCACTGTGGGAGCAGAGGGCTTGACCTGCAGACTGCGTTTGTGGCAGATTTGGTTGGCAGCGGTACAATAAATTTGGTAACACAAGCTTTAACTGTTCAGTGTGTCAGCTTAATACTGTACAGCTCACTTGCAAAATAAGGCAGTGATTTATTTTTAAAAGAGAAAACAGAACGATGTAATTTTGCATACAGTCAAAGTTCCTACCTGTTTTTTTTTTTTTTCAAAGTGCAAGTTAGAGTAGCCGTAGTTAGGGAAGAAGATGGCTTCCAACTAGAGTGAGTACACTGCAGACTACCTGAGGCAGCTGTGCAAGGAGAGAGAGGAGTCCTGCACAAGGGGAGAGCTACCAAGCAGAACCTCATGGACGCTCTGATGGCCGCTGATACCCAGAGTGTCAAGTCACAGTCCGTGACTGTAAAGGACCAAACCTTGGGTGTGGAGGGGCCAGCGGCCAGTGCAGTGTCCAGATCCAGTGAGGAGGACAGCAGGGCCAGTGCAAGCCAAGGGTCACAGCAGCAAGGGAAGGTCACCAGTATTCTGGAGCCAGAAGCAATCAGGCTGCAGACTGAGCTGCGCAGAATGGAGCTGGAGTTCCAGAGGGAGGCTGAGCGAGAACGGCGAGAAGTGGAGCGAGAGAAACGAGCTGCAGAGAAGAGTGAGTGAGAACGCCGAGACACGGAGCTAGAGAAATGAGCCACAGAGGAGACGAGGGAGCAAGAACAGCGAGAAGTTGAACGTGAACAGCGAGTGGCTGACTGTGAAAAGCATGAGCGCCAGAGGCGACACGAACTGGAGAAGCTACGACCTCAACCACCAGCACCAGAACAGGTAAGCAGCTTGGGTTTAACTGGAACTACAGGACTGTGTTACAAATTAAATTCCAAATTGATAGCTGAATTTAAAGAGGGGGAGGATATGGATGCCTTTTTAAATTTCTTTGAAAAATTTTGTATTCAGGAAAAGATTCCTAGAGGGTCTTGCAGCTTCCAGCTATCCCTGCTACTTACCGGGAAAGCTCAGGATGCACTGGGTCAAATGGACAATGAGGACAGTAATGATTACAGCAAACTTAAAGCTGCACTTTTAAAAAAGTTTGATTTAACTGCAGAAGCATACAGAGCTAAATTCTGTAAGCTCAGGAGAAGCCCTGACATGAGCTACAAGGAGCTAGCCACGAAACAACGTCAGTGTTTAAAACGTTGGTGGGAAGGAACTGAAGCAAACTCTGTAGATAACATTGAAAATGCTGTTTTGTTAGAACAGTTTTTTTGGGGCATGCCCAGCAGAGCTGAAAACCTGGCTGGAGGACCGAGAGCCCAAAACAGTTCAAGAGGCTGCTGAACTCTTGGACCGCTATGCGCCAAGAGCATATCTGCTCTGAGAGCAAATGGGGCAGGCGTGGCAGCGCAGAAAGGGAAAGCACGCATTCAGGACTGCTAAAACCCTCACTGCCTCCACCGAAACCAGTTGGCCCCAGATTTCAAAGAAAAGATTTTTCTGAGAAAAGAAACGAATGTTGGGTTTGCAAAAAAACTGAGCATATTGCCAGACAGTGTCCCAAAAGGATGAGCAATACGCAAAACGGGGCTAGGAAAGAAGTGGGTTGTTTGTGTGTCCCTGGAAGCATGCCTGTGAACATGAGGGAACACATGCACCCAGTCATTGTGAATTGTGTACAGACACAAGGGTTAAGAGACACAGGGGCATCCCTGTTGTTGGTACAAGGGGATCTGGTAGAGCCTGGTCAGCTTATACCCAATAAATTTATAACAGTACAAGGCTTCACTGGGGAGGAGAAAACATTGCCACTCACTAATGTTCTCCTAGACTGGAGTGAAACAGGGGGAACTGTACAACAGATGGCTGTAGCCAAAACTTTAGCAGTTGACGTCATCCTTGGCAACAATCTCAAACAGGGGATGGTGTGTGCAGTTACCCGTAGCCAAGAGGCAAGGGAAAACTGTAGTTCCCTGGACCCCATAGAAGCCACTGCGGAAAACACTAGGAGGCTGGTTCCCCAGCCTGCGTCTCCTGATAGGAAGACTAATGAAAAGGGGGTAGAAATTTCCCCAGTAGCAGTTAACCAAACAGCTACAGATGGTTATTCCGAAGAAGGAGGCATGACCCATTGTCAGAAGGTTTGGGATGACAGTGATCCAGAGTGTCCTGACGCTACAGCTAGGGACCTGCCCCATGCCTTGGGAATGTGTAAGGAGTTTGCAGCTGCTCAGAAAAGTGACCCTAGTCTAGAGAAGCTGAGGGCTTGGGCAGACTCTGACGGAGCACAGGGAGGTGACAGAAAACAAAGTTTATTGGGAAACTGGACTGATGTACAGTATACTTAGGATGCTAACACAGAGGGTGGGGTGATAGGCAGGCAGCTTGTCATTCCCCAGGGGTACCATGAGCAGTTGCTTAAGACTGCACACAACATTCCTTTGTCTGGTCATCTGGGAATCATGCGCACTACGCAAAGGTTGGCACAAAATTTCTATTTGCCCAACTTCACCCAGCAGGTGAAGGACTATTGCAAGTCGTGTCACCAGTGCCAAGAAATAGGGAAGGTGAGTAAGAAAACCCAAGTCGCCCTAATTCCACTGCCCATAATGGAGGAGCCATTCCAGAGAGTGGGAATGGATATTGTGGGGCCTTCAAATACCCCCAGCTCCTCTGGGAAGAGGTTCATCCTGACTGTGGTGAATTATGCTACCCAGTATCCAGAGGCAGTCACCCTATCCTCACTGAGGACAAAGTGGCAGATGCTTTACTTAGGATTTTCTCCCATGTTGGGTTTCCGCAGGAGGTTATCACCGATCAAGGGGGTTCCTTCATGTCGGACCTGATGAAATGTTTGTGGGAGAAGTGTGGGGTGGTGCAGAGGTGCACAACACCTGGCTTGCGGAAAGATTTAATGGTACCCTGAAGTCCATGCTCCAAGCATTTGCTGAACAGCATGGGAGAGACTGGGAGAAATACCTTCCCCACCTGTTGTTTGCATACAGGGAGGTGCCCTAAGAGTCGACCACGGTTTTTCCCCCTACAAGCTCTTATATGGACGCCGGGTATGTGGGCCCCTAGACTTGATCCAGGAGGACTGGGAAGGCAAGCACACCACCCAGGGAACTCCCATAGTAGATTATGTCCTTAGGTTTAGGGAAAGGCTGAAGGAGCCTATGGGGACAGCGCAGAGCAACCTGACAGTTGCCCAACAGAAACAAAAAGTGTGATACGACCACAGAGCCAGAGCTCGCTCATACATGGTGGGTCAGGAAGTCATGGTCCTTATCCTGGTCTGGAAAGACAAGCTGCAGGCTGAATGGGCAGGACTGTACAAAGTAGTCAGAAAGGTAAATGATGTGAACTATATCATTGAATTACCTGACAGAAGACAAACAGAAAGAATGTACCATGTCAGCACGATGAAGCCATATGCTAATAGGGCTGACATGGTGTTTGCAGTGTGTAGTCCTGGGGAGGGGACGAACAAAGAAGACCCCCTTCTGGACTTGCTGGAAGAAAGCAAGCAGCAGTCCTCTGTGGAGGCAGTTAAATTGTCACCCCAGCTGGCACCGGACAAGATTCAGGAAGTAAGGGAGGTTTTAGCAGACTTTGCCCCACTGTTTAGCTCCAAGCCTGGACTAGCCCCCTTAGCGACCCACGATGTAGAGATAGGGACATAGACTCCCATACACGAACAGCATATTGGGTGTCAGAGGCTGTACAAAACGACATTAGGAGGAAGATGGAGGAAATGCTGGATTTAGGGGTAATCCAGAGATCTCAAAGCCCCAGGGCCTCACCTATAGTCCTTGTGCCCAAGCCAGATGGCTCTATTCGTTTCTGTGTGGACTATCATGCACTGAATGCAGTAACGAAGTCAGACGCCAACCCGATGCCCTGGACAGATGAACTCCTGGACAAGTTGGAAGGGGCGACCTACCTTATGACTACTGACCTGACAAAGGGGTATTGGCAGGTAGAGTTAACTGACAGAGTCAGGGAGAGGTCAGCCTTCATCACTCCGATAGGCTTATTTGAATTTAAAGTAATGCCTTTCGGAATGAAGAACGCCCCGGCCACTTGCCAAAGATTAGTGAACCAGGTGTTACATGGTGCTGAGGAGTACGCTGTGGCGTACCTGGATGACACTGCAATCTTTAGTGCCAGCTGGGAGGAACATCTGTCCCACCTTAGGAAAATGCTGGGCAGGATACAGAGGGCAGGGCTCACTGTCAAAGTTGAGAAGTGCCAGGTGGCCATGGCTGAGGTGGCATGCCTCGGGCATGTTGTAGGCTGGGGACAGCTCCGTCCCAACCAAGTGAAAATAGAGGTGATCAAGGCACGGCCCAGACCAGAGACGCAGAAGCAGGTCAGGAGTTTTCTAGTGACGGCAGGGTACTATAGGAAATTTGTTCCCAATTACAGTGCCCTGGCTGCTCCCCTATCTGACCCGGTAAAGAAAAAGATGCCTAAGAAAATTACCTGGGAACCAGCCTGTGAAAAAGCCTTTACCAGATGGAAGGAGGTACTGTGCAGTACTCCTGTACTGACAAGTTCTAACTATAGCATATCCTTTATAGTCCAGACTGACGCCTCAGACATGGGTATTGGGGCAGTACTGAGTCAGACATCTAGCCAAGGGAAAGATCACCCATAGTGTATCTGAGTAAAACGTTACTTCCCAGGGAGCAGGCATACTCTACTGTGGAAAAAGAGTGTCTTACCATAGTGTGGGTCCTAAAGAAGTTAGAGCCATACTTATACGGGCAGCATTTTGAGGTACAGACTGATCACAACCCCCTGGTTTGGCTGACACAAATGGGAAAAATGAATAGTAGACTATTAAGATGGAGTCTTGCCTTTCAAGGGTATGAAATGATGATCTTACATAGGGCTGGAGCAACCAATCAGAATGCAGATGACTTGTCTCATTTATATGAGGAGTGAGCTGACTTAGGAAGGGGATAGAGCCCTCAAATTCAGTCTGGGTGGGGATGATTGTGACGCTTGGCCAGCTGGTTATAATTATTGTATGATATTGGTATTATAAATAAATGGTCAGTATATGAAATGTCAGGCTGTGAGATTTAACCCTTTTAAATTACAAGGTGTCAGCAGCTAAAATCACAGGATGTATTATACTGACCAGTAGATCTCTGTAATGTAATCAACTTCCTTGACAAATTCCATTTTATGGCTTTTTTATGACCTCATGCTTTTAAAGATGGAAACCAAATATACATTTTATGATATCAGGAAAGGGACGTCATTTAGGCTGATACTGTATGCTTTCTGTCACCTAGCTGAGAGTTGGTGACAGAGTGTGATATTGTAAAACATGAAAGCGGATGTGTTGATCAAAGACTCATAATTTGGGAAATGACATTTTGCTGATGTCACATTATTAACATACCTCCTGGTAGGAAATCATGTTTGTAATTTTTTTAAATTCTAAACAAGAGCTAGATGACTCACAAAGGGGGTGGAGCGACAGAGTTAGACTAATACTTGTGTCTGAACTGTCTGTTATATCGTCTTGGGACTCTGGAGAGACACAGCTCTCTGATCTAACTTTAAAATGCACTTACAGAGGTAATACCTTAGATAGCAAAGATCTAAATGTACTGCGGTAGGAGTTTTATTCTATAAGTTTCCCATTTTATTTTGTAACTGTAAGCTCTTGATATTTATTCTGTATTTTATTGTACTTATTTTACAATTTTTAGTAAACTACATTTTGTTAATATACTGCCTGAGTGTGTCTTCCAAGTTCTTTTTGCATGTGATGTATTTGTGGTCAAGTCTGACAGCTGTTTGAAGGGCCTGATGGTGTTACTAAACTAGAAGAAGGTAAGAATATACCTAAGGTCTCTTACAGAGTTTTAAGGGTTCATTTTGGATACCTGGTTAGGTGCCCTTAGGCAAAAGATATATTGCATCCCCCCGAAGAGAATATTATCTGAGCCTGTACATTTGGGTACACTAGCATAAGGTCCACAGTTTGAATCTCCCCCAGAACTTGAGACTAAAGGTGATTCGGACCCACAAGCAGACAGGAGAGTTACCCTGTCAGTTACCTGTTCACACTATTGCACTCTGAGGTTGGCACTGTGGGAGCAGAGGGCCTGATCTGTGGAGTGTGTTTGTGACATGTATATATAGGTTAAGGTTGATAACAACCTGAAAGTACTAAGAAAATTCCATATTAGATGGCTGCGATGTCACAACTGTGTTATTACAGGACTTTCAAAAGGTTGTTAAAAAATTTTAATGCTGCCTTTGTGCAACTCAAAAATGCCTTTACCACCTCCCATTGTGGACGCTAACTGTTTTCCTTTCTCTTGCGACCACTAAAATCTTAAGAAACTTGAATTCTTTTATCTTTTAAGCAACATGAGCACTTCCTGCAACATAGCCCCCTAACAGCTTTTTCGATGGTGATGACTGATTTCAACTGCTGCTCACAATCTATGAGCCAGTAATCATTAAAAAAAAAAATAAAAAAAAATTTGGACAACTATTATGCTTCTTGTTTTTTTTATTGTCTTTTTTTTTTTTTTAAACACCCTCGACGTATAGAAAGTGTCAGCAGAAGATGGCCTCCTGTATTGCGACCACAACATGGTCCTGTAACAGCTTTTTCGACAGTGACGATTTCAACTGCTGCTCACAATCTATGAACCAGTAATTATAAGAAAAATTAAAATACGGACAACCAGTCTGTCCAAGTTCCCTATTTGGCCCTGGGATGTACAGTCCCTCCAGGGTCTTAGCCTCCCCATCCTTCCTCCCCAATTCCCCTCCCAGCTTCTGCCGCCCAGAGAATCCTCCATTCTATCCCAGTCATGCTTGAACCCCTCAACAGTTTTAGCACCCACCACTTTGGCAGACAGACTGTTCCACAACTCCACCACCCTTTCTGTAAAATAATACTTCCTCATGTCCCTTCTCAGCTTCCCTCAAGTCAGTTTCCACTCACGTCCTTGTGACTGCAAACTAGCATTCAAGCTACATAGTTCCCTGCAGTTCACCCTGTTATTTCCTTTTAGGAGCTTGAAGGTCTCTACCATATCTCCCTTCTCCCTCCTGATCTCCAGTGAGTACATGATCAGGTCCTTGAAGTGCTCCTCATAGGACCTGCCCTGTTGGCCCTGAATCATTTTTGTTACCCTGTGGCCTCACTAAGGATCTATATAAGGGAAGTATTAGCTCTTCCCCTCTGCTATCAATATCCCTCCCAATACATCCCAGCATCATAATCACTTTGCTATATGCCTTGTTGCACTGACTCAGTTGTTGAGGGAGTCACTGATAACTCCAAGGTCCCATTCCTCAGACGTAGTGGTAAGTCTCACCCCACCCATCCAGCAGTCTGTCCTTTATTTGTTAATTTATTTACTTTGTCACTCTGGTTCAGGTGGGCATGTACCCCTCATTCGGCCCTTGGGCTGCCCACCTGGCATCCTCCCTAAGCCACCCAGGCTGTGTGGGCCATGGATTGTCCTATGCGGCCGGGCTCCCCAGGGGGAAGGGAGAAACCAAGATCAACCAGAGGCCCAAACTATGCCTTACACCAGTGGCATCATTTGGAAGTGTTCCTAGGAAGTGCCATACTGCTGCTGTCCCAAAGAGTTTTTTATACTTACAGTTTCCCCCAGAGGCGTAGACTTGCAATGACATCAGCGTGCAGAAGTCTACTGCACCTCTGCCTCTACAATATGTGGTCCCGGCTGTTGTACATCCAGTCACCACTGGATGTCACTCGTGCACCAGGAGCTCATGGTCCCCCACCCCAGAGGTGGAAAACTGTCCATGGGACACTCCTCCAACTTTCCTTCGGGCTCATTCCCGAAACCCAACTCATCACAATTGCAAATGGCAGCACTTCTGCTGCACCATTGGGTCGACCCTGCCCAGGTGCATTACCTTGCACTTTTTGGTGTTGAATATCAAATGTCAAATCTTAGACCACACCTCTAGCTTTCGTATATCCCTCTGCATTTCCCTGATTCCCTCATTGTCATCCATCCTCCCACAGAGATTAGTGTCATCTGTGAAGAGACACAGCCTGACCCGGATACCCTCACCAATGTTGCTAATGAATATATTGAAGAGTACTGGTCCCATAACAGATCCCTGTGGTACCTCACTCGTGACCACCTTCTCTGCTGACTTAACCCCGCTGACTACAACCCCTCTGCTGCCTCCCCTTTAGCCAGTTACCTAACCAGTTTACTATGACCATAGCTGCACCCAGATCCTCCATCTTCTTCAGCAAGCATCTGTAAGGCACCAAGTTATGTAAGTCACACTTGAGCATATGAGAGTCTTGTATAGGTCATATATGTGCATATGTGAAGGCGTAGTGCTCCTTTAACAGAAACAAACACAAATCAAGTGCTCCCCTACAAACATGTTTTGACACTGCAAAAATATTAACATAGCCATGACTTCTTCTGGACTCATCTCCTATCCACTAAATGAAAGTTACGGTGCAGAATTTGTTTTAATCTATAAAACAATCCATGACTTATTGTTTTAATTGTAATGCTTTACAAAAAGTATTCTTTGAAGTCAGTATATCAGGATATAACAAGCTAGAAGTAAAGCTGAATGGGAGGAGACATCTCCCAGAGAGAAGTCACTTTCACTGGGGATACAAAAGAGCCAAAGTATGGCTGGAATGGCAGGTATGCTAATTGGAGCTTCTTGGCTCCTGTCAGTTTAGAGACTCAGAGTTCCATCTAACCAGAAGTGCACTCCAGATATCAAACACAGTACAGGGCAGCTTAGAATAACAGGTTTTATTCAGGCATAACTTACGTGGCTTTTCCTTCCCTCAGGAAAATACAAGACAAAGAGAACTGCAGGGTGGCAGATACCACTTTTTTAGACAGCGGCTTGAATTTCAACTTTACATCAGTTTGTGTAGGCATGGGGCTTGCGTACTGTTTCATGTTGATACTGCTGGTGGCAAGTGCCTTTCTGCGCCCAGAAGGGGATTCCTAAAATAAAAAAAGGGTTATTCAGTACAGCACTCTACTTTCTTGTTTTACCCTGAAGTCTCTGCAGACAACTGTAAACCAAAGGGTAATTGCACAGTACTTTAAGAGCTTTGAACGCATCAGGGAAAGCTCTGAAAATGAGTATTTAGGCACAGTTCATCGGATTTTATACATTTCCCTTTCATTCTGATTTCCTCATTCTTTATCACTAAGAAAATTTGCATACACACAGGATCTTTGTTCTTTAGACCTCTACTCCTATTTCTTGTGTACTTCTGAAGTCAGTTCTCTCCTGCCCTATGTCTGCACCCAAATCCAGGCCCCCTGTCTTATGTATGCACCCACACCCAGGTCTCCTGCCCTGGGCTGCGTTCACATCCAGGTCTCCTGCCTTGTGTCTACACCCACACTCAGGACACCCACCCTGTGTCTGCACCCACACCCAGATCTCCCACCCCGTGCCTGCACTCAGACCCAGGTCTCCTGCCTTGTGTCTGCAGCCACACCCAGGACTGTTATCCTATGTCTGCAGCCACACCCAGGTCTCCTGCTCTGTGTCTGCACCCACACCCAGGTCTCCCACCCTGTGCCTGCATCCAGACCCAGGTCTCCAGTTCTGTGCCTGCACCAACACCTAGGTCTCCTGTCCTGTGTTAGCACCCAAAACTGGCTCTCATAACTTGTGTATGCATCCACACCCAGGTCTCCTGCCCTGTGTCTGCGCCCTCACCCAGGTCTGCCGCACTGTGTCTGCGCCCTCACCCAGGTCTCCCACCCTGTGTCTGCATCCATACTCAAGTTAGGTTTCCCACTTTGTGTCTGTACCCACATCCAGGTCTCCTGCCCTGTGTCTGCACCTACATCCAGGTCTCTAGCCATGTGTCTGCACCCACACCCAGGTAACCCACCCAGGAGTCTACATTCACTCCTGCATTGTGTCTGCACTAAAACCCAGGTGTTCCGCCCTGTGTCTGCACTTGCAACCAGGTCTCCTGCCCTGTGTCTGCACCTGCAACCAGATCTCCTGCCCTGTGTCTGCATCCACATGCAGGTCTCCTACCCTGTGTCTGCACCCACACCCAGGTCTGCTACCCAGTGTCTGCACCCACACCCAAGTCTCCTACCCTGTGTCTGCACCCACACCCAGGTCTCCTACCCTGTGTCTGCATCCACACCCAGGTCTCCTGCCCTGTGTTAGCACCCACACCCAGGTCTCCTACCCTGTGTCTGCACCCACACCCAGGTCTCCTGCCCTGTGTTAGCACCCACACCCAGGTCTCCTGCCCTCTGTCAGCACCCACACCCAGGTCTCCTGCCCTCTGTCAGCACCAACACCCAGGTCTCCTGCCCTGTGTCTGTACCCACACCCAGGTCTCCTGCCTTGTGTCTGCACCCACACCCAGGTCTCCTGCCCTGTATCTGCACCCACACCCAGGTCTCCTGTTCTGTATCTGCTCCCATGCCCAAATCTCCAGCCGTGTGTCTGCACCCACACCCAGGTCTACTGCCCTGTGTCTGCACCCATACTCAGGTCTCCTGCCCTATGTCTGCGTCTACACCACACCCAGGTCTCCTGCATTGTGTCTGCACCTTCACACAGGTCTCCCACCCTGTATCTGCACCCACATCTAGGTCATCTGCTCTGTATCTTCACCAATGTTCAGTTCTCCCACTCCATGTCTGCACACAAATACAGGTCTCTCACCCGGTGTCTGGATCCAAACCTACACCTATCGCCTCATGTCTGCACCAAAACCCAGGTCTCTCACTCCATGTCTGCAATAAAACCCAGATCTCTCACCCCATGTCTGCACCCAAACCCAGGTCTTCCCTCCTGTGTCCACACCCAAACCCAGATCTCCTGCTCTGTGTCTGCACCCAAACCCAGGTATCCCACCTTGAGTCTGCACCCAAACCCAGGTATTCCATCCTGCATCTGCACCCAAACTCTGGTCTTCCGGCCCCATGTCTGCATCCACACCCAGGTCTCCAGCCCTGTATCTGCACCCACACCAAGGTCTCCTGCGCTGTGTCTGCACCCACACCCAGGTCTCACGTCTTGTGTCTGGATCCAAACCCAGGTCTCACTACTCACGCCTGCACCAAAACCCAGGTCTTCTGTCTCAGATGTGCACTCACACCTATGTCTCCCACCCTGTGTCTGCACCCTGTATCCTGACCCAAATCCAGGTCTCCTGCTCTGTGCGTGCGCCCACACTCAGGTCTGCCTTCCTGTGTCTGAAACCAAAGCCCAGTCTTCTGCCATGACTGCGGCCACACCAAGGTCTCCTGTCATGCGTCTGCACCCCAACCCAGACCTTCCTCCCTGCAACTGCACCCAAAGGCAGGTCTCCTGCTCCATGCCTGCATCCACACCCATGTCTCCCACCCTGTGTCTGCACACACAACCAGGTCTTCCGCCCTGCATCTCCACCCACAACCAGGTCTCCCGCTCTGTGTCTCCATCCACAACCAGGTCTCCCACCCTGTGTCTACATCCATGTTCAGGACTCCCCCCCCCCCCCAATGTCTCCATCCAAACCCAGGTCTCATGCCTCATGTCTGCATCCAAACCCAGGTTTCCTGCCCTGCATCTTCACCCGAACCCAGGTCTCCCACCCTACATGTGCACTACAGTTAGGTCTCCTCCCCAGTGTCTTCACCCATACTCAGGTCTTCCACCCCTTGTCTACAGCCACATCCAGGCCTCATGCCTTATGTCTGCATCCAAACTCAGGTCACCTGCCCTGTGTTTGCATCCATATCCAGGTCTCATGCCTTGTATCTGCATCCAAGCCCAGGTCTCCCACCCTGTGTCTGCACCCACATCCAGGTCTCATGCCTTGTGTCTGCATTCAAACCAAGTCTCCCACCCAGTGTCTCCACTCGCATTTTGAGTCTGCATTCAAACCCAGGTCTCCTGCCCTGTGTCTGCATCCAAACCCAGGACTCACTACTTGTGTCTGCACCCAAACCCAGGTCTCCCGCCCCATGTGTGCACCAAAACCTAGGTCTCCCACCCTGTGTCTGCATCCACACCCAGGTGTCCTGTGCCTTGTCTGCACCCAAACCCTGGTCCCCCCGTGTCCACAGCCACATGCAGATCTCTCACCCTGTGTCTGCTTCCAAGCTCAAGTCTCCAATCCTATGTCTGCACTGAAACCCAAGTCTCCCATCCTGTGTCTGCACCTACACCCACATCTCCCATCCTGTGTCTGCACCCCAACCCAGCTCTTCCTCCCTACAACTGCACCCCAATGCAGGTCTCCTGCATCCACTCCAAGGTCTCCTGCTCTGTGTCTGCACCCTCACCCAGGTCTCCTACCCTGTGTCTGCACCCATATTCAGGACTCCACCCTGTGTCTTCACCCATATTGAGGACTCCCCCATGTCTCCACCCACGCCTAGTGTCTGCATCCATACTCGGGTCTCCTACCCTGTGTCTACACCAAAACCCAGGTCTCACTACTCGTGTCTGCACCCAAACCCAGATCTCCCACAACATGTGTGCACTCACACCCACGTCTCCTGCCACATGTGTGCACTTACACCCAGGTCTTCCACCCTGTGTCTGCACCCATACTCGGGTCTTCTGCCCTGTGTTTACACCCACACCCAGGTCTTGTGCCTCATGTCTGCACCCAAATCCAGGTCTCGTGCCTCGTGTCTGCACCCAAACCCAGGTCTCACAACTCGTGTCTGCACCAAATCCCAGATCTCACGCCTCGTGTCTACACCCAAACCCAGGTCTCCCACCCCATGTCTGCATCCAGACCCAGGTCTCCCGCCTTGTGTCTGAACCCACAATCAGGTTTCCCTCCCTGTGTCTGCACCCAGACCCAGGTCTCCCACCCCATGTACTCTTGCTTTGCATAATAATGGGCCCATTTCCTAAAAAGGCTCTACTGCACTTATTTCTACCATGGTGGCGGGTGTTCCACACTCTACCCATTCTTTTTTTCTTCTCCAGTGGAGGGATCCCATAGGTTATTCCTCTTTTCCTAACCTGCTTCTTATACAAATCCTAAATACCTTGTACTTACTCCCTATCTCTGCACCTTCATTTTCCTAATTTTGCCTATCCTTAAACCCCTCCCACCGTTTCCTACCCCGTCCCTTACCTGTCTCTAGCCCTCTCATTGCCCCTTTCCCATACTCTTATACCTTAGTCCAGCAAGTCTTCCTGTTCTCCCACTCTTTTTAGTGTTAGTTTCCTCTCTGTATTTATTTTTAGTTGTATCTGCACATTATCTGTCTCGTATCCCTTGTACTGTCAGCACTGTTTTTTGTATCTGCCGCCCTGATTTTTATATATAGAAACAAAGTAAGCTGTACCCACACATTACTTGTTTCGGACAACTGGTATTGTTATTACTGTTTTTGCATTAGCCATTGCGATTTTTAATTCTATGTACCCCATGTATGTTAATCCTTCCAGGACTGCCTCGCAATTGAGCTGTCTCAATGGAGTAATCCTGGTAAAAATAAAAAAATAAAATTGAACTGAATGTCTGCACCCAAACCCAGGTCCCCAAACCTGTGTCTGCACCCACAACCAGGTCTCCCATCCCATGTCTACACACACACACACACACACACACACACACACAACAGAGGCAGGAGTGCGCAGATCAAAACTTTTATTACTTGCCCAGCCATGCCTGTAGCTGAATTTTCACTTGCCCCTCTATTAATTGCAATGAAATGAACTCTGTTTTTGTACTTGCCCTTCAATGAAATTTACTTGCCCCTGACAGGGGGCAATGGGATTTGCACACCCCTGCACATAGGTCTCCTGTCCTGTGTCTGCACCAAAACCCAAGTCTCACACCCTGTGTCTGAACTCAAATCTGGGTCTCCTACCCTGTGTCTGCACCCAAACCCAGGTCTCCCATCCTGTGTCTGCACCCACAACCAGGTCTTGCATCCCATGTCTACACCCACACCCAGGCCTCCTGTCCTGAGTTTGCACTCAATCGCAGGTTTCCTGTCCTGTGTCTGCACCCAAACCCAAGTCTCCCACCCAATGTCTGGAGCCAAATCTGGGTCTCCCACCTTGTGTCTGCACTTAAATCCACGTCTCATGTGCTGTGTCTGCACTGAAATCTAGGTCTTCTCTGTAGTATTTGCACCCAAACCCAAGTCTCCCACCCTGTGTCTGCACCCAAATCCAGGTCTCCCACCCTGTGTCTGCACCCACACCCAGGTCTGCCTCCCTGTGTCGGCACCCCAACCCAGATCTCCCACCCTACATCTGCACTCAAACCCAGGTCTCACGCCCTGTGCCTGACCCAAGTTTCCTTCTTCATGCTGGCACCCAAACCTAGGTCTTCCAGATGGCAACACACAGCTTGGCTGCTGCACCACAAGTGGAAAGAACACTGGAAATGAAATTCCCTCACTATAACCAACAGAATGGGTGCCATAACAAGAGCTTGTTATACTCTATTCATTACATAGAGAGATGCCCTGCACTACGTGCTGACTCCATCTGCCGCTAACGCAGGCAAAGTGCACAGCATTACAAATCAAGCATGTTATGAGGAGATACAAAATATGCCTATATCAAGTGAGTCTCAGCAGAGGTTGGACTTTATCTTTTATTTTCAATGTACATTTAATGAGCCCATATTGTGCTACACACTAAGCTCACTGCTACTCCTCACATCACGCTACTGGAGGCAACACTCCAAACTGGCACTGCAAACTTTGACCAAAGGGACCGGACTTCCTGGCTCCCGAAAGTATGTACACACTAATTGCCCCTTCTATAGTTTTCCCAAAGTTAATTTTTTTTAAAAGTCTGTTTATCTATAATAGTACTGTGCACTCAATACATTATTATCCACTGCTGTCGCTCGCCTGGACTGCTTGCACTCACATTCACTCACATGAGGGGGATACCGCTGATACAAGCATGTGCTCCAAAGTGATTCCTGGCTCCCCGTTGACAGTACGCATACACCCCTACACTAGGCTCCCACTGCTTTTACAGAACACTCCAACTGCTAGGGCATTTACAGCATAATGGCATGATACACCATGACTGGAACTCTCATTTCTGGGTTCTCAGTTTAGAAAACAGCCAGGAGTGACCCAATCTAATGTACGATAATAAACTGAAACTGTTCCCTGTGTTTAGAACTTGCAATACGAACTCTAGCGTTATATAATACAGTGATACAGTATTTTGTCCAGGGTAGTTATTTATTTATTTCTTATTTATTGAAATGTTTCACCAGGAGGGCACACTGAACAACAAGTTGCTCATCTCACGGTGCGACCTGGGGGAAAGGGGTTACATAGGGTTGTGAAGGATGATCAGTTACAATAGTATGTGGGTAGTACAAACAATACAACACTGAAAGATTATGCAACAGCTGGAACACAAGGTATCGTACAATAAACAGTAGTGGAAAATTGGGTAAATTACAATACATGTCCAAAATCATATAAAAGAACATATAAACGTACAAAACAGTAATAATGCAACAGAAGCATTATAGTGCATGAGTGCACCAGGAGCAGGCTCGAGGTAGTACACAAGTGCTGTTGGAGTAAAAAGGACGGGGTAGGTTGTGCACATGGGTGACCCAGAAGGGCAGGTGGAGAAAAGAGGGGGAGAGGCAAGAACTGAACATGAGGAGAAGGGGTAGCCATTTCCTGATTCCCCCTTCAGGATGTTGAGAACTCTGCCGGTGGGGTCAGAGTTGGAAGGCAGAAACTGGGGATAGGTATTAAGGAGGGTTAAAGCAGGAACAGCTGAGGGAGAGGTAACTGTGTAGGGCAGAGGTAAGGGAGTAGTTGGAGGAGGAGTGATACATTTCAGGGGAGAGAGAATTCCAGATTTTGGGAAGTGATGGGTGAAACCAGTCTGACCAATGAGGGTGGAGCGGCGAGCGACCGTCAAGGTGTGGGCGCCATTAGATCTGAGAGAGTGGGTGGGGGGAGATGGAGAAAGAGAGAGGATGAGAGATAGGAGGGGAGCACTCCAAACCAGAATTTGGAGGTAAGTTTAGCACAGAGTGAGACACATCTGTGAGATAGTGGAAGGAAGGTTAGAGAGCGATGAATTCACAGTGGTGGGAGCGGGAAAGGGAGTTGAGAGCAAAGCGGCAGAAGGAGTTAAAGAGAGTGTCCAACTTGGTCAGGGAAGATTTGGGAGCAGCACCACTGACTACGTCACAGTAGTCAAAGATATACATTGCCTCACTCTACCTAACCGCATGTGAAGAGTCAGAGTCAGGAGCCAGAAGTACGGTTCACTATATAACCAAGGATTCGGTACAGCGGGGGTCGGTACATCAAGGGAGCCCTGTATCTTGATTCAACCTCCAAAATGTAACATTCATCCGCTGAAATGTACACGCTTTTCATGTAATAAGTTTCTTCACTTAAATGTGAGGAACAGAAAATTAACAACTGAAATCATTGCATTTTCTTAATGTGAGCAATTTTTTTTTCAAATGTTATTTTTTGGTTTTTGAGTGCATATTCAAAATCACAAGAAAAAGGAATCTGATTTTTAGTTCATTATCGTATGTTCATAAATGCATTACAAAATAAAACAACAAAATAACAGTTTTCCTAAAAAAACTGAAAGAAATTAATTACATAGTCAATTCTTATTCAAATATCATTTTAACCAATGTCAACATCATTCAAGTATTCTCTTTTTAAAGCACTTGACATTTGCGCCCAACAGAATAAGTCAGAATGTAACATGTCATCCCTGCCGAATACCTTGTTCAATACCAGCCTTATCTGTCAGATTATGCATAGCCATATTGTACAGAACTAATAGTGCATGTAGATACCTTATGAATGAATTTAGAAAATGCATCAAACACTTGAGAAGGATTTAGGCCTTCTCAGAAGAAATACTTAAGAATATGCAAATACTCTCAACTGAATTAGGTTTCACAGATGTGACTAAGACAAACGAACAACTGTGCTCCTTCCCTGACCACCACTGTCAAACAGTGAATGGGATTAAGGTCCAAGGTTTTGACAATGTGTCAAATGAAAATGTATGATCAGGGAGTTTCAATTTATTACAGGACTATGAACATCAATAATCTGTTATTGTATCCCTAGAATAGCTAAATATCTCATTATGCCACGTGCACAGGAGGGCAATCACCTCCTGTTTCCTTCCCTCTGTAGCAAATGTACTGCATATGCAAAAGGCAACTATTTTTTTTTTTTCATATTTATTATACAAATATTGACTGGCGTTTTGGGGATATGGTGGAAAAATTTCGACCTCTCATGATGAATTATGACTGGCAAAAGTTACTGTATATTATCCAGTGCAACTTAATACTGTCGCATGACTTGGTTTTGACCAGTCACATGACAGTATTTAGATCCAAGGTTTTATATAACTGTTTGTTGCTGCTATTTACAACACATTTGCAGTTTATTTTTAACTACTGCTATTTACTGTATCTAATTTGTGCTATGTTGCTATCTCAACCCTTCTCTCAAGGACTCATCTGTAAATGAGATTTCCTATGTACCTCTGTGTGCCTTCTCTTGGACTAAACAACTTAAATACATAAATAAACACTCAATTAAATTACAGATATGTACTGAAGTTCATTCTTATAGTGGAAAACTACTGCCCAGAGGGTGAAAAAGTGATGAACAGTAGCTTACCACTTGATGGCACTTTTTCAATCCGAGGGATGACAGTTTTCTACTATTAGCTTAGGACTTAAGTCCATATTTGTTTTGTTAAATCTTTTCCAATTACATATTTGCCCAGTTTTGTGTGTAGCTTAAGTGCAGGCTTCTGTTTTTGTTGGAGCGCAGCTTTCTGTGTCTGTTATAACCAGCAGATGCATTATATGCACTGGAGCCATTTTTAACAAACAGCAGCAGCTGTTACCCATCAGCTGCACTGCACTGCAGCAACTCTGAATCAGCAATAGCAGTGCTTAGATCAGCAGACAGGTTAAGGAATGCACAGCTCATGCTCAGAAGACTACTGACTGGTTTGGAGGACAATAGTGCGGAGACTACTGAACGATGCCACAGCAAAAGGTCTACAGCACAAATGATTAAATCTTGGATTAAAATGGAGCCCTCCAATTCGCTAAAAGGCATGATTGCAATCAGAGTCCCTAGCAATGGACAGTAATGCATGGCAATGGTCAATAGTTTAGAGAGTACTGACTGCTAATGAATGCACTGACAGGCCTGGAACATCCACAACACTCACCACAATGACCTAGCTAGAGACAAAGCAACGAGTCACTGGAGATGCAGCAGGAGCTGCTAACGTGGATGTCACTCCTGCAGAAGTGTCAGAAAACCAAGCAGGGCTTATTTTTATTTATCTAAAGCCTGAGGGGCTCCTCAGCTCCTGGTTGTGTGCTGGGTTAAGCAGGCAGCCACCCTACAAGCTGTTCCCATGGATGTATGGGTAAGTCCAGAAGGGCTTAGTTTAAAGGAATGCTCCCAGGGAGGAACAAATAGGGAACTGACTCCACCAAAAGCATAAACTGCTGCATTTGCTGTTCAATATTAAAAGCCTACAGGACTTGGATAAAGGGATTTAAGCTCTTTTATGTTGGGGAAGGGGCAAGGTTTATTAACAGATATTGACCAGAGCCTCCAAGATATAGAAGAAAAACTGTTGACCCTTTAGGGTGAACTACTGCCTTTTAATAGTTACAGTATATTGCCCAAAACCCTTGGCTTCAGGAAACATAACCACCGTCAGTCAATTGTTCATACCTCTGGGTCAATGGTTTCCCACTACGTACCTCAACTCCAGTCAATATCTGTATACTGTGTTTCATCATATGACTATTTTAGCCAATCAAACTGCAGGTATTTAGCAAATATAGATATTTATCTAGATCTGTAAAAATGTTTGACTTTTTTCCTTGCTTCTTTATCAGAAAACAGCCACAAGACCAAAACTGATTTAACTGCCTCTCACAGTCAGGGCAGTAGCTAATGATGTGTGCCATGGAATGTGCGATTATATAAAACACTCTCAAACCCGTTACATGAAAGCACCACCTCAGCTCACACCAGGCCTGATCCACTGTGGCAAGCTCCACTTCAGACATGGAATAAGCAGAAAAGTGCCAGTACACGCCATGCGCCTACCTTTAAGGATAAGGAGTGCAAAGATTCACATGGCCTAAAATGTAACCGATTTTATTCAGGAAGAAAATCATCAGAGACAGGAAACGAACAAAAAGCCATACACTCCCAACCGCCAAAAAGCAACTCAAAAACAAGATTAGCTTGTAGATAAAACACATTTATTTGAATGCAGAATTTAAAATGTAGTGAGGCAGAGCTCACGACATCACAGTGTTTAAACAAAACAGAATGTTTCACACCGTTTATGGTGAGCTCTGTGAAGAATGACAAAACGCTGCGTATAGGACAAAAACCTTAGGTTCACTGGGAGCACTGGGATGTCCACAGCTGTGCCGTACTGCACTTTAAATCATACATTCAAATTATTGCATTTCATCTGCATGCTAATCCAGTTTTAGTTGCCTTATTCAGCAGTTGTGAGTGCACAGCTTTTCTTCACATTCCCACATAGTTTGCCACTGATAGCACTGTCTCATACTATAGTTGCCTCTTCCTATTTTCATTAAACAGAGACAGGAATTTACTGATGCCGACATTTTATAGTACGTTGCCACTTCCTTTGGGAGCAACACTTCAAACATACCAACACTCAGCGGCACACCAGGCCTGCTCGGGAGCAGAAGGCCCCAATTCAAACAGAGCCACGCTGAGCGGCTTATCAGGCTTTCTCAAGAGGGGCACATCAGATGATTCAGAAAAAGTAAGTAAGTAAGTACAATTTTATTTTTTTAGCGCTTTTCAAAAACCAAAGCGCTGTACAAATTAAGAAAAATACTTAAAAATAACAAGTTAAAACAGTAATAAATCAAATAAATCAGACTCCATATGCTTTGCAGAATAAAAAATTTTGAGCTCCATTTTAAAACTCTCGACAGTCAGGCATTCGGGGGGGGGGGGGCATGCTACCTCAGGATCCAAGGGTTCATTGGCTCAGCGGGTAAGTCCATGTATGAATACACAGAAAGCCACACACACACCAGAGCCTATTAACAGTGCTTGCTGTTTATTGTAACAGTGTAAACAAAAAATATGCAGCAATACAGAAATTGAAAAAAAAAAAAAAAACAGACACAGGTACAGTGAAAGTTGAGCAGAACGCGTTCCACCAAACACCTCATCTTCTCTAGCGGGGTGACTCCTCTTAAAAACATAGCTGCATTTGGTGGCACACTATGTCTGCTTGTGAACAGCATGCCTAACATAGAAAACAACCACGCTTAGTGACGCAAAAACCATGCCCGCCACCTTATAAAAATGAAAAGAGACACACACACACACATATTATATTAGAGAGTCACAGCAGATAGCGCCTCCTAAAAACACCAGGAAGATTTGGGGAATACAGAAGGTTTCATTAAACAAATATGGACTGGGCTGTCAAACAATTGGCCCCTCAAAATGACACAGTGGCATCCAGAAAACAATACTGCCCTCAGCTATTCACTGTTGGTGACTACTGTATGTCCTCCCTTCAGGGTAACAGTTTTGCACTATATGCCTGAGCTTCAGTCCAACTGTAATATGGAAAATAAATGATAGAAAAGGGCAGTGTACAAGAAAATAATTCCATTGAGAGGGTCTGATGAGATAATACGGACGAGCGGTTTACTATCTCATCTGACTCTACTGATGGAATTATTTTTCATGTATACTACACCTTTCCATTTTGTTATTCAGTATAATAAATGTATTATTTCTGCCTATTTCTCATACATGTTGTAAAACAATGTCAAATTTCAAGCACCGTTTATAGTTTCGCTTGATTTTATTGTATAGTTGTCAGTGTCAAACTGTACTTAAATGGGTAGATTCTTTTGTCATTTTACAAATTTATTGTGTAATTGTCCCTGGCTGATTCTTGAGAACAGGTGTCCCCCCCATAAGTCAACCCTGGCTAACGACTAAAAAATAAAAATACATAATAAATTTGGGTGGCCCAAAACAGCTTTGTTTCCATTGTTATTGGTGAGTTCACAAGTTTCCATCAGTGCAGGAGTGAACATTGCTCATCAGTTTGCTGACTTCAGTGTAATCAATCATGGGATAACAGGACCAAGCAACTGATAGCGGGCCTATGAATTTGTTCAGCTCTTTCTAGTCAGTGAGTGTGTCTGACACAGGGCTCAATATGGGTTAGTAGTAGCAGCATAGTAGTTTTAATTTAATATGGTGCCCTTCGCATGCTAAGGAAACTTTCACAATAACTCAAATGAAAAGTAAAAACAAGGAAACTGAATTCAAAAGGGGGGGTGAGACAGCTTGTCTCTTCATTTGTTCGGAAAGTTGAATTCTTCTTCAAAATGCTTTTTGTAGCTGTCAACATTTGAGCAATTTTAGACTTAGCATGTTTACAAATACTGTCTATGAGTTTTCAAAGGTTTTTGCCATGTTGCAGAATGGGAAAACTGTTGGACCCTCCCCCAACCCCATTCTTGCAACCTCAGTACAATTTTCTAGTTTTCCTGTATTTAAATAACCATGTTTTGAAAGATGCATTACCATGTTTGGTTTTAAAATTGAATTACAAAGCTTTAGAGATTTGATGTATGTGTGGGATGGAGATCTGAAATCTCATTTTTAATGTGATCTCTTGGTTTTAGGCTGTGTTATGGGGGGCTAAACATGTTGTGAAAGCCTTTTTTATGAATATTCAAGCTTTGGGGCTGAGCTAGGTAATTTAAGATTGTTTTGTTTTTACCATTTTAAAGTAACTCTTGCAAAAGTGACGAGTGGTAGGGGTTTGTTCAGTGATGTAACTGCCATTTCTTAGATGTTAAGACACAGAAACATAGAATTTGACAGGTGTGGTCTGTGTTAATTGAAGGGGTATATTCCTCTAGTAAAGTTTAATTAGTACAGGTAAATAGCTTGCTAATGTCACAACTGAATAATTTTTGTCATATATGGGGTGGTAAATCTACACCATTTCTACATATAAAATATGCCAGGTCCCTAGTGAAAATATCAGATATATATTTTTCAGGCAACAGTAGACCCCTCATACCTCATGAGCACAGCCACACGTGTGGAAACGAGTCTAGTCTCACAATAAATAATTCATCTGATAATTTTCAGTAGGGTCATGGTATGTTTTGTATATGCCCCTTGGTTCTCAAAACTGATTGGCTGCAGTCATGTCACTTACATAATAAATACTCCTTCCAGCTTGGAGTAT
Source organism: Neoceratodus forsteri (assembly GCA_016271365.2). Taxonomy (NCBI): domain Eukaryota; kingdom Metazoa; phylum Chordata; order Ceratodontiformes; family Ceratodontidae; genus Neoceratodus; species Neoceratodus forsteri. The sequence goes on along the minus strand of CM057450.1, from coordinate 1,499,754,662 downwards.
TGTAGTGAAACATGAAAAGGTGCTAGCAAAACAGACCAACGGTCTATCGAGTCTACACAAGATCCCTACCTAGACATTTAGTTGTTTTATTTGTTTGTGGATTTTTTTGTTGACCAGGAAAAGAGTGCTCGAAAATACTGCCTACTTCTAGCCTCGTCCTGGGCAAGGAGAGGAGTACAAAGATTCAAATCAACTGAAAGAAACTGAACCACATTAAGTTGTTGGTGGTATTTTAGTGAATGGTGAAAATTTACCCATGCACCAGGGAAATTCTCCTACTCTTGCCAATAGGGGGACCCTGTTGCTGTACGTGGTGGTCATTCTGGATCTGACCTTGGAGGAGCAGGAAGGTCTGCAGCAGAGGGCTATGATGGCCCATGAAAGTGAAGTGTTGGCAGTTATGTTAGACGAGGGATCCGCTGAGGTGGCGGCTGGAATGCACCCGATGGGTGGCCAGCACATCGCCCGAGTCAGCGGTCCCTTAGAGGTGGACGGAGAACAGCCTTTGAGTTTGGCTGACAAGAGGTGCTGTTTGGAAGAGGAACTCCTTAGAGTGAGTGACTTGATTGCACTGGGAAATCGGATGTCAGATCAGGAGGATGACAGGAAGTGGAAACGCTCAGAGAATTCGCCTGGGTGCTCTGGAGGTGGCGGACCCCAGTAAGCTGCATACAGCTGTTGAGTGGCCAGTTTCTGCTGTTTGTTCAGCAAAATGAGACTGGGGGGATATTGTAGATGCTACCTGGTCAGTGGAACAAGGTTTACAGGATGCCGGGTGGATCCCTGTGTCGGGTGGTACTTGGAAGCCTGCTGAGGTTGTTGGAGATGCTCGAGAAGGTCCTAGTTCCCAGATAAATACTGTTTGCTCTGTTAATGCTCCTCCTATGCCTAAAACTGTACTGAGTGATGGTTCCCCTGCTCCTGAGTCTACCCTTCCTGATGCTATTCCGGGTGGGTTAGTCACTGGGAATTCTGATATTACTGCAGATGCAGTACAGCAGCTGGCTCCTGACCTTTCTGACAGGCCTTCTTACGCCAGTCATTTTCGTCAACCGGTGGAACTTGCTGAACAGCATAATGCCATTCATCTCCATTATGTGGGTCCCAGGGATAATCCCCCTGATCGATTTTATGTTGGTAAAATGCTATTGAAACAAAGCATGGGGTTTCCTTCCTCAGAAGTTTATGCACTGATACATGTCCCTGAAGAGTTTATCTTTGACATCAGCTTTCGTACCCCTGCTTTGTTGGAAACCTTTTGGTGCCGTTATTTGAATTTAAAAACAAATCCTTTATGGTCGGATTTCATTCTTTTGCCTTTGACTAAGCAGCCCTTTCGTGTTATCACCATCCTTTTTAGGAACGAAGGGGTTAATGTTGTGGATATTGTGAACTGGTTAACGAAGAGGTGTGACATTCAGGGCAATCCTGTACCCATATTGGATGCTGAGGGATTCTGGAATGGGGGATGGAAGTTTCGGGTAAAATTACATTCTACAGATACTGACCTCATACATCTGCCTAATTGTTTTTTTCTAGGTAGGGATAAGGGTTTCCTCTTCTACCCAGGTCAACCCAGGATCTGTTTCAAATGTGGGTCTAAGACTCATATTAGCACCTTGTGTGATGTGCTTAAGTGTACTCACTGTGGGGAAACCGGACACCCTAGTGCTCAATGCTTTCAGACGTCCCAATGCAATCTCTGTGATGAGATAGGGCATGCCTTTGAGACTTGTCCTCTGGCTGCTAAGAACACGGCTGAAGCAGATTTTGGGGTTCAAGATCATTACATTCGGCTGGCAGTTCAGAAGGGCCTCTCTCCTATGGGAGGAGTGACTCATGTAGCCTCTTCTACCGGGCTACAGCCAGCTAGGAAGACCCTGAATGATGGGTCAGCTCTGGCAACTGATGCTGTTCCTTTAGCTGGAGTTGTGGCACCTATTGCACCTGAGCTGGGAGTCATGGGAGGTGATGGTACTTGGCTCCCCCCCACCCTCGGATCCAGCACCCTTGATGAGGGTTATACCACGGTTGGTGGTAAGAAAGGAAAAGTGCTTAGAGGGAAGGGTAAACAAGCAAAGAAATCCACTATCCCTGCCTCAGTCCCTCCCCTGGCAGACCCTAATATTTATGACATTTTGATGGATGATTCGGTGGTAGTGTCGGAGTTGGTTCAGCCTACTGTGACATCTTCTCAGCCTGAGTCTCTGGTACCTCCAGGAGAACATGTGGAATCGAGGCCTCAGGATTGTAAGAGCGGGAAGGTGACTAGGGCCTCCAGTAAAGTGAAGTGATTTTTATCTTCCTGTGACTTATGGCTCCATTTCACTTTCGGGTGGCATCCTTGAATGCGAACAGCATTAAAACACCTGCCAAGCATAAAAACACCTTTTCTCAGTTTGTTCATGAGAATTTAGACTGTGTTTTTTTCAGGATGTCCGTTTACATTCTAATGACGAATTAATGGCAGCTACCACTGGTTGGATATGGGGGGAAAGTTTTTGGTCACAAGGGAAGGATTTATGTAGTGGGGTTGGGATTTGGTTTTTTTCTTTCACACATTCAGGTGGTTCATCACGTTGAAGTCTTGGAAGGTAGAGCCTTGGTTTTAGAAATTAAGTGGGGTTCCCTGCCTTTGCATTTATTGAATGTCTATGCACCACAAACTAAATTTGATAGGGTAGCTGTCTTTAAATCACTTTACCCCTCTCTATGCACTTCTTATCCGGTTATTTGGGAGGTGATTTTAATTGTTCCTTACCCTCCCAGGTATCTGCTGCTTTGGGGGAAAAGGTTTACTGTGATGTGGCTTGTTTGGCTCAGTTGATTGCAGATGTTGGTTTAGTTGACACTTTTGGTCCTAATATTGGTGGATCTGGTAATACATACTTTTGTGGTCCCAGGGCGTCTAGGATTGATTCTTTTTTTCTTTCCTCGGGGGTTGTTGTGCAGTCCAAATTCCTGCAAGAGGTGGCTACATCTGATCATAGGTTACTTAAGCTTGCCTTATGTGATGTACCTGCGGCCCAGAGGGGTCCTGGGATTTGGAAGTTAAATATCACTTTGCTGGATATCCCTTGTGTAGCAGAAGGGTTACATTCTCTTTTGGTTGCACGCCAGTCTGTTTTTTTTTTCTGTATGATACCTTAAATGACTGGTGGGTGGATACAAAAATGAAGTCAGGAGATATTTTCATCTATAGGTAGAACTAATGGTAGTAGGCTCTCGACATGATGAGCTTGAATACACGGGTCGACTTCATTTTGGTCCACTTTCCGTCAGCATATGGAGTCTGAGTGTTCTGACAAGATTAGAGGGTTGAAGGCAAAACTAGCTTGGTTGCAGTTACGGGTTTTTCAGGATATGGAGCGGAAGCATAAGTATGGGATTTTTGGAAAAAAAAAGAGACACCTTACCATCTGAATCTATACGGCTTCTATGGGATCCCGTGGAATGACGTATTTGAATACTGAAGGGGGAAGGCAAGCATTGACTAATGACGGTATTTTGGCTGCAATTCATACTTATGCTTCTGACTCTTTTTTGAGCAAATCTCTTCTGCAGGCTTCCATATGTGGTTGGTTGTCTTGTACGCAATTACCTACACTGGCTCCTGACTTACAGGATAATTTAATTAAACCCATTTCACTGGATGAACTCAAATCTGCGATTTGGTCCTTGAAAACAGGGATTGCTCCTGGTTCTGATGGGCTCCCTCATGCGGTTATAAGGTGATCTGGGAAGTGTTGGGGGTGGAATTTTGTGAGGTCTTGAATGTAGGCTTAAAAACTGGTAATCTCCCTGAGAGTATGTTACAGGGTATTTTGTTATTAATTTTTAAGAACAAAGGTGATAGGGGAAATTTGGATAATTGGAGGCCTTTGTATCTGCTCAATACAGACTATAAAATCTTGATGAAGGTTTTATGTAATCGCTTACGGGTGATCTTGGATACCTTGTTACATCCCTCTCAGTTTAGTGGTGTTCCAAATAGGAGAGTTCAGGATGCCCCGATCCTTCTCAGGGAGATTTTACATAAGGGGGTTTCACGGGAAATCTTTGGCCATCTGGTCTGCCTTGAGTAAACGAAAGCTTTTGATCAGGTGAAATATGTATACCTGTGGGAGACCTTGAAAAATGATGGCTTTCCTTTACAATTCATAGGTTGGTTGCAAACATGCTATAGGGGTATTAGTTTGTTGCCCAGTGTAAATGGTTGGCTAGGGCAGAAGATCATGGTATATTGGGGCGTTAGGCAGGGGTGCCCACTCAGCCCTTTGCTTTATGTGCTTTCTTTGGACCCTTATTGCATGCCCTGAACATGTCAGACAACATTACAGGTCTGTCTGTGGGTTGTAAAGATACACAGATTGTCTCAGTCACTTATGCAGATGATTTGGTCTTGGTTTTGGCGGATATGCTTCTGCAGCAGCAGCTCATTCATTACTACAGGCCTTCTCTGACATTTCTGGCTCCTCAATTAATAAATTGAAAAGTCGGATCCTACCATTAGGCTATGATGCTGCTGATGCAGCCTTGATTTGGAACATGCCTGTAGATTTAGCCTATCGGAGGATTCTTGGTAACTATTTTGGGGGTGCTGATGCCCATAGATATAATTGGGAAAGGCAGTTGGTGGTGGCTCGGGACAGGGTGGCTCTCTGGAATAAAGGACAGATGACAAAAGCTAAACAGGTCTCATTAAGACTTTTTAATTGCCATATTTTTTATTTTTGGCAGCAGTTTACACCCCCACACACATTTTCTTTGGAGGCATCTCTTTATAGCGTGTTTTCTTCGTTTATGGGGGAGTAGGTTGACTCCGGTGAAGAGGGGTATCACGTATTTACCTGTTGGTGAGGGTGGTTTGGGGATGTTGAATCCAGTGGTGTTTCTACATGGTACCTTTATTTTTTATAATTTGATTCCGTTGTTAAAAGGAGAGAGCAAGATATGGACCCCGTGGGTGGCAGATGGTATAGGTCTGCTTCTGGAACAATGGGACCATTCTGCATTTTTACCACGTCAAACCAGGCTGTCTACTTACTCTAGTCACTTTCAGGGGAAGTTTGGGAAATTAAAGTCCTGGCACATTGTCAAAAGATCTCTCTGTTCACAATCTCGTAAGCAATTTTATAACTGTGTGTTGCAGGATTTTTTTTATGCAGACATATGGTTTCATGACTTGCCCCTTGCTGACCAACATTCCAAGGTGCAGTTTTTGGTTAGTAAAAGAGTCCCTAAGTATATGTGGGATTTTTTATGGCTTTGTCTACATATAAAGTTGGGGGTTAAGGGAAACCTGAAGCACAAGGAACTCTCAGAGATTTTGCCCCAGGGAAGAGACTTGTTCAGAAGTGATTGAAACTTTGCAACATTTTTTTTTCGATTGTCCCTTTGTTGTGTCCTTTTGGTCTAAATTCCATGCTACCTGGCCACTGAACCCTTTCCAAGGTCAGCCATCTGCTATCTGGACGAAGGGGGTACTTCCTGGCTCATGGGTAGTTTACGGCTCTGTCACGATTCGACTTTTGATGGGATTTATTAGCTTTCAGCTTTGGCAGGCTCGTTGTAGCCTTACACTTCGGAAACTGTTGAAAACTGAAAATCAAATTTTATTTAACATTAGAAAGGATGTGCTACGATGGCAGATGCTGGAAAGGGGGAGAGCGCACCCAGATCTTTATAAACTTTTGTGGCGAAATCCAACTTGGCTTGATACAGGTTAGAGGTTTGTTTAGGAAACCTTTCTTTCCTTTTCCTAGTCATTTCTTTTTGCTAAAGTAGTGTTTTGGGCCTTTCTGTTACTTTTGGGAGATTGTTGTGATGGATACAAATTTTTTAGTGGATAACTATTACCTTTCTTGATGGTATTCTTGGGGGTTCTTATTAAGCCTTTTTGACTTTCTATGAGGCACTACCTCTTATAGGAGGGAGGGGTGGGTCCTGCTGTGTTTCTTTTTTTCTGTTGCAGGTTGTTGTATGACTTAATACTTCTTCCTGTTTGTTGTTTCTTTTCGTTTCTTTTCTTTTATGGCTCTGCTTGATGACCAATTGCTTTGTGTTTCCTTTGTTACGATTTGATTCAGTTTTTAATATTACATGCTTTCCCTGGTATTTTAGCAGGGTTGGTTTGAGGGTACTGTATGTTTATGAGTCTTTAAGGTGCTGCTTTATGTATGCTGTAATACTTATTTCTGTTGGTATTTTATTTTCATTTTTATTTTTTAATACATGTATGCTGTAATATTTATGTTTTTGATTTCTTTCCTTCTGATGTTGTCTGTACTAATACAACTTTGTATGTTTAGTTTTAAGTTTTGAAAACTTACCCTACTCCTTTAGTAGGGATGGGAGGGAATTTTTTATGTATTGGGATCTAGTTTAGGTTATTGTTAATTTATTTTTCAGCCAATGTATGACTTTAACACTTGTTTGCTTTACTTATGATTTGTATCTTCCTTTTGTGTGAATTCACACTGTTTGTATTAGTTTGACTTTTGAAGTTTATAAAAAAGTTTTTCCCCTACTCTTTTAGTGGGGATGGGACAGGGGTTATGTTCAAATACGGACTATTTTGGTTTGAAGTTCATGTATTTATTTATGTTTTTGATTTCTTTCATTATGATTTTGTATGCAGTAATACAATTTTGTATATTTTGCATTGTTTTGAATAAAAAAATTCCCCTACTCTGCCAGTAGGGGGACACACTAGCCATCTGCAATGATGGCCACATGGGGTGTTGGAGACGTACAGGAAGCTCAGCGGTTTACAGCCTCTTCTGTGGATGCTACCTTACCCAACCGAATGGACACCTCTGATTTAATGGATATGCAGCACTCCTTGCCAATGGTAGCAGTTCCTGTCACCCAGTTAGTATGCCCAGTGGAATTACAGATGAACATGCCTGGAGGACCAGGAATGAATTACTCTGCTGTCTTCCTGGTTGAGGACTCCCTCTTACGGCAGGGTCTGCAAGCTCATTCTGACTGCTTGTTGCACCTGATGGAAGAGCCAGAGTCCCCTATGGATTGTTTTGCTCCTTTTGTGGCAGCTGGCGTACTGCTGGCTTGGACTGATCTCACTCCGGATGCTACCTTGATGCACGCAATGCCTGGACAGGATTGCTTGGAAGTCTCTGCCTTCCGAGACTCCTTTACAGCTTCCTTACGTAACAGTTTCTTTTCGGATCCTCACAGCCAACCACTCAGCATGAACACTCAGACTGAACATGGTTTAGTTCCACCTCTGCCTTTGCCAAGTTCCCTCGAGGTTAATCCAGCGGCTTTTACATTTTCTCCAGCTACCAGGCAGGCAGTTACACTGAACATTCCTGTTTCGGTAAATAGCCCAGAGCCGGTGATACTTGTTTTGGATAAGCCTGTTTCAAGCCATTACCCTCTAGAACTGTAGCTGACTGCAGCACCTCTAGGAACAGGGTCCCAGCTGGCTTTCCTGGCACAAGCTACACCTCCACTGGGTTCACCTGACAATGGGGGCCCAGCCCCACAGACTGTTTCAACTACCTTGAGTACTGGTACTACCACTGAGCCTTCCGTTTTGGGTGGGACTCCTGACTTGTTTACAGTGATGCTACTGACCTCTGAACTTGACATTACTGCTCCTCTTCCTCAGTCAACCCCCTCAGCTCAGCCTTTCAAGCTGGAAGTAGTGCCCCTTTTGCCTTTGGATGATGACACTGAGCCTGCTATGGAGATTCCACAGTTACTGCCCCCTGAGCAGCACAGCCCTAACCTTGCTGCTGATTATTTGTTGTTGCCCGCAGACCGTGTGGTAGGAGCCATGACCATGGCCGCCTACACCCACTTGGGTCCCACAATTCAGCCTAGCTCATGCGGCCATCCATGTTCTTCCCCTAGCTCACCTTTGTGCTACACGCTCATTGCCATGGGCCTTGTCAGTGGCCCCTTGTCCTGGTATATCCCTCTTCCCCGTATCAGTGCTGTCCCAGCCACATTCCCTATCCCCCACCATCCTGCCCCTATTTTTTTCTTACCTCCCCCATCTCCTGCCCTCCTGGGCCCACGAGAACAAGTAGGTCTCCTATACATCTTTTGATCGCGTATGTGTCACCAGTTTGCCTATGTTATGCCTGTATTGACCATTTCCAAATGGAACCACGTCCATGTTGACTTGCACTCTAGCACTTTTTATTGTTGAAGTTGTATTGAACTTTTGCTCCTTATATGTTCATAACTGTGCATCATTACATTGTTTGGATTGTATCTGCTTTTTTGTCACCTTGTGTAACAGGTCCATCTTGCAAATGAGCTTGCTCAACGATGTTCGCCTGTATAAATAAAGACTTTGATTGACTGACTGATAGTCACATGACATCTAGGGCAAGCTGGAGCCTGGACAAGGCACTCCAGAGGATGGCAAGTCCTGGATCCTGAACCGTGGACCCGGCACACCTCCCTACTTATCGGATTGATACTTTTGATGGGTCTTATCCCGGGAACCATTTGGTACCTGAGGCTCCTCCTCAGCCGCTGAAACAGCCTCTCGTACATCTTGGGAGTGAGATGGTGATGCCTCCATATCAGACACCAACTGCCACCTCCCTGACAGCCACCTCATGTCTAGAAATTCCAAGTTTGGACTCTACAATTGTCATTTCAACACCTCATGATCTCTTGGGGGATTTGCTTGAGACCCCATTTAAGCTGCCGGATCTCTTTTGGGCTCAACCTGTGCCTGCTCCTCGGTGGAATGCGGTCAGTTTGAAATATGCTGGGACAGAAGATCTTCCCCCAAACCGCTCATTCTTGGCTGGTTGAAGTATAACTCTTTATGGTACATGGAGCGCCGGATCTCTTTTCAGGCCATCCCCCTTGCCTTAAAGTACATGGAGGGTACGTTGTCAGTCTGTGTTGCAACAGCAGCTCTTGGATCATGCCTCTATGTTGCGGATGGTTGAATCAGACCGCCACAGACTATGTGCAGAGGAATGACCCAGGCTTCCCCAGTCAGTACGGATTCACCGCTAGAAGCACTTCCCGTGGGCAATTTTTTGATTTTGTTCCTCATTTTGTTTTTGTTCCTTTTATGACTGTAGATCACAGTTTTACTTTTATCTGTACAATAGAGTTTTGTAGTTTTTTTTTTCCTTTTTTTTGTTTTTTTGATTTATTGTTACTCTAATATGGTTTCCTTGCTTTTCCAGGGTCCATATTCTTTTGTTTATGTACTTATTGGTCTCTTTTTATTTTCCTCATTTAAGTATCATTTCATGAATATTTTATTAAACAATTCCCCTACTCTCTTCCAGAAGTACCATAGGATCTTTAATGTCCACCTGAACAACTACTAGCAAAGGCAAATGGGACCTTGGTTTAATGTCTCATCTGAAGGATGACACACCCCAACAGTACAGCATCCCCTTAGTACTGCACTCAGGTGCTAGCATTTATGGTATGAGCCCAGTCCTAGTGTTGGACTAGAACCCACATGCTTCTGTGGAAGGAGGCAGATGTGCTACCAACTGAGCTAGGACAGTCCTGTCCACCGTCTACTCCACCCCTGCCTGGGGTTCTTTTGTCCTCACCAATTACTTAAATCTGTCCCATCCTCTTTTAAATCTGGTCACAGTCCTCATATTGATCACCTCTCTGGGCAAGCAGTTCCACCTGTTCACCATTCTCTCAGTGAAGATGCACTTTTCATAAGAATAAGGGATGTTGACCAGTGTCGAAGCCAACATTCCCCTTCCCATAAAACTGGTTCATGCAACTGTCCATGGCTGTATGTGGGTGTTGATGTGTAAAATGGCTGCCATTACATGTTTGCAGTCACTTCACCACCAGTCTCATTGCTTGTAAAGGGCTTTGGGATACAGTGTGTATGAAAGTGCTCCACTTCATCCTGGAGCTACCTTCTCGGCTACTGGCAAGATGGGTCACTGGATCTTCCATCCCCTCTATCTTGCTCCCAACTGCTGACGCCCCTGACTGACCCTCACATATCCCGGCTTCCAGATCCATAAGCTTGTAGCAACCTGACATCTGGCTATAGTACCTGCTATGGGACCTGGCTCAGCAATCCTGGATTTTAGTCTTTGGCTTTGTACTGGCTCTTTAGCATCATACTCATGCTGGCTGGCACACAGTTGCTGTTCTCTTCCTCCTCTGTGACTCAGCAGCTTCCCTCACTACTGTTTCTCAAGGCACAAGGCCTAATATAGCACAGTTCAGCCTCTGACACAGATAGTACGGCCTGTTCCACTGAGAGCTCTCGAATATCTGCCAGCCATCAGCACATACCCCTTTTTATCCGCATACTTTGAGCGCAGTTCCCACTGGGCCATCCACTGGTGGACTGGATGGATTAGTGGTCTTTTTCTACCATCATTTTCTATGTTTCTATATCTTTCTATGCTATCACTACCATATTATGATGTCCTATAGATTCAGGAAAGCACACCAGAATTTCAATCCTTCCCTTTCCCAGAATCCACTAAGAGCCTGCTGTGAGTCCTCAGCCTCCCTGAATGGTTATTTCAGGGGTCAGAGGTCCTCAAAATGGCAACTTTCCTGCTATCCAAGGGCACTGACACCAAAGCTACAACTTCTGAGTGCTCCTGCCCTATTTTCCGGTTTCCACCCCAATACCTGGGTTCAGGTGGCAGGGGTGAGAGAAAGTCACTGGTTGTAGTGGGGCAGCTATATGTGCGACCATCCATCACTTGCAGCTTCCTGTTTTTGATGTGTGGCTGAAGCTGCATTGTAAACTGCAAAAATCATGGTTTTCACATGCCGGGAGGTGCCAATGGACCATGGCTCCTGTTAGGTTGTGTACACTCCAGCCTGTAGACCTGTGTGTGTGCCAGCCCCAGAATCACACACTGGGGTCCAGCAGAGGTACAGGGTCAGCACACGGCACTGCCACCTGGGAGACGGGGTTTTTGTGTGTCTGTGGTACGGGTCCCTCATGGAGGTGAGGCATGGTACAGACTGTCCAGCATTTGAACACCTCCTGCCAGCTAGCCAGGGAGCAGCACTGGTGTCCACTGTAAAGGAAGCCATTGGTCTTCCCTTCTTGTCAGAGGACGGGTGCAGCCTTGGCAAGCCCGTGTGTTGAAGTGGGTGGACTAGGTGCATAAAGGGGAAAAATGTCTGAAAACATTGTTATTATTATGGGTCATAATGCTCAAATTATTACAGAAAGGGCAAAACCAGCAAAACTGGCTTATAAATCAATACATTCTCTGTTACCCTTTAAATACCAAGCAATTACTGTACACAAAGGAAACAGTTTCACAGCCATAGAAAATGATTTCACCACTAATGTAAAAAAACGGTGTATTTGATCCAGTTCAGTAGCCAACAACATCCTCCCTTCCACGTGATTCATCTCTGCAGTAGACAGACATACAATCACGCTGTACTCTGACAAAAAAAAAAGCGCAGAGAACAATGTTAGCCAGCAGGGAGTATATATACAGTTGAGCATCCCTGAACCAGAAACAAAACACTCCCTATCCACAAGAGTTTTATGAAAGGATATGAAGCGGCAGATACTCTGAACTGTACAAAAATGAACCTTTGTGGCACTGAATTCAAATCCATGTCATGATGTGAGTACAGCTGTGTGTCATATGGTTAAACTTCACGGTTCAGTACTAAAAACGTTATCTCCAAATACAGTTAATATTTTTAATTTCTTAACACACATTACAGTACGTACTTTGAATCGTGACTGACTAAGTTTGACTCCGTCAAATAAAACAAGCTCAGTCTGGAATGCACTAGATGAATACAGAATATTGTTCCAACTCTGCTGTAGCAAAGGAGCAAGGTAACCCTGCCTCCACACTATGTGATTCCAGATGCCAAGAAGCCAAATACTTTTTCTTCCCAAATAGTGTTCATCCACTCTAGGGCTGGTAATGTACCCATCTGGAATAATGACAGGTGTTTGCCAGCAACTGTCTAGTGACGAGTGGCAAAAAAAAAAAAATCACTAAACTCCATGCTTTACACAACCAAGCTCAAGGTATAATTATGCATCTTTTGTATACATGACAAACTCTGTACTCCTTGCTCTGGTGCACTTCTTTCCTTTATCCCTGTGGGATGATGCCTACCTCTGGATATGGTTCACAAACTGGCTTCCGCTCTGACACTGCCAGCTCAGTCCCCCCCAGTCACCTCTCCACACAGTCTACTACTACTACTACTACTACTACGTCACCCCTGCATCTCTCCCCACAGTGAACCACATATGTGGGGGGCCTCTGGTCCAGTGCCATCCTGCATATTCTCCTGATTTGTCTCCTCTGCTACAGGCCTACCCACTACCCAATTCTAACATCACCCTCCCCGTACCTTGACTTGAGAATAAAAGGGGCAGGACACTTTGTGGTCCCCCCACAATGTCCAAGTCCACTCTGAATCCTGTCTCAGGAGGAGCTAAAGTAGCAGAGGAAGCATGACCAATTCCTTTTGGAGTTTGCCAGCTGCTGCAGAGTCAACACTGTCCAATGCCACCAGACTAAGGATGAGTTGGGCTTGCTGTGTACACCTGGGTCTACAACATGGCAATGTAACATACTGCCCCCACCCCCGCTCTACTCTGACAGGCCTTTTCTGTGTGATTAAAGAAACAAAGTAAAGTGTTGTATAACAAATACATTTTAATAAGTGGATCCTGGTAGCACTATCCTGTTTAAGAGAAGTTACAGGAAGCATGGTATACATAGAAACAAAGAATTTGTCAGCAGATGAGGACTGCTTGGCCCACCTAGTCTGCACATTTTCCTTGCCTGTAGTATCACCGCAGATCCTAGCTGTTCTCCGGCACATCCCCCCCCCCCTTCCCTACTATTGTCTTATGCCTATCCCATGCACACTTGAACCCCACCACTGTTTTTGCCCCCACCACCTCTGCCGGAAGACCATTCCATGAACTCACCACTCTCTGTGAAGAAGTACTTTTTCACATCTTTCCTGACTCTACCCCCCTTCCCCAGCTTCCTATTGTGTTCCCCTTGTTCTTGAGCACCTTTTTGCTGGAAAAAACTTCCCTCTTGTACCCTATTTACATTTGTGAGGTATTTAAAGGTCTCTACCATATCCCCCCTCTCTCCTCTTTTCCATGGGGTACAGTAAACATGTAGGTCCTTTAATCTCTCCACGCAGGGCTTCCGATGCAAACCCTGCACCATTTTAGTTGGTCCTCCTCTGAACTGCCTCCACTCTGTCTATGTGCTTCCAGAGATCTGGTCTCCAGAAATGGACACAGTGACCTAGGTGGGGATCTTACCGGCGATCTATACAGATGCAATACCACTCGCCTCTTTCTGCTGGTGGTACCCCTCCTTTTGCACCCCCAGTATCCCACTAGCTCTCCCAAATGCCTTGTTGCACTGCCTGGCCACCTTTAGGTCATACTATATGATCACCCCCAGGTCTTTTTCCTGCTTGGTGGTCGGCAGTACCACTCCTCCCATTTTGTACCTAAGGTGGTTTGTACCTTATACAGTAACACCATTCAACAACACAATATCGCAGCAATATATTCTGAAAAAATTTAAAGTTAATCTGGGTTGCCACCTACACAACTGCAAACATTTCATTCTGTACCAAACAGGTAAATTAACTGGATTATAAATCATTGTTAGCCAATCAGAACTGTCTATTTCTAAACATTCATATTCTTACAGCCATTTGAGGATCTTTAATGCCAACAGTGCCACAATTCTGAAGTTTTATGTTCAGTTGGCATAATCCGTTTCTCACACAATGGGTTCTCTAATGGTTTGCAAAGTGAAACTCACTGATTTTAAATTCAAATTCCATATTTTAAACATACATATTTAAAGTGATTTATATGTTATTAATTTCACAGTTACTGCCTCTGTCATGTTTATAAGACTATTGTCCAGAAAATGATTCTCCCCATTTTCCACTTTGGTGACATTGTCTACAGTACCACTCCTAAGACTACCCTAGCCAGCATGGACCCCTTCTTTCACTCCTTCTGATGCTTGGTCTTGCACTGTCCACCCTGCACCAACCACTGCTCCCTCTAGTCCTCCTTATCCTTTCCCTCCCGTGAAGCCAAACGCCTTGCTCACTGCACCTCCTTTATCTTTAAATACTGGCTAGGCTCCCTTCCCTACTACCTTATCTCTCTCCTCTGCATCCCCCCACCCTTCTGTTACACCCTTTGTAACTCTGGCTATCATTCCCTCCCCTACTACCTAGACTCTCTCCCCTCCATCCCCCCCTCCTATTACACCTTTGTAACTCAGGCTATCGCTCCCTCCCCTACTGCCTCGCCTCTCTCCTCCATTCCTCTCCTACTGCACCTTTGTAACTCTGGCGCTCGCTCCCCTCCCTTACCACCGCTCTCCCTCCATCCCTCCTATTACACCCTTTGTAACTTTGGCTATCGCCCTCCCTCACTACTACCTCACTCTCTCCTCTCCATCCCCCACCCTCCTATTACACCCTTTGTAACTCTGGCTATCATTCCTCCCTACTACCTCAACTCTCTCCTCCATCCCCCCATTACACTCTTTGTAACTCTGGCTATCCCTCCTCCCTCCTCCCTACTACCTCGCCTCTCTTCTCCGTCTCCCCCTCTTATTACACCCTTTGTAACTCTGGCTATCGATCCCTCCCCTACTACCTCACCTCTCTCCCCTCCATTCCCACCCTCCTATTACACCCTTTGTAATTCTGGCTATCGCTCCCTTACACTCCCTTCAAGAAAATCTTCAGCTGGCCAGGCAGCTGTCTCTTCTCATTCCCACAAACTATGGAGTTCCCTCCCCCTAAATAGCCACTCTAGCTCCTCCCAGTGCTCACTCTCCTCTCTACTCCATGACTTCTTGACTCCTGTTCCTCTACTTTCTACCTGCTACCCCCCCGCCCATGTCCTCCGGATCTTCTCTTGGCCATCCATTCTGCTATCCCCTGCTACCCTGGCACCCTAGATCTGTTTCTTCCTCAAAACCCAATGGATAGCTTTCTCTGCCTCTTCCTTCTTACTGCACTTTGTACTTTATTTGGTTCCTCCTTGATTCCCTCTGGGTTGCAGTCACCTCCTCTTTCTTGCATAAACTGCACACAAATTGCACCAATATTGTATAATTGCTTATATAATTGTAGCTTAGTGCTTGTTGCTTAGTCCTTATACCTGCCATGTAATTATTGCTTATGATTGTGCGCATTACTCTCCTTTTTCCTCGTCCCCCAGGACACATCAGCTCAGTATGCCTTTCCTGGTGCAACTTTTGAAATAAATAAATCAATGAGCGTCTTCTCAGTTCCACTGTCTGCCAGAAATGCTCCACTGTGCTTTGCAGTTTAACGTACATATTGTATGGAAAGCTGTCATACAATGTGCTGGCACTATGGCCGATGCGTTGCACCCTAGGGGTAGTTGCACTTCAGTGTTTGGTGTTCCGCTGTGGGCGGACTGTAAAGTGCTTGAAGATGCCCGCATGAAAGACGCCTTACAAATGCAGCTGGTATGGTCTGGTAATTACTTTTACAATGTAATAGAAATCATTATAAACATTGGTATACCATCTACTGGCAAGATAGTGGGAATACCATGTGAAAAAAAAATGTTCTTACTGGCAAAATGCCTACTGATTACTAGGAATTCTGAGCCCTGTCCAGATTCACTTATTACATTCTCACTCAGCTTGATATTTAGAAACAATTCCATCTACAGTTGAGCATGTGGAAACAATACGCTAATGTACAGTCAGTACTCTACATGGTGACAAATGGCGGCCGTAGCTACTTGAACTTTATTTTAACCAGTGGGGTTCATACCTTTTACCTGTTCCACATAGAAAGGCTGTCCTTAAGTATACCTCTCACAATTGCTTTGTCCTACATCAAAAAGATGATGTCTCACACACGGAAAGTCCTGGCTCACATTTTAAACTCCAATCTTAAAGCAAATATTCACAGAAATTTATCAAGCTAAATCAAAAGTAAACTTTGCACAAATAAAAGCACTTCCACAGTGTTCTGAGCTTGCACCTCTATGTCTGATAAGTCTCACATGTCCCAAATAGTCCCACATTTTGAGAGCCAGTGTCCACATTTCAGTGACAAAAGGCTATGAAGTATGGTGGGAGACTATGCCAGGTCACTAAAGAGGTTGACTGCTTTATTTTTGTCTCCAAATTACAAGAAATGCCTTCAATTTTGGGACTTCTGCACTCTAGGTCACCAAAGTGCGTGAAAATGGTTAGCACTTTTGGGATAGACACCAAGTCCCAAAACTGCAAGAATGTTCTCAGCAGTTTGACGACATCTGCACCAAACAGATACAGATATTTTGTCTACTTAAGATTTTTACTTCAGCTAGTGCAATTTTGGATTGGTGGCCAAAGTGGCTTAACATTAGAACCCTGTGTACACTAGTGCACACTAAGTCCCATAGGTCGTAGATGACTCTACTGTCCACAGCAAAGTGTTAACACTCAAGCATTCAGAAAGGTGACAGGCTGTCTGTTCTGCTGCAGTTTCTTTGCCCAGGATGGTCCAGTTCAGTTGGAATATCTCATTTTCACAAAAATCCTCCTACTAACCTGATTCACAGTTCTGTGCTCCAACCACTGGTCCACATGGATTTGTCATGAATAAATAAAAAGTAGGAGACCAATACTGAGGCCAGCTGTGGGTTGAGCACGCCATGGAAGCGGAGGTGCTTGGTTCAGGTGAAGTCTGGCGCATGCAGCCTGGCATTTCGTACCAGTCGCCAGATGGCAGAAGAGCATTAGTGCTGTCAGCTGTGAAGGAAACCACTCACCCACTCTTCCAGCCAGCAGAAAGGTGCAGCCATGGCGATGCCCGATCATCTGGGTGGGGAACATGGGGGAGGGATATTTGAAAAAAAATCTTGTTGGTGTACAAAAGATCCCAGGTGTGTTAATGCAGGACTGCACACAGCTAAATGACCTAGGAAATCACAGGGTATCCTAACTAATACAGTGGGCAGGGAATCCCTATAAATGTTTTCATGTTTGCACAGCACACTTCTTCCCGGGGGGGGCAGAGATGATGGACCTTAAGTCCCATGCTACTATGTAAATAAACATATAACTTATATCTGGATTATTTAATTCTTGCTACTGAAGAACTGCGTACCAATTCACCTGTCAAAACAGCTCGTTAGTCTCTGCTGCTGCTCTGATGAATGGATTTTACAACTCAGTTGTAAACAACCACTGCACCAGCGTGACATTTTAAACATCATGAAGGGAGACACAAAAATAAGCAGGTCAGCAGACTTTGCATGTGAACTGGTGTGCCTTGGATTACAGACCCATAAGCCTATTAGTGTAACGCTGGACACCAAGACCTCCCCTCTGTACAGTACGGCAAGCTAAGATTAGCCGGCAGTTGAGTCTGGAGTCAGCCAAGATGAACTGCAGATCCATGTTGGCCATCTGCACTAAAACTGGCACACAAAGGCAGCCACTGTGCTAAGGCATTGTCGATAACAGTTGGTCGAGCTGTTAGTATTGGAGATTCATGCTGCACTCAGAAAATGGCTTAAAGAGGGGCATCTGTTGCATTTTAATTAATTACAACAATTGACATGTCTAAGTGGCAGACGAAGGCTCTAAAATAACAAAGGACTGTAAGTGTGCCAACGCTAATCCAAGTCCAACCCACATAAATCATCTGGGTCAGCATTATGATACTCTACTTTGTTACCAGAATTTGAGCCATAATGCATCATACTAAAAACAACAACACACACTGCAGGTCTTCTGCTTATGACCATTCAGAGGAAAGAGTATGTGATTCCTAACAATTCCGCATGGAGACGCCAGTGCCAGAATGGGAGACGCTGAGCAATCAATCAGGGGTCCAACACACATGACAAAAAGAATCAAAACCAAAATTAGTCTCTGAAAGATTATTATAGTACTGTTGTCTCATACATACTGTGCCAGAGAGTTTGTGCTCAGTACGCCTGCCTGCTTTGCACTCTGCAGATACTGCTACTGGCACCGTGAAAGATATTTTACACAAGCTTGCTGCTTTGAGTACAGTCTGTCAACATCAACTACAAACAAGGGCTCTAAACCAGCAGTAGCGCTTTCCTATAGCTGCCAACCCAAAACTCGAAACTAGATGTGAATAGGAAAGTCTCATGGACTATTAGAAATAAACCATGCAAGTCCAAAATCTGAAATGGAGGGTCACAGACACCTGATCCTGGGTCACCAAAAGCAGTGAAGCTGAAATAACTTTAAACTGCAGTAGAAAGTTTTGTTATCTTCCATTTTTTGCCCATATACTTCCGGCTTACTTCAGTTTGCTCTCATCAGGCCTTGAAGTTCATAACTGGTCTCCCATACTCCACACATCACTGCTCCCTTTACACCACAGTAGGTTGGTCATCCCTTAACTACAGAAGACAGAGGAATGCAGCTCTCTGGACATTTAGGACCATCACGAAGATGTTGCCTCAGTACATCTCGGATTGTCTTCCTCTAGGTGTGATAGGTAAATATGCCTTAAGGAGTTCTGCCGTTATCTCCCTTGCAGTACCGAAGTTCAAGTCACGCTTCCGCAGGTCTGCCATATCTCATGCTTTACCCTCTCTCTGGAACAACCTGCAAAAAACCCTGAAGTTGGCCTACCCAATCAAACTATCAGCCTTCAAAGCACTTTATTCTTGCTCTATCAAGGAATCCTGTAACTGCTTCCACTGATGTCACCTTCCTCTAGCCTCAGCTCCATCTGCTCCACTGCATCCCTTTACTGGTGCTTCTTTCCCACCCCTCTTGGGCAATGTTACAGCCTATAAGAACCTACCTGTCTGCTTCTTCTTTCCTGACCCTGTGTTTTTTTCCTTATCGTTAGTTTCTTTTCCATGTCCCCCTGGCTCCCACCTACACTCCTTGCTTACCCTCCTTGACATCATCTTGGTGTTTTGCTTTCCACTCCCTAACCGTTGCCACCCTCTCCCCTGCAATCACTACCTCTCCTTACTCACCCTCTTGCGTCCCCCTCCCATGCCCCACCTAGCTCCCTCAATCAATAATTATGTTCAAGGATGCTTCAAATACACACTGTAATTACAGTTGCGGATGCTTCAAATACACACTGTAGCTATAGTTGCGTACGTTTAACCTGTATATACTGTACTGCAGTTGCTATACTTTTTAGCTGCATACTCTTCATAGTCTTAGCTTAATGGCTCTTTTTAATATTCTATTTCGTGTGTATTATAAACCTCCTGTGTATAATTACTGCTCTATGCAAATACTATGTAAGTGTGAATTCATTTTGTATATATTGTTTACCCAGTGATGATGTAACTGAGTATTCCTTTGTATGTATTGTTAATATCTCCTTTCCAGGTCCATCTAGAAAATGAACTTGCTCAATAATGTTTGCCTGGTTAAATAAAGATTTTGATTGATTGATCTTACCATTCTCAAATTCTGGGTCTGTCTTCATAGGGTCAAATATCTCCACAACAGTCACTGACATCACTAGCTTAATCCCTGGGGTAGGATCCCTTCTGGCCTGGCAAGAGCATGTGAAAGAGGGATGCAGAGCAGCCAAGTCAGGTGGCGGGCCGCACGTTTGGTGTGCTCAGAAGATGTGGGTTGTAATTCAGCAACCGTGCCATGCTAGGACCAATAGTCCCTCCCCCCATTAAGTCCCTCCCACCCCTATGCAGGTGTGCAAGCTTGCAACAGCACCGGGGGTTGCCAGGCAGTGGACAGTTACCCACATTACCAGTGGCACCACTGCCACACCTCTTCTAGTTTCACACCAAGTGCAGTGTAATGGGGCCATTCACCTCCAAGCCAGCATCCAAGTGGAAACTTGTTTCCCTCTTGGCCACTCTTTGCTTTGGCTGTCCTGGGCTTGAGGCCCAAATCCAGGTCACCAGCATGCCCAGCGGCCCCAAACTGCCTGGCACAACACAGCCAGGCATAAAACATTTCATAATATATAAAGTGAGGAAGGCTACATAGGCAGTGCGGGAGTTGACCATTATTTTCTCTCTCTCTATTCTTGTGAAGAGGCAATTTCAAAACATCATATTCTCTTGGACAGCTGCAGGTGAGCAGCTTCAGGTCAGTCGAGTAGGTGCAAAACTGTAGGAACACAACTAGAGGCAAACTATGACTCACCTATCCACTACACCCTCCAGCAGATGAGCGGCAACCGATGCATCACACCCTAACAAACACAGACTGCAGTCTGACGTTTTCTTGAGCATATGAATGTTTAATGTCGACGGGATAAAAAGTAAACAAAATTTTAAGACATAATGGTCAATGACTCACTAACCTGTCCCTGATGCTCCACTACATTTTGATACAGAGTTTTGGTCATGTCTCCCTACAAATATGCTTTGAGTCTCCCCATGGTCATTGTAGGTTGTGTGTAGTGCACATTTGCGCCTGGAACAGAGAATTACACAAAATACATAGAAAATAGAAGCTGAGAATTTTCCCAGCAGATAAGAACTGCTTGTCTCACCCACTCCAACCATTTTCCCCATGGATATTATTACCACTGACTGTACATGATCTACAGCTCTTTCTCCCTTCCCCTTTCCCTTCCACTATGATTCCTTTGTGCCTATCCCATGCATTATTGAACTCCTCCACTGTTTTTGCCCCACCACCACCTCTGTAGGAAGGCTGTTCCAGGAATCCACCATTCTTTCTGTGAAGAAGTACTTCCTCACCTGTCTCCTGAATTTAGCCCCCTCCAGCTTCACAGCACACAATACTTTCTAATAGCTAAATATACTGGACTCTACCATTCACAGTTCTGGTTAACTGGTGTGCATATGAATCCGCAAAGCCCTCAGGACTTGGGTGAGCCCTGATGTATGCTGTTAGGCATTGATCACTTTGCTTGTTTTCTACATATCTGTGTAAGTTAGATCAGTCAGGCATGGTTGCAACATTATGAATCAAAACTATTTTTTTCTTACAAAAAAAAATGAGAAGGAGAATAAAAACATTTTTTTATTTCAGAATATGGAACATTACGGTATATTACCAAGGGAGCTGCCAACTCCTCCAGTCTCTGAGGTTTAAACTGTTTTCAGAAGCCAGGCATTATGCATGTTAAAGAGAGATAAATGTTTTGTAATGTAGGTGATTTAAAGGAATTGAAATGGAATACAGAGACAAGGTACAGTACTGTTATCCCATGGATTCGCTATGGGCAATTCACCCCGCAACAAACGCTCCCTCTCTCCTGCCAAAAATGGAATACCACAGCATGATTTTATTTATATTTTTTTAACCCCAAAACTAATAATTTGCCTTACACTGGGAAATGTTAATTTTTCTATAAGGGAGTAAACTGTTGTGGGGTGAATAGTCTATAACGGATTGTTGTGTAGCCATATGGCCGAGCAGTTTCTTGAGGGGGCCCAGTGTCCCACAAGCCTTGGCTCATTCAAAACATTTATGTAAATGCAGATTCATAACAACCAAAAGTAATGTCAATGTTTCTGAAATAAATACCCCAGTCCTGCAAGGTAAGTGTTAAATAGCAACTGCGACATCTAGGAAAACTCTGAGAAATAAAACGTTTAGACAAAATATTGCTGATAAATCAAATATTGTCAGTATTAATTGGTATCTTGTTCTCTGATATTTTAAGAACCTTTACTGAGGAGTTCATCAACTCTAAGAACAGGTTACTCACCTGTAACAGTAGTTCTAGGAGTAGTATATGTTGTTCATCCACACTTATTGGCATGTCCCTTCCCCTTTAAGGATCACGGGAAGTCTTCAAGCTGGCTCCTCCCACTCACCCGGGTGGTATATACCTTGGCTCCACCCCATGATGCAAGATCTTAGCCCGCTGGAAGCCAGGTGTTGTGCATCCACAGCCGAGGTCGGTAGAATCATAGGATGAACAATACATACCACTCCTAGAACTACTGTTACAGGTGAGTAACCTGTTCTTCTAGGATCATGGATATGTTGTTCATCCACACTTATTGGCAGACTCCTAGCAGTTCTCCAGCAGGAGGAGGGCAAGGCGCACACCCCCTACTTATGGAACAGAGATCGGAGAACTGAGGCCCCAAAACCAGCATCCCGGCATGACTCAAGGTTGATGTGGTAGTGGGTGATGAAGGTGTTTTCTGACTTTCAGGTAGTAGCCCAGCAGATTTCCTGGACAGGGATGTCACTGGAAGCAGCCACCGATGCAGCAGTATGGCGGGTAGAATGAGCTCTTATCCCTCTGGGAGGCTCCTTGCCCGCCAACTCATAACACAGACTTATGTATGATGTAATCCATCTAGCAATGGTCTGCTTCACTGCACGTCTGCTAGAAGCGGCTTCAACGTAGGTGACAAACAGCTGGCGAACCTCTCCCTGAATTTCTGCCATCCTCTCCTTATAGTAGGAGAGAGCACATCGCAGGTCCAAAGTATGGAGCCTGTACTCTGCCTCCGAGGTGTAGGTTGGGTAGTAAACCAGCAGAGTTAACACCAGGTTAAGGTAAAACTCTGACACCACCTTTCGAAGGAATTTCGGGTGGGGGCGCAGGGTAACTTTGTCCCTGTGGAACACCAGATAAGGGAAGTCCACCGAAAGCGCCTGGAGCTCCCCTGTCCTTCTGGCTGACATGATAGCCACCAGGAAGGCCATCTTCCACGACAAGAGTGACAACTCACACTTGTGGATGGGTTTGAATGGCTTGCCCATGAACTTTGCCAGTACCGGCAGTAAATCCCATGGAGGTGGAGGTTCACGCACCGGAGGGGATATGTGATCCAGGCCTTTGAAAAAGTGCCTGACCACTGTCTCCTGCGCCGTCAGGTTGACCGGCCCATGCCCAGTAAGCAGAGATGGCTGCCAGGTGCACCCTAAGGATCAATGACCACAGACTCTCTTTGGAGAGAGACCGAAGGTAGTCGAGAATGTTAGCCACGGGGCAGGACAGAGGGTCCAGGCCCTTGTCCTGACACCAAATGGAAAACTGCTTCCATTTGAAGGCATAATACTTCCTGGTCGATTCCTTTCTAGATGCCTCCACCACAGTGTAGACATCTTCGGAAAGACCGAAAGCCTGGAAATCTAGCCGCTCAGGTACCAGGCTGTGAGGTGCAGGGATTGAAGGTCCGGATGGAATACCTTCCCCTGATTGAGTGATATCAGGTCCGGGCGTGTACAAAGCCGCTCCAGGGGCCTGCAGCTGAGGCTGAGGAGATCTGGATACCAGAACTGGCGCGGCCAATCTGGGGCTACCAGAATCACCTTTGCCTTGTCGCTCCTCACCTTGAGGAGGACCTTGTGGATCAAGAGAAATGGAGGGAAGGCATAGAGGAGGCCTGGGGTCCACAGCCTCAAGAAGGTATCCCCCTGCAGCGAACCCTGCTGAGAGGGGTGGGCATGAAACAGCCTCAACTTGGTGTTTTCCCTGGAGGCAAACAGGTCCACCACCAGTTTACCCCAATGGGAGAACAGGCTGTAAGCTACCTCTGGATGGAGAGACCACTACTGGGATGTCTGGCCTAGACAGCTGAGAGCATCTGCCAGATGGTTCGAGGCTCCTGCCACATGGATGGCTAGTAGATCTGCCTCCAATTGGCCCACAAGTGTCCAGATGTGGAGCGCCTCCTTGCACAGCAGACAGGAGTGCATGCCGCCCTGTTTGTTGAGGTAGTACATGGTCATGGTTTTGTCTGTCTGGACTTCAACCACTTGACCCCGGAGCTGAGGAGCAAAAGCTGACAGTGCCAAACTGACTGCTCTGAGCTCCAACAGGTTGATGTGGCATCGGCACTCCTCAGAGGTTCAGAGCTCGTAGGCCCTTTTGTCCCTCATGTGGGCTCCCCAGCCTATGAGAGAGGCATCAGCCATGACAACGATCGTCGGCTCGGGGCGGACAAATGGGTTCCCTTCCTGCAACCAGTCTGGGGTGGTCCACCATTGGAGAGCGTCCCACATCCTCTGGGTTACAGTGATCAGCTGGTCAAATTGACCATGGCGCTGAATCCACTGGGTGGCCAGCTCCCACTGGAGGGGGCAGATATGCCATCGGGCCTAACGGACCACCGAGGTGCACACCACTATGTAACCCAGAAGGTGCAGAAAGTCCAGGGCAGGGCACAACTGCCCAACCAGAAATGATTAGGCAAAGAAGGAAAGAACCTCCGCCCTGTCCGCCGGGAGATGAGCTCTGGTTTGACAAGGGTCGAGCTCTGCCCTGATGAAGCCCATCACCTGAGAAGGCATGAGTGCTGACTTGGCCTCATTAATTAGGAGGCCGAGTTGGAAGCAAGTCTAGAGGGCCAGATCCCTGGATCTCTCCACCTCCTTTGGGAGTGACCTACCAGAAGCCCGTTGTCGAGGTAAGGGTAAATTCTGATCCCCCGATGCCGTAGATGGGCTGCCACCACTGCAGTGCATTTGGTGAAGACCCAAGGGGCGGATGACAGTCCGAACGGCATGGCTCGGAACTCAAACAGGGTCCCCTTGACCCTGAAGTGGAGGAACCGCTGATGGGATGGACGGATTGGGACATGAAAAAATGTGTCCTGCAGATTGAGTGAACAAAACCACATGTTTCACTCCAAGGATGGAATGATCTGGGACAGAGTAACCATCCGAAAGATGCGAGACCTGAGATACTGATTCAGGATGTGGAGATCTAGAATGGGGCGCCAACCCCCCATCCACTTGGGCACCAGGAAGTACCTGGAGACAAAGCCTGGGTCTTCTGGAGGATCCACCATGGGAGCGATTGCCTCCTTGAAAGAGGGGTTGAGCAACATCGTCTCGAAGAGCCGACTGGGTGTGAGTGGATATCTGTTCCTCCCGAGGGGCGCGGGCTCGGCTGGGAGGGTACTGCTTGAACTCTAGAGGCAGTCATTAACCAACCACTTCAAGAACTAACCTGTCTGAATTGACAGCGGACCAGGTGAAAGGAAGTGGCAGAGCCGGCCCCCCACAGGAGGACCCGGAGCTCTCGTGACGTGAGTATGGGTGGCAACCCCCACCCCGTCACTAAGCAGGCTTGGAGAAGGAGGCTCCAGGACCTGAGCCTCGGCCTCCTTTATGGGCCTGTTGGGATCCAGGCTTGGGCCGAGGGTGCCAAGCTTGAGCCTGCTGCTGGTGCTGCTGTTCCCGTTGGATGGAGGACTGCTGAGCCACAGGGGAAGAGTGCCGAAAGGGCTTCTTCTTCTTCTGCTGCTGGTTCTTGCCCGAAGAACCCTTGGCAGAAGTGGCGTCCAAAGTGGCACTGGACTGTTCTAAGTGCTGAAGATGACCGGCCACTCCTGGGCTGAACAAGTCGGTCCTGAGGAAGGGCACATCAGCTAATTTGTGCTGAGTATCCGCGGGAAGGAGGAGAGCCTCAGCCAAGTCCTGCGGTGAGAGGCAACTGTGGCAGCCATCGAGTGGGTACAAGAGTCCCCAATGTCCAGGGTCATCTGGAGCTGCTGTTTAGCAACAGCTCAGCCCTGGTCCTGGACCTGCTTGACTGTGGTCTGCATGTCCGCGGGGAGATGTGGGAGGACTTCGTCTAATGACTCGAGAAGGGCGAGAGAGAAGTGTGCCATGATGACGGCCAAACTTGCCTGATGAAGGCCCAAGGAGGAAGCTGCATAGACCTTCCCCACCGAATGGTCCAAGAGTTTGGACTCTTTGTCGGGAGGTCGGTCCATGTCGGCAGAACTGCCAGTATGCCTGAACACAGAGGCAGTCACCAGGCTCTTGGACGAAGGGTGCTCTGTGAACCCCGCAAGGGACCCAGGGGTACCGTGTAGTTGCGGGCCATGTGGGCAGATGGTGCTGGACAAGAGGCAGGATGCTGCCAGAGTTCAAATGCCAGACCAACAATAGCCTCGGCCACAGGAAAATCCTCCGTCGGGGTATCCCCTCTTTTAAGGATGTCTCTAAGAGGGTACTCTGCCTTTGTCTGGATGGGTTCCGGGGCATCCCTGTGGACTCAGAGATGAGGCGAAGGATCCCTTGGAAGGAGGAAGGACCTTCCTCCATTCCTAGGCCAATGGATGACTCATCATCCCCAGGATGAGAATGAAGCCCAGTGATGTCCGAATCTGAGGAGTCAGGATACAGCGGCCTGCCGCCCAGATCACCCTCGACACGCCGAGGGCGGTCCGGGGTGACCGTGACCGATTAATGCTGGGGAAGCCCAGTGTCCAGTCTGTCTTCTTTTGAAGGAGCCCCTCCCACAGGCTGCTGAGGCGGCGGTTCCACCACGATGGGTGAAGAGACCGGTTTAGGCTGAAGAGGTGGATTTGCCAGCCTCGCGTGCAGGGGAACCGAAGATTTTGGCTCCATAGGGGTCGACTTCGGCCAAGAAAGCGAAAGCCAATTAATGGCGAGGGAAGGACCCGGAGTAGGCTTGTGCCAGGACAAGATCAGCTGTTGTCACATGAGGTCCTCGTAACGCTGACGGAGTTTCCGCTGGAGTCTCTCCTCATCCGAGGAGGACGAGGACGACCGATGGCGTCGCCTCTTCTTAGAGTGCTTATGGCTCTTCCTCTGCCTTTCTGTTGAGGAGGTTCTAGACCTTGACCGAAATCAAGCAGGTTGACTCGGTCGCTCCGGTGACACCGGTTGGACTGGTGAATTCCAAGGGTCCGGAACTGGGTCCTCAATGGGAACACCAGCGGGCTGGGTCTTCTCATCAGGAAAGACAAGGACCAGAGTCCTTTCCAAGGAGTCATCAGCCAGAGCCAGCGACAGTGGGTCAATGGGGTCGATGACAATCTCAACCTCGTCGACCACATCTTCAATCGTCTGGTCTGACGAAAGGTCTGAAAAGCCAGCGGCCAAAGAAGCAATCTCAACCGAAGTCGAGACTGCATGCTCTTGAGACTGGGACCTCTCTCGGTCCCAAGAGCGCCTTTGTCAAGACAAAGGCTTACTCGGTTCCTTCTCCTGCTTACGGGATCGGGAGGATTGCAAGCCCACAGGCGCCTCTCCCCGGGTGGGAAGAGACTGGCACAACTCCCGGAAGGAGCCCAAGGAAGTGGAGCCTAGGTTGAGAGGAACGAAGAAGCCCAGAGTTTCAGTGGCACAAGCCGCTTCTTCCTCGAATGCCTGCATGTTCGGCGGAGCCTGCAGCCACTGACACTGCCCTCCTAGCCTCCATGGACTTCACCAGAGGGTTCCTTTTCTCCAGTCTCCACAACTTTAAGCGTGCCAGGTGGTCGTCCAGGACGTTGGGATGGAAGGCCAAGCAAAAGCTGCAGGACGAGGTGTCATGGCCGACATCTAGGCAGCAAACGCACGTGGGATAAGGATTGGTGTGCGACATCTTCTGGCCGCTAGGACACCGGCAAAATCCAGGGGAAGATTTTTCCTCCATAATTGAAGACGCAGAGGAGCGATCACTATCTCAAATGAGTTTTAATTTCGGTTAAACTGAAGTTTTGAAAGTCAGGGCCTACGAAATGCGTGAGCATGAGGGAGGCAATCTGAATCTTCCAGCGGAAAGGAAGATCTGGTGTCATGGGGTGGAACCGAGGTATATACCACCCAGGTGGGTGGGAGGAGCCAGCTTGAAGACTTCCCGTGATCTTTAAAGGGGAAAAGGAAATGCCAATAAGTGTGGATGAACAACATATCCACGATCCTAGAACTACTTGTTTCCCACTAGGATTCATAAAACTAGGTTACAACAGTCTGTTGGGAAGGAAAAGATTGTGATGTCATTAGCAAAAGGTTAGGACTTTGGTGGGAAATAAGGGTCAGTAACAAAGGAAGTCTATGGGACAACACGCCTTTTTACATGAAAATATTCTTAACAAGAAATTGCAAGTTACAGGGAAACAGAAAATGTGAAATATAGATGGAGTAGTATCTAAATATGATCATTTTAGAAGTCTTCCCTGAGGTGCCCGCTGTTCTTTAAATGACAGCCATTCGCCAGACTGACAGTAAAGTGGTGCTGTTTTTCTGTAACTTGCAGGAGGACCTAGGTTCATCTCCCAAACCCAGGACATCTACTGAGGGGAAGGAACAGGTGAAGGGCTGTTGTGCAAGCAATAGCCCTGCTAACTATTGAAACTGCTGCTGAAGCTACGAATGGTGCCCAGGTAAATGAGAGGTGGTGTTTACAGGAGAAAAACAGGCAGCTCAGTATGAAAGAAAGGAGGGACTTGCCCCCATGCTGAAGACTGCTTCTGAGTGACTGCTGTGTATGTTAATATGCCCTAACAGACCGCTGTTATGACCAGAAGAATTGTCTCATGCATGAGAACTGCAAACCGACAGTAAGCAGTTCTGATAGCCGCAGAATGTGAGACCACTTGTACAACCCTAAGAGTGGTCTTTTTGTACATATTAATATATTATTGATTGAGAGTAATCAGTAGTATATTAAAAATGTAAAACTCCTCTTCTGAACATGCCAGTTTCCAATACACCTGTACCTAAGATACTATTTTCAGAATAACAGTGTCTCATGCAGGGGTGGAAAGAAGCACTGTGATTGGCTGAGAGCACTCTCTTGATCTATATTTGCAGACTCAAACATACAGTATATTACGCCCCCATTATGAAAAACATGCATGGACAGTGGATGGGATACCCCATCATAGCAGATGGTGTGATGCAATATATTTAAGTTCTACCAGAAAAGACATTCTGAGCTGATAGTAGCTCGTTTCCAGATGCGCACTGGGGAGAGGGGAAGAATGGAGTAACAGTTCAAAACATTAAATACAAAAGGTATATAAAATATTAATAATGCATAGAACAGTAACTGTACATGAGGTGGTACAAAATTCCAAATTCAGGTAAAAGTACAACTGCAGAATGACAAAAGGTGCATTGCCACTGAATCAGCACAAGTACAAAGTACATATGCAGACGCTAAGATGCAGCCTAGTGGTGGGGGCCTGAACACAGTGCTACACTTAGAGCAGGAGGGGGACTAGGCGGGGTCAAGGGTATCTGCAGGAATGAGATGAGAAATCGAAGAAGGGTTTTGAGAGAAGAGAGGGAGGAGGAGATACAAATAGTGGGGGAGAGGAGAAGAGAAGACCAGAGCCTAGGGAATCTGAAGCAGAAAGCAGCTTGACCTGCAGAGGATCTCATAGGAGAAAGGTGGAGACAGCAAAGGTCATTGCTGCAAAAGCAGTACATGTTATTGTATGCCTCCCAACTCCCCCAACCCCCAGAACACACCGTGAGAGGAGTAACTTGTTGTTCAGAGTGCCATTCCTGGTGAAACTCTTACATAAATAAATCAATTTATACAGGGGTAATACTACCTCCCTCTTTCTGCTCATGATGCCCCTCCCTATGCACCCAAGCATCCTTGTAACCTTCCCCACTGCTTTATCACACTGCTTGACTACTTATAAAATGGTGGAGGAACTGGTAAGCTATGACTGTCTCACCTTTACCTTCTCTTGCTGTTGTAGCAGTCAATAATGGGAGCTGTAACTACAGAAGTATCACTGGGAGACAGTAAATACACCACTGTAGTTCTTAGCCTGGGCTTCAAAGAAGAATGTCCTGCTGTACACGGGGTGTTTTCTGGCTGAGCGAAGGTTGGATCTCGAACTCGACAACAAACATTCTGCACTTCTCCAGCTTACTGCAGAGGAGAAGAAAAAAAGTTCAAATGGCAAAAAGAAAATTACACTCCACTTCTGGTCATATCCCTCAGGAGAACTCCCAAATGCTTTCCCAGAAGAACAGAGTTTCTGCTGTTTCCCTGGCTGCTTAGGAAACCAAGTTTCAGCCTATTTCTCCCCAGAAAGAAGTTGTAGTTGTGGAGTGACCTGTTGTCACTACGAAAGATAGCTGCCAGTCAGCACAGCTAATAGAGGTTCAGGCCTTTGGATTTTACCTCAGGCACAAGTAACGCTGGAATGAAAGCCTGCAGCCCTGTGAAACCTCTACACCAGTCTTTTGATATGCACTCCACCATACTTAAAACAGGATGGTCTCATAAACCTGATGGTTCAGATTGCAGTCTGAGAGTGTTTTGAGTCACCCAGAAGATTTCCGTGTAAGCCAATGGCCACACTACAGCATAAAACCCAGTCCGGACCTGTCACTGCACAGTTGGAAAGCAAGTTGGAGTCAGCTTCACTGACAGACAGCAGCGGCACGGGGATACGGCAACCCAGAACAGCTGGCAGCAAGGACTGCATGAAGGTACCTTCTGAAAATAGGTACTGAACCTCCCCAGAACAGAAAAGTGTCCTGAAAGGACTTGCAGCCTTGAAGGAGGAAAAAGCTATGGGACCAGATGGGATTCACCTCAGGATACTAAAAGAAGTCGGGGAGCTGCTAGCTGCCCCACTGATAGCCTTGTTCAGCAGTTCACTGGAAACAGGTGAAATTCTGGAGGACTGGATAAGGGCTGATGCGGTCCCTCTACGTAAGAGTGTTAGTGGTTGGAAAATTAATGGAAACCTTACTAAAGCAAAGACTGGCAGAATATCTTAAATCCAATACATGAAAGACCATAGACAGCATGGATTCACAAGGGGAAGTGCATGCCAGACAAATCTGACAGAGTTCTTTGATGGAGTCTGACAGAATTCTTTGACTGGGTGACCAGGGAAATAGATCAGGGGAGGGCAGTGGACAAGGCCTGTCTGGACTGTAACAAGGTCTTCGACACTGTGCTGCACAGGAGGCTGATTAGGAAGTTGACCAGCTTGGAAGTGGGATCCAAAGTGGTGAACTGAGTCAGCAACTGGTTAACAGATCGAAGGCAGAGGGCGGTGGTTAATGGCACTCAGTGTAAGGCTGGGGGCATGACCAGTGGGGTACCATAGGGTTTGCTAGTGGGACCAGTACTCTTCAATGTCGTCATAGGGGACACTGCAGAAGAACTGGAAGGGAAGGTATGCCTTTTTGCAGATGACACTAAAATCTGCAATTCAGAAGACATTCATGAGGGGTGGAAAAATCGTGCAGGGATCTTGGGACATTCAATGAGTGGTCAAAAACATGGCAATTGGGGTTTAATGTGGATACATATTGGTAAAAGGTAGGACTCACTCACCAAAATTAAACAGACATTCACTCTTTTTGTATAAAAATTCACAGCATTTTATTTTTCATTACAGTGTTAGACAAACGTTCCTTTTATATTTGTATTCTTTCCGGCACAATCTTGGCAGTGCTTAAAACTTTCTTCTGCCTTGTATGCCACTGCTAAGATTATTTCAGAAAGAATACAAATATAAAAGGAACAGGTACTGGCAGCAAAAGTTTATAAAATACATATTGAAAAGAACATAGCAGGCTGTTATTTATTCAATGCAGTGTTCACATTGATAAAGGATATTGACCGAAACGTTTGTCTAACACTGTAATGAAAAATAAAATGCTGTGAATTTTTATACAAAAAGAGAGAATATCTGTTTAATTTTGGTGAGGGAGTCCTATCTTTTACCAATCCGTATACACTGTACCTGAATATCTGCTTGATTGGTAACAGGACTACTCCCTTTAATGGAAACTTTTTGCTTTTCTACCGAAATGGCTGTGCTGGCTTCTAATCTTTAGCTGGGGTTTAATGCCAAAAAGTGCAAAATGATACACTAAGGCACTGGAACCCCTGCGATGAGTACAGGATGGGGAAAGTACTGAATGTCACTAGGCAGGAAAGGGACCTTGGAGTTATCATATCCGAGGACCTAAGGGGGCAGGGCAGTGTGACAAGCAGTGGGTAAGGACAGTGGGATGCTGGAGTACACAGGGAAGGGCATCAAAAGCAGAAGGAGGGAAGTGGTGATGCTGTTGTATTGCTCACTGGTGTAGTCCCACCTGGAATACTGAGTCTAGTTTTTGAGACCGCATCTCAGAAAGGACATAGAGTGGAGACATTCCATAGGAGGGCACCTCAGATGGTGCAGGGTTTGCACATTTAGCCCTACAATCAGAGGCTGAGGGATCTCCACATGTACACCCTAGAAGAGAGAGGAGAGAGAGGTTACATGATAGATACCTGGAGGTACCTCAAAGGGATAAACAAGGTGTAGGTGGGGAGTAACTCTCAAGTGAGAATGGTCACCAGGACCAGCAGGCACACGATGAAGCTGAAGGGAGGACGTTCAAGAGTGATGTGAGGAAATACTTCTTCACTGAAAGGGTGATAGATGCCTACAGCACACTGCCAGTGGAGGTGGTAGAGGCTAGAACAGTGGGTGGGAGCTTCAAACATGCATGGGATAAACATATGGATATATCAGATAGTAGTAAAAAAAAGTAGTAAAAACTTTATACAGGCAATTTTTTACCATAGGGCCTAAAAAGCCTGTTTTCATGGCAATCCTGTAAGTTACATAGTAAGTTTCAGCACAGGGAAATGACTAAAAATACACAGTCATGTACAAGTTTATAACTTACAATGGCAAGACAGTCAATATAATACAAGTTATATACATTATTACAACCTCAGGTCCATAAGAGGCAGGGAGGCAGGAAGGTCATCAGAAATGAGACAAGGTCTGCGGAGGCAGACAAGGCAGGGAATATCTTGGCAAACTGGGTGGGCCAAGTGGTCCTTTTGTGCCAACAAATTCTAGGTTTCCATGTTACTGCTGCAGCTGCCTCCTTGCAAACCATTCTGTATCTGTGCTGTCCCAACTCCCATGCTGTCACCATGTGCTGTCAATATCTGGTAGGTAACTGCACTTCACCCCAGAACACTCGCCTCGCTGCCCTCCTGCACTAGGTCTCTTGCGTGATCAGTTCACAGAGGTGAATAAGTACAGAGCAGGGAAGACAGGTGTAGAACTCCAATGCCATCAATCGTGTGTGTGTGTGTGTGTGTGTGTGTGTGTGTGTGTGTGTGTGTGTGCGCATGTGTTTGTGGGGAGGGTGGGGATT
Source organism: Neoceratodus forsteri (assembly GCA_016271365.2). NCBI lineage: Eukaryota > Metazoa > Chordata > Ceratodontiformes > Ceratodontidae > Neoceratodus > Neoceratodus forsteri. Next base: position 1,499,721,822 of record CM057450.1, on the reverse strand, counting down.
AGTGAAAAAAGTAAGAAGAGGTTTGAAAAAAACAGTGCATGAAGGTACTAAAGGAACGTGAATATGCCTCCTGTTGTCTAAAGAGAAAAATAGGGCCCATTTAATCAAAGTCCAACATATCTGGCATGCAAAATGTGTTTAAAACAGTGTATTTAGAAAAACATGTTGACTAACCAGCAACCCCTCTGTAAAGTGTGCATCAAAGGAGTTTCATGCACTTCCCCAGAGCATAAGGACACTCAGCCTTCAGTTTTAAACCTAACACCCAGAAGGCATGAATCAATATACTTTTACAGTCACCCTGTCATGGGTTGTGTAAGCAAGAAGACAAGATGGGCCTCCTCCCCAAAGTGCCTTCTTGTGCTTATAAACTGAGTTTCAGTAACACAAGTACAAATTATAAAATAACAATTGTGAAAGTTTTATTGTAAACTTTTCCAAATAATAGTAATGCAATAAGTGAAGTTCCTTCTTAACTGGGTTGCCATTACCGGTGCTATAAATCCCAAGGGATACATACACTGCTAGGCCTGTTGGAGGGTACTTTTTTTTAAGCAGTAAGTCTTTTCTGTAGTGTCATTATCATTACTTGTGCTGCGGCTGCTGCGACTGAGACTGCTGCATGCCTCCTGTAAAACTAACGGTAAAGATGAGCTGAATGTTCTGGTTTGTTTACCTACCCCTAAAGGCTCTATAATGGGAAGGATAGTGTAGAATTTGTTCTACGGGGGGGGGGGTTCGTTGTGATTACGAACGAGCATCAGTGGTTTTACATTTTTTGTAAGCAGGACTGCATATATAAGTGAGAGTGGTAGGCACGTGGGATAAGGGAGTGTAACTAAAGTTGAAAAACTGCCAACTTTGTGATCTTTCAGAGCAGGACATGAGCTGCAGACATTGGTGGACGGGGGTTAGATAAGCAAGTTGTGAGAGGTGTAGTCCAGCTGGATACAGTACGAATTTGGCTACAGAGCTTCAAGTCCTGCAACACGGTGGGGGGGGGCAAAACAAAGGTGGGAGGATGGGTTTAAATGTTTATTTTACATAACTGTGATATATAAGTGAGGTTGGGGGTCATTAAAGTGTTGTAAAATGTTATTTTTGAAGTAATGGCAATTAAGGGGTGGTAGTTTTTTTGTTCTTTTTCTTTAACCATACCAACCAACTTGGCTGTCAGAATTTTTTAAAAAACTTTCTGGGAGGCATGGGTATGAGAGTGCAATTAGTCCTGGTTGTTGGAAGGGTTCCCAGACAGGTGGTTATCACCCCATAAGGTAGTGGGAACAAAATGCTTTGGGCCAATCAGGAAGCTGCAAGAACCCTACACATTTTATACTATTTATGTATGTCATGCTATATAGTGAAAACAGTTATCACAATATAAGAAAAGAGACATGGTATCAGTATCATCAACGAAAAGGGTCACAGTTGTCATGATATCCTTGTGTAACAGGGAGCGTCAGCAAGTGGCAGAAGTACTGCAAGGCCTCACCTGAGGGAACTGTCAAAAAGATAAAGAAAAAAAAAAAAAGTATTCATTTCCCATCTAGACAGGGTCAACAGACTTGTTTTGATTCTTAACTGGCTAACATCCATTTGCACATTTTACCAAGCTAATTTTCTATGATAATAGCACTTAAAAAACAAACAAACAAAAAAAAAACTGCAGATACAATTAATAACTTCAAATGCTGTATTCCACTACTTCAAATTCCCTGTTCTGAACCAGGGGAATAGACTAAAAAGTGGACATCTGGAAGCCACACAAGCAACTAATTTGTTTTTGGATGCACAACATACTGAACAGATTGCTCCTGTATACAAGCAGGGTCATTAATGTTGTCACCACAAGAGATTATTAACTGAGCAGCTGAATTAAACAGCTCTGAAGCCATGAAGACGAAGAACGCTCCTCCTCAGTACTAGGAAAGCAATGTTTATAGTAGTCATCTTCAAAGCATCAACTTAATAAAATAAAAATGTTCATTATCACATTGTACATATGACTAATGAGAAACTGTCAGTACTGGGGAAGGGATTAAAATTCATACCCACCAACAATATTGACTTGTTTGAAACAACTACTGATTTTCATAGACTAGCGCGCAATTTGAGTCTTAAATGCATTTTTAAGGTAAATGAGAGCGAACCACAACAAGGACAATCTTCTGCAAATGGTTCCATTACATCAGATGAAAATAGTACTGTTTCATCACAAGGGGATCAAATGACATCCTGTGAAAAATTCAAGCCAAAATCTACCTATGTGCCACCAACTAATCTAGTAGTGAATACTTTTTTAAAAGCCAATGAAGAGGACTTGGAAGCATTAAAATGTAACAACTTTATTCCTTGATTTGTCAACTTGTGTAGTGTTTAATTTGAAGCACTTAATCATTTAGAATCTAATAAACATATCACTATTGAACAGGCAGATAAGGGTGGCAGTGTGGCCATGCTAAACACAGCTGACTATATATCAGAAGTATACAGGCAGTTGGTCAATCATAAATTCTACTGGGAATTGCAATGAGACCCCACTGCCACCTTTAAGAAAGAAATTGATGGTTCTGTTCATGAAGCATGGCTAAATGGTATCATAGATGTGGATACAAACAAATGTCCTCATTACTAAGCACCCAATGAGTTATACTAACAGTTATACTAAGAAGGTATAGACATACAGAAGACCGAAGCCCATATGAGCATGTCTCCAGCCAAGCTGGTACATCAAGGTTGTTTATAACATTAAAATATCAAGTTCGTGCTTAAATTTAACATGGTCTGTAATTTCCAATAATGAACTTGGGAGAGAATTCCATAGTGGGATTATTCTTTGGGTAAAGTAGAATCTCTTTTTATTTGTTCTAGGGTAAGTTAATGTCGTCTGATGTTTGTGACTTCTGAGATCACAGCTCCGCCAATGAGGGCAGCAATATATCTATTGCCCAAGGTTCACACATCCCTAGAATCACCCCCTTAGGTGTCCCATTATTTTGGGGAGCAATTCTATCACGGAACATCTGTCCCAATATATCGACCATTTTTTTAAACATTTGTGTGGAATTTACATTCCTTTATTAAGGACACTACAGAAATCTTGACTGTTTTACAGGATCTCCATATCAAGGAGTCATATTTATTGCATTGATGTTACCCTCGATGTGGAATCCTTATACACCAGTATTCTGCACACTGAAGGGCTTAGAGCAGTGGCAAAGTACTTGAATAGAAGGGGTGAGGCAGTGTGGTCCCCTACAGATTTTTGATAACACTAGCCATATTTGTCTTGGAATGTAATGCTTTTAGTTTCCTGGGGGAACTTTTCCTACAAGTGAGTGGGACTGCTATGGGTGCAACATTCACCCTTAACTTTGCAAATCTGTACATGGGTCTCTGGGAGGAACAGGTTATAAATCAACAGTCCTCGAACCCCTTTTTTTCTGAACTAGATTTATGGAGGCGTTATATTGATGACATCCTGATGGTGTGGTGGGGAATGGAACAAGGACTTGATCTGTTTGTCAGATACCTTTCATGAAAGTAATTCAGACTTCAGGTTTTCTGTTACTAACAGCTATACAAGTGTTTCATTTTTGGAAATTTGTATTATTAAAAACCAGGAGCAAAGAGTGGATACTAGTCTGTATATCAAGCCAACAGACAAGAAATGAAAATTACGTACCTACCGTAATTCTTGATCTTCTTGGACGAGTCTCCACCACTCATTCACACTAGTGGGATTAGCGCCGGAGGCACTAAGACCCATCGGGAGCAAACTTTTTGCTGGAGGGTCGGCGCGAGAGACGGCGCCGCGAGACACGGCGCCGCGAGCAGCAGCTCGAGCGGTAATGACCATCTCAGCGACGCACCCTCCAAACCGCCCAGTACCTTTTACCAAGGAGGTGCAGCGCAACTAACGTAAAGAGTAAACCTAACATTAAAAACGGACATAAGATAGTCCGTATGACCGTGTAAGAAGGGTCAGCAAAGAAGTCCTCACGGCCTAAAGATTTGAGGAGTGAAGACCAATACAGCGGTGAGCTCGGGGATGGAGGTGGGTGTGTGAATGAGTAGTGGAGACTGGTCAAGAAGATCAAGAATTACGGTAGGTACGTAACTTTCCTATCTTCCTGGACATAAGTCTCCACCACTCATTCACACTAGTGGGAGAGTACCAAGCTGATAATCCCCCGCAAGGGCGGCAGGAGAGCCAGAGCTCACGCGGCTTCAAGATAGAAGCCCATTAAGATAGTTCTGCAGATGCGGAATGTCGCCTAGCATGAACATCCAGTGCATAGTGCTTAACAGGGTATGCACTCGAGCTCCAGGTGGCTGGCGTTGCATATATCTGCAATTGGAACATTGCGACTTCCGCTAGGGATGTCATGATCAGCCCTAGTAGAGTGAGCTTATTACCTACCTTCTAATTTAACTTGAGCCATGGAATAGCAATGACTAAGGCATGCCACTAACCATGAAGAGATGCATCTAATAGCGACAGGTTGACCCAGCCGGTGTCGCTGAAAAAACTAACAGTTGCTGAGTCTTGCGAACATCCTTGGTTCTATCTAAATAGAACCGCAAGGCTCTCTTAACATCCAAGGAATGAAGAGCGTTCCCTTCATTTTGGAAATTAGCGAGTAAGCGGGAAGTACCAGAGGTTGGTTTAGATGGAATTCTGACACAACCTTGGAAGAAATTTAGGATGAGTACGGAGAACTACCTTGTCTTTATGGAATACAGTATACGGAGGGTCCGTAACCAGGGCATGTATCTCAGAGACCCTGCGGGCTGAGGTAATGGCCACCAGGAAGGCAGTCTTCCAGGTAAGAAATTTTAGCTCACAGGTAGCTAAGGGTTCGAAAGGCTTCCGAGTGAGCATGTCCAGCACCAGGTTAATGTCCCAGGCTGCAACTGGACGCTTAACAAGGGGTCTGGTATGGAGAATCCCCTTAAGAAATCTCTTCACCATAGGTAACTGAGCCAGAGTTAAGGAAGAAACCGGCTCATGGAACGCTGAGATGGCACTAAGGTGAACTTTAACTGTGGAGTACTGAAGACCTAAGTTTGACAGGTCCAAAAGATACTCCAGAACCTTGCCAGGAGGACAGGAAAAGGGATTCCAAGAGGATTTTGCACACCAGAGAGAAAAACGTTTCCATTTGGAAGCGTACGTTTTCGGTGGCTGGCTTCCGAGCAGCCAGAAGGATGTCTGAGACTCTACGAGAGACGTTGAACCGATTCACTTCTATCTCTTCAGGAGCCAAGCATGAAGGTGAAGTGATTTCAGGTTGGGATGGACCAACGAACCCTGAGTCAAAAGACTGATTTGCAAAGGAAGTGGTCTCGAGAGGCTGCCAACATACTGTTGAGTAGAGGAAACCATAGTTGCCGAGGCCAGGAAGGAGCAATGAGAATCATCTTGGTCCCCTGAGACTCGAACTGAGGAGTACTCTCTGGATTAGAGGAAGGTGGAAAGGCGTAAAAGCGTTTTGTCCACCGCAGCCTGAACACATCCTGACAGAAAATGCCAGGCCCTGGATTTCTGGAGCAGAAGAGAGGCAGTTTATGCTGGTGGGGATGCAAAAGGTCCAGGTCTGGAGTCCCCACTCTTTGAACAGGGACCGAGCTATGGCTGGATCGAGAGACCACTCGAGGGTCTGCCTCCGCTCTGCTGAGGTGATCTGCTAGGTCGCTTTGTATACCTGGCAGATAAACCGCTTGAATCAGAGACTTGTGCTCCAAGCACCACTCCCACACCCTCATTGCTTCCCTGCAAAGGGATAAGAATGAGCACCGCCTTGTTTGATGTAATACATCACTGCTTTGTTGTCCGCTTGAAGGAGAATGTTCTTGTGACAAAGGACATCCTTCAGAGCTCGGATTGCATAGAGGACCGCTCTCATCTCCAGGACATTTATGTGGAGATGAGTTTTGAACTGAGTCCATACACCTTGAGTGTGGAGGGAGAGACAGTGAGCTCCCCATCCCATTAGCGATGCGTCCTGTGGTGATGGAGATCTGATGATCTGGGGGAGCAAGGGGAATCCTTCCAGGAGATTGTCTCTTGAGACCACCAGGTGAGAGACCTTCAAGGGCTCCGCCACCTTGATGGGATAAGACTGGGGTGAGAGTCGGGGACCACTGAGTGGAGAGCATCCATTGGGTGGTTCTCATGTGCAGTCGGGCCAGGGGACAGTGAAGACCGAGGACGCCATGAGACCCAACATGCGTTGCATCGAGAGCTGTAACGATTGGTTCTCCCTGATGTAACGGGCCATTCAAGGATGTCGAGTCTTCTGTCCTCTGAAGGAAAGCCTTCGCTGAAGAGGTGTCTAGAAGCGTCCCTATGAAAAGGAGCCTCTGGGAGGGTTGCAGTTGAGATTTTTAAATTCAGCAGAACTCCCATGGACGTGAGAAGACAAGAAGTCGCTTGCACGGAGCCTAAAGTCCCTTGACGGAAGGGCTTGCTAGAAGCCAATCGTTCCAGGTAGGGAAACACTGGAGTCCCGACTTTCCTGAGATGCGCCAGAGAACTGCACAACACTTTGTAAAAACTCGCGGCGCCGAGGATAGCCCAAAGGGCAGGACTCTGAACTGATAATGCTGACCCAAAGCTACAAACCTGAGGAACTTACGGTGGGTCGGGTGGACGGGGATATGCTGGTAAGCATCCTGCATATCCAGAGAGGCCAGCCAGTCGTGCTGATGCAGCAAGGGTACAGGGTACCTAGGGAAATCATCTTGAATTTCTCCCTGGGGAGGAATTTGTTTAACTTTCTGAGGTCTAGAATGGGGCGCATCCCCCCAGATTTCTTTGGAACCAGAAAGTAATGGGAGTAGAACCTGTGTTTCATGAATGCGGGGCACCAGTTCTATTGCCCTGTTGTTCAGAAGGCCCTGGATCTCCGCGGTGAGGAGGTCTGACTGAGAGGCCGACAACCTGGGTTGTCGTCTGGGAGGACAATTCGGGGGTTCCAAGAAATTGAGAGAATAACCCTCGCGAATTATCCGAAGGACCCATTTGTCCGAGGTTATGGACTTCCACTGGTTGTAGAAGTACATCAGACGACCTCCCACCGGAGGAGAAAGTTCCACCTCGGGCAGAGTGGATGGAACTTGGGCCAACGACTCATAAGGTAGCGCTGGGAACTTTAGGCCCCTGCACTTTCTGCTGCGTCTTCTTTTGAGGTTGGGCAGGTTGGCTTTTAGGGAAGCTTCCCCTGCCTCTGCCTCGAAAGGACTGACGACTATGAGAAACTGGCGTCTGTTCACATGCCCCGAGAGGGGCAGGCGGAGGTCTGGCCAACTTAATGGCCGATCTAGTCTTCTGAGTGGCCTCTAAGGCTTGCTCCACCTGAGGGCCAAAAAGAAAGGAGCCATCAAGGGCAGCGCCATCACCTGCTGCTGAGCATCATTCGTGAAGCCAAGTGCGCGCAGCCAGGAATGGCGCGGTACAAATCAGCGGCTGCTGAGCGAGAAGCAGTGTCGAAGCGCCCATGGCGGCTTTGACCTGTTGGTTATTGGACTCAATACCTCTAATAACGGTCAGAAGAAGCTCTGACTTGGAATCCGAATCTGGAAGAGCTTCAACCATTCTTTTCATAGAGTGCCACAGGATATACTCATACTGAGAAAAATAGCCTTGATAACTGGCAATATGCATACTTAGAGTGGAGGCAGCAAAGACTCTCTTACCTAATGTATCAATCTTACGAGACTCTTTGTTAATAGGTGAGAGCTGTAGTAGTTGAGGAAGAACGACCTTGTCATTCTCTGCCAGGACTACAATAGGATCCACAAAGGCTTGGGATGCCAAATGGGACGATCCTTGGGAGCTGAATACTTCTTATCAATGGATTTAGCCACTGAGGGAATAAGAGCAGGATTATTCCATACCATTTGAGACAGCGTCTCGAAGGAAGGCTGGATCGGAGGAGTCAAATCCGTAGGGATCTCCGAAGCATGAAGATACTGGAGTCTTAATATCTTCCCAGGATCGATGTCTGTAGTCTGGAGAGAAAGAGTGGATCCCAGGTTCTTCAACAGAGACTTAAAGGACAGGTCCTCGACCACAGGCTCTGTAGCAAAGAAAGATCCTGTTTCCTCCACTTCATCACCCAACCGAAGGTCTGGGTCAGGCTCAACATCATCTCCTGATGGTCCAGAAAGGACTGTTTGGACGAAAGGAGTGAAAATTAGGAGAGGAGAAATAGCAGAAAAACAAGGAGAGTCCCAGAGCTGCGAGCGCGAGGCAGCAAAAGCAGGCCTGAAAGCGGCACAGGAGGCGCCTGAGCGCAAACCTGTGACCCATAGCGCCCAGCGGCGCCGTGGACCAACGCTCACAGCGCGGCCCGGCGGCAACGCCTTGACGGTGCCCGGATGATAGCCGCGCGATAGGCGCCTGACGAGCGCGCGAGCAGGCTGCACGCCCTGTCAGCGGCACCACCGGCGGCGCCCACGAGACCCACGGCACCGGATAACCCGCAAGACCCAGCGGCACAGCGGCGACAAGCCAACGAACCCGCGGTGAAAAGCCCCAGGAACCTGGAAGCTAGAGAAGGAAATAAACCAGGAGATAAGGGCATCGGGTGAGGCCCCACGCCGCAGCCATGTGAGGGGGGAAACACCTAAGCACGGAGTCGCTGGCACCGAAGAAGGCGCCACGCGACTAGGAAGGTCCAACCGCCCTACCTGATCGCCGGAGGGCCCGAGGGCTCCGAGGCAACCGAGCCAGGCAGAAGAACCAACCTCCGAGCCCATTGCTCCATAAGAGCGGCCCACTGATGAAACTGCTCATCTGAGTCCTACCTATAGGCGGGAGGGACTCGATGTTGAGGAGCGGCGATTACGAGTTGGCGACTCGAAGAAGGAGACGGCAACTAGCAACGATAACCGGCGTCGGGCGCAGACATACCAGAGGCGACCTTGAGTGATGCCTTCTCTTTTTGACCTGTGAGGCGAAGAAGAGCTCGAGGCCGAACGGTGCCGAATGCGACCGCTTATTTTATGCCGCGGGGACCGCCCATCCCCCCGGGCATCGGACTGACCATTGTCGGAACCCCGCTGAGGAGAAGGAGGCTGACCGGACCCAGCCCGGCTGACTGAACAGCTTTCATACGAAGTCTCCCTACCGTCACCTGACCTGCTCATGGTCGACTCCGTCCAGTAGGCCGAGACTTCTTCAATGTAAAATTTAATATTAGAAAAATTTAACGAAAATAGAATAAAATTAAGCGATACTACTTATCGAGATAAAGTTACAAAAACAAACTGAAAACTATGCGCTAGTTTGAAGTTTGACTCCCGACAGGCGGCGACGTCGTCACTGAGCGCCTCGCGCCGGAAAAAAGGAACTGAGGCGGTTGGAGGGTCGTCCCGAGATGGTCATTACCGCTTGAGCCGCTGCTCGCGGCGCCGTCTCTCGCGACGACCCTCCAGCAAAAAGTTTGCTCCCGATGGGTCTTAGTGCCTCCGGCGCTAATCCCACTAGTGTGAATGAGTGGTGGAGACTTATGTCCAGGAAGATTATTGTTCTTTCAGTGAGCTCCTGTCATCCCCGTCACACCATCAGGAATGTGCCTACTGGACAGTTCCTGAGGGTACACTGCAACTGCAGTCAAGAGGTCTCTTTTCAATTACATGCGGCAGTATTAACTGACAGATTTATTGCAAGGGGGTTCTCTGGAAGGGATGTGGCTGCAGCATGTGAAATGGCAGCTGCAACCAATAGGTGTGATTTATTTTTACAGAAACAAAATAAAAGGGAAAAAAATGAACGCCTCAATTTTGTAACTACTTTTAACAGTCTGCTGCAGTAGAAGCAACAGTCAGAAGGAACTGGGTTATTCTAAGGGCAGAGCCAAAACTAGATGATTATACACAGTTTCCTTGTATGGTGTTTCGTAGGGGATGGAATTTGGGTGCTCAAGTTACGCACAGTCTCTAACCATACAGTAAACCTAGAACATGGTTGCCATCCCTACCTAAGGGGTGCCATCATTGTGGTAGATGTAAATACTGTAATGTCATTCAAGTAGGAGACAGTTTTGATAGTGCCTCTTTGAGACAACTCTTTGCCATTAATTGTTATACAATGTATGTGGTCTATAAGGCCACACATTCTTGTGGTAGGTTATACATTGGCAAGACAAAAAGAAAGCTGAAAGAAAGGGTGGGGGACCATATTTGATTGATAAATAATGGGAATATGGAATATGTTTTGGCACATCATGTAATAACTATGGGGTCTCCAGCAGATCATAAGCTCTCGTTCCTAGGTATTGAAAAGGTGTGCACAGGACCGGGGTGACATTGATGTCCTACTATCTAAAAGAGAGGCATTTTGGATCTTTCAGGCTAAAGCAACAAGTTCCCCTGGACTTAATGACAGGATGGATATTACTGAAATTCTATGAGTACTGAATTGTTGATGGCCTGTTTTTATGAATGAACTGCATTACATTTTTTCATTATTCTGAGTAGCTATGATATGTATTTATTATTGTATTAGTACTTCAGCATGTTTTTGAGTTGTCACTTCAATAATGCAGTGGAGTGTCCAGCCTATCGTGCAAATTCCTCTGAAATCAATCTTTTTTTTTTTTTGTCAAGTCTCTTCACTCCTGCTGCTGGCTACTAGGGCCCCACTTAGGCGAGACCCACCTGAGTAGCTCCAACCCTGCCTGAATCCCTCCTGGTGAGAAATTGGGAACACAGTCCTCTTCTGCTGGACCCCAGAATGAAGGGGACTCGAAAGAGTCATCCGGTAGGTGAGTCAGTGGTGGGTGCATGAGCTTCCTCCCCCGGGTCCACCATCATCCTCCTAGCGGCCGGGGATTTTCCACCTTGCTTGTGTTGCATTTCCTCCAAGGCCCAGACATACAATGATGTCACTGCACAGAATGGATGCACCTGTCTCCTCCTGCAGATGTCCACCACTGCCTCCCCCGAGGCAAGTCCCCACCTAGCTTGTAGTGCCCCCGGTCTCCACCAGGAGCCGCTACAGGGCAGAGAAACCCTGGAGCCCACCCCAGGAAAGGAGAGCAGCCCTCCAGACACTCAGTCCTCTCCTCCCCCTGCCTATCCCTGGCACCAGAGTCCGCTCTCAAACCTGGGTCACCAGCATGGCGCAAGGTGTGGCGTCTAGCGCCTCAACCCTCAGCGCCACTGGGCTGGCCCCAAATCAGTCTTGTGTTGAGTGAATAATTGGTAATGGATGGACCTGGGCTGCTCACTTGTATTAGCACTTTAGATATGACTGCATGCTCAGTCAATTTTAAGAATGAAGTGGAGTGGGAAGCACATTGTGTTAATTTCTCTGGAAACAATTAGCTCTAGAGGTATAAAAGAAACGCATGATTATGTACCACTCACTCTTGACAAAGTTTCTTTGGCGGAAGTGAAATGTTGATTTTTTTTACCTTGTGTGTTTTTGCTGAATAAAAAGTTTTTGCACTTAAAAACTCTGTTACTGAGAGTTTTTGCCTGCACTGCGAGTTGCTGAGTTTTGTCTTTTGTTTGCCAAGCCTGCTAACCGATATGCACAGCACCCTCTGAGCTGCCTTTTTCCTTCACATCTCACCCTATTTTAAATGTATTGGGTTCTCCTGTATGATTTTATCTAGTTACTGCTTCACCCAATTTGGGGGGCATAGCACTGTGTGAAATCTTGTTATGCTGGAGTTAGTGCTACACTGCATTTTTCACTTGTAGTCTTCTGCTATTATACTTGCTTGTAGCTGTCAGCTGTTTTGCATGAAACTGTTATTTCATCCTGCCTGTACCTGTTAATATTCCTGTTCACCTCCCCCGGGTCATGTCTGGAAATGGGCCTCGTCTCGGTGCACCTTTTCCGGGCTACCAATTTTCTAATAATATATATAAAATCTATTCAACAGGGTGGCAGACAGAGGGAAGCATAATTTTTTTTTTCATCCTGATAAATGTAATGCTTTTAGGAGGAAAAGGAAAGGACAACCCTGGAGACTGAGACCTGTGGAAGGTGCGGAAGGATTGATGGCACTGGAAACTAAAGACTTCTATTTTTCCACAGCACAGGTACAGTGGGAGCTGGCCCACTGCCAGCTTTCCCACACTGCTCCATCAATGAACCTCAGCCCTTACACTGGAGAGGCCAGCCCCCCCTCCCCCCAGGGTAAGGTAGCAATTCAGACTTCCTGCCTATTGAATTCTGGCCCTCTTTTGAGTGAAGAGTAGTAATCATGCCAAACCTTACAGTGAGTCACTGATGGGGATTGCTGTCCAATAAGAAGTAAGACGAGCCCCGACTCCCTTCACTTGTGACCTTAGCCAGGCTTGAAGCAAGGCATCTGGGGGTTGGAGGCAGGACGCTAAATGATTTCCTATACCTCTCAGGTCTGACATGTGTTGACAGCAGTAATTAACTGTACACATTTTGCATCCCTACAATAACTTCCAGGCACTTACTTTCTAATATTTAATCATGAAGTGCTTTTCAGAACTGAGTCGTATAGGAGTCTATATACAGTACTTGTGTTTAAATGTCAAGCATAGAAAAGGTATTGTTTGACACAGCGCCATTTCAATGATAAAATGCAATCTACCGCTCAAATAATTCTACCCAGGGATTAACATTTCTGAGGCTGAGCCAGAGATTATGTGTGTGTGGATCTTGAATTTCATCATCTCCCTATGGCACAATAGCTTATTCTTCCCTTTTTCATCTATTCTCTGATGAAGGGTCAGGAAAGCTTAGCCTCACTGTTGCATTCATTTCATCTCGACATTAACTAGATACCTTGCAGTCTTTAGCTCTTCTGTGTTGATCCATTACAAATCCTATAGCTATATTGTACCACGCAGAAGCTAACTAGGTAAGTAGTCAATCAAATGGTGCCATCAGGTGGCCACAATGTGCCGGGCATGTCCCCATTCTGTTTCAATTACTACAGAGAGGAAACTCAAATGACCAAGTAAAGCACAGACTGGTCTACAAATAACACCTCCAGGTTGACAGAAGATTATAAACCACTGGAACGAGCTGTAGACAAAACGAAACAATGCTGCTCAGTAGGTTCAATCCAAAATAAACATATGTTCGGTACATAAAGAGATGCAGTTATCCCTTTCAAACCTCATTTCAGTCACTTGAAACACTGCCCCATTCAGGCACCCTGACAGTTTAAGATCTACAATGTACATTTTGCCAAAGCTTTATAAAAAAAAAAGAAAAAAAACAACTAGCAAAGGAATAATCTTTGATTTAAAACTTTCTCTCATGCTACCTACTGATCTTTATTGACTGACATTATATTGCTTGATTCCAGTATTACATTTGTCATATTGCACTTTGTGTAACCAATTTTGCTCTTTATTCTGTTCAGCGCTGGTACCAGTTACGTATTCTTGCTGCTGAGTTGCCTGCACTTTATCGGTTTTCATGTATTTTACTTTGCTAAACTTTTTCATTCCTGTAACATCGCACCTGGAAGCCAGCCTTGGCTAAGTGTACCTTTTCACAGTTACCAACTGTCAAATAAAAATAAATAAATATTTATCAAATGTAAAAATCTAGCATATTTTATTTTAAAGATAATATCTGTTTGCTTCTTATCAGGCAAGCCAAAATTATTCTCATTTTAAAATGTAGATTTTCATGGGTTACTATACCGAGAGTCAAAACCTCAAATTTTCTTATTGTTAAAGTGATAGCTGAAGGTTCCCCAAATACTTTTTTCACATAGTATGTCATTGCCAGCCATGCTTCAGATGTTGAAGCTGCAATTTGTTTTGTAAAAAAATCTGTCAGAGTCATTTTATTATGTTTTACCAGTGATATGTTTCTGGCTGCCTTCCAGTTTCTATGTGCAGCCACACCCCCAGAATGATGTCATACTAGGGTGCTGTCAATGTTTTACATACAGCAACAAGGAATTCTGGGTAATTTATACCGTTGACTTAAATGTGCTTTACTCAGAAGTACAGTCTCGTATGTTGGTAGTGGTGAGCACCTACTATGTAAATGTCCATAGAAAGGTATTAAGGGACAATAAGAAGCTGATTTCCAAGTTCCTTACTATGAGGTTCAGTCTCGTATTTCTTGACTGGTGTCAACAATATAAGCTCTTGTATGTTTATTTTCAAAGCAAGGCATTGTGCATACCGTATCTTGCTACAAGACTTCTTCACTGAGAGATATAGTCTCCTATTTCTGTAGTGAGCACAGAAATATAATAGGGTATATACTAATTTACATAGGGAGGCATTGTGGGTACAATAAATAGCTGATTTTTCTATCTCCCTAATCAGAGTGCAGTCTCCTATTTTGGTAGTATTTACAGTAGCACAATCTGTAGTAAAGCTTCTGGAAAACGGTTTTGTGATGAGGTAGCCACAAAGTTCATTTGCCATTCTGTGTAGATGTTTCACTTTTACTGCCTGCTGGTGCAGTGACAGCTCTGAAGTGACAGCTACTGTCAAATGTGGGAGTGTGATGATACTTTTCTATGTTTATGTTATAGGGATTGAATGGCTGCATGTAGTTCAGGAGTGTAATAATAGGTCAACGATTACACAGCTCTGAGCTGCTTTCAGTCAATCAAATCACTAGACTTTTTCTACACGTTATGCTAGATATAGCTACTTGCAAACAATGCAAAGAGGCAGCTAAAAACTGACAGTGTCCCTTTATAAGCTTTGCTTCCCTTGTATGATGTCACAGCTGGGGGTTGCAGCACTGAGAAACAAGCATTTGTCAATGCCGAATGTCTGCTTGCTGGCATTGGTAGTGGTAGAGAGATGCATAATAGGAATGGCAGTGAAGTACTGAACTGAAGCCAACCCCACCACCACTCTGTAGAGACTGACAGGCATTGGGGTGTGCCTTTGGGTCGTCGGCCATAATGCCCACACCACTTCACCACACCCTACCCTGCAGACACCGACAAGTGTCACGGTGTGCCTTGGGGTCTTTGGGCCTTATGCTCACCCCATTCCATAAGGAATTACGGTGAGATGCGTGCAGTATAGGAGAATGGGGTTAACTTTGAGGCCGAAGAATCCAAGGCACACCTCGATGCCTGTCACTGGCTGCAGTGTGTGGGTGGGGGTGGAATGGCATGAGCATTACAGGCGGCAATCCCAAGTCACACCCCTGATGCCTGTCAGTCTCTACAGGGTGGGGCGTTATGGTTGGAAACCCTAACACCCCAGGCATTCACTGGTATTTTCACTCCAAATTTTCAACATGGGTTTTTTGTGACCCCACCTCATGAACAGTGGCAATATCGGTTTGTTAGCTGAAAGCTGATTTTGCACAGTGACTACGCCATTTTGCACTACAGGTGCGAAAACACATTTAGAAAAGGATGTGAAAAAATGACAGCTGTACTGTTCATGGGTAGGTGTAAAAAAATGGTAATGTTGAAAATCTGGAGTAAAAATATAAAAAAAACTCGTGAAGTCATGAGTGTGCATATAAACTGCGCAATGCACACCCATAATGTAATTAGTTTGGGGAATTTTTACAGCAGATTGTCAACACAGGCATTTTGGGACCTCCGCTCATGAAAAGTGTCACTGTGATTTTCTTAATCTGTCCCACACATTGATTTTGTACATGCATGAAAACACATTTTGGGCAAGATGTGAAAAACGACAGCTGTACTGCTCATAAGGTGGTGTGGTAAAATGACAATGTTGAAAATCTGGAGTAATAGTAAAAATTCTCAAAGTTACGGCGTGCATAGAACTGCATAGCCTTGCAGCAGTAAAAGTCATTTTGAAATTTTTCACTAAATTTTCAACATAGAGTTTTGGGGACCTACCTCATGAACTGTGACACTGTCGTTTTGTTACTCAGTCCCAAGAGATGGTTCCGCGCAGTGACCGCAAAATCACCTTTCAGGACCGAATAACAAAATGACAGTGACTGAGTTCGTGAGGTGGGGTCCCAAGAACCCCCATGTTGAAAAGTTTAGTGAAAAAATTCCCAAAAATGGCTGAGATATGCACCAAAGTTGAAAAATACAGGTTACTCACCTGTAACAGGAGTTCTAGGAATGGTATATGTTGTTCATCCACACTTATTGGCAGGTTCCTTGCCGCTTTAAATCTTGGCGGAAGGTCTTCAAGCTAGCTCCTCCCACCCACCCGGGTGGTAAAACTCTCGGCTCCGCCCATGCAGATCTTCCTTACCGGAAGCTCAGGTTCCTCCTTAACGCTCTCGAATTAAGTTTTGGGCCTAAAATCGCCCGGTTTAAAAGAGAAAAACCTTTTATAACTTTCGGTCTTCTTCCTTGGCGCTACGATGGACCATCGACTCCAGTTTCGCAGATGTCCTGTGGGCAGAAAGATGTCTGGGACGGACCCGCACTCCGCGTCGTTTATTGCCTTGGCCGGGGCACGACCATGAGCTGCGACCTGTGTTCCTCCTTCTCAGTCTCGTCCTCGAGGACCCGCGCTTCCGCTTACTTCTGGGCGATCGAAGAAGATTTCCTCGGTCAATCAAAGAGGCCCGACTGGCGGTTTCGGCGGCTGCGAGATCGCGAATAACTAGAAGGTTATTAAGCGAGCGGCTCAGGCGCGGCTTCCTCTTCTGCGGCCTTTGTCCCTCTATCGCTCGGGACCTCATATTCAGCTACTTTAAGGAGCTTTGCTTGACCCTCTCAACTAAAGGCGAGGTCCTACTTCTTCCAGTCCGTTTCATCGGTCGAAGAAGTCTAAGTAAATCTCATCGTCGATGCTCTTGGGGCCAGAAGATCCCCTCCCTCGTCAACAATGGGCTTGGTCGAATTCACCAACCGACCACTATTCACGGTGCCCCGTCAGGCCAGGTGACTCCCGCCGATGAGGTTGAGATTTTTCTCGACCCGTTAGACGGGCTGTCGGCTGGAGAAGCCGAGATTCCCTCCTCCCCGGTTCCCCCAGTGAGGGCTGAGGATATCGTCGGCTCTCCCGTTCCGGTGAATCAGGAGCCGTCGGTTAGGTGTGCCCTAAAAAAAAACATTTATGTCATTATACAGCTTACCAGCATTTCTTCAGTCAGCTTTGAATAGTGCAGACATGTTCCCGGTCCCTGAAGATCGTTGCGCCAGCCTCCGGAGGTAAGTATGGGGTGAGGGGAGATGTGGGGAGGTGGGGTACACAGAGGTTAAGTGCGGGTTGGGGGACGGGGCCAGACAGTCAACGAGGGACCATTTTCTTTTGTTCTAGGTGTTTTTTCTTTTTTTTTTATAAAGATGACATGGGACTTTTGCCACTGGGGTGGGCTCCCAGTGTGGCACCTGGAAGATTTGCTGGGGGGCAGTGGAGCCGATGGGACTGGGCAACCCGTGGGCCTGGACTTTGCCATGCTGGGGTGGGCTCCCAGCATGGCACCTGAAAGATTTGCTTTTGGGGGGCAGTGGAGCAGACGAGATTGGGCACCCCACGTCGGTCATACAGTGTGCGGGGGTGGAGGGGAGCGCATGAGCACGCTGGGGTGGGCTCCCAGCATGCTACCTAGGTGTTCATGGGGGTACGGGACTGGATCTGATAGTTCAGATGCAGTGCTGACATGTAGGCAATTTGCATACTGCCAACGGTAGTATGCAAATTACCTATAAGTTACCACCACTGACTGTAGTGGTGGTTTTCTCAGAACTGTACGGCACTGTATCTGTACGGCTGTCACAGACAGCTTAGACATTCATTAGCACGGTGTGGCCACGCCTGCAAAAAGGAGCAGGGCATTGGAAGTAGGGGTGGCACACCTATGAAAACTCGTATGGTGGCACTATGTTTCTTGCACATTCGTGCAAGCAAACATAAAAAGGGGCAGGTTAGCAAATGAAGCAGAGCATCAAAATAAAATGATTTTTTTCATGGAAAATAGCACTATTTGGCAGTCTGAATGAAAGGAGACTGATTTACGACACCTACAGTTTACTACTTCCATTTGCTATGGCAAACTTGCAACATCACTTTAAAAGCTTAAAGGTGTTCTAGGTACAAAAGGTATAAGCAGATGTAAAATAGGTTGGAAATCCTGGGAAATGAGACTGGCCTAGAGCAGTCACAAGAAGTGGAATTATCTTCTAAGTAACACACAAGCTAGAAAGTTTTGGGGTTTGGTCTGACTGATTACAAGATATATAACTCCACCCCCACTGGCAGCCATTTATTCTCACCACCATTCAAAACTGTTCACTGTAAAATATTACTGTGCTCATTAGGTCGCGTCTGCTGTAAAAATCACTTTAATGCTCATTATTTATTTGTTTAACTTAAATATTTGCCTCAGACAGGGGAGACAGCTGTGGTGCAACTATTGTGCATGACATATTACCAAAGGTGCACATCAGCTCCCCTTACCATTGTTACATCACCAGGGGTGGGTTCCAGCATATAAAAAGAAAGATGTAAGCTCCGAGATTCAAATTAATGTTGGCGCAAACGTGGGTATCGTTGGTGCCAACCCTGGTTTGCACTAGCACTCTGGAAGCGACCATATTCAGAGTTCACTGGAGTGCGCCCCCCAACCCATTAGTGCAGAGGCACTAAAATACCATTGCACCTAGGCAAATGAGGGGGTGACCTCATGCATACCGGTGCAGCAGCATATTCAAAGCTTTGCAGTGGCGGTAAACCACCCCCAGAGTGGTGCTGTTTACTGTCACTGAAAAACACTTCTTAACCAGACGTTAAGCCTGCGCCCCCACCCCCATGAAGACAGGGTAACAGTACTGCAGCCACCTGCCCCTGTTCCAAGCTGCCCCCATCTCCCACTTCTAAAGTTAATAGTATTCCTGGTGGCATAGTGATTCCCTTCCCACCCCCAATCCCTCACTGCCAGTCATAATAGTATCCCTTGCGGTCCAGTGCCCCCCACCCATCACCCCTTTCCATTAATAATAGTAATGTTAATAGGGGCACAATGTTAATAATGAAGCTGCATTGGGTGGCCAATAACATGATCATCTAAAGAGAACATTTTCATTAGACACAGAGACATTCTTGACAAGCATACTGATTTAGATTTTCTTTAACCTGTGAGTGCTTGATTTATTGTGTAAAAGTCCCAAACAGAAAACTATAACCACAGATTGTTTCAGCCTCCCCCCCCCGATCATCTAATGTCACACTCCAGTAATTTCCCTGGTGGTCCAATGGTTCCCCCCAACCTGACACTTATGCCAAGTCCCCACCTGCCTGGACTCTGCCCCCCAACCAGCCACCACCTTGACAGTCATGCAGCGCAATCATGTATGGCAAGTGTAGACATCCTTGCTAAAGTCCAGATAGGCCACATCCACCATCTTCCCTGGTCTATTTCCCTGATCTCCAGTTAACAAAACCCATGAGAATCATTTGACATGCCCCCCCACACACAGAATTCATGCTGCCTGTGGCCTTGCAGCATCACTGGATTCAAGATACTCAACCCATTTTTCCTTTAGTAGGGTTTCCATTAATTTCCTCAACAATGATGTAAGACTGACCAGCCTATAATTGCTGGACTCCTCTCTGCTGACGCGCTTATGTAGGGGGACTATGTCAGCTCTTCGCCAGTCCACCAGAACCACGCCTGTTTCCAGTGAACTGTTAAACAAGTCTCCCAGTGGGGAAGCTAGCACCTGCCTGAGTTCCTTCCTTTAGAACCCCTGGATGTATTTCGTTAACTCCCACAGCTTTATCCACTTTCAGAGCTGCAAGTCCCTTCTGGACTCTTTCTTCTGCAAATGTACTTGTGTCCTGTCCACACACCCCCCCCCCATTCCTGCTACTCCCTGGTGGTCCATCTCCCTTTCGTCCACTATGAAGACTGAGCAGAAGTATCTGCTCAGGATGTCTGCTTTTTCTTGGTCCTGTTCTGCGCAGTCTCCACCCTCCACCCTTCTAATCCTCACTATCCCTCCACTTACTTTCTTCTTCTCACTTCCGTATCTGAAGAAAGTCAGTGATCCCTTTGGCGATTCTTTCCTCTGTCTGCACCTTTGTGCCTCTCACCACCTTTCCTGCTTCCCTCTGCTTTACTAGGAATACCTCCCTGTCTTCCTTCCTCTATGTTTCCTTATACCTCCTTAATGCCACCCTGTTTTCCTTCACCGCCTTTGCCACTTCCTTAGAGATATATAACGGTCTTTTTCCTTCTGCTTTTACTCATGTTCTTCACACAGAGGTTAGCTGCTTTAGTTATACCCTCAATTATTTTTGGCACTGTGCCTCCACCCCTCCTGGCAATCCCCCCCTTCCCCGCAAGGAGGTTTCTGATGCAGTCCCCCATTTCTTTAAAATCTGCTCTCCTATAGTCTAGGACCCTTGTCTTCATGTGGTTAGTCTCTGTTCCCATATTAACGTTAAACCACACTGTACAGCAATCTTTGGTACCCAAGGGTCTGCCCACTGGAATGTATGCCACACTGTTCCTGGTTGTAAGCACCTGGTCCAGCACTGACCCATCTATAGTGGGTTCAGGGCAGAAGGGATGTCATGCCCACAAAAAAATAATATCCGCTACAGAGCACTTAAAATGGTGCCAGTCTTTCATTACTGTCACTGCATATAGCAATAGCTCACGTAACTCACTTAGATTATCGTAATCCAGTCTAAATGCACATTACAATATTTGATATGGCAGCAGTGACCCTTCCCTAATTAAAAGCTAGGTACTGACCTACTTACAGTAATACAGAGGTACTCGACGAATATAGAGGTGGAAGGAAAAGGGCCATTACTGGGGTGCCAGCAGACTGTTATGGGGTTCAAGAGAGAAGGAACAATGAATCAACCTCAGCTGACTGGTAAGGAGTTTGAGAGGGAAGGAAAAACAAAAGGTATGCCATCCATAGTCACTTTTAGCAGCCGAGGATACTGGCTCATGGCCAGCAGTGGATCCTTGATCTGGTGTAAGAGCCAGTGCCCCAGTAATTGCCCTTTTTCTTTCGTCTCTCTACTGCCTCACTGGTTAGGAGTCAAGCTAGTGTTTCATGCAACTGCCACTGAACTGATCTGTATATTTAAAATGGACACATCTTGTATCACTTATCTACTGAATTTTGATATCTGGGAAGGCCGACTAAGACAAAAAGTCTATTTTTCAGAGGCAACCCTGAAATAATTATGAGAAAGAAGCAAACAACTGATATGCTGGCAATACATTCAAAAACTAGGATGACAGTATAGTGTGCCAAGTGCTGATACAGAATAACAGAATAACACAGACCATTAGTTAGATCCTCACAGACAGTACAATATTACAGAGTGAAACAGTCACCCAAGACATGAATGCTCATACAGGCTACAGATTTTATTAGTGTATT
Source organism: Neoceratodus forsteri (assembly GCA_016271365.2). Taxonomy (NCBI): domain Eukaryota; kingdom Metazoa; phylum Chordata; order Ceratodontiformes; family Ceratodontidae; genus Neoceratodus; species Neoceratodus forsteri. Next base: position 1,499,700,535 of record CM057450.1, on the reverse strand, counting down.
GAATTATTTTTTGTAATTATGACTGTTCAACTGCAACTTTATAATTTCGCACATGTTCCTGGCTGCCGTTGTAAACAAGCCTGGCTCAACCGTTTTCCAATTCTTTCCTGAATAAACATAATGAATTAAAAAAATACTAACAGAACTAATAGACTTCAATATTTACCAAGATGAATTAGAAACAAATAGATATGTTCTTAAATATTTCTAAAACTAAGGCTATGATATTTAAGTCTGTTAGAACACTTCGTAAGCTAAGAAGCAATTGACTTTATAAAATGGGACTAAACAGCAAACACATTCAATTGGGTAAAACTAGTTAGGTTACAGTGCATTATTACAGCACAATGCAAGGTCATCCCAGTCCTAAACCCTGACTGAATTTGTGAGTAGCTACATCACACAATAAAAAAATCAGTCCCCCTACAACCTTCATCTAGGTCCTAAAAATGAAACTACCTTAAATAAAAAACAAAAATCAAATTAATTAAATGTAATTTCCCTGATCCAACACTGGCAAATTAAAAACATTAAGGACTGTTCACTGTTATCACTACTAGTGTTTCTTTGCTGACAATGAAAAATCCAACTCCTATCTTTACCTGCTTACCAGGGAAATCTCTGTTACTTAACCACACAGAGATAAAATTCAGGCTTTGGCTCCACATGAGGCCTTTGTTGTGTGTATGAACAGCATGTGGAGAGAGGAACATTCTTCTACTGGAATTGTGCAGAATTTTGAATCCCTGTATTTCATGGCATACATTCCATGGTAAACATTTCATATGCTGAATGCAGGGAAAGACAGAGAAAAAAGAAACAGGATGAGAAAAGGAGGCAATAATATTATATAATGTATGGGAGAGGGTGATTACTACCTGAAATCGACAAGATTACAACATTGTTAGAAGTATGTTGTGACGCTGGTGTTGGCAACCTCTTGACTTGTCACAACGTATATCATAACAGCTTTGGCTCCTTTGCATGTCCCTCGTTGTTCGCTGAAAAACTGTAGCCAGAGGTAGAAGATGCTCAAAATTCTTTTGATTTCTAGTCAACAGGTAACAGAAGACATAAAAAGTCATCACCGCTCTCATCGTTTAACAGTGTCCATTTCATTTCTAGCCATCGTTATGGTGACGCTCCCACAGTGCATTTCAGTTAGCTAATCACCTGACAAGCTCACCCAATGGACTATTTCTTACGGACCTGTGGGAAAATGTGCGACTTTTGCTTTATTTTAAATGTAGTACAACCGGATTTCAATTATTTATCTAGTGCCTGCTTTTTAAACAATGGAATGCAGTTTTTATGTAACCCGTCTTCTTGATCACATTTTTTATCAGTAAATGTCGTGACGGAAAACTGCCGTGCTGAAAACTGTGGCTGATTCTTTCCCACATCAGGTAAGCTGAAATCCATGCATCACAGGAAAAGTTAATTAATTTTGTAGTAGCATTACCTGCTTCCCATTCACTATAAAAGCTAATGATGGGAGTCTGGTAATAACCGTGCTGAATTTACTTTTCGAGGTTGCCATGGCAGCAGTAAACCTCTTGAGCTTCGCTCTCGAGGTTTACAAAGCTGCCCTGGCAACCTCTTGAAGGAAATACAGTGCAGTTATTACTGGACTCCCATCCATTATCCTATATATAATTCATGGGTTGCTTTTTCCCCCATAGAAAATCCGGCCAAATAAAAACTCATAATACAACTTATAAGAAGATTCTAAGTCATAATACCATCAATCCATGTCAGATCAATGGTATTAATGACTCAGAATCCTGCTGAAAGTAGCAATGCAGTAAAACCTTCATAAACAGTGCTCATAACCAATCATGCCTAAAACTGATGTTAGAAAACATGCTCCACTTTTAAACTGAGGCTCGATTAGGTCTTTGGTAGGTAACTTTAGCAGTTACTACCACTAAGCAGTGGGGACAGTTATCATGGGCTTATACCTATTACTGTCCTAAATCCATAGTATAAAACTGCAGCAGCTCAAACTGTCTCTTGCAAACAACAACAAACAAAACTCACAGAGTCAGCAGTTCTATGATGGCGCTGTCTCTTCACAAAATACGACCCAACAAGTAAAGTAAATGCCGAGTTGGAAGGTTTTTGGGGGGGACGGGTACAGTCATTTTCATGCCAAGAGTGAGGGGGCTGTTTCCACGGTGACAGCATGGTTTCTGCAAACTCTGATGTTGACACTGGTCGAGAGTGAGAGACTCCATGAAAGAAAGCGATGGCAATCTGCTGTCTAGTGATCAGATAGCCGGTGGATAAATGGCTGGGTAAAATGAGGGATTGTTTCGGTGTCACAGGTAGGGAGCCATGTATTACAAATAACAACATATGGCTCCCTATGTGCTACAGAGCTGACAATTCCAACTCAGGATGCCAAAGACAACATAAACCTCCTGAGCTTTGCTCCCGAGGTTTATGATATCACCAGAATCCCTTGATGGAGTTATAGCTCCATAACAGACAGCCATATATTCTATTTATTTATTTTATTCTAGGATTACAAGTACCTTTGAGCCAAGGCTCTTTTACAAAGGTTCCACGTCAATTGGGGAAACAGTACAAACATGAACAAAAACTGAAACAGGCAACTGAAGCAGTTGAATACATAAATTTGTGGGGAGGTAGGTGTGATACGTGGACAGCCTGTTCTGAGTACACTATGATTTTATTTGTAATATAAAAATATGTTATGGACTGTCTCTCATGAGAAATGCTGAGACAGCATGTGAGACATGCACACACACACACACACAGGTTTTAGATACAAGGTGTTACCTGGAAGGCCAGAAGCTAATTGCAGACTAGACCAGGCCTTAGTTGGGGATCTCCTGTTTGTCTAGCTTTATGGTAGCTTGTCAGATGCTAGGCTAGAATCAGTATCTCTTTTATGACGTTTCAAGGAGGAAACCAGGTTTAGCACACTGATGCGAAATCATAAATGCTTTAATGTCTGTGTGAGAGGGGGGATACTACTCATAGATGAAAGGAAATTTACAGACTTGATTGGGGAAGTCACATGGGGAACGGAGTTTCTGCTGATGTAACTTTATTTAACTTTCCTTCTAAAATGATAAAACTTCCTGGGTGTATGATTTTTAATAAACAGAGGAGGAGCTAGGTGACCTCACACAAAGGGGTTGGCAAATATAGTTTTTTAAAGAGTATTCTTTTTTCCTTCAGAGACTTTTATCTATACTCTGACGAAGAAACGTCTTTGAGCACTTTAAGCAGGTATTTAGAGAGAGAGAGAGAGACACACATCTAAGTACTGTAGTAGGAATTGCACTGTTAAAACCTTGTTCTTTTAAAAGAATGTATGGTTCTTGTGATATATAGTTCTGTATTTATTTTATGTTTTACATATTTTTTATCTATTTTAGTAAAACTCTGTTTTTAGAGCCTACTTGGTCTGTCTTTGAATTTCTTTTAACAAGTGGAGTATATATGGTTAAAGCAGACACTGTGCATAAGCTTGAATGGTGATACCAAACTGGAAAAAGGTAAGAGTAATCTGAGGTCTTTTATTGGAGTTTTAAGGGTTCATTTTTGTACACCTGGTTAGGTGCCCATAGGCAAAGATATCTGACCCCCGAAGACAGAATTATCTGAGCCTGTGCATAGGGCACACTAACAAGAGGTTCACAGTGTGAATCCCTCCAGAACTGAGACCAAAGGTTGATTCGAACCCACAAAACAGACAGAAGGGTTACCCTGTTTCTGTTAACTGTTCACAAGACTGCACTCAGAGGTTGGCACTTTGGGAGTAGAGGGCTGACCTGCTGAGTGGGTTTGTGACAGTAGGTACAGGACAGAAATTTGAAAAACAGTGTAGAGCATGAGATTCTAAAACTGTCTCAGGCAGTTGAATACAGACAAACTGAGGGAAGGAAGGTACCAGGGCAGGGTTAACAGGAAAAGTTGAGAGATTGTGGGGACAACAGAAACAGAGGAGCAGCCGAGGGCACTGTCAGGTTTCAAGAAAGTGCTAAAGTCAGGGAGGAAGGGGGAGGGAAGGGTGCGGAGGAGAGGGAGAGGTAACAGCCAGAGGGGATAGCAGATTAGGAGTGACAGTCACAGGAGCTGGAGGCAGAGAAGTGGAGGCAAAGGCAGGTTTTAAACTGGCCAAGCCTTTGCAGAGAGGTGATGTCTTTGTTGAGTTCATTAAACCAGGAGGGTGCATGGTGAGCAAAGGACCTTTGCTCCTGAGAGGTGCGGCACCAGGGGATGTGCAGAATTTGATTTCCAGAAACCCTGGTGGGGTGGGGGATGCATGCTTCACGTAGGAGGGCTTGGGCTCCTGAGGGTGTAAGGTCTAATGTTATCTTCTCGGCCATTAAGCAGGTATGATACTTAATACAGTTGGATAGTTACAGCCAACCCGTTTGGGCGTTGAGAGCACATGTGTGGGTGAGACGGTGGGATCCGATAATGAGACGGCAGGCTTTGTTTAGGGCCAAGGATAGGCGCCTAAGGGCTGTGTCAGTAGCAGAACCGTAGACAACCAGACCATAATCGATTAGTGAGACCACAGAGCTCTGCATAGCTATCCTTATTGCATCTGCGGTAAGGCATTGCCTGTGCCTGTAGAGAAGACCAGTGCGTATGTTAACAGCTTTGGCAATAGTGTCAGTGTGGATGCCATAGGATAGGTGACTGTCGCGTGTGATACCAAGATATTTAAAGGAGTGTACTTGGTCCAGGACAGCACCATGGCAGTTTGCAATTGTGATGGGCTGAGACCTATGCTTCTTGCGGTAGCTGCAGAAAAGCATCAACTTTTGTCTATTAAACCATTTTTCAACGGAGGTGAAACTCATCTGGAGTTTTTCCTGAAGTAGGATTCTATTTATAAACAAAGACATAAACGGTGGAAAAACACAGTTACATAGGCAGAGACGGACCCAAACTGCTATATATATATATATATATATATATATTCTTGAAGTTCATAAAAGCACATACTGTACATTTAAATCATATATGGGTGTTTTCAGAAGAAATCTAACCCTACCCACAAAAACCTGGCTGTTTTTTAAGTTTTGCACATATTTTCAATAAAATACTGCGCCTGTATTGATTTGAAGTACCAGAATATGGACTATGTTTTGTCCTCAAAGTTAGAATGGAAGCATATCTGAATGAAAGGTCCTATTTCAAAATAATATCCTATTATTTTCATTCATTTTAAGTCAAATACAATTTTTTCTATGTGCATTTTTTGAGAGTTTTTTCCCTGTTTTCTCCCCATAGCATCCGGGAACCCAGCAATCATGGCAGTGCATGTGCATGGAGGCGTACACGCACTCCGGGCGCCAGCTCAGTCCCTACCACCCCATCCATGGCAATCACCGGGCTCCCCCCAAAGTCTGACCGCAATCCATCCTCCATCGGGTGGCATCCAAGGGCCGGGGAAAACCCTCATCCCACCCCCCAGAGAGGACAGCCACCTTGCGGCAGCTCAATCCTGCTCCACGCCCTCCCCCCACCCACTGACCCTGACAACCCAGGCTCTTTTCCGAACCCAGGTTGCCAGTGTGGCGCAAGGTGTGGCATCCAGCGCCTTAACCCTCAGAGCCATCAGGCCGGCCTTTAAGTCCAATATTTAATTGCAATTTTGTACATGCAATAAGACACTCCAGGTTGTGCCATTATGGTAATATAATTGCTTTTTTCAGGTGCTTTTAATGACACTCAGCTGTGCCTCATGCTTAACAATGCACCTGAGGTGTGTGGTTATATCACCATAATGCACTCCCTGTCATGTCTTATTGCTTACCCATATTATTGTGGAGGAAATGCACATGAAAAGGTTCAGTGCTATAAATACCTGGGATTATGCATTAAATTATTTTTTGAATTCCATGATGAACAGTTGGTCAAATAAATGTAAAATTAAGCTTGTCTTTTCTATATTTCAGCATAAGAAATGTTTTCATTTGAAGATTGTAGAAGGTGACTGGTTACACAAAGGCAGTTCTTCAGACTGAGTACTAGACTTGAACAGATACTCCATTATCCACTCTGCAAATAATCAGTGGATAAAATGGACTATCCATCATATTATGCATTTACTATCCCCACCACACAGAGGATAATGTATGGTCTTTGGTTAATAACCATGCTAAAACACTTCGAGAGGTTGCCATGACATCATTGTAAACCTCGAGAGCGTAGCTCAAGAGGTTTTCAGATGTCATGGCAACCCCAAGAAGTGTTTTCAGCACGGTTATTAACCAAAGACCATGCATTATATTTTATAGCATGTGGGCTCCTAAGATTGTGTAATTGCGGATTGAATTACTTTTCTGAGTAGTTCTTAACTTAAGCAGTCATAAATCATGCAGGAAGATTCCTTAACAATGTTTATTGTTTGTTCTTTGGCAACACTATTCATCAGTCTGGCGCAAATCAACTAATTTAATACCAACATTGTAAAAATGTTTCTCAAAGCGGAAACCTCAATATAGTGTATGGTAGAATGCGGATCAGCATGGAAATCCATGCTCCCAACAGCGTTGTGCTTGCCTCAGTGTGTCACTATCTTGTTGTGCTGCAATGAGTACGTCACCTGTGCAGCACAACAAGATCGAACGCATTCGCGCATGCGCAATTGAGTGGCCCACAGCGACGCGGAAGGCGGCGCACTGCTACACATCCCGTAGTAAGCCTTATTTTAAGAGGTAGACTTGTTTGGGGGATCAAGGAGCACTGATTATGCTTGCCCATACACTATTAAATATTGTGTATAAGCAAGCATACACAAACAAGGCAGTTGTTAGATCTCAAGATTTCCATTAGTAGCGGACCTCTCAAGCTATGCTCTCAAGGTCTCTGGTTACCACGGAAACCTCTCGATCACAACTGCCTTGTTGTGTATGCTTGCTCATACACAATCCTCTATGTTGTGAGCATTCCGTTTTGTTATACCATTGATATGACATACTCAAGAAGGGTTAACAACAGAATGATGCCATAATGATGGCATAACAAGATTGTAATCTGCTTGATGTCAGTTAGTAATAACGGCCCCCATACACCACATAGATAGCAATGGTATACAGGGATTACCCCTCTCTTTAAATATCAATCGCCCTAGTCTGTGTGGCTGAGCAGTGGGGGACCACTCTGGCGCACTGATAACCTGGGTTCAGGCCCCGAGCCTAAGACAGCAGGAGCACAAGCAAGCAGATAGGATGGAGAGCTGCTGTCAGATGTTTTTAACTCAGGAAGTGGGTGCCTTGGAGGACACTCTTACAGTGATCTCTAGTAGTGGTGCAGTGAAGGGGTTAATGGCATGATTATGCAGGCACTGTCTGTCACCCCCCCCCTCCAAAAGCAGTAACGAACATGCCCACACAATGCTGGGAGGTGGGAGGGACCTTAAAGGAGACAAAAAGGAGAGTCAGTCCAGATATCTGATGTCCGTGTGGGCTCCACCTAACCCTGCCCTGTGCCCACCCCATGTTTCTACCATTCAAATATCTGTGCTTAAGTTCCAGTTCTCCACAGCCATGCTGTGTCGGGAAGAGGTGCCCCTGTAGGGTGTATGGTAGAGAGTGGCGAGTCTGAAGGGGAAGATTGGGGTTCCAGCAAGAACTGGTGATGGGTAGAGGTATGACAGTCAGACTGAAGGTAAGGAGTCAAATGGTTGAGCAATATAGCGGGGGGATAACAACTATATATTAGAAAATCTCCCTATAGTATGGTTGGTCCCTGGCCCAGCCCGGAGGAATAAAAAAAAACCAAAACTAGCAACTCCATTACTAAGCCAATGGGGATGCTTGACCCATCCATAGTGGCCAACAAAGTCCCCCCAAAGTGCCACCACCATGAGCTAATATTCCCTCTCCCAGACCTTCCGAAAATGTGTCTTCAAGGAGGCATTCTCCCCCTCCTTTCATCTCCCCTGATACACTGTGAGGCGGAACCCCAGTTCTTGTCTCATCAGTGGGAACACAGAGCCAAATGCTCATACATGCTCAAACAAACAATGACTCTAACTAAACAAACTTGGAAGACTGTATCTGCCCAAGCCCTTTTTTTACACAGATCTAATGTACAGGAATACCTCATACCCAAATTTGAAAGCATTTCTTTTATTCTCATTTTATCACCTGGCAAGACTGTGCATTTTCTTCATCACCTTTCTCCAACTTACACATTAACACTAGCAACATTTTTACCAATTTACAATACTGTGGCTAGATTTATTCTGAATTCTCCTTATTCTAGACATCTTTGCAAAGTGTACTGAGAACTGAGCAGGCTGGACTCAAGGGGGCACTGGTTGCTGCATTTTCGGTCTTAAGCAAAATCGGTGAAAACCTTTTTATATTTGTCTAATCAGATCAAAATCAAAGTCTCTGGATACACACTTGTATCTAATGATGTTATTATTAGTGCTCAGCCAGTTCTGTTTAAATGAAGGACTCCCATGCGCCAACAAGCATTTGCCTGTCAGGCGCTATGTTAATAAAATCATGTTCCTTATATCACAGCCTTTCAGTCAGAGCATGGTGTTAACCAATTGTTTATTTACCTTCTTAATAGAACAGGATGGTCGAACTATTTGCATAAACCTGGGGGCTTGCCTGGTGTTCCTGTATTTATCTCTTAGTTTACCGATTCCATTATACTACTTTATGAATGTGTTATACATTATGCGCACTGCATTCCATCATATTACTGTATGAATGTTTTATGCACTGTGTACACTGCATCCCATTATATTACTATATGTATGCACAGTGTATTGTATACACGACATTCCGTTACACTACTGCATGAATGCATTGTACGTTGTGTACACAGCATCCCATTATATTACTGCATGGATGTATTGTGCATTGGATACACAGCATTTGTGTTGTGTACACAGCATTCCATTATATTTACTGCATGGATGCGTTGTGTACACGGCATTGCATTATGTTACTGCATGAATGCACTGTGCATTGTGTACATGGCATTCCATTATATTACTGCATGGATGCACTGTGCGTTGTGTACATGGTATTCCGTTATATTACTGCATGGATGCGTTGTGTACACATCATTCCATTATATTACTGCTTGGATGTGTTGTGCGTTGTGTACATGGCATTCCGTTATATTACTGCATGGATGTACTGTGCGTTGCTTATACAGCATTCCATTATATTACTGCATAAAAGTGTTGTACCTTGTGTGCACTGAATTCTACTATCCTGCTGCATGGATGCATTGCGTTACCTCCTATGCTGCGCACCATGAGGTTTTTTTTGTGCAGTCCTTAACCTTGCCAGCTCTACAATGCTATTTCTTGGCCGAATGCGGTGACCATCTTTTTTTCTGAGAAAAACTATTTTAAAATATTACCCTTTGGTTTGAAGAACTCTTGTTTTCTCAGTTCTAAAACACTTTCTTTTCAGTTTTGTTATGTCCCCTTAGATACTCATTGTGTGCTGTGAATTCAAGATTCATACTCATCATGAGATTATAGTTGCAGCTAAAGACCTGGCCAGATTTTCCTGAAATTTCTGTGATATCTCTAGAGAAATTCCTTGCCTGCCTGTATAATAAAATATTTATAAAATACTCAAATTTTGGTGAAAATAGGAAATTTTAGCACCAAATAAAACTGGAAGATGCCTGGAATCTTTTATGGTGAAAAAAAAAGGTGGGGTTGAATTTTTTGCTCAATTTCCTTGCACTGCTGCTCTAAAGTTTGTGAATGTACAATGGCTGAGTAGCTAGTTTTGTGTTTGTTCAGGACTACGAGTCCCTTTGCCTTGTCCCACTCATGTTTGAATCCATTTAAGGTCCCCACCCCCACGGCCTCTGCTGGCAATCTGTTCCAAAGTTTCACCACACTTTTAGTGAAGAAGAGCTTCCTTCCTTCCTGAATTTACTGCCCACCAATCTCCAATAGCACCCCTTTGTGACTGCATCTCTATTTCTAACAAACAGGTTGTTGCAATTTACCCTGTTTATACCACTTAGGAAATTATAAGTCTCCATCACCCCCCCACTCTGACCTCCAACTAGTAGATACATTCAGGGCCTTCAGCTGTTCCTCACAGAATCTGCTATCGCCTTGCTAGCCCAAAATCATTTTTGTAACCCACTGCTGCATTGACTCCAATATATTAATATCTTTTCTCAGATAAGGATCCCAAAACTGGGCACTGCACCCGCGGTGGGGCCTCACTTCCCCCCTCCTACTGCCAAAACACCTCCTTATACACCCCAGCATCCTAGATGACTTGCTACAGGCCTTATTGCAATGACTGCCTTCCTTGGATGAGTCTCTAATGAGGACTTGCAGATCCCAAACCTCTGCTGAAGTGGCCAGCTTAACTAGTCCCATCCACAAGGTTGGACGGGGTACAGAGGGGCCCACCTGCAAAGCTGACATGGGGCCAACCTGAAAAATCAATAGAGTAGGGCAGAGGGTGACTCACTCACAACAGTATTCAACTTAAATCTGATACATTAGCTCTGTGTTTGCATCTTACATGCACAAAATACCCAATTTAATTAGAAAACTAGATGATAAAATCAAAGATTTTCAGAGTTTGCAAGGTGGCTAGGTACCCAAGAGAGGGGCCACCTGGAAATTTCCAGGTATCCTGGTGGGCCAGTCCAACTCTGCCCATCCTGTACTCAGTGCATGGGTTCTTATTCCCTAAGTACATCACCTTGCATTTCTTGGCCTTGAATCTCAGCTGGCAGATGTTTACCCACCTCTCAAACCTTTCTAGGTCCCTCTGAAGTTCTCTCACCCTTTTCACACTGTCCACACTGCCACAGAGCTTCGTGTCATCAGCAAAGAGACACATCTTACCCTGGAAACCTTCCAATATATCACCAGTGAACATATTAAAAAGGACAGGTCCCAAGACTGACCCCTGCAGTACCCCATTCGTGATTCCCCTGTCCCCAGATTTGACCCTGTTTACTACCTCCCTCTGCCACCTTCCCCAAACCAGTTTCTCACCCACTTGACTACCCCTTCTGTATTCCTATGTCCTCCAGCTTTTTTAGCTGCCTCCTGTGTGACATGGAATCAAAGGCTTTGCTGAAGTCAAACTAGAGCAAATGAACTTCCTGGCCTCTTTCCACCACCCTAATGACCCAGTCAAAAACCATGATCAGGTTGGTCTGACATGGTCTACTCAACACAAACCCATGCAGCTTGCTGTCCTACAGCCCATTATCATCACCTTAGTATTAGTAGGCCACTAAGCCTTCCTTCACTATGGTCTTCATCAGTTTATCCGCAATGGCTGTAAGGAGGCTGCTTATACACAGATGGTACTCCACCACCATCCCCTCTTGGGAAGATCTGACAGCAGCCATAGCCCAACTGGCTCAGTTTACCAGGCTGTCCCACTGGGTGAAGGGTACCCTAACTGCATACTATCAAATGTGGTCCCCATACCTAACATCCCCCCAATGTACCCTGAACCAGGGTTTTAGAACCCAGGATGGGGAGGAACCCTGGCACCCACCATAAATAACAACACACCATTCCTAAACTTCCTGGTACCCTAACCCTGTGTCTGTGCTAACACATGAGTGTTCACTACTCGTGACACAAAGGAATTCCCCTCTGCCATTCTATATTCTGTGCTTGTTCTTACAAATCAAATCAAATTTTATTTATATAGCACCTTTCAAAACCAAGGCGCTGCACATTAAGATACAGACATAGTGTAAAACATTAAAATAATAAATATACCAATAAATTAAACATCATTTGGGAAGACTAAACTGAATAAGTATGTCTTTAAATTAGTTTTAAATCCATCGACTGTCAGGCATTCTCTTAACTGATGAGGTAGAGAATTCCACAGGGTTGGTGCCATGAGAGAGAGAAAGCACAGGCACCAGATGTTTTTAAACGAGCCCTGGGAATCTTTAGCAATCCCTCATCGGCGGATCAGAGAGGACAGAGGGGGCAGTAGGGAGTTAGGAGGTCTTGCAGGTAACTGGGTCCCTGCTTATGTAGGGCTGTAAAGGTTAGCAAGCCAACCTTAAAGGTGATCCGCCACTGAACAGGCAGCTAGTGCAGCTCGCGCAGCACAGGCATAATGTGACTTGCCCTCGATGTTCCAGTCAGAAGCCTGGCTGCTGTGTTCTGCACCAGCTGCAGGTGGCAGATATCGGCCCCTGGAAGCCCTAGGTCGAGGACATTGCAGTAGTCAAGGCGAGTAGTGACTAAGGCATGGACCAATGTTGGAAGATCATCCATAGGAACCAGGTGTTTCACCTGGGTGATATTCCTCAGATGGTAGAATGAGGATTTAACCACAGCCACATCTGAGATTTCAGGGTCAGGCCATCGTCAAAAATAACACCCAGGTTATGCACCCAGTCTGAGGTAGTGATCTGAACACCATCAATCTAAAGGCCCAATGCTTGTCCAGCCCCCAAACCTGCCCCCAGGTGACCTGGGTCCACTACCAACACTTCAGTCTTATCTGGGATTCAGTCTCAGCCAGCTAGTGCTCATCCAGTTCCTGATCTCAGCAAGACAGTTGTTTAGCACAGAGACTGCATCAACCTGTCCAGGCAGAAAGGACATATACAGTTGAGTATCATCTGCACAGCAGTGAAAACTCAAACCATATCGCCTGATGATATCTCCCAAAGGCAGCATATACACTGCGAACAACATGGGGGCCAAAATGGAGCCCTGCAGCACCCCACAGGACAGGGAAAGCGCGTCAGAGGAATAAATTCCAGTGACCACTCTCTGAGACCTGTCCATGAGGAAAGACCGCAACCATTCGAGGACTATACCTGACAGCCCACAAAGGAGCCGCAAGCACTCCAAAAGCACACCATGGCCCACAGTGTCAAATGCTGCAGAGAGATCAAGAAGGACCAAGATGGTACGTGCCTTTCGATCTCTCACTATTAGGAGATCATTCAATACTCAGACAAGTGCAGTCTCGGTGCTGTGTCTCTTCCTTAATCTGGACTGGACAGCATCATAGACATTGTGAGTCACAAGGTGATCATCCAGTTGCAACACAACCACCTTCTCAATAACCTTGCCAACAAACGGCAGGTAAGAGATAGGCCGATAGTTAGCTAGACAGTCTGGATCCAAGGAGGCTTTCTTAAGGAGTGGTCGTACGACCGCCTCCTTGAGGGGATATGGAAAGACCCCCTCTCCAAGAATCTCCTGACAATTTCAGCTAGGATTGGGTAGATAACATCTACACAACCCACTAATAGGGGTGTAGGGCCCGGATCCAAACTACAACTGGTTGGGCGCAAAGTCTGGACGATCTTCACAATGTCCGTGAATTCCAGCCGACTGAAGTCCGACCAGATAGACTGAGTTCATGCCACCTCCTGCCAACCTCCGCAATCCCTCGTAGGGGGAGCCGGGCTGATGCCAGACCTGATGCTGGCAACTTTATCTGCGAAGAATCGAGCAAACTCCTCACATCTCAGCTGAGAAACAGCTCCTCTGGGCTGGAGACAGATTGGATTACACAATCTGTCAACAGCCCGGAAGAGCTGAGCCAGTTGATTCTGCACAGCAGAAATCTCCCTGGACAGGAATTCTGCCTTCTTACGGGTGATTTCTGATTGATAGCCCTCATAATGTGACACCAACCTGTCAGCATCCAGGCTGGTCCTCCCCCATGCTCTTTCCATCCTTCGACCAACTCGCCTCTGCTCCTTCAAGGAACCATCAAACCAAGAGTTCCTTGGGTGATGAGTGAAAGGTCGAACACGAACAGGAGAAGTTTTGTCCAAGGCATCTCCCATTGCCCTATTATAGGCCAGTACAAGATCCCCCGGACTCATGAATTCACCCGACAATCCTGATTGTTGCTTGAATGAATCTGTATAACTCAGTGTGTTTGTCAGGCCTATGTTGGCCTCATGTTCTGTAAAACTGAAAGATTTCAATAAAGATGATTAACAGCAAAAACACGGAGGTAAGGCTTACTGGTCTGTACTTGTCTGGGTCCTCCTTGTTCCTGCCCTTTTGGAGTGGGACTACATCCATAGTTCCCCAATCCCCTGGCACTATCCCAGATTTCAGGGAGTCATAAAATAGCTGGGTTAAGAACTCTGCCAGCTTTGAAGCTAGCTCCCCAAGTACCCATTGGTGCAGGCCATCTGGGTCCGGCATCTTGTCTACCACAAGGGCAGCTAACCCTTTCCTTACACATTCAACAATGATCACCATCCTCTTCATTTCATGTGCCCCTGTGTCATTGTCCCAACTCTGCTTTCCGGTAGAAGCCCATCAATCTCAACTGTGAACACTGAGTAGAAGCAACTGTTAAAAGGCATTAGCCTTCTGCTCATCATCTTCCACCCCCCCTTCAACTAGCCCAATAATCCCTCCCCTAGCCTTTCTTTTCTCCTGAATATAGCTAAAAAAAACTCCTGTTACCCTACTTTCACTCTTTCAGCAATTCTCGGCTATGTGGTTGCCGTTTCCCTCTTTACCACCACTTTTGCCTCTTTTAGCTAGGCCTGATAGTCCTCCCACTCTTCCTCGCCTTTCGTCACCAAGTATCTTATGAATGCCTTCCTTTTTGTCTTCACAGCCTCCCTTACCTTCTGTGAGAATCAGATTGGTCTCTTGTGCTGGTTTCTTTTGTAAACCTTCTTGGCAAGAGAGTTGGTCACCTCCAGAATTGCCCCCTTGAGCTTTACCCACTTTTTCTCTAACCCCTTGATCTGGTCTATTCCAAGTTTTCCCTGATCCATTCTCTCCATCCATGGAAAATTCACGTTTGAGGACTAGAACCACCACCCTTGAGAGGTCCCTGTCCCTAGATGTGTTTTCACTCAGGATAGCTCTCACTCCCCATATGTGCTTTCACTCAGGATAGCTGCCAGTCCCCAGATGTGTTTCACTCGGTTTTGGTCTCAGTCCTCATATGTGCTTTCCCTCAGTATAGTGTCAAGTCCCAAGATGGGCTTTCACTCAGTACAGGCCTCGATCAACAGATGTGTCTTCACGAAATACAGGTTGTGGTTCCCACATGTGCTTTCCCTCAGTATTGGTCCCAGTCGCCAGATGTGCTTTCTCTCAGGATAGCTCCCAGTCCCCAGATGTGCTTTCACTCAGTTTTGGTCCCAGTCCCCATATGTGCTTTCCCTCAGTATAGCTTCAAGTCCCAAGATGGGCTTTCACTCAGTACAGTCCCCAATCCACAGATGTGTTTTCACTAAGTACAGGTCGTGGTTCCTATATGTGCTTTCTCCCAGCACTGCTCCCAGTCACTAGACGTGCTTTCACTCAATATAGCTCACAGTCCCCAGATGCGTTTTCAGTCAGCACAGCTCACAGTCCCCACATGTGCTTTCACTCAGCATAGCTCACAGTCCCTGGATGTGCTTTCACTCAATATAGGTCCCAGTCCCCTATGTGCTTTTACTCAATACAGGTCCCAGTCTCCATATTTATTTACTGATATCTTGGATAGTACCTTTGAGCTGAAAGCTCTTTACATAGGTTCCATGTCATAGGAATTATATACAAGAGAATGAACATAACAGGTGGGAGGCTAATACAAACATATCTACAGGTACATTGGATAACTCACTTTTGGAGCATGGTAACGATCTACTCATGGCACTGTCCAATGTATGCCACAGGCACACATAAATATATAACTGGGAGACAAAGGTACAAGACAGAGGCCACAGCAAGAGGGGGTAGAGGTGCAGCACATAAGGCCAAGTCAAGGGTGGGCTTCTGAAGACATGGGGGAACTAGAAAAATTGGAGGAGAGGAAATGCACATAAGGTCCAGACATGAGAGTGGGGTTAGGTAGAACAGGGATGTCAGGAGGAGAGAGATGGTGAATCAGCCCAGAGGGCCTAGTCAAGGGGGGGTGATGTAGGGTGCATGGGCAGGGAAGGCATGGAGGGGTGAGGGAGGGGGTAGGGGAGGAATAGGGAGGCAAGGAGCAGGAAGGATGTGAAGTGCCAGGAGGGAGGCAAAGGACCAAAGGAAGTGCAGGACAACTTGTAGGGATTAATTAGTGGAAGCAGTCACAGCTAGCAGTAGCAACTATATTTATTTATTTATTTAAACATTTGTTATCCAGGTAAATGTATGAGCCGATGCCCTTTTTCATACATGACCCGGGGCCAAAGAAGCCATTGGTGTAACAAAATGTAGCAGAAGTCAAGCATTGGACACACTTGAAATAAATACATAAATACACTGGTTACATATTAAGAGTAAGTAGATTTGACGTACAATACATAAGTCAAATAAAACAAACAACACAATTGATCATGATAAAACTGCTTAAGACCTTCTTTAAAGGAAGCATAGCTGGACACCACATGTAATACTTTTGAAGGGGGGCATTCCAGCATCTAGCAGCACATACACTAAAGGCTCAGCATTCGTTTTAAAGAGCCCAGAGTAGGAGCAGAGGAGATGTCGATGTGAAATGAATTGTGCCAGAGCGGGGCCCAGTGGGTGAAAGATCTTTGCCTTTGGGAGGTAGGACAACGGGGAATTTTGAAAACCTGGCTATCCGAGCTTCTGGTGTGGCGAGGGTTGGTATACAGAATGAGGAGTTCCTGGACACTAGGAGGCATCATTCCAAGGCTTACCTTTTTTGCGAGCAGATATGTTTGGTATATTAGTCTGCCCTTAAAATGGAGCCAATTGGCCCAAGTATACAGGTCGCAGGTATGGGTCAATCAGGCAGAACCAGTTAGGAGCCGGCAGGCTTTGTTTAGAGCTATAATGATACGGTGGAGGGATGTTTCCGTGGCTGACCCATAGATAACAAGCCCGTAGTCTATGAGTGAGATCACCAAGCTTTGAATAGCTAGTCTGAGGGCTTCTGCGGCCAGACTATATTTGTGCCTATATAGCAGCTCTCTAGTGAGTTGACGGCCTTGGCGAGATTGTCAATGTGCATAGCATAAGACAAGGAATTGTCGACTGTAATTCCCAGATATTTAAAGTGCTGAACAAGCTCCAGGGGAGAGTCCACTTCGTTGGAGATTGCTAGAGGGTAGGATCTATGTCTGTGTTGGGGGGCTGGAAAATAACATAGTTTTGGTCTTCTTGTAGTTCATTATAAGTTTATGTTTGTTGAACCACCTTTTGACGTCTGCAAAGTTATTCTGGAGTCGCTTCTCCAGAGCTTTGGGATCAGGATCACTGGTGAACAAGACAGCATCATCCGCATACAACAGAATACAGCCTTAGCAGGCAAGAGGGAGTTTGTTAATGAAAACACTAAACAGGAGTGGTCCCTGGATGGAGCCTTGCGGGACTCCTGTGCAGACAGGTATACGTGGAAAGGACATTAATAATCTTCACCTGTTGTGAACGGTCATGCAGGTAACTACAGAGCCAATCTACGGTGTCATTTGAAAGACCAGTGGCAGACAGTTGATCAACCAAGAGGGCATGATTCACCGTGTCGAATGCCTTGGTTAAATCTATAAAGGCCGCACCGACAAAGTGACCTTGATCAAAGGAGTGATGGATAAAACCCATGAATCTAGCAAGGCTTTTGTGGTGCTATGCCCACTCCTAAAACCGTGCAATTCTGGGCATTGCAGTTGAAATTTTTCCAAGTAGTCGACCAGCTGGTCAGCCACTATTCTTTCCAAAGCTTTCGAGAGCGGGGGGTGTGTGTGTGTGTGTGTGGAAATTAGACGATAGTTCCCGTGCAGTGCACAGTCATATGTGCTTTCCCTCAGTATAGCATCAAGTTCCAAGATGGGCTTTCACTCAGTACAGGCCCCAATCCACAGATGTGCTTTCACTAAGTACAGGTCGTGGTTCCCATATGTGCTTTCTCCCAGCACAGCTCCCAGTTCCCAGATGTGCTTTCACTCAGTATAGCTCCTAGTCCCCAGATGTGTTTTCAGTCAGCACAGCTCACAGTCCCCAGATGTGCTCACACCCAGCATAGCTCACAGTCCCTAGATGTACTTTCCCTTAATATAGGTCCCAGTCCCCATATGTACTTTTCCTCAGTATAGCTTCAGGTCCCAAGATGGGCTTTCACTCAGTACAGGCCCCAATCCACTGATGTGCTTTCACTAAGTACAGGTTGTGGTTCCCACATGTGCTTTCTCCGAGCACAGCTCCCAGTTCCCAGATGTGCTTTCACTCAGTATAGCTCCTAGTCCCCAGATGTGTTTTCAGTCAGCACAGCTCACAGTCCCCAGATGTGCTCACACCCAGCATAGCTCACAGTCCCTAGATGTGCTTTCCCTTAATATAGGTCCCAGTCCTCATATGTACTTTCCCTCAGTATAGCTTCACATCCCGAGATGGGCTTTCACTCAGTACAGGCCCCAATCCACTGATGTGCTTTCACTAAGTACAGGTCGTGGTTCCCACATGTGCTTTCTCCCAGCACAGCTCCCAGTCCCCAGATGTGCTTTCACTCAGCATAGTGCCCAGTCCCCAGATGTGTTTTCAGTCAGCACCACTCACAGTCCCCAGATGTGCTTTCACTTAATATAGATCCCAGTCCCCAGATGTACTTTCACTCAAGATAGCTCCCAGTCCCCAGATGTGATTTCACTCAGTATAGGTCCCAGTCCCAATATGTGCTTTCCCTTAGTATAGCTTCAAGTTCCAAGATGGGCTTTCACTCAGGTCAGGTCGTGGTTCCCACATGTGCTTTCTCTCAGCACAGCTCCCAGTCCCCACATGTGCTTTCATTCAGTATCACTCACAGTCCCCAGATGTGCTTTCACTCAGCATAGCTCATAGCCCATGGATGTGCTTTCACTCAGTAAAGCTCCCGGTCCCCAAATGTGTTTTCCCTCCATATAAGTCCCAGTCCCCACATGTGCTTTCACTCAGCATATCTCACAGTCTCCAGATGCGCTTTCACTCAGCATAACTCCCAGTCCCCAGATGTGCTTTCACTCGGTATAGCTCACAGTCCCCAGATGTGCTTTCACTCAGTATACGTCCCAGCCCCCACATATGCTTTCACTCAGTTTAGTTCACAGCCCTCAAATGTGCTTTCACTCTGCATAGGTCCCAGTCCCCAGATGAACTTTCATTTAGTATTCTTCTCCATTATACAAAACGCACTTCATTATCAATCTCCTACCACATTTGTCAGTGTTCCCCAGAGGGCTTTAAACAATTTTATGCTCCAGAACCCTCAACCAATTGTAAGGCTTCTTCCTCCCTCCCCTCCCCCATACCTACATTGAGCCTATTTATTACTGTTAGTATAAAAACTATTTTACCACCACCCATGTATTGTTTCCATGTGTGAGCATCATTCCACATAAATAAATATACCTGCAGGCCTCTGGCCTGCTTGCCCCCCGCTTGATGACCTCTATATTAAAATGTTAATAAACTAATCTGCCTGAACAACATACTAAACTACTAGTGTTGAGTGTTAGCCTTTGCTGTAGCTTCTCTTTGTATCTGTTTATTTGTGTTCCGCACTGATATGTAACAATGTTGTACTGTACTTCTTTCTGTGACATGAAACCTTTGTAAATGAGTCCTTGACCCAAAGGTACTTCTGAATCCTTATAAATAAATAAAATAAATAAAAGATCACATTTAAATTAGGCAGCACTGGCAGAGGACATGGCAATGACTAGCACCAACAGCGTGACACACAGTACCTTACAGTAAGCAGATGAGACTGTCATATTACATCAGCGTAGAACAGCAGCTTTGCCTACAAACCCCACAGAAATTGGGTGGGAGTGAGATGGGAGCCAGCAATGTGATTGAAACCACAATGACAGCGGGAATAACATAGCAACAGAAGATGTAAAACAAATTTAAAAACACACAGCAACAAAGCAGTTTCACTACAAAGCCACAGCGCCACCTCCTGGACAAAAATGTAAACCTGCACAACTTTCTCACATTATAAACAAACAAAAAAGAAAGAAAGCTTTATTCAGCACCACAATGGCAGCTAATGCAACAGTTTGATTGGGGGGGATAGCTGGGGATGACATATTCTATGGGAGATGATCAAGGACATCACTTCCCAACTCTGTTTTATATAAGCACTTATAAAATGGGGTATAAAAAACTGACCAAATAGGACAACTTCACTGGTTAAAACACAGCACCTGACAATTGATTATTTACCTAGAAACTGCACAGTTCTTAGCTAACCTGTCCTAATCTGCCTAGCAAAACAGTTAAATGAAAATAAAACCTTTTTCCATTAAATAAAAATGTGTTCCACTTTTAAAATACAAAACCCCACAACAGGACTTAGGTTTCTTCAAAATAATTGCAATCCCCAGGTTCATTCAAAGGCACACTTGCATGCAATCTTTCTGTATGGGGTGGGCCCAAACTTCTTCACAAACAGCCGCAGAAACTGATTCTATCAAAGCACAGAGCTACAAACATGGAAACCCACTGATTTTAAACGGAGCACTACCAACGCTTTGCCTACACTCGCAGTCTGAACTCCCTTAGGAAGTCTTTCACCCTCCCTGTGCTTAACTCCTCCTGACCTATCTTTAACATCCCTCTCCATACATATTCAGAAAACTCTTGTGTCTGAAAACTGGCACATATCACTTAAAAATGTGGGAATAAGAATGGTCCACAAAATGTGGGATATATAACCAGAAATGGAAATGAAAAAACATGTTCAGAACATTGTAAAAATGGGTGCTTTACTGTGCAAATAGCATCACTTACAGCAAAGCTCTATAAGACTCCCCTCTCGTTCTGACAATCAAAGAGTGATATACTGTCCATACACTGGAAAAATTGGAGTTGGAGTACTTACGTGGCCATGAAAGGTGATGGAGAATAAAAGGAGCCTGTTGGGCAGGATCGCCGCTGAGCCATGGACATGGAAGGATGCCACCTCTCTGAGGGGCAGGCACGATCGCCGCTGACTGGTGGTTCCATTGAAGGATGCCCCCACTGTTGAGTGGGTAGGCAGGGCATGGCAAACATAGCAAGGAGACAACTCTTTTTTTGTGCATGCTGAAATGTGCAATGGAGATGTGTCACAGAGCACGATGGAGTCGTCTTCACTGCTCGAGATGATGGTCTCGCGCCACTGGAGCTGAAGTCAAACCAGTTTAACACCACTGAGTGCACAACTGGGACGGGGACAGGAAGGGAGGCAGCAAGTTTCTTTTAGCAAAGAGGGAGTCCCTACCATCAGGACCTGGGGATGAAGAGATCAGGAGCCTGGGGGGAGGAGCCAATGGACACAGCAATTGGGATCATGGAGGGGAAGCCACTGGACACACCACGATGAGGGCCAGGAATGGGGAGGCTGCTGGGCACACCACAATCAGAACTGGGGGGAGAGAGAGAGGGAGGGAAGGGGAGCCACTGGACACCATGATCAAAACTGGGGCAAGAGAGAACACACCATCATTCAGTCACTCTGTGCTATAATAGCTATCTTCTTCCCAACTGCCTGCTTGTCCACCCCTCCTGCTGCTTACTTGCAACTGTGCTGCTCTCAGGTTGGAGGCTAAAACACTGCAGTACTTCTGGGTACTTCCTGGCTTCACAGCCATCTTGCAGCCTCACTCCTTCTCTGCTCGGTGCCTTCTGCTTTTGGCTTACCACCTGCAGCTGACCGCTATTTTCCTCCACTCCCAGGGATTGGGACCTCCAGCGCTGCCAGTCCCTGTGATCAGGATGGGGAGAGTGGGAAAGGGAAGCCACTGGACAGTGCAATCAAGATTGGGAAGAGGTAGGGAGAGGGAGCTGCTGGACACTGCAATCAGAACCAGGGAGAGGGAGGGAGGGGGAGCCACTGAACACAACTGAGTGCATGACCGGATGAGGGAGGGAGGGAGAAGAAGCTAGATGCAAGAAGTGTGAGATCAGAAGTGGGGAGAAGGACAGGCACAGGAAAAACAAAGTGCCAGAAAGTGCGCAAAAGTAGGTCTGGTAAGGGAAGGGGGATGGGGAGAGAGAAAGAGAGAGGAAGCACAGTGATCTTATACATACCAATGAGGTGATGTGAATCTGCTGCAGAGGCAGAAGGTAATCTGCACTGGTTCCTGTTTGCCTGCTCTCCTTTCCTCTTCTACTGGCATTATGTCATGCGTAGCTATTGCTGTGCAGCCATAAAAAAGTAAACTTTAAACAGTTGATTTTGTTTATTTTTAATTAAAATACACAGCATTAAAGTGAGCAATTTTAAATGTGCAATAAGCAACTCAAAGGGTGCATTAAAAGATTTGTGATACACTTCCTAGGGGCACAATGACACTTGGCCTTGGGCATCATGCCTCACACCTCTGGGATGTGTATCACAAATCCATTAATGTACACCTTATTGTAGCTTATTGCTTACTTAATACATACTCCAGTCTCCCAGCATATTATTCAGTCCCTTAAGTGCTGTCTCGATGCAAATCCAAGCCCCCCACATACCTCCCCTCAAAGCATGCCCCAGCTCCTGATTGTCCTTTAATGTGTGTCCCAGCCTTCCAGTATACTGTATCTTCTGGCATGCCCCAGCTCCAATATGCTACCCTGTTATGCATGACCCAAAATCAACATGGTGCCTCGGTGCAGGGAGAGCCAATCAAGGTGAGGCTCCCTAGCACAACCCAGGCAAGAAAAGTATCTATTGCCTGAAGGATGATCGAAGTCAGACAGAAAAACGGAGAAGATATTCCTGTGCCTCTGTCACTACATGACAGACCTGTGCTCCAAGCTGCCTGCTTTTGTGAGGCAGAAAGATGACTGGCACAATCCACTGAGGGTGGGACCTATGTCCTCTTATTTAAAGTCTACTTTCTGCCTTTACAGAAGCCTGAGAAGATCCCAGTAGTTAAGGAGCCCTATAACAAGCACAAGGAGGGAGAATACCCAAATGTAAAAGGCTCCCAATATGCTGCCCCAGCCCCAATGTTCTGCCCTATTATGCATGGTCCAGCCCTTGTTTGAACCCCTAATGTATGCCCCAGCCCCATCAAAGTTGTGCCCCTAATGGATGCTCTAGCCCTCTGTTATGCCCCAATACATGCTCTAGCTTCCCAACGTTTTGCCCCAGTCCATACTGCATCCTTCAACATTATGCTAATTAATGCAGGGACCAAAATAAGGGGGTGCTGAGTGCCAATCTGTGCTTATATTTAGATAATTAGCATCTACCACTTTAACAAACAGCACGTCAGAGGCACTACCAGCACTGCAGCTCCCAGTCTCTGTGCAAAGAGTCTCCATGCAGTGTGTTTCTGTGCAGGATAGGGAGGAGGAAGCTTCTAAGCTATGCAGTTAGTGATGCCCAGGCTTGAAATCTGAGCCAGGTCAGGGAAAGCGCAAGAGAAGAAGGGGGCGTGGACTATGCAGAATCGGAGGTTAGTGAGGGATGCGAAGGGAGGAGAAAGAGTGCTGAAATATGAGTCACAGACTCAGTGTGATCAAGAGAAAGGAGTGATAGGTAAAAATATAACCCAGAGTAATGTGATGGGGAAGAGAGTTAACACAGGATAAAGGCACTTCAGAAAGCACAGGAAAGGAATGAGGAAACAGCTCTGCTTTTACTAAGTGAAGCCTTAAAGGAGTAGTCCACCTAAAATTTGTGAAAACATATGTTGTGCAGAGTGTTTTAATTTATTTGTGAAGTTCTTGTGTCTTTCCCTCTGTCTGCTATTAGGGTTTTTTCCTAAATTAGCCTGCTAGCTTTATGGTAGTTTTATGACCCTTGGGGATCTCCATCTGAGACAGCTTAATTGCACTCCTTGTTCCCACAATGCACCCTGTCTCATGTGACAGTGATGTAGCAGAGATCCAACATTCTGCACACACACAAGCCAAACAAACTAAATATCTTGGAAACTTCACAAGCTGCACAAAAATTACCAGTAGCAAAGTTCTTCAGGACAGTTAGACCTTTACGATGAGGGTAGTCACTAAGCTGAACTCTATAGATTTTAAAATATAGCCATCTCTACTGTTGTGAACTGATTGTAAAGCAGTGCTTTCCGCTGGATTTATGGTCTCTGCTACATCACTGCCACATGAGAGAGTGCATTGTAGGACAAAGGAATATAATTAAGCTGTCTCAGATGGAGATCTCCAGGGGTCGTAAAACTACCATAAAGCTAGCAGACTAATTTAGAAAAAACTCTTAATAGCAGACAGAGGGAAGGACACACTAGACCTTAACATACAAATCAAAACACTCAGCTCAACATATGTTTTTTTTGCACATTTTGGGTGGACTACTCCTTTAAAACTTGTCAGCATTAATACCTAATTTCTGTTTGACATTATTACACAACTTTGCTGGAATTGGAGGTGTTGAGTGTTTTTTTTTTGTGTGTGTGTTTGTGTGTAATAGGTTGCAAAATTATGAATATTTTCACATTTTAAGAACAGAATGCTTGAGGTGGCAGATGTTGCATTAAAGAATCATCATAGCCAGCTACCCCAAGGAGCAGCTGAAATAGTTACCTGCACAGTAACAATATATATATATATTAACGCCTAACTTCCTTCCCACAAAACCTATAGAAATACTTTTATCAATCATTATGACACCAGAGAAAGCACGTACAGAAGTTGTGAGAGTCACAACCCCCATCCCATGACAGCCAGATTATCAGGGAAAATAAAATCCAGATTTACAGTACAATACTCTGTCACTGTGTTTAGCAGCTGAGCTCCTTCATTTATTTCATTCATACATTTCATGCAGTATAATAATACTAGCACAGCTGAGATGCCACTTCTTGTTTCCAGTGGGATCCCACTTCTAACCATTTTTACAGCTGGGTGGACTGAAGGATGGGGTGGGTAGGTGTATTGGGGCACACAGTGAGTATCTGGCTCTAGTGGGGTTTGAATCTGCAACCTCTCAGTCCTCAAGCCAATGTTCTAACCACTAGACCAGTACCTCCTAGTAGCTACTGCCTCCTAGTTGAGCACTCTGCATCTTGTCATGTTCCGCTCCTGGTTTTGTCAAAGTAGCTCCTGGTCAGCTGGAAAATGCTGATTCCCAGGAGCTGTTCATGGCTCTTCACTGCCAAATCCTTATATTTGCCCCAAATGTTTACTCCAGCCCCCAATGATATGTTCCGTAATACTTGCTCAAGCCCCCTAATGTTATACTTCCAAATGCATACTCCTGTCCCCATTATGCTTCCTAATGTATGCTCCAGCTCCCAAACATATGTTCTAACACCAATTTTATGTTCCAGCCCCCAGATGTTATGCTCTCTAATGTATGCTCAAGCCCCCCAATGTAATGCTCCCTAATGCATGCTCCAGCCCCAAGTTATACTCGCTAATGCATGCTGCAGAAATGAAGGCTACACTCCCTAATGAATTCTCCAGCCTCCAATGTTATACTCCCTAATGCATTCACCTGCCCCCAAACATTATGCTCCCTAATGCATGCTTCTGCCCCTTCACATTATGTTCCTTAATGCATACTCAAGCCTCCCCAATGTTACCTCAATAATACATGCTCCAGCCCACTAATGTTATGTTATGCTTCCTAATGCATAGTCTAGCCCCCCAACTTTATGCTTCCTGATGCATGATCCAGGCTTCTTACGCTATGCTCCCCAATGAATGACAGACAGTTTTGCTCCTAATACAAGCTCAGAACACACAACATTATGCTTCTTAGACCTAATGAATGCTCTAGCGCCCAATGATCTGCCATCAAATACAGGCTACAGCTCTTCGTTTTGCCACAATGTATGTTCCAGCCCTACATTTTGCCACCAATGCATGCTCCGGTCTCCTTTTGCTCTAATGACATGCTCCAATACCACATTATGCTCTTTAATGCATGCTGCAGATCCCCGATGCATGCTCAAGGCCACTGGTCTGCCCTGATGCATGTTCCCGACATTTTGCTCTTATGCATGCTTAGTCCCTGCAACCTTCTGCCCCTTACACATGTCCCAGCTCCAGCCCCTCAGAATTTTGCCCCAACATATGCTCCAGACCTCACCAGTGTTATACTCCATAATTTTTGCTCCAGCCTCCCAAAGTAATGTTCCCTAATGCATACTCCAGCCCCCAGTTACACTACCTAATGCATGTTCCAGCCTCCAGTTATGCTCTGCAGATCCATAATCTATATAAATTGCAAAAACTATGTTAATACGTCAATTAGGGTTGAGGCATAAAGCGTACAACACAGAGAAATAAAAAGTTAAGGTAAAAAGTCCCAGGAACCATGGTAAATCTGTGCTGAAGCATTCCTCAGCTTTTGAACAATCATGCAGTGCAGTGTCGGCATTACCCTCATATTGGCATCCTCTATGCAAGCATTGCTGGGTCATTATTTTATTTTGTCTAAGACCGTGCAATATTAGGGTAATGCCAACAATGTGTTGCATGATAGTTTAAACCCCAAAGAACGCCAATGTTCCAGGGCCTACATGAAAGACAGGAGCCGAGCAGGGGAACCCACCTGGAAATGTCCAGGTATCAAGATGGGAAGTGTAACATGGACAACATCCTGAGAGATGTCAGCATGCACTGTATCAGAACAAATGCAAGCACCAGGGTAGTGAGGTCCTCCAGCTTGGCAATGTTCCTAAAGTGGCAGAAAACATACTAGAAGTGAGATGGCACATATTCTTCAAAACTGAGTCCCACCCATGAGATGGCACATACTTTTCAAAACTGAGTCCCACCCATGAGATGGCACATACTCTTCAAAACTGAGTCCCACCCATGAGATGGCACATACTCTTCAAAACTGAGTCCCACCCATGAGATGGCACATACTTTTCAAAACTGAGTCCCATCCATGAGATGGCACATACTTTTCAAAACTGAGCCCCATCCATGAGATGGCACATACTTTTCAAAACTGAGCCCCATCCATGAGATGGCACATACTCTTCAAAACTGAGCCCCATCCATGAGATGGCACATAATTTTCAAAACTGAGTCCCACCCATGAGATGGCACATACTCTTCAAAACTGAGTCCCACCCATGAGATGGCACATACTCTTCAAAACTGAGTCCCACCCATGAGATGGCACATACTCTTCAAAACTGAGTCCCACCCATGAGATGGCACATACTCTTCAAAACTGAGTCCCACCCATGAGATGGCACATACTCTTCAAAACTGAGTACCACCCATGAGATGGCACATACTCTTCAAAACTGAGTACCATCCATCTAGAATCCCCCCGCAAGACGATACTTGGATCTCTGACAGTCTGAGAGGCATTCCATGAAAGACTGCAACTTACAAGGTCTCATTATTGTCCACTCAGGTTTAACTGTAGCCAGATAGCCACCATGCAGTTTCTGACCTCGGTTAACTTGCCAAAAACAGAAACATTTTAGCCACAGTTAAGTTACTACTTAAGTGTTACACTTTAAATATAGCAAAGAATTAATTCCATGTGGAATCAGTCTATCTGCACTCCTTAAAAAAAGACGGTAAACCACCACTGGATTCATTTACTCTGCCTTTTTCATTTTACTTTATTTTTTAGTAGTTCTTCTCAACCACACCATAAATTATGGACACTTAAAACTCATATTCATGTCCTGTTTCAGGTGCTGTAATAACTTGGGCAAACAGTCAAAGAAGCAATACAACTGTACCAGATTTGGCTCTTTTTCATGTGCCCCTTAAATTGGTGTTGCTTGATGGCTCAATTGCCTAATCCATTCAAGCGATACGTACCACTTCAAATATAGCGAGGTCTCAGGAGCTGGTGGTCCTGCTCATTGCCATACTGGGCAAGACAGCTCAGAGCTCTTAGCCACTTTGAACTTCATGTTGCCCTAGGTAACCGTGTTGAGTGTTACTGCACACCCAGATTGGAGGCACTTTTCCAACTACATTTATCAAGCCAGAACCAGCATTCTAAGATTATAACATTTGCTACACACTTTATCGCCTTGAATGGATTTTAGAATGCTGGGCAACATAAATTAAGCATATTACCACAGAATATAAAACTGGTTAGGAGGGAAATGATAAACTAATGTATGTGCTACACTATTACTGAAATTTAGCATGCAGTAGCAAACATTATCCACAGGATGGTACTACATCCCCAGACAAAAAACAAACAACTGTCAGACTACTGTAATATCAGGCAAGGATACCGGATCTAGCGTCTTTACGCAGACGTAACAAGAATTTCAAATGAAGCATGCAATCTGTATTTTACAGACAGCAACAAATTCAAAATTGGTTTGCGAATGAATCCAGAATCAGTCACTTCCTTCCAGTGTATGGCTACAGAGAAATAACTGATGCAAACAGAATTTTTTTGACATCGTACTAAATTATTAAATTACCAACATACTCTAAAAAGACAGTCACTAGTACCTCCCCTCCAGCTTATTTTATACCACACAGGGTATTAAATACGCCAAAAATATTGATTATCAGTTTCACACGTGAAAATGCATAGTACTTGGCACAGACAGTTTAGCAAAATAAGTTTTATTCGTGGAGTCTCCCATGCCATGGACTCACTGATAAAAAAGGTTCAGCAGTCAACTGCTACACATTGCTGGAAATGGTCAGCATTACTCCCTGTTTTGCATAGTAACTTGCTATGCTATACCAGCCATTTAACACCCTGCCACACCAAAGCAAAGGGTGTTCATGGAAGTGAGCTGCAACTAGGAGAAGCGATATTGGAAGTCAGTGTTTTTCAGATGGTAGGCAGGTGTTAGTGGAGGACTAAGGACCATCCACTGAAAGTGAGTGGAGCAACACAAGCACTATGCCAAAATGGGGGAGCTAAGCACTAAGTGGAGTATAGTTTAGCACAGTTCACTAGCTGTTCATATGGAATGTTAAAGCAGCAGTACTACGAAATCAGGAAATGAGCTATCAGAATTCTGTTATTTAGCTGTAAGCATGCGGCCAAAGTTCCAGTTTCCATACCTGTAAATGTTTTTTTCCAGTCATCTTTAGTTTTTCAGATATTTGCAATTTATTTGAATTGCAGCGCTACAACAAATATGGCGGCTGACTAATTTTCAGCTGCGCTTTTTCTACAGGTCACATCATGTCTTTTGACAACAGCAGTGGGACCCTCTGCTGACCATTCCCGATGTCCCTGCAAGTCATACACATGTGCAGTGGGCAGCAGAGGGGGTTCCAGTGCAACATGCTTAGTGGCAGAAATGTAAACAAAACCAGAGAATAACTGAGCAAATTACTCGGCGATAGTACAATGCCGGAGAGAGAGTACCAGGTATATGATTAGCAGGGCGCAGGGAATAAACTGTTAAAAAAGTGCAATTTTTTTTCGTAGTATTGCTGCTTTAAGTACCTTTTTATGTTTGCTTGCATGCATGTGCAAGAAACATAGTACCATCATCCGAGTTTTCAGAGGTGTGGCACCCTGTCTTCCAGTTCAGTCAGTGTGTTTGCAGGCACGGCCACATTTCGCCAATGAAGGCGGCAGCTGTCTATGACAGCAGTTGAAAATGCAGTGCCGTACAGTTAAAAGGGAAAGCTACGCTTCAGTGAGCAGCGATAAGATATTGCGTGCTCATCGCTCCTCCACACACACACACCGCGGCTCATGCGCCCCCCCACACACACACACACACAGGCGGCCGACGGGGTGCCCAATCCCCCGTCGGCTCTGCTGTGCTCTCCTCCCCCAATAGAGTTCCAGGTGCCACGCTGGGAGCCCACCCCAGTGTGGCAACATTCTGTATGGCTGCCGGAGGTGCCCAATCCCCCGTCGGCTCCACTGTTTACCCCCCCCAAGAGACTACTGGGTGCCACGCTGGGAGCCCACCCCAACATGGCAATAGTCTGTATGGCCGACGGAGGTGCCCAATCCCCCGTCTGCTCTGCTGCCCCCCCAAACAGCCTTCCAGCTGCCATGCTGGGAGCCACCCCAGCGTGGCACAAGTCCCATGTCATCCTCCTAAAAAGAAAAGCACCTGAAAAGAAAAACCTTCACTCGCTGACTGTCCTGACCCTCATCCACCCACCCACGCCACCCTCTGTGCACCCAGCCTCCCTATACCCCCCAACTCACCCCATACTTACCTCTGGAGTCTGGCGTGATGATCTTCGGTGGATCGGGAACACGTCTGCACTCTTCAAAGTCAACCGCGAACTGAGGAAATGCCGGTAAGCTGTATAATGGAATAAAAAGGATTTTTTCAACTTTGATGCATATCTCAGCCACTTTTGGGAATTTTTTCACCAATTTTTCAACATGGGGTTTTTGGGACCACTCTTCATGAATTCTCTCACTGTCATTTTGTTAATCGGGCCCGAAAGGTGATTTTGCAGTCACTACATGGAACCACCTTTCGGGACCAATTTACAAAACAACAGTGTCACAGTTCATGAGGTAGGCCCCCCCAAAACCCTATGTTGAAAATCTGGTGAAAAAATTTCCAGAAATGACTGTTTTACGAGCATGCATTGCGCTGTTCCTACGAACGCTCGTAAGTTCACGAATTTTCAATATTTTCACTCCAGATTTTCAACACTGCCATTTTACCACACCTCCTTATGAACAGTATAGCTGTCATTTTCACATCTTGCCCAAAATGTGTTTCACAGATAGCACACAATGGCGCAGTCGGTGTGCGAAATCAATGTGTGGGACAGATTAAGAAAATCACAGTGACACTGTTCATGAGCAGAGGTGTTAAAATGGCTATGTTAAAAATTTGGTGAAAAAAGTCCCCAAAATGACTGTTGTACGAGCATGCGTTGTGCTGTTCCTATGCACGCTCGTAAGTTCATGAATTTCTAATATTTTCAGTCCAGATTTTCACCTTGGCATTTTTCCACACTTCCTTATGAACAGTACAGCTGTGAATTTTCACACCATGGCCAAAATGTGTTTTCGCACTTCCGGTGCAGAAATGCGTGGTCGCTGTGGGAAATCACTGTTAGGGACAGATTAAGAAAATCACAGTGACACTGTTCATGAGCGGAGGTTCCAAAATCCCTGTGTTGACAATCTGCTGTAAAAAATCCCCAAACTAATTGCATTACAGGTGTGCATTGCACATTTTCTACACATGCTCGTGACTTCACCAGTTTTTCAATATTTTCACTGCAAATTTTCAACATTGCCATTTTTCACCTCCCCATGAACTGTACAGCTGTCATTTTTCACATCCTGTTCGAAATGTGTTTTCACACCTGTGGTGCCAAATGGCGTAGTCGCTGTGCAAAATCAGCTTTCAGCTAACAAACTGATATTGCCACTGTTCATAAGGTGGGGGTCACAAAAAAGCCATGTTGAAAATTTAGAGTGAAAATGCCAACGAACGCCTGAGGTGTTAGGGTTTCCGACCATAACGCCCCACCCTGTACAGATTGACAGGCATCAGGGGTGTGACTTGGGATTCTCACCAGTAATGCTCATACCATTCCACACCCTGCAGCCAGTGACAGGCATCAAGGTGTGCCTTGGACTCTTTGGCCCCAAAGTTCACCCCATTCTCCCATACAGCACCCATCTCACCGTATTTCCTGATGGAATGGGGTGAGCATAAGGGACAAAGACCCCAAGGCACACTGTGACACTTGTCGGTGTCTGCATTGTAGGGTGTGGTGAAATGGCATGGCCGTTATGCCTGACGACCCAAAGGCACACCCCAATGCCTGTCAGTCTCTGCAGGGTGCTGGTGGGGTTGGCTTCAGTTCAATACTTCACTGCCATTCCTATTATGCAGCTCTCTAACTCCTACACTACCAATGCCAATGCCAGCAAGCAAACATTCAGCATTGACAAATGCTTGTTTTTTTTTTTATTTATGGTGAAGTCTGATAACAAAGGACTCTCACTGCTGATTGGACAAAAGGAAAAACTACTCATCGTAGTAATGGTGTTTCTTCTATAGGGATCCCTCACTAAATTTAACAGCAGCAATCACTCGCCTGGAATAAGCAGCCCTGGAACTTTACAATTTAAGCAAATTATGGAAGTTAGAACTGCTCTATATGGTCATGCTCACACCTGCACTCTAACGTCAGATTTATTTCTAAGACTAGGGTGAGCTGAGAGCACTGAAAGAACAGTTATGTACTTACCGTAACAGTAGACCTTCAAGAGAATCTCTTTCATCAGGCCCACCTATGGAACTACCGTCGTCAGGCACTAGCACCACATGGAAATTTTTTTTTTTCAAGCAGTCCACTAGGGGCCACCCAAGAAGACTTCCTATGTCAGCTCTCCCTATATAAACGTGGGTGGCCCCTTCCCCCCCTCAGTTCACTGCCAGAGATCATGCTTGGAGGACCTCCCTTGTAGGGAATCAGGAAGGAAGTTATAGTGCAGCTGACCAGGCGAGGCAGAGAACAGCTGGCAAAGCCCTATGGAGGAGACCTCAGGAATAAGGGAGATGGGAAGGTGGGATGGCATGGCCTGATGAAGAAGATTCTCTCAAAGATCTACTGTTACAGTAAGTACATAACTGTTCTATTTTCTTCGAGGATATTTCTTTCATCAGGCCGCATCTATGGAATGAGTACCAAGCAGTACTGACCAAGAAAAAGTCTGGGTGGCTGCAGCCTACAGGCCTAAGAAAGTAGGCTTTCCAACACAGCTAGTCCAAATTTGGCCTGTCCTTTTCCTTGAGACAATGTCCAGACTGTAATTCTTGGTAAAGGTGTTGACTGTACTCCAGGTGGCAGCTGCACAGATTTCAGCAGCAGACACATTCCGGAAACAGGCAACAGAAGTGGCCATAACTTTAATCGAGTGGCCACAAACTACCCCAGAAAGTTCCTTACTGTACTTCCCGTAACAGAAAGTAATACAGTTGGCTAACCATTTGGACAAGAACTGTTTAGAAAAAGGAAGGCCCTCTTTCCCAGGGATGAAGGAAAGAAAAAGCTGTGAGAACTTACTGCAGTCCTTTGCACAATGTATATAGTATCTGAGTATTCTACGTACATGTAAAGTATGGAGCAATGTTTCCCCTGGATTGGCATGCTCAGGAAAATAAACCGGCAGGTGGATGGTTTGATTCAGAATTTAGATACCACTTTGGTAAAAACCTAGGATTAGTGCGCAAAGACTTTGTGAAAAGTCAAATAAGAGGCTCACACATTACAGCCTGAAGCTCTGAAATTCTCTGAGCAGAAGTAGTAGCAACCAAAAATAACACTTTCCAAGAAAGAAAGCATAGGACGCAAGTCGAACCTGGCTCAAAAGGAGCCAAAGTGAGCTTCTCTTAACATAAAATTCAGCTCCCAAGCCAGGACAGGATTGCAGATAGGAGTCTTCAAGTGCAGAATGCCTCTCAAAAATGTACAAGCCTCTTCCAGCTGAGCAACCATATGACCATCAATAGGCAGATGGAAGGCTGAAATGACAGCCAAGTGCACTTTAATAGAATAGTATTGCAGGTCTACATCTGACAAGAACAACAAATACTCTAGAACCTGGTTTATTGGACAGGCAAAAGGATCCAGCTGGTGAGAAGCGGCCCACAATGCAAACCGCTTCCACTTCATAGAATAAGTGACTCTGGTGGAAGGCTTTCTAGCAGCCATCAAGACATCAGCCACCTTTTGTGACACTCCAAACCTGGTAATGGCCATGTCTTCAAGAGCCATGCATGAAAGTGGAGTGAACTGAGGTCTGGATGGACCAGAGTTCACTGCTCCTGTGACAGAAGACTCTGGCATAATGGCAGAGGTACTGGAGATTCCATCACAAGCTACTGCAGTAAGGGGAATGAAATCTGACATGGCCACAGTCGGGCAAAGAGTATCAGACTTGTCCCCCCCCATCTGAAGCTTGATTAGCACTCTCTGGATTACAGGGAAGAAAGGAAAGGAAAGGCATATAGGAACCTCCCTTTCTAATAAAGGGACAACACGTCTCACCAGAAAACTCCAGGCCCTGGAGTGAGCGAACAGAAAAATGGCAGTTTTGCGTTGTGTGGGGATGTGAAAAGGTCCAACTCTGGATGACCCAATCTGTCAAACAGGTCTTCAACAACTGAGGTCAGCAGCTCCCACTCATGCATCTTGGACTGTGACCAGCTTAGTCTCTGCCAGGATACTTTGGACCCCTGGAACATGTACTGCTGCTAGTTCTAGACCATGTTCCAGAGCCCAGTACCAAACTCTCACTGCCTCCCTGCAAAGGGGATAGGAATGAGTCCCTCCTTGCTTGTTGATGTAGTGCATCGCACTTATGTTGTCCATCTGAATTAACAGAGGACCTCAGGGAGAGATGGGACTAAAAGGCCTGTAGGCTGTACAGAGCAGCTCTCACTTCTAGGACATTTATGTGGAGGGTACTCTCCACTTTCATCCATGTTCCTTGTGTCTAACGAGGCCCCAGATGTGACCCCCAGCCCATCCCTGAGGCATCTGTAGTGAGAATCTGATGAGGAGAGGGAATCAAAAGGAACCCCTTTCAACAAATGGTTAGGTTTCACCCATCACTTAAGTACCTCTCTGACAGGGGAGGTTACTACAACTTTCTGTTCTAGGTCATCTGTACGTTGGTCCCACTGGACTCTTAGTGCCCATTGAGGGATCCTCATATGCAGTCTTGCCAGTGGTACTGTGGTAACAGCTGCTGCCATGAGGCCAAGGAGTTTCACGAATGTCCTGGCTGTGACATACTTGTTGTTGTAGACTATCTGGGCCTGTTCCATTAGATGCTCTTCCCTGTCTTGTGGCAGGAAGGCTAAGCTTTGGGCTGTGTCTAGGACTGCCCCTATGTACTGCAAATGCTGATAAGGGGTCAATACTGACTTTGTTATATTGACCGTTATCCCTAGAGCATCAAACAGGTGTCTCGTGCGGTGCAGGGAGTGGGAAAGCTGCCCCATGGAGTGAGCTTTGAGAAGCCAGTCATCCAGGTATGGTGAGACATGCAGACCTTCCCTGCAAAGGGCTGCTGCCACAACTCTTATGAAAATGAAATATATTTTAAAATATATTATTAACCTCTCCCACCCAAACCTGGAATATTACCATCAAGCAGCCCAGCTACAAACTATACTATACTGGTTCCACCCTAGGTACCAGGCCAGATGGAAGGACTTATAAATGCAGAGGGAAGATCTGATACAGCTGCGTGGAATCCTCTTGTCTGGCCCACATGGGGTGGATCTCAGGAAAAAAAAAAGACAACATATTTACAAATACAACTCTGCAGAGCTGGCAAAAGGTAATGCAATCTAGGAACCTAGAACAATGGAGATCTCTCCTATATTCTCTTCCCTATCTGGAAGATTTTAAACCAGCACAAATGGATTTGGGATTTCGACATTGGGAAAAACAGGGCCTGCATATGGTACACCAGTTTATAGAAAGGGGGACAATCTTAAGCTTCACTGATCTGGTTGCATGGTTTGGGATACCCCATAGAGACAGATTCAGATATTTCCAGGCAAGGAATTATATTAAATCCCTATTAAGAGATCTGTGGGCTGAGACCCCTCCCCCCAATTAATAGAGATCATGAAATTGGCTCTGATTGGTAAAGCGCCCTTGGAACATGTGATCTCGTATCTATATGAGGCAATTAGTTCATTAGAGGGGGACTCAACAGACCAAATTAGAAAATCCTGGGCCTCAGACCTTACCCTGACCATCTCCACTGAGTTCTGGGAAAAACACTTACACAATATTTATAAGGTGATTTCAGCTACAACATGGAGAGAATTTGCATGGAAAAATCTGGTCCGATTTTTCAGAACCCCAGCAGTGACAGCTAAATATTCGGGAAAGGGGATGTCACAGTGTTGGAGTCGGTGTGGAGTGTCTCCAACCACTCATGGGCATGTGTTTTGGAGCTGCCCTGAACTTCACTCTTTTTTGGTGATTTGCAGGGGGCTTTATCATTAATTTTTTCCCCAATTTGGAGTTGACCCCTTGTCTCTTTTTTCTATCCCAATAGCCAGCCGGATTCAGAGATCCCAACTCGGTCAAATTGATATCAATTATGATTTTGGCAGCCAAAAAGGCAGTTTTAAATAAAGCAAAAGAGCAGTTCAAAATACTGTGGAGGAGATGGGTGCTGTACTTGGCCCTCTTCCACCCGGAATTTATCCCTTAGAAATATTTGGGAGAGTTTATTCGAAAAAGCAACGAATTGTGGATCTGAAATAACTAAACTCTCCTCCCGATTGTTCTCCTGCATGTTCCTAAATTTTTGACCAGTTCACAGGTTTAAGGTCTATGGATTGATCCCCCCCCAACCCCGATCCCATATCTGTCTTATGGGTGAATTGTGTAAAGTTACTAGATTGATAGCCTGAATGTTTTTTTTATGTATTGTACATTATAAGTCTGTTACTTGTGTATTGTATTATATGTGTAACTTCTGGAAAAAATCTTTAAATAAAGAGTTAAAACAAATAGATATATATTATTAACAATATATTTACATATAGTGAAATATATTCCAATCTACTTACTGTATTTTATAATATATTGTATTGGAAAATCAATATATTTCAATATATTTTAAAATGTGCAAATATATTGCAATGTACTGTAAATATATACGTTATTGCCACTTTAGTATAGTATGTATATTGCAAAATATATTGATTAAATTCCAGATATATTGAAATAAGGATGGTAAATAAATGTTATTAGTATATTGACAGTATATGTATAAACGTATTTATACAATAGGGGTGGCTGATAAACGTCACATATAAAAGCATGTATTCTCACAAGAGTGATGTAAATGTTGCTCACGTAGGAACTGTGGTAGATATGCAGATTTACACACACAGTTCCTATGTCAGCAACAGATATTCTCACAGTTGCTATGTCATGAAGAGTAAAAAGTGCAGGCAGCTCTGTTTCCTAGCAACTTAAGCAAATGAGACTCACCTGTGAAAATCAAGAAACCTTTACAGAAGTAGAGCGAGTTATCCGTGCAGTGCAGACACAGCTGTTAGTAATTAACACAACAGTATTAAAAACTTTGCAAAGCCCGATATGAAACAGTACAGGAAAGCATTTAAACAGAACCTACACATACAATACAACATAGGACAAAAATACTAAAGCCATGGATAACTATGTACAAGGGAGCACATCACAGTGGAATATGGAAGGATTCCGTGAACGAAAGCTGAACAAAATGCAGAGCATAGAACGAGCAGCAGGAAATATTATTAAGCTGCTCGCAACTAAACTGATACTGAGCCTCTATTAGACCCAACGGCACTTGAGAAATTCATCCCAAATGTCTGACGATCCACAAATAACTCCTACGACAGCACCAACAGTATTTCTAGACAGTAGTTATATTGATCAATATATTGAATCAGCAAAAATGAGAATACACGACGAAAACGGAATGTGATGTCAGCAATTTGGAAGTATATGAAAGAGCAGTTCAATATTACAACACCCATGGAATTTCTGCCTGCACATGATTTAAACAACCTTTGTGTCACTACTTCATTCAGTGCCAAAAAAGACGGTTCTCAGTATGAGCCCTTAAGCTTGAGAGCTAAATTTCAAAGTTATGAGAGACACTTGAAAAAGCACCAGTATCCTGAATCGCTATCCACTTCCCTGCATTTCTAAAGTGTAGAGATGTTTTGCTGTCCAAACAAAAAAATTAAAGGAGGATGGTAAGGGAATAGACCGTTAAGCTGCTGACGAACTCACTGACACCTTAATTAATGATCTGTATGAAAAAGATGTACTGGGACCAAGAACTCCACAGTCACTCTTAAATACTATGTGGCTCAACACAACAATGTTCTTTGGTATCCGGGAAACTCTGAATCTAGAATTTGAAGTGGGGAGATATAAAATTATGCTCGGATGACAAGGAGACAAATACATAGAATTTTCCAGGAGAGACAAGCGAAAACAAGGACTGGCAGTAACCCAAAGACACTCGCATGTTAAAACCACGAGCATATGCCATTGCTAACAGAAAGAAGTGCCCTGTGCAAACTTTATATTTTATATGGAGAAAAGACCTGCCAAATATAATTATGACTCTGCCCCTTTTTTTTAGCAGTAAATCACCAATATAAACTGGCAAGTAACAACTGCTGGTTCAAACAACAAGCACTTCGGTGTAAAATACCATCGCTACCATACTGGCTTGATGATACAAAACTGCAGGCATCCAAACAGACAGCAGGCTTACAAACCACTCCATAAGGAAACACCTGGTACAGAAACTAGTGGATAGTAATGTACCTCCAACTGAGGTAATACAGATTTCGGGACACAAACAACTGCAGTCACTTAATGATTACTCCAAACTGAATGTACAGAAACAGAAAAATATCTCTAATCTACTGAGCAACCACTTTGACTCAGAGCCATCTACCTCTGCTGAATGTAAAGCTGCACTGGAACACCACAAAACAGCTACCTTACAGAATGAGATGCCAGCTTCTGTCCCACATGCTACTACGTGCAGAAAAACAGAAAGCATACAAGAAAATAAAAAAGAATTTCACATTTCGAGCAATGTCCACGTGTTTCAGCAGTCCTACAATTTGTGCTACAAATATTACATTCAATATCTATCACAGTAAGCAGTAATACTTTCTACCACAGTTAACTGGGAAAGTAATATAGTAAGCGGTCAGTAACACATAAACTACTGCACATACTAACAAATATTTTTCTTTTACAGGTCACTCAAAAGAAAGCCCTCCTGAGAAAAAAGCTAAGCAGATGTTGTCTGTGACAGTCGGATTAGAACCGGTTACCTGAGAATCACAGCAGTCAAAATGTCGGAAGTCCAGCGCCGTCAATGGGTCCCTTCATGAACTGACAAAACACTGTCACAAGCAACACATACAAATATAAATAAACTGCAAAAATAAGCGTTAAGTAAATAAAGTTGTTCCATGCACTATAAGCTTTATATAAGCTGTATACGAAAAGAAATGTAAGTGCATACCATAACAAAATGAACCAATCACAGTAAAATCACGCTGTCACTCACAACCAACAACCAATCATTACACAACAACAATAACCAATAAGCTGCATTTCTACCCCAGTTCCACACCTTAGCCAATGAAAAATAGGCAACTGCTATAATACCCAATCACAAGAAGAAACAACATCCATTCATAAAAAGCGTCCAGTATTCACAAGCAAAACAGCCTCATTACAACGGAGCACTACTGATATGTAAAATAACACCCATTTTCATCACTAAAACCTGCTATTCAGCAACACCTATGAAACCTACCCTATTGCGCCATCCGAACACATGATGGGGCCTGAGTGGGATATGTAAAATATTGTCACTCTTGCCTCGTGAGGCATGGATATCTCACTCGTGCCTTCGACACTCGTGAGATATCCATGCCTCACTCTGCAAGAGTGACAATATTTAACATATCCCACTCAGCCCCATCATGTATCCCCTATTTTTTTACATTTCAAATGTTTCCTTTATTTACAAATATATATAATATACATGTGTAATAGATATTAATTATAACTATTAACTTACCCAGACAAAAACAAGGAAAATTATTTATGATTTACATGTACCTCTATCTGTACAACATCTTGTTATTAATCATGGAGATATCTACATTGAATTGTTTTACAGTGCAACTTTAACTCAGACGTAAATACGCTGTGTATTATATTTTATTGAGTCAATGTATCTCTCAATACAGTGACATATATTTTTGCATACTATGGGTTAGAAATATATTATGTCAGTATATTTAAAAATATATTTTACAATATATTATATAATATATTACATTGGGACAATGTATTTTTTGGTGAATTGACATACATTAATGCATATTTTCAATATATGGCAATATAGTCCATTTTCGTAAGGGTTGCCAAACATTTGGTAAATATCCATGGTGCAGATGACAAGCCAAAGGGCAATACCCTGAACTGGCAGTGATCCCCCAAAATAGGAATTTTACGTATTTCCTGTAAGTGGTGCAGATCTTGATGCGCAAGTATGCATCCTGCATATCCAGGGAGCAAATCCAGTCCTGTTTGCAACAGTGGAAGCAGGCCTTGCAGTGTTACCATTCTGAGCTTCTTGTATGCTACAAAAAAGTTCAGAGTCCACCTTGGGCTGGCCTGCAAAAAAGGGCTTGCCTAGCCAGCCCGGTGGCACTGAGGGTTGAGGTGCTAGACGCCACACATCGCACCACGCTGGCGAGCTAGGTTTGGAAATTACTTTGGGTCGCTGGGGAGCCAGCTTGGGGGGGGGGTTGGAGCGGGATTTCCTCTCCAGGGGTTGGAGCCCGCTTCTCTGTAGTCCCGCACCCATCAGATGGAGGTTCGATGGTGCATAGGCAACAGGAGAGGCGATGTAAGTCTGGAGTGGGGTAGAAGGGGTCACCAGATCCTGGTGTGCTCACGTGCCTCCAAGCGCACGTACACAAGTGTACGCTGTGACCCCGGGAAGCGGAGAAAAGGAAAAAAAAAAATAGAAAAATTGTATATGGAGGAAAAAAAAATTAGGCTTGCCTGAGGGGGCCTGGTACATCTTATCTGCCTTTCTTGGTATGGCAGGTATCATATTAGGCCTATGCCAGGGAACCAAGGTGGCATCCTCTAGGGCTGGCAGAAGGGGAGGAATAACTATGGGTGGCGTATCCAGCAGTTCTAAGAAGTCTACTAAGTTCTTCTTAGTAATGTCCTGCTCCTCTGCATCAAACCCCACTGTAGACTGAAATTCCTGCACCACTGTTACAAAGGAGGGGTCTTCAGGGGTAGACCTGCGGGGGTGTAGACCACCGAATCTTCACTCCCAGTAGAGACTGTGGAACTGGTTCTATCATAGGGTTCCACAAATTCCTCTCCTTCTTCCTCCTCCTCATTCAGAATAAACTCTGGATTATATTCCTGGACCTCATCGACGTAGTCTGGAGGACGCAATGGTGGAACTGAGGAAGTCGTCAACGATCTGGAAGGTCCCTGGCACATTGTCTTGGCAGGCGTTGAAGCTGGTTTTTTTTGTGTGGACCCCATCAATAGAAAGCCCATTGAAGGAGGAGGAGGTAACAGGTGTTTGAGAATGTCCACAAAGGACAAGAGAGCTGCCTGAATATCGGCGCCCGTGTGATCAATGGGAACGCTGGCAGAGGTCGATGGGGGAGGCAAGGCCCTAACATCAACAGTGATTCACAAGCTGTAATAGGTCTGAAGGCACTAGAAGCTGACCCAGCCATGTCAACAGTCTGGACAACAGGCTACGTCACCACTGAAGCGGTCGATGGTTTACAAGAGGTTGTACCTGAATGTATGGGTGACTTGGAATGCACTGGGGAGGTCCTTGCCTTTTCTATCTGTCTCTCCCTGTGCTTATGGTGGTGAGACCTAGATGTTTTCTTCTGGGACTTGGAGGCTTTCGATTCTGAGAAGTGAGGCAGCAAAGCAGTGGGGCTTTCCTTGTGGAGCTCCTTCTCCATTCAGGCCAAGTGCTGTTTTAAAAGGTGTTTCTCTAAAGCGCCTTTTCTGCATCACCGGGTGGCCATGTTAAAGCCCTTACAAATCTGGCATGCCTTGATGTCATGGTCTGGGCCGAGACAACACATGCTGACATCGTGAGAGTCTTTAGAAAAAATTTTCTTGCCACACTCGTAATATCTGAAGAGTTTTGAAAATGATGGCTCTGGAGATGACATACACACCACCGAAAATCACTTTTAAAAAGTGACTACTTATGAAGTAAAGAAAAACAATGATTTCTGCAATGGCATTTCTGTGGCAGGGTCCGATGAGTATGGCTGACAGCGGGAAA
Source organism: Neoceratodus forsteri (assembly GCA_016271365.2). Lineage (NCBI taxonomy): Eukaryota > Metazoa > Chordata > Ceratodontiformes > Ceratodontidae > Neoceratodus > Neoceratodus forsteri. Next base: position 1,499,658,863 of record CM057450.1, on the reverse strand, counting down.
AGAACTGAGGAGGGAAGGGGCCCCCCACGTTTATATAGGGAGAGCCGACAGGATGTTGCTATGGGCAGCCCCTAGTGGACTGCTTGCAAAAAAGTTTCTGTATGTGATTCTAGTGCCTGATGGTTATAGTTCCACAGGTGTGACCTGATGAAAGACATGTCCTCGAAGAAGATCTAGCCAAACGGCTATCAAAACATTTCTTAAAATTTTAACAGAAAATTTTTAGAAGATATTTAAACAAGGCAGGATAAGCTTATTTGCTATGAAAAATTTAATAAATCAAACCACTAAACAACAATTGTAAAGGCACTGTAACAAGTAATGCTCAAGCAAAACAGAAAAGAACTGATTCTTGTTTGAACCTTTTACGAGGTTCTGGAAGGAGAGACGGGGATTAGTGACTGTTAAACTTCATGAGGGATCCCTTTGGAAGAAACAATATTACTACGGCGATTATTTTTTTCTTCAACCCCCAGGAATGCCTCACTTAAAGGGAACAGGAAATCTGTGCTAATTGGCAGCAGTAAGTGATGTTCCTAAGAAGATAAACAAAAGACTTGCCTCCAAATGAACCATATTTAACAGTACCGTAACAAACACAGATGTGAAAAACTGTGTTTTCAATTGTTTTCTTTTTATGGACAACATTCTGTTACAGTTCTCTTCATGGAACCAGTAATTTGGGAGTTTTTATTATGTCACAGTTTGTGAACAGAATACTAAACATGAGCTACTGTCCTATCAGAATCATGTTTAAAGTTCTGTGCACAAACCATGACATAGTTAAAATTCCAGATCACTGGTTCTGTGAAGATAGCTGTAACAGAATGCTGCCCATGAAAACAAAACAATGCAAAATTCAGTTTTTCACATCACTTTTTATTCAGGTACAGTTACAAAAGGATCACTGAGGCTTATATATATCATTTCTGTAAATGGGAACATTATTAAAAACTGCCAATTAGAAATCATTCCCTGTCTTCTTTAAATGTAATAACAGCAGACTCCATAGCAGTACCATGGGAAGCTGGATACAGAACGTATTTAAGGAAAAGGTTCTGCAGGACAGCAGAGCCAAAGCTGGCATCTCTTCTGGACGTATGTCCAGACAGTAGTGCTTTGTAAAAAATGTGTATTGTTTTCCAGGTAGCTGCGTTACAGATTTCCTGAGGGAGATACCACTTGATGCTGCCACAAAGGCAGAAGTGTATCTTGTAGAGTGTGCCCTGAGGCCTCTAGGTGGCAATTTACCAGCTTTGTCATAACAAAACTGAATACATGAGACTATCCAGTGAGAGATGGTTCTCTTGGATGCTGGTTTCTTTTCCCACTTCACTATAGGTGACAAAGAGCTGAGTGTTAGTAAACCAGACATCTTTTGTGGGCTCAAAGTAGTAAATGAGTGCCCTTTTCACATGCAGACTGTGGAGCTTTTGCACCCCAGAGCTGGATTTTCCTGTGAAAAAGACTGGAAGGGCAACAAACTTTCAGATGAAAGTCAGACACCACTTTGGGGAGGAATTTCCTGTTTGTTCTTAGGACTACCTTGTCCCTATGGAAGATTAAGTAATTAGGGTCAGTGCAGAGGACCTGTAGCTCGCTTACCCTTCTGGCAGATTTTACTGCCAACAGGAAAACTGATTTCCAGGTGACTTACTTCAATACGGCAGGTGCCATGGGCTCGAAGGGAGCCTCCATCAGCTGAGCAATACACGTTTAAATCCCAGGGAGACAGGCTCTCTCACCGGAGGGTATAGGTGATTCAGGCCTTTCAAAAACGTTTAAAAAATGGGTTCTAAGGCCACTGACCTGTCTTTACCAGCTGATGTGTAAGTGGACGCTGCTGCCAAGTGTACCTTCAGTTTTGAAGGTTTGAGATCCAGACACTGGAGGTGGACTAGATGGTCCAGGATTATGGACAGACCTGCTTAGATAGGGTTAATCTGTCTAGGAATACACCAGAAGGAAAATCTTTTCCATCTTGATGCATACGTTTTCCATGTAGCTGTTTTTTTGGGGGGAAACTTACAGCACCTCTGTTACTTCTTCATAATAGATTTAGCCCAGAGAGCTCTAGCTCTTTAAGAGCCATGCTCTGAGGTGCAGAGTTCTCAGATACAGGAATGTTATCCTGCCCTGGGACAGTATCAGTAGATTGCACCTCAGGGGCAGGTTGACAGTCTGTGGCAACTAACTGCCTGAAGCAGGATGTCAGCAGAGAAGAATGTATCAATGACATTCTGCGACCAACAGAGAAGATGCCAAATACACACTCGTATCATAATAACAGATGCAATCCCCATTCCACACAAGAAATAGGACTACAAAATCCAGGGATCATTCAGCTGCTATTCAACTAATATTGTATACCTGATCAAGTGCTCAAAATGCCCCAGAACAAATCTTTATGTGGGGGAAACAGGATAGACTCAGAAAGTGAATTAACCTGCACTGTTACAATATCAGAGACCAGATCACGGATTTCTCCAGCTTGGGACACGGTCTGGGCGACATGCAAGTGGCAGTCCTAATGGGCAGCTTCAAAATATAGATGGAGATAACAGCCTCAGAGCTCAAATTTTTGCAAAGGTTTAACACCCTGGAGTCTGGCCTCGTTAAAAACAGAGGCTTCATGTCCCACAATTTAATAGCCTTTGAACTCAATACAGATAGACACTTTCCTTGCTATTAAACAAATGGCAATACAGGACTGCTACAGAATAAAATACTATGTAAACAGTTTAAAACCTCCTGCTCAGCTGCTGTTTGATGTACATCAGCATTACAAAGCTTGTTTTATCCCTAGTGTTTAAAACCTTCTGCAGCTTAGAGTTTGCTAGAGCCAACGACGACTGCCTTTGATTTATCTTGACGTATAAAGTTGTAGTCATTGTGTAATTGATAAGGCATATAGACGTAGAGAACAGTTGTATAGAGTAGCTACAGTATGTAACACAAACAGCATCCTCATCCCTGAGAGGGAAAGTCGCCCCCCCCCCCCACTGAGATTAGTGCAATCCAGGAAGTGGAGGGTCGCTCTCGATAAAATGCTGAATAATAGTTAGGAAATCTACGCTCCCAATCTCCCAATGCAAATAAAGTGCTACAGACCATCAAGGGTTGAAACAACAGATCAACCACAACAGATACTCACTGATGCTGGACGTGTCCACTCACAGCCACTGGGGAACATCGAGGAGGGCAGTTGAGTGTCAGGGTTGTCCTCATTGGTGGGTCACCTTTAGGCTGGGGAATGGGTTGCTCACCCTCACCTCTAGTTGACCCTCTTGGGATTGTGTGGCGGTTATCACAATGGACAGTGTGTTTTCGAGAGGAAAATATACTGAAAGGTGAATTCTGGGTAAGGAGAAAATGGGAATGTTGGCCTGATGTTGCAAAGGGCATAAAGAAATGAAATCTAAATTAAAAAAACAAAACAAAGATCAATGGACCAAGTCGAAGCCCCATGTATTTTAATTTATTTATTTTTTGCGCATGTTGCATAATCAATTTGCTTGAAACAGCTTATATTGAATGTTTAGTCATAAACTTATAACCTACAGAAACCTACATTGGTGCTGGGTGATAAGGGGTCACTCCACTGTCTTCCATCTGCCTACTCCCATTAGAACACTGGCATCTGTCTGTGTGGCTCCAGTCTATACTGTCTCCATTCCATCCTCCCCCCCCCCCCACAGAGGGGCATGGTTCGCCTGGAGAGGAATGGACGCCTATTCTGGGATCACATGTTCATGGTAAAAGGGTGGGGAAGACTCTGTCACTTAGGCAGATCCACAGGAGGCCATCATTAATTTCAGTCAGAATTTTCCCTATTAACGAGCCGCCCAGTGCCCAATGTGGATGAATGCAGAAGGCATCAGTGGTCAGTGGTGATGTCATTGTTACCACCCATCCAATGAGACTTGTTCAGCATATGGAGCACAACCCTTCCCCCAGAGTCCGTGTCCCAAGACTCCACAAGACGGGGACTAGAATACAATGTAAACCCAAATCTCACCATGATAAACAGAATAATGTATAGATGTCAGTGTGTTATGTAAGGAATAATCCAGTTGTGTGTATGGCAATATTGTAATAACTGAATGACCTGAGTGGGTTGTGAGGCCTGAGGCAGAGCTAAGAGCTTTCAAACAGCCAGGAGGTGAGGTTATTAGAGCAGTGAAACACACCAAGAGTGGATTATTACACTCGCAATATTCGTGCCATGGTCAAAAGTGTTATAAGAGATTTTTTTTTAAACCCTAAGGTGTGTGATGCTATGTAAGGTACCAGAGTGAAGCTCGAGTGGTTTCTGAAAGTATCACACACTGAGGGGTGTAAAGTAGTTGTTTCTGGCCTCTCTGACGGATTATTTAGCATTTGGGAGAATGATCAAAATGTTGCTGCATTTTCCAAATGAAGAGAGGATGGATCTCAAGAAAATGTGAAAGGAAAATATGACATTTTAGTTACCAAGGCTTTAATTTTAAGAAAAAAATGGTGTATTGGATGGAATACCAAGTTACTGGTTTTGGTACTCCATCAAAACATCTGTATATCAACCTTTTCTTTTTCTTTTTTTTGCATAGCCCTTTTTTAATTACCGTAACAAAAGATACATGCATATTAAGTTGTTTTTATACCATTTCTAAACAAAGAGAACACAATGTTACTGTCTCATTGCCTCTTCTTTCACTTTTGAAAGGTTTGGCACTACACAGCATTTCCGAGATGCGTGTGCGTCCCATGTATATCTTACCTTGAAAAGTCTTTAAAAATAATCTAAACCTGGTAGTTGCCAGGGCTGATTCCCTTTTAAAAGTATATTTCAACTGCCTGGGTTGGATTATTTATAATCAACAGTTAAGGTAGCCTTGGCTCACTAAACTAAATGTCTAGGATCAGCTGCAAACATTTTATTCCTAAATCCAATGACTGACAACTATCCTAGATCTTTAAAACATAACAATTCAAGTCTGCTTGGCTTAATTATAAGCACTATGGAACCATTCCAGCCACATAAAGGCCCTGTCCACACTACACCACTAAAACCCTGATGGTAAACATTACAGTGTGTCCACACTGCCAGTGAACCGTCATGATAACGGTTTGGAACCATTACAGCTGGTCCATATTGTGGGTGAGGGGTGACCATTACGGTCGGCATCCTATCCCACAATGCAGTTCGTGCTGCACTGAGGTCAATGCTGGGGCTACATGCTCATGTGTCCACACTACAGTTGGTAACGTCACAGAGGCAGAACCGTTTTCGTAATCGCTGTTGAAACCACCTCATAAGTGGTTTCAACAACGGTTACAAAAACGCCTCCTGTAACATTACAGGTGTAAATGCAAACCACTGCGATAACGGTTTGGACCCTCTGTAACGTTACAGAGGGGAGTTTTTAGCGTAGTGTGGACAGGGCCAAAGACATTCGGACATGGAGTAGTTCACAAGTATTTCACATCTTAAAAATAAACCTTAAGACAAGACAAGCCAGAGATTAAAACAATGGGCAATTTAGCACCCCCACACCAAAAAAAAGACAAAAAAAAAACAAAAATCCTTGTTTGCTTTACACGGCTGAGAGAACATTTTTTTTCCCCAAAGTCTGCTCTCTAGGCACAGTTCATGAGGTTAGAGTACCAGTTTTGGTGCTGAAATCAAGCCCCCCAAAATACCTTACCTAAAACAGACTTCTAACAGTCCCCTTTGCAGCCTGTTTTATTCTTAGGTTTAGCAGGGGAACGGTTCGTACATTTCGCTTAATCACCCAATCCTTTCCCCTTGCTGTGCCAACTGTTGAACGCTGTGCCCACAGAGATCGAATTTATGTAACAAAACCTTGAGGAAACATCACGCGAGCTTGTTTCCCTTCTTTCACTTGTTAAATGTTAAAGATAAGGAATCACTTGCATATGGGAACAGAATGACCCTTCATGCTATTAACAGTCCTAAATGACCTGCATCTCTGAATAACTTAAAAGTGCATGAAATTCAACTCAGGAACACAGGAGTTTCATTTGTATGAACTATTTAGATACCTTTGAGATACTTGTCTTATGTCTATTACTCTTGTTGTTTCATAACACCCCGGCCACTCCATCCCTTTCTTGTATAATTGTATATTATTGTATTGGAGGTACCAATGTTGCCATCAAAGTATGTTGCTGATATATGGTGGCTTATCAATTTTATTTTAATATATGGTAACTTGCTCTTAATTTTAGCTTGTTGTACACATGAGCTGCATACCTCTGAACTGAACTGCCTGCACGTTACAAGAGAAAAGAAAGAGCCTAATTTGTTTTTACCTTTTGCCCCACACAGCTTCAGTGTAGATGTGTTACTATATCCTTTATTGTCTTATCTCTCTTCATATGGTCAGCTGTTATCTAAGCTGTGTTCTTTAGCCCTGCTTTGCCCCACAGGTTGCTGCAATGCTGACTGACCTAACTGAGCCTTCTTCAGCTCTGTTCTACTCAGTTCTTGTCCCATTGACTCCCTGACAGCCTCCCTCCCTCTCTTTGTAACTGCTGGAGCAGGCGTTTCCACTTTCTGTCAGCTAGTTAAACTAAAAAACTAGACTAACACAGCAGGCTTCTGTTGGCATATGGATATGTGGGTGTGGGGTGGTGGGTGCTAAGAGGGGGTCTGGGGTCAGGGGTGGAGGCAGAAGTCGTTGCTGGAACATTTTCTTCTCTTAAAGGTGTACAGGGAGCACACACCCCTCCATGGCTACTCTTACTCTGGAGGGAGGCAGTGAGGCAGACAGTCCCAAATGTGTGAGGCTCTGCTGTCACCCTGACAGCAGTGGAGAGTGTCTCTATTCTTACAGTCTCAGTACATGCTTGATCTGGGGTGACCCTTAACCCTCCCACCTCCCCAATACAATGCCGTGTTTCTGTCGGCCTCACATGCCACAGCATCTTGAAATGGCATGAGGTTCCCTCCTTCCTACATGAGAGAACAAGCTCCCCAGCCTGCCGTGAGGGGCAGCAGTGGGTAGTAGCATCATCCCCACCATGGCTAGCACACACTGTACTTTACCCAGCCTGGCCACCAGACTCCAGCAACCAAAGACAGCTTCAGAACCCAGACTGTCAGCAAGTGCAGCGTGTCTTCAGACAGCCTGGGGGGGCTATTTTTGAAAACGCCATCAGACGGCAACAATCACCTGCGGTTTCAGGCAGCAGGTGTCCAGCGCTGGATGTATCTGCCTTTCGAGACTAAATCAGACTACTTAGTTAGTTTTTGTTTACTGGGTATGGTACACTAGGCACGTAAATGCCTATTTACTGGTACAACCCAGAAGAGTACATAGGTGTGAACAATCATATACGTTATAGGACACCCGCTTCACATTTCCAGTAACAGATTCGATAGAACTAAGAGAAAGTTCTACTTCATTCAACGAATAATAAACGCTTGGAGTTTCCTCCATCTGGAAACCGTCGTTAAATAAAAAAAATGAATTCAAAAACAGACTAGATAAATACTTATTAAATGGTGGCCAATTAAGGTATGATGACTGAGGGAGCAAATATGGCCTAACACCTAGTACACGCCGTCACATTCTTAGTATGGATCTCAGTGACGAAAGATCAGTTGGCCATACTGAAAATGAGACTCCCTGGGAGATGGCAAGCCTAGCCTTGGGTATGAGGGAGTGTTTAGCCCAGTATGCAAACCAGAGTTTGGAGCTGACTGCCTTACAGACCAGGGAAAGTGGAGGGAGAAATACAGGAGAGGATTTAGGGTGATGCCTAGATATTTAAAATCCACCACAGTGGTGAGGTGGGATCAGTTCTTACATAGTATAGAGAAGGGTGCCATAAAGGATCTGAGTCTAGCTTGAGACCTGAACAGCATGTCTTGGGTCTTGGAGGAGTTAAGAATCAGTTTATTGTTAATGAGCCATGCCTGGACCTCAGAGAAGTCCTCCTGTACCTGGATACCGAGTTGGGAAATGGAGGGAGACCTACAGTACAACACAATGTTGTCAACACATATGATTGAGAAGCAGTTGGATGGGGTGGAGGGAAGGTCATTAACAAAGATAAAGAAGAGTAGACGGCAGAGTATGGAGTCTTGTGGGACTCCAAGATTGACTGCGGTGAGGGAAGAAATAGTGCTATTTAAGTTAACATACTGCTGTCTACCCGTTGGGCAACTGTATTTTTTATACTACAAGTGTAATTGTGGGAACCCTTGTCCACCATAAGAAATCTGCATCCAGACCAACACAGCTGTTTTGAAAATCAAGCCTTGGTAGCGCAGCTGGTAGCACAACTGAAACGGTATTCCGGGTGGCCGAGGTTCAAGTCTCAGCAGAAGCACTTATTTCTTTCTCTCTTCTGTTTGTATGTGTTCCATAAATATGCACACTGCACTCTTGTGATTGAAAAATGTAATTATCTGAGCAGCACCAGGTTTTGCATTAGAGAAAGAGTAATGTGTTCCGGGATGGCCCAGGTTCCAGTTGCCTTGGTAGCGTAATCGGAATGGTATTCCAGGTGGCCTGGATTCAAGTCCCAGCTAAGGCACTTACTTTTTTTTTCTTTACTGTTTGTATGTGTCCCGTTGAAAACTGTCCTGGATGCAAGGAGGACGCTGGTCTTAGAAAACAAGGCCCAATGAGTCTCAGTTCACCATGGGAAAAGAAAAACCATGTGACGGCAAACAAAGATATTTTCAACACCCAAGTTATTTTTAATACCAAAGCCATGTTGTAAGTGCAATACTATTCTCCAGTGTGCTACTTACACTGAGATGCAGGCGTTCCTCAAGTATTCTGCAAAGCAGCACTCGCCCTTCAGCCTTTTGTCTCAGCTCATGCCTTAGGAGTGCCATATCACAAAGAACACACATCCTGTTGTGTGTTAATGCCAACATCAAATTGGCTTATAATCCCAGTCATTTCAGCCCAGTGAAGCATGAAATTGTTATGTGAAGAAATCATTAAGAACTGGCTAGTTCTGATTTTTTTTTTCCCCACAGAAAATGTCTAAAACAAAACACACTGGGCTGACTTTTCATCAGCTGTGGTCCTATTCAGTTGAATCCAGTCTCATTAGAAGCTTCTATAAAACAATAAGCCTACGTGGAGAGCCAGTGTAGTAGTCCCTGGCAGCATGGGGCTGCCTGGCACGCTGGAGGTCCAAGTTCACTTCCCCGAGTCCAGGATGTCAGGAGCACATTGACAGGTGAGCTGAGCATGCACTTGGGTTGCTCACCTCCAGTGGGGCGGGAGGGTGTATGATCTCACTGCCTGACTGTCCACTGGTGGCACGGGGGCAGGGGAGTCTGTGCGAGATGGGACACTGAAAGAGGATGTGTTGTCAAAGGTGTCCATATGACATAAATGACATGTGGAGGGAGCCCAAAGATCCAGTGGCAGGGCTGCTGCTTGCATCGCCAGCAATCCAGTTTTGGTAAAGACTCAAGAGTCATTGGGGGCAAATGAGTGTACTGGAGGATGCTCTCCTCTAGGAGGAGGGCTGCAAAAAAACAGAATTTGTTGGCAGAAAAGGACCGTTTGGCCCACCAAGTCTGCCCAGATGTTCCCAGCCTAATTTGTCTTTGCAGACCCTAACTGGTGTCCAGTGACCCTGCCTACTCCCTGCTTGTTTTCTAATAATCCTTATGTCTCGCCCATGCATGCTTGAAACCTCCCACTGTTTTTGCCTCCACCACTTCTTCTGGCAGTCTAGTCCAGGCATCTACCACCCTTTCAATGAAGAAATATTTCCTCACTTCTCTCTTACACTTCACCCCTCCAGCTTCATTGCATGCCCCCTCATCCTGGTGTTCCTTCTTGTTTTTTGTTTTTTAAATGGTAATTTTTATTTTATTTTTATGTAAAACAATATATCTATTTTCAATCTCATTCATTATGTAATACATAGGTTCGTTGGTTACATTCACACAGCAGAATATTACTTCAAAGTTTCGCCCCCAAATCCTATGATTAGGACCTAGGGAGCACATAGCATTAGATCTACAAGTCTCATAATTCCAAGTTAATACCCATGATATTTTGTTAGAGCACCTGACCAGCTTTATATAGTCTCCTAATGGGTTTATCAATAATAACTTAATTTGGTCCCAAGACGTCCCCTGTAAAACAATCCGGATGCATAAAGATAATAGTTTTTGAATTATGTACATCACAGAAATAATTTGTGATTTAGTATCTCCCATCATGGAACAAATTCCGGATAGTGTTCTAATTGATAAGATATCCACCTCCCCCATCTGTTGTTAAAATTCTTTTTTCTGTTGTTCAATTTGGATGAAATACGTTCCAAATTGTAGACTTCATAAGTGAGGTTTCTCCAGGATTCCTTTACCGGGATTATGTTCATTAGCCAAAGTCTAGTTATAACTTTTTTTGCAATTAAAATTAGTAGTGTCACCATTCTATATTGTATCCAGTTCATTTGTTTGGTCTCAGGGGGGTTGCTGTGAGAACAAAGGCTGGGGTAAACCAGTCACAAACATCAAACATACCATTAAGCTCCTCCAAAACCTCTCTCCAATACACATGAAGAAGTGGGCATGACCAAAACATATGTTCATTTCCTGCTTTGGGGTAACCGCATCCCCTCCAGCAGCAACTTAAATTTGTTTCCCCAAACTTAGCTAAGATATCTGGTGTTCTGAAAAAACTAACCCTAGTTTTCCAGGCAAATTCCCTCCAATAAGTGGTCGATGAGACCCTAGAATAGTAAAAGGTAGATGTTAGCCAAATATCTGCCTCCAGTTCCGAGTTTAATTCTTTAACCCACCTTATTTGAACCAGCTCAAAATCTGAGTTTCTCCTTGTACGAAGTGCCTGGTAGAGATGGCTAACAATATGTTCCTGAGTTCCCCTTTTAGATTATGGATAATCAACTTCATTAATTCCGATGGGGATTCTGCAATTTTAGTAAGTGAATCCTCAAGGGGAAGAAGTTTATTTTTAAGGGCCACGTAAGTTTGGAATTCACTTGAAGGTAATTTGTATATGGATTGTAAGTAGGAGAAGGAGTATATTCCCAGGGGACCTACCAACTGAAAAGTAAAGTTAATAGAGTATTGTTCCCATCTTCGAAGTGATTGAGTCAGGGTGGATGTGCAGGTATCTGAATTATATGCCAACGCAGAAAGGAAATATTTCTCAAATGAAGATAAGTTAAACTTAATTACATGAAACCAGTTTTTAAGGAATTCCTCCGAAGTTTTCAAAAATCATGTCAGGGGAAAACATTGTGACGTATCTCCGAGGAGATATGAAAAGGGGGGTTCTAGTCCGTTTAAGATTATTTCTATGTCTTTCCAATATGCGGAATATGAGATGTTCATGATCAGAAGGGCTGTGCGGGTTTGTGTTGCCCTAGCATAAGCCCTCAAATTTGGTAAGCTGAGTCCACCCTGTGTCCTGGGAAGTTGTAATAAAGTATATTTCACTCAAGGTGTAGCCCCTCCCCAAATAAACCTTGAAATCAGTTTATCCCACAACCGGAAGTAGAAGTCCGAAGGGAAGCCAGGTAAAGCTTGTAAGAAAAAGTGTTCCTTCTTGTTTGAGAGAGTCTCCCCTCCTGTACTCTGTTCACCCCTGTGAGGTACTTGCAGGTCTCCATCATGCCTCCTCTTGCTCTCCTCTCTTCCAAGGTGTACATCTTGAGATGCCTCAGTCTCTCCTCGTACGGCTTCTCGTGCAACCTCAGCACCATTTTAGATTACCTCCACTGGACTACCTCCACCCTGTGTATGTAATTTTTGAGGTGCAACCTCCAAAACTGGACACAGTACTCAAGGTGGGGTCTCACCAGCGACTGATACAATGGTAACACCACCTATCTCCTCCTGCTGGATATACCTCTACCTATGCACCCCAGTGTCCCACTAGCTCTACCCATAACCCTAAGGTCCCTTTCCTATTTCATGGCTATCAGTACCCCCCCATCCCATACTCAGCATGTGGGTTCCTATGCCACAGGTGCAAGAGCTTGCACTATTTTGGCAATGAACCCCAACTGCATGCTTTAGACCATTCCTCGTGTTTCCCCACATCCCTACTTATTCTCTCCACCCCCTCCTGAGTGTTCCCCCATTGCCGATTTTGGTATCATTTGCAAAAGGCATACCTTCCCTTCCAGTTTCTCAGTGATGTAACTTATGAAGACACTGACGAGGACTGGTCCCAGTACTGAGCCATATGGCAACTGCTGGTCACTGCTCCATCATTCAAATGAGAGTCATTTACCACCACCCTCCATCTCCTAATCTGTTAACCAGTTTCTAACCCAATTCACCACTTTGGATCCCACTTCCAAGCTGCTCAGTTTCTTTATCAGCCTGCTGTGCAGCACAGTGTTGAAGGCCTTGCTGAAGTCCAGACAGGCCATGTCCCCTGCCTTCCTCTGATCTCTTTCCCTCATCATCCAGTCAAATAAATCCATCAGGCTTGTTTGGCATGATCTTGCCCCTTCCAGTGAATCCATGCTGCCTGTGGTCTTGCAGCCCACAGGATTCAAGATACTCAACCAATCTTTCCTTGCGTTTCTATTGATTTCCCAACCACTGATATAAGACTGACAGGCCTGTTGTTGCTAGCTTCCTGCCTGCTGCCACTCTAATGTAGAGGGACTACGTTAGCTCTTCTCCAGTCCTTCAGAGCCACACCTGTTTCCATTGAGCTGTTAAATAAGTCTGTCAGTGGGGCAGCTAGCACCTCCCTCAGTTTCTTTAGAACACTTGGATGTATCCTGTCTGGTCCCGTAGCCTTGTCCATCTTCAGTGCTGCAAGTCCAGGGTCATGGTTAGCAGCCTACTGAGTAGGATGAGTTTTGTGGAGGCTCCAGCTACTCGCAACTAAAAGCATCAAAAACGTAATTTTATGTGCATATTTTTCCAAAACTCCTACGCCATCAGCTACAATTCACCAAGCTGCATTGGTAGATACCTTTTTTGTGAAATTTCTTGTGATGGGTAAGCTCTGACAAGCAGCTCAACCAGATGGCAGGAAGAAGGCAGTCAAGCAAGCAGGCAGACACAGCAGGAGCAGGCAGCTTGAGTTCAGAGGCCATAGATATCAGAGAACCAATGAATTTGGGCCTTTTGAGAGCCATCAGGGAACTTGACACCAAAGTGGAAACCTTGAACAGCATGTTTTTAATCTTAGAAGGGAAAGTACATCTAGAAACCACAGAAGCTCAAAAAGCTACAGAGACAGTGAACACTATAGCTATTGTTATGACTAGACTGATCGCAGAGAATAAAACTTTGCAATTACGCCAGGATGGTTTAGAGAATGGTGCCAGATCATACCATGTGTAAATGCTGGGCATACAAGAGGGTTTAGGGAGAGAGGATTTGTAGGCATTTCCCAGGACCCTCTTACACCAACACGTAGGACTGTAACCGGGTGACTCAGTCTTAAAAACATGCTGTATAACTCCCCAATGAAACCTGCATCACAGGGGCAACTGAGGACAATCCTATTGTGATGGCTGGAACGTACATTAGGCAGGATCCTGGATGAATCTAAGAAGAAAGGTTAGCTTGCTTTTAGAAAAAGGACAGCAGTTTTATCTGTTCCCGTATTTCAGCTATTCCACCAGGCAGAGCACAAGTGCTCTGATGTGGTGCGGACGGTACTCCGGGGGGCTGAGAATCAGCAATGCACTCCAGTTCCTGGGCAGGCTCTGCATTAACTATGCCAGTATACAGGGCATTAGGGGTAGCGTTTCCGGCCTGGAAACAATATAGTAAGTGCCCTAAAATAGAGCATCATTTGTGGAGATTCAGATAGTTTGTATGGAATGAGAGTTTTGCCTCAGCCAAAACAGACCCATGGTACAGATGTCAGGCGAGACAAGGTTAACAATATCCAAATCTGCTTTTAACTGGAAAGTTAATAAAAGAATATGAAGAATGTAGGCTGGAATTTGGATGGGGCCCCAGAGACAGGTTTCGATATCTGAAAATTTGGGACTTTGTTACCTGCCAACCTAGACTTGAAAATCAAAGAGAAGGAGACACAGCACAGACTTTGCCCACTCTTATCATCTTGATAATTTCTGCTGCCAAAAAGGGCAATTTTGGCTTCGTATCAGTTTCTTATATATAGAAACATAGAAACATAGACTTTGTCGGCAGATAAGGACCGCTAGGCCCATCTAGTCTGCCCATTTCCCTACCTACAGGATAGGCCGCAGATCCTAGTTAACCAACAGCCTATTTCTTCCTACCCCCCCATAAGAATCGCCTTATGTCTGTCTCATGCATTCTTGAATTCTCCCACAGTTTTAGACCCCACAACCTCCTCCGGAAGGCTGTTCCATGCATCCACTACCCTCTCTGTGAAATAATACTTCCTCACATTGCCTCTGAACCGCCCTCCTTCTATCTTTAAATTGTGTCCCCTTGTTCTTGCAAGTCTCTTTTTCTGAAAGATGCTACCCTCTTGGACTTTGTTGATTCCACTGAGGTACTTAAAAGTTTCTATCATGCCCCCTCTCCTTCTTTCCTCAAGGGTATACATATTAAGCTCCTTTAGTCTCTCCTCGTATGGCTTCTCTTGCAGACCCTGCACCATTTAGTTGCCCTCCTCTGGACTGCCTCTATCCTGTCTATGTCCTTGCAGAGATGGGGTCTCCAGAACTGGACACAGTACTCAGATGGGGTCTCACCTACTGTCTGTACAGAGGGATAACAACTTCCTGTTTTCTGCTGATGATGCCTCTCCTATACATCCCAGTATACCCCCAGCCCTCCCTACTGCCTTCTCACATTGCTTGCTAACCTTAAGGTCATCGGATATGATTACCCGAGGTCCCTTTCCTTTTTGTTGTTGTTACTACCTCCCACCCCTGTGTATTCTTCCCTGGGTTCTTGTTTCCCAGGTGCATTATTTGCACTTCTTTGCATTGAATCCTAGCTGCCATACTTCTGACCATTCCTCCAACCTTGCCAAGTCCCTTTTCATCCTTTCCACGCCTCCTTGTGTATCAACCCTGTTGCAGATCTTTGTGTCATCTGCAAAAGGCATACTTTCCTTCAGTCCCTCTGCAATGTCACTGATGAAGACATTAAAAGGACTGGACCAATACTGAACCCTCCGGTACCCACTAGTAACCCCCTTTCTTCAGAGTGGACTCCATTTACAATTACCTTCTGTGTCCTGTTGTCCAGCCAATGTTTTGCAGGCTACCACCCTGGGTCCCCTCCCAGGCTGGTTAATTTGACTATTAATCTTTTGTGTGGGACTCGTCAAATGCTACTGCTAAAGTCTAGGTAGGCCATGTCCACAGCCCCTCCCTGGTCTACTACTTTGGTCACCCAGTCAAAGAAATCTATTAGATTAGTCTGACATGACCTTCCGCTGTGAACCCATGCTGCCTTGGGTCCTGTGCTCCACTGGCCTCTAGGTACTCAACTATTCTTTCCTTCAGTGACTCCATCACTTTCCCTACCACAGAGGTCAGACTGACAGGTCTGTAGTTTCCTGCCTCTGTCTTGGTCCCACTTTGTAAAGGGGAATCACATCGCCTTCCTCCAGTCCTCGGGTACCACACCATCCTCCCATGATTTATTAAAAAGAGTAGCCAGTGGTTTCACTAGTTCCTCCCTTAATTCTTTTAGAATTCTGGGATGAATTCCATCAGGACCCATTGCTTTGTCCACCTTCAGTTTTAAGGGTTCTTGCAGAACCCTTTCTTCTGTGAAAGGACTGGGATCGACCCCCTATCGAGTGCTTCTGTTAACTGGATTAGGCACTTCCCCCTCCTCTTTTGTGAATACTGAGCAGAAATATTTGTTCAGTATCCCTGCTTTCTCACTGTCCCCTCTGCCCACCCATCGTTCATTCTATTCAGCCTCACTATCCCTCCTTTGTCTTTCTCGCTCGCTGATGTACCTATAAAGGTTTTATCCCCTTCTTAACTGAGGTTTGCTATCTTTTCCTCAGTTTGGGCCTTTGCTATTCTGACTTCCTCCTGCTTCCTTCTGCCTTAACTGGTACAGCTCTCTGTCCTGCTCCTTCTGTGTTTCCTTATACTTCGGAATGCTATCTTTTTCTTCCTGACTTTCACAGCCACCTCTTTTGAGAACCATAGTGGCTTTTCTTTCGTTTTGATTTGTTTATTTGCTTCACACAAAGGTTTGTTGCCTCTGTGATGGCAGTTTTGATAATTCCCCATTGTTGCTCCACACCTCCTTCTAGCCTATTTGCTAGTGCTTTTCTGAGGCACTCTCCCATCTTGCCAAAGTCAGCCTCCTAAAGTCCAGTACCCTCACTTTTGTGGCTTGACTCTGTAGCTGAGTTTAACGTGAACCACACTGTTTGATGGTCACTTGTCCCCAGATGGCAACCCACTTCTAGATCTGAGATCCTCTCACTGCCCCCGTTTGAGAGTACAAGGTCTAAAATTGCTCCCTCACGAGTGGGTTCCGAAACTAGCTGTCTAATGCCTGCCACCTGTAGGGCATCAAGAATGGCCCTGCTCTTGGATGTGGCTCCAGCAAATGTGCTCCAGTTAACATCTGGCATATTCAGGTCTCCCATCAACAGTATCTCCCCTTTCTCTGACATTCTAAGAATGCCTTCTATCATATCCTTGTCCATTCCTTCCCCCTGACATGGGGGTCTGTACACAACCCTGTGCGGATTGTGGTGCCCTTTCCAGTCTCCAAGGTGACCCACAGTGCCTCCTCTCCTCCCTGTTTATGAACGTACAGTGGGGATAATCCTATAAGTGACAAATGAAATGAGGAAAGAACAGTTACGTAAGCACTTACCATAACAGTAGATCTTCGAGGGGATCTCAGTCATCAGGTAACACCGTAAGAACTTAGCCAAAGACAGGGAATCCATACAGAAGAATTTTCAGCAGTACAACTGGGCCAACCCACGCCGACAACGTCTGTCGATGTGGCCAACCTTATATAGGTGCAGGCGGGCCTGCGCCCTCCTCAGTTCTTTCCCCTGGAGACCTAGGGAACAAGGCTAGAGCCCTGGGAACCAAGAACAGCAAGGGACCCAGCTCTCAGATGAAAGATGGAAACAGCAGACACCCAGGTCCTGACTGGTAGTCCCAAAGAGGGGGATGGTGGGAGGGAATAGTCTTGATGATTGAGATCCCCTCTAAGATCTACTGTTATGGTAAGTTTTTACATAACTGTTTTATCTTCTTTAGGGGTATCTCAGTCATCAGGTAACACCGTAGGAGCTAGGGGTGGGTGAAAGTTGCCATTTCCACCTATGAGGAACTTTCGTGAAATGTGGCAACTTTCGCGGACGTTTCTGAGCTTCCACCAGTGGCAGACTGGAAGACTTCAGAACGTTTGGGGCCAAATTTCACCCTGAACCGCCCAACCCAAGAACACCCCCCTTCCCGTAGCTAATGGACCTTCCCCAACCCAATGTAACCTCCCCCCAGCAGTGCCCCCAACCCCCGCCTGATCACCCGGCACCTGACATATTTAATTACCAACCAAACCCTGGTGACCCCTCCCCCCACCTGACCACCCGCCAGTGCCCTGTCAGTATTATTAGTCTGTTACCTCCACCCCAATACCTCCCATCCCCATCCCCAGTATATTAAAATATTTTTTCTCCTGGTGGTCTAGTGGTAGTAAATTCCCTCCTCCCAGCCCTGAATACGGTCCCAGTATTTTATTTAAGTTAGTTATTTATTTTCTGGTGGTCTAATGGCTCCTCTGTATGTCTCCCCACCCCAACAAGTAGTGTCACACCCCGCTCCCCCCCATCCTGAAACAGAGTGGGCTACCGGCACAGCCCTCCGCTCTTCTCCTTGGCCGGCGGCCCACTGAAGTGTGAATGAATGAATGAATGAGCGCATGTGATTATTCATTCATTCATTCACATTTCAGTGGGCCACTGGACGAGGAAAAGCATGGAGGCGGTGCCAGTAGCCAGCTCCATTTCAGGATGGAGGACTACCCTGTTGGGGTGGAGAGGCAATAGACCACCGGGGAAAACTAACCGTAAAATAATGAGGATGACTGGGAGGGAAAATTACCTGAACCGCAGGCTGTTTAACTGCGAGGGGGTATGGGGATGGCAGGGGGTAACAGACTAATAATACTGGGTGGGACACTGGCGGGTGGTCAGGTTGGGGTAGGGGCCACTAGCCACCAGGGTTTGGTTGATACTTAAATACGTCGAGTGCTGGGTGATCAGGTGGGGGTTGGGGGCACCGCTAGCCACCAGGGATTTCTTTATTTTTTCAATGGGGCAACGGAGGATAGCAGGCAGAATTTCTGCGAAAGATCAGAAATTGATTTTCGAACTTTCGCTTACATTCCACCTGCAGAAGATTTTTTTCGCACACCCCTAGTAGGAACAAGTCCCAAGTAGTGACAAGTGGCAACAGACAATCTGGGTTGCTGGATCTCCATAAACTTAATACAGAAGATTGAACCAACCTACCCAGCCAAAGGATCTTCTTAAATGTAAGACAGAAGGCCTTGGAAACTGAATCTGTTAAGGAACCTCATAAACGTATGACAGGAGTCCTTGCGTAACAGACCTGCTGAAGCCTGCACAGGCTCTAGAAGCAATGCCCAGACTGTAATGCTTGGTGAAAGTGTGGACTGTATTCCAGGTGGCCGCAGCACAGATGTCAGCTGCTGAGACCCCTTTGAAATAAGCCACAGAGGTAGCCCTGCCTCTGGTGGAATGAGCTTTGACAGAACCAGGCAACTCTTTGCCATACTTATTATAGCAGAACACGATGTAATTTGCTAACCATTTGGATAAACATTGCTTAGAAACTGCAACGCCCTCTCTACTTGGGGCGAAAGAAACAAATAACTGCTTGGACTTTCTAGATTCCTTAGTCCTAAGCACGTAATACTTCAAAGATCTGCACACATCTAGCGTATTGAGCAGTGCTTCCCCTGGATAGACACACTCTGGAAGAAGACAAGAAGGTGTATAGACTGATTGAGTGTAAACTCAGAAACCCCCTTAGGCAAAAACTTGGGATTTGTGGGCAAAGACACCCTGTCTTTGTGAAAAATCAAATAGGGCTCCTCAAACCAGAGGGCCTGAAGCTCTGAAATTCTTTGAGCAGAAGTAATTGCAACTAAAAAGAGCATTTTCCAAGACAGAGAACACAAATCACAAGTCGTACTAGGTTCAAAAGGAGACCAGGTCAACTTTTCCAAAATTAAATGCAAGTCCAAAGCCGGGACGGGGACGACAGATTGGGGGTTTCAGATGAAGGATGCCCTGGAGGAAGATACAGGAAACATCCAACTGAGCAATGATACGGTCAGCCAGAAGCTCATGAAATGCAGATATGGCTGCAAGCTGGACCTCAGTGGTAGAATACTGGAGGCCTGAGTCAGAAAAAGAAATCAGGTTGTCCAGGATATGCCTTACTGGGCAGGTAAAATGGTCCAGGAAGTGTTTGGCGGCCCAAATGGCAAACCGCTTCCACTTCATGGCATAGGTGGCATGAGTAGAAGGCTCGCAAGCAGCAACCAAAACATCTGCCACCCTGTCCTGGACCCCAAATCTGGCAATGGCTATGTTTTCAGGAGCCACACATGCAGATTACTAGGGCTTACTAGGGATTAAAGGACATAAGGGGGCACAAGGCCCATCGGGACTGTCCCCCACATGTGTGGACCAATTATACCAACAACTGGTTATTGTAGTAGGGTCTATCTAGGGTATTTTTAAAAGTGGTTAAACTTGTACAATTAACTGCTGTCTGCGACAGTCTATTCCATACCACTGGAGCTCGAAGTATAAAGACATGATCCCTCTTGACTGTCTGTGATGACTGTATAGTTAATTTTTTATTATGAGATCTTAGGTTGCCTCTCGTATTGCTGAAATATAGACTACAGTCATACATGACATCTTGATTTTGTATTAATTTATACAATAGCAACAAGTCTCCCCTTTGTCGTCTAGTTTCGAGGGAGTGTAAGCCAGTTTTCAGTAATCTAGTTTGGTAATAAAGTTGTTTAAGTCTAGGAATGTGTTCAGTTATAGCCCTCTGTACTCCTTCTACTATTTTAATATCTTTAAGCAGGTGCGGGAACCAAAACTGGGATCCGTAATCTAGTAAGGGCTGAACATATGTTGTATAAATGGGTAAAAATGGTTGTTCTGTCTTGCTCACAAATGAGCATTTAATTTTAGTTACCATTGACCGAGCAGTTCTTGCGACTGTCATACAGCGATCAGAGGAAGAGAGGGAACTATTAACTGCCATACCCAAGTCCTGTACTTTATGAGTTGATTTCAATATTGTTTGGTCTAAAATATAAGAATAGTTGGGATTATTTCTACCTAGGTGGAGTACAACGCATTTATCGGTGTTAAGGATCATACCATTTTGCTCTGCCCACAGCTCAATGTTGGCTAGGTCAGCAACTTGAGATAGGTGCTTGTTAATGGTGTTTACCTCTCCACCTAGTTCTGTATCATCTGTAAACTTGACAATCATGTTGTTTATATTTTTGTCCATATCCTAGATGTATATATTGAAAAGTATGGGCCCAAGTACAGACCCCTGAGGGACACCATTGCCCACTAAGCCCTCTCCAGAAATTGTATTATTTATACTTACTCGTTGAGTTCTATTAAGCAGCCAGTTATGAATCCATCTAATTATATCATTATTAACCTCAAATTTTATTAGTTTATCTGTCAGTTTATCATGTGCTACTTTATCAAATGCTTTTGAAAAATCGAGTAATATTACATCAAATGGATAACCACTATCCAGACTTTTTCTAATATTATTGTAAAACACAATTAGATTTGTGGTACAAGACCTTCCCTTTTTGAATCCGTGTTGGTTTTTGTCATTGGTCTCAGAAATATCCAGATATAGTCCTAGACTGTTTTTAATGAGGCGTTCCATGAGTTTACAACAGTGGGAGGTCAGACTTATTGGCCTATAATTTTCTATTTTTCCCCTGTTACCCTTCATATATATTGGTATAATTGTTGCATTTTTCCAGTCATCTGGTACGAAACCGTCCCTTAATGGGTAACTAAAAATAATTGAAAGGGGGTAAGCCAGTGCTGTAGCTGATTTTTTCAAAAACATGGAATTTATATTATCTGGCCCAGGGCTAGATGTAATATCTAATTGAGTTAATACTGTATATACTTCTTCAGGTGTAAAGGGATGTTCAGTTGGTTTGTCTGGTAATTGGATAGAGGGGTTTGCGAAGGTGATGAAAAAACTGAGCAAAAGTAACTATTAAATTTATTTATTTTATTTATTTATTTAGTTAAACATCAGTTTAGAAACTTTTGAGCCAGAGGCTCATTTACAAAGGTACCTCGTCACAAAGAGGACATCAGAACAGTAGTACAAGGGACACAGTACTTACCAACAAAAAAGTTACAGTTCAATTACAATTTTGTTACAATAGAATACAATCTCCAACGAAGCAAAAGACAACAAAAGGTGCAAGACTTATGGTCGGGGGAGAGCTGGTGGGAGTAGAAGGGAGGGAGATAGGGGAGGAGGAATTAGTAGGGAAAGAAGGGGAGCCACTCAGTGAGCATTGTCAAACAGAGTATATATATATATATATATATATATTTTTACACTAGGCTAGCGGCAGTTGCATTTCGAGAGCTAAGCAGGAAGTTTCTGAGCCTGGGCTTAAAAGCAAGCTAAGGTTAGTGAGTTTGAGACACTGGCAGGGAGGAATTATACCAGTGAGAGCATGCGGTAGGGAATGCCCTCTGACCTTGAGAGGTCCTGGCTCGGAATAACTAGGGTAGCTCTTGGCGACTGTGGCGTGAGTCAGAGTCGGTGCAATGCAGCGAATGGAGTTGGATAGGCCTATGGCGGATAGGCCGCAGGGAGCTTTAAGGTGAGCTGGCATGTCTGATACATGAGTCGCTCTTCCAGGTTGAGTAGGGTAGCCAGGGTGTACAGCTCACATGTGTGAGTGAGTCTGGGAGCACCAGTGATAGGTCTGCAGGCCTTATTAACTGTGGGCGAACCTTGTTGAGGGCAGTCTGATCTGCTGAGCCATAGACGGAAGGCCATAGTCAATGAGAGACATGACAGAGGAGGTGACAGCCAGGCGGAGGGCATCAGGAGGAGGCATTTCTTGTGCGGTAAAGAATGCCTAGCCGTGAGTTGGCGACAGAATTTAGGGCAGATATATGTCCATGGAATGAAAGTGCAGGGTCAAAGGTTATACCAAGATATTTATAGGACTGCACCTGGTCAATGACGAGATTGGGTGTGGAGTGGACAGCTAAGGGAAACTTGCTGTACTTATTTTGGGGTGGGAGAAGAGCATCGTTTTTGTTTTCTTAAGGTTGATAACAAGTCGGTGCTCAGTGAACCAGGTAGCTGCAGAGTCAAAGACTAGTTGGAGGAGTTCTGTAGCAGCATGGGGTCATTGTGGGAGGCAACGAGAACAGCATCATCAGCATAGAAAGCATCTTACCTGTACAACTGCTGGGTAGGAGTTAAGAAAGAGTGAGAATAGTAGGGTCCAGAATTGAGCCCTCGGCACCCCAGACCGAATGGGGCATATTTCAGAGAGAGTACGTTGACTTTCACACATTGGGAGCGGGCGGAGAGATAGCTGGTGCACCAGGAAACAGGTCCTGAGGCAAAGCCTATTAGGTCGAGGATTTATCAGCAACCACTTTGATATCTTTGATCACCTGATTATTATCCAGTATAGGTCCTATATTTCTCGCTTTGGTCTGACAGTAGGAGTTTATATATGTATACAATAGTTTTCTGTCTTTTGTATGGGCTATTTTAAATTCAAGATTTGCTTTGGCCTGCCAAATATTATATATTTTAGTTCTTTTTGTGTTTTGAAATACTTGATTTTGTTTTCCTGAATATGTTCTTTTTTGTACCTATTATAAGCTTTTTGCTTACATTTTATTTGTTTAGTGACTTTTTGATTTAACCAAACTGGAACCCTGCCTTTGTTGTTATATTTTTTCTTATTGGTGTATAGATGTTTTCAATCTCATTTAGTATGTCCTTAAACATTTCCCATTTACTGTCAGTTGTCATATGTCTATGAAAGCAGTTTCCCAGTCTGTCTTAGAGAGGCTCTGCCATATACCATCAAAGTCTGCCCCATGATAGTTTTTAATGGTTGTGCTACAGATGTTCTTAGGTCTCCCCTTGACTAAGTGTCAGGTGACTACCTGATGGTCACTGTTACCTAGCGCTGCTGAAATATTAATGTTGGTAATTTCATTATCCATGTTCATTAATATTAAATCTAGAATGTTATTATTCCTTGAGATGGCAGAATCTGAGATCGGGATGGACCAGAGTACCTTGATCTTGGGTCAGAAGATTCCTGCAAAGAGGCAGGGGATCCGGAAGTTCCTCTGTCAGTTGTTGAAGAAGAGGGAACCAAATCTGGCAATGCCAGAATGGGGCTATGAGTATCATGCTGACGCCCTCCATTTGCAGCTTGACCAGTACCCTCTGTACCAGAGGAAACAGAGGAAATGCACACAGGACTCTCCGGCTCCAAGAGAGGGAAAACGCGTCTCGCCATAAAACTCCAGGCCCTGGATCTAGCAAGCAGAAATTGGGCAGTCTTGTGTTGTGTGGGGATGCAAAAAGGTCCAACTCTGAATGACCCCATCTGTCAAACAGATCTTCTGAGACGGATGAGAGAAGTTCCCAATTGTGCATGCTGGACTGAGTCCTGCTGAGACTGTCCGTCAGAATGTTTAGGATGCCTGGGACGTGGACTGCCAAGAGTGTCAGATTGTGGTCTAGTGCCCAATAGCACTCTCTCATTGCTTTCCTGAAAAGGGGGTAGGAGTGAGTGCTGACCTGCTTGTTGACATAATAGATGACACTCAGGTTGTCTGACTGCACCAACAACTGGCCTGGTACCAAGTGATCCTGGAAGGCCTGCATGGCACAGAGCACTGCTCTCATTTCCAGGACATCGGAATGGAGCGCAGCTTCCCACTGGAACCAGGATCCCTGAGTTTGGAAGAGACCCAGGTGGGCTTCCCCAGTCCAGACCAGATGCATCTGTGGTTAGGATTTGAGCTGGGGAGGAAATCTGGAATGGAATCCCTTGTACAAGACTGGAGGGATCCAACCACCACTGGAGTACCTTGACTACCGGAGAGGAGACTGGGACCAGCTGGTCCAACTCATTCAACCACTGGTCCCACTGCACTCTGACGGTTCATTGCAGGGTACACATATGGAGCCTGGCCAGTGGGAGGGACGGTCAGACTGGCCACAACCATAAGCCCCAGGAGCCTCAGGTACAGCCTGGTGGGGATGTAACGCCTCTTGGCCAATACCTGCACTTGAGATATAAGGCACTCTGCCCTGTTTTGGGGAAGAAAAGCCTTGCCCTGCGCTGAACTGAGGACCACCCTAATGTACTGTAGCCTTTGGGACGGAATTAGGACTGACTTGGGCAGGCTAACAGTTATGCAAAGAGACTGGAACAAGTGGAGAGTGCACTCCAGAGTGACCAAAAGCTGTTCCATGGATGACACCTTGAGTAGCCAGTCGTCTAGGTAGGGAAAGACCTACAGTCCTTCCCTCCTCAGGGCCGCTGCAACCGCTGCTAAGCATTTGGTAAAGACCCACAGCACAGAGGACACACCAAAGGGCAACACCTTGAATTGGTAATGGTCCCCCTGGAATGCAAAGTGGAGGAACCTCCTGTGGAGAGGAAAAACCGCTATGTGCAGGTAGGCATCCTGCATGTCCAGTGAGCAAAGCCAGTCACCTGCTTTGAGACGAGGAAAGAGGCCGGGCAGAGTTACCATCCAGAACTTTTTATACTGCACACAGAGGTTGAGGTCCTTTAGATCCAGGATTGGCCTCAAATCTCCCATCTTCTTGGGGAACAGGAAGAACCTAGAGTAGAACCCCTTATTTCTTTGTCTGATGGGCACTCTTTCTATTGCCTGTTTCCGCAGGAGAGTCTGAACTTCTTCCCTGAGAACAGGAATCTCGTCTGGAGGGTAACTCACAGGTGGTGGGGGCAATCTGGGGGCTGCTGGATGAGCTCCAGGGTGTGGACGCACTCAATGAGCTGCAAGATCCTGGCATCTGAAGTTATGGTTCTCTAGTGATTCAAGTGGAGAGAGAACCGACCTCCGACCACCATCTCCTGGGTCAGGGACTGAGGAGGGGGGTCTGGCAAGGAGTCACGCTGAGGAGAGACCAGCAGAGGAGGCTGGGCTCTCTATTCTAGGACGCTTGGCTCCTGGGCCTGGGTAGGTGGAGGCAGGTGAAGGTTGCTGGGCTCTGTCAGGTTGCCTACGAAAAGTAGGAAACCCTCTACCACGCTGTTGGGAGTGAGAGAGGGAATGAACTGACTTAACAGCTATGCCTGAGACCTGTAGATCATTAATGATGTCTTGGACATCAGGACCAAAGAGCTTGGCCCCTTTGAAGGGGGCGTTCAGCACTTTGTGGTGCATATCTGCTGCAAAGCCTGAGACTCTGAGCCACAAATGCCTATGAAGGCATATTTCAGTGGCTGCAGCTCTGGCCTCAGCATCCGAAAGGTCATAAATGGCTCAAAGTAAATGCTTCCCCACATCCTCTGAGGTTTGGAGACAATGGAGAAGCTCCTGCTTCTGGGCACTGTCAGGAAGGGCCTGGGCAGCTGTCTTACCCTTTCTGGCATTGGCATTTTGAAACTTGACCATATGAGACAGGTAGTTAGCAATCCTCAGGCCTAGGGTCAAGGAAGCATAAGCATGTTTGCCCCACAAGTCAATCCTCCGGAATTCCTTGTCTGGGGGGGGGGTAAAGAACTAAGTTGCTTGGGCACCTTGGACCTGTCATGGGCCACCTTAATGACCATAGAAACACGTTCCTTCACATATCAGGTCTGTGTAGTACAGTATGGTCTGTACGCCCATTGGCCCATGCAGTGGACCAATAGGCGTACTGACAGTACTGAACACTGTCAGTCTGCAGGTGGCATGCGGGCAGGGTGCTGCCGCCCGCCGCTGACTGGTGGGTGCTGAGTGGCGGGGGACCACAGTGGGCAGGTGGGGAGGGGGGGTACCACTGGACCACCAGGGATGCAATTGCGATTTCCGCCCATGATTGGGCGCTGGGGGGGCGGTCCACTGGACCACCAGGGATAGATTTAACATATGCCCACGATCGGGCGATAGACAGCGGTCCACTGGACCACCAGGGATAATATTTACACATGCCTGTGATCAGGCGTTGGGGGGGAGGGCATAACGCTCCCATGGCAGGGGGCTAGTGGACAGTGTTCTGGCGGCTGCCGTGTTGTACCCTGCAATACGGCAGCTCGCCTGTGGGTGGCCAGGACTTGCTCCTGGTGTTCCCAGGCACAACTTTGCACCTCCCTGAGCGGCACAAGGTGGGGTTGTGCCAGCACATGCGCCACACATCCCGGGGTGAATATCGGGATGTGCCGCATACGCATGAGCACGCCCCCACACTTGCGCTGCATACATTACCGATGTGCCCTAGTGCATCTGGTAATAAGTGCAGCCGCAATCTCTGCTCCCTTTGAATATGCGGGGCGCCACGCACTGGTGGCTGCGTATGGTGCAACCCTTTGAATATCCCACCCTTAATATTTAGTGTATCTAATCATCTTGTTGCAGGCAGTCTAGCAGGTAATGTTAACACACAGTGTACATGAGGCATATGGAGCAGGGCCCTCCTGGGGTGCCCTCTTTCTGCCTCCTGGGGGTTTTAAGTGAACTGCATGATAATGTTATCTTGTGACCTGTCATATCCCTTTGTTTAGTTAGAGTTGGTGTAGATAAATGGAAAAATTGCAAAAAGAAAGTGCCATCCATCATTTGTATGGTCTGACGTGAAGAAGTTCTGCATAGCAGACATCACTATTGTATCTGTGACATCTGTAAACTTACTGTATGTGCCATGCAGATCAATAAAACAAGTAAACTTACGCTGGTGAAACTTTCCTATACAATGACCCAGCTGAGGTCTGTAACAGCTTGGATGCTATAAAAAAACGGACTTTTCTAAAATGAAGAACAATGCTGCCCCTAAGGGGGAGGACTAGAAAGTCTCCTTGTAAGCCTCAATATTATTATTTAGCTTAATTAAACAACGTGGGGTAGAACTGCTTTTTTCTTTTTCTGTACAAGTACTGAGCTGTTCAGTGTTAAGGGTATTACTCAGTTTTGTAGGACAGAAGTAGGCTTGCACCCATCAGGACTGTCTCCCACTCCTAGGTATGATGTGTGTGTTTCGGACTAACATGTTGTTCTTATTCCTTGCACAAAGTCTGATGTGTAGGGCGCAATCCGAGCATTTATAATAAAAACAATCTAGAAATGGCTCTAGGCAGGAAACTGTCCTTAGCCCGTAAGGTATCCAAGTGGAACAAGATGGCTGACACCGCATGGCGGAGTTAAGTGCGCTATGTGTGCGCACAGGGTTGCCCTCATGCATGTAGCACACTGAAGCTCTTCATTATTAGTACCCGAGTATGTCCCCTGAAGTATAAGGCACCCCTACGGTTTGAGTGCTGAAAAGAATCTGACAAGGTTGCAACTATTTTTCTTTGAAATCTGTTCTCTGTGGATTAAAGAGCTAGTAGAATAAACAATAGCAGACAAGGAAATGCTACAAATTTTAAGAAGTAGTCATCTGTAACTTTATATTTCTTAAGTATTTTTCTTTTTTACCTTGCTCATTAAAAACTTTTCTACGTGATAGTATTATGCTGGAGGTGTGGAATACTACTCTGCTTTGCAGCTGACATGTTTAGTTCTACGTCCCCCACTACATCATTAGCACTCTGACCTCAGTGACTGTAACATCACAGGTGACTGACCTGGCAGCTACTCAGGCTCTTCCGGAGTAGCTGTGATGTCACAGTGAGGTCACAATGCAGATGATGTAGTGGAGGGAATAGGACTAGATATGTCTGCTGTCAGGCAGAGTGCGGTTCCACAGATCGCACCTACCAACATCAGGTAAAAAAAAAAAATATTCTGATTACCCAAAGGGGAAAAAAGGAAACTCAGATATAAAAGGCAACAGCTGACTATTTTTAAAAACTAATATTAATTTTAGGCAGTGCACTAGCTCTTTAACTACCATTAATTTCTCAGCCGGCCCGGTGGCACTGAGGACTGAGGCACTGGACACCACACCTCGCGCCACGTCGGCGACCCGGGTTCGGGAATGGACCCAGGGGCCAGGGGTCGGCAGGGAACGAGAGGATTGAGCGTCCGGGGGACTGCTCTCCTCTCCTCTCCTGAGGTGGGTTCCTGGGGATGCACCGCTCTGCAGTGGCCTCCGGTGGAGATCGGTGGCACTACAGGAGCAGAGCAGTAGCAAGGGGAAGGACGTGGCAGATGTCTGCACTATAGGGTGCGCAGACATCATTGCACATCCGCGTCCCAGGGGGAACCATACAGAGAAAAACCCCTGTACTCGACAGGATGATGCCCCCGACAGGGTCCTGCCTTGCTGCCACCAAACAATGCCAGTCTCGAGAGGCAGGGGTCCAAGGGTGATGCAGTCTCTCCCCCCATTCACCCTCTCCAGAGAAAGGCCCCTCAGTGTGGGGCAAGTCACGGTTCTCCCTGCTTTTGCTGAGGTTGCAGCAGAGGCTGGCAGTTGGCGAGTATGAGACCCTGCGCATCAGGGCAGAAAGGGGATTAGCTCCCTGTCATGACTACAGGAGATAAAACAGAGTTGGGGGAAAAAAAAGTTCTAATAGTGTAATATTTCTCATCTCAGTTTGTTCCAAGAACATTATCTAAACAATTTAGCAATGTTATGCGCTTATTGTGAATAATACCTAGACAGTTTTTGTGCTCAGAGGCTGTGACTGGTGGGGTCACTTTAGGCACGTCTCACTGATGATATGGTAGCGATTCTCACTTTTCAGTTTTATCATGGACTCTAACATCAAAGCATAGTGATGTACAGTGTGCAAATGTCACAGAATGAACTTTTAGAAAATGAACCCACCATGGTCACTGCCGCACTTAGCCTATTTAGGGTATTGTCTGGAATGGTATTAGGTCCTGACACTTTTTGCAGTGCATAACAAGACACCCAATGACGTAAATAAGGAATACAAGGGAAAATATTTACTTATTATGTGATGTATTTCGTTCTACTGCTGTTTTTGGAACCACATAGATTCACATGTACTTACCTATGTATATGAAATCTAATAAAAATACATTTCAGAAAAGAGCTGCAAGTCCCTTCCATACTCTTTCTTCTGAAAATGGACTTGTGTCCACCTCCCCTGTTCCTGCTACTCCCGGATGGTCTGTCCCCCCCCACTCTGAAGACTACGCATTAGTACCTTTCAGGAGTTCTGCTTTTTCCTGCTCCTCTTCTGTGCAGTCTCTCCCCCCACCTTTTAATCTTCACACCCCAATCCTTGCTTTCCTCTTCTCACTTTTGTAGCTGAAGAAAGTCTTTTCCCCTCGGTGACCCCTTTGGTGATTCTTTCCTCTGTCTGTGCCTTTGCTCCCCTCACCACCTTTCCTGCTTCCCTGTGCTTTACTAGGTATACTTCCCTGTCCTCCTCCCTCTGTGTTTGCTTATACCTATTGAATGCCAAACTTTTTCCTTTGTCACTTCCTTGGAGAACCATAACAAAGAAACATGGAAGTATAGAATTTGCCGGCAGAGAAGGACTACGTGACCCATGTAGTCTGCCCAGTTTTTCTTGCCTAGAGTATCACCGCAGATCCTACTTGATCTCTGGCCCGTTCCCCCCTTCCCTTTCCTAAAGATTCCCTTTTGCCTATCCCATGCATTCTTTAACCCCTACCACCTCCGCTGGAAGAGTGTTCCAGGAATCCACCACCCTTTCTGTGAAGAAGTACTTCCTCACATCTCTCCTGAATCTACTCCCCTCCAGCTTCTTATCATTACCCTCTTATAAATGAGCACCTTTTTTTCCTGAAAAATACATCCCCCTTAAACCTTGTTTACTCCTGTGAGATATTTAAAGGTCTCTGTTATATCCCCCTTCCTTCTCTCGCTCTCCTCTCTTCCAGGGTATACATATTTTGGTCCTTTAATCTCTTCTAGTAGGCTTTTATACAGATACTACACCATTTTAGTTGTCCTCTTCTGGACCACTTCCACCCTGCCTACGTCCTTACTGACATGTGGTTTCCAGAACTGGACATAGTAGTCTCAGTGGGGTCTTACCAGTGATCTATACAGAGGCAACACCAATTCCCCCTTTCTGCTGGCGATACCCCTCCTTGCGCACCCCAGCATCCCGCTTGCCATCCCAAATGCCTTGTCATTCTGTCTGGTCACCTTTAGGTCATCCGATATGATCATCCCTCAGGTCTCTTTCCTGCTTGGTGGTCATCAGTACCATCCCCCACCCCCCCATTTTGTACTCTGCCCCTGGGTTTCTGTGTCCCAATTGCATTATTTTGCACTATTTTGCACTAAAATCCTTTAGCCATACTCTTGACCACTCCTCAAGTTTTCTCAGGTCATTGTTCTTCCTTCTCCCCCAGTGTGTCTACCCTACTGCAAATTTGGTGTCATCCGCAAAGAGGCAGACCTTCCCTTCCAGCTCCTCTGCAATGTCACTTATAAAGACATTAGAAAAGGCAACAGTCTTTCAAAGTATTTCCCCTAAACTCCGCGAATACGCATAGTTACTTTCACTTAAAACCAATTCTGGCACTCCCTGATACTGGCAACTCCAGCCTCCTCCCACTGTATTTATTTATTTTTAAAATTCCTGGTAGTCTAGTCTGTTCTTTTAATCCCTGGTAGTACAGTGGCTCACCAAACCCACTCCCAGTTTCTGTGTTGACCTCTCTGTTCTCCCCAACCACGACTGCTATCACAATACACAGACAGCAGTTGGTATTACCCTCTGCTCCCCACCATTGTCTCATGCAAGTACAATGATCTACGTTCTTGAAGTAACTTACCTAAATAATGCTAGTCACTGTTCTTGAACAGGACAGCGGCAGCCAGCAGAGGGGAGGGGAAGGTAATATTGGCCACCATCTCTGTATTATGATAGCAGTTGTTAGTGGGGGTCCAACACTGAATCCAAGCGGGATGGGGTGGGGATGTCAACACTGAAACCGGGAGGGAGGGCACTACACTACCCAAGAAGATTCTTAATACAAGTTAGGTATTTGTGGCGTTGCGAGCATCAGGGAATTCATAAATTGTATTGCAAAAATAAAACAACTGATGATGGGGAGCCAGGGATCTTTATAAGGATCCCTGGATCACCACACCTACAACAGGAAACAAAAGTAAGAATACATTTAGTCAAATTATGGTGGCGGGGGGGGAAGAAAGGATGTAACATAATTCACAAGGTTTTCTAGAACAGGTACTGACTGGAGACATTTCAGAATAGAGTGGGAAAATACTGAACCCCCTTGGAATAAACAGCTGCCTTCCAATAGTTACAGTATATTGCCCTCAGCCTTTGACTTTGGGTAATATAACTATTGTTTGCCTACAGTTCATCCCTAGGTGTCAATATTTTCCTAGTATTAAATCCTGGAAGGAGATGCTGGCCTCTGGTTGGCCAAAACCTGATCACATGACCAGAAATAGCTGCATACAAGTGCCCTGCCTTACCTTGGCAATGGGTAACAGTCCTGGCAATGGGCAATTATTCAAAAACTATAGGCTGCTAAATTAGCACATGCACATTATCTTTTTTTTTTTATGTGCCAGTCTCAAATATTGAGTACTAATTTATTTTGTAATGCCTTTTTCTTTCCCTAGTAGTTTAGCAGACCAGCCCCTCCCAACGTTGACAACGGCCTCCCCGTCCTGCCCCAAACTCCGCTCACCTCTGCTGCCACCTGCCATCCCCGGCCTTCTCTCTCCCCCCCCCCCCCAGCTGACTCGAGTGTGAGCTCTCTCGCTGTGGAGCTGCAACAAACAGCTCTGAGAGAGAGAGCAAAGGAGACAGAAAAGATGTTCTGTCACAGACAGGATGGTGCTTGCCAGTGTCTGGGTCTCCTGCTGCAACAAAAATAACAAAAAGGGTGCACTTCAGCCCATCTGTCACTGAAGCCTCTGGGTTGTCTGCTGCCATTTAAATAATGTGAGTGAGGACCAGTCCTCTTTAATGTCTTCATAAGCAACATTGCAGAGGGGCTGGAAGGGAATGTGTGTGTGTCTTTGCAGATTACACTAAATCTGCAACAGGGTTGACACTCCAGGAGGGGTATAGAAAATGAGAAGGGACCTAAGCAAGTTTGAGGAGTAGTCAAGGGTGTGGCAGCTAAGATTCAATGCAAAGAAGTGCAAGATCATGCACTTGGGGCAAAGATATTTGAGGGGGAGAGTACATGTTTGGGGGACTGACAGCCACCATGCAGGAAAGGAACCTGGGGGTAATCATAGCTGATGATCTGAAGGTTACCAAACAATGTGGCTGTGAGGAGAGCCAGTGGAATGCTGGGGCACACAGGGAGATGTATCTCCAGCAAAAGGAAGGAAGTGGTGATGCCACTGTATAGAACATTGGTGAGAACTTATCTAGAGTACTGTGTCCAATTCTGGAGGCCACATCTGCAGAAGGACAAAGAGTAGAAGTGGTTCAGAGAAGGGCGACAAAAATGGTGCAGAGGTTGCACCAAAAAGTCATATGAGGGGAGACCAGTGCTTAATTTGTAAAGAAAAAGGTGCCAGGGCTCTGAGTCCAAAAGAAGCTGTGGGTTTTTAGATGCTCTGTGGTGAGGTTTGGGGGTTATATTGCAGATAAAACACATGTCTGTGTCCAGGGTATGAAATTCGTGAAAAAAAGTACATGCCCACATGGGCATGTGATAAGAAAATGTACATGCCCAATAGACTATTTACATGCCACCCCTGACCCCTTTGTTTACGTTATTTTACATGTCATCTTCACTGAACCAAGCACTTTCATTTTCATCACATTCACTGGTGCTGGCAGAAGCAGCATGCTGTGACTGTGTTCTGGAGCCATAAGCTTTGGTAGTGGGCCTTCGTTTGCCATTTTTCCACCATAGTGATATGGCACCTTCAGGGTTATAGTCACTGAGCTGTGGAGGTGCATTGAGAGATATGGACATGAGGTCGTGAAGGGTGTCTGGGCGTAATCCAACCTCCAATCATTTTTATTCTTCCCATTAGAGAGAAGCCTCGCTCTGCAGCAGCAGTGTGAACAGGAATCAGGAGAATGATCTTGACAACAGCCAGCACATTTCGAAATTGTTGATCCTGTATATCCATAGAATTACTTTCTGCCACAATTTCAGAGACTTACAATTTTCAACAGACAGCAAGTGCAGTACATGCTTTTTTAAGTCAAGCCACTCCAGCAGTACCAAAGTAACATCAACTCCACAAGACTCTAGGACCACTTTATAGTGATCAACAATTGTTTGAATTGCTTCATCTCCATATGTTTCAAGTGCCTCTGTGGATGTTGACCAGGACTGAAATTTAAAGTTCTTGCAGCTAGTGCACGTCATTGGTCGTGAAAGACTGAAAGCGAGATGCAATGTGTTGTGATGTTTTTGAAGAATTTTTTAATCTCTGAAATTGTGGCTTGCACAGTGTCTGACGAAGAACGGATCTGTGTCTGCTAGTTTCACTAGTTAAGTCAGCATTGTTGTAATGAGTTAGATTCTCATTTACAGGCGTAAGTGTTATGCGGTGCAGAGTTTCGTCATTAGAGACCATTAAGTTTCTGAATTGTGCTTTCTACTCTGCTGTGAACTTTTTCAACAGTGGAATCCTCTTGCTGAAAGCATAGACTAAGAGCTGATAAATAACCAAAAACACTTTCAGAAAGTTCATATACAGGACACATTTAAAGTCTTCTGCACTTTAAGTATTCCCAGTGCTTTTGGCCATGATCTTGCTTATTTGTCAGTGAGACATGTTCAAGGTGAGGCACTAATGCAGCCCAGTTCCTTTCAAGGGCAGAAATGGCTCGTTCTCTGTGCTAAGCCACCTAGTGCCAGCAGTGTTAACTGGTTTGACCACATTAATATTTAAAAGTGATCCTGTTTCCTGTAGGCCTTTCCAACTTTTGGTGACCTGTGGTAAAATGAGTAAATGTTCAGCAGAAGTTGCTCTACCGACTTGTAAAAGGAACAGTCTTTGAAAGAATCCTTTACAGCAAGCTCTAAGCGATGTGCACAGCAGTGTATGTCAATGAGGTGTGGGCAGCAGTCCTGTTTTATTCGGTAAGGACACCGAAGTGGATCCTAACATGACAGCAGCACCATCAGAAGCTGCACTGATCAGCTTTGTTTCCAACCACCATCCTTTAGACCACCATCACTCTCTAATGCATCAGTGACAACATTTACAATGCTTTCAGCATCAGGAACACCAACTGGTTTCAATGCAAGAAACCTTGTAACTGGCAGGCCATTGTCAAAAAGCACTGCTAAATGCCCTCCTCCTCTGTCACACTTTTATCTGTGCATGAATCTAGAAGGAAAGAGAAGTAATCATTGTCTTCTAAAAGGCGAAGCAGTAGTGTTTTGAATATCTTGAGCAATGTAGTGAATAAAGACACGACATTGCTTGTCACTACTGTAACTTTGTCCCATTACATCATCTCCGTGATTCCTTTTTGCAACTCTATTAGCCCAGGAAAATCCCTGAAAGGCCTTTCAGTCCTAGCAACATAATATGCAGTACAGAACAGTTTAGTAATTTGGTCCATTTCTTTTGTTCCATTAATTGTATGGACTTCTCCATTGGTCTTTCTCCAACTTTTGTTTTGTTTGCTATG
Source organism: Neoceratodus forsteri (assembly GCA_016271365.2). NCBI lineage: Eukaryota > Metazoa > Chordata > Ceratodontiformes > Ceratodontidae > Neoceratodus > Neoceratodus forsteri. Next base: position 1,499,624,113 of record CM057450.1, on the reverse strand, counting down.
TAAGCCCTCTCAGCAATTTTGTGTGCCACGGACACTTCATGTGCTGAGATAATGTGTACCCTATAAGTACTGCATCCAGTTCTAAAATTATTTTTGCTCTGACTTTTATCATAATTCTGACACCATATACAGAACATAGCATATTTATCTGTGTCATAGGTAAGCCACTGCCTGCCCTTTTTCCATGATTCTTGAAATTGTCTAACTTTTGGGGCTTTAACTGGGGTTTCAGTACAAGCAGCAGCAATAGATGAAACTTTAGTGGTCACAAGACTTTCACTTTCTGGGCAAGGAGGTGGTATGGTTATGGCTGTAGTAGTACTACTGGTACTAGTGCTTGGTGTTGGGGAATCAGAGTCAGCTCCCAGAGTCTCATCAAGATGCTTTCTCTTAAATCCAAATTTAAAAGACTCATGGTGTCTGCCTGGCTGTTGAACCAATAACTTGAATACTGATTTAGAGAATATTTTATTTGTGTTCAGTAACTCAGTATTAATAAATTGCAAGCAACACAAGGAAAACAGTGTTGTCTTTTTTTTAACAATAAACTTAACAAAAAAAAAACACCTCACTGTGTTGTCTGATTATTATAACAGCTGATGACAAACGTAGACAGTATTCAGATTTTAGATAGTTTTAAGTTCACACAGACAGCGTAGCTTGTAAAAAGCTTAAGAGATGTTTTTTTACAACAGTATTCAGATGTTAGATAGTCCACACAGACAGCGTAGCTTGTAAAAAGCTTGAGATGTTTTTTTATAAAAGTATTCAGATGTTGGATAGTCCACACAGACAGCGTAGCTTGTAAAAAGCTTGAGATTTTTTACAACAGTATTCAGATGTTAGATAGTCCACACAGACAGCATAGCTTGTAAAAAGCTTGAGATTTTTTATAACAGTATTCAGATGTTAAGATAGTCCACACAGTGTAGCTTGTTTGTAGGTTTTTGTTTTTTTTTATAGTAGTTTGTTTATTGTTGTTGAATTTAGTTGACCCAGTAATCCCACTGGAACTAGGTCGCACTGGTATAGTTAGTCTCTGCAGTAGTAGTTTACATTTGTAAAAGGCAGATTTTCCCTGCAAGCTCACCAGGTACTACTAGGCTGAGACTGGGACTGATTATAAAACTGCAATGAAAAAATAGACTGGTCTACAAACTGAGTAGTCCCCCTGGCCCTGGCCCTTCCTCCTTCACTTTGCTGCAGCCGCCAGTCTATAAATTATTACTGCCACAGAGATTGTAGTTGCCCCTTCCTTCCCCCTCCTATTACAGGCACAGAAATAATCTTTTTTAATGTCAGCCTGAGCCAACTACAGAAACAGATTAGCCTCAGGAGGACTGCTACTTAAGTTTGCTGCTTTCTACTTTATTTTTTTTGTTCCCTTTGCAGTTCTTTCTCCTGGCACAGATTTCCCTCCCTCCCTCCTGACTGGAGAGACCCTCGTGGTCTCACAAAAAACGCTCCTCTCCTGGCTACCAGCTGTCTATCCCCCCATTCACACTGCTGCTGCCTGCAGTTCAAATTTGTGTTGTTGCAGCTTTTTTTTTTTAATTTTGTATGCAACAGAGCTCTTAAAAGAGTTTTTACTTTTGACTGGAGAGACCCTCGTGGTCTCACAAACACACTCCTCTCCTGGTTACCAGCTATCAATCCCCTTCCCTTCACACTGCTGCAGTTTGAGTTTTTTTCAACAGAGCTCTTATTTTGACTGGAGACCCTCGTGGTCTCACAAACACACTCCTCTCCTGTGTACCAGCTATCAATCCCCCCTTCACACTGCAGAAGTTTTTTTTTTTTTCAACAGAGCTCTTAAAAGAGCTTTTGGTTTTCGGTAGAAGATGCTATTGCTGAGCCTCTAAAGTTTCACCCCGCGACCAGCAGGCTACCGCACCTGCTAGAACAGAGCCAAAGAATGGCGCGCTGTAGTGAGTCCTCGCGTCTCACTGTCTGGAGGGGCGGGCAAAACGGACAAATCCATCACCGATTGGTGAACGTGCCATCTGCAGCCCACCTTCAGCAGCGAAGAGCCTCCTCCCATTGGCTGAGTGTCATTTCACTCCTCCTCTCTCTGACAGGCAAGGATTCAGTCAGCTGACATCCCGACGAGCACACTCGTGATCCACTCTCGAGATGTCAGCACTCCTTACGGCCCCCCCTGGGAAACAAAACAAAAAAAAACGGAACTCGCACACTCAGCTGTGCGACTGCACAACTGCACTCCTCACGCCCCCGCCACCCCGGGAAACAAAAAAGGAACTCTGCCAAGCCCCCCCCGGAAACGAAAAAAAAACCGGAACTCTGCCAAATACCTTAGGTGCCCAAAGGGGCAGGCACTAAACAGCTGTGGGTGTCCTGAAGCAAAAGTGCCTGCCCTGGGGCACCTAAGGTATAGGAATTTCGCACCCTGTCTGTGTCTGATTCTCTATCCCTGAATCCAGGGGAAGAATTTTTTTTTTTTGGGTGTAGTCAAGGTATTGGAGAGTCTGGCTGACCACTGGTAAAGGATTGTGGACCGCATACCTCTCAACTGTCCCTGATTTTCAGGGATGTCCCTGATTTTGACTCAAAGTTTTCCTCTGTCCCTCGTAAAATTAGTGTTTTTGTGACAGAACAGTGGGGATTGAAAGTACAAAATAATGCCAAACATTAAAGTTACAGACTTGTTCATCTTCAGAAAATGCATCTTACACTAATCCCCTTAGTCTACCTGCTTTCTGAGTGAATGGTACCAATTTTTAAGATATGTCCCTGATTTTGGGTCTTTGTCCCTGATTTTTTTAAGCCTTGTCCCTGATTTATGAGCAAAGAGGTTGAGAGGTATGCGTGGACGTGTATGATACAATGGCAAGATGCTGTGACTTGACCCAAAGGCCAGTGGGGCCAGCAGACCCCCAGAAGCTCTTTGGTTTTAGATGCTCTGTGGTGAGTTTTGGGGCTTGTATTGAAGATAAAACACACTTCTGTTACATGTTCCCTTATTGAAGATAAAGCACACCGTCACTTCTGTTACAGGTTCCCTACTAGGGAACATGTAACAGAAGAGTGCTTTATCTTCAATAAAAGGCACAAAACTCACCACAGAGCATCTAACCCAAGAGCTTCTGGCCTACCCCTGAATCCAGGGGAAGATTCCCCCTCCCCCCCAGAGTCAGGGTATTTGAAACTCTGCCCCCCCAAGCCTCAGGGGTAGGTACTAGGGAACCTGTAACAGAAGTGTTTTTATCTTCAAGAAAAGCCCCACAATACTCAAAACAGACCATCTAAAACCCAGGAGTTTATGGGGGGCCGTCAGAACATGTTACTAAAATGCCTAGCATTACACCATCTGCCTTTTTAAAAAATATATATTTTCTGGAAGATTTTATTTAGGTACCTCTCATTTATTTTACAGGTCTTGACATGTCTTACAGTTGCAGTTGCCCTATCAGATAAGCATATACATTTTTTTAATCTGATGATTTACATGTGGTTGAAATCCAACCCTCGTTTCTTTGTGTCCTGTTTAAATGTACTGTTTCTTTTTTCAGGCATTTCTCAGGAACAGCTAATCCCCAATTTGGGTTGTCCAGGTAAGAGACACTACTGTTTCTTAATAAAAGTTACCATAACGTTTTGTGTAAGTATCCATCGTGACGTAATGGATGCTGGTGGTTGGCAGGGCCACCATTACTTTGTGATAGATGCTTGCACAAAATGTTAGCAGTAATTTGGTGTGTGTGGGGGGGGGTCAGTGTATGACTATGACGGAAGTGTAGCACAAAGAGACGAGTATATGAAGCACTGTTTCAGCTGCTGCTAGCCAAAATACAGTTTCTGTATTAGGCTACAAATAACATTAAGTAAGTATCCAGATTGCTACACTAGTTTTATCGGTTGCAGAAAGAAATTCTGAGTTTGGTTTGTTCTCTGCTTATCAAGAAAAGACCATAGAATTTCCATATTTCTCTGGTTATCCTCGTGTTTTATTTCCTTACTTTGTGTGTCACTAACTGCTCTGTGCCCTTTGGCAAGCCATGACCGAACATAAGGGATGGGACTGAATTTATTCAGTGGTGGGCCAACTAGATTAAGGAATAGTAATGATGAAAGAGTTTCAATAAGCACTGATGCTCGTGTTGATGTGCATATGAGGTTCATTTGGGAAAAGCCCCGCTCACACTCAGCACTAAAGATAGCAATAGTGTTCACGGCTGTCAACAGGTCCTTAATGCTACTCCTTTTTTTTTTTTTAATGCTTTTTTTTTTTTTTATTAAATATATATTTTTGACAAATACATATTACACCACGTGAATATTCTCTCCATATACAATAAATATAATGTTAAATAACATTTCAAATTCATTCTTCCAACCTTAAAACAGGAGGAAGGATACGAACAATTTCCGACCACTTAATATAGTATTCTTCTTAACTATTTTCCATTCCATTAATTTCCATAGTAATTTTCTCTAATCTTAAGAACTCTTTAAATTTATATCTCTATTGATCATAATTCCATTCCCCTACTTTTGACCAGTTCCGTTTCTCTAAAATGTGTCTTTTAAGTACCATCAAAGCTAACGGGCAGATCTTTATTTCCTCTCTGGATAATATATTTAAATCATATCTATTCAATATGTACAAATCTGGAGCGAACAACAGTTTTTTGTTCAATATCATCTCTAATTGTATGTGTAACTGTTGCCACCATGTTAACATTTTTGGGCAAGACCAAAACATATGCCCATGACTACCATTATCATCACATAAACGCCAACAAGAGCCATTTATTCTTCCCTGGATTAGGCCCATTCTTGGTGGTATAAATTGAATATTTTTATTTTTAGCATATGAGTAAATTTTATTAGCATCTATCCTAATTTTAATCCATTCTCTATAAGTAAATTTTAAATCCAAATCCACTTGCCATTTCTTCTGTGTCAAAATTAATTTATTTTAAACTGTTACTTTATTTTCCAAATAAAAAAATTATATATTTGTGCAATAATGCTGTATTGTTTATTTAATTTGCTGCTTAAACATATATCTGTATTATAAAAGAAGTCCTTTTTTTCCAATCTTTTGAAATGTGATTTCAACAAAGAATACAGCCACCAATTATCTTTAAGTTTTTGTATAGAAAATATATTTTTAAATCCATCATATGAAACAAATGTTGTATCATCCAGTAAGTCCATCCAATTAATAATTTTTCCTTCTATTAATGCTTGTTTCCAACTATATTTTAAGGATGAACTGGTGTTCCATAATATAGAACTATATAACAAATAGTTTTTATCCTTACTTTTCTTTTTCCATATTTTACATGCAAGTGCCACTCATTTAAATATCGGGTTCATTTCTGAACCAATAAACATTTCATTCTTCCTTATTATATCCTGAATGCCCAAATCCAAGTGTTCTTTATCTAGAATCTCCTGAACAATACTAACATAATTACCCTTTCCATCAATCTTTTTTTGAGTTTTGTCCATCCAGGAAAAAGCAGTTTTAACCCTAGTGGCAATATAATAGAGAAAGGGATCTGGACAGCCCATACCAGAGTACAATCTCGGTAATGTTAACTTAGACCATGCAATTCTAGGGGAAGCTCCTCTCCACAAAAATTTTACCAAAACATGCTTCACCCTTGAGAACCATTGATCCAGGATTTCCCCTTGCAGCGCTTGAAATAGAAAAATCAAATGTGGCAATATCGACATTTTAACAGTTTCAATTTTTTCCCAAAGTGAAAAAAAAAACAATTTTTCCCAATTCTCTAGTAATGTCTTAACTTTATTATATGTTCTATTAGTATTGATTTTTCACCATTTCTTCAATATTATTAGTAAGAATTATACCTAAATATTTCATATTATTTACAACATTAACAGGAGTCAAGCACTGCTTAGTTTTCCAGGACAATGTTGTAATAGGGAAAGCCATAGATTTATCTTGGTTCAGTTCATATCCTGAATATAGTGCATATTCCTGAATTTATTTCAGTACATTTGGCCATGACACCAGTGGATTTGATAGAATAAGCAGAATATCATCAACATAAATGTTCATCTTAACCCTACCTTTATGTCTCCATCCCCTTAATATCCTTGTTTGCCCTTATCTTATTTAATAAAGGTTCCAAACATAATATAAACAAAATAGGAGACAAAGGGCATCCTTGTCTAACACCATTTGCAGTCTTAATTGGATTAGAGAAGCAAGAGTTAATTTTCAGTCTAGCACTGGCCTTAGCATATATTTTATACAATAATGAAATAATTCAATTAGGGAAACCCCATTTTTTTAAAGACTACAAACATAAATTCCCTCAAAATCAAATCAAAAGCTTTAGTCGCATCTAATGCAATCATTATTTTTTCCTCTTCAATCTTTACCTTCTTATTTTTAATTTCCATTGATAATAAAGTCTGAATTTGTTCCAAGCCTTGAAAAATATTTCTTCCTTTAATAAATCCCCTTTGTTCTTCCCCCATTAGTGCATCAATATGTTCTTCTATTTGATTAACTAATAATTTCATAATAATCTTATAATCTAAATTCAGTAACGATAGCGGACGATAACTACCCACTTTTTTTGGATCTTTATTATCCTTTAAGAGTAATATTATAATATATTCATTTAAAAGAAGATGGAATATTATCTGAAATAATGATCTCATCAATCAATACTTTAAGCCAAGGTTTCAATACTTCTTTAAATGTTAAATAAAACTCAGCTGTGTAGCCATCTGGCCCCAGAGATGAGCCTTTTTTTGTTGTTTTATAGCTACATCTATTTCACTCAAAGAAAAAAGATTATTTATATTGAATGTTTTCGTTATATATCTTTCTACATATGCCTCCATTTCTTTGACATTTGAATTATAATTTTTATTATATACCTTAGAGAAGTACAACTCAAATGTGTTGGTTATTAATTTATCAGTATATACTCATTCTTGGCCACTATCTATACTCAAAATAACATTACGTTCTCTCTGCTTCTTAAGAGCATAAGCTAATAATTTTCCGGTCTTATCTCCTTGAAAATACAATATCTTTTTCCATTTGTAGGAGTATTAGATCATGTTTTTTGTGTTTATATTCTGCAAGTTTCATTATGTCTTCCTTCACATTTAATTCTCTTACTCTTTTTTCCAGTTTTTTAATTTCTTCTTCTAATTTCTGAAGTTGACTTCTTCTATTCTTTTTAATTTTGAAAACAAATTACATACTGTAGTTTCTAATCACTGCTTTCCAAGCATCCCATTTTGTAGCCATTGTAACTTACGTATTCTTATTAAGCCTCCAATACTCCTCCAGATGAAAACTGACATACTCCACAAAATCAGGGTTATTTCATAATGTATTATCAAATCTCCACTGGGGCTCAAAAATTCTATCATACGATGGAATATACTGAATGGAAATCATAGCATGGTCGGATACTAGAATGCTGTATATAAAAGGTGATACAATCCTAGTTACCAAACTTCGATTAACCAAAAAGAAATCTAATCTACTATACATCTTTAAAGGAGTAGATTTATAAGTGAATTCCAATTCTACTGGGTTTCATTTCTCTCCAAATATCTACCAAGTAATTCCTATTGATAAAGTCATTTAATATTCTAGAATTATGAACATCATTATCAAGTGGTTTTGATGTTTTATCAAGTTTTGGGTTCAATAAAGCATTCCAGTCTCCGACTAAAATTGTATCCTGACAAGCAAAAGAAATCAGGTGGTGCTCTAATTCTTGTAAAAAAGGACCATATTTAAGAAAAGGGCAGTAAATTGAGCCAATTACGATCTCTACACCCATCAGTATACCCTTCACTAATACATAACGCCCCTCACAATCCTTAACTACTTGAATGCTCTTAAAATTCACATCCTTGGCTATTAGGATTGCCACCCCTTTACTATTATTTGTTCCGGGAGAGCAAAAAACCTGGCCTACCCAAGATTTTTTTAATCTATTAATTTTACTCTCCAATAAGTAGATTTCCTGTAAACAAAAGATTTTTATGTCATTCATCTTTTCATATTGTAAAATGTTATTCCTTTTACAAAAGTGATTTAGGCCATTACTATTTAAAGAAGCAATCCTCATATCTATTTGCTCATGAACCATGTTCACATCATTCTATACCTTTTATTCTAATTTGGAGAGAATCACTCCTTCTTGTGATATACCCATATCCCTTTGACTTAATAAAACAAACAAAAAAAAGAAAATTGGTATCCATTACCCTTCGGATACCTAGCGTTCTTCTTTATCTGAAAGCAGTCAGATCCCCCCACCCCCCCAAGCACTTCTTAACATTTCTCTTTTATTTAAGTGAAAAGGTTAGGTATATGCTTAGGTAATTCTTCATTGGCCTGATCACATAATGTAAAAAAAAAAAAAATATGGTTTATAGTTAATTACTCTTAATTTAGCTGGTATCAATAATGCTGTTTTGTATCCTTTCTGCCATAACAATTTTCTTAAAGGAGCAACTTTCTTTCAACTATAATATCATAAGGCAGATCTTGACAAATAGCTACATTAACACCCTCAAACATAACCTTTTTTTTTGATATACCATATTCATAATTTTATTTTTATCTTCAGACCTAAGCAATTTCACAATAACTGAGCGAGGTGGTAAACCATCCTCTGGTCTAGACTTTAGGGAGTGATGAGCTCTATCAATTTCAATTTTACACTCTTCAACAGGTAAATCCAAATAGGTAGCAAAAATTTTCAAAACAATTTGTTTTAGTGTTTGAGATTGTTCCCAGCTTTCAGGAATGCCTATAAAACAAAGATTTTTCCTCCTTGATCTTAATTCCATAGCTGTCATTTTTATACTAATCTCAGTTAATTGATTTTCATGATTATTTAACTGACGTCCCGTTAGAACATTATTTTCTTCCATCTCTGAAAGGCATTTTTCAATTTGTGGTATTTTACTATTAATGGATTTCACAGATGTCTCCAATTGTTGTATGGTAGAACTAATTCCTTCTCTTTCTGAGATTAATTTGTCCATACTTTCTGCCTTGGCTTTAAGAAAACTCATATCTTCTTTTATTCCATTAATATTCCCCATTAATGCTTCAGCCCAAAAGGGCACAGATTCTTTTTCGCTTTCATTCTGTTTCTCTGGGTATCTTCCTTGCAAAGTATTTTCTTTCTGAATCATTGTCACATTTATTTCATTTGATGTAACTTGAATTGCCTCTGCTTCATTTATAGACTCTACATCTGATTCAGCAGACAAATAAACATTTTCTTGACTATTTGAAATTATAGCTCCAGCCTCCCCTTCCGTCTCTTTTTTCTCTAAAGTTTCAAAATATGTTAATGGAGTTGAGTTTTCCAAAATTTCTCTCTCACTTTCCATTGTGTTTTTTGCAGGATTTCTAGTTTCAAAAGGAGATGTAATTGGACTCAGAGGATTAATTATATTTAAAGTAGGTACGTTTCCAAAAAAGTTCATCAAGTCTTGTTCAGCAGGTATTTTGGACTGTAATTTCCCTTTAATTTTAGCTTCTCTATTAGTTTTCTCTTGTTTTTTTCTTGGAAATTCTGATTAACCTTTTTCTTTTCTTTCCCTTTTGGAAGATGTATCCGAACTTGATAATGTAAGATCTTGTCTCTCAATAAGTTGTTATAAGTTGTTATTTAAAACCCTCAGTCCAAAAAAAGGATCAAGACTTTTTTTAATTCAGGCCCTCTATATAGCGAACTCACAGGTTCAGTGTTCGATGTAGATTTCACAAATCACAAATTCGTTTCCGGTTCTATTTACCTGTCTATTTCAATCATTACACAGGCCAGCCCATTCAAAGTTCTTTTTTTTGTTTTCAAGTGTATCACAACTTATTTCTTTAAGAATGCACAAACCAAACATATACGACTAATTCTGTGTGAACCCGATTTCTTTGTTGAAAAGTTCTCAGAAAAAGAAAGAAGGAAGAAGGAATTATTGCTAAGAGTGTAAATTGCAGTAGTCCGTGGTTCACCTGAACAAACCTACTCCCAACGCTCCTGCCTTTCACCGCGCCGTATCTGTTGCAAACTTCTTTCAAAGCCTTTACATTTTTCTGACACTGAACAATATAGGCAACGAATACTGTGTGAAGAAAATGACTTTTTGTGGGTTTTTAAACACCGAAGAGAAAAATTACTGAATAATCAAGAGCAAACAACCATCTTTATCTTTTAACAAGACGCCATGCTCCCATTCAGATTTCCATTCATAAAGTCACGTCATAGCTGCATTTCCTTATTTCTTTGCATCTCATATGTAGCATTTAGGCAAATAAAAAAATCAGTCCTGAGATAACAGCAAAGAAAGCAAATCCTTACTTGACAATGCCGTCTTCGATACTGCTCACTGTTCCCACATAGACCTTCCTTGTACAAATTGGCAGCAGCTGTAGGAAACATTTACCGATATCCTTATGCAGGAGCATTTTTTTTTTTTTTTTACGCTGAAAGGACACCTCTTTGTTTTGCAGCGTTACTTTTCAAAAACTCCATTTGACTGTTTACACAGACTGTTTTTTTTTTCTCGAAAAGAGCTTTGCAGGACAGTGGGAGCGTTTTCAAAACCGTTCCAAAGTGTTAACCACAAAACCGTAAAACACTAACACACGCATCACTCACTCTGAAAAAAAGAGATGTGCTGGCTTGGTGAGGGTTCGACTGCAACTGCTTCACTCCTCCCTCAGAACGCTATCCTTCGCATGCCCACCTTCGAGAGCCAGGGTCCTTAATACTACTCCTGAATTTCTTTACCACCATACTCCTTGTACACCCTGTATGCCTGAATGGCTTCACGAGTGTTACCAATATCAGATCTTTCACAAAGAGACTCAATCTCACTTTCTCCGTACAGTGTAGGTAGCTCATCGGGCCAGTACTGCTTATGTAACACTTTCACTTCGCTGATCAGATTCTCGTATCCAGTCTTGTCACCAGTGGTGCCTCCTGTAGACAGCACACATTTTCGTAAATTGTCCTATAAGCTGCGGAAAAATTCTCCTGGGTGAATCTTGTCGCAAACATTCCCTTCATGCAAGAGAACACCCTGAAACATCCTTTCTTCTATGGCTTTCTCACACTGTGCCGAAAAGTTCCCTCGCTTTTCTACCATTGCATCGAACACTGCTATTTGGCGGCAGATAGCTCAGTGTGCATCAACAATTGTACAATCACGATGTTGCAATTCAAGAGATAACTCTGAATACTCCTGTAGGGCATCATACATAATTCCAAGGTTGCTAACAAACTGAACAGATGACAACCATTTGCTTAGACCACAGCAAATTTTGCGTGTTGCGCTGTCGTGAGAAATGTCATCAGCTGCAGATGTGAAGTGCTTATAGAGAGCTGGGTAAGCATTCCTAACAGCCTCTACTGCTTGACTCCCTCACACCAGTCTGTGTACGACCCAGGTCTTCTCACTTGAGGTCCCCTTGGTATGATGGGGAGCTCAACGGGATGAAGACCCTGGGTCGGAGATTAGAGCATTGCTGGCGGAAGTCTGGCTTGGAGGTGGACAAACTGGCCCTGCGTGTGCACTATGGTGTATACCAGGGAGCAATCAACCATAAGATGGCAAAATTCCTGTTCAGGGAGATTGCTGCCAGGAGGAACCGACGAACTATGCTCTTTCAGTCTGTGGACAGGCTTCTCCATCCTTTCTGTCTACAGCCAAAGGTAGCTTTTTCTAATGCACTGTGCGAAGAGTTTGCTCAGATCTTCTCGGACAGTGTGTCTGCCATCAGGCAGGGGGTCCCGCCAGTGGGTCAGAGTTTGGCCGACAGTGGTCGCCATGGGCGACTGGAGAGCTCTCTGCATGGTTGGGGCGAGTTTAGACTGGTGGAGGTGGCTGAGGTCATTGAGATTGCTTCCAAGCTTCGGCACACCTTTTGCAAACTGGACCCGGTGCCAACTCATTTCTTAATGAGCTGTGTTGACTCCGTTGGCCCGGTGTTTGCCTTGACTGTCCAGTGTTCCTTGTCAGAGGGGGTGTTTTCCAATGTCTTAAAGGAGGCATTGGTGAGACCCCTTCTGAAAAAAAAAAAAACATTGTTGGACCCTGAGATCAAGGCAAATTACCATCCTATCTCCAATCTTCCATTGTTGGGTAAGATTGTGGAGAAAGTGGTGGCGCTCCAGCTTGAGGAGCATCTCGTGGCCCATGATTTATATGAGCTGCTCCAGTCTGGGTTTCATGTGAGGCATAGCACAGAAACTACGCTAGTTCGGGTGCATAATGACCTCCTAAGGGCTACAGATCGAGGGGAAGGGACAATTCTTGTTCTCCTTGATCTCTCTTTAGCATTTGACATGGTGGACCATCGTGTGTTACTTGACCGCCTAAGGGAATTCTGCGGACTTGCTGGCACTGTCATCAGCTGGTTTGAGTCCTTTCTATCTGACAGGAGGCAGAGAGTAGTGATGGGGAATTTCCCCTCCTCCCCTGGCCACCTGTCATGTGGGGTTCCCCGCGTTTGATCTTGTCGCCAATGCTGTTTGCCATATATATGCTGCCCCTGGGAGAGCTCATTAGGAAGTACAGTCTGGATTTTCATTGGTATGCCGATGATACCCAGCTGTATTTTTCCTTTGCCCCTGGAACATCTTGTGCAGTGGAAATGCTTAATAGCTGCCTTGCTGAATTCAATGACTGGGTGGCCTCCAGCTGGTTGCGACTGAACCCCAATAAGACGGGGGTACTGGTGGAGTCGAACAGAGGGTGTGATAGGTTGGCCTCTGGTGCAGAGACAGGGCTTTTGCTTGGCTCTGTACCACTGAAGGCCTCCACTAGGGTGCAGGATCTGGGCGTTATTCTGGACAGTGGATTGACACTTGAGCTTCAGGTGTCTTCCACTGTCCATACTAGTATTTATCATCTAAGGAATATTGCCAGGAGCCCCTAGTTCCCCTGCAGGACCTCCCCACCTTGGTACATGCCTTCGTGACGTCCAGGCTGGACTACTGTAGTGCGCTCTATCTCGGGGTCTCTGGGGGGGTACCCTGTGCTGACTGCAGCTAGTGCAGAACGTGGCAGCGAGGTTGTTGACAGGACAGTCTAAGTACTGTCATATTACTCTGGTGCTGCGTCAACTGCACTGGTTACCAGTTAGGTGGAGGGTCCTCTTTAAGGTGGGTTTACTCACCTTTAAGGCCCTACACGGCCTGAGCCCTGGTTACCTTAAGGACCTTCTCATTCCTGCTGTCTCAGTCCACTCCTCCTTTAGGGGTCTATTTGCGATTCCCAGGATGAGGCTAAAAATAGCAGGCGACAGAGCATTTAATGTTGCCACTCCAGTCCTGTGGAATTCGCTTACTCCACCTGTTAGGGAGGCCCCTTCTGTGGAGGTATTTAAAGCCCACCTTAAGGCCTTCTTGTACAATCAGGCCTTCCCAGACTGTGCTTTATAGTCCTTGCTTATTTGTAGAACTTATGCTTAGGCAAGCCCTAGCTCCTTAGCTTTTTAGGTATTTGATGTTGCTGCTTAGGCTAATATTTATATAAATTTGATCTTTGTTGATGTTGTGGGTTGTGTTTGAGATATTGTTTTGTATCTTGTTTCATAATGTATAGTATTTATTTATACTTTTAAATGTTTGGCGTCCAGAGCCTCCAGGATGGGCGTCTCTTAAATAAAATTTGCCTTGCCTTGCCTAAAACTCAATGCGACCCACCGGGTGTCTAATACTCTACCTATCTTTTTTTTTTTTTTTTTTTATTTATACTTTTTGCCTGCCACCGAATGTCTGGGCTCTGCCTTGGTCATGGCGCCACTGTACTTTCACCACCCATACTGCCTGCGCTCTTCCCAGTTACCGCTGACTTGCCCCTCAGAGGGCAGGGTCACGGCACCGTAAGGGCACCAGCGCCGAGATCCTAGTATCTAGTTGGAAGAGCTGACTGGGTGGCTAACTGAGGCCAGGGCAGGGCATCATGGAGACGTTCAGGGCAGCGTTTTTATCTCCTTTTTTTAAGCTGGGGCAGAGACGTGCAATGACGTCCAGCATCTGTCCTGCCCCAGAAGTGTTTTCCGTGCGTCGGTGCATGGCGTCAACCCGGCCTCTGCCAGGTGTCGCTCCTGCACCAATCACAGTGCCCCCCTCCCCCCTGGAGAAGGACAGCATTCCTGGGGATGCTCAGTCCTTCTCCCCCGGCCGGCCCTCCGACATTCCAGATCTGTTCCTGAAACCAGGTTGCCAGTGTTGCAAGCGGAAATCCAACCGCTGTGCCAATGGGCGGCTATAACACCCTACCTATCTTGCACCCTGGCCACTCCCACTGTGCAGGGCGCGCAGCTCTAATCTATTTGTCCCAGATATGCTATACAGAGAATAAAGCTTGTCTAGCAAACTTTTAAAGTGATTTGTAGCTCCAATACCTTTCATGACATCACCGACTGCAAGCTCTAGGCGATGAGCAGAGCAGTGCCATGCTATGATATTTGGAAACATGTCTTGCAACCGCTTCACAACACCCGTATTGCGTCCAAACATCACTGAAGCTTCATCGCAAGCAACCAGGCACTTGGCAAGGAAGTTTTCAGTTATGTTACTCTTTTGAAGTACAGACAATAAACTGTTCCCCCTATTCCCTCAGCCGTCAGATCCTGTAGCTCCACAAGGTCTACAAATAAATTAGCAGGAGACTCCATGCCAGGTAACATCAATCACATGTACACAATTAAAGTGCTCGTCTTGTTTAAAGCAGTAGCTTCATCGAGTAGGGAAATGTTGCTGCTTAGGCTAATATTTATATAAATTTGATCTTTGTTGATGTTGTGGGTTGTGTTTGAGATATTGTTTTGTATCTTGTTTCATAATGTATAGTATTTATTTATACTGTGGTAGGGGAAAGTGATGGAGTCACTTCTGAAGGAAAGAATAGTTGAGTACCTAGAGGCCAGTGGAGCACAGGACCCAAGGCAGCATGGGTTCACAGCGGGAAGGTCATGTCAGACAAATCTAATAGATTTCTTTGACTGGGTGACCAAAGCAGTAGACCAGGGAGGGGCTGTGGACATGGCCTACCTAGACTTTAGCAAGGCATTTGACACAGTCCCACACAAAAGATTAATAGTCAAATTAACCAGCCTGGGAGTGGGACCCAGGGTGGTAGCCTGGGTAAAACATTGGCTGGACAACAGGACACAGAAGGTAATTGTAAATGGAGTCCACTCTGAAGAAAGAGGGGTTACTAGTGGGGTACCGCAGGGTTCAGTATTGGGTCCAGTCCTTTTTAATGTCTTCATCAGTGACATTGCAGAGGGACTGGAAGGAAAAGTATGCCTTTGCAGATGACACAAAGATCTGCAACAGGGTTGATACACAAGGAGGCGTGGAAAGGATGAAAAGGACTTGGCAAGGTTGGAGGAATGGTCGAAGTATGGCTGCTAGGATTCAATGCAAAGAAGTGCAAAATAATGCACCTGGGAAACAAGAACCCAGGGGAAGAATACACAATGGGTGGGGAGGTAGTAACAACAACAAAAAAGGAAAGGGACCTGGGGGTAATAAGATGACCTTAAGGTTAGCAAGCAATGTGAGAAGGCAGTAGGGAGGGCTGGGGGTATACTGGGATGTATAGGGAGAGGCATCATCAGCAGAAAACAGGAAGTTGTTATCCCTCTGTACAGACAGTTGGTGAGACCCCATCTGGAGTACTGTGTCCAGTTCTGGAGACCCCATCTCCGCAAGGACATAGACAGGATAGAGGCAGTCCAGAGGAGGGCAACTAAAATGGTGCAGGATCTGCAAGAGAAGCCGTATGAGGAGAGACTAAAGGAGCTTAATATGTATACCCTTGAGGAAAGAAGGGAGAGGGGGGACATGATAGAAACTTTTAAGTACCTCAGTGGAATCAACAAAGTCCAAGAGGGTAGCATCTTTCAGAAAAAGAGACTTGCAAGAACAAGGGGACACAATTTAAAGATAGAAGGAGGCGGTTCAGGGGCAATGTGAGGAAGTATTATTTCACAGAGAGGGTAGTGGATGCATGGAACAGCCTTCCTGAGGAGGTTGTGGGGTATAAAACTGTGGGAGAATTCAAGAATGCATGGGACAGACATAAGGCAATTCTTGTGGGGGGCAGGAAGAAACAGGCTGTTGGTTAACTAGGATCTGCGGCCTATCCTGTAGGTAGGGAAATCGGCAGACTAGATGGGCCTAGAGGTCCTTATCTGCCATCAAAGTCTATGTTTCTATGAGTAAAAGACTCACTTTAGGAGCAATCGATGTGATTTGGGCAAACAACTGTTTCTTCACCTCAGAGGAAATGTGATGTTGAATGTTAGATCACGCCACACTGGAATGCAAAATCCGCCCCATGTCCAGGCCATTCAACTGCTGACAGTCTATTTCTACTTCGAAACCATATGACGGCTGGTTATGTGTCGCTTCTTTATAAGCAGTTCTGAAGATTCTGGCCATAGAAGCAATTTCAGCAGACTGTGCATTTGCAGCTAACTGCAGTAATGTGTGTTTCTTTGAGTGCTCAACAATGCGAGAAGCCGCGACATGTGACTTAGTTTGTTTATGTTCTCCTATCTTTTTCCATAGTGATTTCTGTTGCTTTGTTTTATTGGTACCATTTTAAGTTAACAGTTGTTTCGATCTATTCTTTTGCCAGCTTCATTCTGGCAGATTTTTCAGGACCCAAGTTACTGACTTGCTGACACACACTGCAACCAAGATTTGATCCGTTGATGACTAATCACCGGTATTTGCTCTGGAAAAAAAAATTTTGTTTATGCTTCCATCCTGCAGGAAGTAAATCTTTGTTATGAGATGCAACATGTTCAGGGAATTCGACTTCACTACCACAGCTCTGTGATTCATAGTCACTAGTAGCACAAATGCTTTCCATAAAACTTTTCCCTTTAATCATGAACTTGCTTTTCTTTTGTACCGCTGAGGCCGCTGACACATGTAACAGTGGCACCCGGTACATTTTCTGATTCTTTTCCATGGTTTTCATCACTCTCCTTTTTCTTCCACTTAGTGACTGGCTCAGCCTCATCTATACTACCTCCTGGCATAGAAAAATACAACCATATTTTCTTTTGACCGCGAGACATTTTTTTGGGATGTATGATGTGTCAGCACTCACCAAAATGAACCAAAATATAACCTGCCCCTCTGCCTGTCTTAGTTAGCATATTTATTTATTTATTTTTTTACAGCCCCTTCAGAGTCAGTCGCTCAAACACAGTAATGTGCTGTATGTAAGTGGAACTTGTGGGAATCGAACCCAAGCTTGCAGTCTGCACACCTGCTTCTCTGCCTATCTTAGCCTTTTTTTTTTTTTGGTTACAGCCCCTGCCCCTTCACAGACAGTAGCTTGTTCAACACAGTAATGTGCTATATGTAAGTGGAACTTGTGGGGAATCTAACCCAAGCTCAGACACCTGCTCGGATCCGGGATCTGCCTGTCTTAGCTTTTAATTTTTATTTTAATTTTACTGATTTTAACTACAGGCCCTTCAGAAACAGTCACTCAAACACAGTAATGTGTTGTATGTAACTGGAGCATGTGTGAATCGAACCCAGTCAATCTACTATGTTCACACAGCCTGTGTGAACAACACAGCTCCTCCTCTGCTTTCCTGGTTTTACCGTTCATATATATATATATTTTATTTTTTTGTGATGGAACCAGCTGCAGAGCCCAGTACTCAGCAGCATAGTGTTAGATTGTAGGATTCAAACCCTGTCAGTCTCCTGGATGTACTATACCTGTCTCAGACAGCTCAGCCTTTATATAGCCATGAGGTTTATTTTTTTTTCACTTGCTGGAGTGGGAACTGGATAGTATAATAATTAATGAACCCCACAAGCTCACACACTGCTACTCCTCTGCCTTTGTTATTTAGCCTTTTTTTGGTCAATTTATTTTATTTACTACCCAGTATGTACCAAACCCACACAGAGACACAGCTCCTCTTACACTAATGAGTTGTTTTTTTTTGGGGGTGGGGGAGGGCAGTTTCCTGATTATCAGCACCAGACAGCCCCTGTTTAATCACAAATATAATATGGTAGGAATCAAGAATCAAACACTAGGCTGTCCGTTTACTGGATATACAGTATACACACAGCTCCTCAGCCTGTGTATAGCCTTCAGGGTTTTTAGTTCAGCTTGTGGAGAAGTAAGAAAAATAAATAATTATTCAAACCCAGGCAGACTGCTAGCTGAATTTACCAAGCTCTCACACAACTGAGCTGATGAGCTCTCAGCTTGGGATCAGGCTACACAAAACCTGTCAGCCTCAATGCAGTCTGCTTCTTTACTCTGTTTTGTTTGCAGAGCCAAGGAGGTTTTAAAATATTTTGTTTCCTTTCCCAATTCTATTTAGTTATTTAGGTTATTTATTTTTAGTAGTGTAGTAAGTGAAAGTCCTGGCCTGGTTGAAGCACTGAAGCAGGCTCTTCTTCAGTTTTGCCCTGGCTGGCCCCTGCACTTAGTACTCCTTCACTAGTACTACTACTACAACAACTTTCTTACCTTGAGCCTTCTGCTGCTTCCTTCAATCTCCTCCAGCCAGGTTAACTTATTAACACTACACACAGTACTCCTCACGAACTGTCCCAGACTTCAAAGCCACTCAGCCAGTCCCTCCCAGCCCCAGCTAGTTTTCCGCTGCCTAGGAGTTCTGTTTCCTCAATCCCCAGTCGGCCCACTTGCTCCCTGCCTTGCACACCCAATGACTGACTAATTTCCTTGTTTTTCCACAACCCCTGACAGAATCCTTGAATCTCCAGTCCAATTTCTCAATCCACAGCAACAAGTATTTTTTTTATTCAGAAAAGGAAGTTTAACTTTTATTTTATTTTTTAGACACTCGTTGATGAGACAATTAAAAAGCAGCCACAGCCTGCTGCAACAGTCATCAACGACTACTGACTCACTGCTCCCACTAACAACTGATGCAAGTTCACAACATAAGCACCATCTGACCACAGAACAGTTGGTCAGGTGATGCCTGTACTGCAAGGCAGTCACGCTTGCCGCCGCCAGCAACCTGAACATCCCCTCTGAGAGCAAGCAGCACAGCATGGACAAGCGATTGGAGCAAGACAAAAAACAGAAGCAGCAGGCAGCAGCAGCAGCAAGCTGCAAGGGGGTGTAGCCGACTTTCCCGACTGTGATCTGCACTGTCTGCATCGCCAGCACCGCGGCTCAGCTTGCCTTTAAACTCTTCTCTATGTGAGTGCTGCTGCTCGCAGCTGCATATTTAAACTGTTAGTGTTCAAGAATATGTATGTCAGGGAGAAGAGGTGCCGGGGCTCAGCCCTGGCATGAAAAGAGGTGTCAGGGCTGAGCCCCGGTTAGCACCGGCACAAATTAAGCACTGGGAGTAACTAGAGGATCTCAATATGTATTCCCTGGAGGAGGGGGAGGGGGAATATGATAAAGACTTTCAAATACCTCAAGGGTATAAATAAGGTACAAGAGGGTAGCATCTTTAAAAAAAAAAAAAAGATGTTCAAGAACAAGGGGCCATGATATGAAAATAGAGGGAGGCAGACATAGAGGTAATGTAAGAAAGTATTTTTTCATGGAAAGGGTGGTGGATCCATGGAACAGCCTCCCGGCAGAGGCTGTGGGGGCAAAAGCGGTTGAGAATTCAAAAACGCATGGCACAGACATAAAGGAACTCTAGCGATGGGAAAAAGAGAGTAAGCCGCAGATCATTTAAGGTCTGCGGTATATGAAACAGATAGGGGAAAATGGGCAGACTAGGTGGGCCAAGCGGTCCTTATCTGCTGTCAAATTCTACGTTTCTATGAGTTCAGTCCATCTGTGACTGAAGTGGTTAGTGTTCAGATCATTGGGGGTGGGGGGGGAGTCAGGTTACCAAAATGACAGAGTTAAATGCCAATAATGTTGTGGCTACTTTGAAGGGGGGGGGAGCAGAAGTGGTTTAATGAAACAGATACTGACTGGAGTTTTTGGGATATAGTGGGAAAATGCTGACCCCTCTGGATGAACTATTGACTTCCAATAGTCATACTGCCCTCATCCTTTGGCTTTGGGCAACATAACTATTGTCAGTCAATAGTTCATGCCCTCAGGGTCAACATTTTCCCACTATATCCCTCATCTGCAGTCAATATTTGTACACAATTCCTCCTCATACATCATCGGCCATGTGAGCTTGCCAACTGTGACATCACAATTAACCAAGAAGGACCAATCACCTGCTGACAAATTGGTCACTTGTGATGTCACAATCAGTGAGGTCACAATGCCAATGAAGTATGAAGAAGAACAAAACTAGACATGTCAGTCATCAGATAAAGTACTGTTCATATTGTATTTAAAACTATCAGATAAAAAGCGTTCTAATGAACAAATAGAAAAATACTTCTAAAATCAAAAGCAATAACGGACTACTTTTAAAAATCAGTAACTGTTTCTGCCTATTTTTGGCAACATTCGTTCTTGAAGTAGTCAATGCTAGATCTGAAGGCATGGCAGGGGAGGTGTGACAACCAAGATACTTGCACTTTATCTCATGTACTGTACTTGTTATTCCACTACGTACTTCTGTACTATAACTCTGTAACCCAACCATGTATTGTATTTGTTATACCACTATGTACTTCTACACTAAGACTCAAACTCATTCTTTTGTGGCAAAACAGGCCCGCCTTATGTATTATTGTTATTACAGGGATTGTTTGAAAATGGGCAAACTGAGGTTGGCATCTATAATCTGCATCTGTGTTTTCCTGATAAGCATACACAGAAAAGAACTTTGAGCATTTCATCCCAGAAGCCAAAAGTGTTTATCCCCCTCGTCAAAATACAATCAGCCATTATCAAAACTGGCTGAATCGGGAAGCTAATTTACCTGACCCAGGATCAATGGTAAAATCTATTTACAGGGACATGGTCAAATTCAAATTAATTTTGGGATGTTATAGCCCTGCATTCACCGGGAGCACTACATTGGCACATACTGTAGATATATCAATTTGATGACCCTAGTGGGGCAAAGAATGAAAATGAAACACATTTTAAATTTTGTGAAGTGCTATGGACTTTTGTTCCCGGTGTTATGCGGCGGTACCTATCCCAACCCTGGACCACAGAAGGAAACATACATTAATGCTGATCTTCTGAAGCAGGGAGATTTTGGGGTGGTTCATTTTAACTCACGGAGTGTATGGAAGAAATCTGACCAGATTAGGGATTGGTTAATTACATTCCACCCTAATATAATAGTAATTACAGACACTTAGTTATACCAAAGGATCCCAGATTCTCAAGTAGACCTAGAAAATTATCAAACGTTCAGAAAAGATAGGCATAAATGTGAGGGAGGAATCTTGGTGTATGTCAATTCAAACCTTGCCTCTAATGAAATAAAGAATAATTTGAGTAAAGAGGGCTTAGAAACTGTAACTGTTGAAGAAAAAAATCCTTTTAGTAAACCTATGATCCTAGTAGGGTTATACAAAGCCCCTACAATTGATTCAACTATATTTAATGTACTTCAAGATTCCTTACAAGTTTATAAGAATTCCAAAAACATTTTTTATTGGGAAACTTTAATGTCAATTGGGAAACAGACAATAATACTCATAGCCTGACAGATCTACTATCTAACTTAGGTCTGTGTCACTTGATACATCAACAACAAAGATTGTACAAAAAACATATTAGATCTTATTTTCACGAATAACCCGAATCTCTATGCACTCAGTGGGGTATTACCCGATACTTTTTCGGACCATCAAATTATCTTTGCATTAGCTAAAAATTTGAAAAATACTAATCATAGGGTACACACTGTATTTTTGAGAAATTTTAAGAATTTTGATTATATTAATTTTATGTTGGATTTTGAAAATACTGACTGGACTAGGTTGGACTTAATTCCATGTGTGTCTGATGCTTGAAGTTACTTCCACCAAGAATTTCTACAGATCTGTGATAAGCATGTCCCAATAACTAAAAGAAATGTGAAAAAAACAGGGATCAAATGGTATAACCCAGGATTAAATAAATTAAAAAGGGAGAGGGATAGACTCTGGCATAGGCCTAAATGTACATCTAATGAAAATAACTGGCTGGCCTTTAGACAGGCCCACAACAGATACAGTCAAGCTATTAGGAAAGTTAAACAACAGTGCTTTAAAAGCAAACTAAATGATAATAGTAAAAACAACCCCAGATCTTTTTGGAATATTCTTGCTGTTTTTCACATAAATGGCCAAGAGATTCTAACAGGTACAAAGGTAGCTAAGGCCTTTAATGAATATGTCAACGGGGTTGGAGATCAGGGGAATAGACCTAATATTCAGAAAAAGTTGAACCAGATACAAGCTGAGACACAGACAAGGTCCACAACGAAGAATTCAGGGCTGGATCAGCACTTTAAATATACAGAAATTACAGTGAATGAAGTCAGATCCGAACTGTTGGAACTTGATGCGACCAAGTCTGCTGGTGTTGACGGAATACCCTCAAACTACTTCATTATGCTGCCCCTTGTATTACTTATTAGTTTTTATTTTTAATCTATCCCTTGCTAATGCTCAACTTCCAACTCAATAGAAAACAGCCAAAGTGATCACAATATATAAATCTGGACAGAAATATGACATTGGTAATTATCAGCCAATTTCACTCTTGCCTCAAATTTCTAAACTTTTTGAGCGAGTGGTATCCCGTCAACTCATAGCATTCTTGGAAACTGAGGGAAAACTGAATAAAAATCAGTCAGGGTTCAGATCCCACCACAGCACTCTGACTGCTCTGGTCAAGGTGGTGAGTGATCTCCAGGTAGGCCTGGACAAGGTCTGATGATTGGTGCTATTTTTATAGATCTATATGGCCACTACTTTTTCATGCCTATGTTAATGGACTCCCACTTCCGTGGCATGGACATAAAGTTCCACCTATATGCCAATGACATGGTGATTTACACTGAGGGGGTCAAATACAATTTAAACTCCAGACTGTATTTGATCATATTAAAAAAAATTTAAGGCCCATTTAATGAAGTTTAATGTAAAGAAAACCCAGACAATTCTGCTCAGAAGAACAAATAAATCTTCTCCCAATCTAGATCTGCAAATTTTAACAAAACAAGGGGAAGTTATAAAACAAGCTACATGCTACAAATATCTGGGAATGTGGCTGAACAGCTCGCTTAAATGGGAAGAGCATATCAAAATGACAGTATGTAATACTAATAAAAAATTGGGAGCACTGCATCAGGTAAAGCATCACATGTCCAGAGATGTGAAATTGAACATGATAAATACCACAGTCATTCCACTGATAAGATTATGGGAATATTCAGGACTCTGGGGCTACTAAAATTTGGCTTGGTAAAATTAGTTTACTGTATAATAGATTAGCACGGTATATTCAAGAAGCTGAATATACGACACATCATTGTCAATTGTATCGTAATTTAAACTGGATCAGTCCGCAGCAAAGGAGGGACATGCATGTTTCACTATTCAAGCTAAAAGTACTGAAGGGTAATGTTCCTAATTATATTAAGGAACTGTTTAAAATCAGACCTGGAAAACAATGCCTGAGAGCTGCAAGAGGTATAGAAGGCTGTTGCTAGCCTTGCTTGTAGAGCAGAAAGCAGCTAACTAAAAGAAGCTACATTTTCTTATTAATTTAACACTTATATCTTAGCAGGAGTCAGTGTCTGTTGCGATTAACCAAACAGATACTTTATTAGAAGTAGAAGGGGTCTTATTTAGGGTTTAAAAAAAAAGAAAGAAAGTCAGTGTGTGTTCTGTGCTGGGAAGGGTTCTGTATCTGTTTACTTTGCTAAACCAGTAGGAGGAGAGAGAGCTTAATTGGGAGTGTGGCTTAGACACTATAAAAGCAGGTGACTCAAATTACAACTTCCTGTTGCTAGCCTTTCTTCTTACTAATTGCCCTCTATCCCACCCACCCAAAGCCAGTTCTACTTTTATAGCCACTGGATTTGACTGTCAACAGGAACTTCCTGTTTGGCAGTAGGAAGGGAAGGATCATAGAGAAACATTGGTTTTGTCAACCCTAAAGGAAAATAGTAGCTCACTCTCCCCAGCTGCTGGTGGTGGTCTGACACTGAGCAAGGAAGAAGGAGGCTACTGAAGAATATAGG
This sequence comes from Neoceratodus forsteri, assembly GCA_016271365.2. Taxonomy (NCBI): domain Eukaryota; kingdom Metazoa; phylum Chordata; order Ceratodontiformes; family Ceratodontidae; genus Neoceratodus; species Neoceratodus forsteri. The sequence goes on along the minus strand of CM057450.1, from coordinate 1,499,599,965 downwards.
AAGTTACTGTCCCAGAACAGGAAGGGTGAGAGTTGTAAGGAGAGGAGAGAGTAAGACACAGAGAAACAGGAGAGGGACACAAAATAAGACATTATAGGAGTGGTGCAGTGCAATGGCTGTGGGGTGGCAGTGTTCCGGGAGACATTCTGAGGCTGCGATGTTGCCCTATTTGCAGGCACCTCTCTGGTCTGAGGGAGGAGGTTGCCCGTCTCCAGGCTGACCTGGCTAGGATTCGTGAAACCTCCTCCCCCACCCAGGGACCACCAGGGCCAATGCCACTACCTCAGAGGTTGCCAAGAAAGAGGAGAGGCTGGACCAGGGTGGGCTCATGGAGGGAGAGGGTGGTGGAACAGAGTTGCATCCCTCCAGCTGTACCACTCCACAATTCATTCGCTCTTCTGGTGGATAATGGTTCCTCTACAGAGGCACCTGCAGTGGAGACCAAGGAGGATGCTGGGAACCTTCACAAAGGAGACCCACAGGAGGGTGGCATGAGACCCCACAGGGGAAGGAAACAACTTCTGGTGGGGGACTCAATCATTAGGGGGTAGAAATGGGGGAGGAAGGGGAGAGGGAGGTAAGGTGCCTGCCTGGCGCCACGGCTTGGAGGGACAGGAAGCGAATCCTCGGGATCGTGGGAGCAGCTGCACGAGGGAGGGAGCTGGATGTCATTGTCCACCTAGGGACAAATGACCTGGCTAGGAATGGGATCAGAGCAGTGCAAGAGGAGTTTGTAGAGTTGGGGAGGGGCCTTAGACAAGTAGCGCATACAGTAACCTTCTCGGAGGTGCTGCCTGTCTATGGCAAGGGTGATGCTAGGGTACTTCTCACCAGGGAATTCAATGAATGGTTGAAAAACTGGTGTGGAGCTCAAGGTTTTGGCTTCATTGGGGACTGGGGAGCCACCTGGAGGGATGCATACCTATACTGGTGCGATGGTCTGCATCTGTCCAAGGGGGAACCAGGATCCTAGGTGAGAGGTTTAAATGCTTCATTGGCAAGCATTTAAACTAGCCAAGGGGGGAGGCACTGAAAAGGAGCAGGGAAATCCCAGCCTACCCCCACAAACAACAGTAATTAGTGAGGTAAACACCAAGGTAGAGAAGTCATTAGGGAGCAGGAGAGAAGTAAATGTAAAGAAAGGCAAAGGTAGTAAGGACAGGAATGGGGCTAAAAGGGGTAAGGCCATCAAAAAGTGGAGGGTGATGAGTACCAATGCCCGTAGTCTGTGTAACAAGCTCGCTGAACTAGTGGCCTTGATGGAAGAGGGTTGTCTGGATATCGTGGCAGTCACAGAAACATGGTACACAGAGAACCATGACTGGGATGTCAACATACCAGGATACACAATCTACAGGAGGGACAGGGAGGGTAAAAGAGGAGGAGTAGTAGCTCTTTATATAAAGGAAGGGATCAAAGCAACAGAACTAAAGAGTAAACAGGGAGCAGATGAGACACTCTGGGTCACCCTGGAGACAGGAAATGGCACCACAATCCGCATGGGGGTTGTATACAGACCCCCCATCTCAGGGGAGAGGGAAATGGACAAGGAAAATGATAGAAGCCTTCCTTAGAATGGCAGAAAAGGGGAGATATTGTTGATGGGGGACCTGAATATGCCAGATGTTAACTGGAGCACCTTTGCTGCAGGCACATCCAAGAGCAGGGTCATTCTTGATGCCCTACAGGGGGCATGCCTCAGACAGCTAGTATTGGAACCCACTGGAGGAGCAATCTTAGACCTGGTATTCTCAAATGGGGACGGAGAAAGAATCTCAGATTTAGAAGTGGTAGCCATCTGGGAACAAGGTACCACCAAACAGTGTGGTTCACTTATAAACACAGCTATACAATCAAGCCATACAAAAGCAAGAGTATTGGACTTTAGAAGGGCTGACTTTGGGAAAATGAGAGAGTGCCTCAGAAAAGCACTAGCAAACAGGCAAGAAGGAGGTGGAGGAACAATGGGGAGTAATCAAACAGCCATCACAGAGGCAACAAGCCTTTGTGTAAAGCAACTCAACAAAACACAATGAAGGAAAACCGCTATGGTTCTCAAAGAGGTGGCAGGAAGGTTAAGGAGAAAAGGATAGCATTCAGGAAATATAAGGAAACACAGAAGAAGAAGGACAGAGAACTTTATCAGTTAAAGCAGAAAGAGGCTGGGAAGACAGTCAGAATAGCAAAGGCCCAAACCGAGGAAAGGATAGCCAACTCTGTTAAGAAGGGGGATAAGAGCTTTTATAGGTACATTAGGGAGCGAAGAAAGACCAAAGGAGGGATACTGAGGCTTAATAAAGTGGAGGGAATGTGGGTAGAGGGTAACAATGAAAAAGCAGGGATACTGAACGAATATTTCTGCTCAGTATTCACAAAGGAAGAGGAGGGGGAGGTACCTAAACTAAACAAGAGAAACACTGTGAAGACGGGGGTCGATACCAGTCCATTTACAGAAGAAAGGGTTCTGAAAGAACTAATAAAATTGAAGGTGGACAAAGCAATGGGGCCTGATGGGATTCACCCAAGAATTCTAAAAGAACTAAGGGTAGAACTAATGACACCGCTGACTACTCTCTTTAACAAATCGTGGGAGGATGGGGTGGTACCTGAGGACTGGTGGAGGGTGGATGTGATTCCTCTTCACAAAAGTGAGAGCAGGACAGAGGTTGAAAACTACAGACCAGTTAGTTTGACCTCAGTGACAGGTAAAATGATGGAATCACTTCTGAAGGAAAGAATTGTTGAGTACCTAGAGGCCAGTGGGGCACAGGACCCAAGGCAGCATGGATTCATGATGGGAAGGACGTGTCAGACGAATCTAATAGATTTCTTTGACTGGGTGACCAAAGTAGTAGACCAGGGAGGGGCTGTGGACATGGCTTACCTAGATTTTAGCAAGGCATTTGATACAGTCCCACACAAAAAATTAATACACAAGTTAGCCAGCCTTGGAGTGGGTCCCTAGGTGGTAGCCTGGTAAAAAAAAATGGCTAGACAACAGGACGCAAAGGGTAGTAGTAAATGGAGTCCACAGTGAAGAAAGGAGGGTTACTAGTGGGTACCGCAGGGTTCAGTACTGGGACCGGTCCTTTTTAATGTCTTTATACTGTAAGTGACATTGCAGAGGAACTGGAAGGAAAAGTATGTCTCTTTGCAGATGACACAAAGATCTGTAACAGGGTTGATACACCAGATGGAGTGGAAAGGATGAGAAGGGACTTGGCAAGGTTGGAGGAATGGTCAAATGTATGGCAGCTCAGATTCAATGCAAAGAAGTGCAATGTAATGCACCTGGGAAACAAAAACCCAGGGAAGAGTACACAATGGGGGGTGAGACACTGACAGCAGTAAAAATGGAAAGAGACCTGGGGGTAATTATATCAGATGACCTTAAGGTGGGCAAGCAATGTGAGAAGGCAGTAAGGAAGGCTGGGGGGATACTGGGATGCATAGGGAGAGGCATCAATAGTAGAAAACAGGAAGTTGTTATCCCTCTGTACAGACAGTTGGTGAGACCCCATCTGGAGTACTGTGTGCAGTTCTGGAGACCCATCTCCAAAGACATAGACAGAGTGGAGGCTGTCCAGAGGAGGGCAACAAAATGGTGCAGGGTCTGCACCAGAAGACATACGAAGAAAGACTAAAGGAGCTTAATATGTATACCCTTGAGGAAAGGAGGGAGAGAGGGGACATGATAGAAACCTTCAAGTACCTCAAGGGAATCAACAAAATCCAGGAGGGTGGCATCTTTCAGAAAAAGAGATGTGCAAGAACAAGGGGGCACAATTTGAAGATAGAGGGGGGATGGCTCAGAGGTAATGTGAGGAAGTATTTTTTTCACAGAGAGGGTTGTGGATGCATGGAACAGCCTCCCTGAGGAGGTCGTGGAGTCAAGAACAGTGGGGGAATTCAAAAATGCATGGGACAGACATAAGGCAGTCCTAGTGGGGGGTAGGAGGAAGTAAGCTGTTGGTTAATTAGGATCTGCAGCTTATCTGTCAGGTAGGAAAATGGGCAGACTAGGTGGGCCAAGCGGTCCTTATCTGCCGTTACATTCTATGTTTCTATGTAATTTAATGTTCGAAGTTGCAGGCTGGATATAGGGAGGTTATCTTTAATGCATAAAGGTGCTGAGGTGTGGAACTTGATCCCTACTGAACTGAGAGATGAAGATCTCTTAAACAAGAAACACCATCTAAAACAATGGTTTAATGACTTGGGTGCAACCCCCTTACCCTGTTGTCCGTCAGGTATTACCTGAACTTTGTTTTTTAGGTCTAAAGTCTCTTTTATTGTTTCTCCTACTTGTACTTCAGATTTATACATTTATGTAAAGTTCGAACTGTATTATTTATGTACACCTGATGGACTGAATGGTAACTGACTGAACGTAACTAGGACCTCCTTGGAAATGAGCTTTGCTCAATGGAGTATTTCCTTTTTCACGGTTTTGAATAAAATATACTACTACTACTGCCTTGACAATAGGGTACATTTTCCTGTCCTAATAGTGATGTTACTGGTATAAAAATAAACTTTTACTGCTAAGCCACGACTCAGAGTGCTCATGGTAATGATGGAATGCATTCACTGCCACTCAGGTCTAGGGTTGCTCAGATATCAGTTTTAAAAAATGGATAGTTAGGATAATAAGTATTTTTTTTAGGATATTAGGATTTTAGGCTGTTGGTCTTCAAAAATCAGATATCCGAAAAACCTTGGATATTAACTCAGATTTTAAAATATCACTAAATTCTTAAGGATTTTAGGATACTCCAACACTATCCAACAGTCGGATCAGAAATGCATATGGAAATGGATTATTCTGATATCCGACTATCCTAAGTCGGATTGAAATTTGAGACATCCAAGTATCTTGACTCAGGTCTGCCAAGGATAATTGCACAAATGGTATGGGGAGAGTACACACATGCCCAAATGTCCAATTATATTAAAAACACTAAACATAGAGATTATGGCCCTTTAAGTTTTGTGGCCTGGGGTGTGTCCCAATGTCCCCAGTTTACCATAAGTCAGGAAACAGTGTCTGTTGCATGTTAGTTCATCTTAGGCACAAGAAGAGTGATGTCAAGCTATAAGTGTTCCTACACAGCTGAGAATATTGATATAAACCATGTGGTAGCCATATTTAATGGTTTCACATTTCAATTTTATTGAAATGCTATAAGCCATTACACTATCACACAGTAAACATACAAATACATTATACAGTCGCATATCTTCACAAACAAGATCATACAAATGATAAAATTCTTATTACATTTCATGTAAATAAGAACTCTAAAACTCATTTTGCATCCTATAGATATACACTTGTATTATCTGTACTCCGTTATTAATACACATATATATCTGTCAGTTAATAAAGGTCACACAATCACCCTAAATTAATCACAGGTGTAAGGTAGCCAAAAAAAGGGTAATCTTAGTAATGATATCAGTATCCTTTGTAATAAAAAGAAAGAGAAGGATCTGGGAGGGAGGGAGGGAGGGAGGCCGAGATCACCAATAATAGAACCAAGCCATTCCTGTCTTCTTCATGTATATAATGGGAATTGAAGGACCACGTTTCAAAACATCCTCATTTTGTGTGTTACAACTATAGTATGCTGATATTATATTTGGCCTTTTTTTCCAAAATGTACATAATTAACTTCGTAAATTTCTAACCTAAACCTAGTGAAAATTCATCTTTTATCCTGATCAGATATGAGTCTGAGACAGGGTTCCATTTTTTGCTCAGTTTTAAGTATTTATACCATCTAAAGAATTTCAAAGAACCTAATCTATTGAAATCAATGCCCACAGCTATACCTCATAGTCTTCTTTTGACTTGATATATGATTATTTATTTTGGTTATAAATATATTTCATACATCAAGCATTCAAGTCCAAACAGAAATATTTAATGGTGCTCAGCCTTATTTCAGATCTGAACAAATGCTAAAGCAGATTCAAAATGGAGACTAAGGGGCATCTTACAAGACACGAGTTAAAGGGTGACCTATAATGGAATAAAAAGGTATAGGTTCAAAACTGTTACTGTAACATAAACTGTTGCTTTAAAAGCAAAGACCAAATAAGTTCACACTACCTTTACAAATATAGCACCTTGATCAAGCTCTTGAACAAACTTGTGTATGATCAAATGATGATTCAAATATTCAACCGCAGCTTTCTAACAGAAGCACAATCAGGCTTCAGAGCCAGCCATTCCACATGCACTGCTTTGCTGAAGGCAAACCAATGGTCTAGAACCCACACTAGACATAGGGCACCTCTTGGAAATATTCTTCATAAACCTAACTAAAGCCTTCAATATCACAAACGAAAAAATTACTCACCTTAGTAATTGCTTTTCTTCTCATGGAGTCTTGCTATATTATAACAATAGCAGCAGTCAGCCACTGCAGCTGAACTGCCCCGGAGAGGAAGGAGTTAACTCCAGAAGATCTGGAGTTCTACAGCGCGACGGCGCTGTGCCCAAAGCTCTATCTGGCAGTTTCAAATGAAACTGTCAGATCTTTACGATGCTAACATCAAAGGACGGAAAGTCTGTGTGGAAAAAACTACACTAGCCCATGGCTACCTACTAGTAGTAATAACAACAATATAAAGAACAAAGAAACACTCAGAGCCATAATAACAAAATTGATGGTATTATGGTTCGCTTACCACCCTTGACAAGTTACTATATGAACCCCCTTCCCCAAAGACTCAAGTCCAGGAAGGGGGCAATATAAATAACCTAAATGAAACAATGTAGATCCCTAACCCAAAGGAAAAGAGGGTAAGGAAAACTACAATGGCATGACACAGTGCTTGCACCAATTCGCCACCCTACCCAAGTAGAGAAGTTCTGAGAGGGGCAGGAGGGAGGGTGGTTATAATATGAGACTCCATGAGAAGAAAAGCAATTACTAAGGTGAGTGAATTTTTCTTCAAACACCATGAAGTCTTGCTATATTATAACAATAGCAGATTACACAGCAGTACCTCCATGGAGGAGGGTCAGAACCTACTTAGAAATAATAGGCTCTGAAGCACAGCTGTGCTAAACTGAGCATCTCTCCTGGACTGGACATCCAGGGAATAATGCTTGGTAAAGGTGTGAACTGTCTTCCAGTAGCAGCTTGACAAATCTCCAGAATGGGATGTCTCTAGCAGCCGCTAGAGACGCAGCTGTACCCCGGTGGAGGGCCCTCAATCCTGAGGGGGGTACTCACCCAGTTTCTGATAACAGAATTGGATACAAGAAACAATCCACCTTGCAATTGTTCTCTTAGTGGCAGGTTTCCTTTGCCAACCTCCATAGGTAAGAAAGAGTTGGAGGGATTCGAACCTATGACCTCTGGTGCGCTCTAAATAGTAGCTTAAGGCTCTTTTGACATCCAAGCTGTGCAGTCTCCTCTCACCTGAGGAAGAATGCTCAGTGAAAAATACTGGGAGAGAGATAGATTGATTCAGGTGGAAATCAGAAACCACCTTAGGCAAAAACTTTCTATTAGTCCTAAGGACTACCTTATCTCTGTGGAAAGAGATAAAATCTTCTTCCACTGACAGGGCCTGTAGCTCACTTATGCGTCTGGCAGAGGTGATAGCTACTAGGAAAACGGTTTTCCAAGTTAAATACTTGAGCTCTGCAGAAGACAGAGGCTCAAAGGGGGGTTGCATTAACTGAGCAATGCAAATATTCAGGTCCCAGGCGGGAGCTGGTTCCCGAAAAGGAGGGTTAGTATGAAGTAACCCTTTAAAAAACTTGGAGAACACCGGGTGAGAAGAAAGGGAGGCAGGCTTCCCTGCTGGACACAAAAGCAGAGACAGCTGCCAGATGAACCTTCAGGGTAGCTGGTCTAAGGCCTAGGAATTCAGATGGACCAAATAGTCCAGTAGAATAGGAAGATCAGCAGATTCTGGGATAATCTGCCTCTCAGAGCACCAGATGGAAAACCTCTTCCACTTAGAATTATAAGTGGTTCTAGTGGAAGGCTTCCTTGAAGCCTTTAAAATATCCATGACACCTTGAGAAAGGTGTAAGTCAAAGGGCTCTCTAGCTCCTCAAGAGCCAAGCCTTGAGGTGGAGGGATTTGAGGTCCGATACGACACTCTCCCTGTGCACAGGCCAGTAAGTCGTGGACTCTGGGCAGGCTCAGGGCAGGGTGGACTGCCAAGAACAGGAGCAGAGGGTACCAGGGCTGTCTGGCCAATCTGGGGCAATCAGAATCACTCTGCAAGGTTGAGATCTGATTTTTACTAGTACCCTGAAAAGGAGAGAAGGGAAAGGCATACAGGAACTTCCTTTCCAGTCCAACAGAAAGCGCCCAGAGGACTGAGCCCAGAACTGGAGGCCTGCAACAGAAAAGAGGAAGTTGGTGGTTGTCTGGGGCTGCGAAAAGATCTATCTGAGGAGTGCCCCATCTGGCAAAGACAGACCCCAGCACTTGTGGATTCAGAGCCCATTCTGTGATGGCCCTGAGAAATTCTGCTGAGGGCGTCCACCAGGACATTGTCCTTCCCTGGGAGATGAACCGCTATCAGGGAGGTGTTCAGGGAGTAAGCCAGAGACCACAACTTCATTGCTGCGGTGCACAAGGCTGAAGACCGAGTGCCCCCTTGCTTGTTGATGTACCACATTGTGGTGGTATTGTCTGTCCTGACTTGAACCACTTTGTTCTGCACAGAATCTGAAAACACCCGAAGAGCTAAAAAGACAGCTCTGAGTTCCAAAAGACTGATGTGGAGCAGAGACTCCTGAGGAGACCATACCCCCTGAGTGGCAAGGTCGCCCAGGTGAGCCCCCACCCTAACAGGGAGGCATCCGTGTGAGGGTGAGGGAGTGAGAAATGGAATGAAGGAACCCCTGTCTTAAATTGCTCTGGACCTGCCACCAGTGGAGGGCTAGGATCAGAGTTTGAGTAACTGGGACCAACTGTAGGTCCTTCCTTTGAGACCAACAGGCCCTCAAATGGAACTGAATGTCCTCATCTGGAATCTTGCTCCCTGCATGACAGCTGTGGAAGCAGCCATGTGCCCGGAGGACAGAAAATGCCTTGCTGGTCGAGAGACCACGAGGGTAAAGGAGGATGCCAGGCGATGAGTCTGTCCACCCTTTCCGAGGGAAGAAAAGCCCTGGCTAACCTTGTGTTCAATTCTGCCTATGAAAGTTAGACCTGAACTGGTTCCAGAACTGACTTTGTAAGTTTAGCAGGAATCCCAGGGAAGTGAGAAGCTGCTGGTGACTTGCAAGTGGGATTCACCTGACCTGGAGACTGACCCACAATGAGCCAGTCGTCCAGGTAGGGAAACACAGCAACCCTTGCCTTCTTAAGTGAGCCACTACTACAGCGAGACATTTTGTGAATACCCTTGCGCAGAGGTGGGTCAAGGGCACTTCCCTGAACTGGTAGTGGCCTGAGGGCAGTTCGAACCTGAGGTACTTTCGTGAGAAGGCCTGATCAGAACATGAAAATAGGCATCCTTGAGGTCCAGGGAAGTTAGCCAGTCCCCTGGCCTTAGGGAAGGCAATATCATTGCAGAGTCAACATTTTGAACTTTGGTTTCAACAGATGCTTGTTCAAGTATCTTAAATCTAGAATGGGCCGCATTCTCCTGTCTTTTGGGGTAAGAAAGTATCTTGAATAAAGCCCTTGCCCTGATGGCAAGGAGGAACCCTTCCACTGCTTTGCAGTCCAGCAGAGCAGAAACCTCTGCTTCCAAAGCAAGGGCTTCTGAAGGATTTGAGGTGGAAAATGCCTGGCTCTCATCTTTGGAAAGTGTTTGAAGCTGAGAACCAGACCCTGGCCTATTACCTCCAGAACCCATCTGTCCGTAGTTAGGGACAGCAGTTCCGGCTGAAATAGGCCAACCTGCCTCACCGGTACAGGAGAATCGGCCCTGGACACCCCATCAGGGTGCCTGCTTAGCAGCAGCCTTAGGCTGAGGGAGGGGACGGTCTACTTGTGCCACGCTCACCCCTGCCTCTGAAGAAACCCTCTGCGAGACAGCAGAGGAGGCTTGAAATTGGTAAAAGGCCTGGAAAAGGGCCTGCCCCTACCTCTGGGAGCATGCCTTGGTGGCATGGCATGCTTCTCCTTAGCCTGGGCACTTTTGTAGGTAGTTCTGTATTCATCCATCTTTTCATATAGTTTTCTGTTTGCTCCCAAAAGAGAATTTCCCACTACAGGAAAATCCATAGCCTTTGACTGGGTATCTTGGGACAGATTAGTGCATCTGAGCCATGCCAACCCACGGGAAGCTACAGAAGTGGCCATGACCCTAGAAGAAACATCATTAACATCAACAGCAGTATGAAATTGAACTTTAGAGGCTTCAATGCCATCAGCAGCCACCTGTTCCAACTGCTAGCCAGCTGGCCATGGGCCTGCTTGGCTAACTGCAATACTGTGTCCCACCTAGATTTCTGATATCTAGCCACATAAGCCAATAATTTGCCTGCCTGAGTCCCAAAGAAGCTGCCATATACTGTTTCTTCGCCATGGCATCAATCTTCCTGGAATCCTTATCAGGAGGATGTGAGGCCAGAGGAATATTAGCCTTGTCACAGGCTGCAGCTTGTACCACACCTACATGACTACACTGCTCAGTAAGGAAGTCTGTATCCGAGCCTGACAAAGTATACCTTCTGTCCATTTTTTTATCTACAGGAGGGACAGAATGAGGATTTTTTAAATCTTTGTTGTTTGCTTCCTAAATGACTTATGCAAAGGAATAGACAACCTCCTAGACTCTGGAATATCCATCATTTCCACATAATCAGGCTCCTCTTGCTCATCCACAGCCTCCTCTAAAGGAAGCTGGAGGGTTTCTGCAACCTTTTGTAAAAATAAAGAAAGAAGGGACTCAGACAGAATAGGAGGAGATTCTAAAGGTCTGTCTGGAGAGATGTCCGTTCAATGGGCACGCCCAGACCCCCCAGCCACACATATATTGATCAAATTCCTCCCTCCTGTGGTTCATAAAAATCCTCAACTTCAAAATCCTGAACCACTGGGACTGAACGAACCAACCTTTTACCAGCTGTTGGTGGTTCTACAGATCCCTGAGACAGTGACTGGACAATCTGAATGGCTTTAGCTATCTCTGCAGCAGTTGGAGACACAATTTTGGACTCCAGACCTACTGATTTCCTTGTCTTTTACTTGGGACTGGTTCCTCTGAACCAGCCTTCCTTTGCCCGAGGAAGTCTCGCCTGGTCAGAGGGCACTTCTCTGGTCCAGTGGGTACTGGACCGGCTGGCCATCCGGTCAGCGGACTTTTGGCCTCTCATTCCCTGAGCCGCCCAATCTCTTCTCCAGGGTGGCTGCAGGAAATTTGTACACACCTGGCAGTCTGACAGGAGGTGGTCAGCCCCAGACAATAAACACAAGTGGTGTGTGGGTCAGCCTTGGCAAAGGCGTCCCCACAGACATCTGATGTTGAAACCCAGTGGGCCCGTTTTTTTTTGGGTTTCTCAGACATAATGCCAGCCTAACCAAACTTGCCCTTTGATGGCAGTGCCAGGTAAGACACCCTTATCGGTTCCCTAACCGTATCACGGGTATTTGAAAAACCGTTATAATTCCGCTTTTAGAACCGATAAGAACCGGGAACCGCACTCTAAAACCCACTGTACACTTTTAAAATGCAGAAAAAAACCAACCGATCGGTTCAAAACCGAACCGATAATTAATTTTCCACACAGACTTAAATTTTAGTACTTACGGTTACCAGATAGAGCTTTAAAACCGAAATGCGGTAAAAATAATAACTTTTGCCGGTTCAAATGAACCGAAAAATACTCGCTTGAACCGAGAATGAACCGAGCTGAAGGAGCTGATCTCCGGAGCGACTGTTCAGTGAAGCGGAGTAAAGAATCTGACAGTTTCATTTGAAACTGCCAGATAGAGCTTTGGACACAGCGCCCTCGCGCTGTAGAACTCCAGATCTTCTGGAGTTAACTCCTTCCTCTCCGGGGCAGTTCAGCTGCAGTGGCTGACTGCTGCTATTGTTATAATATAGCAAGACTTCATGGTGTTTGAACATGGCATTCTAATTCATAAGTTCAAGGTGGGACTATCCCGTAATACCAAGGTATAAAATAAGTGCGCTTGTATTGCAATTTGTGGCTCCATAAACAGTACTGTATTAGCGAATCAAAAGCATCCTTGATGAGCAGCAGTTACTAATCAATTGATTTGCCATGCTATAGTAAAGATTTATGCAGTTCAGCACTTTTTCCACAACTGTTGTAAAAAGAGAGGAACTGTGGTATTGTTTTTCTGCATTTGGTACTTTTTTTTTTACTACAGTTACACTCTTGTTTTGATTAGCAATGACTGTTACTGCATTCCCACAAACTAATTTATGCCTTGAATACACTGACTCGATCAAGAACTATATTTCCTTTTGGGGGACTTGGCTTTGACTGGTCAAATGTTAAAATTCAAGTTTAAACTATCTCTTGGATTATAAAAAATATAAAGACAAATATCAGAAATTTATAAATTTCAATTTCTGGAAAGACCTCTGTGCAACATTTTGGACATAGGCCCGATTCTCAAAGGCCTACATCTGGCGCAAGCTGCGGCAAACAACGCAGCTTGCGCCGATGCCCAGTGCACCAGGGACCCTGCACCTGATTCAGGTACAGGAGGATTCCCGGTGGCTAAGTCCCCACACATGCACCAACTGGAACCCTGCGGCAAACCCCTGGCACACTGCATGGTTCTGCCACAGGCCACCTGGGACAAACACAGGTCCCCCAGCCCACCAGGTAATGGGCATGGTAACTCCCCTCGGTGGTCCAGTGATCCCCCCCACCATGCACTGTGCAATAGGTGCCAGGCCATGGAGGGGTGAGGTGGGATGTGCCGGGCGCCAGGGATCGGTTGGGACTGGCTGACGGAGGGGGTGGGCACCACCTGCTGGGGCATGGGGGGCACTGCACCACCATAAGGTGGCTCTGAGGTAGCACTGATGGGGCGGGCATTGAGGAACTGAGAGAGATGCCAGTGGGCCACTAGGACGGGGGCCAGACACTACATGCTACGGGGCCACGGGAGTTTGGTGGGTGGACTGACACCTATGGCGTGCCACACACAGGCATGTCACCCAGGGGAGAATGTCTAAGTCCTCTTACACCAGCCCAGGCTGGTCTAAGGGCATTTAGAATTTCTCTCGCCAGGTGATGTCTGTGAATAGCTGGCTGCAGCTTGCATCGGACTCAATCCCCATAATGCCGAGCCAGAGCGCACTGCAGGGCACAGGGCTGGCACAAGCCCTGTGTGGGGCAGGCAGCCTGCAGTCAGTGCAGGCCACCTTTGTGAATAGCGTGGAGGGCAGTCCTGGATGAAAGGTGCACCTTGTACCATATCTGTTTGGCACAGGCACCTTGCGTCAGATGCAGGGCTTTGAGAATCGGGCCCATGATCTCTTGAAAAACCTCTGCCTCAGGAGATGGAGGAAAAAAGAAGGCTATGGGTGTACCAACAACAGAAGGATTACCAGAGCCAGTTTTGGGGCCTACCACTGGTTCTTGGACTTTGCAAAAGATAATGAATGCAGTCAGGGCATTGGATATAAGGACGCAGTCCCTAGAGGGAAAAATGGACATGTTTAATAAATGAGTTATGATTGTTGAAGCATGTTTGGATATGTGGAACTTGTCAATTAAAGAGGCACATGCCTCCGCTGGAAGGACAATGGCAGCAACTGCAGCGATGGCCCTAGAAAACACATATTTGTGCTTTAGGGTTTAGTACATGGAAAACCTGTTGAGGGTTAACAGCATTAGATTACTGGGACTCCCAGAAGGTAGTGAGAGGGAAATCCTGCTCAGTATGCTGCCGCCCAACTCACAGAAGTGCTGCATCTTAATTAAAAGGGCTTATAGTGTGACACCACAACATGCATAGGATCCAGTTACTGGGCCACGGACATATTTGTTGATTTCCCCAATGATATGAGAGAGAGAGAGAGAGAGAGAGAAAGATCATATGATGTTGGCTGCATGCAGTCTCGGTAAAATACAGATAGAGTCTGCAACTGTTCCCAGACTTCAGCTTCACCACATGACCACGACAGCGACACAAGGCCTTTGATAGAGTCGGAGCCAGACTCTGGGAGCTGAGAGTTGTTCACTCCCTGCAGATGCCAATGACATATGCTGACAAGATGTACCTATATGGAGATGCTGGAGCAGCGGGAAAGCTGGTGGCCAAGATCATAGCAGAGATTGGAGAAAAGAAGGGCTGGATTGAAATGATGGTGAAAACTGAAGAAACTAACTTTCTCTACAACAGTTAGAACTCTAAGGGTGTGCATATGAGTTTATTATTGGGTTAGGGGGTTTATACCCCTTTATCTTATGTTTGGAACAAGTGGCTTCAGAAGGATGGGCCAGCCTCAAGGTAAGGAATCTTTATATTTTTAATACTTGAGACTATTAAAGAGCAACTCTTCATTTAAGCATGTACTTTCATAAATAAAATGTTTCCGCTATTATAGTTTACTAGATGCCGTTGAGGCACAGGTCAGGAAGCATAGGAAAACCAGGAGCAGTTGTAAAATTTACAGGTAAACCTTTTATTATTACCAATAACAGTAAAATTAAAAAAATAAAAACTGTTTAATATAACTATTTACAAAGGCAGGACAAACAGAAAAAACAAAGTCCTTCATCTGAGGGTATCACTAATTCCAAGTTTCAGTCTCTCTCACTAGCAAAAGTATTGCTGCTCTTTTTATAACAAGTCTTTGCCTTAGAAGTCGTTAAGGAGACGTCCTGTTTCTCAGAAAATGTTCTTGTCAGTTTCTTTGCAGGTACAACAAACAGAACAGTGTCCCAAGATGTCCCCCTGCTGACAGCTCTACAAAAGAGTTTGAAAACAAGCCTGAGAGTAGCTCAAACTACATCTCAGGTTAACCCCCTAAATTCCAAATAGCTTTTTGCAATCATTTCGACAGTATAACTATATACAGTTTCAAACCAAGGGATCCCAGTTTCACATAAAGATTTACATATATTTTTATAACTGCAGATATGCAAGGGGGAAGAAAAGACAGAAACAGCAAAAGAAGGCAGAGAGATAGAGTGAGTTGGAGAATCGCGAGACCATCAGAGTGATCAGTTCCTAGGTCTCATAAGAACATTTGGTTGCGCAACCAGACAGACAAGAGACAGAAAAGGAAAGGATAGAACAGATCCTTGTGTTTAACTCTTTCTGCATAACACATATGACAGGGCTGAATGGAGGCGTGGGTTCAAATCCCACTGCTTACACCATCTGTCACTGAGGCACAGGTCAGGAAGCACAGGAAAACCAGGAGCAGTTGTAAAATTCAGAGGTAAGCTTTTATTATTACCAATAACAGTAAACTAAAAAAAATAAAAACTGTTTAGTGTAACTATTTACAAAGGCAAGATAAACAGAAAAAACAGTCTAATTCCAAGTTTCAGTCTCTCTCTCTCTCTCTAGCAAAAGTATTGCTGCTCTTTTCATAACAAAGTCTTTGCCTTGGGACTCGTTAAGGAGACATCCTGTTTCTCAGAAAATGTTCTTGTCAGTTTCTTTGCAGGTGCAACAAATAGAACAGTGTCCCCAGCTGACAGCTCTGCAAAAGAGTTTGCAAAAAAGCTTGAGAGGAGCTCAAACTGCATCTCAGGTTAACCCCCTAAATTCTAAATAGCATTTTGCAATCATTTCAACAGTACAACTGTATACAGTTTCACATAAAGATTCACATATATTTTTATAACTGCAGATACGCAAGGGGAAAGAAAAGACAGAAACAGCAAGTGAAACCGGAGAGATAGCGAGAGGCGGAGAATCGCGAGACCATCACAGTGATCAGTTCCTAGGTCTCACAAGAACATTTGGTTGCACAACCAGACAGACAAGAGACAGAAAACGAGAGGATAGAACAGATCCTTGTGTTCAACTCTTTCTGCATAACACATGGGACAGGGCCTTATTCAACCCTGTCACTCTAGAGAAGACTTTTTTTTCATTTTCAATGTTCCTTACAAGGTTTACAGCACATCTTCGTAGTCTATCTAAAAGGTATGTATAAAAAAATCTGCCTTTCCCATGTTAACCACACAATACCTTTGTTTATGACATCATAGAACTCACCATGGCAACAGACTGTGATGTCACAAAACAGCAACTGTGTGGTTAGCAGGGGAGTCGAATATATTTTGAAAGGCTCAGTGAAATAAGTGCTGCATTATCTACAATACTATAGTAGATCAACAGCAGAGGAAAGTAAAAAAATTACAAATAACCACAAAACAATAAAGCTGAAACATTATTTGTGTAAATCCAGTGTTTTTGTTTTTTATTATAATAGAGTTGCTCTTTAAAATGTTATATAATTTACAATGAGGCTATAATGACTGCTATAATGACTATCTGGGTGCATTATCAGACATGGACTCTCTTGGCTCCAGTAGGCCATTTCTACTATAAACAGAAACATAATATTGGACATTTTGTTCATGAGCCCAGTGGCATTATAGGCTATGTTGGAGGCATACGGTATGATGATTCAAATTATAGCCATATGCCCTTGAATGTAACAAAAGTCTCATAGTAGCTACTTCTGTAATAATGCTGGACAAAAAGAAAAATTGCTCGTTGTAGTAATGTTGTTTCTTCTCAAAGATCCCTCACTTTGGTTACACTCTAAGCATCATCTCCTAGGAGACAGATGTGCTGGAGATGGAACCACATTCCAATTAGCAGAACTCTAACAGAATAGGTTTTTGAAAAATTCTACAGCCACCTTCTACTCTGGCACTTGCCACATGTGTTTCTATAGCCAGAGTGGAATGGTGGTTAGTGAATCTAGCTAAAAAGACTAACAAAAATTTTGATGGAAATTTTTGGAAAAGCACCAATGAAAGCAGACATGTAAATGTAAAATATAAAGAAAAAATGAAAATTAGAATTGTAAAGCAACTACAATAGTAATGCTCAGGCTACCTACGGAAAAAGAACTGATTATTGTGAGAATCTATTTTCAGGTTCTGGAAGGAAAGGCGGATGAGACAGTGTAACCATAGTGAAAGATCCCTGAGAAAAACAACATTCCTAAGGTAAGCATTTTTTTATTCTAACCCCAGGAATCCCTCACGTTACACTCTGCCTCATCCTGCTGGGGGAGGTGGAGATGCAGATGCAAGCTGACATGTTGGAACAACTTTTCGAAGGCTGGCACAGGGCTCGTGTCAAGCCCTGCATCAAACCCTTGTGCTGCCACACTTATGGCATTGATGCTTGCCAGGAATGCACCCAATTTTATAATCTTCGGCGAAGTGGTGATAAACGACCCAATTTACAGCACCTTGCACCAAACTTCAACTGCATGTAAATAGTCCCTAGAATTAACACATGCTAGACCACAAAGAGATGATGTAGCAAGCATCACTTTGCCCCAAGGGACAGAAAATTCCTTTAGACTGCTGCAAGCCTGATGCACCAGAACTTCGGTGCAATCGGGGCTTGCAGCAATTTTAGTCCTTAGAAAATCCAGCCCACTGAATCAGGTTTAGCAGTTGGTGGTATCTTGTACAATTATTCGTACCGTGCTCTTACCACTCATTTCAGAGACAGATGCAAAACCTTATTTTCAATTTAGCAATGGTTTATTACATGGCTTCGTCAAACATGGTACAAGCTTCCATTTCACCCATCCAAGGGTTTCTTCAGAGCTAAACATTACATGCACCTCATGGTGTTTTTATATCCATTCATATTAATAAAGATTCCTTATTAACCAATCAATTTCTAATTACTTAATTCATATCAATCAATTCTCCATAGTGAACACTATATTTAAAGTGCTACCTAGTTTAAACATTGTGAAGTTCACACAACTCAATTGATCCACCACCAAAAACAATTCAAAAAATAAAGTAATCTATTGTTTTATGATCAAGTCAATCTTGTATTCTTTCAGATCATTAATTTCTTTTACCTCTGTTTTTTAATTTATTGTTCATGTCAATATAGCTATAGTATAAACAATTGTTTGGCTATCAAATTCATCCATTTAACATAAACATGAGGGCTTTACTTAAAGCTCCAGTATTTAAATTAGAAATAAGTAACATATCAATTCTCCCTATTACTTATATTTTAAATTTAAACGCACACATATATACATTTCTCTTCATTCTTGTTTATGAGTCCTAAAAAAAATAACACTTTGTTCAGATTTATAGGTTCTGTTTTACTGACATATATGTTTATCTTTGTTCTTGCTTGTAAATTCTGCAATACATATATGTGCCTCTTTGTTCTTGCTTGTAAATCCTTCATGATCCTGTAATGGTTACAGTCATACATTAATGTTAATTTATAGCCCAGGCAATTTCATCCACTATTTATACAAAATAGACCAAATCCACCCAAAAGGACAAGAAAAGATTTGGAAACCAAATTTAAATTTAATATGGGAATTAGAAGGTGGGGGGTAAGGTTAGCAATGGGGGGGGGGGGGATATTTATTTCCCAGTCTTTTCCATTCATTATTACTATCACCACAGAATAATTATTCCTTTATCTTCTGCGTTTTTTAAGAAATGGGGACAGTTCAAACTTATCGTTTAGTCCTGGATGCTTTAAAGCACCCATTCTAAAAATCCATTCTTGTTCTTTACAATCCAAATTATTGGCAAAATCACCCCTCTAATATTTTTCTCCACTTGTTCAATACCCATAACTGTTATCTTGTGGTTTTCACCTGGGTTTGTATGTATATGTGCTACAATGGCATACTACATATTTTTGGTTTTTATTGCTAACATGTGTTCATTTATTCTTTGGTGTAGTTTTCTCTTTGTTCGTCCAATATAGAACGCTCCACATGTGCATTTCAACATATAAATGACACCCATTGTATTACAGGTAACTGAACCCTTTATTAATTCTGTTCTACCTGTATTCTTATTATAAATTGTGTCTGTTCTTTCCATATACTTACATATCCTGCAAAAACCACATGGTTTGTTACCCCATTTTTGTTTAAATTTCACCTTTTGTTTTGACTGGTAACTATTTGTCAATTGATCCCCGAGATTTTTTCCTCTCCTATACGAGATTCATATTGGCTGACTAATTATATCTGATAACGTAGTGTAGTAGTGCGCAGGTATATGTCGGCAATCAGGTAACGTGACACCATAGCAGCATGTTAGATGCTTCAAAGGTTTATTAAATAACAGAAGAGTTCTTCAAATTAGCAGGGTGCAATTTCTTACAATGTTCATCAGAGGCGCTCCAAACAGTCTGAAGACAGTCATTATACAGCAAGCTTCTTCATCAATTAATAGTGCTTTCCAGGCCATAGTCACATTTTATCTCATAAAATTAGGACCCGCACCTTTAGTCTTCCATCTGGTAATGCATATAATCTCACTCCTCAGAGCACTTCACATAGGCACTTTAATAGCATTCCCGGAGTTCACCTCAGACCCAAAAGCATCTAATCTAACTGAACCATAAGTTCAACCTTTATACCCAGAAGGGGTCAGGTGACCTTAAAACCCCACCTCTTCCTGAGATCTTTAACTATATTTCTTTAAACTCTAATTATTTATTCTATTTAAAGAAGTTATATCTTTTTAAATTCATATAATAACATACTCTCCCACTCAGAAGTGATATATATCCTTTCTAAACATTTTCCATTTCATTTCTAACGACAGGGAAGCACCACCCCTTCCTAATAATATTTAAGAATGAAGAGAATGGCCGGCCGGCTCTTAAGAGCAAGCTACAGCCACAACTGAAGGAATTCTTGACTTCCAAAATGCCTAGAAGACATCGCAAATCCCTCATTTTATGCCCAAAACCGGATTAACTTCACAACACAAGAATTTGCCTCCGGAGGGTAAGAAGTACAATCCCATTCGCTTAAACAAACAAAGGGTTCAAGTTTCTAAAAGCTAGAGGGCTAAATACCCTCGCAACTATGCGCACCAATGAGAAGAAACAGCTGCTCGAGCACTCACACCCACACCTTCAATCGGCAGCCTGAAAACCGGCCCCTACAGCCGCACAGCCCCAAACAAAACATCCCACAGATATGCCACAGCACATCTCATCTAATAATCAGAGGACATTAAATATATATATTCCTTTACATGAAAATCCACCGTAACTCCAAACTCTGTAGCGAACCCAAAAGTCAGGAAAGCTGAAAACTATTCATTAGGAGGGGGGTTCCTTTTCTGCAACCAAAATTAACACCAGAACAACAATCCCACCGGCAATTCACATCGCCGCTTGAAACCCCAGCAGCTCTCCCATGCACAGCCAACCACCCCCCTCCACGTTCCCACCAATACCAACAACTAAATAAATGGAAGGCTACCCACATACCTCCAGGGATTCCACAAATGCCTTCCCTAGCTGGCACAACTCCATACTATCTGAATTCCGCTCACAGTGCCCTGCGCCTGACCCCACATAGCCCCCCACCAAGAACAATGTTCAAACCATCCAAACCTACGATTTTAGGGGGATTTTTACCTTTAGAACCCAAAAGAAAAGCTACCGCTTGTAAACCTAAAAAACGGAATAATATTTTAACCTGCATCAACATGGCATCGTATCGCAGACGTGCTGTTTTACCGATAATTCAGAAAACAAGAAACTACTCGCAGTGGCCATATAAATTAGAAATCTACTCTAACACCTCCCAAGGACCACACCAAGGGATCTTATTCTATAAATAAGAGGAAAACAATTCTACCAGCTCCAAACTTATCTTGGGGGTTCTCCCTTATTACCCTTCAAATATGATTTTTCTTTCTTAAAGGGGAAGCTTCCCAATACTCAAATACCCAAAAGAAAACTAAACACTAGCCTCATATATTATTATGACCATAATCACAGAGCCACTCTGTGACACGTAGGTATTGCCCTAAGTGTTGGGAGGTTATTTTTAATAATGCCAATAAGTTCCTTTGTGCCCCCACTAAAACTAGTAACAAATGAAAGACGTTTATTTTCTTTTTTCTTCTTATTTTTGGGCATCAGCAATTTCTCCGGTGTTATTTTGTCTGTGTGTGTGTAATGGCTGCCTCAATATCACTCTTTTTATATGCCCTCTGCTGTAATTTGGACGTCAGTTCCTTAGATCTTACTTCATATTGGTCTGTATTTGAGCAATTTCTTTTAATTCTTATGTACTGGCCCTTCGGTAAGTTTCTAATAAGGTGTGGTGGGTGACAACTGTGCGCATGTAAGAGGCTATTAGAGTCAGTTGGTTTTATATGCAGGTCAGTTTCTATCAGTCCATCTCCTTTTTTATGTATTCTGAGGTCCAAAAAGTCCACGTGACTTTTATCAGCAATTACCTTGAATCTTAAGTTTGGATTAGTACCCTCTAAATATGTAACAAACTCAGCTAATTCCCCTTCAGTGCCTTTCCATATCAAAAACAGATCGTCTATAAAACATTTATAGACATCCACTTTTTCATAAAAGGGATTCTGTTCTGGGTCATATATGACCCTATCCTCCCATTCCCCCAGGTATATGTTCGCCAAACTAGGGGCCAGTGTTGCCCCCATGGCTGTACATTTAACTTGCTTAAAGACTCTCCCTTCAAAAAGGAAAATGCTGTACTTAATAGCAAATCTGTAAGATTTATAAGCATGTTTATTTTTTCTTGTGATAAAATCAGTAGATTTTAGTAACAACTGCCCTATGGCATGTAAGCCAGCTTCTTTCGGTATGTTATTATACAGAGATTCCACATCCATCGTTACTAAATACCAATCTGGTTCTAGTTCTAAGTCTGCAAGGATCGTAAGGATATGTCTAGTATCCTGTAAGTAACTTCTAATTTTGGGTACCAGGGGGGTACCCCCCATTGCTAACCTTACCCCCACCTTCTAATTCCCATATTAAATTTAAATTTGGTTTTCCAAATCTTTTCTTGTCCTTTTCGGGGTGGATTTGGTCTATTTTGTATAAATAGTGGATGAAATTGCCTGTGGGCTATAGAATTAATATTAAAGTATGATTGTAACCATTGCAGGATCATGAAGGATTTACAAACAAGAACAAAGAGGCACATATATGTATTGCAGAATTTACAAGCAAGAACAAAGATAAACATATATGTCAGTAAAACAGAACCTATAAATCAGAACAAAGTGTTATTTTTTTAGGACTCATAAACAAGAATGAAGAGAAATGTATATATGTGTGTTTACATTTAAAATATAAGTAATGGAGAGAATTGATATGTTACTTAGTTGTAATTTAAATACTGGAGCCTTAAGTAAAACCCTCATGTTTATGTTAAACTGATGGATTTGATAGCCAAACAATTTTTATACTATAGTTATACTGACATGAAAAATAAATTAAACAACAGAGGTAAAAGAAATTAATGATCTGAAAGAATACAAGATTGACTTGATTATAAAACAATAGATTACTTTACTTTTTGAATTGTTTTTGGTGGTGGAACAATTGAGTTGTGTGAACTTCACAATGTTTGAACTAGGTAGCACTTTAAATATAGTGTTCACTATGGAAAATTGATTGATATGAATTAAGTAATTAGAAATTGATTGGTTAATAAGGAATCTTTATTAATATGAATGGATATAAAAACACCACGAGGTGCATGTAATGTTTAGCTCTGATGAAGCCTTTGGATGGGTGAAACGTAAGCTTGTACCATGTTTGTCGAAGCCATGTAATAAACCGTTGCTAAATTGAAAATAAGGTTTTGCGTCTGTCTCTGAAGCGAGTGGTGAGTACACAGTACAAATAATTGTATGAGATTTCAACATTTTTCCTGGAGCACAACCTTCCTGGAGCTCTATCCCCTCTTCTGTTTTAATAGTTCCAAATGGTGGTGGTATCTGTTTAGTGAATGTGGGAACGTTTCTTAATTTTCCTGAATTCTTTGGTAACCAGGTAAGGCCCACTAGGCACAAGTGCCTGTTTTCAGAGGCACTCCGGGAGCACCAGGAAGGTTATGTTACTTGCTCAGAGTCACACAGTATACATGTGGAGGTTGTGGGAATCAAACCCAGGTCTACTGGATGTACCAAGTTCATTCAGCTACTGACACTGCTTTATGCCTTATGGTACAAAAAGACTCTGCACATGCAACCTTTGTTTGTAGTGAATTTTATTGATCAATGGAGTGGCAGAGCACCATCTTCTTTACTCAGTCAGCAATACTGGTGTCAATATCCATCTTTAAGGCCCATGACACAATTATCTATGCAAAAGCCAAATCTATCAGTGAGCCTAACAGATCACTGCAAAGCGGTTTTCAATAAGGCACAGAACTGGATGACCGCAAAGGGCCAACTACTGAATAATTCTAAACAATAAGCCATGCTGTTTTCTAGCAAACGATATTTGCTCAACTCTGCAAATATGACTGCTACACAGTTACACTCTGATAATGTTCAGCATTTTAACTAATTTGGACTATGGCTTGACCCAAAACTAACCTTAAATGATCTTAATCAATTGAATAGTTAGGAACTCATACCAGAAACTTGGTTTACTCTACTTCAACCATAGGTGTCGCCCCCTTAAAGAGCTAGTGTACCGCCTGGAAACTGTTTGCAATTAATTGTAACTTTCAGATGTAGTCAGCTATCACTTCTTATATCTCAAATTTTTTTCTGTTTGCTAATTAGAAAATTTTCCAACTGGCAGTACTGGGATGATGTGTGAAGCAGCACTCTGGAGGGGAAAAAAGTCAGTTCTGTTCCTCCCACTACATCAACACTGAGACTACACTGACTGTGACATCACTAGTAACCAAGGAGGACCATTTCTCACTGCCAGGTTTCACTTTTTTACATGAAGCAGCAGGCACTGGCTCTCCCTGGTTACTAGTGATGTCACAATTTCCTGCTTTTTGATTGGTAGCTTTTGTGAGTCCCTGCTCAGGCTGCAAGGATTTTGGTGCTTCAAGGTGTTTGGTCTCGTTTCTGACGATGTAGTGGGAGGAACAAAACTGACTTTTTTTTTTCCTCCAGACAGAGTGCTGCTCCACACATCACCCCAGTAGTGTCAGGTGGAAAATCTTCTCATTAACCAACAGAAAAGAAAAAATACTTGAGATATAAGAAGTGATAGCTGACGGCATCTGAAAATTACTATTAATCCCAAGCAGTACACTAGTTCTTTAATACAGGATAGTTGCAACCTAAACGATCTGTCTTACCAGAAGTACTGTATGCAGCTGAAGTCTGCAGATTACCAAACCACACACTGTTACACAATATGTGCATATCTTCCACCTTGTTTCCCCCTTATCTCTCCTCTCACCTATCCCCTGCCACTCCTTCCTCTTACGCTCTACACACCAGGGACCCTTGCTCTTTCTCCCTTCCCCATCCCCACCCTACAGCTGGTCAGTCTGCCATCTCATATCGCCTCCCCCTCCTCTGGAATCATCTCCTCCTTCAACTTCATAACTCTCCCACTTTCCCTGCCTTCAAGCAACTCATCTGACTCCTTCCTGTCTCTCCTTGCTCTTGCCCCTTCTCCTCCTCTGCCTCATCCCAACCCCTCCCTAACCTCCCCTACTTCAACTGATATCTTACCTGCTGTAGGGCTTTATACGTATAGCCATGTTGTGCTTGCCATTATAGTTTATTCAGACGGCTTATAATTTTGTATATGTTGCATCTTATTGTCCTGTTAGTCACTGTTCCCTGTTTTGTACTTGTTGAGTATGAGTCTTTATAATTTCCCTTTGTTTGTACCTTACCCCAATCCCACGGGGTCACACCTGGAAACGAGCCTCAGCTCAGAGTGCCTTTCCCAGTTACCAAAATTTTAAATAAACAAAAAATAACTATCTGCAGCAGGCTGTGACAGTATGAACACACACACCCACTGCTTACTGTACAATACTGTACCATCAACTGTAACCCAAGGTGCAGTCTGCCCACCCAAAGCTCCCCAGAAATACCACCTACAACTGCAAGTCAATATGTTTCATGTATCCAGAAAATACAAAGTAATCAGTAGGAAAGCCGTTGCAACTCCTACCTGTTAGGACTCACATTCCTGACAATATAAAAGTTGCTAGAAACCTACAGAGTTTTAAACAAGCCATGTTCTTTCACCTCCTCAACCCATGCGCTTGCCAATAATTGCTCTTGAAATCCTTGTGATCAAATTTGTCTCAATGTCTTTTGTGTTCTTATAACAATCTTAATCTACTATAGATGGCTTTCTAACCAGAGGCTCTGATAGGGTAATAAAAACCCAGAACTTGGGCCCTCAAAAGCTGAATGTTACCTGAAGATTTTTTTAGAAGTAATTTCAGCAACTCCAGTCAGCAAAGGGTTGGTGCCCATACTAAAACTTTCCTGCCCCAGGCTCCTGAGCCCCAGCTGTAGAAATGCACTATTTGCTAAATGCTGTTAGCTTCTGGCAGAGGGAATCTTGCTTTCAGAGCAAGCAGCTGACTAAAAAAGCTACAGATTTTCTTACTGATAAATCACTTCTAACTCAGCAGGAGTCAGTGCCTGTTGGGATTAAGCAAACAGATTCCTTTTTAGAAGCAGGGGGTCTCATTTAAGTAAAGAAAGCAAGTCACTGTGTGTTTCTCTGTTTGGGGAAGGGGGCTGTATCAACTTAGTTTGCTAAATCAGGAGCAGAAGAGAGAAGTTAACTGGGAGTGAGGCTTGAGCAGTAGAAAAGCCGCTGTCTCCAATGACAGCTTCCTGCTGCTAGTTTCTGGCAGAGGGAATCTTGCTTTCAGAGCAAGCAGTTGACTAAAAAAGTTACATATTTTCTTACTAATTGCCCTCCTTCCCACCCCTCCACCCTCCCATCCTAAGCCAGTTCTACTTTTATAGCCACTGGATTTGACTGACAACAGGAACTTCCTGTTTGGCAGTAGGAAGGGAAGGGAAGGATCACTGAGACACATTAGTTTCATCAACCTTGAAGGGAAAAAAAAAAATAGCTCCACCCCAGCTGCTGGAGGTCCGAGTCCAAGCAAGGAGGAAGGAGACTACTGAAGACTACAGGTAGTTCCTGACCCAGAACAGGAAGGGCGAGAGTTGTAAGGGTATATAGGCAGTAGGAAAGTAAGTGTAAAAATACATAGAGGCCACCGGCACAGCGGTTGGATTTCCGCTTGCAACGCCAGTGACCCGGGTTCGGGAATGAGCCCAGGAGCTAGAGGGCCGGCCGTGGGAGGAGGCTTGAGCGTCCCAAGAACAGCTCGACTTCTCCGGGGGGAGGGGGGATCCAGGGCTCAGTGCATGTCTGACCTCGGGTGGAGACCCAAGGTACGGCAAGCCCAAACCAGTAAGAAGAGTGGTGTTCTGGACGTCGGCGCTCAGCGCCTTGACGTCAGGCCACACAGCACGCCAAGAAACATGGGAAAACACCCTGTACCGCTGCTGGTAGATGGAGCACCATGGCCCTGATCCCCAATGCCCCTACCTGCCCTGGTTATGGCATCCCGACGAGAAATGAAAATTACGTACCTACCGTAATTCTTGATCTTCTTGGACGAGTCTCCACCACTCATTCACACTAGTGGGATTAGCGCCGGAGGCACTAGGACCCATCGGGAGCAAACTTTTTGCTGGAGGGTCGGAGCGAGAGATGGCGCCGTGAGGAACGGCGCCGCGAGCAGTGGCTCGAGCGGCAATCACTATCTCGCGACGCACCTCCAAACCGCCTTCAGTACCTTTTTACCAAGGAGGTGCAGCGCAACTAAACGAAGAGTAAATCTAAATCTTAAAACGGATATAAGATGTCCGCATGTAATTCGTGTAAGAAGGGTCAGCAAAGAAGTCTTCACGGCCTAAAGATCTGAGGGAGAGAAGACCAACACAGCGGTGAGCTCGGGGATGGAGGGAGGGGTGAATGAGTGGTGGAGACTCATCCAAGATGATCAAGAATTACGTAGGTACGTAATTTTCATATCTTCCTGGACATAAGTCTCCACCACTCATTCACACTAGTGGGAGAGTACCAAGTTGATAATCCCCAAAGTGCAGGAGAGCCAGAGTCACGACTAAGATAGAAGTCCATTATGATAGTTCTGCCGACGCGGAATGCCGCCTGGCATGAACATCCAGTGCATAATGCTTAACGCAGGTATGCACTGAGCTCCAGGTATGGCGTTGCAGATATCTGCAATTGGAACATTGCGAATTTCTGCTAGGATGCGCGACCGCCCTAGTAGAGTGAGCGACACTCTACCTTCTAATTTAACTTGAGCCATGGAATAGCAATGTCAAGGCATGCCACTAACCATGATGAATACATCTGATAGCGACAGGTTGACCCAGCCGGGTGTCGCTGAAAGAAACAAACAGTTGCTGAGTCTTGATGAAAATTCTTGGTTCTATCTAAATAGAACCGCAAGGCTCTCTAACATCCAAGGAATGAAGAGATCGTTCCTTCATTTTGGAAATTAGCAGCAAGAGGGAAGTACCAGAGGTTGGTTTAGATGGAATTCTGACACAACCTTGGGAAGAAATTTAGGATGAGTACGGAGAACTACCTTGTCTTTATGGAATACAGTATACGGAGGGTCCGTAACCAGGGCATGTATCTCAGAGACCCTGCGGGCTGAGGTAATGGCCACCAGGAAGGCAGTCTTCCAGGTAAGAAATTTTAGCTCACAGGTAGCTAGGGGTTCAAAAGGCTTCCGAGTGAGCATGTCCAGCACCAGGTTAATGTCCCAGGCTGCAACTGGACGCTTAACAGGGGGTCTGGTATGAAGAATCCCCTTAAGAAATCTCTTCACCATAGGTAACTGAGCCAGAGTCAAGGAAGAAACCGGCTCATGGAACGCTGAGATGGCACTAAGGTGAACTTTAACTGTGGAGTACTGGAGACCTGAATTTGATAGGTCCAAAAGATACTCCAGAACCTTGTCAGGAGGACAGGAAAAGGGATTCCAAGAGGACTTTGCACACCAGAGAGAAAAATGTTTCCATTTGGAAGCGTACGTTTTTCGGGTGGCTGGCTTCCAGCAGCCAGAAGGATGTCTGAGACTCCTACAGAGACGTTGAACCGATTCACTTCTACCTCTTCAGGAGCCAAGCATGAAGGTGAAGTGATTTCAGGTTGGGATGGACCAACGAACCCTGAGTCAAAAGATTGATTTGCAAGGGAAGTGGTCTCGAGAGGCTGCCAACATACTGTTGAGTAGAGGAAACTATAGTTGCCGAGGCCAGGAGGGAGCAATGAGAATCATTTTGGTCCCTGAGACTCGAACTTGAGGAGTACTCTGGATTAGAGTAAGCGTGGAAAGCGCGAAGAAAGCGCTTTGTCCACCGCAGCCTGAACGCATCCTGACAGAAAATGCCAGGCCCTGGATTTCTGGAGCAGAAGAGAGGCAGTTTTGCTTTGAGGGATGCAAAAGGTCCAGGTCTGGAGTCCCCACTCTTCGAACAGTGACCGAGCTACGGCTGGATCGAGACCACTGTGAGGGTCTGCCTGCTCTGCTGAGGTGATCTGCTAGGTCGCTTTGCATACCTGGCAGATAAACCACTTGAATCAGAGACTTGTGCTCCAAGCACCACTCCCACACCCTCATTGCTTCCTGCAAAGGGATAAGAATGAGCACCGCTTGCTTGTTGATGTAATACATCACAGCTTTGTTGTCCGCTTGAAGGAGAATGTTCTTGTGACAAAGGATATCCTTCAGAGCTCGGATCGCATAGAGGACCGCCTCATCTCCAGGACATTTATGTGGAGATGAGTTTTAACTGAGTCCACACACCTTGAGTGTGGAGGGAGTGACAGTGAGCTCCCATCCCATTAGCAATGCGCCTGTGGTGATGGAGATCTGATGATCCGGGGAGCAAAGGGAACCCTTCCAGGAGATTGCTCTCTTGAGACCACCAGGTGAGAGACCTCAAGAGGCTCCGCCACCTTGATGGGATAAGACTGGGGTGAGAGGTCGGAGACCACTGAGTGAGAGCATCCATTGGTGGTTCTCTGTGCAACCGGGCTAGGGGTACAGTGAACACCGAGGACGCTATGAGACCAACATGCGTTGCATCGAGAGAGCTGTAACCGATTGGTTCTCCCGATGTAACGGGCCATCCGGGGATATCGAGTCTTCTGTCCTCTGGAAGGAAAGCCTTCGCGGAAGAGGTGTCTAGAAGCGTCCCTATGAAAAGGAGCCTCTGGGAGGGCTGCAGTTGTGATTTTTTCAAATTCAGCAGAACTCCCATGGACGTAAGAAGACGAGAAGTCGTTTGCACGGCTTCCAAAGTCCCTTGGCTGGAAGGGCTTGCTAGAAGCCAATCGTCCAGGTAGGGAAACACTCGGAGTCCGATCTTCCTGAGATGCAGCGAGAACTGCACAACACTTTGTAAAAACCCTGGGCGCCGAGGATAGCCCAAAGGGCAGGACTTGAACTGATAATGCTGACCCAAAGCTACAAACCTGAGGAACTTGTGGTGGGTTGGGTGGATGGGGATATGCTGTAAGCCGCCTGCATATCCAGGGAGGCCAGCCAGTCGTGTTGATGCAGCAAGGGTAACAGGGTACCTAGGAAATTATTTTGAATTTCTCCTGGGGAGAAATTTTTTAACTTTCTGAGGTCTAGAATGAGGCGATTCCCCAGATTTCTTTGGAACCAGAAAGTAATGGGAGAGAACCGTGTTTCGAGATGCGGGGCACCAGTTCTATTGCCCTGTTGTTTAGAAGGCCCTGGATCTCGGCAGTGAGGAGGTCTCGATTGAGAGACCGACAACCTGGGTTGTCGCCTGGGAGGACAATTCGGGGTTTCCAAGAAATTGAGAGAATAACCTCGCTAATTATCCGAAGGACCCATTTGTCCGGGTTATGGACTTCACTGGTTGTAGAAGTACATCAGATGACCTCTCACCGAGGAGAAAGTTCCACCGGCAATGTGGATGGAACTTGGGCCAGCACTATAAGGTGGCGCTGGGGGCTTTAGGTCCCTGCGCTTTCTGCTGCATCTTCTTTTGAGGTTGGGCAGGTTGGCTTTTATGGAAGCTTCCTCTGCCTCTGCCTCAAAAGGACTGATGACTATGAAACTGACGTCTGTTCACATGCCCCCGAGAGGGGGTAGGCGGAGGTCTGGCCAACTTAATGGCCGATCTAGTCTTCTGAGTGGCCTCTAAGGCCTGCTCCACCTGAGGGCCAAAAAGATAGGAGCCATCAAAAGGCAGCGCCATTACCTGCTGCTGAGCATCATTCATGAAGCCAGAAGTACGCAGCCAGGAATGGCGCCGAGTACAAATACCTGCGGCTGCTGAGCGAGAAGCAGTGTCAAAAGCGTCCATGGCGGCTTTGACCTGTTGGTTATTGGACTCAATACCTCTAGTAACGGTCAGAAGAAGCTCTGACTTGGAGTCCAAGCCTGGAAGAGCTTCAACCATTCTTTTCATAGAGTGCCACAGGATATACTCATACTGAGAAAAATAGCCTTGATAACTGGCAATACGCATACTTAAGAGTGGAGGCAGCAAAGACTCTCTTACCTAATGTATCAATCTTACGAGACTCTTTGTTAATAGGTCGAGCTGTAGTAGTTTGAGGAAGAACGACCTTGTCATTCTCTCTGCCAGGACTACAATAGGATCCGCAAAGGCTTGGGATGCCAAATGGGACGATCCTTGGGAGCTGAATACTTCTTATCAATGGATTTAGCCACTGAGGGAATAAGAGCAGGATTATTCCAAACCATTTGAGACAGCTGCCTCAAGGAAGGCTGGATCGAGGAGTCAAACCGTAGGGATCTCCAGCATGAAGATACTGGAGTCTTAATATCTTCCCAGGATCGATGTCTGTAGTCTGGAGAGAAAGAGTGGATCTCAGGTTCAACAGAGACTTAAAGGACAGGTCCTCGACCACAGGCTCTGTAGCAAAGAAAGATCCTGTTTCCTCCACTTCATCACCCAACCAAAGGTCTGGGTCAGGCTCAACATCATCTCCTGATGGTCCAGGAAGGACTGTTTGGACAGGAAAGGAGTGAAAATTAGGAGAGGAGGAAATAGCAGAGAAACAAGGAGAGTCCTCAGGGCCCCAGCACAGAGAAGGCAAAACGGGTTGAAAATGGCACCGTGAGGGGCACGGGTCAAGAGGCATCGGCACCGCAGCACCCCCGGCGGTGTTGGCGAGAGCACACGGCGCCGGATGCCTGCACGGGCGCGCCGACGGCGCCATTTCGACCAAGCCGGCGCCACTGATGGCACCGCAGACCAGCGCGCCACGACGGTGCCGCCAGATCTACCCACGCCGCAGGCGGCGCCGCGAGATCAACAGACTCCAGTGGAAGGCGCGGAACACCCCAGGAACCTGGAAAGCTAGAGAAGGAAAAAACAGGAGATAAGGGCATCGGTGTGGCCCTCGCGCTGCAGACATGTGAGGGGGGAACACCCGCCGGAGTCGCTGGCACCGTAAGAAGGCACCGCGGCGATAGGAAGGTCCAACCGCCCTACCTGATCGCCGGAGGAGCCCGAGGGCTCCGTGGCAACCGAGCCAGGCAGAAGAACCAACCTCCGAGCCCATCGCTCCATAAGAGCGGCCCACTGATGAAACTGCTCATCTGGAGCCCTACCTATAGGCGGGGAGGGGCTCCGATGTCGAGGACGACGGTCACCGGAAGTTGGCGACTCCGAAGAAGGAGACCGGCAACTAGCTACGATAACCAATCGTCGACGCGCAGACATACAGAGGGCTTAACTTTAGTGATGCCTTCTTTGACCTGTGGGCCGAAGAAGAGCTCGAGGCCGAATGGTGCAGAGAATGTGACCGCTTATTTTATGCCGACGGGATCGCCCATCCCGGCATCAGACTGACCGTTGTCGGAACCCCGCTGAGGAGAAGGAGGCTGACCGACCCAGCCCGCTGACTGAACAGCTTTACACGAAGTCACCTACCGCCACCTGACCTGCTCATGGTCGACCTCGTCCAGTAGGCCGAGACTTCTTCAAGTAAGTTAAATTTAAAATATTAGAAAAATTTAACGAAAATAGAATAAAATTAAGCGATACTACTATCGTGATAATGTTAAAAAATAAACTGAAAACTATGCGCTAGTTTGAAGTTTGACTCCCGACAGGCGAGCGACGTTGTCACTGAAGCGCACTCCACGGCGGGAAAAAAGGAACTGAGGCGGTTGGAGGGTCGTCGCCGAGATAGTGATTGCCGCTCCAGCCGCTGCTCGCGGCGCCGTTCCTCACGGCGCCATCTCTCGCGCCGACCCTCCAGCAAAAAGTTTGCTCCCGATGGGTCCTAGTGCCTCCAGCGCTAATCCCACTAGTGTGAATGAGTGGTGGAGACTTATGTCCAGGAAGATCAGGAAGGACCTCGGGGTGTAAGGGCCTCCACCTCATACCCTGCCTGGGGGGGTATAACCAAGGCTACATAGGGGATGGACTGCACAAGGCTCCAGGTAAGAGGGCGGGGACTGATAAGGCCATATGTGTGTCTCCTGAAGAGTGGGGGCACTGTGGGTAGGGGGAGAAAAAGAGAAAGTAAAAAAAAATACATAGAGGGAGGAGACAGTAAGCATACAAAGCAACAGGAGAGGGGACACAAAATAAGTCATGATGGAAGTGGTGCAACAGAGGTGCATCCCTCCAGCTGTACCTCTCCACAATTCATATGCCATTCTGGTGAAGAGTGGTTCCTCTATGGAGGCACCTGCAGTGGAGACCAAGGAGGATGCTGAGAACCTCTACAAAAGAGACCCACTGCAAAGTGGCATGAGACCCCACAGGGGAAGGAAACAACTCCTGGTGGGGGACTCAATCATTAGGGGGGTAGAAGTTGGAGAGGAAGGGGAGAGGAAGGTAAGGTGTCTGCCTGGTGCCATGGCTTGGAGGCACAGGAAGCGAATCCTCAGGATCGCGGGAGCAGCTGCACGAGGGAGGGAGCTGGATGTCATTGTCCACCTAGGGACAAATGACCTGGCTGGGAATGGGATCAGAGCAGTGCAAGAGGAGCTTGTAGAGTTGGGGAGGGGCCTTAGCCAAGTAACACGTACGGTAACCTTCTCGGAGGTGCTGCCTGTCTATGGCAAGGATGACGCTACGGTACTCCACACTATGAGAGTCAATGAATGGTTGAAAAACTGGTGTGGAGCTCAGGGTTTTGGCTTCATTGGGGACTGGGAAGCCACCTGGAGGGATGCAGGCCTATACTGGCGTGATGGTCTGCATTTGTCCAGGGGAGAAGCCAGAATCCTAGGTGATAGGTTTAAATGCTTCATTGGCAAGCATTTAAACTAGCCAATAATAATAATTATTATTTTATTTATATAGCGCAATTCAGGTACCAAAGCGCTTTACATACAACATTTTAAAACAGTTCAATAAAATCACATAAAACATACACAACAGTATCAATTAAAAAACTTTCAATTCACAATATTTCAGATATTAAAAGACTGTTTAAATATATATGTCTCTAAACTGGTCTTGAAACTCTCCACGGTCTCGCACTCTCTGATCTGATGAGGTAGAGAGTGCCACAGGGATGCTGCCGTGAACATAAAAGCCCTTGAACCAGATGTTTTCAGTCGTACCCTGGGAACCTCTAGCAACCCCTCACCAGTAGAGCAGAGAGGTCGGCCAGGACTGTAAGGAATCAGGAGGTCTTGCAGATAACCCGGTCCCTGTCCATGTAGGGCTTTATAGGTCATAAGACCGACCTTAAAAGTGGTCCCCCACTGTACAGGCAGCTAGTGCAGATTGCGCATCACAGGTGTAATATGACTGGTACGAGAAGTCCCAGTCAATAGTCATGCTGCCGCATTCTGCACCAGCTGCAAGCGGTGGACATCAACCCCCGGAAGCCCTAGGTATAGGTAGTAGCAGCAGTCCAGGCGCGATGTCACACAGGCGTGGATCAACATGAGCAAATCATTGCACGGAAGAAGTTGCTTAATTCTGGCAATGTTCCTAAGATGATAAAAGGAAGATTTGACGACTGCCAACACCTGCGCCCGCAGTGTCAGCCCATCATTAAATACCACACCCAGAATACGCACCTGTTAAGAGATGGGTAGCTGTACACAGTCGATCCAAAGCCCAGACAGTAACCCTACCACTGGCCTCTCTATCCGGCACCCCAGCTCCACCACCAGCACCTCAGTCTTCCTGAAATTCAATTTCAACCAACTAGACCTCATCCAGCCATGGATTTCCACCAGACAGCAGTTAAACATTGAGAGCGCACTATCCTGGTCGGGTGCAAAAGATAGATAGAGCTGTGTATCATCTGCATAGCAGTGAAAACTCAGTCCATATCATCTTACAACGTCTCTGAGGGAGAGCAGATACACTGCAAACAACATGGGGGACAGCACCGAGTCCTGAGGCACCCCGAATGGCAGGGAAAATGGCTCAGAGGAAAAAATCCCCTATACTACCCTCTGAAACCTGCCAGCTAGGAAAGAATGGAACCATCTAAGAACTGGACCAGCCAGTCCACAGATGACCCTCAGACGCTCGAGCAGAACCCCATGGTCCACAGTGCCAAATGCTGAAGAGAGATCCAGAAGCAACAAGATAGAGCGGCGCTTCTGGTCTCTTGCCATCAAGAGATCATTCAGCACCCAAACCAGAGCGGTCTCGGTACCATGTCTCTTCCGGAAACCAGACTGGAGAGGATCGAAGACATCGTGGATGGTAAGATGGTTCTCCAGTTGCAGCACAACTACTTTCTCAATCACCTTCCCAACAAAGGAAGGTTACAGACAGGTCTTTAGAATTCCTATGTCACAGAGAATTTTATGCAGAGAATCCCAGAAGTTCATCGTATAGAACTTTCTGCGGTGCCGCAGAATTCACTCTTCTTGTTGATTTTTTATTAATATTTCTGTTTTTCCATAGAATCTGGTTCCCTTTCCCTCTTTTTATATCCTAAACCCCCATATGCTCAGAATGTGATGTTATCATTGCTATAACATCATATATTATTTAATAAAATGGCTACAATCTGCATCAGAAATGAACAGTCACTTATCTACCACAGGTCCCACTGCCAGAGACGGTGGCACTGCACATCAGGCATGGTGATATTTGCTCAACCTGCACTACAGCCTAATATGTTTTTCAGTCTTACATTATTGCAGTAGGGCCAGCTTAAACAAAACCTTGTCAATAGCACAGACCTGTTAAGTCCATATCTCACTTTGTACAAACCTATTTGTGCCTTTAAGGTATAGAGACACTATCTGAAATGAATAACTGGTAAAATTAATTTAACTGTCATTTTTAAGAAAAATAAAGTAATTATTTATTTAGTTAGTTTTTGTTGACCGGGTAAGTGCACTAGCCATCATGTGACTATTTTCAGGCACGCCCCGGGAGGTACAGTTACAGAACACAGTGATACATAAAAATTACACAAAAGCAAGATACATTGGGAAAGGACAAAGTCATACCCAGAAAAGTGGAATATAATAATGTATAGACCTGTTGAAAGAATAGACCTGTTAAATAAATAATTTCACTGTACGCATTTTTGCCAGGGTTATTGATTACATATTGTCATTGGTTGATAGAATCATCTAAAAGTTATGGAGAAATGTTGTGTGCAGGGACAGCTGTTGGGCCAGAGGGTAGCATGCTGTGTTTCCATGCTAGCAACTCAGGTTCAGAGATTAGCTCTGGGAGCTGGCTGGGCAGCACAAGGATTGGTGGAAGACATCGTTGCTCGGAGCCTGGGAAGGTATGGTGCAGTGTTCTGTCACATGGTGGACACACTGTGCTGGTCTGGAGAGTTCTATCTCACAATCGGTTCACATACATGTCATGGCCTGATGGTGTTACGCAGTGTGTCAGGGAAAGCAGGTTGACATCAAAAATGAGTTTTGCAATAACTCTTCCATTTCTAATGGAACCCGTATGAATGTGGATGCAAGTTCATGGAAGTTAAATATATATATATATATATATATATATATATATATATATATATATTTATGCAATAGGTGTGAGACCAAAAGCCATTGAATAAATCCATTTATTTCCACATATGTGGAATAAATCTAACCACCCTAGATTTATCCCACATATGTGGGATAAATGCAAACTGTCAATCAAAGCTTTTTTGTTCACTTTTTTGACAAACAAATGTGAATAACTTTAAAACGAAAAATGATAGCATAGTACTGTGAACACGAAAAATGTTCTGGACAAAATATCTACAAAATGAGTGGTGTTTCATTTATAGATACCTTTTAGTTTTTTTTATAATTAGCAAAAAACAGCAAAAAATCCTATTTTCTTTTCACTTTTCAGACAAACAAATATAAATAACTTTACAATGAAAAATGATAACATGGTACTGTGAGCACGAAAAATGTTCAGCATAAAAATATCTACAAAATGAGTGGTGTTTCATTCACAGATACCTTTTAGTTTTTTCATAATTAGCAAAAACAGCATAAAATTCAATTTCTTTTCACTTTTCGACAAACAATGTGAATCACTTTAAAACTAAAAATGATAGCATGGTACTATGAGCACAAAAATGTTCAGCATGAAAATATCTACAAAATGAGTGGCGTTTCATTAATAAATACCTTTTAGTTTTTTTATAATTAGCAAAAACAGCATAAAATTAAATTTTGTTTCACTTTTCATCAAACAAATGCAAATAACTTTAAAACAAAAAGGTAGCATGATACTGTCACCATGACATTTGTTCAGCAAAGTTCTCTACAAAATGAGTGATGTTTCATTTAATAGCAACCACCCGCTAAGCGGACATACACCAGGAAAAGTTAACCAAAAGTCCCAGAAAGTCCCAGAAATTATCATTTAAAAAAGAAGATAAACAGTCAAAACCAAATGTTCCCACACTGATAAAAGTATCCCTATTGCATAAATGAAATGTACAATGGTGAGCTGTCAGATAAATGATTTATCTATTTTTAATGTTTGATTCCTTCGATACCTCACTCGTATTTTCACGCTTACTCGTGAAGTTACCCGAGGTCAAACAGCACTTGTGTAGATAAATCATTTATCTGACAGCTCACCATTGTATATCCCTTATATATACATACACACACACACACACATATACAGTATCTCTGTCTCTCTCACCACACACACACACACACACACACACACACACACACACTTGTATGTATGGTACAGATTGCATATAAATATATAAATGATACACAGTGGGAACCTCATGAGTGGTGTAGAAAGCACATACAAATATATAAGCGATAGACAGTGAAAACCTCATTAGTGGAATAGATAGCATGCATATAGAAATACCCTATTTATCACATAAGATCCCCTCTGCATATGTCATTTATGCAACAGGCTAGGACCTTAAGGGAGAGACACTTGTTTTGCTTTTTAGGCATAAAATTATTTTCATAAGTCTGTTATTTTTTGAACTAGTGTTACTGTGCTTTCCACCATCCTGATTGCTATAAAACTGCCATGAAAGTGAAGTCAGGATGACAAGCTGTCACTGTGATGTGGTAGTTTGTTAGTGCATAGAACTTCATGAAATTACAAACCACCACTTGAAGTTCTGCGGCAAATGGTAATCTTGCAGAACTTGGTCCCTCTGTGCCGAAGAAAAGTAGGGACCCTGGTTACAGATAGGTCTGTAGTTTGCACAGATGCTTGGGTCTAAAGAAGCTTTCTTCAGAAGCGGTGTCACCACTGCCTCCTTCAGTGAGCTAGGAAACTCTCCCAAATCTAAAGAGCACCAAACAATCTCTGCAAGGATCGGGCCAATGATCTCCATACATTTTAATAATATCGAGTAGGGCCCGGATCCAAACTACAGCAAGTTGGCCACAATTTCTGGATAATCCAAATGATGTGCCCTATTTCTGGTTGGTCGAAAGATATCCAGGATGACCGAGGGGCAGTGACCTTGCACCGACCACCACTAACTCCCATAGAGGGTGCTGAGCAGATTTCAGCCCTGACGTCGGCCACCTTATCTGAAAAGAAACGAGCAAACTCATCACACTTATCTTGTGAAAATGCTCCTCGAACCTGTAGACAGGCTGGGTTGCACAGCCTGTCTACGGTTTGAAAGAGCTGAGCCGGTCGATTCTGAGCAGCAGCTATCTCACCAGACAGGAACTCTGCCTTCTTACATGAGATTGCTGATTGATAGCTTTGATAATGATCTATCAATCTGAGGCAGTCGGCATCAAGGGCCGTTCTCCACCAGCGACTCTCTAGCCTTTGTCCCACTCATCTCAACTCCCTCAAGGTCCCATCAAACCAAGGGGACCGAGGGTGAAGCGATAAGCGATGAACACAGACAGGGGCAATGGCATCCAGAGCCCCAGTGACAGCCTTATTATATAGGCCAAAACTAGATTCTCTGGATCCCCGCCCGCCCTCGAAATTCCCGATATATCTAATACCGTCAAAAGACCCTCTGAGGTAAGACCCTCTGAGGTAACACCCCGCAATTGGCGGTATCTGACCATCTCCACAGGGGCAGGCCTATGGGGGTGCTGGAGTTTGAGTCTTACTGTGTAGTGATCGGACCACATGACTGGCTCCACCACCAAATCAAAGGACTCGATCCCCAGGAGAAAGACCAGATCAAGTGAGTGACCCTGATTATGAGTAGCAGAGGCAACTACCTCTGTGAACCCCAATGAAGACATAAGTTGGAGGAAGTCTTAACCAAACTGCGAAGAGTTCGTTGTCGAGCCAGGCACTGAAGTCGCCCAGGACCATCAGCCTGGGCGACTCCAATGCCGCATCGACGATGAAGTCTGCCACTTCCTGCATGAACAATTTCTCACCCCCGGGTGGACGGTAGATGAGAATAATCCTGCAGCCCACACCTGCTACTACGGTAGACTCAAATGATCTGGCCACTTCTACTGGTACACCAGTAAGGCCCAACTCCGATCTAAAACAGATAGCCACCCCCCCCCCACCCCTGCAAGTCCGATCTCAAGAGGTGCATCACTGAAAACCCCTCTGGGACTGCTGCTTCCAAAATTGGGCCTGCGTTGTCATCAAGCCAGGTTTTGGTGATGCATGCCAGGTCAGTTGTCCCAACATGATCGACAATAATAGCCATCTTGTTTCTAATAGACCTGGCATTGCAAAACACCACTTGAGTCAGACGGGGTTCCGGGGCTGACCGGATTGTCTGCCCAGAATTACAGCAGCCCTTGGGTATAGTAACCAGACATGGCAAGCCACGTTCTAGAGACCATTTCACCCAAGGGCGTCTCCTGGACCATACAACCCTGATATGACTGCTCCGCTCTCTCCCCTCCCCAATGTCCGCGACCCCTGGTAACCCCCTCGTCCAGCAAGGGGGAGGCACTGAAAAGAAGCAGGGAAATCCCAGCCTCCCCCCACAAAACACAGTAATTAGCGAGGTAAACACCAAGGTAGAGAAGTCATTCGGGAGCAGGACAGGGGTAAATGCAAAAAATGGCAAAGGCAGTAAGGACAGAGATGGGGCTAAAAGGAGTAAGACCATAAAAAAATGGAGGGTGACAAGTACCAATGCCCGTAGTCTGTGTAACAAGCTCCCTGAACTAGTGGCCTTGATGGAAGAGGGATGCCTGGATATTGTGGCAGTCACTGAAACATGGTATACAGAGAACCATGACTGGGATGTCAGCATACCAGGATATACAATCTACAGGAGGGACAGGGAGGGTAAAAAAGGAGGAGGAGGAGGAGGAGCTCTCTAAGTAAGGGAAGGGATTAAAGCAACAGAACTAAACAGTAAACATGAAGTAGATGAGTCACTATGGGTCACCCTGGAGACAGGAAATGGCACCACAATCCGCATGGAAGTCGTGTACAGATCCCCATCTCAGGGGGAAGGAATTGACAATGAAATGATAGAAGGCATCCTTAAAATGGCAGAAAAGGGGAGATATTGTTAATGGGGGACCTGAATATGCCAGATGTTAACTGGAGCACCTTTGCTGCAGGCACATCCAGGAGCAGGGTCATTCTTGATGCCCTACAAGGGGCATGCCTCAGACAGCTAGTGTTTGAACCCACTTGGGAGGGAGCAATCTTAGACCTGGTACTCTCAATTGGTCAGTATTCATAACAGAAGAGGAGTGGGAGATACCTAAACCAAACAAGAGAAACACTCTGGATAAGGGGGTCAATACCAGTCCATTCACAGAAGAAAGTGTTTTGAAAGAACTCTTGAAACTGAGGGTGGACAAAGCAATGGGACCTGATGGGATTCACCCCAGAATTCTAAAAGAACTAAGGGTAGAACTAGTGACACCACTGACTACTCTCTAACAAATCATGGGAGGACGGGGTGGTACCTGAGGACTGAAGGAGGGTGGATGTGATTCCACTTCACAAACGTGGGAGCAGGGCAAAGGCAGGAAACTACAGACCGGTTAGTTTGACCTCAGTGGTCGGGAAAATGACAGAATCAATCCTGAAGGAAAGAATTGTTGAGTACCTAGAGGCCAGTGGGGCACAAGACCCAAGGCAGCATGGATTCATAGCGGGAAGGTTGTGTCAGACAAATCTAAATGATTTCTTTGACTGGGTAACCAAAGTAGTAGACCAGGGAGGGGCTGTGGATATGGCCTACCTAGATTTTAGCAAGGTATCTGACACAGTCCCACATAAAAGATTAATATACAAGTTAGCCAGCCTTGGAGTGAGTCCCAAGGTGGTAGCCTGGATAAAAAATTGGTTGGACAACAGGATGCAAAGGGTAACAGTACATAGAGTTCACAGTGAAGAAAGGAGGGTAACTTGAGGGGTACTGCAGGGTTCAGTACTGGGACTGGTCCTCTTTAATGTCTTTATAAGTGACATTGGAGATCACCTGGAAGGAAAAGCATGTCTCTTTGCAGACGACACAAAGATCTGCAACAGGGTTGATACACAAGGTGGGGTGGAAAGAATGAAAAGGGACTTGGCAAAGTTGGAGGAATGGTCAAATGTACGGTAGCTCAGATTCAATACAAAGATGTGCAAGGTAATGCACCTGGGAAACAAAAACCCAGAGGAAGAGTACACAATGGGGGGTGAGATACTAACAACAACAAAAATGGAAAGGGACCTGGGGGTAGTCATATCAGATGACCTAAAGGTGGGCAAGCAATGTGAGAGGGCAGCAAGGAGGGCTGGGGATACTGGGATGCATAGGGAGAGGCATCACCAGTAGAAAACAGGAAGTTGTTATCCCTCTGTACAGACAGTTGGTGAGACTCCATCTGGAGTACTGTGTCCAGTTCTGAGACCCCATCTCAGAAAGACATAGACAGATTGGAGGCTGTCCAGAGGAGGGCAACAAAATGGTGCAGGGTCTGCACCAGAAGACATATGAAGAGAGACTAAAGCAGCTTAATATGTATACCCTTGAGGAAAGGAGGAGAGGGGACATGATAGAAACTTTCAAGTACCTCAAGGAATCAACAAAGTCCATGAGGTAGCATCTTTCAAAAAGAGATGTGCAAGAACAAGGGGCACAATTTGAAGATAGAGGGGCTCAGAGGTAATGGAAAGTATTTTTCACGGAGAGGGTTGTGGATGCATGGAACAGCCTTCCTGAGGAGGTTGTGGAGTCAAGAACAGTGGGAGAATTCAAGAATGCATGGGACAGACATGAAGCAATTCTAGTGGGGGGTTGAAAGAAGTAGGCTGCTGGTTAACTAGGATCTGCAGCTTATCCATCAGGTAGGGAAATGGGCAGACTGGGTGGGCCAAGCGGTCCTTATCTGCCGTCAAATTCTATTATTCTATTTTAACTTTTTTTATCTTAATTAATGGTTCTATATATAGACACTAAAAGCAATGTGTATGTTTGTAAATACTTCAGCTTGTAATGGTGGAAATTTTTATTTATCGTTAACAACTGCTGCTGTTCTTGTCATCAGAGAACCTGGTGAAAAAGTAGTTGAGTCACCTAAATAAGGATATCCTGCTGCACAAAATCCTAGATCAATAAGTAAGTCCATTCTAGACCAGGAAACGGGAGGTGTGTTTCACGCCATTGATGCTCAATCAATTCCCCACCTCACCCTTGTACTGTTTGGGGGATAAAAGACTGCCCTGTGTATTGACACAAGGAGTCCAAAATAGAAATACAATCTGAGAACCAAACATATCTGTCAACTGGCCTCTGAAGATACCCGTGCACATTATCTTTTATTACATGTTTCTACAACAACCTACATCTCTTGGAAAACTTTTGAGAAACATAATATTTGGACAAAGTATCATTTATAATTGAAATATTTTCAGTATTACTCTTCCCCTTCTCCTTTATCATCAAATATGTTGTCGTAAACTGAGTCTTTGAACTTCTAGAGCTCATCTTCTCTTGTTGTTCATTTCCCACCTTCAGTCATAATCGTACCATTGTGACAGCGCAACCTACTGAAAGGAAGTATCTGTGTCATCACAAGCAGACTGCTAGTGCCACTGACGGTGGAAAACAGCTCAGTCTGCCTCTCTGGAACATCGCTCCACCTGGATGCTACATTCCTCCCTCCCCGCCCGGTGCTCCCCTGTGCAACTATCTCCTCAGCGTCCACTCAGCTCATCACCCTCCTTCAGATAGTATCCTCCCCTATGTTTCTGTCGCTCCCCCATAAAACTGCTAAACGGCTACTCCATAGCTCCTATAAGGAAGCAGGCTACTACAGCTCCTTATTCTCTTGCTCCTTCTAGCATCTGGTGATATCCACTCAAACCCTGGCCCTGATATTGCCTATCCACCAGCACACCCAGCCACCACTCCACTTACACTACCAAATGTTCCAAAAATCTCCCTATTACAACCCATGGTACTTGCCTATGCCCCTGACATCATTGTAATTTCTGAAACTTGGTTAAAAAACATACCGGACCATGCTATCTCTATCCCTGGCTTCACCACCTCAAGGCAGGACAGGACAGGGAGAGGTGGCGGCGTGGCTATCTATACCTTCTCTTCCCTCCAGTTCACACCCTCCTTCACAACTTCTGTTCAATCATCCCATGAGGCTCTCCTTTTACAAATCTTCTATCCCCACACTGTCCCCATCTTCACTGCTGAAGTTTACTGCCGCCCATGGCAGCCACCATCTAATGTCACTGACTTAGTCACAGAGCTCTCCTCAATTGCAAGCAGTGGCAAACTATTTATTCTAGGAGACCTAAATCTAAACTGGTTGACTCCATCACTGGCTAATATTCGCTCCACCATCGAAGCCTTAAACCTCCACCAACTTATACTGGAACCCACTCGCCTCAAATATAAAACACTAAACCACTCCCTGGTTGACCTAGTCCTCACCTCCCATCCCCATCGAGTAGTGGCCTCTGGGCTACTACCTGACTCGATCAGCGACCACCACATTACCTTAGTAGCGCACAAAATACATAAGACTAAGCAACCAGCAAAAACTATTCTCACTAGACCCTTCACATCTCTTGACTTGCAGCTGTTGCTTCAAGACCTCACACAAACTGAATGGTCTTCCATCTAAACAGCAACCTCAGCCGACATGGCCCTTGCCTATTTCAGCTCAAAGTTCCTACAGATCTGGAACTCCCGAGCTCCGCTTCACAAAACAAGGGTCCGCAGCGGGCACCTCCCCGGGTCACTCCTGAGCTCTTGGCCTGCCAACAAGCTCGTGACCTTGTGTGGTGACTGGCCAAAGTCTCCAACTGCCCTAGAGATCACCAACAATACCGAGAACTTCGGAACTGCTGCACTAAAGCAATCCGCCTTGCCAAAGCCGAGCACTTCAAATCCAACTTCCAAATGAATACTAATAACCCACCCAAATTCTGGAAGGTCGTCCACTCCCTCTTCTCGCCTTCCATAAACCCTCCGCCACCTATCCTCAGGCACGACCACGCTGTCCTTTCTGAACCTAAGGCCACTGCCGAATGCTTCAACTCCCACTTTGCCACATGTGCCTCAACTCTGCTAAGCACCCTCCCAAATCTTCCCCTTGCTCAGGTGCCCCTTCTCATACCTCCCACACTGCCACTCCATCCACTGCTCCCCCACCTCATCCCCACAATCTGT
This sequence comes from Neoceratodus forsteri, assembly GCA_016271365.2. NCBI lineage: Eukaryota > Metazoa > Chordata > Ceratodontiformes > Ceratodontidae > Neoceratodus > Neoceratodus forsteri. The sequence goes on along the minus strand of CM057450.1, from coordinate 1,499,555,944 downwards.
CCCTCCTCCCCTCTGCTGCCTTACCCCCTCCCCTACACCCTCCACCACCCTCTCACCCCTCCCAGTTCTCCTTCTCTCCTGTCTCTCCTGACACTACCCTATTAGCTCTCCTTGCACTAAACCCTACCAAAGGCTCACCTGATGGCCCTGACTCCAGGCTCCTCTCCCTCTCTGCTCCTGCCACAGCCTATCCACTCTCCCTGATATTAAACTTCTCCTTTGAGACTGGCACTGTTCCCTCTGTTTGGAAACATGCTGTAGTCCTTCCCCTCCCGAAGAGGGGCGACTCCTCCTCACCTGGGAACTATTGTCCTATCTCTCTCCTACCAACCTTTGCTAAATTCCAAGAACACATAGCCCTCAACCAACTCTCCTTGTTCCTCTCTGACTCCGCTTTTTTCACACCCTTCCAGTCTGGCTTCAGGAAATCCCACTCCACCACCTCTCTGTTAAGGCTAACAGAGACCATCTCCTCAGGCACTGACAAAGGGCACATTACCTCGGCTATCTTTGTCTATTTGGCCAAAGCCTTTGACACCGTCTCGTACCCCCTCCTCCTGCTCAGCCTATCAGCTGCTGGATTCTCCCCTTCTGCCACAGGCTGGTTCAGTGCCTACCTGTCCGTCAGGTCACAATCAGTTAGAATAATGGATGTTACCTCTCTCCCCCCCCCTTGCCTATAACCACTGGAGTTCCCCAGGGTTCAGTGCTAGGCCCTATCCTGTTCTCCATCTTTCTAAATGACCTCCCCCAGGTTTGCTCTGCATCCAGCATCCACATGTATGCTGACCATACAGTGCTGTCTACCTCTGGCAAATCTGTCTCTGATGTCACTACCAGGCTCCAGTCTGACTTCACCAAGGTCCAACTCTGGTTTAGTTCTCATCAACTTTTTCTAAATGCCAAGAAGACAGTCTCCATGTCCTTTGGCACAAGGCAGAGACTCGCAAGGCTAAGTCACCTCCCCACTTTTCATACCCTTGATGGGACTGCTCTTGAGGACTCCCCCTCATTCAGGTATCTCGGCATCTGGCTGGACAGACACCTTGACTTCTCTGTACATATCGATGCAGTTCTAAAAAACTAAGGCCTAAGCTCGGGGCCCTTTACAGAAACCGCAGCTGCATCCCTCTCATCACCAGGCGTGAGCTGGTACAGAAGATGATCATGCCTATTTTTGACTACTGTGACATAGTCTATGGTGCTGCCCCACAGTCCTACCTATCCAGACTGGACTCTCCCTACAATTCCTTCTGTCATTTTGCTCTTGATGCCCCTCACCTTACCCATCATTGCGATCTCTACCGCTCCCTCAACTTCCTTCCCCTCCACAATCGGCATGCGCTACAAGGTGCTAAGTTCATCTCTAAATTCTGGCTCGGATCGCTCCCTCCTACATCTCCTCCTCTCTTGGCACCCCTACTCCCTCCCTTTATTCCCTGAGATCCCATGCTGACACACGCACCCTCTCAGTCCCCTGCAAAGCTATATCCTCAAGCCAGAAAGCCTTCTCTTACCACCTGCCTAAAATGTGGAATGCACTTCCTCCACAAATCCGCTACTCCTCCTCCTCCCTTTATTCTCTTACCTCAGCACTACACGATTACCTCACTCCTACCTGCACCTGCTTCTGACCCCCTCCTTGCCCACCGGCCTCTTTCTCTCCCTCTCTCTCGCTCTCTTTCTCCCTATGCCCCTTCCTCATTTGCACTTACCTTGCCCTATATTGCCTAGGTCTTACATATGTGTCATTGCTTACCTATGTTTCCACCCTGGCTGCTACGGCAGCACCTGTGAACCACATGTGATGTAATTGTATCCATCTGACTACCTTGAATCCTTTGCCTTTGACTCTGTATTGATATTATATGTATGTATGTATGTATGTATGCATGTATGCATCACCTGTGATTCAACTGTACTGTAATTGTATGCATTTGACTGCTATGTATCCAATGCCTTTGACTATGTATTAATAATGTATGTATAAATGTTTTTATGCACCCCCTATAATGATGTATGTATTATGGATTCTCCTGCTGTACATCCCCCTCCCCTTTCCCCCAGGACGTATCGTGAGACGAGCATTGAGTTGCTCGGTGTATCTTTCCTGGTGAAACAATTCAATAAATAAATAAGAGGGTTATGACTTCAGGTGGGGATTAAGCAGTCAGAACAGATGAAATCTAAGGGACACAAGTCCTGCTCACATACAAATATCCTGAATAAGAAAGAACTGGGGACAAAGAAGCACAGAAAATATATGATATATAAGCAGAGCTGTGTCTGAATACTGTATTTTCAAAAGTTTTCCCTGGGGTATCAGCAGCTGTTTAATACATGACCATAACCAAATAAATACATGGACTGTCCTTTTATTCATATGATTCCTGAGTAATGGTTTCACTGGATTTGTCTCTGTGCCGCTCTTGAACTACATTTCTTCCAATCTGCAAGCTAAATCAAAGTGACCAAATTTCCAATACCCACAACCATCCCACCTTCCCCAAAGTACACCTAACAAAATGCAATCCATTAGTTCTTTAAAACGATTCAGCAAAACCAGTCATTCTGACAATTGTGCTTGGCACCCAGTAGCACTGGGTAACATAGGAGCTACTGCATGGTTTTATTTATACTACGTGGAACTGATTCTAGAGATCAGGGGTACGATTCACAAAAAAAGGGCAAAGTGTGGCACAAAAGTTTGCACCGCTCCTTGCCATTGCGCAGGGGTCAAAAATTGCTATTCACAATTGGATGGGGTGGTGCGATATCTGAGGTGAACAGGTGCAGGCGGGGGCAGCACTAACCCAGGAAAAGCACTGGGAACCTCAGGAGTGCTGCCCACCACAGCCAGTCAGGTGAATGGGCTGCCAGCAATAGCGCCACCCACTAAGTGCCCATTCACGAAAGGGGCCAAGCAAATAAGCCCACTGGGCATGCAAGGCACTAGTGAACATTAGCATGCCCATTATGGGCTCATTTGCATGGCATTAGTGTTGAGCTGTGTGCCCCCCCACCAGCCCAAGCCCCATGCATCCGCATTCCCCCCATAGTCTAGTGGTGCCTTCCCTTGCCCCGATCGCAGACCCAACATTGCTAAACAGTGTTTCCATAGTTTAGTGTCCCACCCCCGGTCCCCAGTCTCCCAGTTGACGTTCAGAAATAATTTTTCCATTGTGAACTGTCCTACCCCGGTCCCCAATCTCCCACCCAATGTTCAGAAATAATTTTGCCACAGTGTAGTGTCCCACCCCAGTCTCCCACCTGATGTTCAGAAATAATTTTTCCATAGCGTAGTGTCCCACCCCGGTCCCTGATGTTCCACACGACATTTAGAAATAATTTTTCCATAGTGTAGTGTCCCACCCTGGTCCCTGATCTCCCAACCAATATTGTAAAGCCCCCTTTCCATAGTGTAGTGTCCCTCCCCGATAACCCACCCAACACTGTAATACCCTTTCCATAGTGTAGTGTCCCTCCCCAGTCACCGATTGCCATCCCCAAATGTTACACAACCCATGCCCTGTTAGTCTACAGGCCTTCCCACCCAGGAAATCACCCACCACCCTGCTCTCCCCCTCCAGCACGACTTGCGGTCAGCGAGCACACAGCCCTCCTCACACCTCCATGGCTGCCCGCCGACTGAGCTATGAATGAGCGTTCCCCTTGCCATAAAACTGGTTCATGCAAGTGTCCAAGGCTCTGTGTGTGCTGATGTGCAAAATAGCTGCCACTACACATTCAGTCACTTCACCATCAGTCTCTCATTGCTTGTTAAATTAAGTAATTTCACAGCAGCTGTTGGTTTCTGTGCAGTTTTGTACACCAGGTACATATTGCACTCAACACTTCTGTGCTCTCTTGTGAGTCCACAAAAATGTAAATTATTACTGCAGTTTGTCTCCTTATTGTTAGCATACTAGTGTGTGCCCTAGCAGTGGTTTTGCTGCTGCAGTCTGACTCTGAACACTGGTGGGGCAAGCTCTGTCCGTCTACCCGTGTGTGTCCATCCTAAGAATTATGCAAATACAAATATTTACATAGCAGCTAATGCCACAGTTTGTGTCTCACAACACTGGAGGTGCAGTTCCACTCTCTACTCTGGTGTGTGTGTGTGTGTGTGTGTGTGGCCTAAAAAAAAAATATACAGCAGCCTGCCACTGCTGCATTCTGTCTCGGACTGGTGGTGCAACATGCTCTACCCTAGTCTGTGTGCATGTGCACACTCTTAAAGAAACTGCAGCCGTTGCTACAGTTTGGCACTGAATAGTGGTGGAAGTTCCCACTCTACTCTACGCTAGTCTGCATGTGTTCATGCTCAAAAAATTAAATATAAAAATACACCAGCCACTGGTGCTGCAGTGCGTCTCTCTGGTGGTGCATTTCCCATACTCTCTCCACTCTAACCTGTGTGTGTGTGCATGACGTAAAAGAATTTTTAAAAATACTGCAGTCGTTGCTGCAGTCTTCCTCTGAATATTTTCTGAAGTGAGTTCACCCCTACTGTAGTGGCACTGTCTCAGAGTAGTTTCAGACATGTGCTGAGCAAACATCCATAATAATTTCCCAGTCTGACTTTCAAAATGAGTATGTTAAACTTTGGTTTCTCAATATCTGGAACAAGAAGTAAACACGCTTGTTCAAAATGTGAAAATATAGAGCATGGCCTCACAAAGGATCAAAAGTACGACAGAGAAAAAAGGGTTAGGAATTTCCGACCCGAGTGGAAAAAAAAATATCCATGGCTGGATTCTGATGAAGAAAAATCAGTGATGTTCTGTTTATACTGCATGGCATATAAACAAATTCGTGATCCGTGTTCTGTCATGGTGAAAGGGTAAGGTGATCTAAAAACAGACCCCACAATGAGGTACAGTTTAACAGGGGAACAGGTGTCATGCACAAACCATTTCTTACATGATGCAGCTTCCAAATCAGTACCACCTCTCTGCCTGTCTGAAACTGCTCTGAGCCAGTCTTTTTTTTTCTCTCCCCATGGACCCAGATGGCTCTCTTCTCTCTCTCTCTTTTTGCCATCCCCCCAGCGCCATCACCCGAGCATCAGACCCCCTCCCCTCAGGCCCCCACAACTCAACCTTCATGGCAGGGTGGTGGGGAGCGACTCAACCAACCCAAATGGATCCAGCTCCGGGGGAGGTGCCATCTCAGGGCGGCACCTGTGGGGGACGGTATCATGCCACTCAGCCGGGGTCCAATTTTTCTGCTTTTTTTGTTGCAGAGGGGGAGCGTGCAATGCAGACAATGGCACACAGTGTGTGAGTTTGCATGCTGCACACCGATCAGCTGCTCCTCCTCCACGCCCCAACGTGTGAGACTCGGCATGCCAACACCCAACCTCCGCTAGGTGTCAGGCAAATGCCAGTCCATAGGCCCCACTCTCCCTAGGACAGGAGAGCTGTCCCCTGCACGCTCGATCCTCTCCCTCCCCGGTCGACCCCAGTGACCCGCTCGCACAGCAAACACGGGTTCTCAGCATGGCAGGAGGCAAGGCAAGATGCCTCAGCCCTCCATGCCACTGGGACAGCCAAGCTTTGAGCCAGTCTTTAACAAAAAAAGAAAAACAGCAAGAGAACTTGAGAAATACAAAGTTTTATTTAGCATAGAACACTGCATAGCAAAAAATGGAAAGCCGTTTTCAGATTTTCAAATGGTATATGAGATCCAGCGGAAACACGGATTGCAAGTTGGCAACAACTATATGAACAAAGAATGCTGCCATCTGTTTGTGGACAACATAGCAAAGACAATATATATGAGGCAACAGTTTCAGAGGTCAAGAATGCATCCTTTTCGAGCATCCTAGCTGATGGTAACACTTACCACTCTATAACTGAGCAAGAAATGGTTTTTTATTTATTTTTATTTATTTATTTAAAGTCTAGGAATTACAACCCTTTGAGTCAGAGACTCATTTGCAAAGGCTCCACATCTTACATAAATGGATTAGAACACAGTGTTACATAGAATATACAATATAGACAACAGCACTAGTACAAAAAAGAAATGACAGTAAAAAAATTATAATGAACACAAACAATGGAAACGACAGCAATTGTGAAGTAATAGTACATTTAACATCTTCAAAGTTTCATCTGCAGTCACAGTGGGAGTTTGACATAATGTGATTAAGTAGCTCCTGTTTGAAAGGCCCAAGCCTGGGGATTGATAAGACAGGGTCAGGGATTGAGTTCATCCAGAGTGGTGCCCTGTAGCAGAAGGATCTTTGGCCAGCAGTTGTCTTTACAAAGGGGACACGGAAAGTGGCAGTTTTGGAGTGTCTAGTGAGGCGGGCCAGTAGATTTTTTTGGAGCAGCTTAAGACAGCCTGGGGGGGCCTGGCCCAACTGAATTTGTTTGGCCAGTAGGCAGGTCTGGTAAACTAGTCGCCCCTGGAAGTTTAGCCATGATGAGCGTAGATAGAGGTCACAGGTGTGCGTAAGACGATCACATCCTATGGCCAATCTGCAGGCCTTGTTTAGGACACATTTAATGCTAGACAGAGCTGTGTCAGAGGAGGCCCCATAGATGATTATGCCATAGTCTACCAGTGAGAGGATAGAGCTGGAGATAGCTAAGCGTAGCGCCTCCGGAGGTAGACAGGACCCAAGCCTGTAGAGGAGCCTGATTTTTTGTTTGTTTCAGTACAGGTTGGATTACAGTAATATAGGTGAGGGAAGTGGAGAGTAACCCAAGATATTTAAAATTGGAAACAGGTTCCAGCGCATGCCCATCACATTGTGTATAGCTAATTTTGTAGTGCTGTGCTTATGTTGTGGGTGGGCAAATAGCATGACCTTTGTCTTTTTGTATTGAGTACTAGCTTGTGTGAGGAAAACCCAGGCTTCAATTTGAGTGAAAAGAGCCCTGCAGGATTCTTCTTGAAGCTCGTGGGGGTCAGGGTGCCGACTGAAAATCACCACATCATCAGCATAAAGGAGAAGATGCCCAGAGGTGGCCAGAGGTAGTGAGTTCAGGTAAAGTGAGAAAAGGAGCGGACCAAGGATAGACCTTTGAGGGACACCTGATCGGACGGGAAGGTTTGCAGAGATGGTGTTTCTTATCATCACCTGTTGAATGCGGCCAGAGAGATAACTGGAGAACCAACTGGTGGTTTCTTTGGAGACGCCGACAGAGAGGAGGGAGTTTATGAGCATGGTGTGATTGACAGTGTCAAATGCCTTGGGAGAGATCTATAAAGACTGTACCAGCCAGATTTCCCTGGTCAAGAGCGTCATGAACAAAGGAGGTGAGTTCTAGTAGAGCAGTGGTGGTACTGTGACCGTGAAACCGTGTTGTTGTTGGCAGATTTGGTGTTGTGAATCTAGGTAGTTAGTAAGTTGAACAGCCACAATTTTTCCAGTGCTTTTGAGAGTGGAGGGCGTATTGAGATGGGCCTGTAGTTACTAGTTGCAGTACGTGCACCATTTTTATGTATTGGCATAATCCTTGCCTTTTTCCATAGAGACGGGGAATTGTCCTAGGCACAGGGACATGTTGAAAATTTTTGTAAGAGGTACTAGAACAGTATCAAGGGTTAAAGTTAGCAATTTAGTATCTAGTGAGTCACAACTATGTCTGGTCTTTCCTAGGAACCTGGAAATATAGGAACGGACAACACTAGTGTTTGCCTCAGATATGTAAATGCTGACTGCTTGGTAGTGACACACCTCATATATGTGGTACCACTGGAAACTGCAAGTGCTGCAGATGTATTTGATGCTACAGACAAAGCTATGAAATCAGTTGATCTGCCCTTGGCAGAACTTAAACCAGGCTGTGGAAATCCGGCACTTGTCTGTGTTAATTTTGATGGCACATCAGTTAATCCTGGAGAGTGGACAGTAGTCATTACTGGACTAAAGTCACTTTTGCCAGACATGATTGGTATTCACTCTGTTGCCCAAAAACTACAGCTTGCTATTTTGGAGACCAAGAAAACGTTTAAACACATGGCCAAATTTGAGGACTGTCTGAAAGGCATTTCCAGTTTTCATTTCTGGTCTCCAAAATGCAGGAGAGAACAGAAAGCAATTGCAGAAATTCCAGATAAACATCTAGCACATTTCACTACTGTAAAGCAAGTAAGGCGGTTAGCCAGCAGAGAGAGCAGTTGTTGCATTAGAGAAAAAACAATCTTGAAACTGGCAGTGCATCTTGAGAACAGATCTGTAGATGGGAACAGGGCAGACAATGCAAACAAAGCTAAGGGCAAGGAACTGACTTCTGTTCACTTTATTAAAATGTTATATTTCTTACTAGACTTCTTGCCAATTGCTGCTAGATTGTCAAAAACTTTCCAGTTGTTAGACTACTTGATTATTGAGATACCAGATCATATTGAGAAAGCAGTTCTACACTTAAAACTGCACCATGCAAATACATGAAAACATTCCAGAACAATACATGCAGCTGAGCATATGTTTGGAAAAACAGAAGTGCACGGTACACCTGGCAATGACGCAGAACAGCATTCATTTGTTAATGAGACTGTAAACTGCATCCACAGTGGATCTGGTGTTCTTTCAGAAAAAAAAAAATGTCTTTCCTTCAGATTTTGAATTTTCACAACTGGGCTGTGGAAAAAGATCTAGTAACATTTGGCAATGAGGAGCTAACTGAACTCGTGATCACCAGCAGCCCGTTCTCTTCTCATGTCTCTGAAGCGGAGAGAGGCTGTGCCATAGATGAGTGGCTACAGCTTTAATTGTATCTGACTCGATTCAAAACCAGATCTGTCTTATTAATTTACCAATCATTTTACAAATGAAACTGTCCAAGCGTGGTAATAACTTGAAGGGTCCTATGCAAAAACTGACTGAAATACTGCTCACTATTTCTCTTTTTACGAGTGAATTGCGAACGAGGATTCTCCAAAGCAGATCTTGTTAAAAACAAATGCCAACCCTGACACAATAATCTTTTGAGAATCAGCTGCTGCTCATGAGTGCAGGCCCGCCAGTCTCTGCGTTTGCTCCATTACCATCAATTAAACATTGGCTTGACAATAGTCTTGGTACTGTCCATTTCTCTGATCACAAGTGTCCCTCAAAAGAAACCCAAGAAGCTGAGCCTGAAGCAAGCTGCAGTAGTACTATTATTCTCTCATAAGAAAATACCCTGTCCTTTATTATCTGACTGATGATGTGTTTCTAATAGTCTTGGTACTTGTCCGTTTCTCTGATCACAAGTGTCCCTTCAAAACAAACTGAAGCAGCTCAGCCTGAAGCATGTTGCAGCAGTACTATTATCCTCTCACAAGAAAAAGACCTGCCCTTTATTATCTGACTGATGATGATGCTTTTCTCTCTAATAGTCTTGGTACTATTTCTCTGGTCACAAGTGTCCCTTCAAAACAAATTACAGAAGCTGAGCCTGGAGTGAGCTGCAGTAGTACTATTATTCTCTCATTCGTCTTTATTCACTGACTGATGATGCTTAATTTGTCTCTAACACTGATGTGTTTCCCAGACTTCTCCTCACATTATGTCTCTCCTGCCTCTCCCTCACTGGCCTTTCATCCCTGCTGCTTCCTATAAGAAACAAGAGAAAAACGGATTTGCTTTGGTAAAAATTTAGATGAAAAAACAATGTGACTTACCAATACCTGCCACAGACTTATGGAACAAAAGGAACATAAGTCCTGGACTTGCGTCCTCCCACAACAGTTTTTATCCTCTGATGTGTCCATACAGATGTACTATATATGTATACAATGTATGTAGGAATTCTACTACTACTTAAATAAATGCATTATTTTCCCCAAGACTCTGAACCAAGTGAAAGATAAATGAAGCTATTCACCCAATGGGTAAATAATGCCATTTATTTTTCACTTGCCTACATCACAATTAAATTGACTGACAGCCCATTCTGCCAATCCCACAGTGAATCTGCCCTTAATCGTCACACAGAAGTTCTAGAACACAGACATTGTATACACAGAACATACAATGGACTGTGTTCAAATATGCCATTCATTTCCATTTGTGAGGTGGCGGGATTTTCATAACTCACTCATGGAAATAAATGGCATATTTGAACACAAGCCATTGTTATATAATAAATGTATCAATATATAAATGCATACTGTATCTACAAACACACACATCTATATGTGTATCTATATAGAAGAGATATACAACGGCCTGACTCAGAATATGCCATTTATCAATGAGTGAGGGGGCAGAACTATCATTCACGAGTGGAGGGCCACAACAGAGTTATGAAAGTGTTGCCCCCTCACAAGTGATGATAAATGTTATATTCTGAGTAACACCATTGTGTGACCAATTTATTTATACAATGTATTTTAAACTGTAGAGCTCTCAGGCTAATTCTTTTCATGAAGAACAAACTGTTATCTGTTTAAGTTCACTGTTCCATTTTGCGTGCAGCAGAGTTCATTGTTTTATCACACATTGTTCAAGCTGCACTCCAATTGGTTAAGAGCTCCTCTGTAATGAACCTAAAGCAATGGTAAATGGTAATGATCCACCTAGAATGATGATAAACGATTTATCATTTTAGGTCTTAAGGTCACAGATATAAATCATTTATTTGTAAGGTTTCATTTTCACATACATTGTAAATTTATATATCTATATATAAACATCTAAAACTACACACACACACATATACACAAAAAAAAAAAACATATACTAAACCTCAGGAAAAAATCTGTGCCTCGGATTGGTCTAGGACCAGTCACATAATATTCTCAGTTTTTGAACTACTGCCCAGTTCACAAGAAAGAACTATTGCCTGGAAGTAGTTACAGTGCCCAAAGCCGAAGGCTGAGGGCAGTCTGACTACTGGACAGTAATAGTTCATCCCGAGGGGTCAAGGTTTTCACACTACAGCCCTCAACTCCAGTCAATATAATATATATATATATATTTACAACATGGGTACCTAAAAACATGGAAGCCCATTGGTGGAGTCCTTCTACGTGGCCATACATTAAATTCTCTTTTTAATGCACGGTTCCACGTAAGGACTCAGTGAAAGTTTTGCTGGCACTCGTTTGCTTTTCAAGTCTGAATGGCAGCCATTTGTAAGTGGTGGGAAGCAAGACAGTCGCACCGCTGTTTTGCTCCCTGGTGCTGTGTATACCCAGGCAGCAGGTGTTCCTGTCAGTGGCCCGAGCAACGTCAGTCTTGCTGCAGGGAACCAGTGGCTTGTCAGCGACTGTGTTCTGCAAGCCATGTAGGTATTTCCCCATTCTTACCCGTCCCTTTCCTGAACAGTACCTAATAAAACATGTGGGGAAGTGAGAGAGCCCCAGCTGTCAAAGTTCTGTATAATTGTTCAGCATTTGATAGATGTTAAGCAGAAGCATGACCCTGGTTTACTGGTGTCACATCTGTGTCTCTCTCCTCGATGCAGTGGTGATTGCTGTGTCAGTGTCTTCCTTTCAACAGTGGCAGGGACCACCCACCTTCGGAGCCGTGATCACGGTGCCTTAGCTGGTGGCAGAGTGGTGGCACAAGGAAAAACATAAATTACTTCACCCCCGAAGTGCTGCACCAAGCAATGCATGTGCCATTACAGGTGGAAGCAGGAGGTGATGTGTATTTCTGTGTACGGTGCAGCTGATGAGCGCTGTGAACAGTGAAAGAGAGAGGCAGAGCAGGTGGTAGGTGGTGTGGCAGTGATCATGTCAGCAGCAGGCACCATAGTTTTGTAACCAGTTGCTTGCCTGCCTGTCTGTCTCTCAATCATCTATCAGCAGCGTGTGTCCGAGCCCCTGGTTTTAAATATGTTGCCCAGACAATCAGCACAGTGTATCCCAAAAGAGAGAGGCAGTTGTTGAGGTGGTCCATTGGAGCCCTCCTGAAGCAGGTGTCCTCAGCTCTGTAAGTGGCACAGTGACAGAGAAACAGTGCTTACATGCCGTGCCGTCCCCTCCCAAAGTGGTTGCCCCCCACGTTGTGGCATCGGGAGAGACAGGGAATGCTGCATGTCCTCAAGTGATGTATGCAGTGTGCAGCCCGGTGAGATAGAATGGGAGAGACACAGTCAGCCAAAGTTGCAGCAATCTCCTCTCTCTGTGCACCTCTGTGGGTGTCTCACTTTGTGTCTGAACCATACAGGGCAGAGAGTCATCAGGCAACAGTGTCTCTTCGTTGCTGCCATCTCTGGTACCGGGGGGGAAAAAAAACACTGCAAGTGAACTTGAAGTCACAAATGGCAGCAGGTGCCAGACTCTGTATCTCTGTGCTGGCGTGGGTGAAACCCAGAGGAACATGACAAAGAAACAGTAGGTGGAAAAAAAACAGGGAAAGAAAAGATTTTGCCTGCAATCAGCCAGCAGGTGTTGTGGCCGAGCCAGTAGCAGTGTTTGTTTGTTTTTGCCTTCTGTGCTCTGTGTCCTCAGCTGCAGTCCTTTTGTGGGGCCAGGTATGTTAAATGATGCTCACTGCCCTTTGACAAACTGTGCAATACAGTCGTGGAATAGCAGTTGCAGTAATTATACAGTAGGACATTAGTGTTGTCTCCTAGAATTGGTTGTTGAAATGCTTTGTGTGTGTGTGTGTGTGTGTGTGGTTGGGGGGCAGCAAAGTAAGGGGCGCTGGAAGAGTAACAGAGAATATTATGCACAGCAAATGTCACAAATCCTGGCAGTACTGTATTTGTGACATTTGTATGTGCAGAACAGAAATTAGATATGCAGTGTTTGTTGGGGACTATTTTCCAAGATAGCAGGATACAGTCACTTTCTTGCTATTTAAACAGGAAAACACCCTTTCTGTGGGTTTTCCCTTGTTTTCCACACAACCCATGTTATAAGTGCAATAATCCACTCAACGGTATGGAGTTATGGGGATTTAATGCATGGCTGGGGTGCTGTGAGGACACTCTGCCTGCGGCCTCGTGTCTCACAACACGCCCAGCCATGCATTAAATCACCATAACCCCATACCCTGTAGTGGGTTATTGCTTACTTACACAATAGGCGTGGACTCAAAACTAGATACCGTTGTATGGATTTTTGTTTATATATAATAAAACACATCATGCCCATTTATGCACAAAGTGAACATGTCATCATGATCAGGGGTTGAAACTAACTTTTTTAGCCACCGGGCTAGTGCTGGAAAAATCCACCGGCCCAACAGGATTTTTACTAGCTCAGCACAAAAAATTATGAGAAACTCATTTTTTTCCAAAAAACAAGTTTTATTGCAGTCAACAATGTTATTTAAACAATGACAGATGAGATCCACGTTAAAAACACACCAGGGGAAAAGAACTGTAGGGAAAAGAAGAAAAAATTACTCACCTCAGTAATGTTGTTTCTTCTAATGGAGTCTTGCTGTATTCTGACTAATTGCAGTGATCTTCAACCTTTGAACTGGCCCGGAGAGGAAAGAGTTAACTTTCCATGCAAGGCATGGAACGCTGAGCTCGAGCTCGGTTGAGCCTCTGTCTGCTGTTGTTTGAACCCCGACCGCCAGATCTTTACGAGCTATACTCACTGGGCATCCTGTGTGGAAACTGTAAACTCACACTAGCCAACTGGCAACTAAATTTAATAAAAAGGTTTTTTTTGGTTTCAAAGCAAAGACTCAAGTCAGGAAAACCAAAAAAAGAAAACACAACACACACCCAAAAGTAAAGAGGGTGAGAAAAGGAGGCACCTCTAGGGTGCCAACACTGCTCCTGCCCACCCACATCCCAAAACCAGGTTCTGAGAGGGGAGGCAGGGGGGGAGGTCAGAATATAGCAAGACTCCATTAGAAGAAACAACATTACTAAGGTGAGTAATTTTTTCTTCAAACCACATGAAGTCTTGCTGTATTCTGACTAATTACAGACTACCAAGCAGTACCTCCATGGAAGAGGGACAGAACCTACTTTGGGAACAGGCTCTGAAGTACTGCTGTGTCAACCGAGCATCACTCCTAGCCTGGATATCCAGAGGTAATGCTTGGTAAAAGTATGGACTGTTTTCCAGGTGTCTGCTTGACATATCTCTAAGATAGGAATATCCCTGGCAGCAGCCAGGGAAGCAGCTGTACCTCTAGTAGAGTGAGCCCTCAAGCCTGAGGGTGGGGTCCTACCCAATTTTTCATAGCAGAATTATATACAAGAGACAATTTACCTGGCAATAGATCTTTTAGTGGCAGGTTTTCCCTTACCAACCTCACCATACGTGAGGAACAATTGGAGGGAGTCAAACCTGTGACCCTGGGTGCGCTCCATGTAGTAGCTAAGGGCCCTTTTCACGTCCAGGCTGTGCAGCCTCCTCTCTCCAGAGGAGGAGGAATGGTCAGTGAAGAAAACAGGAAGAGACATAGACTGGTTAAGGTGGAAATCTGAGACCACCTTGGGCAAAAACGTCCTATTAGTTCTTAGGACCACCTTATCTCTATGAAAAGAGATAAAATCAGGCTCCACTGACAGGGCCTGTAACTCGCTGATGCGTCTGGCAGAAGTAATGGCTACCAAGAACACAGTTTTCCAAGTCAAGTACTTAAGCTCTGCTGAGGACAAAGGCTCAAAGGGGGTTGCAAAAGCTGAGCAATGCAAACATTAAGGTCCCAAGCAGGAGCAGGGTCCCTGAAGGGAGGATTGGTGTGTAACAATCCCTTGAAGAATTTACAAAATATAGGATGAGCTGAAAGAGAAAAGGGCTTACCTACTGACAAAAAAGCAGAAACAGCTGCTAAATGCACTTTGAGAGTAACTGGTCTGAGCCCCAAGCTATTGAGATGAACCATATAGTCCAGAACTGTAGGCAACCCAGCAGACTCTGGAGAAATATGCTTACCAGAGCACCAAATAGTGAACCTTTTCCATTTGGAATTGTAAGTCTTTCTGGTGGAAGGCTTTCGAGAAGCCTTTAGAATATCCAGAACACCTTGAGAGAGATGCAGATCAGCAAACTCTAACTCTTCAAGAGCCAGGCCTTGAGATTGAGAGATTTGAGATTCGGATACCCAATCCTTCCCTGAGAGGATGTCAACAGGTTGTAATTCCTGGGAAGAGGCAGGGGGAGGTGGACTGCTAAGGACAGCAACAGTGGGTACCAGGGCTGCCTGGCCCAGTCTGGAGCGATCAGAATCACTTTGCAGGGTTGAGACCTGATTTTGACTAGTACCTTGAACAGGAGAGGGAAGAGGGGGGAAGCACAAAACTTCCCTTCCCAATCGAGAACTAGAGCATCCAGGGGGACTGAGCCCAATACTGGGGGTCTGCAGCAAAAAAGAGGAAGTTGGTGATTGTCTGGGGCTGCAAAAAGATCTATCTGTGGAGTGCCCCATCTGGAGAAAATCACCTTCAAAACTAGGGGATCTAGGGACCATTCGTGACGGCCCTGAGATATCCTGCTGAGAGCATCTGCCAGGACATTGTCCTTCCCTGGGAGGTGCACTGCTATCAGAGAGGCTTGCAGTGAATAGGCCAGAGACCACAACTTCATTGCTTCTGTGCAGAAGGCCATAGACCGAGTGCCCCCTTGCTTGTTGATGTACCACATTGTGGTGGTATTGTCTGTTCTGATCTGGACTACTTTGTTCTGAACAGACTTGGAAAAAACTTGCAGTGCCAGAAACACTGCTCTGAGTTCCAAGAGATTAATGTGAAGCAGAGATTCTTGAGGTGACCACAGCCCTTGGGTGGTCAGATCCCCGAAGTGGGCTCCCCAACCCAAGAGGGAGGCATCTGTGGTAAGGAATAAAGAATGAGACTAAGTGACAAAAGGAACTCCTTGCCTTAGTTTGTCCTGATCCTGCCACCACTGCAAAGCCTGGATCAGGGTTCGAGTCACAGGGACTAGATTGGTCAGATAATCCTTTCTCTGGGACCAGAAGGCTCTTAAGTGGAACTGAATGTCCCTCATCTGAAATCTTGCTCCCTGGACCACTGCTGTAGAGGCTGCCATGTGACGCAGGAGCTGCAGAAAGTGCCTTGCTGGTCGAGACACCTGAAGGGTGAAAGAAGAGGCCAGTTTCATAAGGGTCCTTGCCCTGTCCAGGAGAAGGAAGGCTCTTGCCCTTATTGTATCCAGTTCTGCCCCTGTTAAGGTGAGGAGCTGTACTGGCTCCAAAACTGACTTTGAGAGATTTAGGCGGAACCCTAAGGAAGTGAGCAATTGCTGACCACACTCTAATAAATCAGAAAAAACTTTTTCACAAACCTGATCGGTTCAAACCGAACCGATCCAATGTTTACAAGTTCCACACAGAAAACTACTATATAAACCTATTTAGTACTCACGGTACCACAGACAGAGACTTAACCAACAGGTTAGATTGTAGAAATTCGGTTGAAACCGAGAAAAAAAAAGACACTTTAACCAACTTTTTGAACCGAGCGAAGGAGAAATCTCCAGAGCGACTGTTCAGTGAGGCAGAGTAAAGAATCTGGTGGTTGGGGTTCAAACAACAGCAGACAGAGGCTCAACCGAGCTCGAGCTCAGCATTCTATGCCTTGCATGGAAAGTTAACTATTTTCTCTCCGGGGCAGTTCAAAGGTTGGAGATCACTGCAATTAGTCAGAATACAGCAAGACTTCATGTTGTTTGAAAGTACAGTTATGTAAGAACTTACCATAATAGTAGATATTCGAGACAGGCTCTTGCAGTAGGTAATGACCTTGAGGACTGCGCCTCCTGGCATCAGGACTACACAGAAACTTTAGCCAGCAGTATCTGATGGGGGACCGCCCACCCGACGTCACGTGACCGACCCACACCAGCCTTCCAGTTCTCCCGCGGGAGACCTCCAAGAAGGTGCAACAGGAGAAAGGAAGAGAGGCTCCTGAAGCTCAGAATGAGCCCATAAAGAAATAGCAGAAAGATATGGGAGGTGGAGGGAGGGAAAAAGGTTATCTACTGTAAGAGCCTCTCTCGAAGATCTACTGTTACGGTAAGTTCTTACGAACTGTACTATCTTACTTTGAGAGGGCTCTTGCAGTAGGTAATGACCTTAAGGACTGAGTCCCAAGCAGTGTAATCAGAAGAAACTGAAACACGGGAGGCAGGAATAAGTCTGTTGGAGGCAGAGAAATCAGGACAGGAGACCCTGAAGAACAGCTAGGCCGAAACCTGCCCTGCGCCTAAAAGCAATGTCCAGACTGTAATGCTTTGTGAAAGTGTAGACTGTGGCAGCCACGCTCCTAGTGGAGTGCCCCTTAACCTCGCCTGGAAAGGTTTTACCATAACTCTGGTAACAAAAAGTAATGCTGTTTGCCAACCATTTTGATAAACACTGTTTGGTAAATGCCACACCTTCTCTCTTGGGTGAAAAAGAAATGCTGATCCATTTTCCAGACAGGCTTTGTCCTGTTTGTGTAATAACGCAAGATTCTGTGACCATCTAACATGTGAAGAAGCGATTCTCCCAGATTAGAATACTCAGGATAATACACAGGTAGTTGAATTGACTGGTTCAACGTAAACTCAGAAACTGCTTAGGGTGCATACGAAGATCCACCCTGTCTCGGTGAAAATGTAAGTAAGGCTCCTTACAAATCAGGGCCTGAAGCTCTGAAATCCTCCCAGCAGATGGGATTGCCACTAAAAACAGTGCTTTCCAGGCTAAATAGTGCATGTTGCAAGAACCAGCTGGTTCAAAAGGGGTCAAAGTCAACTTTTCCAAAATAAAATTAAAATCCCAAGGTGCAGCGGGGTTGTGCAGCGGGGGTTTTAGGTGTAAAATCCCCTTTAGGAAAGTCTTAGAGACTTCCAACTGGGCCAGTGTTCTGCCATTAATCAAGTTATGGTAGGCAGAGACGGCCGACAAATACAGGTTACTCACCTGTAACAGGAGTTCTAGGAATAGTATATGTTGTTCATCCACACTTATTGGCAGGTTTCTTGCCACTTTAAATCTTGCCGGAAGGTCTTCAAGCTGGCTCCTCCCACCCACCTGGGTGGTAAAAACTCTCGGCTCCGCCCCATGACGCCAGATCTAGGCCCGACTTGTTGTAAGGTCAGGATGAACAATATACCATTCCTAGAACTCCTGTTACAGGTGAATAACCTGCATTTCTAGGGACATGGATATGTTGTTCAATCCACACTTAGCTGGCAGACTCCTAGCAGTTCTCTGGGAGGAGGGAGGCAAGCGCACACCTACTTCTAGGGAATAAGGACTGGAGAACCGAGGCCCCAAAACCAGCATCCCAGCGTGACTCAAGGTTGATGTGGTAGTGGGTAATGAAGGTATGTGCCGACTTCCAGGTAGCAGCCCTGCAGATATCCTGGATAGGGACATCCCTGCAAGCAGCCACCGATGCAGCGGTATGGCGGGTAGAATGAGCTCTTATCCCTCTGGGAGGCTCCATGCCCGCCAACCTATAGTAGAGATCTATGCAGGAGGTGACCCACCTGCTTATCGTCCTCTTGGATGCAGGTCTGCCAGGTGCAGCTTCAGCGTAGGTGACAAACAGCTGGCGAACCTCTCCCCAAACTTCAGCCGTCCGCTCCTTATAATAAGCGAGCGCTCTTCTAGGGTCCAAAGTATGGAGCCTATATTCGGCCTCCGAGGTGTGACTGGGGTAGAACACCAGCAGAGTCAACACCTGGTTAAGGTGAAACTCCGACACCACCTTCGGAAGGAACTTGGTGGGGGCGCAGGACAACCTTGTCCCTGTGGCAGACCAGATCACGGAGACTGATGGAAGCGCCTGGAACTCTCCCATCCTTCTGGCTGACGTGATAGCCACCAAGAAGGCGGTCTTCCACAGAGGTGGGAGATATCACACCTGTGCATTGGTTGGAATGGCTTGCCCATGAGCATGCCCAGCCACCAGCAGTAGATCCCACAGAGGTGGAGGTTCTCGCACCGGAGGGGAAATGTGATCAAGGCCTTTGGAAAAGCACCTGACCACCACCTCCTGCGCCACCGACTGCTTCCTGGCCCGCGCCCGGTAAGCAGAGATGGCTGTCAGGTGCACATTAAGGGTCGTCGACCGAAGCCCTTGCTGAGAAATGGACCACAGGTAGTCCAGAACGCTTGCCAAGGAACAGGTGGAAGGGTCCAAGCCCTTATCCTGACACCAAATGGAGAATCTCTTCCATTTGAAGGCATAGCATTTCCTGGTCGACTCCTTACGGGATGCCTCAACGACGTTGAGGACCTCGTCGGGAAGACCCAAGGCCTGGAACTCTAGCCGCTCAGGAACCAGGCCGTCAGGTGCAGGGATTGAAGGTCCGGATAGAATACCTTCCCCTGGTTGACTGAGATCAGGTCCGGGCGGGCTGGAAGCCGCCTCGGGGGCCTGGAGCTGAGACTGAGGAGATCTGGATACCAGAACTGGCGGGGCCAGTCTGGGGCTACCAGAATCACCTGCGCCTTGTCCCTCCTTGCCTTGAGAAGCACCTTGTGGATCAAGGGAAATGGGGGAAAGGCATAGAAGAGGCCCGGGGTCCACGGCCTTGAGAAGGCACCCCCCTGCGTGAGCCCTGCTGAGGGGGTTGGGCATGGAACAGCCTCAGCTTCGCATTCTCCCTGGAAGCAAACAGGTCCACCCGAGGCGTGCCCCAGTGGGAGAACAGATCTTGTACTACCTCTGGCAGGAGAGACCACTCGTGAGATGCAGCCCCTATCCGGCTTAGGGCATCGGCCAGGGTGTTGGAGGCTCCTGCCACGTGAATGGCTAGGAGATCTGCCTCCAGGCTGTGCACGAGGGACCATATGCGGAGAGCTTCCTTGCATAACAGCATGGAGCGCATCCCGCCCTGGCGGTTTAGGTAGTACATGGTTGTGGTATTGTCCTTCTGGACCTGAACCACTTGACCCCGTAGAAACAGAGTGAAGGTGATGAGAGCTAGGCGGACCGCTTGGAGCTCCAGCAGGTTGATATGGCATCGGGACTCCCGAGGGGACCAGAGGCCATGCGCTCTGTGCTCCCCCAGATGGGCACCCCAACCCATCAGAGATGCATCGGTCGATAGAGAGACCGTCGGCTCGGGGCGGACAAACGGGATGACCTCCTGAAGATGTGCCAGAACGGTCCACCACTGGAGAGCATTCCACATCTCCTGGGTCACTGTCATGGGCTGGTCCAACGGATCGCAGCATTGTGACCACTGGCTGGCAGGGCGCGATTGCCCAACCAGAAATGACTGGGCAAAGAGCAAAGAACCTCGGCCCTGTCCGCCGGGAGCCAAGCTCTGGCTCGAAGAGAGTCGAGCTCTGCCCTGATGAAGAGTATCACCTGCTTCAGCACGAGTTCCGACCTGGCCTCGTTGATGAGGAGGCCAATCTGAGAGCAAACCTGGAGGGCCAGATCTCTGGACCGCTCCACCTCCGCTCTGGAGGGGGCTGCAATCAGCCAGTCATCCAGGTCGGGGTACACCCGGACCCTTCAGCGATGCAGGAATGCTGTCACCACTGCCATGCATTTGGTGAAGACCCTGGGAGCTAGAGAAAGGCCGAAGGGCATGGCCCAGAACTCGTAAAGGGATCCCTCCGCTCTGAAGCGGAGGAATCTCTGATGAGACGGACGGGTCAGGACATGAAAGAACGCATCCTGGAGGTCCAGGGAACAGAACCACATGCCTCGTTCCAAGGATGGGATTATCTGAGCCAGAGTGACCATCCTGAAGGTCCGAGACCTTAGGAACCTGTTCAGGTCGAGGATGGGGTGCCAGCCCCCCGTCCGTTTTGGGACCAGGAAATACCTGGACACAAACCCCGGGTCTGGAGGAGGATCCGCCACCTTCCTGATCACCTCTTTTTCGAGGAGCAGGGCAATATCGGCTCGGCGGGCCGACAGAGGTTAGGACCTCTGGCTCCCCCAAGGCCACGGCTCAAAGGGTGGGGTCTGCTCGAACTCCAGAGGCAGGCCTTTTCCTACCCCCTCCAACACCCAGAGGTCCATGGTGATAGCGGACCAGGCAGAAAGGAAGTGGCGGAGCCGTCCCCCCACGGGGGGATCCCAGGGGGGAGTGACAAGGCTGGGGGCCGCACCCCTCAACCCGTCACTGGGCAGGCTTGGAGGAGGAACCGGCCGAGGGACCTCCTGGGCCTTTACCTCCTTGCTTCCTGTTGGAGGAAGCCGTCGGCTTGGGTTTGGGATGCCAAGTGCGAGCCTGCTGGCCCTGTTGTTGATGCTGTTGGGCCGGTCGTGCTGCAGGGGCCAAAGGACGAAAAGACTTATGCTGTTGTTGATGGCAGCCTTGTCCCTCTGGGCAGAGGTGACCAAGTCCAGAGTGGCACTGGACTTTTCAATCCGCTGGCGGTGTCCCTCCACTCCGGGGCCGAAGAGGTCAGTCCCCAAGAAGGGGATGTCCACCAACTTGTGCTGGGTATCCGCCGTGAAGGTGGATATCCTCAGCCACGCCCTGCGGTGCATGGCCACTGCAGCCACTACTGACCTGGCACAGGAATCACCTATGTCCAGAGCAGTCTGAAGCTGCTGCTTGGCCACCGCCCTACCCTGGTCCTGCACCTGATGGACTGTGGTCTGCAGGTCGGCCGGGAAATGAGGGACAACCTCATCCAGGGAGCCCATGAGGGCATGGGAGAAGTGTGCCATCAGCACAGCCGAGCTGGCCTGTCGGAGGCCGAGGGAGGACGTAGCGTACACCTTGTGCCCGGCAAAGTCCAGCTTTTTGGACTCTTTGTCGGGGGGTTTATCCACGTCCCGAGCGTTTCCAGAACGCCAGAAGACGCTGTTGGTGACTAACCCCTCGGCAGAGGGGTGCTCCGAGAAACCGGGCAAACAGCCGGTAGGGACCACATACTTCCTGGCCATCCTGGCCGAGGGCGCAGGACAGGAAGCAGGCCACTGCCAAAGCTCCAAGGCTGGGCCGACAATGGCCTCAGCCACCGGAAAGGCCTCTGTGGGGGAATCCCCTCAGTCCAGTATCTCCGTCAGGGGATACTTGGCCCGTTTGGACACGGGCTCGAGGTGCATCCCGGTGGACTCTGAGATGAGTCGAAGCAGACCCAAGAAGGACGATGGGCTATCGTCCAATGACTGGCCCCCGGAGGACTCCAGGTCGACCTGCCTGGAGAACAGGGAGGAGTCGTCATCGGACTCCGAAGAGTCTGCAAAGAGCTGCCTCGGCCCCGAGCCACCCTCCACCTGCCGAGGATGGTCGGGAGTGTGGGTGACCGACAACCTGTGGGGCAGGCCGTGACCCAACCGAGAATCCTTGGTCAGTGCCCCAGACTTCAGTTGTGGAGGCGGAGGTTCCACCACAATCGGTGGAGCAGCTGGTTTTGACCGAACAACCGGCCCAGGAATGGGCATCTCGACTGGGGCGAGCGGTTGCTTCGGCCGTTCGGGCGACAGCCACTTGATGGCCAGGGGCTGAATCAGAGTCGATTTACTCCCGGACAACAGTAACTGCTGCCACATAAGCTCCTCATAACATTGACGCAATTTACATCAAAGCCTCTCTCATCTGAGGAGGAGGACGAGGAGGAACGGTGTCACCACTTACTTCGATACTGAGACCGAGACCGCTGATGTCGGCGGGAACGGCTTGACCGAGATGAAGTCCGAGACCGAGACCCTCGGGGTGACCGAGGGCAGGTCTGGGAAGGGGCAGGGGACACCCGCTCTTCCCTCGGCTTGGGCACTTTAGCTGGGGACTGCCGCCCCGAAGGCGCAGGCAGATCCTCGGTCTCCACCGGGGGAACTGGTGAAGGTGGGTTGTCGGCTTCACCAGTCAACAACCCGTCCGACGGGTCGAGGAAAATCTCGACTGCATCGACAGGAGTCTCGGCAGGCTGGCCTGACAGGGACACCGCGAAGCCAGCAGCCTGAGCCGCAACTTCGACCGAAGTCGACGGTTGGCTGTCCGGGGAAGGAGACCTCTCCTGCTCCCACAAACGCCGATGGTGGGACTTACCCTTCAACTACTTCTTGGGCCGAGAGGAATGTCCCGATGGCCCCTCTCCCTTCATGGAAAGGGACTGACAAAGCTCCTTGAATGAAGCCGAGTACGAGGAACTCAGAGAGAGCGGGAAAAATGCCACGGTTGAGGAGGAGGAAGATGCAGCCTGGGCAGTCTCCTCCTCGAGGGCAATCATATGCTCGAGCTGCTCAGCCAAGCCAGCCACTGCAGACACCGCCCAACGAGCCTCTTTGGATTTTACCGGCGGGAAACGCTTCTCGGGCGCTCGAGCTTCAATCGGGCAGCGCGATCCTCCAGGACGGTGGCCGAAAAAGAGCAGCACAACTCGCAGGCCTGCAGGTTGTGATCTAGGCCTAGGCAGTAGACTCACGTGGAGTGCGGATTCGTCCTGGACATTTTCTGCCCACAAGGGCACCTCCGAAAGCCGGGAATCAATTTGTCCATCGCAGCCGCGAGCGATGATGAAGACCGAAGTTTAGAAAACTTCAGAACTAGTTTCGGATGAACTGAAGAGTTAGGATCCAGTCTAAAACGCAGAGCGCTAAGGAGGGAACCTGAGCTTCCAAGCGGTAAGGAAGATCTGGCGTCATGGGGCAGAGCCGAGAGTTTTACCACCCGGGTGGGTGAAAGGAGCCAGCTTGAAGACCTTCCGGCAAGATTTAAAGCAGCAAGGAACCTGCCAATAAGTGTGGATTGAGCAACATATCCATGTCCCTAGAAATGGACCTTTAGTGAAGAATAGCCGAAGCCCGACTCATAGAAGTGCAGGAGATACTCCATGACCGACGGAGGTGGGCACAAGAAAGGGTCCCACTCTTTCGCGATGTCCCAAATAAAAAACGCTTCCACTTCACGGCACAGGTGGTCCTCGTGGATGACTTCCTAGCCTCCACTAGGACTTGAGCTACTTTGGGGGATACCCCAAAGCATGATGTGGCTATATCCTGAGGTGCCACAGATGAAGATGGAGGGACTTTAGTCCCAGATGGACCAGTGTGCCCTCCTCCTCCTGCGTTAGAAGGTCACTGCAGAG
Source organism: Neoceratodus forsteri (assembly GCA_016271365.2). Taxonomy (NCBI): domain Eukaryota; kingdom Metazoa; phylum Chordata; order Ceratodontiformes; family Ceratodontidae; genus Neoceratodus; species Neoceratodus forsteri. Next base: position 1,499,532,066 of record CM057450.1, on the reverse strand, counting down.
AAGCAGGGGAACTGGAGGTTCCTCCACTAACTGCTGAAGTAGTGGGAGCCAAACTTGATGGGGCCAGAAGGGAGCAATCAGAATCATATGGGCCCCTTCTGCCATAGCTTGAGCAGCACACTCTGCAGAACTGGAAAGGGAGGGAAGGCGTACAAGAACCTCCCTGTCCAGCAAAGAGAGAGCGCGTCTCACCAAAAATCACAATGCCCTGGAGCGAGCGAGCACAACCTGGGAAGTTTTGCGTTGTATGGGGAAGCGAACAGATCCAGTTCCGGTCGTCCCTATAGGTTGAAGATGAAGTCACCCACCTCTTGCTTTACCTCCCACTTGTGGGCTCTGACTATGGTGCCACTGAGACTGTCAGCTAGGACATTCTGTATGCCCAGAACATGAATGTCTGTGAGGTGAATAGATCCAGAAAAGCCCAATTCCACACCAGCATCACCTTCCTGCATAGGGGGTAGGATAGGGTGCCTTCTTGATTGCTGAGATATCAGACTAGCAGAGTGCCGTGGGGAAGCCGGTGTTGCAAAGCTTGAAGTGCGTACAACACCACTCTCATTTTCAACACACTGATGTGTAGAGAAGACTCCACTATGGACCACATGCCTTGAGTCCTGATGTGTCCCAAATGAACACCCCCATCCCATTCCCAACGCATCTGTTGTCAGGGTCTGAGAGGGGGGGAGGGGAAGGGGCTGAAAAAGGATCCCTTTTGTGAGATTGGAAAGATCCTACCACAAGAGATCTCTCTGCATGAAATTGGAGACCATGACCATCTGGTCCGGGTCGTCCAACCTCTGATCCCACTGAGCCCAGAGCATCCACTGCGAGATACGCATGTGAGGCTTGGCTAAAGGAACTGTGGATATGGCTGCTACCATCAGGCCCAACAGTCAAAGAATTCACCTGGCCAAGAACTTCCGGCTGGAAACCACTTAAAGGGCCTGCCTCTGCAGGGCTTCCACTCTGTCCTGAGGAAGTAAAGCCATACCCTGGATAGTATCCAACACCACCCCAAAAAATTGCAGGTGTTGAGATGGAATAAGCTGAGACCTGGGAAAATTGACCGTAATCCCAACCTGTTGAAAAAGATCCAGGGTTGCAGAAAGGGAGAGTTCCAACTGCACTCTCGACAGGGCTGACAGAAGCCAGTCATCGAGATAAGGGAACACACAGTGACCCTGGCGTCTCAAGACCGCTGCCACTACTGCCAGGCACTTCATGAAGACTCAAGGTGCCGAGGACAGGCCAAAAGGCAGAGCCCTGAGCTGGTAATGTCCCCCCTGGAAGGAGAACCGGAGGTAGTGGCAATGGGCCCTGAACATGGGGATGCATATCCAGAGCACAGAGCCACTGATCCTTGTGCAGAAGGGGCAGCAAACCCAGGAGGATCAGCATCCAGAACCGTTTGTACTCTATGTATAGGGTCAGGCTACTGAGATCCAAAATGGGACACAGCTCTACTGCCTTCTTGGGGACCAGAAAGAAGTGGGAGTAATATCCCTTTACTATCTGGTGCAAAGGAACAGGTTCTATTGCTCTTTTTAATGTTTGCTTGCATACATGTGCAAGAAACATAGTTCCACCATACGAGTTTTTGTAGGTGTACCACCCCCGCTTCCAAAGCACTGCTCCTTTTTGCAGGCGTGGCCACACTGCACCAATGAATGTCCGAGCTGTCTATGACAGCAGTTCAGATGCAGTGGCATACAGTTGAAAGTAAACAACCGCTACAATCAGCGGTGGTAACTGCATACTGTCATCGGCAGGCATTTTGCATACTGCCACTGGCAGTATGTAAATTGCCTAAACGTCAGCACTGCATCTGAACTGCTGTCATAGACAGCTCATTTGTACACTCTCTCTCCCTCTCTCTTGCTCTCTCCCTCATGCAGCATATAGTACACACTATAGTGTGATGGGAGAGAGAGAAGATAAATGGTACTGAAGCAAAACAACCAAAACAACGCTGTACTCAACAAGCTGAACCAAAGGACGAAGCCTTTCGAGGGAGTGATGAAGATGAGCCCTGTCAAAGAGAAGGGGATGCTGGAGATGCAGAAGAAGAAGAGGGACACAGGAAACCTCAAGCCAGGTCAAGAAGAGGAAGCCCGGGCTTGTCTTGGCTGCCGATTCCCTCTGCTGATTGCTTTATTGCAACTGGTTCTAGTCATGTCTGCCTAATACAGCTGTAGCGTGCATGTTATAAGTAACAAAGACACAATCAGATGACAAATGACAGCTCGCTATCATTTTAGTTGGATTTTGATGAAAGGAGACAATGCCTTGGAACTGCTTCAGCTTGGGAAAGTTTATTTTCTGCCCTGTCTAAATTTATCCTGTTCCTAAATAAATCTGAAACATAATGTACTCTTCACAGCTCTGTCACTTCCCTGGTTTTTAGATGGCCCATATATAACTTCTTAGCTTTGTAAAATCCCTTTATTTGGCAATACTCTCACAGTTCCAGTACAGTATACTGTTCTGAAACAAATGTTTCTGTTCATTTACCAGACAGGGCATTTAAATGCCCCAGCAAACCATAATGTAACTTCATAGCACAGTCTGGGTGACAGGTTTTGAGTTTTAGAGAGTACCTGACTTTACCAGACATACTGGAACCAGCAACTGGCAGGTGCCACACTGGGAGTCCACCCCAGCGTGGCAAAAGTCCCCACATCATGTGCTCCCCCCGCACTCTGTTGGGGGTGCCCAATCCCCATCGGCTCCACTGCCCCCCCAAATAAACTTCCAGGTGCCGCGGCTGGGGGCCACCCCAGTGGTAAAAGTCATGTCGTCTTTGAAAAAAAAAAACAAAAAAAAAACCCTGTAACGAAAACGGTCCCTCGTCAACTCTCTTGCCCCCTCCCCCAACTCGCGCCACCTCTGTGTACCTCACCTCCCCACCTCCCTCCTCACCCCATACTTACCTCCGGAGCCCATAGCGACGATCTTCGGTGGACTGGGAACATGTCTGCACTCTTCAAAGTCAACCGCTAACTGAAGAAATGCTGGTAAGCTATATAATGGCATAAATAGGGTTTTTTCAACTTTGGTGCATATCTCGGGCATATTTGGGAATTCTGGCACCAGATTTTCAACATGGGGTTATTGGGGCCCCTCTTCATAAATTCAGTCACTGTCATGGCATTATTCAGTCCTGAAAGGTGATTTCGCTATCACTGCATGGAATCACCTTTCAAGACCGATTAACGAAATGACAGTGCCACTGTTCATGAGGTGGGCTCTCAAAAAGCCTATGTTGCAAATTTGGTGAAAAAATCCAAAAAATAACTGTTTTACAAGCATGTGTTGCGCAGTTTCCACGCACGCTCATAACTTCACAAATTTGTTTATTTTCACTCCAGATTTTCAACACTAGCATTTTTCCACACCTCCTTATGAACAGTACAGCTGTCATTTTACACATCCTGGCCGACATGCGTTTTCGTACTTCTGGTGCAGAACAGCGCAGTCGCTGTGGGAAATCAGTGTTTGGGACAGATTAAGGAACAGGTGAGTGAGAGAGGAGGAGTGAGCAAGCTCAACGGAGCTCTGTCAGGACTGCTGCAGATTTCTTTGTGGGCAGAAAAAGGCACCAATGCAGGCAGGAGCCCAGTACAAAAGGGCAGCCTGCAGCACTGGGAGAAACAGAACAAGGGAGTGAGACAGGAGGAGTAAGCGAGCTCAACAGAGCTCTATCGGGACTGCTGCGGATTTCTTTCTGGACAGAAAAAGGAGCCAATACAGGCAGAAGCCCAGCACAAAAGGGCACCCTGCAGCGCCGGGAGAAACAGAACAAGCAAGTGAGAGAGGAGGCATGAACGAGCTTAATGGAGCTCTGTCGGGACTGCTGCAGATTTCTTTGTGGGCAGAAAAAGGTGCCAATGCAGGCAGGAGCCCAGTACAATAGGGCAGCCTGTAGCACCGGGAGAAACAGAACGAGCGAGTGAGAGAGGGGGAGTGAGCGAGCTCAACAGAGCTCTGTCGGGACTTTAGAGTTGCCCACCCTCCCACGCATTGTCCTGTGTGGTCCTGTATTACAGCAGGGTCTCTGGGGTGAAGACAAAGCAATGATTGGATACTTTTAGGATTGCTGTAATAATACAGATTTAGTTGTTCTGTTTATTTCTCTAACTGAGCTATACTGCTAGGATTGCTGTAATAATACATATTTATTTGCTCTGTTTATTTCTCTAACTGAGCTGAGTAATACTTGGAGTGCAACAGGATTTCCAACTGGGCTAAGTGAAACTATATGAGGGCTGAGAACAAAAAGTATGGTAACTGTGGGGTGAAAAACGGACAAAGAGGCTTTAGGATTGCTACAGTAATACAGTATCTAACGGACGAGATTTGAGACTGAATTAACCCGGTCGGCAAGAGGGCAGTAAGGGGGCTAGTGGGGGGGAACAGGAATTTGAGTAAACAGTGGCCTAACAGTACAGTAGGGTACAGAAACCGGGAGTAAGAGCCCGTAATATAAGATGGGGGCCAAAATGGGGCAGGTGCTGCATGTCAATAGGGCGGGCATCTTTGGAAGGGTGGTGGGGTGTACAGGGTGTGGGTTCGCCATGATCCTGGACTGGTCTTGGAGGATGGGGGGGTGTATGGTCTGTAGACAACTGGCTAGTTTGAGGGAGGAACTGTGGAGTTTAGGGAGGAGTCTAAGGGGCAGGGCAGATGAGCATGGTAGCCATCCTGGCTCGGTGGGGATACGGGATGGCAAGGGGGGACGGGGGAAGAAAAACTAGGGACTGAAGCAGACCTCAGTATCAGAGGCACTAGCAGAAAAGAGAGGAGAGGAGAGAGGAGAAGGGAGGGGGTGCCTGAGGTGAGAGGGGCCTCCTGATGGGGGAGGAAGAGACCACGAGGAGTACCAGGGGAGACAGCAGATGGCTGCGGTGGTGAGGGACCAGGGGGGCACAGAGGGGAACAAGTAGGAGGGGGAACCAATGGGGGAAGAGATATAGGAGGGGTATCGACTGGGAATAGATTCGAGCCTCTGCTATGGGAGAGCGAGGGGGAGCAGGAACATACTGAAGGGGAGGACAAGCGGGGCATGACAGGGATGACAACAGGTAGGGGAAGAGATAGTGAGGATGAAAGGGTACAAGGGGGGCTAGTAAGGAAGGAGGGGGTGACTGGAGGAGAAAAGGCTATGGGAAGGGGGAAGGATGGGAGGGATATCACTATCGGGGTCAAAAGGAATGGGGACTGTAAATCGACAACAAAAGGGATAGGAGAGGGGTTGGAAATCAGCAGGGGAGGGCGACATGGGAAGCCCAGTAGGAAGTAGTCAGGCTGGGAAGGGGTTTAAGGCAGGATGCGAGGAATAAGACAGAGAAAAGGGGTGAGGCGGAAGTCGGAGGTGCAGATACAGAAGTCACAGAGGGTGCAGCTGGCGGGGGTAAAGGTCAGGGAAAAACAAATACTGGGGTGTTGGAAAGGGCATTAGAAGGGAAAGGGGTAAGGGAAAAGAGGCGCTCCTTTCAGAGGGGAAGGTGGACACTGCTGCAGTGACAGAGACTTGGGCCACAGAGTACCATGATTGGGACTTGACAATCCCAAGACACAGGATATACAGGAGGGACGGGAGGGGTTGGAAGAGGGGGGTTGCACTCTATGTGAGGGAATGGATCAAATGCATAAGGGACGAGGGAGAAGAGGAGAGGACAGAGGCACTTTGGGTGCAGCTCCTGGACTCCAAGGGCAGAAAGCTGAGGCTGGGAGTGGTGTACAGACCACCAGCCGAATCCGGGGATCTGGATGGGGAGTCAGCAGAGCAGATGAGAAGGGTGTGTAGAAGGGGGAGTGTGGCGAGAGTGTGGGATTTTAACCTACCAGGGGTTGACTGGAGCACCCCAGCCACAAGCAGTACCATGGAACAGGTGTTCCTTGGTGAATTCCAGGATGGCCTTCTGAAGCAATTGGTAAGTGGGCCTACAAGGCTTGGTAGCACTCGGGACCTAGTACTGGCAACTGGGGAGGCAGTGAGGGAGGTAAGAGTGGATGACCCACTAGTGGGTAGGGACCACCAAACAGTGTGGCTTGTTCTCGCGCTGGGCAGGGAGACAGGAGGCACAGGCACTAAGGTGGTGGACTTTAGTAGGGTGGACTTTGGGAGGATGGGAGCAATACTGCAAGGGAGACTCCAGGATATAAGGCCAGGGATGGATGCAGAACAAAAATGGGGAGTCATAAAGACTGGACTAACAGAGGCCACAGTAGCCTGCACCAGTGCCAGGAGTAAGAAGAGCAGAGCCAAGAAACCATGGTGGCTGAACAAGAAATTGCTGCAAGGGGTGAGGGCAAAGAGGGCTGCATACCAGAAGTACAGGAGACCAGGGAAGGGAGAGGATAAGGAGGCTTACGGGAATTGGTGAAGGGAGGTGGCCAGGAGGGTGAAAAAAGCTAAGGCCTCCAGGGAAATAAGGTTAGCAGAGGGCATAAAGGGAGGGGAAAGGAACTTTTTAGGTATGTCAGGGAAAAGAAGAAGTGCAAGAAACATATTGTGAGGATAAAGCAGGGAAGGGATTGGGTGGAAAAGGGGGAGGAACAAGCAGAAATTCTAAATGAGTACTTCTGCTCCGTTTTCACTAAGGAGAGGAATGGCCACTACCAGCATAGGCTGGGGAGGGGTGGGGGAAAGGGGAGGAGGTGACGGACAAAGTTATTACAGGGAATAGGGTGCTAGAGGGAATGAGGGCAGTAAGGGTGGACAAGGCACCAGGTTCCGATGGCATCCACCCCAGGTTGCTGAGGGAGATGGCAGAGCTGTTGGCTGAGACGCTGGCAGATCTGTTCACCACCTCCCTGGAAATTGGGTGTGTGCCCCAGGACTGGAGGGTGGCCCATGTGGTGCCCATACACAAGAGTGGGCCTAGGGAGGAGCCAGGAAATTATAGACCGGTCAGTCTCATGTCCATAGTGGGTAAGCTTATGGAGGTGATACTGAAGGAGAGGCTGGTGGCATTCCTAGAGAGTAATGGCCTCCAAGATGGGTGGCAACACAGGTTCATCTCAGGAAGGTCTTGTCAAACCAATCTAGTAGAGTATTATGACGGGTGACAAGAGAGTTGGACAGGGGCCATGCAGTACATGTCCTGTACTTGGACTTCAGTAAGTCCTTAGTTCTTGGTTCCTAGCAGTTCTAGCAATTAAGTGCGCCGCCCACTAACTAGCCACACCCTGTACCCTGACATGGCAACCATTCAGGAAGTGTACTAACCCCTGGACCTAACTGAGCACCCTTCAGCTAATCTCTTGCTGCAGCATCTCTCCCCCCACCCCAAAACAAAGGTCAAAGTGCGCCAAAACAACAAAGGAATTAATTAAATATATACTGCAGCCATGCTGGCAAGCTCTGTAACAGCATTTTGCTGTGACTCAAAGTTTCCTGGAGCAGGCACCCAGTGGACACTCAGCTAGGGTAGTTTTATCTGCCTGACCCGAAATCCACCCGCATTTGGCAGGCGGGTGCCAATTTCGACCCCTGATGATGTATCCCCCACCCAGTCGACTCACACTACTTACTTTAAAATTCCTTTCACTTTCTTCAAAACCACCCACTCCTTCCCACAGCATATGTGCCCCTACCAGGTTGATCCCTTCTTATTCATAATACATTAATACAGCACAAAGAAACAGGACCATAATTCAGATCACTGTGTAAAAACATTTTCTTTCCCATTTTAAACAGCTTACATGTTCCAATCAAAGAACAAGCTTCTCCCACTCTGCTCAATCTCGCTACTTTCTCACCTGCTTTAATCACACACTGCACACTACTGTAGTTTTGTGATTGCTCAAAAACAGCCATTTAAAAAAAGTCTCCTTTATTTTACAAAACGTGAACTGCTTTATCCATGACAGCTTGCATATAGCTCCTGCCGGTCCTGCTCTCTCTGGCCACTCATGCATCTCCATTACATGCAGGTACTCATAACCATGACAATGATCTTCAGCCATAGTACTTTAAATAAATAAGCCAGCAAGACAGCCTACTCGCACTGAATTTCCCCACCACACAGCCACATAGTGAGACTGCAGTATGTGCCTCAGTAGCTAACAGGCACTGCCATTTTTCTTGAATTTTTTGGGGAAAGCCACTCCTTCAACCAATCAGCAGCTACGCTAGGACATCAACGCATCATCCTGTTGGCATGTCCCAAGCAACTACAGAGTAACCAGGCTCACACAGGTGCAGTAAGAAAGCACGTCACAAAGGAAACCCATACAATTAAAAACATTTTTTTTTTTGACAACATTATCTCAGAATTTAAACAAACACATAAGGCCCTACCTATTGCATAAATGAAATGTACGATGGGGATCTTGTTGTGTAAATGAATCTGATTTATCTTGATTCGAGCAGTATGATCTTGGGCACATCACTAGTGGCTTACACCACTTGTGAAGTTACTCAAGGTCAAACTGTTCGTGTGAAGATAAATAATTTTCATAACAGGTACACATTGCACATCCAATATACATATACATTTATAAAATGGGTAGGGAAAAATTGGTGAAAATCAGATTGGACAAAACACAGCTCATGACTGTCACATTATACCACAACAACCGCACGTCTGCACTACTTAACATCCTCCAGAACCTTCTCACTACCAGCAAGATCACTCCACAGCTGGCACACACTCTCTGCCACAGACACACCTGGCACACACAGGCTGCCACGACCATAGCCAAGTAAATGTATATAGTTGTCCCACACAGCAAACAGTTATCTGGTTGAGCCTGTCATCACCTTCACAGGTAAAAAAATGATTAAAAAAACTATCTGGTTGATCTTGCCATTTTTACACTGTCTCAGTTGTAATCACTTTCATTTTTGGCTTTCCTTGTAACATGATCTAGCAGTGTTCATTCTGTTGAAGAAAATTCTGCCAGAGGTTTAAAATGAGGAAGGTTTTGTTCAAAATAATGTAAACTGTGAGTTGTTTAACCTGTGTTTAGTTAGTTTTGTACAAAAGAAGCCGGCAAGAGTAGAGCAGGGACAGTGTGCAAGTTGGAGGCTTCAGAAGACTAGATGCATGCGTAAGCAAGTGTAGCTATATAAATTGATCATACCAAAGTACAGAATTGAGCTGTTACAGATAGCAAATGATAGTCATATGGCTGGTCACTTGGGGAAGGACTGCACTCTGGCCAGATTATGGTACAGATTTTACTGACTTGGTATTCATGAGGATGTTGCTACCTATTGCAGTTCTTGTGTTGTAATCAGACAGTAGCCCCAGTGACTAAAAAAGACCCGGTGCCCCTGGCGCCCCTACCCTTGATAGATGTGCCTTTTGAGAGAATTGCAATGGATGTGGTTGGCCCTTTAGACAAAAGTAAAAAGGTTAATCGATTCATTTTGGTAGTATGTGACTATGCTACTCGATAGCCAGAGTCAGTTCCAATGCGTACTGTCATAGCCCCAAAAGTGGCAGCAGAGTTTGCCAATATTTTTGGCAGTGTGGGCATACATAAAGAGATGCTATAAAAAATAAAAAGACTGTGCCAAGGCTCCCACTGGGGGAATAAAAAAGACCACATTTGGTTGTCTGGGTCAATGCTTTATTAAAAACACATACTGGCAACGGCTGCAGCACATCCAAAACACCACACATCTCGAGGAAGAGGACGGGGTTCAGCTCGAAAATGTTTGGCGTTTTAGATGTGCTGCACCTTAGCACAGTCTTTTTTATTTTTCATAGTATTTATTCATACGTCCCGAGTTTGGCTCTACCATCTAGTAGCTGTCTGGTTTCTGTAAATACCTAAAGATAATATTACTGATCAGGGTAGTAATTTTGGTGCTACATTGCTGAAGGAGCTGTACCAAAACTCCCCTCATCACCCTCAAACAGATGGTCTTGTTGAGCATTTTAATCAAACCCTAAAACACATGTTAAAAAGGTTTGTGAAAGATGAAGGGAAAGACTAGGACCAGTACTTACCTTACCTGCTTTTTGCTTACAGAGAAGTGCCACAAGCATCAACAGGTTTTTCACCCTTTGAAATGCTATATAGTAGACACCCTAAAGGGCCACTAGATGTAATAAAAGAAACATGGGAAGGTGACCCTGCCCAGAAAGAAACTTGTCAAAATATGTTGAAATTGCCCATAGTAATCAGGAAGAAGTCCAGAAACAGCAGAAGGTGTATTATGACCATGGGGTAAAATTAAAGTTTTTTAGTTAGGTAAAAAGGTCTTTACTGTTCCCAACTATGGAAAACAAACTGTTAATGAAGTTGCAAGGGCCTTATAAAGGTACAGTTAACTATAAGACTGAGACCCCTGATAGTAAAAATCCTACCAAGTTATACCATGCTAACCTCCTGAAGAAATGGGTTGAAAAAACAACAAGGGTTGCTTTGTTAAATATTATTATTTTTAAACTCTATTTCTTCACCCCACTCAGGGAACTACTTCCGGCATCCTCCGACTTCCAGTCTCTACCTCACACCTGAGACATTTCTCCTTCTCCCTTGCACGGTCCCGACAAAACCCCCCGTATCCGAACCCCTTCCCGGGGAGGAGCCTGCCCTATCTGCCCTGGGCACTCTATCTATAATGTAGAGTGCCGAGCCGAGCAAGCAGGGCATGGAGAGTAGACCACTCGGTGTTGGGAGTGTGGTTCGGGGCACAGGTGCCTTCGCCTATCCCTGAGGGAGGGGATTTTCCACTTGCTTCCTCCCGAGGAGTACTGTGTGCAATGATGCCTGCACACAGCTGTCCTGCTGGCGTCTGCCGCACTCCGCCCCTTGCGTTGACCGGTGAACCTGCAGTACCCCCTGATCTCCATCAGGGGCCGCCAGCACACCAGGCATCCCTGGAACCCACCCCAGGGAGAAAAGAGCAGACCTCCGGATGCTCCATCCTCTCCCTTCCCTGCTGACCCCCAGCCTCCCGAGTCCATCTCTGAACCCAGGTCGCCGGTGTGGCATTCAGCACCTCAACCCTCAGCACCACAGGCTGGCGCACTTTAATATTAACAGACACTGCTAAAGAAGAGATTAATATAGCTTATCACAGACTGGAACAAACTAAATTTTGATGCTGTAAAGGTGAATGTTTCCTGAACCACAGGCCAAACCAAAAAAATTCATAACTTGGTAAAGACATTTAGAATTATTTTTTACCACAGTGCCAGGCTGAGCAAAAGGGGTTGAGCACAACACAGTGACAGAGAATGTTTGCCCTATCAGACAAAAGACATACAGATCACCAGAGCAGTTAAGAGCAGACATGTTTAAGGAAATACAAAAAAATGAAAGAGCTTGGTACCACTGAAGAATCGAGAGGTGTTTGGTGATCACCAATGGTGGCCAGTGGTGATTTTTAAATAAAAAAGAAGGGGGCATAAGAATCTACTTTGATTTTAGGGAACTTAATCACGTGGCCATGTTTGACAGCTATCCTATGCTCAGGATAGATAACTTGGTGGCTAGAGTGGGAAGTGCCAAGTACATCAACACTCTTGACCTCACACCATGGGTTACTGGCAAATTCCCCTAGCTAAAGAATCCTGAGACAAAACTGCATTTTACACTCCAACCGGATTCTATCAGTTCACCACCATGATGTTTGGTTTACATGGTGCACCTGCTATATTCAAGCAGTATGTGGACGTAATCCTAGCCCCTCACACTGATTATTGTGGCTGCTTACCTGATGATGATGTGGTGTACAGTCCAGACTGGAACAGCCACCTGGAACACCTACAAGCAGTTATCCACTCTATTAAAAATGCAGGTCTGACCATTAATCCTACCAAGTGTTCATTAAGCATGTAGGAAAACAGATATTTGGGATATATTTTGGGAAATGGAGAACTAAAGCCAGAGATTCCAAGATAGAAGCTGTAGCTAACAGTCCTGTACCTAAAACAAAGAAACATATCAGGTTATTTTTACGTCTGGCTGGTTACTACTGAAGATTTGTTCCCAACTTTGCCCAGTTAGCTACTCCCTCATAGAACTCATGAAAAAATGGTACCTAAATAATGTGAAATGGTCCCAAGAGTCTGTTTAAGCTTTTGGGGCTATCAAGGCTGCATCATGTTTATCCTCTGTTTTAAGAAGTCCAGACTCTGAAAAACAATTCCAATTATAGACAGAGGCATCAGAGATAGGCCTAGGTAAATTCTTGAGTCAGAATATAGATGGGAAGGAACATACACCATTCTGTATATCAGTAGAAAATTGCACGACAGACATAAAAAGTACTCCACTATTGAAAAAGAATGCCTTGCTGTGAAATGGGCAATGGAGTCCTTTAAGTTTTATTTACTAGGAGCTGATTTGGTACTTATAACAGACCACAATCCTCTCTGTTGGCTTAATCAAATGAAGGATAAAAATCCCAGAATCACAAGGTGGTACCTGGCACTACAGCCATTTAAATTCAAAGTGAAGGACAAATCCAGAAAAGAGAATGTCAATGCTGATTTTCTGTCAAGATATGGTTCAGGAATTGAGAATTTCAAAAGTTTAAAAAAAAGTGTGTGCTTTAACAGAAATGTCTGCTGTAAATGATGTTATGAAAAAGGGATACTGCGTATGCAAATCACTGTAGATGTTATAAGGAAATGTTAAAAGAAAAGTAAAAGCAGGTTTTGGAAATCTTTTTTTTTTTTTTTTTTTTTTTTAATAACAAACGGTTCCCTCTTAAGGGTGTGTGTGTGAGAGACAGGATTGAATATGAATCTGACCCATTTGTTATGCAGAAAAAGTTAAAAGCAAGGCTCTGTTTTTCTCCTGTCCAATTCTGCCACTTGCCTATCTGATTTGTGCAATCAAATTTTCCTTGTGACACCTAGGAATTGGCCACTCTAATGGTCCCTCAATTTCTCCGTTATCTCATTTCCTTCACTTGCTGTTTCTAATCTTTCCTTCTCCCCTTGCTTCTCTGTAGTTGCAAAAATATGTGAAACTGGGATCCCTTGGTTTGCAAATATATATAACTGTGCTGTTAAAATGATTGCTGACAGCTAGTTGGATGTTAAAGAAGTTAGTAATTTGGAACACAGGGGGTTGACCTTGAGAAACCTTTTCACCTTTCACAAGCTTGTTAACAGAAATGACATAGGAAATCAGCCCTGAGACAGGCAGTCTTAATTGGTTGCACCTGTTAAGAAGACTAATGTACTCTTCAGGTTGGTCACAGGATGGTCAGTGACGAAAATGTTGTTGCATTTTATGAAAAACGTGAGATGAAACAAACAAGAACAGGATGCAGAGGTTAAACTACCAGGCAAAGACATCTCATGTAAAGACAGCAATGTTTTGTCTAGCTAGATAGAGATTGATATTTTTGAGAGAAACTAGAGGATTTGTTTTGTACTGCCTTTGTGAAAAGCTATCCTATACATCTTCTTTTTTGTTTTATTGTTAACTCATTGTCTCCTAGCAGACGCCTGTAGTCATCAGTAAAATACACTGGTGTGTCCTGAGGACGCCTGCAGAAGTCGGCTACTGACTCCAAGTGTGCCCCTGCAACGTCTGGAGAAGTCACTTATATATTTTAATATATAGTGTAACAGAATATAATATATATTTGACTGCATAACACCATTGAAAAGGTAATTTTATGCTGAACAACTTTGCCACTGATATTTTGTGTATATCATGTATACTTTAGGAGTTATTCGCATTTGTTTATGGTATGGTGTATGGCTTATGTTGCCTGTTTTAGTGAAAAAAAAATTTTTTTTTTTTGCTGTTTCAACCAGCACAGAAAAAAAAAATTACATATTATTATTTGCATACCACCACTGGAAAGGTAATTTTGTGCTGAACAACTTTGCCACTGATATTTTGTGTATATCATGTATACTTTAGGAGTTATTCTCATTTGTTTATGGTATGGTGGGTGGCTTCCTTCCTGCCTTTGATTTTATTTCTGTTTTACTGCTTGGGTTTCAGTGGAAGCCATGGTTCAGCTTTGGTGGCCTGTGGGTTGGGTGGTCGTGGAGTGACCAGAGAAGAGTGGCAATGTGCAGTGCATGGTAGGAAGGGTCAGTGCAGCTTAAGGTAGCCCACAGCTACCTCAAGTGAGCCAAATGTTATCGGGACCCTGTTTTGCGGTATCCTGAGCTGTACAAGATAGAGGAGAGTGAAGGGAATGCTTCACTGATTCAGGAGTTACCAGACCTCTGAATAAGCCCACTTTTTCACTATTACATCATGCGAAAAGTCCTCGAATATCCTAATTTTGTGTCCCTGACACTCCAGAGACTCCAGCTCTCTCGCTCTTCATAAGACATCCTCTTTAACCTGAAAATGTAAGAATCTGGCCAGAACAGGCCGTGGCTTCGCTCCCTTTCTTGGCACTGGTGCCAAGAATCTGTGTATCTGCTCAGTGTTGAAGCAGGGGTTACCAGGCAGCTCAAGGAGGCTGAAGAACACATGGCAGAGGAATCCAATGGTGTTCTCTAGTTCTACTTGCTCAGGGACCTCCACAAATTGCAGATTATTTCGGCAGCCTCTGTTTTATAGGTCTTCGAGTTTTCCCTGCATCTTATTCAGCAGTTTTTCCTGATCTTGGAGCTGGGCCCTCAGTTCGGGGCACTGGTCTTTGTTGTCTCGACTGCACTTGTCAGTGTCATCTACATGGACTGAAATTTTTTTTTTACATCAGCCATATTACAATCAGTGTTTGATCGAACAATCTTTATTTCCTGAAGGAGTTGCCAGAACATCTGTTCAACTCTGTCGACGGAGAGAGCTTTGGTCATTGTCACCTGAAGGAGCCTTCAGCCAGCTGCTGCCTTGAGGATCAGAAGACAGGAACCATAACTAAATAACCGCCAAGTGTGCTACCGGATTGTTCCCCACAATATCGCCAATCAGATAATGCCACTTTGCTTTTCGACGAGGGAAATGAATGCACTGCTTTTGATTAGGGCTGGTAGGGAAAGGCGAACAGGATATAGGCAGTTATCTTTCCTGCGGTCAAGCCACGCCATCCCATCTCATTTTTTAAAACTGAGGATACAACGCACATTATCTCCCAAATTTATCAGACATTAGGTGAATCATCTAGCAATAATCCCCTAGAGATATCCCAGAAATCAGAATATGAGTTAGGGTCTCCACTACAGGATAGTGCATGGAAATTGACATGTCCGATATCCTTGAGGATTTCAAGCTCCCATCAATGGCAGGAATATTCTTAGAAACACCTAGCGAGATTCTTTAATACTCCTATTATCTCTGTGCATTATCAAACCTCCAGAAATTCTCATGCTGGTGCAACTGTGACACACATTATCATGTGGGCATGTCCTGTCCTACACCCCTGCTTTTGGGCTCTGGAAAGAGAACTGGAAGAACTCTTTCACAGACCAGTCACTATAACTGCAGAACTACACCCATTACTTCAGCTCCCTAAGGGCTTCTGTGACCTCCATTCCCATTATTTGACAGGTATTCTGCTTATAGCACCAAAAAAAGACCATTACTAGACTGGTTACACCCACAGGCCTGATCCACAACCTCAAAGTATACCAAAGAAAACCAGATTTATACAGAGGAGAAAAAAAAAAATAACACTCCCTCAATGACAGAATGGAGCTCTGATCTACCCGCTGGACTGGCTGGCTGCTGCACATAATGAGTAAAGACCAAGATTTCATACCTTAGAGCCCTGACAAATAAGCTGTTTACGCGCCCATTCCCTACCCCACTGATGTCAGTACTTAAACCACCAAGAGTTATTGTTCTCCCAATGTCATCATGTTGTACTTGGGTCCCCCCACACTGGTGTTTCTTCAATAAAGTCTGACGTCAAGGCTGGCCCAGTGGCATGACGGTAGCACTACCACCCATCATGCCGGTGACCCAGGATCAGAAGCAGTCTCGGGCTGCTGAGGGTCGGCCAGGGAGGGAGAGGATGAGCCTCTGATGGACTGCTCTCCTCTACCAGTAGGGGGTATGCAGTTTCTGCCAAATGACTGCCATCAGGTGGAGGTTTAGTAGTACTGCAGGCCCACAGGACAGCACAAGAAGGGAGGGAGCTGTGGGACTTCTGCGATAAGCGCACATACCTCCACATATGCACACGTTGGTGTGCATGCCCCAGCATGAGGAAACAGGGAAAAAACAGGAAAATGTAGGGGCTTAGGCTTTGTGAAGTCCAACCCATGTCTCTACAGTCTACCCAGTTGTTCTGTTCCCAGGTGCATCTGGATGTGTTTCAGGTTGGAGGAAGGGTGGGGGGTGCCACGGGAGATTGGGGCCTCCAACCAGTGGAGGCAAGGGATGGGACCAAGTGCGAACAGGACTGATAGCCAGCCAAGCCTACTACCAGAGGATAAAAAACCTTAGTACAAAAAAAAAACTAAAGCCTGATGTTGGAAAGCCAGCTCTACCACCCAGCTTGCTTCCAGCCCCCCACCTTCCTGCTAGAACTGAATTTCATAGATTGTTATATGAATGTAATCAGGATATGCCTGAGGTTTATTTAGATGATACAATCAGGGACTAATTCTCCCACTGCTCTGCACCAAATGGGGAGGGACTAGTCCCTGGTGCTATGATTTGACATGTTTTTGGACAACCACTGTATAAAGTAAAAACAAGCATTTGTCAATGCCGAATGTTTCCTTGCATGGTTGATGTGGCAGGGGTGTTATTGTCAGATACTTGTTGGCCCCCCACGAATGTTTCTCCTCTCCCCATCTGGCTCCACTGTTAGCCCTCTGCCAAATTACAAGCACACATTAAGAAAGTACAGTTACATAAGAACTTACCATAATAGTAGATCTTTGAGAGAGGCTCTTGCAGTAGGTAATGACATGCAGGACTAAGCTGCCAGGCACTAGAACCACACAGAAAATTTCTAGCTAGCAGTGTCTGTCAAGGGACCGCCCCCAGCGTCACGTGACCGACATCAGCGTGCCACTATACAGGGAGTGGTCCCCATGCCTGCCCTCCAGTTCTCCCGCCAGAGACCTAAAAAGGTTTGACAGGAGTTTAGGAGTGGGCTCCTGGAGCTAAAAGGCTGTGCCAGGAGAAAAAGAAGAAAAAACCCAGAGAGAAGGTGGGAGGGAAAGCAGTACCTACTGCAAGAGCCTCTCTTGAAGATCTACTGTTATGGTAAGTTCTCACGTAACTGTACTATCTTACTTCGAGAGGGCCCCTGCAGTAGGTACTAACACATAGGACTGAGTTCCAAACAGTCAAATTCAGACAAGTCTGAGACATGGGAGGCAGGAACAAGTCTGCAGTAAACAGGGATCTTAAGATAAGAGACCCTGAGGAATAGCTAGGGCAAAGCCTGCTCGCGCCTAGAAGCAAAGTCCAAATTGTAATGTTTAGTGAAAGTGTGGACAGAACTCCAAGTGGCAGCCACACAAATATCTGCGGCTGAGAGACATTCCTGAAACAAGCAGTAGAATCAGCCATGCCTCTTGTTGAATGATCTTTAACCTCTCCCAGGAGGGGTTTGTTATATTTCTGAAAACAAAAGGTGATGCAGTTTGCCAACCACTTTGACAAACACTGTTTTAAAATGCAGCGCCCTCTCTTTTAGGCGCAAAGGAAACAAACACCTGGTCAGTTTTACGGACTGGCTTCATCCTGTTCGTGTAGTAACAAAGAATCCTATGCACATCCAGTGTGTGCAGGATTGCTTCACCCTGATTGGAATGCTCAGGGTAATACACTAGCAACTCAAGAGTCTGATTTAAGGTGTGCTCTGAAACCGCCTTAGGGAAGAACTTAGAATCTGTACACAGACCCACCTGGTCTCTGCTGAAGTAATAGCAACTAAGAAGAGCGCTTTCCATGAAAGGAAGTGCATGTCACAACACACTGCTGGTTCAAATGGTGGCAGCGTGACTGGTGGTTTCAAATAAAGGATCCCCTTCAAGAAAGTCTTGGAGACTTCCAGTTGAGCCACGTTTTTGAGCCTGCAGGGATGTGGTAGGCAGACATGACAGATAAGTGAACCTTCAAGGTCGAATAACTAAGCCCCAAGTCCGAGAGGTACAGAAGGTAATCCAGGACCTTTGGGACAGGACACGTGAAAGGTTCCAACCCTTTCTAAGTGGCCCACATGGAAAATCTTTTCCACTTCATGACGTAAGTGGCTCTGGTGGACAGCTTTCTGGCCTCCACTAGAACCTGGGCTACCCTTGGAGAAACCCCAAAGCGAGCGGCAGCTATGTCAGTAGGTGCCACGCATGTAGTTGCAGGGAACTGAGGCCTGGATGGACCAGTGTCCCTCATTCCTGTGTCAATAAGTCTTGACAAACTGGTAGTGGTATTGGAGGATCCACTGACAATTGCTGAAGTAGAGAACACCAAACTTGTCTGGACCAGAAGGGAATGATCAGAATCATTCATGCCCCTTCTGACCATAGCTTCAATTGAACTCTCTGCATCAGAGGAAGTGGAGGGAAGGCACACAAGAACTTCTCCTTCCAGCATAGAGACAGCGCATCTCGCCAGAAAACACCACGCCCTGGAGCGAGCGAGCAGAAAGTTGGTAGTTTTGCATTGGATGGGGATGCAAACAGATCTAGGTCTGGTCTTCCCCACTTCTCAAAGACACTGTCTACCACTGACTGTCTCAGTTCCCACTCGTGAGCTCTGGCTTGAGTGCGACTGAGCGCATCTGCCAGGACATTTTGAATGCCTGGAACATGTACAGCTGCCAGATGAAGGTTGTGGCTGACTGCCCAATATCAGACCCTCATTGCTTCATGACAGAGGGAGTGCAAGCGTGTGCCGCCTTTCTTGTTTGTGTACCAGATGATGCACATGTTGTCAGTCTGGATCATGAGCTGTTCTGGCTGAATTAAATGTTGGAAAGCTTGCAACGCATTCAGAACTGCCCGCATCTCCAGCACATTGATGTGGAGAGGGAGTTCGCTGTCGGATCAAGAGCCTCGAGTCTTTTGAGCACCCAGGTGGGCTCCCCAACCTGACCCAGAGGCATCTGTCGTCAGGGTCTGTGATGGAAGGTCCGTGTAGAATGGGACACTTTTAAGTAAGGTTGGCTGTGTTCTGCCACCACAACAGGTCCCGAGCCATTGGGTCCGAGACCAGGATCTCGTGATTCAGATCATCGGATGTCTGGTCCCATAGAACCCTGAGAGTCCACTGTGCGACTCTCATGTGAAATCTGGCTAGGGGGACTGTAGGGATGGCTGCAGCCATAAGACCGAGAAGGAGAAGAATCTTTCGTGCCAATGACCTTCTCTGTGAGGCCACCAGATGTGCTTGTCTTTGCAGGGTTTCCATCCTGTCAAATGGCTGGAAGGCCCTGCCCTGGACTGTATCCAAAACTGCCCCAATAAACTGGAGCTGTTGGGTGGGAGAAAGATGCGATTTGGGATAGTTTACCGTAATGCCCACCTGTTGAAAAAGGTCCAAAGTTATGGTCAGGGACTTGACCAAACTGTCCCTCGATGGTGCTGACAGAAGCCAGTCATTGAGGTATGGGAACACTTGTAGCCCCTGTCTGTGCAGTGCCACTGCCACCACCGCTAGGCATTTCATGAGCACTCTCAGTACCGATGAAAGGCCGAAGAGACCAGCTTTGAACTGAAAATGCTCTCCCAGAAAACAAAATCTGAGAAACCTGTGGTGTGGTGGAAAAATAGGGATATTTAGGTAGGCATCCTTCATATCCAGTGTGCAGAGCCAATAGCCCTTCTGTAAGAGAGGAAGCAAGCTTGGCCGAGACAGCATCCTGAATCTCTTGTATTCCACAAAGAGATTTAGTGAGCTCAGATCCAGAATGGGCCTGAGATCACCTGTTTTCTTGGGTACCTGGAAGAAGTGCGAGTAGAACCCTTTTCCCTGCTGATTTGCGGGAACTGGCTCTGCTGCTGCTTTTGCTAGCAGGGAGTTTATTTCCTCTTTCACCATTGGGATGTGGCTTTGGGGGTAGAAGGAGTGACCCAGAGGATTTGTGGGAGGGCTTTCTATGAACTCTATTGTGTACCCTTGAGCCACTAGCTGGAGTACCCACGAGTCTGTGCTTATTTCCCCCCATCCCGGTAGGCATCTGACAAACCTTCCCCCATTGGTTCCTCTGTGACTCGCTCCAGAGGAGGGAGGGAGTCCATGGAGTCAGGAGGCAGTGGGGAGGGTGGAAGCTGCTGCTCCTGAGGCTCTATGGGACTTGGCCAGGGGGGCTGTGCCTGCCGAAGTGGCCCGACGTTTATTCTGACGCCAGTTCTGAGATTGCTTTTGCTAGCAACATTGCTGTCACCTCTGTTTTTGAGGGGGTTTATACACAAACCAGACAGAGTGCAAGGCTTTGCCCTTGTCCTGTAAATCAGTAATAATATCTTTGAAATCACCCTCCGAACAAGACCGGGCCCCTAAAAGGAGCATCTTGGATGGCTGTCTGGACTTCTGGTGTGAGACCTGAAATCCTCAGTTATGCGTGCCTCTGCAAGCTGATGGCAGTGGCTGTTCCCCATGCAGAGGCATCCACTGCATCATAGGTGGCCCTCAGGGTGTGTCTGCTAGCCGACCTGACCAAGCCTGCCATCTCCTCCTTTAACTGGGAGACCTGGAGAGAGTTAATCTTAGACTCCAGCTGGCCCAGAACTGATTTTTGGTAGACCTCCACGTGAGCCACGTAGTTCAGGACTCTGGTGGCCAAAGTGGAAGAGGAGTATATCTTTTTCCCGTACTGGTCAATGACCTTAGATTTCTTGTCCGGTGGAGAAGTGCTAAGGTGCTTTGGTTTTGCTGACCTGTCATGGGCAGCACTGATGACCACTGGGTCTGCCTTAGGGTGAATGCTCAGGTGGTCTTTGCCCTCTGGGGTAAGATATAGTCTGTCTGCCTTTCTAGCCACAGGTGCTAGAGAGGCCGTCTGTTTCCAAACTGTAGAAGCCAAATCCTCATGCGGCCCTATCCAGGGCGGGATGACGGCAGATGACAGATTTGACAATTCTAAGTGTTCAGCCAGTCTCTGTCTGAAGATCCTGGGCTTCTGTATGCCAGTCATACGCCACCCAGATTTTTCTGAGGAGTTCCATAAAGGAGGGGCCCTCTGGCAGAGACTTAGGTGACTCCTTGGGTTTTGGATCATCTGGTGTTGGGGACTCATAGTCAGAGCCGGAATGAACAGAGTCACTATCTGAATCCGATGGATGGCTTTTGTCAGGTGGACTGAGCCCTGGTAAGACGATGTCCACTGGCCTGGAGAGGTCTATAGGTCGGATGAACTCAGTGGTTCATGGGTGAACTGGTTGCTCTACTGACCTTCCCGAGGTCGTATGCCGAGGGGCTGAGAGTGGGATGGGTTCAGGTGACGGAGCCCTAAGGGCCAGCAAGGGCTGTCATTTCTCCAGCTCCGA
Organism: Neoceratodus forsteri; assembly: GCA_016271365.2. Taxonomy (NCBI): domain Eukaryota; kingdom Metazoa; phylum Chordata; order Ceratodontiformes; family Ceratodontidae; genus Neoceratodus; species Neoceratodus forsteri. Next base: position 1,499,510,725 of record CM057450.1, on the reverse strand, counting down.
CATGAGCTGTGATTTTGTCTCATTCCACCAAGACCGCAGCTTGCAGTGGTGGGGGTAGAAGCGGTGGATTACCATATCCTTGGTATCCCGCATAGTAGGGGTAGCTGAATCCCAGCAATGGATACCCCAATGTCGGGAACCCTGGCAAAGGGTATTCCTGGCTCAGATATTGCGACGTTGGATACCCTGGCATGGGGTATTGTGGCATCGGATAGCCCGCATCGGGTAACCTGGGAGGTTTCCCGAGGGGTCCGGCATCAGCCCTGGAATTGGACCCGATGGTGGGGCCAAAGGTTCCAGAGGAGGCCTTGATGGGGGAGCAGAAGGTCCCAACGGAGGGTCCAGAGGTAGGGGCAGAAGCCTGAAGGGTCCCGATGGTGTTAGTGTCGGACTGGGCATTGGCCCCTGAGGGGTCGATGGGCCAAGAAGAACTGGTGCGGCCTTCGTCAGGTCCAGCGGTACCTCAGGTGTTTGTGGCTCCGGCGTCGAGGGTGGTACAATCCCTGACAGCGAGCCTTCTCCCTCCTCCGGATCCCCCAGGTCCCGGACGGACCGCTTCTGGTGGTGGAGGGGGAGAGACCAGAGGAAACTCCGGTGTCAACTGCGATTCAGACATCAGTTGATCTGGTCCCCTCAATGTCAGGGCCTGACGGAGGGACCAGTGCTGTGCGGCTGTCAGAGGAGCTGATGGGTGACTTATCAGCATGTTCCACGCTAGCATCGGAGGAATCGGCGCTCAACTTACCGGTCCCACTACAGCCACTTAATCTTGAGCAACTTAGAGGAACTGGGTGCCTCCTTTCCCCCGGAGGCTCCCATCGGTCTCGAGACCAAACCCGACGGGGCGGCCAGGCTGCACCGTTCCACAGAGACAGCCATGGACGAAGACTTCTTCCTCGGGGAGTTACCTCCTTGGCCGCGACACCAGGAGGGTGTTAGTAGCCTTGTAGGGGACTCTACCCAGTCCCAATGTCTTTCCTTGTCCTTCTTGGCCCTCAGGTGAGGAAGAACTCCTGAGTTTCTTCAGCTCCTTCTCGATGGAAGCCATTTTTAATTTTAAAAGGTGGGCTTCCAGAGATTGCTGACGGCATTTTCGTCTGGCCTGGTTAAAACTCTGGCAAATCTCACACTCCTCAGTCTTGTGGTCTGGGCCCAGACAAAAAAGGCAGAGGGAATGGCCATCCTTGTTGGGGAACTGAGTCCCGCAGGAGCTGCACTTATTTTTATGCGATTCGGGCGACATGCATGAAAAATTGAACTATACACTTTTTTCTGAGAAAAATAAACGTTAAACTTGTGATAAATCATGAAATTTAAGAGAGATATGTACTCATTAAAAATGGTGTCAACAAAAGCTACGTTCTCTGAGAGGTCTGTATATGAGGTCGTATTGGAAAAAAGAACGCTGGAGAGGGGCTGGGCCCGCTTCCCTATACAATGGGCACACTGACATCAGTCACGTGACGCCAGGGGTGGTTCCCTCCCAGACACTGCTAGCTAGAATTTTCCATGTGGTCCTAGCACCTGGCGGCTTAGTCCTACATGTTAGTACCTACTGCAAGAGCCCTCTCAAAGTAAGATTTTGCTCTTCTGGCAGATGCCATCAACATAATTTACCTGCTGACTGAGAGCCGCTGACACTGCCTCCTTGCACTCTCATCCAGAAAAGGGAGGACAGTAGCTCTGAATGCTGGCATTTTATATGAGGGGCTCCACGTTCTAGCAAGATGCTGCTGGCAGCTGTAGGGAAGTATCTGTTTTCAGACAGCCTCCCATTCTGTGTGGCGCATGTGGAGAGGAGGACACACAGAGGAGGGAGTGGAAGGCACAGAGGGAAGCTGAAGGCAGGGAGCAACCGAGCTGCCAGAACAACCGAGACTCCTACCATCTCATGAGTACACTGAGGCCTGCCGCAGCACCCAGTTGTAGGTCTTGTAACCATAGCAGCCCCTGGTGTCACCTCCAGAGGAACAGCAAGCACAAGAGGCTTTTTCGAAGGGAAGCCCTGCGTTACCTGCCGGAGTCGAGCAGACAGACAGCGGGTGAGGGATAGCCATTTACATTTAGCACGAAGGAGCCAGGTGGCGGGGAGGGCACATAATACAAGCATTTGTTTTATACTGTCCAGTTATAAAGTTCAGGCTAGAGATGCCCTGGGGATGTAAATATGTTTGGAGAGATTAATGCATACATTTAACTGAGATCAAGTGACAGCCCAGCAGCTCCACATTTTTGGAAGTAATGGGAGTGGAACTGATTGGCTGGGTGGGGGGCGTGTCAGAGTAAAGCCAAGGCGTGGTCAGACTCCGTTTTAAAGCACCACAGTCTCCTGTACATGTTTAAAGGGACACATCAAAACACCAAGAATAAAAAAATTAAACGGCTGCTGTTCCATTTTGATCACATCACCCCCGATGAGAGCACTTTCCTGATGAACATAAAGCCACTCAACTGCCTGTCAGCTGGCTTTATGCAGCTGCTTGCTGGCCGGCTTTATGGAAATGAAAGCCCCAAAGCGCTCTTTCATTGAAGCACTTCAGTCCTCTCAAATACACAAAGTTTATGCACAAGAAACAGTGTGAAATGTCATACTCTGCTTGCGTGGTCATTGGTCTGTCGGGGACGAGCCCAACGTAGATTGCTCTGCACTGGGCTAGTCTGTGACACACCTCTTAAAATGTAGTTCTCTGAAGCAAGGCAAAATGTTTAAAGGGCATTTCTGTCAGTAGGTTTTTGAAATAACTTAGTTGCTACCTCACCACTGCTATCTGTTGTTATCATAAGATTGAAAAAGTTGATGGTATTTTTATTGTAGCTCAATGTGAATTTTAAATTCAATTCAGTTGTCCCTAAGTATTAATCTGGTTCAAGGTCAGTTGGCATTCACCTGTATCCCCCTCCCCTTGGGGCGTGCCTGAAAATAGGCAGGATTTGTCTAGTGCACTTACCCGGTCAACAAAAACGAAATAAAAATAAAATAAAAATAAAATTGCTCAAATTCCAGTAACTCTGCTGGAGCCTCTCCACAGCAAACGAACAAACAAACAGCTTAATCTGGTTCAGTTTCAGCTGCTTACCATCTGTATTCCCCGGTCACCCCTGAAAAAGGGACTTCTAGGCCCAGTGGGCTTATCGGATCAACAAAATTCAATCAATCAATCAATAAATAAATGTCATGAACAAAGCATTTAGCAATATCAATTTTGCTGTAAAAAGGGTTGCTATCTGATGACAAAATGTATTGATTTTCCCATTGTGTGAGGTACAAACTGGCATAATTGGTGTGAAGGTGGCCCACACTGCAGTCCCCTTCACCTGCAGGTACAGTAAAACTGTCCCATGGAACATACTGTAAATGTGTTGAAACTTGACACTTTTTCCACAAGTGTCAAAAAAAATTCAACAAATCTTGTCTTATAGCCAGAAAACTGATAGAATGATTCACAAAGTGCTTACACCCCAGCTTGATGGGGTGTATTTGTGTACAGCGCTGTGCTATCAAGTGTGACCAGCCACCAGACGGCAACTGAGCGAGTCGGAGGACAGGAGGTGTTTGTTGTTTTTCTCTGGCTTTTTTCTCGGGGCAGTAGTGTGACAGGGATGAAGAAGCAGACTAGGCTCCTGATTGCTGTAACTTTTTACTTTTTGTCCTCTTTCTGGCTGACCACTTTCTCTGCTGAACACAAAGGGAGAGCAAGCTGCAGCAGGACAATTAAACGGGAGCTATCCAATAGCAACTCTACAAAACAAGGGTGCCAGAAATAAAATCCCCGGTGGCTCTTTAAAAGGCACTCCACTATCTGATTTTGTTCCAGAGTGCAACGGAGCGAGTCGGAGGACAGGAGGGGTTTGTTGTTTTTCTCCAGCTTTCTTCTAGGGGCACTACAGTGTGACAGGGATGCAGGAGCAGATGGCTCCCAATTTGTGTAACTTCTGACGTTTCGTCCTCTTTCAGGCTGACCACTTTTCTCTGCTGAACACAAAGGAAGAGTGAGCTGCAGCAGGACAGTAAAACAGAATAGCCCTCCTACCTGCACAGATCTTGCCCATTATGTAAGGGTACTTCAGAGATTGAAAGCAGGGACTTCCTGTTTGGAACAGGAAGGGCTGGAACCATAATGGGCTCACCTAAAGGTGGGGACTAGCCCTTCCACTCGCCCACGCTGCTTACCGGATGGCTTTATGCAGCAGTTTGCTGGCCTGCTTTATGCAACTGAAAGTACTGAAGTGCTCTCTCTCATTGGAGCGCTTCAGTTCTTTCAAGTACAAAAAGTTTATGCCCATGAAACTGTGACCACCGTCATATTCTGCTTGTGTGGTCATTGATCTGTCAGAGACGAGCCCAATGCAGATTGCTCTGCATTGGTCTAGTCCATGACACAACTCTGAAGTGCCGGTCTCTGAAGCAAAGCAAAATGGTTCTTGCACCCACGCGCAAGGAAACATAAAAATGACTTATCACCACATATGTATGTGAAGAAATCTGAATTGTGCAGACATGTTCAATAAACATTATAGTCACACAATAAAATACAGAGAGGATGTACAATGGCCTGTGTTCAAATGTGCCATTTATTTCCACGAGTGAGGGGGGCGGGACCATAACTCACAAGTGGCATATTTGTACATAGGCCTTTGTACGTTCTGTGTATACAGTGTCTGTTCTGTGTGACAACTGAGGGCAAATTCATCGTGGGATTGGCAGAATGGGCTCTGTCAATCAAGTTAATTGAGATGTAGGCAAGTGAAAAATAAACTGTTATTTACCCATTGGGTAAATAACATTGTGTATCTTTCACTTGGGTCAGAGTTTTGGTAAAATAATGCATTTATTAAAGCAGTGGAATCCCTACATACATTGTATACATCAAGACATCACCTGTTAGGTACCAAGATATCACCTATTAAATATATCACAATTGACATATTGATAATTGACCAACAGCAACATGGCATACCATATCACCTTATAACAATGCTACCTCGACAACCAAGCTGGCAGTATAGTTAGTCTAAAGATTAGAGTAATGAGCTGTGAATGAGCCTGGTGCATCCAGCAGACCTGCCTTTTTTCCCCCACAACCTCCACTTGCATACTGTGTGACTGTGCTGTGGGCATGTCACTTAAAGAGGACCTAAACATTACAGGGGTCACTAAAATTGTAAAAGTCCATGAAATGATCTTCCAAGTGATTTATTGGAATTACCTGTTGGCATTAGGAGTCCTGAGATATAAATATATAAAAATCTGTAAATTAAATCAAAGCAGCAGCCATTTTGCGAACTCTTGAGACAGAAAGTGATGTCACTGATGTGTAACCTGTCATTTACAACGTACAGCTTGCCATTTAGTTATATCATTTTCTGTTTCAAGACTCCATGAAATGGTTGCTGCCCTGATTTAATTAACAGGTGATTCAGGTGTTCATATCTCAGGACTCCCGATACTGACAATAAAGCCCAATATCTTAACTGAAAGATGTTTTCAAGGACTTTCTGAATTTAAGTGCCACCTGTAATGTTTAGTTACCCTTTAACCACCCTATGTTCCTAGGACCCACCTGGAAATGATCTATTGGAAACCACTGTAAATGAGTCACAGACTCAATGGTATATCTGTTTCAAATGAATAAAGTACAGTTACACAAGAACTTACCGTAACAGTAGATCTTCGAAAGAGGTTCCTGCAGTAGGTTATCACAAATAGGACTGTGCCCTCTGGCATCAGGACTGCACGGCAAACTTTTCCAGCAATGCCTAGTGGGGGACTACCCGCCAGATGTCACGTGACGGACGTCAGCATGACCCTATACAGTGGGCGGTCCTCACGCTCGCCCTCCAGTTCTCCCGCTGGAGATCCAAGTAGGATGAGACAGGAGAAAGGATGAAATCCTGGAGCCCAGTTCAGAAAAAAAAATGCTGAAAAAAATGCAAAAACTGGGAGAAGGAGGGAGGGAAAAAGTGACCTACTGCAAGAACTTCTTTCGAAGATCTACTATTACAGTAAGTTCTTACGTAACTGTACTATCTTACTTCAAGAGGGTTCCTGCAGTAGGTTATCACAGATAGGACTGAATCCCAAGCAGTCACTCATAAAGAGACCGAAAGAGTCATGAGAAGAGGATCAACTGAAAGAACAGAATACGACCAGCCTTAGGACAATAGGCTATGCAGGACAGCGAGGCCAAAAACCCGGCCCTACACCTAGAGGCAATGTCCAGACTGTAATGCTTCGTGAAGGTGTGGACTGAACTCCAGGTAGCTGCTGCGCAAATATCCACTGCAGATCTTTCTCAAAAAGGCTGTGGATGCCGCCATTCCTCTAGTGGAATGACCTCTGACCTCCCCCAGCAGAAGTTTGTCATACTTCTGATAACAGAAGCGAATGCAGTTAGCGAGCCATTTGGATAAGCACTGCTTAGACACCGCTGAACCCAAGGATTTGGGGGCAAAGGAAACGAAAAGCTGATCAGACTTTCTGTAGCTTTTAGTTCTTTGGACAGGGCATCTCAGCATCCTGTGTACATCCAGTGTATAAAGAAGAGCCTCACCTTTGTTAGACTGGTTAGGGTAATACACCGGAAGTTCAGCCATCTGATTGAGGGTGAACGCTGAAACCACCTTGGGAAGAAACTTAGGATTTGTTCGTAAGACCGCCTGGTCCTTATGAAAAATCAAATAAGGCTCCTTACACAACAGGGCCTGAAGCTTGGAAATACTTTGAGCAGAAGTAATGGCAACCAAAAATAGCACCTTTCACGAGAGGTTGCGCATGTCACAGCTCATCATTGGTTCAAAAGGGGAAAGTGTAAGCTTCTCAACAACAAAATTTAAATCACAAGGTGGTGTGGGGTTATGGATAGGGGGTTTCAGATGGAGAATCCCTTTCAGAAAGGTTTTCAAGATCTTCAGCTGAGCCATGGGTTCCCCCCTACCAAATTGTGATGGGCCGAAATGGCCAATAAGTGGACCTTGATGGAGGAGAGGGATAGACCGAATCAGACAGGTATAACAGATACTCCATAATCTGTGGAGCTGAGCACGTAAAGGGATCCCAGCCCTTAGGCCCCGCCCAAATGGAAAAATGCTTCCATTTCACAGCATAGGTCGATCTAATTGAGGGTTTCCTCACCTCTACCAGGACCTGAGCGACCCTATGTTTTTTTTTTTTTTGTTTGTTTTTTCGATTCTTTTTCCCTCCAGTCACGGATCCAGGAGCCTCTCTCAGGCATCCAACCTTTGTCCTGTCCTGCCTGAAGTTCCCCCGACCGAACATTCCTCTCCTCCTCCCTGCCTCACAGCTGGCACCCCCAGCTTAACCCCTCTGGGGTGGGGCCGTCCCTCCTACCTTGGGCGCTCTTCAACTTGTAGACTCCTGCTGTGGACGTGGGCCTCTGGGTGGAGGGTCTGTGAAGGCCGGTTGAGTTGGACCCACTCATGGACATGGGGATTGGTGCCGTCGCCTACCCCCTGGAACCAGGATTTTCCTATGTTCTGTTTCACCCGCCCCATCCCTGCATGTGCACCTCCTGACGCAATGGCGCACAGCAACCCTGCCAACGTCAGGCACGCTATTATGTGCAGCCCTGCGCTACTGCAGTGCCCCCAGTCTCCACCAGTGACCACCGGAGCGCTGAACTCCCCAATGCCCTCCCCCCGGGACAGGAGAGCAGCCAAGCGGGTGCTCAATCCAGTCCCTCCCCTGCCGACCTCCGGCACCCGAGCTCGCTCCTCAACTCGGGTCGCCAGCATGGCGTGAGGTGTGGCGTCCAGCGCCTCAACCCTCAGCGCCACCGGGCCGGCTGAGCGACCCTATGTGAGACCCCAAATCAAGACTTAATTATGTCTGTAGGAGCCACGCATGAAGATGCAGGGTCCTGAGCCCGAGGTGCAGTAACCTGCCTTGATCCTGTAACCTGCCTTGATCCTGGGTCAACAGGTCGTGTCTGAGAGGAACAGGAACTGGGAGTTCCTCTGAGAGCTGCTGCAGAAGCAGAAACCAGATTTGCCTTGGCCAGAGGGGAGCAATTAGGATCATCCGGGCTCCCTCTGCCTGGAGCTTTAGGAGAACCCTCTGTAGAATAGGAAAGGGAGGGAAGGTGTACAAGGACTTCCCTGTCCAACAAAGTGACAACACATCATGCCAGAAAGCACTAGGCTCTGGAACGAGTAAGTAAAAGCTAGGAAGCTTTGCACTGAATGGGGAGGAGAACAAATCTAAGTCTGGGCGACCCCATCTCAAAAGCAGAGAATCTGCTACCTCCTCACTGAGTTCCCATTCATGAGCGAGGGACGAGGTCCGACTGAGGTTGTCTGCCAGGACATTTAGAACTCCTGGAATGTGCAGAGCAGTGAGAAACAGACTGTGCTGAACTTCCCAGTTCCACACCTGAATCGCCTCCCTGCATAGGGGGTACGATCTGGTGCCTCCCTGCTTGTTGATGTACCAGGCTACTGACATATTGTCCATCTGGACCAGCAGTGTTCCTTTTGACAGAATGGACTGAAAGGCCTGGAGGGCATAAAGAACTGCCCTCATCTCCAGAATATTGATATGGAGAGCCACCTCCAATTGGGACCACGATCCTTGGGCACAGTAGTTCCCTAGTTGGGCTCCCCAAACCAGGTGGTGAGAGTCCAAAGTGGTGGGGAACTTCTGAATGTAAGGCCCCGTGAAAGGTTCAGAGGATCTAACCACCAGAGCAGATCCTTCTTGATCACAATGGAGACTAGAACTGGATGGTCCAGGTTGTCCAAGCGCTGATCCCACTGGACCCGCAAGGTCCACTGGGTGATCCTCATATGAAACCTGGCAAATGGGACCCTGGAGATGGAGGCCACCAACAGGCATAACCATGCTCTGGCTGGAAGGTATCTGGAAGAGATCAGAACATTGACCTGCTCTCGAATGGTCTCCGCCCTGACCAAGGGGAAGAAAGCTTTGCACTGGACTGTGACCAAGATGGCCCCAATGAACTGAAGGTTCTGGGAAGGGATAAGAGTTGACTTCGGAAAGTTGACTGTGATACCCAGGTGAGAAAAAAAAGGTCCAACATGCACAAGAGAGCTTCCAGGAGACTGTCCTTGGACGGAGCTGTCAACAGCCAGTCGTCAAGGTAAGGAAAAACTGCCATCCCCCGATGGCGTAAGGCTGCTGCCAGCAACGCAAGGCACTTGGTAAAAACCCGAGGTGCAGAGGAAAGGCCAAAGGGGAAGGCTGTGAATTGGTAGTGTTTCCCTTGGAAGCAGAAATGCAAGAAGCAGTGGTGGCCCAGGAACACTGGAATATGCTGGTAAGCATTCTGTATGTCCAGTGCACAAAGCCAATGATTCTCCTGCAGAAGGGGCAGGAGGCTCTGCAGTGTCAGAATGCGAAACCTTTTGTATTCCACATAAAGGTTCAGACTGATGAGATCTAAGATGGGTCTGAGGTTGCCCGTCTTTTTTGGGACCAGGAAAAAATTGGAATAGAATCTCTTCCCTCTTTGGGGCAGAGGGCTCTATGGCTACCTTCTGGCTTAAGGATCTGATCTCCTCCTCGACTAGAGGAGCCTGATGATGAGAATAAGATGAGCAACCTGGAGGACAGTCTGGGGGGATGTCCAGAAACTCCAAGGTGTGTCCTTCTGAGACAAGCTGCAGAACCCATACATTTGATGTCATGTCCCTCCATTCCCACGCATGGAGGGTGAACCTTCCTCCCACTGACTCCATACTCGCAAGCAGAGGGGGTAGCCAGTCAGTAAGCGGAGGATTGAGGGGGAGGAGGTCCCCTGGATCCTCGCTGAGATTTTGCGGCAGCGGGGACAAGAAGGTGGGGTCCGTGGCCTTTCTTTTTCCCTGTCGCCAAGCAAAGGGTTGTTTACCCTGCCTTTTGGTCTGTCTCTGAAAGGACTGTTTTCTCTGGGTTCCCGATCGGTACATGGACCTCACGGACCTCAGGGCTTGGCCGCTGCCCTGAAGGTCCGTGATAATGTCTTTGGTGTCCCCTCCAAAAAGGACCGAGCCTCTAAAAAGGGAATCCTGAATCGCAGACTGGACATCGTTAGAGAGGCCAGAAATGTGAAGCCAGGTGTGTCGTCTGAGGGGCACCACCGTGGCGAAGGAGTGGGCTACCGCATCGACAGTGTCACAGGTAGCTCTAAGTGCGTGATGGCACAAAATGTTTGATAAACGCAGGACTTTCACCAACTCCTCCTTGAGTTCCGAAAACTCCAGGGCCTGGATACGGGACTCAAGCTTGGACATAGTCGCACTTTTGGAAAGACATCATATGTGCTACATAACTGAGGGAGCAAAGAGCGCACGTAGCCAAAGAGTAAACCTTTTTGCCATACTGGTCCAGTTGCCGAGACTCCTCATCCTAGGAAGAGGTGCTCATATGTTTCCAAGTGGCCGAACGGTCGTGGGCCACAGCAATGATGATCGAAAAGGCCTTGGGCTGAGCATCCAGAAAGGAAACTCCCTCCGGAGCATGGAAGATCTGGTATGGCTTCTTAAGGACTGCCGGGATGCAGTGCGACAGCTGCCAGATGGTACTGGTGAGGTCTTCATGAGAAGCTCTCCACGGGGGACGGGGATCGGGGAAGCTGTCTCCATATCTAAATGTTCCATGAGGCGCTTCATATTAGGATCCTGCTCCTTTGTATTCCAGCCATTGGATTGCTGGATAATATGCAAGAATTCAGTAAAAGAAGGATCCTCGGGGGGGGGGGGACTTGGCCAGAGAGCCCTTTCCTTTGGCCATGGAGGAATGCTTGTCCGAAGAATCCTCCGGGGACTCTCCCCCAGAAAGGAATGAATCATCTTCAGGGGGTTCAAAATCAGGGAGAATGACCTCCTTAGGATTGGTCCCCAACACATGCACCGTTGAGCGTACCAAGCTGACAGGTGATAGAGACCATGGGGGAAGGGTAACCACTGGAGCTGGTAGACGTTTCTCTAGATCAGACACTAGCTCAGACCTGGCCTTCCTCCACCATAAATGAATTAAGGTCAGAAAATCCTGCTGAGAAGCAGGAGGAGGAGGAGGAGGAGCATGGGTTGGTGGATAGTGGTAGCCAGGAGCACCCTGCCCATGAAAGGGAGTATGATAATGGTAGCCCTAATAAGAGGTATATCCCCAATAGTGGTACCCTGAATAGAGGTAGTCTGATGCAGGACCCGAAGAGTAAGCTGATGTCAGTCCATGCGGGAAGAAGCCTGGAACGTGAGGCCAAGAGGGTCCAGGCGTGAATCCCTGCAAGAGGATTCCTGACATCAGAGGAGCTGACATCAGGGGAATCGTTGTCAAACCAGCCGTCATGCAGGTAGGCCACGTCAGGCCTGGCGAAAGGAACGATATCACTGGGATCAGACCCCAATGAGGGCCCCAATGGAGGTGACAACCAAATACAGGTTGGTGCTGTTGTCAGCATCAGACGTGAGGGCCCCGACGGAGGGGCAGACCAAATACACATCAGAGCCTCTGACGGAAGGAGAGGAACAGACATGAGAAGACCTAACGAAGGGCCTGATAGTCCACAGAGCAAGATGGAGATGCTGGTGGTTGTCATTGGAGCTTCTGGTCCAGGGCCTTCTACAGGCATTTGAGGGATCGACGCTGGGGTGGGCGAAGGAAAAAACACCTCCAGGGATCCCGTCCTCTCCTCTGAACTGGTGGTGACCACAGGGGCCGGAGAGACCACCTGGGGAGGTGGGAGGGAAGGTTCCCACCCAGGTGAAGTCTGGGGGGGAGGACGGCCAACAGCCAAAGCAGTGCTCGTCCGGGTGTCAGGTGAGATGGCGTGAGCTGCCGATGGGAAAGCAGGGCAGACATCAGAGATGACCGGCTTATCAGTTGAAGAAGTCACTGGGCGGTTGAGGGAAGAACCCTCGACTGACTTACAGGCAGAGGCCGGGCAAGTCCCAACAGAGCCCTGGGGACTCGACTTAATGGCAGCCGGGCGGGCCCCAGAGGAGCCAGGGGCTGACTTATTGGCAACAACTGGGCGTTCGTTGGAGAAGCCAGCAGATGACTTACTGGTGGAGATCGGGAGAAAAGCCGCATTTGTAGTACCTGGAGGAGCCCCGAGCATGGCCTGGAGAACCACGAGGGCAGGCGGCGGGGGTGCAGCCTTACTGGTCGAGGGCCTACTGGAATCCCCTTGGTCCCAATCCTCCAGGCGCTCCTTCTCCTGATGCTTCTCTTTTTCTTTTTTCCAGATTCTGAAGAGGGGGGAAGATGCGGTGACCCTCAGCTTCTGCATCTCTTTTTCAAGTGAAGCCATTCTAGACTTCAAAATATGGGATTCCAGGGCCTGCTGTCTCCTCTTCCGAGTAACCTGGTTGAAGGGCTGGCAGTCAGAGCAGGCCATGGTGTCATGGTCTGGGCCCAAGCAAAAGAGACATTGAAGGTGGCCATCCTTATAAGGAATCTGGGTGCCGCACTTCTTCTTCAACATAGTCTGCGGTGGAGAAGACAAACGAAACTGCGATACAATCAATCAAGCAAAAAATCAGGCAAAAAATGGCGATCAGTTGGGCAAGTGTAACCGTGAGGTACTCTGCGCAGGTCAACGGCAGGAAAGAACTGGAGGGCGGGCATGGGGACTGTCCACTGTATAGGGTCATGCTGACGTCTGTCACGTGATGTCTGGTGGGCAGTCCCCCGCCAGGCATTGCTGGAAAAGTTTGCTGTGTGGTCCTGATGCCAGATGGCACAGTCCTATCTGTGATGACCTACTGCAGGAACCGTCTCAAAGTAAGATCAATAACTTCACACATTCTTCAAAGGCATTCCATTCATCGCAACGAACATAAAAACAATGAATGAAAAAGAAAACTGCTTGTTTATTGCTTTAATGAAACTTTCAAGTCCAGTTGTTTACAACAAATAAGAGATGGGCTAATTTTCGATATCAGTAATATTTTCTTTCATTGTCTTCACCTCTCATCCCATGGCTTTGCCAGTCATGCGGTCAGTGGTCAAGTACAACTTGAGAAGATATTTCTGATATCTTACATTAGCTCATCAAACTATACATCTATAAATATATATGTATGTAATAGATAATCCACTACAGGGCATGCAGTCATGCTCTGATATACGCATATCTTGGGTGTGTTAAGAGGCATGAGGCCGGAGGCCAAGTGCTTTCAACCACCCAAGGCATGCAAATATCAAAGGGCAGACGTGCAATCATTGGTGAATAATGCACTGTCATATAGTGTGTTTCATCCAATCAGGAGACTGGATTTTCAGATTTTTCTTACCCATTTTATAAATAGATATCTGTATATCTATATATATATATATATCTCTACACACATATATATATATATATATATATATATATATATATACACACACACACACGCAATATATACACACACGACGGTATGTAGATACATATATATTATATATATATATATATATATATATATAGATATAGATATATATTATAGAGCTCATGGTGTTGCAGCCCTATAGTTTGAGTGGAAGAGCACTTCTATGCTAAACTTTAAATTTTGCATTTTACTAACTTTGCAACCATTCAGCTGATTTCCATGACATTTTGCATGCACCATCAGAAGCCCAAGATCTCTTGATGTGGCAAGTTTCATTCCGGTCAGATGGATGGGTGTGGAGATAAGGAGTATAAAAAAGTATCATTTACTGTATTTTTTCAGCTTTTTTGTTACTCCGAAGCGCAGAAACGGTTTGGAATTTGGTCTGAAATTTTCAAGGTAGGAAGGGCTTGCCTCACCGACGTGCCTTTTGCTGGTCTGGTGAAAAAATTTTAATCCAGTCTGGAGTTATAAGGATTTGCACATTTGAGTTCTGAGCATACTCAGCACTCTCAGTTAGATGTGAGGCTCAAAAAAGGATCCTTTTTCCCAAATGGGTAATCCTTTTTTGCAAACAGGTCATCTTGTGTCGCAAATGGGAAATCTTTTCTCGTGCTGCCGCCACTACAAATGGAAGCACAGGGCCCTCTAGGCCCTGCACTTCCATAACAACATATATGTACACATCAGTGGAGGGATGAGAGTGCAGGGCCCTCCATACACTTCACCTATGTAACCATTCGGGCCCTGCGCTTCTGCACACACGTGTATATCTTCAGGATATATGTACACATCTAAGGAAGATACTGTCTCAAAAAGTAAGGAAATTCTTTGCAAAAACTTTGTTAATGCACTAGTTAGGGTTGAAGCAACAAAAGCAGGGATATGTAGTGTAGGGTTTCCAACCCTAAAAAAAACATTACAGTTTCACATCTCCTCCATCTTTGCTAATCAGGCATGGGGTGTACCTTGGGGTTGCCAGCCCTAATGCTCACCACATTCAATCCTGACAGAAGCTGAGATGTGTAGAGTATATGAGAATGAGGTGAACGTTAGGGCTGACAACCCCAAGGCACACCCCATGCCTGTTTAGCGAAGATGCAGAAAAGGTGAAACTGTAATGGTTTTTCCTGTTGCTGTCTGGTGGGTGGGAGTGGGGTGTTAGCAGCGGCGGAGCTAGAGGGGGTGCTAGGGGGGCGGTCGACCCTCCTGGCTGCCCCAGTGTGAGTAGTGGTGCCCTGTTCAGTACTCACTGTGGAGCTCCTGATTGACTGAATGGCCCCCAAACCTGGCTCGGCCGCTGGGTGTTAGTTTGGAAACCCTAACACAACATTTCCCTACTTTTGTCGCTTCAACCCTAACTAGTGCATTAATGAAGTTTTTGCAAAGAATATATATCCATCAGATATGTGATGGCCCAGGCAGAAACACCGGCATAGCTTGACCTTATGACATCATGAGTGGGGAGCCACAAGTGATGTCTAAGGTCAAACTGCTTAAGGGAAGGACATTACCAATATTTCTGCCTGGGCCATCACATATTCCATTTAGGTAATGTCATTTTTTTATGGTACTTATTTTTGTTTTGCTTTTTAAAATGTGCTTCTTTTTGGATGACCCAGCAGCCGCTGGAGTGAGCGTGCCACTCGTGAAGCTTTTGTGTGCTGTGTTACTGTGTCAGCGTGCTCATAAGTGAGCTCAGACTGCTACTGCCGGGAAACTCCAATGTGGCATGCTGGGGTGCTGAGCGGAGTCTGCAGAAGTGTCTGGGGAAGAGCATGTGCTCTGGGGAGTAGCATGCTGGTGCCAACTGGGGACTGAAGGACAGAACCAGTGAGAGGAAAATGGTGATTCTGGTAAGGTCTGGGGTGGGTATGTTTTGTGATAGTGCGTTAATCAGGTGTAGAAGTGATTCAAAAAAATATATATTTGTCAATGTTTACTTTGGCTGAAAATCCAGGCGAGATCCTTTCGGTGTGAGAGACAGTTTTGCACTGAAATGGTCAGAGCTGGAGCCGGCACGTGAGTCAGCTGGGTGGGGGGGGGTCAGAGCAAGTTAAAGTGTGCTGCTTGACCTGCCAGCTCCAGCCAATGGTGATCCACAGAGTGGATAAATTCTGGCATGGGGGACCTACAGTGAAGATGAATGAGATATTCTCACTGTAGGTCTGACCACCCTGTACATATTGAGAATATTTGCTAGAATTTAACCTGACTGGCACTGCATAACTATATGTACACAATGTATGTGGCATTCTTAGTATTCAAATAAATTAGGTATTTTGCCAATGCTCTGATCCAAGTGAAAGATAAAATGATGTTATTCACCTGGGTAAAGAATACCATTTATTTGTCACTTGCCTACGTCATCCTAGGACCCACAATGTCAATCATCTTGACTGACATACCATTCTGCCCAGTCCCACAATGAATCCTGCAAATGACTTCAACCAATAATGTTCCTTTAATTCCTCTGAAAACCCTGCTCTCTCCGCCATCTTGTTTCCTCTGCTTTGCCACAGCCCAGACAAGCGACAACATTTATTCTTCTTTCTTTATTTTTAGTGCCATGCTATTCTGGCCCTGTATTATTTTTACCACCCCACTCACTAGTGCCTCCATTTCAAATCTCTCCTGTAATGTTTCCTGCCCACCGCGCAAATCGCTCACATAGTTCAAAGAGCTGCCGCAGTTTGAGCTCACTGCTGCCAGAGGACAAAGAGCCACCACAGTTCATGCTCACTGCCACCGGAGTTCAAAGAGCCACCACAGTTCGGGCTCACTGCTCATCTTCTGCACAACAAAACAGGTTTTGGCAGTTTAAGAGCCACCACAGATTGCGCAGATCGGTAGAGAAAAGCTGCTCCAGGACACACAAAGGAACACACGCTGAACTGATGATGCAAAACAACACAGGGTTGGCAGCTTCTTTTTTTGTATTTCGCAGAGTAAGACTGTGGATCCATTCAGCAGTGGACATAAGTTTGGAGGGGGGGGCACACCAGCACAGATAGCAACTTGCTAACTCTCAATGCGGGGATGGAGCCATCCTGTGAACACAAACACACTGTATACACAGAACACACAATGGCATATGTTCAATTATGCCATTTACTTCCATTTGTGAGGGGCGAGGGTCTTTCATAACTCACTCGTGGATTCGCCACTTGTGAGTTATGGTTCCCCCCCCCCAGTCATGGAAATAAATGGCATATCTGAACACAGGCCATTGCATATCCTCTATATATAGCATGGGCCTAATAAAAACATGCCTGATATTTTACAAGTTGCCTGTGACAACATGGCATTATGAGTGGTAAAGCCACAAGTAATGTTACGGGGGTTAGAGTTCATGAGTAAAATACCAGGCATATTTATATTAGGCCCATGCCATATGGCATGAGTTTATCTGGTAAAAGTGTTGGATTTGCTGCTGTCTCATGTGACTTACAGTTCTATAAGCAGAATCTCCTAACAAACAGGTCACAGAATGAAACAGTGCCAGGCTGCTAGTCTGAAGGGCCACCTTGATAATATTTGTTTTGCCATCAACCTAAAGTAAGAATATCATGATATACACACATTTTAGGTGCATGATGGGCAAAACTATCAGGGTTATTTGGTGCAGATATTTTCACAGACCGTATAAATATATATTTATGCATAACTACACACACGCACACACTCTGGAACCTCTCATGATATAATATAAAATACTGCAGATTTCTGCAAAGTTACTGCTTGAAATAGGTCCAGAAGCAAATGGTGTGATACTTTTATTGGACCAACAAAGATGTTACAAAAAGAACAAAGTACTTTGGCTTTCGGACCAACCAAGTCTGAGGAAGAACTTGGTTGGTCCAAAAGCTAAAGTACTTTGTTCTTTTTGTAACATCTTTGTTGGTCCAATAAAAGGTAGCAAACTATTTGCTTCTAGATCTGTTCTTACAAGGACCAATACGGTAACAAAACAATTTGTCATTGCTAGAAATAGGGCAATTTCAATAGCAGTTAATCTCGTCTGTGTGTGTGTGTTTGTCTGTGTGTCTGTGTATATACAGATATAGTGGCACGGCAGCACCACTATATTTAGGGTTAAGTAGGCAGTTTAATGTTAAACCCCAAATTTTGCACTTTAATATCTTTGCAACCGTTCACCGGATTTGTACGAATTCTGCATGCATGGTCTCGTGGGGTAGATCTCTTGACATGACAAGTTTTGTTCTGGTTGGATGTGCAGATTTCAAGATGTGGATAGTGGAAAAAAATGTAAAGAAACAAAATCGCTGTTTTGTGCTATTTTTTTGTCATTGCCTCGCGCCCAGATGGCTTGGAATTCTGGTCTGAAATTTTCAGTATAGAAAGGGATTGGCCCTCAGATGTGCCTTTTGCTGGTTTGGTGAAAAATATTAATCTGTTCTAAAGTTATTAAATTTAAAAAATGTGGGTTCTGAGCATGCTCAGTCAGTACTTCAAAATAGCTGTATGAAGTTTTCGTATGGGGAATCCTTTTTCATGAGATATTTTGTATACCATCGTTTTGTCTTTGCTTAAAAAAACCAAAAAACTAGAAAATTCACAAAAATGGAGTTCTACACAGAGGAGAAACAGATGTTTGCCATTCATCTGGACTCTGTAAGGTGGAGTCTGCTATTAAATGTGGGAAAAATGATGGCCAAATGTATCTTTTTCTTTTTAATCTTTTTTCGTGACTCACTTCCAACATTTTTTATATTAGTTGATATGAAAAATGGTGCTTCTTGCTGTATTTTTTTGTCATCGCCTTGCACTCAGGCGGTTTGGACTTTTGCGCTAAAATGTTTACTATAGTAAAGAGGGTTTGGGGCTGGCCTGCCAGTGCAGCAGTTGGATTTCCGCCTGCAACACTGACCACCCAGGTTTGGGAACGGACACGGGTGTCGGAGGGCCGACCCGGAGATAACCGAGTATCCCACGACAGCTTGCCTTCTCCCAAGAAGGAGGGTGGTATGTGGCCCAGTGTTTGCCGACCTCTGGCGGAGGCCGGAGGCATAGCAGCATGTTGAGCCATGCTGAGTAGGGAGCACAATGTCCTGGCATATTGTGTTCCCAGGGGGAGAAACCAGGAAAAATGAATGACTCCCTGACCGGCCAGATGACGGTCTCCCACCACCACAAAGTCCTGGACAGCCCAGACCAACCCCAGCAACACCCAGACCAAGTAAGTCGTGCTGGCCGCCCCCACTGGCGTTTTCTCCACCAACGGGGGGACCCATCCAATGAAGGGATACGTCGGATTACCCAGGGGGCTGCAATGTTGGGTGGTGGATGGTGGTGGGGACAGAGTGCCAGCGGGGTACCCAGGTGACCCAAAGAGTGGCCGGTCAGGTAGCAAGGGAGGCGCAAAAAAAAAAAAAAGAAGAAGGCTTGGCCCACAGATGAGCCTCGGGCTGGTTTGTTAAAAAATATGTTAATCAGTTCCAAAGTTACGTACTGTTGAAATCTCGGCTTCTGAGCATGCTCAGTAACCATTTGAAAATAACCGCATGAAGTGGCAATCCTTTTTGTGATTGAAAAATTCTTTTTCCTTGGTGTCTAGTGGCACCCCCCTGCCCTCCAATGCAGTCCGGGTAACTATTATAGATTTCCCTGATGTCTAGTGGTACTCTCCTTCCATCGCCATCCCAGTAATTGTAAATGATTTCCCTGGTGTCTAGTGGCACCCCCCCACACACACTCAGATTGCTGTCCCCGACACTGTAGTACATTTCCTGGTATCTAGTCACAACCCCAGACCCTCTGTTTGTTGTCCCCTTAATTACAGTAAATTTTCCTAGTGTCCAGTGGCACCTCCCCCAGTGTCATCCCTGTTACTGTTGTACATTTCCCTGGTGTCTAGTGGCACCCCCATCCCCAGCCTTGTCTGAAATAAAGGAAACTATCCCTCAATGTCTTTTCTTTTCCTGTAAAAAAGAAAACAGTCCCTTGCCGATCTGATCTTCCCACACCCCGACCTCTCACTAAGAACCCCACACACCCTCACTCACCTGAACAGGTCCCAGGGTTACAATCCACTCTCCAATCGAAGACTCGTCTTGCTGCTGGAACCGCCGACTGCTATATAACAAAGCACGGTAAGTGAACTTCAATGTATTTCAATAAGGTTTCAACTTTGGTGCTCAAACTTACCATTTTTGCATATTTTTACACCAAATTTTCAGCATGGCCTTTCTGAGACCCTGCCTCATGAACAATGTTGGTGGAATTACACAAATCCGGCCTGAAAGGCAATTTTGTGGTCAGTTGCCAAAATCACCTTTCGGTTGGGATTTGAACATTTTCACCACCCTTGTTCATGAGGTGAGGTCATAAGAAGGGTGTGTTCAAATTTTGGGGTCCAAATATGTAAAAAATGGCAAAGTTAAGCACATCTCTTGAAATTTTACTACGCTTGCTTGCAACTTTGGTCATTTTAATTATTTTGACCCCAAATTTTCAACATAGTCATTTTTTACACCACCTCATGAAGGTGACAGCTGTCATTTTTCAAATCCTGCTAAAGCATCTTTTCACACCTGTGGCGTGGAAGGACGTTGCAGTGGCGCGGAATCACGTTTTACTGAGGATTTGGACATTTTCAGAACTGCGTACATGAGTTGGGACAATAAGAAGGCTAAGATGACAATTTGGTTGCTGTTGTCCTACAAATGGAAGCGCAGGACCCTCTGGGCCCTCAGCTACGTCAAAATATATATGTATTGTATATATATATATATATATAATATAGACACACACACATTTATGGAGGTATGGGGAGCATCGGGCATAGAGAGCTCTGCATTCCTACAGGCACCTAAGGATATGATTATAGTTATCTCAAAAAGTAAGGAAATTCTTTGCAAAAAATGGCAATAATGCAACATTTAGGATTCAGGCTAAAGTGGTAAAAATAAGGAAATGTGGTTTTAGGGTCCAACCCTAAAACCCTGCCCCCACTCCAGAAACAAACTAGGGAAGCAGTCTTCCTTGGGGTTGTCAACCCTAAAGCTCACCCAATTCTATACAGTCCAGAAACAAACAAACCTTATGGGGTGAGATTTAGGGTTGCCAACCTCAAGTAAGACTTCTCACCTGATTTGTTTTCGGGGTGGGGGTTGGGTTTTAGAATTAGAAACCCTAAAACCACATTTCCCTAGTTTTTTTCGCTCTAGCTTAACCGCAAATGTTGCATTAACGTGTTTTTTTTTAAAAGAATATATATCTATAGATAATATATATCTAATACATAGATGGAGATGTAGCCTCATAGAATCCAAGTTGAATCTCCTCAGGTTTGCCCAGTTCAAAAAGTCCTTGCCGGCTGCTCTAACAGTTCAATGCAATTGCAATGTGTTACTGAACTAGCCCATAATCATCATTTGTGTGCTCTGCTGTTGCTCTAGCAGCCTGCTGCTGGAACCTGTTCTTGTTCAATCAGCTTTGCACTTACACCTTTATTTATTTAGCTTTTGTTGACCAGGTAAGTACACTAGACAAGTTATATGCCTATTTTTAGGTACGACCCGGGAGAGTACAATGGGATACAGATAGAGTGAGATACAGGTTCATACAGAGGACAACATGACACAAGTTAGGCAGTATACAGAGTCAAAATAGAGTCATGTGAACATAACCAGTAGACAGTAAGCACAGTTAAGATATGTACAGAATATATATATATATATATATATACACATATATATACATATACACACACACTGTATATACATAGAGACACCAAGACGAAGAAGAAAAAATTACTTACCATAGTAATCTTCTTTCTTCCCAGTGATGCTCAGACATTCATAACTGTGCAGTCATCCTGATGGGTTGGACTGCCCGGAGAGATGGAACACATGCAAATGATGGAATTCTTTGCACGTGAGCATCTTTCAAATACTGCCTCTACCAACTGTAGTGTTCTAAGCCCTTCAGATTTGTAAGTCAGGCAACATGGAAAAATCCGACAACTAATTATTTAAAACATTTTTTAAGATTAGCCTAATAAAACAACTTACTTCAAAAAACCTCCAAGGGAGGGACTATATCCATATATAATAATGGTGTTCACCATACAGTGAGAAAAACTATTAAGAGAGACAGAAAACCCTGTTAAAATCTGTCTAGCATAGAGAAAATGTATCCAGAAGGAATGGCTATGTGGGAAGACAGTCACTCTCTATCTTCGAAGAAATGCCACCACAGCTGCTAGGCATTTTGTAAACACCCTTGGTGCAGAGGAAAGGCCGAAGGGTAGGGTTGCAAACTGATAATGACCTGATGGGAGTCTAAATCTGAGATATTTCCTGTAAGATTCCTTTATGGCAATGTGGAAATAAGCGTCCTGTAAGTCCCAGAGATGCCAGCCAGTCCCCTTTTTGGACTGTTGGCAGAATCCGAGCCAAAGTGACAATTTTGAACTTTGGCTTTTTTAGGTGCTTGTTTAAAGCTCTGAGATCCAAAACTGGCCACCACTCCCCATTTTTCTTTGTTGTTAGGAAGTATCTGGAGTAAAAACCTCTTCCTCTCAGGGTTGCAGGGACTAGTGCCACTGCTTTGAGCTGAAGCAGCTTCTGAACCTCTGCCTCTAGCAACGAGATTTGTGCTAGGGGTGGGGAAGTGGAAACCCTGGGGTGTCTTCGAGGAAGAAATTTGAACTACAGAGACAGACCCTTGCCCACTACCTCCAATACCCACTTGTCTGTGGTGATGGTTGACCAGAGGGGGAGGAAATGGGACAGTCTGCCTCCAACAGGTAGGGAGGAGGTGGCTTGCATCTCAGGGGTTCTGTTTAGGCTGGGGTTGAGGTTGTGGCTGAGCTCCTCGCCTAGAGCCCTTTCTACCCCTACCCCTTGAGTAGCCCTGTAGGGGGTACTGCTGGTATTGGGGCATGGCTACTGGCTGGAAGAAGGGTCTTGATAAAAAGGAACGACCCCTAGCCCCCCTCCCATAGGGCCTAGTGGATGAGGAAGCTCTGTCTCTAGCAGAGTTACTTCTATAAGTAGCTTTATATTCATCCACTTTTTTCATATTAGGCCACTGTGGACTCCCCACAAAAAGGGCATTTCCTTCTAATGGGAAATCCAGGGCCTTTGACTGAGCATCCTGAGTGAGGTTTGTAGCCCTAAGACAAGCAAACCTCCTCTGAGCCACTGTATTAGCCATCCATCTGGCTGCAGTGTCATTTAGATCAGCAGCTATCTGGAACTGGTACTTGGCCACCTCTAGCCCAAACCTGGCAGTTTCAGCCAGGCCATCTGACAAGGGTGGGGTGGCCTTCATGGACATTGCCAGTAATGACTGCCACAGGGATTTCTGATACTGGGCAGCATAAGCTTGAAAAGTGGCCTGTCTCATGGCCAACAAGGCTGATAAATAGCCCTTTTTTGCCATACTGTCCAATTTTCTGGAGTCCTTGTCCGGTGGGTGTGAGGACAGAGGGACTTTAGCCTTATCACAGGCAGCTTGCTGTATTACCCCTTGATGATCAGGGTGGGAAAAAAGGAAGTCAGCTCCCTCCCTGTCGAGCTGGTATTTTTTATCTATTCGCTTGTCAATAGGAGGAATAGAATTTGGGGTTTGCAGGAGCTTCATAGCATCCTTCTTGAAGAATTTATATACTGGGAGGAGGAGGGCCTTTGTGGGTGTTAAACCCATCATATTGAGGTACTCAATCTCCTCCTCATCCTCTACTTGTTCTGTTGTGGCAATATCCAGAGCATCTGCCATTTTCCTTACGAAAGAAAAATGAGAGGAAAAATCCTCAGACACTCTGGGAGGCGAGCCAAATTCCTGCTCAGGGGAAACCTCTGGGGGAATAGGTTCGTCCTCCTGATAAGGCTCAACCTCTTCAAAATAGTGTTGCTCAGGATCAGGGGGCAACACAGTAGCAGCAACCTGGGGACCCTGGGAAGGGGCAGGAGGCTGAGGGATGATGCTCTGCAGAGCCTGAATAATTTTAAATGCCTGGGCTATGTCCTGAGCCGAAGGCATTACAGGCTGCTGCACAGAAGTCCCTGGTTTAGCAGGAGAGGGTTCTGCATGTTTGAGCTTCTTCAATTTCTTTAAGGGAACCGGAGAGTCAGCCGGTTCTTTCCCTCTTTGCCCTTTTTCACCCATATCAGGGGCAGGGGTAGAAGCACTTGTTAATTCAACCACAACAGACTGGGGTGTCAGCTGGTCAGAGCCTGAGGGACCCCTTGGAAACTTTTTATTAAGCCTTTCAAGGCGCTTTTCAACAGTTTTTTCTGGAATCTTTTACATATATCACATTTCTGGTCCAAATGTTCAAAACCCAGACAAGCCACACATAAGGTGTGCTTGTCTGCCTTGGCAAACACATCTCCACACTTCAAACAGTTTTTAAAACCAGGCTTGCCGGTTCTCTTTTTAGGTTTCTCAGTCATGGTGAAAGATAAAGTGAAAAACCCCCAACCGCTACATAACAAAGCTAATGCGGTAATTTAAACAGCTTTCCCTTTTTTTTTTTTTGCGGTCGGTTCCGGAACCGGTAAGGAACCGATGGAACCAAGGAGGAGATGAAAAATGAACCGGTTCAGCGGTTCTGTAACCGATAAAAAGCGGTTACAAATAAAATCTTTTAGGACCAAATTTTAGCGATAATGAACAGGTTCTTTAATCAGAGAACCGAAACAAAGTTAAAACTAACTCGGACCCCTCACGGTTATACCGAACTGAGAGGAACCAAGAAAACAACAATTTAAACAATAATAAGTAATATAAACTAACAATTGATAGAGGCAGTAAAAGAAACTAAAAATACTTTTTTTTTTTTTCTTTTTTTTCTTTCTTCTTTCACGCGAAAGAGGGCGATAGAGACTCCGAGCGACCAGACTTTCAGGCGGAGAGAAAAATCTGAAGGGCTTAGAACACTACAGTTGGTAGAGGCAGTATTTGAAAGATGCTCACGTGCAAAGAATTCCATCATTTGCATGTGTTCCATCTCTCCGGGCATTCCAACCCATCAGGATCACTGCACAAAGTTATGAATGGTCTGAGCATTACTGGGGTTAGGACAATACAATTTTACAAGGTATACATGGCTCCAAGCCACAAACAGAGCTACAGTCTGAGTATCTCCTGAAACAGAGAAAAAATACATTCTATGCACGTCAGAGTCCAGTTAGACAGGCTGCGTCAGCAGGAGCTGCAAGAGGGGTGCCAGGAAGGACATACGAGTCCGGTGCAGGGGACCGAAACTAGCCATGGAGGTCTAGGACACCCACATGCAGAGGAGCGCTTCAAGTGATACCACAGGGAGCTCTGGAGGCATGAGTGGAAGGTTAGATGTTTCTTGTTTTGTTTAGACAAACTTTCCCTCTGGAATGTGCTCATTTGCCCTGTCTCTACTGTAGCTCTCCCGTAACATGTTGTAAAACTTGTAACTGACATGGAACATATGTAGAAGACCACTTGTGCCCAAAGTTATCACCTGAATCTTCTAATAAATAAGTAAATAAATAAATAATCATGTATTTCCCAGTATAGCTCACCAATTATGAGTGTATACCTCCCAAGTAAAGCTGCATACCTCTGCACTGACACCTTTATACCATGAGGAAACAAACACTCACAGGCCAACATGGAAAGAACCAAAACAAACCACCTAACGACCAATTAACACTTCAATTAACACACCAGCCAAACTAGTTAAGCAAACTTCCCATGCTAATCAGCACCTCTAATATGTCCCCAACCACAAAAAAAAATAAATAAAATAACACACAGTGTAGAAGGTGTGGGATAAATGACGGACGTCAAACAGTAATTTTAGTGCAAAAAAAAAACACAATAATGGTGTTTATCATTTTATTTGCAAAAACTTTGCAAAAACATAACAAAAATATATATATATATTTACAGAAAGAAAATTGTGGGTGTTAGTCCATCACACCATTTCAACACATCAGGAAATACTTCTTCTTGAGACTCCTGTCTTTCTTCTGCATATTCAATATCCAATACTTAATTCCCAACAATATAGTGTGTAAGCTCTCACACTAGCTCATTCTCCCTCAGTGGTCAGAAGATACTGACCCACACATACTTCTTAGTCCCCTGGTGGCAGGTTTTATAGCAATCCTTAGGGTGAAATCATGATCAGGGGAATCTCGCACATAACATAAAATAAACCTTTATGTGGTCCTAGCTAAGGCTATCTTGGATCTTTCTTGTAAAATAGGAAAAACAAGCATTTATGTTATATTCCTACTGTGAATATATCCTAAAATATCAGTTTTAGATAATCTAATCCTTAATTAGGGGGTTTCTACCTCATTTGCAGCATAGCTCCTCCCACTTGCTGTGACCTCATCTCTCCTGATTATTACAAAAGCAGTCACTTCAGGGGCTTTCAGTCCTACAGTAGGAATCTCCCCATAATGGCAAGAATTCAGGTAACAACAAAAAGAAAAACATTTATTTGTTCATTTTCACGTTTTATATACAGGAATACCCAGCCTGGACAGGGGAATGACAAATGAGGGGCGAGCTCCCTATTTGCCTTCCCTTGCCAGCCCAAGAGACCAGATACTGAAGCACAGGTTATTTTAACAAAGAAAAAGGAAAAAGGCTTTATAATTCCGATGGCTGAAATGTCAGCCGTCGGCTAAAACATTTCATTTTGGCCTTGGTTTTGACAGCTCCCAGTCACTCGCTTTCTGGGCTGTCTAAACAACTAATATTTGCAGTACTTCCTTTTCTTTTTAAGCTTACAAGAGCTTTTCATTAATACCGCAACAAGCGGTTTTCTTTTTATTTACTTCGACCAACATCGGGCTGCAGCACAGTATTTCTGTGCTTCTTAAAGAGGCACCAGTTACAATAGCGCATAGCTCTTCACTTTTGACACTGAGGCACCTTATTCCCAGTGCTGAAGTGTAACATAAACAAACTGGGGGCACCTTAGGAGCACAACCATTAATCAAACACAGAGCTCCTCATGGAAAAAGGATAAACTTTCATTATGAAACCATAAGGGTTTTTAGGATTATTTAAAGGGACAGTAAAGTTTGTAGAGATATGCCAGATTGTCCACCCTGACACGAAATTTAGTAAAGAAATGAGGTTGAAAAAGATGAGAGAAAAGTAGGAAAAGAAGATTGTTGGGGGTTACACATTTTTTACTGCAGGACTATTCATTCATAACAGGGTCATAACAGGGGCACCCTGTTACACACAGTACAGTATGGCACCTACAAAAAATACCTGCCACATAAAAAAACAGTATCTGAACCCACCCAAAAACAACCTTTCTAACAAAAAAGACAGTACTTGAACCCTTAGGAAACACAGCCTTCTTAACAAAAAGATAGTAACTAAACCCTACTAACAAAGCCCAACCTCTCATAAAACAACTTGCCATAGTCTCTCACCAAACTGCATTGTACCATGAAGCTCCATAGCACTGACCAGACGCCATGCCCTCCATGATGAAGCAGCCAGTTCCTCCTTTCTCCAGATGCCAGGTCTGTGAAGCCACTCTCACTGTGCTTCTCATACACACAGACTCAAGTTCAACCAGCTCCAGCACTCAATGGCACACACTGCTCCCAACCGCAAACACTGCTCCCGATTGCATATACGAGCCACATGCCACATATAATCAACGATCTGAGGGTCACAGCATGCAGGACAAGCTCCCCACACTACGGAAACACAAAAGGGCCAACTCAGGCAAACCAGGAAATGAATTATGAGGTAATTGACCAACCGCCACAACTGGACCTACAGGTACTGTACTAAAAAATGTGAAGTGTGGTATTGCAGGACAAATACCTATCGGGTGGGGGGGGGGTCCTAATGAGATAATTATGCAACTCGTCCTTTGGGATCACGGTCTAATTATTTAATTAACCCCCCTCAATGGGTATATTTCCAAGTATACCACATTTAGCCATGATTTATTTTATTTTATTTATACTGATAGACAGATAGATAGAAAGATAGATAGTCAGACAGACAGACAGATATATTGCATCGTTGAGACTTTTTCCAATTATAAAAACCATCAGATATTTCTCCGTATCTGACAGTAATTAACATTACATCCATAACTACACAGCTTACTACAACATAAGAGCATGTAACCTTGCCAGGCGGATTTATGTAACTACACAGTTTATTACAATATAATAAGTGCATGTAACCTTGCCTGGCAGACTTTCACGTCCACTCATTCCCCATTTGACCATACCAGTTACAGGGTCCTTTGCAATGCCTGTACCAGAGCTACTAGGCTTGTGAAGGTTGAGTACTCTGGATCTACACTCCAGAATAACCTTAACCATCCCTTACAGTTCTTGAAGGTCATATATGCCCTCTTCTCCCCTCCAACCAAGCCCCCAACCCCCATCCTCAAGGTTGGCGACACCCGTCTCTAACCCTGTCATTATCGCCTCATCTTGCAACTCCTTTTTTTATCTCCTGTGCCCTTTCCCTCCTTTCTTCCCCCTCTGTATCCACCCTCTCCTCTTCCTCCCACCTCAACCCCTTTCCATCCTCTCACTCCCCTTCTTCTCCTGCACCACATCCTTCTGCTTCCCTCAATGCCTCTTGGCTCTAAACCCTCACAAAGGTGGGAGCACTGATAGTCCTGATCCCAAACTCCTGTCTCTCTGCTTCTGCCATTACTCTCCCCATCACCTGCCTTCTAAACCTCTCCTTCACCCCAGTCTCAGTTCCTGACAAATGGAGGCAGGCTACAGTCATCCCCCTTCCCAAAGGGAATGGCCCCTCCAGCCCCAGTAACTACTACCATATCTCCCCTCCTCCCTATTGTGACTAAATTGCCGGAATAACCTGTGCCCTCTCAGCTCTCCCCTTTCTTCGCCATCTACCAGTCTGGCTTTAGCAAGCCCTACTCCACCTCCATCTCCTCCTGCCTCTCACTGACTCCATCCTATCTGGTATGGATCAGGGCTTGGTAACCGCAGTCACTTCTGTCGACCTGGCCAAAGCCTTTGGCACTGCTGCCCGCACCCTCCTTCTGGAAAAGCTAAAGGCAGTGGGGCACTCTGCTTATGCAGTTAAGTGGTTCTTCTCCAAACCTGAGGCTGGTCTCAAGCTGTCCGTATTTGCACAACCTTATCCCCGCCTCTCCTGGCTCTATATTCTCATCTCCATATTCTTGAATGACCTTCCCTCTGCCTGTTCCATTGTGTCTATTTATTGACTTGAACTGAACTCTCGGATTACAACCTTTGAGCTAAAAGCTCATTTAGAGGGGCTCCACATCATTAACAGAATAATCTGAAAACAATAACAAGCGATAACATACACAGAGCTTGGGATGTCCCCAGGCAAAGACATTATTGTAAATGCAGCACAGAAGTTCGATACAGACAGTAACACATAAATGACTATACAAATATGGATAGTTAAAGCAAAAGCTTTCTAGTGGACTGACTAAACTCAGAGAAAGAAGTGATTAGGATATTCAATGTAGGAAACTGGCTGGTCCAATTTACTTTGTCAAGGGGAGTGCGTGGAAGGAGAAAGAACGTAGTTAGTAAGAAAGCATAGAGTAGTGGGGGAGGTAGCGTGAGTAGAGAGCAGGATGGGAATAATACAAAAAGTGGAATGGGGTAAAGGGAAAAAATTGGTAAGTAGCTATTCTGGGGTGTTGAAGTGCTATGACTGTAGGTTTGATCAGGACGCAGGATCTATTCAGGAGAAACATGTGCACTCCATACGGGCTGAGAGATAAGTACAGAGTTTTGTTTTAAAAGGACCAATTTTGGGTTCAGCAATTTGCTCAGCAGGTAGAGAGCTTAGCCAGAGAGGGGCCCAGTAAGTGAAGGATCTCTGGCCTTGTGAGGTACAGTGGTATGGGATCTTATAAGAATTGGAACTGGTTGCCCTGGTTAGTCTAACTTTAGCTGCTGGGCAGATCATTGCCTGAACACTGTTGGGTACCAGACCAAGGGTGGCCTTTTTGGCAATGAGACATGTTTATATGTATGCAAATGGCATGGTCCTTTATTTCTCTGGATCATCTACCTCTGACCTCATGTCCCAGCAGCAACGGAACTTTACAAACAGCCAGCACTAGTTCTGGGATAATAAGCTATTCCTCAATGCCAGGAAAATGGTCTCTGTGACTTTTTACACAAGGCAGAGACTAGCCAGGCTCCACCCCGCTTCTTTTCATACACTTGATGGTGCTGCAATTGAGGATGTTTTCTCCTTTAAATACTTTGAGGTCTGGCTGAATCATCACCTCAGTTTCTCTGTTCATGTGGATGCCATCCACCAGAAGCTTCACCCCAAACTGGGTATGTTTTACAGGAATAAATCAAGTATCCAGCTTTGTCCCCACAGAGAGATTGTCTCAAAGATGATTCTCCCTATCTTCGACTACAGTGATATTGTTTACAGTGCCGCTCCTAAATCCACCCTAGCCACACTGGACCCACTATTTCACTCCTGCTGCTTTGCCCTTAACTGCCCTCCAAAAACCCACCACTGCTCCCTTTAGTCCTCCTTCTATGCCAGGTGCCTCATTCATTAAACTACTTTTATCTAAAAATTCTGGCTTTAGTCCCAACCCCCCGCTTTCTATTTCCTACTCCTTTTGCAGCTCTGGCTCTCAGTCTCTTGGTCTCCCCTCTGTAAATTCCTCTGGTGGCCAAGCTGCCTTCTCCTTCTGCTTTCCCAAACTATGGGGCTCTCTTCCCATGGTCATCTGTACTACTCCTTCCCCCCACTCACTCAAATCTCTCTTCCACTAATTCACTGCTCACTCCTGCAGCTGTCTCTGATCCTGCACTGTATTTTAACACCCTACAATTCCTTCCCTCCCTCCCACTGCCTCTGCTCCTTCCCTAATTCATTTCCCCTTCCTCCCAGTTTCCTCCATCCTTCCCTGCTGAATGAAGTGCCAACAGCACTTCATTCTCCCTTCAAATTGCTGCCATCTGCACTTTAATAGCATACCTAGAAGTGCTTTGTTCATACTCCAGTCATGTCCCAGTTTGCACTTATACTACCTGATGCTCTTCAGATGCTCTGCCTAGCTCATCTTGTTCGTTTTGTCACTACTTAATTGTTTAACTTATTTTTAATTTGTGTAACTGACTGTTGTAACTTACTGTGGCGATACTCTCCTCATTTCCCCCTTCCCCATGGACGCATCTGGAAATGAGCTATTTCAGCTTAGTATGTCTTCTGTGGTTAATCTTTAAAATTAATTAAAATAAATAAAAAGTAACTAATGAACAACCAATTCACTAACTATTACAAGTATAGATACAATATGATACAACACATATATATCGTTACAACACTACTTACTTGCTTAACTAAACATGTAACAGCAACTTTAATAACAAAGGTTAACAGCCACCCTAAAAATCCCCAAACATCTAAGAATTATAATCCCCTTAAAAACAACATAGCAAAAACCAAAACTGGCCTTAACCTAAACTACAACCTCCCTCCAGCCCATTCACCAAACATCTATTTCCCTTGATGCTCCCATCCTTCTCTTCCAGGCCCTCCATGCTGCTGCTCCTCTGTCGCTCCTGCTGCTGCTACTGCTCCTCTGCCCTTGCCACACATCTCGACACTGCTGACTGCAAACAAAACAGCCCTCTTAGCCTAACGCACCACACTGCCAGGCCACCAGTACCAGCTGCTTGCACCATCATGAAACAAAAGGACGCACCGGCTCTACCACGCCCCCTTATGTGGGAGTACCACTAATGTGCATGCATGCACACATAGATGCACTCTCGCCCCCAGTACACTATGGAAAAGCACTATACTAAGAGCATTTGTCAATACAGCACTACAGAAAAGCACTACAATAAGAAGAATCACTAAGGGAACCCGGACATGGCCAAGAAACAAACAAAAAAGACCAACCTTATGAAACATACAAAACATCTTTACACACACCCTTGGGGTAAGATGCTTGCACAAACCCCTCGATCTTCGCGCTTGGGGTTTATGTAGCATCTTACCCCTCGGGCATGTGTAAACTTCTCGCTACACACACCACCCCATACATTATTCTCTATTTAATGCATGCCCCAAGGGAGTAAGGCACAAGGCCAAAATGTCCTTATGCCCCTGGGAAGTACATTTAAATCTTTCAATAAACACCATGGAAATACTTACTGTGCTTATAAAATAGCTTGCTTCTTTTACATATTATCTGTAACGTAAAACATTTTTAATATCATTTCTTTTATATAAAATCATTTGTTTCAAATACATTTCAAATGGCAAAATTATATACATGAAGTAGGTCCTGATTTTTTGGTAATGAGATCTGGCACCTGACTGTGCATTGTTAATTTAAAAAAAAAACAACAAAAAAAAAAACACCATCATGTGATGTCTTTCAACCAATGAGGTTTCAGGATTTTTCCTTGCCATTTTAGAAATATATTTATAGAATGGGTCACGATAGTAGATACAAATACTGCTTCCTCAATGGACATAGCAGGTCCCGTGCTGTGCCTCTATGTGCTCATGTATGCATAGTTCTGCATTTTCTAGCCAAATGTTTAATATCTTGCCATTTTATAAGTGGAACAACATTCCAGGGCGTTGTGTTCCTTAGAAGATGCAGGCATTTCTCTGGTGTGTGGTGAGGAGCATTTGGCCAACAGCTTCATGCTGATAGATAGATATATATAAAAAGAAAATGTGACCCTGCCTTTTTTCACTATAAAAGATTCCAGGTATCTTCCAGTTATATTTGGTGATATATATAAACTTCATTAATGCATTAGTTAGGGTTAAAGCAACAAAAGTAGGGAAATGAGGTGTTAGGGTTTCCAACCCTAACATCTCACCCCACACCCAACCTTCACAGACCAACAGGTGTCGGGGTGTGCCTTGGGGTCCTCGGCCCCAACGCTCATCCCATTCCATGTGAAGGGAGCTGAGATGGTGCAGTATAGGAGAACGGGGTGAGAGTTAGGGCTGATGACACCAAGGCACACCCTGACACCTGTTGGTCTGTAGAGGGTTGGGGTGGTAGGGTTGGGTTTGGGGGGTGAGGTGTTAGGG
The DNA here is from genome assembly GCA_016271365.2 of Neoceratodus forsteri. Classification (NCBI taxonomy): domain Eukaryota; kingdom Metazoa; phylum Chordata; order Ceratodontiformes; family Ceratodontidae; genus Neoceratodus; species Neoceratodus forsteri. The sequence goes on along the minus strand of CM057450.1, from coordinate 1,499,478,337 downwards.
TTGGAAACTCTAACACCTCATTTCCCTACTTTTGTTGCTTTAACCCTAACTAATGCATTAACAAAGTTTTTTGCAAAGAATTTCCTTACTTTTTGAGAAAGTGGAATCTTACCCTTATACAGTGGCGTGAAAAAGTATTTGCCCCCTTCCTGATTTTCTCTATTATTGCATATTTGTCACACTGGATGTTTTCAGGTCTTTAGACAAAATGTAATATTAGATAAAGGGAACCTGAGTGAACAAATAACACTTGTTTTTTTTACTTATTTCATTTATTTAATGAAAACAGTTAACCAACACCAACTGGCACTGTGTGAAAAAGTAATTGCCCCCTTACACTTAATAATTGGTTACACCACCTTTAGCTGCAATGACTGCAACCAAACGCTTCCTATAATTCAATATCAGTCTTTCACATGGCTGTGGAGGAATTTTAGCCCACTCTTCCTCGCAGAACTGCTTTAATTCAGTAACACTGGTAGGTTTTCAAGCATGAACTGCTCGTTTCAGGTCCTGCCACAGCATCTCTATTGGGTTTAGGTCTGGACTTTGACTAGGCCATTCCAAAACTTTAATTTTACTTCTTTTCAGCCATTCTGATGTGGACTTGCTTTTGTGTTTTGGATCACTGTCTTGCTGCATGACCCAACTACGCTTCAGCTTCAGCTGATGGACGGATGACCGGACATTCTCCTTAAGAATTTTCTGGTACAGAGCAGAATTCATGGTTCCTTCAATTATGGCAAGTCGTCCAGGTCCTGAGGCAGCAAAGCATCCCCACACCATCACACTACCACCACCATGTTTGACTGTTGGTATGACGTTCTTACTGTGGAATGCTGTGTTTGCTTTACGCCAGACATAATGGGATCCATGTCGTCCAAAAAGTTCCACTTTGGACTCATCTGTCCATAGAACATTTTCCCAAAAGGCTTGTGGATCATCCAGGTGCTTCTTGGCAAATGAGAGACGAGCATTTATGTTCTTCTTGGTTAGCAGTGGTTTCCACCTTGCTACTCTCCCATGAAGCCCATTTTGCCCAGTCTCTTTCTGATTGTGGAGTCATGAACACTGACCTTAGCTGAAGCAAGAGAAGCCTGCAGTTCTTGGATGTTGTTTTAGGATCCTTTGAGACATCCTGGATGATTTTACGCTGCACCCTTGGAGTAATTTTGGCAGGCCGCCCACTCCTGGGAAGAATCACTACTGTTCCAAATGTTCTCCATTTGAAGATTATGGCTCTCACTGTGGTTCGATGGAGTCCCAGCGCCTTAGAAATAGCTTTGTAACTCTTTCCAGACTGATGGATAGCAACAACTTTTTTTCTGATCTTTTCAGGAACTTCCTTTGATCGTGGCATAATGTGCTTGTTGAATCTTTGTGCTGGCAACGTGACTCTGATGGTAAGGGTCAAAATAAGTGAGGTTTATATTGCTCAGGGCTGGCTGTAATCAAGCCTGGCTGTGTTCAATCAGCTGACTCTAATTATCCCTTTAATTGGGTTGATTTAACTAGGGGGCAATTACCTTATCACACAGTGCCAGTTGGTGTTGGTTAACTTTTTTCATTAAATAAATGAAATAAGTAAAAAAAAACAACAAGTGTTATTTGTTCACTTAGGTTCCCTTTATCTAATATTACATTTTGTCTAAAGACCTGAAAACACCCAGTGTGACAAATATGCAATAATAGAGAAAATCAGGAAGGGGGCAAATACTTTTTCACGCCACTGTACGACTGTGGGAGCGCAAGGCCTCCCATCTGTCTATAGTGTGTTTTACTCCCATGCATACATACATACATATTGCATAAGGGCTGCAGACATTCCAAGTAACCCTTGTGCTACAAATTGCACAACATCTCAGTAACCGTAGGAACATTGGAAACAATTCCAGTGCTGTTGTTGCTGTTGCAATCATAGCCAGGCAACCTGCATGTATTTTTGGTACACCTGCAGGTGTACTAAGCTGTGTTTAGTGAAAAATCCGTATCTAGAACCATTTTCGAGATACAGCTGCCGACCTCCATAATGTTATCCTATGGGAAATTTCTAAACGTCGGAATGTTATAACTATGGAATCAACATAAATTTCATCACCAAACCAGCAAAAGGCACATCTGTGAGGCAAGCCCCTTCTACCCAGCAAATTATAGCCCAAAAGCCCAAACTGATTTTTAGTAATGAAGTGACAAAGAAACAGACTTATCTGGAAAAGTAGTGTTGCAAACTGCGGCAGTACACTAGTTCTTTTGGCAAACAATGTCACAATTAAGCAGTTCAATCGAAGTTAGCCACATCAACAGAACTACCCTATGAGATTATGCATGAAAAATTTCACGCACATCCGTTGAAGGGTAGCAAAGTTATTAAGGTGCAAAGTATGCAAAACTGGAAGACTGCGAAAATGGAAAAAACATGTAAATTTATGGATGTTTAAGACATAATATCTCAGAAAACACACAAACAATTCAAATGAAATTAGCAACATCAACAGACCTACCCTGTGAAAAATGCAAGCAAACTGTCATGCATATCCGTGAATGGTAGCAAAGTTACTAAAGTGCAAAGTATACAAAACTGGATGACTGCGAAAATGGGAAAAACATGTAAATTGAAGGATATTTGAGACACAGTATCTTCAAAACCACACAAGCAAGTCACATAAAATTAAACAGATCAACAGAGCAACCCCACAAAATTATGCATGCAAGCTTTTATGCATATATGCTGTAGGCCTCCAGAGTTATTAAGGTACAAATTATGCAAAATTGGAGGACTACTAGCAAAAATGGAAAATAAACATGTAAGTTTAATTATGTTTGAGACACAATATCTCACAAATCACACAAGAGGTTCAAATGAAATTTATCACATCAACAGACATATGCCCTGGGATTATGCATGCCAAATTTAATGCACATCTGTTGAAGGGTTCTAAAGTTATTAAAGTACAAATATGCGACACTGGAAGACTGCAAAAATGGGAATGAAAGATGTAAGTTTAAGGATGTTTGAGACATGGTATCGCAGAAAAAACAACGGATTCGCATGAAATTTAACACATCAAGAGACCCATTTCCAGAGCTTATGCATGCCAAATTACATGCAAATCCATTGAAGGGTTGCAAAGTTATTGAGGTGCAAAGTATGCAAAACTAGATGACAGTGTGCGAAAAGTACTTTCACTTTTACATATATTTATTTCCCCGTAGGAAATTATGGGAAATGAAAAGTTGAATAACTTTTAAACAGATTAAGATTTTTCCACCAAACCTTCAAAAGGCACATCTGTGAGGCAAAGGCTTTCTACCCTGAAAATTGCAGACCACTACCTAAAGCCACTTCTGAGACCCAGGTTGACAAAGAAATGGCATAAAAAATGAATTTTTCTGTTTTTTTTCAACACTCTGTATCTCACAAACCGCGCAACAGATTCACACGAAATTGGGCAGGTCTATACCTAATTTTGTGCAAATCCATTGAACGGTTCCAAAGTTATTAAGGTTCAAAAATTTGGGTTTAACATAGAAGTTAGGTTTCACCCTAATATATATACACACACACACACACACACACACACACATATATACAATAGGTGCAGACTCTGATGACTGCCAATAAACACGTTTATCAGACCAACTACATGAATAAATCAGTGACTATAAATTTATTAGTACACTACTGTTGTCATATAGAGCTGCCGTCATTAATCTTACCTCCTTCCCCACCAGCCAGCCAGCACTACTTGCACAGTAAAACTTAATGATTCCAAGTGTGCTTTAATGTATATGTTCTCACAATACCTTAAACTCCCCCTTAAAAAATCAATTCTTTCACACCCATTTAAAAACAATGATTTTGTTTTCTTGGTACTCGTTTTGCTGATCCACTCATTTTTTCTTTGTTTTTAAACTAACTGCCAAACCATGCATTAATAGCGCTGCTCATATGGTCTCTGACCCGCCAGCTCCACTGCTGTTCCCTTCCAATACCTCATTCACATAGAGCACACATAATTGCTCTAACTCAGCAGCTCAACTTGTTTTCACACTTGTTTTTTTCCTCTACCGCAGGGTTTACTCTCCTGTCCCCCCATCCCACGCTACTCTCTTTCACAGCTTGCTGCAGTACAACTTGGCTGCCTCCAGTATCGCTCATCTCACTCCCACCACCCACACCTCCCTTACCTCTGCTCCAGTAATTCCATTTAACGTCTAAAAACAGCACCATTATTATAAACAGTAAAACTTTCCCTCAGGCACTCCAGGTCATGACTTGTACTCGCACCGCTCATACTCTCTCCCTGCTCGCTCTCTTTCCCACTTCACTCCTCACAACAAAGCTCAGTTTCATCTCACTCACCTTCATCCTGCTCCTCAAAGGTCTCCTTCATTTTTTTAAATAAAAAAAATAAAGAACGGCTGCAAAACAAAGTAAACTAATTAGAAAACCGCAACTACATAAGGAACAACTTAATACTTCCGTCCTTTCTCACTTAGAGACACCGCCATTTTCTCCCTTAATTATTCATAAAAACAGACAAGCAATCAATCAAAACACACATTGCAGCTGTCAGGTACATTAGGATGTTGAGGTGTCATACACTAAAACCACTTACACCTAGCAACCCCCAAGCAACCCTCCACTAATGGTGCAGTTTAAAAAAAGGAATAACAAATAGTTTCATAAAAATAAAAGAAAATTTAAGAACAAAATAAATATCTACAATCCGACTTCACCGAATGCTGGGGCACCCTACTGCATAAAGCTTAATATACCAGGGGGTAGCTGTCAAGGCACGGATTATTTTACCAACGGAACTTGTAAAACAAATCCACTGTCTGATAGCTCCCCATTGCAAAAAATTGCATTAATGCTACAGTTAGGGTTCAACTTAATGTAATAAAAGTAGGCATATGTCGCATTAGGATTTCCAACCCTAACTCCCCACCACCCCGGAAGTAGTAAAAGGACAACACCAGACAAGCAACCACAGACAGTCATCATCAGGTAAGACAAACGTCATACAACTGATTCCAGATTATACAAATGCAGTAGCACTGATGTGCCACCTTCATGGAGATGCATCTGTGGCATGCACAACGCAAGATATATACATTTACTTGTCACTGCAGTTACAAATTTACGATACTCAAATCACAACACTACTACTGCATGTAGAAGCACAGACCCCTGCAGCCACAGATACAAATCCGCAATACACAAATTACAAGGGTTATTTTGTCTGCAGAAGCGTACACCCCATGGGGGCAGTGTTTCTCTAGCCTCAGGTATTCATGCACACTGTGAGACATGTACACACTTGACAGGCCTGCACTTCTGTAGCCAAAGGTGTAAGACATACACACTGACGTCTGGCTGCAGAAGCGCAGGTGCCACAAAATCCATGATACCAAAATTGCAACAGTACTTCTGTCTACAGAAGGACAAGCTCCTGAGGGGCTTGTGCCTCTTCATCCACAGGTGTAAGACATACACACCAACTTCTGGCTTCAGAAGGGCAGTCATTCAGATGGAAGTAATGTTGCAGTGTTGTATAACAGTTTCAGTAGCAGATGAAGAAACTATTCAAGGGGTAGCAGTATTTCAGTTATGCACATGCATATATAGAAAAGTATGCACTAATGGATTATGCTATCTTGCGAGGTAGCTCATACAGCGTGCATGAGTACAGAGAAGCCAGTCGCAATTCAATGCAGTAACCTGCAGTAAGTGACATTTCACAAAATACTGCAGTAAAAAAGGGCTTAATTGCCATGAATTACACTGCTCACTGCAGCACACTGCATTTTTGTGATATACTGCAGCATTACTGCTTTGCATCCTGGCTGGTGTTGCTGTACCTCTGGCTGCAGAGGTGCAGGCCCCATGGGATCTTCTGCAGCCACATATACTCAAGCTCCCAAGGCAGAAGGCCACCAGCCGGCAGCCACTCGCATACTCTCCCTCCCCCCCTGCCGACCTCTGATGACCCAGGCTCTTCGCCGGCATGGCACAAGGTGTTGCGTCCAGCGCCTCAACCCTCTGCACCACCAAGCCAGCAATTTTATTTAGATTAATGTGTTATGTTTTGATAATAGAGGCAAACTAAGATGAGGCATATAGCTGTCCGCTTCATATGCAGCTACACCTAAAACTGGCAGGTTTTGAGTATTTTTTTAATTCTTTTTATTTCGAAATATGTTAGCACTTCCTGGATGTATAATTTATTTAAACATAGAAACTGTCGGCAGATAAGGACTGCTAGGCCCATCCAGTCTGCCCGTAGGCCCTATACAAGTATGCATCCACTCACCCTAAGTGGCTAATGCCTCTTTATGGCTCCCTTCCCACCCAAGGTTCCCCGTGCTTGTCCCAGGCATGTTTAAACCCCTCCACTGTACTTGCCCCACCACCTCTTGTGGCAGACTATTCCAATCATTCACCATCCTCTCTGTGTAGAAAACCTTCCTCATGTTACCTCTTAATCCCCCCCTCCAATTTCATATCGTGCCCCTTCGTTCTATTATTTTTTCTACATTGGAAAAGATCTCCCAACTGCACCTTGTTTATGCCCTTGAGACACTAAAAAGTTTCTATTATGCTGCCCCTTTCTCTCCTCTCCTCCAGTGAGTACATATTGAGGTATCTTAGTCTCTCCTCATATGTTTTGTGGTGCAAACCATGCACCATCTTTGTCACCCTTCTCTGGACAGCATCCACCTTGTTTATGTCTTTATGCATGTGTGGTCTCCAGTACTGCACACTGTACTCTCGGTGAGGCCTTACCAGTGTTTTACATAATGGAATCACCACTTCCCGCCTCCTACTAGTAATACCTCTGCCTATGCACCCCATCATGCCACTGGCCCTCCTTGCAGCCATTGTGCACTGCTTTGATATCTTAAGGTCATCAGATATGATAACCCCTAGGTCTCTCTTCTCTTTGGCGATGGTCAGCACCTCCCCCATCCTGTAGCTCTCCCCAGAGTTCCCCCTACCTAGGTGCATTATCTTGCACTTTTTTGCATTGAACCTCAGTTGCCACACCTTCGATCAGCTTTCAAGCTTCTCCATTTTTAGAGTAAGTGGAGGAATCAAAGAACTACAACAACTCACGGAGTACATATTGCTTTATTTCTGTTTGCTATGTCCAGACATCATTTGGCTGCATATTTAGTTTATCAGCCTCACCGATGTTTCACAGATGGCCACACTTCATCAAGGCCAGTTGCCCTTGCCAATGCATCTGATTTTACATTTTGGTTGTTTCTCAAATGAGTTTATACAGTTTATCCATATACATAAGTCCTTAACATTTGTCTGCTGACTGTCCATTCTCATCCCTGAGATGTTATTCACCAAGCTGCTGACATCCCCTTCCTTATAATGTATTATAAAATGGTTAAGAAAACCGAGCTGGTCAAATGTGATCATATCATAGTGCAATATTTCAGTAAAACAGCACAGGTCAGAAATGTAGTAGTAGTAGTAAAAATCCGTATTTCTTGAAAGGATAAAACTGTTAGGGTCACCATGCTCCTATTCTCAAATTTTTTCTGTCTTAAGCTATAGTGCATTAGTTACAGTAGTGACACTTTCAATATAAACAGACAAGATGTGTTATGTTGGTTACAGCAATTACATTAACAGTATAAGCATATAAATGTCAGAAAGGGAGGGTTGGGGAGACAGAAGAGTGATATTGGAATGGCCTCCCAGTGCCTGCATGGGGGATGGGGGTGGGGGACTAGCGAGTCAGTATGGTTAGGTACCCAGTGGTAACTCTATATTGATATAATTTTTGTTTAGATTATCTCTCTTAACTCGAGTACTTTAATTCTATGATTACATAAATGTACACACATTCTGTGTAAGCAAGGTAGTAGGGTTTCATAATGTTGTTAGTTGGGTTATGCACAGAAATGAGGTGTCAGTGTTCCAGATACCAGAGATATGAGATACTACCACTTCCATCTTGCTTACACAAAATGCGCTGAGTTAAAGGAGTGGACTCCTGCTTATTTATGAACTGGATATTTCTAAAATATTTTTCATACATGCAAGCATGTCAATATGAAATCAGTAAGTTTTGTGTTTACTTGCGCTTGCACAAGAACCACCTTGGGACAGTACCACATTTGAGAGGTATGTCAGGTACGAATCCAATGCAGAGCTCTCTACAGTGAGCGAGTCCCTGACACACCAATCACCACTGCAGCCCAATTGGACAGCCACTGGAATTTCACAGTGGGGAGCCGACTGCACTTGAAACAAATGAACCACTCCACTCAGATGGAGCACTTCATTAGTTTAATTTGCACAGTGCTGTCAGCCCCCACTCTCTGTTTCCCCGTCACAGCACCACCACCCAGCATCAATTAAACCTTCCCGCTCCCTCCCACTGTGTGCTGCCCGCCCCGCTCCCTCCATTGCCTGTCACTGTGCCGACATCGGGGTGCCCAATCCCCATGTTGACAAGTATTCTCCCTACTAATGTGGCACACTGGGAGCCCACCCCAGTGTGCTGAAATTATTTCCTTCTCCGACACTGGGATGCCCACTCCCAGTCTCTCGAAGGCCCCCCAAGCCTGTTTATTTTTATTGCCGACATTGGGGTGCCATATCCCATGTTGGCATGTATTCAAGCCCACCCCAGTGTGCCTAAAGTTTTTTTTTTTTTTTTAACCTGTACAATAAAGAAAACTGTCCCCACCACAAAGTGGGGAGCCGGCCGCACTTGAAACGAATGAAAAGCTCCAATCAGATGGAGCGCTTCATTCGTTTAATTTGCATAGTGCTGTTGGCCCCCACCCTCTGTTCCCCGTCACAGCACCGCCACCCACCATCAATTAAATCCTCCTGCACCCTCCCCATTGTGTGCTGCCTGCCCTGCTCCCTCCACTGCCCATCACTGTGCTGACATCAGAGTGCCCAATCCCCATGTCGCCATGTATTCTCCCCCCTACTAGTGTGGCACACTGGGAGCCCAGCCCAGTGTGCCAAAATTATTTCCTTTTCTGACACTGGGATGCCCTCTCCTGGTGTCAGAAGCCACTATCCTAAAAGCCCGCTTTTATTTTACAGGTTAAACAAAGTAAACTGTCTCCTCCACCTTTTTATTTTACCTGTAAAAAGAAAACAGTCCTCATCGTCTCCCAGTCCCTTCCCCCATCCCTCACCTCCTTGCACTTCTCCCTTAATCCATACTTACCGCTGGAGGTCGGGAGCAGCAATCTTCTCTGGACTGGGACACGGCTGCACTCTTCAAAGCCGAACTGCAAACTGAGGAAGTGGGTAAGCATTGTATAATTGGGAGGGGGTTCAACTTAGGTTGATATCTCAGCCATTTTAAGAATTTTGGCTTCAAGTTTTCAACATGGGGTTCTTGGGACCCCACCTCGTGAACACTGTCATGGTCATTTCATTAGTCCCAAAAGGTGATTTTTCTGGTCGCTGCGTGGAATCACCTTTTGGTACCGAGTAATGAAACGACAGTGCCACTGTTCATGAGGTGAGGTCCCAAAATGCCCATGTTGTAAATTTGGTGAAAAAATTCCTCAAAATGACTGAGTTACAAGCATGCATTGAGCAGTTTCTATGCACTCTCATAACTTCGCCAATGTTTAATATTTTCACTCCAGATTTTTCAAAACTGCCATTTTTTCACACCTCCTTATGAAAAGTACAGCTGTCACTTTTCACGTCCTGCCCAAAATGAGTTTTCACACCTGTGGCACAGAATAGCGTGGTTGCTCTGCGAAATCACCTTTCAGGATGAGTGAATGAAATGACAGTGGCACTCTTCATGAGACGGGGTCCAAAAAAGGCCATGCTGAAAATTTGGTGAAACAACTCCAAAAAATGGCAGAGTTACACCCGGTCATTCAAAATTTTGTACGCACATGTGTAACTTTGGTCATTTTCAGTCAAATTTTTCAATGTAGCCTTTTTATCAGAGAAGGAAAGCTGTCTCTGGGATGCTTGATCCTTCTCCTTCCCTGTCGACCCCCAGTGGCCCATGCTTGCTCCTGAACACGGGTCTCTGGCGTGGCACGAGATGTAGCGTCCAGCGCCGAAACCCTCAGCACCACCAGGCTGGCAATGCACCCCACATTTTCAACATAGCCTTCTTATTACCAGAGCTTCTGTATTCAAATGTTGTCCAAAATATGACAGCTTGTGAAACATAGTTCAGGCAGGCTTTTCCTCCCACCAGAAGTTCAACTAACACAATACACACCTGCCACATAAACCATGCAACGAAACATTCGGCACAGACAAATGCTTGCTTTCTACTGTAACACTTATCTAGATTCTGAGACTGACACAACCGTGTAAAGTCTCAAGCCAGATCTCATTTATATGCAAATGAGGAATTTGTAACACAACCCCTCCTATTCTTTGATGTCACCAGAGCAGAGCTCAGAAGAAAGCATACGGTTTTCAATGCCTCCTATCCGTATTTTATTTTACATTTGCAATGGCTTAAGACAGTCCTGTTATGTCACTCACACAGTGTGTAGTACTAGTAGCCTTTATTTGTGCATAGCAAATAATACATATAGCATTATCTGATTCACAAGGGAAAAAAAATCTACTTCTTTGTGCTGCTCACCTCTCACTGTAAGACAGCTGGAACATGTTGTGGGGGAGAAGTAGACTGAAGGCTTACTTTGCACAGATGACATGCATCCTCCTTTCAGCAGCTGTGAAATGGACAGCTAGATCATTTAGTTTAAAAAGTGTATTCTTTACATTTCAAATGCTCCATAAACCAGAATAACAGATTGGAAATAAAAAAAGAGGGAATGAATCTGACATAGGAGAAGTGAGGTAAGCAAATACACAGCACAGCATACATAGACTTCTCCTTTAAGGTCATTTTGACCCAAACTCCGCATTTCCAGACTTTTTGAGACTTGTCCATGATCCCAACGTTGTCATAACACAGTTTTTGAAAAGAATTTACTTACTTTTTAAAAAGAAATTTTTCTTGTCATGTTTTAAAGAGTCTGTGGGGTCCAGTGGCACCCCCAACCAGCCCCATAGAAAATCCCTAAACTCCAGTGGTACCCCCTTCCCACCTTCCCTCAAAGTGCCCCATGATTGCAGTGGTACCACCATTCCTTATCCATCCTGACAGGAGCCTATCCAATGGCATCCTCCTTTCACAATCTTTTATTTTTTTATTTAGAGCCCAAATGACTGAAGTCATGCCTCCCCCATGGCATGGGGTTACTATACACTACCCCAGGATACCAGGATCATCCGTAACCCTGATATTTCCACAAATACTAAAAGCAGGAAACCAAAAACCAGAAGGTTGTATAGCGCAGTGATTTAAGGCTCTGAGCTGCAAACCTGGAGACCTGGGTTTGAATTCCACAGCCCCAACTTGCATACTGTGTGACCCTGAGCAAGTCACATAACTTCCTTGTGCTCCCAGGTCGCACTTGCAAGCAAGCTTTCAGTTTATTGTGTGTCTCCTGGTAATAAAAAAAAAAAAAAAGAAAAGAAGGATCCTCAACAGCAAGAACTTATTGGGGAATGGGGACAAATTTAGGGATCCCATGTGGGATGCATAGGAAAGTAACTATCCCAATGTACCCATTCATGCCTAAACATGCATACACTGGGATAGTTACTTTCCTATTCCCTACAGGGCTTCCACCTTTGTTGTTACAAACAGTAATACATTGTATGCAGTTGTAAAGGACTGTAAAATATTGTAAAGCATCGTATTTTTAATTTTGCTTACAGACTTCTGATATTAGTGTTCTGCATGAACTTTTACAGCAAGTGATAAATGCAGCCTACAAGGAATCCTCTGCAGGGTGACTTGTAATGCACAAGCACAATTTAGATATTTTATACCTGCATCTTACAGCAGACAATCAATGGAAGTGTCACATTTTATAGGTAAATGCTTATGACTGGATGTAAATGCGATTTGCAATTTTTAAAGTGGACACAAACGTTGCACTGGGCATGCAAATTGTGAAAGCACATGAAAAGATCTTTCAAACGAGGTACTGGGCTTACCTGTAGCTGTCAGGAGTCATGAGACATGAATATCTAAACCATTTGTAAATCAAAACAAGGCAGCAGCTATTTCATGGAATCTTGAGACAGACAGTGATATCACTGAGGGGCAAGCTGTAATTAACAACATGCAGCTTGCCCCTCAGTGACATCACTTTCTGTCTTAGGATTCCATGAAATGGTTACTGCCTTGTTTTGACTTACAAATGATTTAGACATTCATATCTCAGAATTCCTGACACCTAAAGGAAAGTGAGATACCTCGTTTGAAAGATCTCTTCATGGGCTTTCATAATTTGAGTAAACCCTGCAGTGTTTACTTCTCCTTTAATGAAGCACGGTTGCATGAATGTCAGAATACAATACAAAGTGAGTACTTCATTTTCGATAAACAATTACCATCAAGTAGACCTCATGTTATTTATGTTACTTTATGGATGGGCAGTCAACAGGAAAGCAAGTTATAGTAACCTACACAAACGTACTGATTATAAATCAGAAAGGTGAAATGCACTAAAAACAGATACTGTAGCTTTGTGCTTATGGGGGACAAATGACAGTTTCACTACTCTGGAGGCAGGCAATATAAAACCCCAACCATGATCGCATTTGGTTTACAGTTCTCGATCCTTGCATTTGACAAAAGCAAAAAAGTGATCCTTTCTTCCCCTATCTCCGGTGCAGTGTATCAAATGAGAGTCCAGTTATAGTCAGAGTGGAGATATGAATGTTTCATGGAACAAAGGACAATATATCATTGTTTAAAAAAAGCTGTATGGATACTAATTTATAAAATTAATTGAACATTGTCACTATACGATTCAAGACATTGAAATTCTTGCTACAACTTACATGTACAGTAAAAAATAACAGCTTCTGATCAAGATGGAGCACAATTGAAAGTGAAAGGGAAGTCATGCTCCTCAAACCAACTTAAATAGCTAAAACAATAAACAAGGTATCCACTTCAAAAGCCTCTAGGAAATGATTTCACACCAACCCACATATCCAGAACAAGTTTAGAAATGTTAACTTTTACATATTTTTTTTTCTGTATGCTAGAGCAAACATTACAACCTTCAAAATACGGACACAAATACAATCTCCATTCAAATGCACTGAAACCATTCTGCGCATGTGGACATTAATTCCAGCCACCCTTCTGCGCATGCGGTATGTTAACTGCAGCCACACTCCTTAGAGCCAAAACATAACTTTTCAAACGCAAATATTTTTAAAAATACAAAATTCTAAAACATCAACCCCACCAAGAAATCCTTCTCAATCAACCCACACAACCATACAAAATTTCACTATTCAAAGATGTATATTTTGTTCTCTAGACAAGAGTAAAATTCAGAAAAAAATACCATTGAAAATAAATTGAAAATTGGGGAAAAAATATATTTTGCCCAAACTTTAATATCACTAAAAAGTACTGAACCAATTTAAATAAAACTTCCAGAGACTGTAGATTCTGTTATGGACAAGAAATCCTGAAAGCTTCATGTACATCCATAACGCCATCTTTCTGCAAGCAGCAAACAACTGATCAGATTTAACACTGAAGTCCCCAGTGACCCTAACTATAGCGATGTTACCACACCCCTATAATATATGGAATATGATATAGGTGAGAATGAGACAGTAGAAATATCTTCATGAGCTGTACTTGACCTCATGCCCTCACAAGTGGCAAAGCCATGAGTGAGGTCACTCAGAAGAGGTCAAGTATAGCGAGTGAAGGTATTTCTACTATTTCACTCACCCAATCAATTTGATTTGTACAGCCGGTGTTTCGGTGATTTTGTGATACAAATGTTAAAAAGTTATAAAAGGAAAACAAAAAGTAAAATGTGCCATTCAAAGCAGCTCACTCTTGAACATGTCAGTTTGATTTGTACAGCCGGTGTTTATGTGGTTTTGAGCTAGAATTGATAAACAGTTACAAAAAGAATAAAAGATCAAATTTAGACTGTGCCCCTCAGAGCATCTTACATCTGCTGGCTTCAGTGCTGCACATGGCTACTGTGATGTCATCAGCATAGTTAAAGCTGCTTTCTGGTTCAGTACTGCATTGTGACATATGAACCTGCAAGACAGCACTACTATCTTCACAGCAGCCATTGAGATAGTAGTGATGTCTTCTTTAAATTTAATCCATGCCTGTCAGATAGATACATACACACATACTGTACATACATATAGATATAGACAGATCGATAGACAGACAGACAAAGACATATATAATAGTAACTTACTATCACTCCAACAGTAAAAATGGTAGACATCCATAAACCACAGAAAACTGTTTCCAATCCAACTTACATTTTCTATTACAAATGTCCATTCCTTGTCTTCAAACTCTTCGGCATGAGGGTCCTGAAAAGTAAAATAAAAATTACTTTCAATTTTTTTTGTACTTTCTTCCCTGCCTGGCTGACCTCGGCCACTACCCTCACTCTCCCAGCCACATCACACGCTGTCCCCGGGACTTACCTTTTGACCAGATCAGTGCCCCATGGTTTACCCCTATAGTGGAGCCCCCCCAACGAGGTCCTCCATGCTCGGCAGGAGTTAGAGCTGGGTTGTGGTCAGCAGCCCAGTGAGCGGTGCAGGGCCTGCTATGAGAGTGACGGCGTCATGCTACTTCAGGCCAGAGAAGCTTTTCTTCCCAGTTAGTACCCTTCCCAAGAACCTTGTGGGCTAGGACCAGGTGGACATCGGCATGCAAGAATGCAGACATCCTGTTCAGGAAGCACTCTGCTCAGCCATCGTGGCTTCACTGCACTGCCATCTGTGGTCACCAAGGTGGCAGTGTTGTAGCAGAGCAAACTGTGCTTGCTTCCCAGAGTAGGGCATCCTCTGGGATTCTCAAAACCCCCGACCAGCCCCCATGACCCCGCTCGCTCCGGACCCAGGTCGTTAACGGTGCGAGCAGTAGTACTACAGCTACGCAGACGGGCCAGCCACTCAACTGTCTTCCTTAAAGACATATAGTACTTGACATGATCTGATTCACCTTGACCGTCATAAACTGTCATGTTATGGTTTTAATGTTGCTTTATGCACTGCTACGTCCTACTTCCTCATCCCCAGGACACATCTGTTGCCAGCTCAATATGCCTTCCATTGTAAAACACTTGAAATAAATAACTAATCAAATAAATATAATGCAGAAGTTTCATAACAAAAGCTTCTTTGAAAAAAAAAAAAAACTCATGAAATCGGGCCACTAAGCCCCTTGTGATCAGTGTATTCTAACAAATATGAACCTCTTTTTTCCTTGTTCTTATCTTTAAAACATCAATGTGGCATATAGAAAGTTTAGGCAGATCTTTCACTACCTCCTATCATGCCCCCTGGATGAGTCTTCACTGGAGGTGCTTAAAAATTTATGGCAGAATCGAGTATCCTAAACACAGTACTCCATTTCATTCCTTGCTCCCTTAGAATAATCAACTAGGCAAACAGCAGAGAGGACAGCAAGATTCATCTATGCCCCAAATACTTTGGTTTCAATTAGCCAATTAATACAGTGATTCCAAAAAAATCGAGCGTTCTGAAAATCGCAATCCCAACTGGAAAAGTGTAAGCTAAAACATTTTACTTTACAAAATCAGGTAATACCAGTACACACCGAAGAGTAGGTCATGGAACAATTATTGTGGACAGAGTTAAAGCAGCAGTATTTGTTAGTCAGCAAAAAGTTTTATCTTGTAGTTTTTTTGGCAAAAATGTGTTTCTGACATCCTTAGGTTCATAATTAGTGTATTTGTAACTTCCTCAGATGTTTTTAAAAAAAGTGTTTTTATAACTAGTTAAGTAATTAATAACTCAAATCTTTGAAGATGCTACCACTCGCACTATTTAAAAATATGTTTCATTGAGGGTATCTTTTGACTGCAAATGCTGGTTTATACTGTACAGGAATTATAATGGTGCTAATAGGTTTCTTTAATAATATTTTTATTGAATTTATCATAAACAGTAAAAGAACAACGTTACATAGGGATCATAACTTGGTTCTTATACCGGTTAAAAATCAAGTGCTACTTTACAGAAACTTAAAAAAAAAAGGAAAGTAGACAAAGCAACAACAAAAAATGTTGTTACACATCATAAGCTAAGTCACCCTACAAATTAATAATATGACATTTACATTCTACATGTGAATGCCGAAATTAGCTGTTAGTCTCTACAAATTCATTACAAGACCACACATATCACAGGTTACACTATGCTCTCCCACAGAATGAGGGCCTCTGCCATCAGCAGACAGCCAAGAAATTTATCCCAGCTTCGTCTGAAAAGCTCTTCTTTCCCTTTCAGAGCATATGTCAGCCTCGCCATAGCCAGTGCCTGTAAGTCTTCCACTATGCAATAGTAGGCGTCACATATGACCCCCATGTGTTCTGCACTCCTAGCCTTGCCAGGGCTAGCAGGACTCTCACCCACCAGGAGTATGGTACCCACCCATCCTACCCAATGTCCTCCATTCCAAATAGTAATGAGAGAATTATACATGGGATAGGTCTCCCTAACATTTCAGTGATCTGCGCTACCACTGTCCAATAGGGTTTATGCGTTGTGAATTCTGAAAAATAGTGGACATACGTTCCAATCACTACCTTGCACCTCCCACAAACAAGGAGGATGTGAGGGTAAATTTGTGTACCACACTTAGCGGACAGTACAGGCAATACTGTATAAATTTATATTGAGATTCTTTATATTCATTACACACAACAGGAGTCCCATGTGTAATTTTAAAACCCTCCCCAGTTCTCATCTGTAATTGGAAACCCCATTTCTCTCTCTCTCTCTCTCTCTCTCTCTCTCTCTCTCTCCCCATAACCTTGACTGAGAGGTCTGGTAACATAGTCCTATCCAGCCTAACCACTGCTGCCACAAACCCCTTAGGTGAGACCCTGGCCTGAAGGATCATCTGTTCCAGGGAGTGCAGTGTCAAAGCCTCTACTGGTTCCCTGCCCAAGTGCCTACTATAAGTCCTCACCTGCAAATATATATAGTGGTGTGCCGCCTCCAGTCCCAGCTTATCTGGCAGTTCTGTGAAGGCACAAAGGCCCACACTAGTAAATCCCATATTCTGTACCCCCTTTTTCTTCCCATTCTTTAAATCCTCTGTCTTCTAGTCCTGGCAGAAAACCAGGGTTTCCCACCACCAGCACCAACAGGGTATTGCCCTCCTTCACTTTGCACCTGCACCTTCTCTTCCCAAGCCTCTAGGGTATGTTTCACCAGCGAATGCTGCCCACCCGCAGTGCCACATGCCCTTTTACCACCTGAAGCCAAGTAAACAGAAAGTCTATTCTTCACTCCCTCACTGTCCAGCTCTACCCATCTAGCCACTTTAACCCTGTTGACCCAGTCCTGTACACCTCTCTATTGCGTAGCTGCATAACAGCCCCAAAGGTCTGGGAATCCCAGCACTCCCCAGTCCATCCCACCCTTGAGCTACTGCAGGCTCATTCTATGCCTCTTATTCTGCCAGAAAAAGGCAGAAAACTCCTTTTCGAACCGTTTAATTTCCAGTTTGGTGGGGCCTATTGGGAGCATTTGCATGATGCAGAGGAGGGCCTTCTTCTACAGTAGATTGGTACACCCCATCCAAGAAACTGGAAGTGCCCTCCAATGCTCCAGCTCCACCAATATTATGTTACATGGGCCACTAATTTAAAGCATAAAGCTCTCCTATGTCCTCACCTACTTTGATCTCCAAATACATGGCAGCCATCTCCAGTGCTTTAAGTCCCCGTTGTGCTCTTAGCCTCTGCACCAGGGCTGGTCTCAAGCTTGTTCCGATTTATTCAAGTTTAACTGGCAGCTGAAAACTCTGCAAATAGCTCAATCACCTGCACAAGTACTGGCATCGACCACTGCAGTTCTGTGATAAACAGCAGCAAGGCATTCACATATAGCATACTTTTTGGGGGCCGGCCATCTTGACCCTGTACTCCCTTGATTCCTTCTGCTCCCTGTAGCTTCATAGCTAATGGCTCTTTCACCATAGCGATCAAAAAAGGGGAGAGGAGGCACCCCTGCCTCATGGCTCTATACAGCTTAAAGTCCTCCAGTAACTGAGATCTGAGCCCTACGTTGTACATACAGGAGTTTTACCCACTGTATATAGTCCTCCCCAAGCCAAATTTCTCGAATACATTGAATAGGTACTCCTATTAAATGCAACTGAATGCTTTCTTGGCATCCATCAACAGCACCAGTGCTGTGCTTGATCACCGAGAACTCCAATTAATTATATACAGCAATGTGTTTATGTTATGACAGTAAAGGCATCTTTGCATGATTCCCATCTGATCTGGGTGCACTATTGTTGGGAATACCTGCTCAAGGCAGCGTGCCAAAATCTTGGCCAGTATCCTGAGATCACAATTTACTAAAGCTATGGGTCAGTATATAACGCTGCCTCCAGTGGATCTTTAACTGGTTTGGGAAGCACACATATAGAGGCCAAATAGCACAAGGCAAACAGCTCCCCCCCCCAAGCCTCTTCTAACACATCTTGTAATGGCTTCCCAAGTGCCTCTACCAACTCTTTGAAATATTCCACCATGAAGCCATCCGGACCCCTAGCTTTACTCCTTTTGTGTGATCTTATGGTTCCTCCCACCTCTGCCATTGTAATCAGAGCCCCTAGGGTGTCCCTTTGCTCCTCAGAGATCTGCAGGATTGTTATGCCCTCCAAAAACTGTTAGCCGTCTGCTACATTATTATTCTGCCTGATATGGGGTTTGGTAGAAGGCCTGAAAGACCCTCCTTATGCCCTCCAACATTGCATCCACCGTTCCTGCAGACCCTGTATAGCAGTAACCCAAGCTGGTGCCCTCATACTTTTAGTTAGCCAAAGTAGAAGCAGCCCTGGCTAGTTCCCCCACTCATACAGGTGTTTCCAGGCAAAAAATGTTGCCGTTCTTGCCTCCCCCACACATAATTTGTTCAATGCCTCCCGTGTGGCTGCAAGTTCTAATAGGCCATACTCTCCCCCATTGCTACCCTTCCTTCCAGATCTTTCAGCTTCTCCTCCAGTTCCCTCCCTTCCTTTTTCTTCCTCTTGTTGGCCGCCACATAGTTTGTGATCATACCCCACATGTAAGCTTTGCCAATCTCCCAATGGGTTGTCTTAGAGGGGGTCATAGCGGTGTTGGTAGCCATGTACAATTCCCACTGATCTCTAAGCTATTGCCAAAACTCTTCCTTAACTAGCAAATAGGATGAGAACCTCCAACTTGCACTTGCCCCGGGATCTTTGCATTCCTTCATACTAAGAATCACCATGGCATGATCTGATATATAAATTGGGCTGTGGATTACATTTTGTAACAGACCATATTGCTCCATGGTTACATACTGTACATGTAATCCAGTCTGGACCAAGTCTTATGGAGGTTAGAGAAAAATGTGTACTCCTGAGCCTCTGAGTTGGTTGTATGTCATGCATCCACAAATTCTAGGTCAGCAAGGCCCTTTGACCACATGGCAAGCACCCTCTCATGTCTGCTAACCCCCCCAGAATGGTCCAAATAGCTTTTTGCAATCATTTCAGCAATATAACTATACAGATTTTCAAGCCAAGGGATTCTAGTTTCACACAAACAGTTTCACACAAAGATTTACATATATTTTTATGACCACTGAATTCAGTATCACACTGGACTTTGATAGGTGTGAGATGGTCCTCAACACACAACCCAAAAAGTTTAATCCCTATGAAGGGCAGATCTACCACCCATTTCTAAATTTCCTGAGTGAAAGATGAAATCTGCTACCAGTAATGGCTGCATATAGGCATCATCGTGGCCACTGCTCAGGCCGACAAGTTAGCTGAGTCTAGAACAACCTGCAACTGATGCTTGTTCAAAGTCAGCCTAAGATCACAAAACATGTAGATCTTGCTGATTCTAATTAGGAAGCAGGTCTGTGAACTTCTAATAGATCTCATGGTTGTAACAAACCATCAAAGCCACACAGCTGGCATGGCAGCTGCCTATGGATAAGGCTGTACAGATGTTGTGACCAAGGTGGCCCTGCTTCTTGGACTCTTTGTCCATGGCTTATCCAGCTTGCCCTGCTTCTTTGCCTTATGGACCACCACGTCTGCCACTAGCCACTTCGATGATGAATGTTCTGAAAAGTCGGACAGTCCTCCCAGGGGGACCACATACTAGCAGTCTATACAGTGTCGCGGGGTCTAGCAGGAGACCAGATGCTGCAGGATGCCGAGTGGACGGCCTAGAATGGCAGGGCTGATGGAGAAGGCTATCCCTCGTGAGAAATCTCGATCTAGAATGTTCAACAAAGGATAGGTCATCTTCTTCTGGACCTCCTCCAATGAAGTGTACAGAGCCATGGAAATATATTCCATGAGGATGGCCAAGGAGAACTGGTCCCCCTGAAGACAGCTTGCTGCATGGCTGGCTGGCTACTATCCCAATGACGTGGCTGAATCAGAGTCAGGAAAGAGAAGTGTTCACTACTGACACAGGATGTGGACAACCCTGCGGTCAGGTTAATCACCACCAACAGGAGACAAGGAAGTCCGGACTCTGACTCGCAGCATCCTCCTCTGGCTGTGGAGGTGAGGCTCCATGTGTATCGGTAAATGTGGCACAGCCAGAGGCAGGTCCGTGGGTTGCACGACAAGAGTAAGTGCAGTGAGGCGCATCCAATGACGGATGACCACAACCACGGCAATCATTTCATAAGCCCAGTGCTACCATGCTGCCCTCCACCATCTGCTACAGGCCGATCATCAGTGGCGGGAGCCATATGCCAAAGAAAACATCAGCATCGACTGCTAACGGTGATGATGCTGTCTATGTCAAGCATGGGATTCACATGCAACCATGATCTCAAACACTGACTCAAGGATTCAAATGGTGCAGAAGCCTCTGGGTTTTGGTACCGGTAAGAGAGACCTCTGGCACCAGCCAAGCTGGAGGCTGGGCCAAGGTCAAGACTGTGACAGGGTTGAATAAGACCGTGTCCCATTTGTTATGCAGAAAGAGTCTGAAGCAGGTTCTGTTCTATCCTCTCCTTTTCTATCTCCTGTCAGCCTGATTGCGCAATCAAATTTTCTTGTGAGATCTAGGAACTGATTACTTTGACGGTCTCACAGTTCTCACCCTCTCACTATCTCCCTACACCTTCATTTCCTGTTTCTATCTTTCTTCCCCCTTGCTTATCTGTGGTTACAAAAAATATATGTGAAACTTTGTGTGAAACTAGGATCCCTTGGCTTGAAAATGTATATAGTTATATTGTTGAAATGACTGCAAAAAGCTATTTGGAACTCAGGGGGTTAACTTTGAGTTGCAGTTTGACCTCCACAGACTCATTTGCAGAGCTGTCAACAAGAGATTAGTTCTGGAATACAATGTTCTATTTTGTTGCAATTGCAAGGAAAGAAACTGACAAAGTTCTGATATATTTTGTGAGAAACAGAAAGTCTCTTAATAAGGTCAGAATGCAGAAATTATTTGCCAGGCAAAGCCTTCTTATTAAAAAAGAGCAATCTTTTGTTGGAGAGAGAGAGAGAGAGAGAGAGAGAGTGAGACTGAGATTTAGAGCTACACTCAGATGAAGGAATTTGTTTTGTTTGAACTGCCTTCCAGAAAAGCTATACTGTACATTTTTTGTTTATTCTGTTATTGATAATAAAATACTACCTGCATATTTTATAACTGCTCCTGGTTTTCCTATGCTTCCTGACCAGTGCCTCAATGACAGATGGTGTCAGACTAAGCGGGATTTACACTGTGAAAACACTAAACAAGGAGTTTTGTGCATGGGTACTAGACCTGGTACCAGGGAAAGGTAGACATAAGGTATGGATACTGCAACAGCAAGCCCAGGAGTGATTACCAGAAGAATGGCACCCAAACTAGAAGCAGAAATAAAAGTCCAAACTGAGACCGTACAGCTGGAACTAGTGATAGAAAAAGAAGAACAGGCAGGGACTGAACCTGAAAGCCTGTCTGCCTTCTTCAAATGGTGGGCTATACAACAAATAGAGACAGAGAAGCAGAGAAACGAAGAAATGCAGTGACAGGAGCAGCAGAAAAGAGAAAAGATGCAGTGACAGCAGCAGTGATGGCTGGATGCCTTGCAAGCTACATACTGCTTTAGTTTAAAGGAGTACTCAAACAAACCTCTTCTTGCTTCCTATGATCCTTCCCCCTTCTGCTGCTAAGTGGCCCATCTATAAGTTAGTTCTAGGCCCGCAAAGCTTGTTGCTACTGGCAGCTCCCACGGCCAGCTGCCACTTTTGCCACCACTTTTCCTATCAGCTTCAGTGATTCTAATCCCTCCTTGCTATCTTGTCTACCCAGACTGTAAGCACCCTCGCTTACATACAACATGCCCTTTCCTCTTTCCCCACTTCCCCTCATCTTAACCCCAGCTCCTCAAGCCCCCCAATCTAACAGTCCTGTCTCTCCTTACCCCTCTGCTCCCCTAGCCCCTACCTTCATTCTTGCTGTAACTCCTACCTCCCCCAACTAATACTCTGGACTCACTCACCTCACAAACCCCTTGCCTCCTTAATCACAGTATCTAGTCACCTTGCTTTTCTTCACCTCCTGATTATCCACTCATCTTGCCCCCACTCCCCCCAAACACCTCCCAAATACTCGGCCCACCACAAATGTCCCAAACTTCACTTCCTCATACTAGTACTCCTTTTACTTGCCTCAGGCAATGTTCATCCTAATCCTGGTCCCACCACTCCCTCCCCCCACGTAGTTACCCTACCATTAATGCACATTCTTCCAGCACCCCCTCTGCCCTCACAAAAGGACTAAAGATCTTTCATTTAAATATCTGCAGTCTCATCTCAAAAACTGACCTTTTGCAACTGATGGTAATCTCCCTCACGCCAAATATCCTAATTTTAACCAAAACATGGTTAAATGCTAAAATACCGGGTCCCTCCATCAACATCCCAGGCTACTCCATAATCAGGCAGGACTGGGCTGGCAGGGGAGGTGGTGTAGCTTTCCATATCCTATCTTCACTCCAGTATACTACCATCCTCTCATCCTCCTTGCCATCCACCTATGAAGCCCTAGTTGTAAATATTACCTTGCCTTTCTCCTCCCCCATCTTTACTGCTGGCACCTACTGTCACCCTGGCATCAAGCCCTCTGACAGAACAGACCTCATTACCTCTACAACATCCCTAACTGCAGTATCGCCAACTACCTCCAAGACGCGAAATGACATCTCTGCACTCAATCTCTCCCAAGTCATCCAGGAACCCACCCGACTAAATCATAAAACCCCAAATCAAACACTGTTAGACTGGGCTCTCACCTTCCACCCACATCGAGTCATTAAGTCAGGCATCCTCCGGATGCCCTCAGTGATCACCATTCAATATCCGTAGTCAGGAAGATCCATAGACCAAAACTGCCACAGAAAATCCTGCAGTTTCGATCTTTAAGCTCCCTAAACCTAAACCCCCTCTTCAATGAATTAACCAACTCCGACTGGTCCCCAATTGTCTCTACCTCATCCAACGACCAAGTCCTCGATTACTTCAATTTACCATTACCAATTTGCCTCCCTACCTTTCCTCGGCCCTGACCCCAGTTCATGAGCTCAAGACTAATGACAGGAAATTCCTTTATATTCCTCATAGGTCTTTCTCATTGGGCCAGGCAGCGTTCAGTTACCGCATGCCCAAGATCTGGAACTCCCTTCCTCCACACATTCGACACTCCTCACCCTACCAGCACCTAAATGTTCTCTTATCTGCACATTTCACCTCCATCTGCTGATTCACCTAACACACAACTACCCCCACTAGTCTTCTCTAAACAACGGCTGAACCTTCCTTACTCAGTTTCGTAATCACAAGGCCCCCTTTTCCTTGTCTGGAACCACAGACATGGCTGGATGATTGTACTACCTAACCCCGTTTCATCATTTGTACTGGTCTCTCCCCTTCAACTGTCTTAACTCACATGTTAAATGCACCTGTATACCTGCACCGTGGTATACCACGATAGTGCCTAGAACTCCGTTGTTAACATAGAAGTTGATGGCAGATAAGGACCGCAAGGCCCATCCAGTCTGCCATTTCTTTTCTACCTTATAATGTGCCATTGGCCTTTGCTCTGTCAATGGCCTATCTATTCATACTCATCTGTATTGCTCCCTTATGCCTATCCCATGCCTGTTTGAAGCCCTGCACTGTATTCCTATCCACCACTTCCTGAGGTAGGCCATTCCATGCATCCACCACCCTTTCTGTGAAAAAGAACTTCCTCACATTACCCCTTAATCGGCCTCCCTCTAATCTCATGCTGTGTCCTCTATCCTGCTATTTTTCTTATATTGAAACATGTTAGACTCTTTCACCTTGTTAATGCCCTTAAGGTGTTTGAATGTTTCGATCATATCACCTCTCTCCCTCCTTTGCTCTAGGGTATACATATTGAGCTCCGTTAATCTGTCCTCATATGTTTTCTGATGCAGTCCCTGCACCATTTTGGTTGCCCTTCTCTGGACTGCCTCAGTTTGGTTAATGTCCTTGTGAAGGTGTGGCCTCCAGTACTGCATGCAGTACTCCAGATGGGTCCTAACCAGTGTCTTGTAAAGAGGGATTATTACCTCCCCTCTTCCAACTTGTGATACCCCTACTAATACACCCTAACATCCCCCTAGCCTTACCTACTGCTTTAGTGGTCTGCTTGGAAGATTTCAGGTCATCTGTAATGATGATGATGATGATGCTCAAGTCTCTTTCTTTCCTTGTGACTGCCAGCAACTCCCCCTCCCAGCCTCTAGGTGGCTTCAGGGTTTCTCTTCCCTGTGTGCATGATCTTGCACTTCTTTGCATTAAACCCCAGTTGCCACTGTTTCGACCATTTTGCTAGTTTATCCAGATCTCTTCTCATTCTGTCCACCCCATCTGGATCATCTACTCTGTTGCAGATCTTCGGTGTCATCTACAAACAGACAAACCTTACCCTCTAGTCCATCTGCAATGTCACTGATGAAGATACTGAAGAGGACTGGCCCCAGGACTGATCCCTGAAGTACCCCACTTGTGACTTGCATCTCTTCTGACTATATACCGTTACTACCACTCTGTTTTCTGCCCGTCAACTAGTTTGCCACCCAGTTGACCAACTTCTGACCCACCCTGAGCCTACCCAGCTTATTAATCAATCTTCTATGTGGAACAGTATCGAAAACTTTGCTGATGTCAAGGTAGGCGACATCAACTGCTCCCCCCTTGGTCCACCACTCTGGTTACCCAGTCAAAAAAACCTATGAGATTAGTCTGACAGGATCTTCCTTTTGTAAACCCATGCTATCTTGGATCCTGTGCTCCTATGGATTCCAGGTGTTGCACTATCCTTTCCTAAAGGAGTGCCTCCATAATCTTGCCCACTACTGAGGTAAGACTGACTTGTCTGTAGTTCCCTGCCTCCTCCCTGCTACCACTCTTGTGGAGCGGGATCATATGAGCCCTCCTCCAGTCTTCTGAGACTTCTCCTGTGCTCAGAGACTCACTAAACAGTTCTGATAATGTCTCTGTTAGTTCCATCCTTAGCTCCTTTAGTACCCTGGGATGTATGCCATCAGGTCCCATTGCCTTGTCCACCCTAACACAGAAACATAGACTTTGACGGCAGATAAGGGACCACTTGGCCCACCCAGTCTGCCCATTTCCCTACCTACTGGATAAGCTGCAGATTCTAGTTAACCAACAGCCTACTTCCTGCAACCCCCCACTATAATTGCCTTGTGTCTGTCCCATGCATGTTTGATTTCCCCCACTGTTTTAGACCCAGCGACCTCCTCAGGAAGGCTGTTCCATGTATCCACCACTCTCTCAGTGAAAAAATAAATTTCCTCACATTACCCCTGAGCCGTCCCCCCTCTATCTTTAAATTGTGTCCGCTTGTTCTTACACATCTCTTTTACTGAAAGATGCTACCCTCCTGGACTTTGTTGATTCCCTTGAGGTACTTGAACGTTTCTATCATGCCCCCCCGTCCCTCCTTTCATCAAGAGTATACATATTAAGCTCTCTCAGTCTCTCTTCATATGGTTTCTGCTGCAGACCCTGCACCATTTTAGTTGCCCTCCTCTGGACTGCTTCCATCCTGTCTATGTCCTTGCGTAGATGAGGTCTCCAAAACTGCACACAGTACTCCAGATGGGGTCTCACCAACTGTCTGTATAGAAGTATAACCACTTCCCTTTTTCTACTTGTGATGCTCCTTCCTATGCATCCCAGTATCCCCCTGGCTCTCCTTACCGACTTCACACATTGCTTACCCACCTTTAGGTCATCTGATATGACTACCCCTAGGTCCCTTTCCATTTTTGTTGTTGTTAGTACCTCCCCTGCTATTGTGTACTCTTCTCCTGGGTTTTTGTTTCCCAGGTGCATTACTTTGCACTTCTTTACATTGAATCTAAGTTGCCATATGTCTGACCATTCCTCCAACCTTGCCAAGTCCCTTCTCATCTTTTCTACCCCCTCTTGTGTATCAACTCTGTTACAGATCTTTGTGTCATCTGCAAAGAGGCATACCTTTCCCTCCAGACCCTCTGCAATGTCATCTATAAAGATGTTAAAGAGGACTGGACCCAGTACTGAGCCCTGAGGTACTCCACTAGTAACCCCCCTTTCTTCAGAATGTGTTCCATTCACTATTACTTTCTGTGTCCTGTTGTGCAGCCAGTTTGCTACCCAGGCTACCACCCAGGGACCCACTCCAGGCTGGCTAACTTGATTAATCTTTTGTGCGGGACTGTGTCAAATGCCTTGCTAAAGTTCAGGGTAGGCCAAATCACAGCCCTCCCTGGTCTATTACTTTGGTCACCCAGTTAAAGAAATTAATTAGATTCATCTGACATGACCTTCCTGCTGCAAATCCATGCTGCTTTGGGTCCCTGCCCCTGCTGGCCTCTAGGTACTCAACAATTCTTTCTTTCAGAAGTGATTCCATCATTTTCCCTACCACTGAGGTCAAATAGAGGTCTGTAGTTTCCTGCTTCTGCCTTGCTCCTACTTTTGTGAAGGGAATCACATCTGCCCTCCTCCAGTCCTCAGGTACCGCCCCATCCTGCCATGATTTGTTAAAAAGCGTGGTCAGTGGTGTCACTAGGTCCTCCCTTAGTTCTTTTAGGATTCTGGGGTAAATCCCGTCAGGCCCCATTGCTTTGTCCACCTTGAGTTTTAGGAGTTCTTTCAGGACTCTTTCTTCTGTGAATGGACTGGTGTCAACCCCCCTTCCCAGAGTGCTTCTATTGTCTGGTTTAGGTAACTCCTCCTCATCTTCTTTTGTGAATACTGAGCAATAGTATTCATTCAGTATCTCTGCCTTTTCACTGTCTCCCACTGCCCACCTCCCCTCTCCTTTATTAATCTTCACTATCCCTCCCTTAACCTTTCTATGCTCCTTAATGTACCTATAAAAGGTTTTATCCCCCTTCTTAACTGAGCTGGCTATTTTTTCCTCAGTTTGGGCCTTTGCTAGTCTGACTGCCTTCCCCACTTCTTTCTGCTTTAATTGATACAGTTCCCTGTTGTGCTCCTTCTGTGATTCCTTATACTTTTTGAATGCAGCCTTTTTCTCCTTAACCTTCCCTGCCACCTCTTTTGAGAACCATAGTGGTTTTTTACTCTGCTTTGTTTTCTTTATTTGTTTCACACAAAGGCTTGTTGCCTCTATGATGGCAGTTTTGATTTTTCTCCATTGTTCTTCCACCCTCCTTTTGGTCATTTGCTAGAGCATTTTCAGGTATCCACCCATTTTGCCAAAGTCAGCCCTTCTAAAGTCCAGTATCCTTGTTTTTGTATGGCTTATCTCCATGGTTGTGCTCATTGTGAAGCACACTGTGCAGTGGTCGCTTGTTCCCAGATGTCTACTGACTTCAAAATTTGTGATCCTCTCTCCATTTGAGAGTACCAGGTCTAGTATTGCTCCTCCCGGTGGGTTCCAACAGTAGTTGTCTAAGGCTTCGCGCCTGCAGGCATCAAGAATGACCTGCTCTTGGATGTGGCTGTAGTACATGTTATCCAGTTAACAACTGGCATATTCAGGTCCCCCATCAACAGTATCTCCCTTTTCAGCCATTTTGAGAATGTCCTCTATCATTTTGTTGTCCATTTCCTCCCCTTGAGACGGGGGTCTATATACAACCCCTGTGCGGATTGTGATGCCATTCCAGTCTCCAAGGTGACCCAGAGTGCCTCTTGTCCTCCCCCTCTACTTTTTAGTTCTGTAGCTTTGATCTCTTCCCTTATGTATAGAGCTACTCCACCTCCTCTTTTACCTTCCCTGTTCCTTCTGTAGAGTGTGTACCCTAGTATGTTGACATCCCAGTCATGGTTCTCGGTGTACCATGTTTCCATGACTGCCACAATATCCAACTGTTCACCTTCCATCAGGGCTACTAGCTCAGGAAGCTTGTTTCCCAGACTACGGGCATTGGTACTCATTGCCCTCCATTTAATGTTGGCTTTATCCTTTTTTCCTCCATTCCTGCTCTTATTGTCCTTGTCTATTTTTCCATTTACCCCTGTCCTGCCCTGTGTTGAGCTCTGTACCTCAGAGTTTACCTTACTACCTGCCATGTTTTGTGGGGGGAGGCTTGAAATTTCCTGCCTTTTATCAGCGCCTCCCCCCTTGGCTAGTTTAAAAGCTTGCCAAGGAAGCATTTAAACCTATCACCTAGGAGCCTGGTTCCCTTCGTGGACAGATGCAGACCATCATGCCAGTATAGACCTTTATCTCTCCAGGTGGCCCCCCAGTCCCCAATGAAGCCAAAGCCCTGTGATCTGCACCAGTTTTCAACCATTCATTAAACTGCATGGTGTGCAGTACCCTAGTCTCACTCCTGCCATGGACTGGTAGCACCTCTGAGAAGGTTACCATGCTTGCTACCCCTCTGAGGCCCCTCCCCAACTCCACAAATTCATTCTGCACTGCACTGATCCCATGCCTAGCTAGGTCATCTGTCCCAGGGTGGACTATGATATCTAGTTCCCTCTCCTGTGATGCTGCTTCTGCAATCCTGAGGATTTGTTTCCTGTTCCTCCAAGCCATGGCACCAGGCAGGCACCTTACTTCCTTCTCCTCTCCCTTTCCCAGTTTTACCCTCCTAACAATTGAGTCCCCTATCAGAAGCTGTTTCCTTCCCCTGTGGTGTCCCTTGCCACCCTTTTGTGGGTCTCCCTTGTGGATGTCCTCAGCATTCTTCTGGGTCTCCACTGAGGGTGCCATCATAGAGGAACTTTGCTCTGCCAGAATGGCATATGATTTGTGTAGAGGTACAACTAGGGGGCTTCGCCTCTGGTCCACCACCCGCACCCTCCCAGAACCCACTGTGGTCCAACTGCTCTTCATACTTGGCAACCTCTGAGGCAGTGGTTGTGGCAGTGGTGCTCTTTGGAAGGGGGAGGCCTCCTTAGTCCTTGCTAGTTCAGCCTGGAGGTGGGCAACCTCCTCCCTCAGAGCTGACAGTTGCCTGCAAATAGGAGAGCAATGCAGTTTCCAGAATGTCTCCCAGAAAACTGCTGCCCCACAGCCAGTGCATTGTACCACTCCCCACATGTCCCTCTCCCTTATAATATGCAATATGCATATGTAATATATATAGATATATTTATTATTTATTATTATTTGTGGTGTGTACCTACCCTTTTTGCACTGTGCTGGGTTATTAAGGATATGACAGTTCTGCCCCAAGTCCTGTTGAGGAAGTGATGTCAGAACTGTGGCTATAAAGGAAATGCCACGCCTGGGGGTGGGGTAGGGGTGGGTAGTCCACATCCACTAGTGACTGTTAGAAAGACTATTATTGAGCTCCTGTAGGACCCTTTCTTTTGTGAAGGGACTAGTGCTCACCTCCCTCCCCCCTGTATCTATGGTGCTGAGCTGTGGGCCCTGCCCTACCTTCTCTTCTCTTCAGTAGAGTATCTATTTAGGATAGATGCTTTTACATGGTCCTCCTTCTCACACACCCCCTTTGATCTAAGCCAGGGGTTCTCAAATGGTGAGGCCAGCCTCCTTGGGGAGGCTCCAACCTGTCCCAGGGGAGGCTCAAGCAAGTCTGAAAAAGTACTGTATTTAAATTTTGAGTTTTATATATTTTGTGTGAAAAGATGAAGCAAACTGAAAGAGGACAATAGTAGGTTAATTTAATGTATTTATTTACTAATAGGTGACAAGGGAAGGTGAATGAGCCAATGCTCATCTTAGGTATACCCAGGGAAAGGAAGGGAGTGAATACATTTCAAAAGGTAACTGCAAAACAATCAAGAAATACACAGTGAACAATAGTGCAAACAAATACGAACAATAAACTAATAATGAGTGGTGGTAATTGATCAGTTTGTAGCCTGATGGCAGAACAGCCCAAATACAAGGGTTGAGCATAGAAGTGCTAAGAGCAATAGCAGTAAGAAGCAAAGTAATAAGCTGAATAACAATATTTGTTTATTTTATTTGTTATTCAGATAACACCTTTGAGCACAAGAGCTCTTTTTCAAAGGTTTCACGTCAGTATAAGACAAAGAACTGAATGTGAGCCAAGTACTCAAAGGGGTTTCAATATATTCATGGTGCACTGCGCAAAGAACAGTATGTTATTTTTCTTTGGGGAGGCCCAAGATTATTTCAGTTTTTAGGGGAGGCTCACTGTGACAAAGTCTAAGAACTATTGATCTAAGCAATATCCCCTCTGGACTTTCTCCTTTCACTAATGTATCTATAGAAAGTCTTGTCATCTTATTTTACTGTTTGTGCTGGTGATTCCTTGGTTTGGGCCTTTGCCTGCCTTACTGCCTTCCCTGCTTCCCTTAGGGAAGTTTGGTACGCCTCCCTATCTTCATCCCGCTGCATTCCCTTACATTTCCTGAAGGCCAGCCTTTTGGCTCTGACCTTTTCTGCTACTGTTTTTGAGAACCAAAGTGGTTTCCTTCTTCTTTTGCACTTCCTTTTCTCTAACACAATGGGATGTTGCTTCAAGTATTGCATCCTTAATGCTTGCCCACTTTGCCTGTACCCCCTCACCTGTATTTCGTTTTGCCAGGGCTAGCTTAACTCTGTTGGCTATCTTATCAAAGTCAGCTCCTCTAAAGTCCCATATTTTTGCCTTGGAATGGGAAGATTTAGTTGTAGTGGCCAAATTGAACCGTACCATGTAATGGTCACTGGCCCCCAGGTGACCTTCTACCTGGAGATCTGTGATCCTTTCCCTGTTAGTCAGTACTAGATCTAGGATAGCCCTATCCCTTGTGGGTTGGTGTACCAGTTGTTTGAGGCCCTCCCCCTACAGGGAATCCACCATGTGTCTAGTTCTGGCAGATGTTCCTGCTGGTATTGACCAATCTGTATCTGGCATGTTGAAGTCTCCCATCATCAGAACCTCCCCTTTAGCTGTCATGTTTTGTATATCTTCTAACAGTAATGTGTCTATGTCCTCCCTGGTCCGGGGTCTGTAGACAACCCCGTGCTCTATGGCTGTCCCATTTCTGTTTCAGGGTGACCCACAGTTCTTCTGGCTCCTTATGTGTATTCTGAATTTCTGTAGCTTTGATATTTTCATTGACATACAAGGCCACTTCACCCCTTTTGCACCTCGTCTCTTCTCAACAGTACATAGCCAGGTACTGAAGTCTCCCAAGTGTGGCTACTGGTAAACCACATCTCGCTAATTGCTACTATGTCCAGTTTAGCCTCTGTCATTTTTGCCTGCAGGTCTGGGATCTTGTTTCCCAGACTGTGAGCATTGTGTACATGATTTTTCATTGGCCAGATTTCGGTGCGTTTGTTGGGTGAGGTCTGGCGTTTTCCCTGTGCATTGTATGGGGAGCTGGACCTTTTTCCTTACCTGGTGATGCAAAGGAACTGCAAACATGCTGAACTCCTGTTTGACCACTAGCTGAGGGGGGGGAGAGGTGTTCTTCCCATTCGACGTATGGGGTGCTGCACCCCTCTCCCCAATTGCTAGTTTAAATATTCTGTAAATACATCAAACTTCTGCCCCAATACAGTGACTCTCTCCTTAGTCAGATGCAGTCCATCAAATTTAAAGAACTTTCACTCCCAAAACTGTTGCCAGTTCCCTACAAATTTGTGTCCTTTTTCCTGGCATCAGCCCTTGAACTACATGTTTAGCTCCCCTATCTCCCCTTCTCTGACCTTCCGACCATTTGCCCCTCTCTCCCAGACTGGCAGGATCTCAGAGAAGGAGATGCTGGATGAAATGGATGATAGTTTGTCACCCAGCCTGGTCAGGTGTTCCTTGGTCTCCACAACTGACCGGCTGGCAAGATTATTAGTCCCTATGTGTACCAGGGCGTCAATGTTTTCTCCTGCTTCCTGAACAATTTTAGCAATGGGGCCAGTGTCTCTTCACGCTGATGTACCCGGGAGACATTTGACAATTAACCCTGGCTAGAGATAGGTATCAACTCCCCGAATTATGGAGTCTCCTATGATCAGAAGTTTTTTGGATTTCCTTTTTTGTTTTTTTTTGTTTTGGTTCCTGTTTTAGGCGAGTTTTGTTGTGCTAGCTCCTGTGCTGCAGTGTCCTGGTCTGCAGTGTCCCCTGCCCCTTTGTTTGATTTCGGAGATAGAGGCAGATACCTGTTTGTAGTTTTTATATGGTTTGCGGAGGCAATATGTTGGAGAGCACCGAGTGATGGGGCATCCAATTTGCCCCTCCTAACCATCTGCCAACCTCCCAGACCAACTACCCTCTGCGGTCGAGGTGCTTCTGCTGGATGTTGCGGAAATGGCGGGTGGTTCTTATATTTCCTCTTGAATATGAAATTTGAGGCGCACAATCTCTGCCCATACTGCCTGGAGCTGAGCCCTAAGAGCTCCAATGGCCCAGCATGTAGGACAGTGTCCTAAATCCTGTAAAACTGTCCTTCTGAAAAGTGTTCCGCAGTACCTGCAGTTAATGATATCCATTCCAGATAAGTTGCTGGGTTTATAACCTGGTCAGAGTAATTAGAAGGAAGAAAATGAAAGCAAAAGTTTGATTTTGTGTTTTGTTTGTTTGTTTTTGTATAACTTGTTATAACAAGTTAGGGAGGGAGGGCCACCAGGGGCCATGATATGAGACTGGAGGCGAGGAAGGTTCAGGAGGGAGATGAGGAGACACTTTTTAGAGAGGGTGGTGGCTGGGTGGAATCGTTACCTGCAGAAGTGGTATGCAGTAGAACAGTGGACTGCTTCAAACGAGGATGGGACAGGACAAGGGGAGGGTTAATGAAGGGAAGGGTGGAAGGGAGGGCAGCTGCAGAATAAGGGGTGCTAGCTGCACATTCGAGCAGACTTGATAGACCTCTAGGCCTTTATCTGCTGGCAAATTTCGTATGTTCGTATGTAAGTTAAATTACTAGTGCTCCTGTAAATGAGGTCACCGTGTGGATACTCCACTGATCCGCCCCTTTCTGCTTTGCCTGTACCTATTATCTCACCTTATTATACTGTTACAATGTTTTCTTCACAGTGTTATTTTGTATTCCTGCACCGTGTTATACCATATTTTGAGTTGTAACCAGCTGTTAACTTGCCTGTACCTATTATCTCACCTTGTTATACTGTATACTTCACAATGTGTATTTTGTATTATCCCCAGGACGCATCTGGAGTCGAGAGGTAATCCACTCAGTATGCTTTTCCTGGTAAAATTTCTAGATACCTGGAACTCCTATGCCCCTCTGAAATGCACTAGAATTCATGGTAACCATCATTCCTAGATCACTCCTGAGTTAATGACCTGATCAGGCAGCGTGATAAAGCTTGGAGGAAACACAAGGCCTCCCTGCTCCCATCAGACTATACTAAATGTCACAAGCTAAGAAATGCCTGTACAAAAGCTACCAGGTTAGCCAAGTCTGAATATTTTAAATCCTCTTTCCTAAATAACATTAATTCCCCCTCTAAATTCTGGAAAGTGGTCCATTCTCTGTTCTCCCCCCACTTTGCACCCCCAACCCCTGCGCTTAACATAAACAACACATTAGTGTCTAACCATACTTACTGGCTCAGGAGTTTAACTCCTACTACATCCCCTGTACCTCACCCATTCTAAAGTCCCTCCCCTCAGTCCTCTCTTCCCCTCATCCTCTCTCCTCTATCACTCAACCCTCCTGCCCACCCTTCCTTCTCCTTCACTCCTGTCTCTCCTGAGGAGACACTAACGGCCCTCCTCTCTCTCAACCCTTCCAAAGGCTCCTCACTGGATGACCTTGACCCTAAACTCCTATACCTTTCAACCTTTGCTATTGCCTACTCTCTCCCTAATTCTAAATCTCTCCTTTAAGTCTTCCTCTGTCTCTTCACCCTGGAAACATGCGGTGGTCCTCCCTCTCCCAAAGGGTGGGGCCCCTTCCTCCCCTGCCAACTATCACCCAATTCTCCCTCCTCCCTGCCCTTGCCAAGCTCCAAGAACACCTGGTCTTTTCTCAACTAATCTCCTTTCTTGCTGACTCTTCCTTCTTCACTCCATTCCAATTTGGTTTTCGGAAGAACCACTCCACTACCACCACCCTCCTTAGGCTCAGTGACTCCATCCTTACCGGGATGGACAACAGCCTCATCACCTCTGCTATTTTTGTCGACCTCGCCAAGGCTTTTGACACAGTCTCCCATGCCCTGCTTCTTGACTCCCTTATGACTGCTGGTCTGTCTGCTCCTGCTCATAATTGGTTTAGAGCCTACCTCACACACAGAACGCAATCAGTCAAGATTCAGGATGCAATCTCTCCCCCCCTCCCAGTCTCAATAGGAGTCCCTCAAGGCTCTGTGCTTGCCCCATTCTCTTCTCCATCTTCCTCAATGACCTTCCTAAGGCCTGTTCCCCCTCATCTTCTATCCATATGTATGCTGATGACACTGTTCTGTTCACCTCTGGCAAATGCCCCATCGATGTAGAAACCACCCTTCAGCATGACTTCCACCAGGTTCAGCTCTGGTTTGCCTCACATCAGCTATTCCTAAATGCCAAAAAGATAGTCTCCATGACCTTCATCACTAGGCAGAGACTCTCTAGGCTCCACCCCTTACCCCACTTTCCATACCCTTGATGGGACAATCCTTGAGAACACCTCCTCTTTCAGGTACCTTGAGGTTTGGCTGGACCAACACCTCAACTTCTCTGGCCACACTGACGCCATTCTAAAAAAACTGTGCCCCAAGCTTGGTGCCTTATTTAGAAACCATAGTTGCATCCCTCTTAAGGCACGGCGTAAACTTGTCCAGAAGATAATCCTCCCCATTTTTGACTACTGTGATGTAGTATATGGTGCCGCTCCCAAATCCTCCTTAACCAGATTGGACTCTCTAACTCCTTCTGCTGCTTTGCCCTTGATGCTCCACCTCACATTCACCATTGTAACCTATACCATGCCTTGTCCTTTCTCCTGCTTCCTAACAGACACCTCGCTCATTGTGCCAAACTCGCTTCTAAATTCTGGCTAGGAGAACTTTCTCCCTACCTCTCATGCTCCCTCTCTTCTCCCCTCCTCCCTCTCACTCCTTCAGATCCGCCAGCACTCATACTCTGCTGATCCCCTGTCGTACCACCCTTATCGGTCAATCAGGCTTTTCCCATCGTTTCCCTAAAATCTGGAACTCCCCCCCAAATATGACATTCCTCCTCCCTCACTCCCTAGCATCTGCCTTACATAACTTTCTGTTAACTGCTCCTGTTTTAACCCTCACTAAGTTCCCCTTCATGCCTGCTCTGCTGCTTGCTCCTGTCAAATCCTCCCTCCCTCCCCCAGAGCCTTTCTACCCAGCACTCCCACTTTCTACTTTCTCCTCCCCCTTGTTTATACCCCCACTCCAACTCGCCCATGCTTGTCTTGTCTCCTGGCAGGGTTCTCAGCATCTTGGAGGGGTCTAGTACCAGGCTATTTGCCTCTTCCCCACCTCCTCCATTCCCATTCTACTCCTTATCTACTTCTTGCCCTCCGTTACTCTGACCTCCGGCAGGGATCTCAGCATCCTGGAGAGGCCAGTATTAGGCAGATTCTTTCCTCCCCCCCCACCCTCCTATTCTACACTCCCCTTACCAAATCTATTTCTCTCTATCTTTCCCCTGCCACTCCCCCCCCCCCCCATATTACCTCGAGGCCTCCATGCACTTCAGGCCCTGGCAGGGTTCTCTGCATCCTGAGGGGCTAGCTTCAGGCCATTTCTAACCCCCCGCCCACTTCCCTCATCCCCCCACCAGACTGCTTACTTCTCAGCACTTAAATAGGTATTAGATTGCTCATACCTGAGCAACTGCACTTCCTGCCCTGTCTGGGCAGTGCATATTACTGTATGTATAATTCTCAGTCATGTTAAATATTAATTCTGTAAGCCACTCTACAAATGTATAATGTATGTGTCATTTTAATGCTAGTGTGTGTTTTCCACAGTCTGGATAAATGTTAATTATATGTCTAAATTTCACATCCTACTGCACCCCGGAGACAAGCAACTTGTTGTTCAGTGTGCCTTCCTGGTGAAACATTTCACTAAATAAAATAAAATAAATAAATAAGCTATCAAAGCTGGGGGATCTGGCACAAGTCCAGCAGAGCAACAAAACCCAAACAACTTAGAAGACAATAAACTTACAAAGTTGTGTCCCTTGGATGATACTTAAGCATACTTGACGACTTCTGAAAAGGGGTTGCCACAGCCTGCCAGTGGCCAAAGCAGCAATGGTCAATCAGGCTGGTACCTCACTTGACGGGTAAAGCCAAACCACCCTAAAGCAATATAGACACTCCGCAGTCAGAAAACTATGACCTTGTGAAAAGATAAATCCTGAAAAGATATGACATTTCAGGAGAGACCTACAGGCAGATTCCGGTTCCTGAAGTACCAATCAGTTGATAATCCTCAAGAAGCCTTCACTTGTCTCAGAGAACTCCTCAATAAATGGCTCCAACTAGTGGGCAAAACTGT
Source organism: Neoceratodus forsteri (assembly GCA_016271365.2). NCBI lineage: Eukaryota > Metazoa > Chordata > Ceratodontiformes > Ceratodontidae > Neoceratodus > Neoceratodus forsteri. Next base: position 1,499,441,302 of record CM057450.1, on the reverse strand, counting down.
TCCATAGATCGACATTTTTGCAGTGAAGCACTTCACTGCCACCTTGTTCGCCCGTAGCTCCTTGCACCAAACAGCAGGTACAGTTTTAAACCTCCTGGGACTCAGAGCAAGATGCCGATTGGTTCTGTCCTCCTGCTCTTGCCAGCTCTTGACAGTTACTGGCTGCCGCATTTCTACAGCTTTCTCCCCGATTGGACCTTCCCTCAGTGCAGTCTGCAGCTCCTAGCTTGCTGCTACACAGTGTGCAAAAAGGCTTTTTCAATAAATACTCCACACTGTATATTATTCTCCCACCCACCCGGCCAGGCCTCTATTAAATATGCATAGGCCACACACCCCCACCATCCTCTCCTACCCCTCTTTTGGCCCTGGTATGTACAGCTCTAACTTAAAGGCATACTCCTACAATTTCCTTCCCCTTCTGTGCCTAGCAACTGGACCATCTCCAAAAGCTCCTCACCAGATGACCTCGACCCTAAACTCCTATATCTTTCTGCCTCTGCTATTGCTTAACCTCTCTCCCTAATTCTAAACCACTCCTTCAATTCATCCTCCATCCCTTCACCCTGGAAACATGCATTAGTCCTCCCTTTCCCTAAGGGTGGGGACCCTTTCTCCCCTACCAACTATCGTCCAATCTCTCTTCTCCCTGCCCTTGCCAAGCTCCAAGAACACCTGGTCCTCTCTCAACTAACCTCCTTTCTTGCTGCCTCTTCCTTCTTCACCCCGTTCCAATCTGGTTTTTGGAAGAACCACTCCACTATCACCACCCTCCTTAGGCTCACTGACACCATCCTCACTGGGATGGACAATGGCCTCATCACCGCTGCTATTTTTGTTGCTCTCACCAAGGCTTTCGACACAGTCTCCCATACCTTGCTTCTTGACTCCCTTATGACTGCTGGCCTGTCTGTTCCTGCTCTTAATTGGTTTAGAGCCTACCTCACTGGCAGAATGTAATCAGTCAAGATTCAGGATGCAATCTCGCCCCCCCTCCCAATTTCCACTGGAGTCCCTCAGGGCTCTTTGCTCAGCGCTATTCTTTTTCTATCTTCCTAAATGACCTCCCTACAGTCTGCTCCCCACCTCCTCTTCTATACATATGTATGCCGATGACACTGTCTTGTTCACCTCTGGCAAATGCCCCATCGATGTAGAAACCACCCTCCAGCATGACTTTCGCCAGGTTCAGCTCTGGTTTGCCTCACATCAGTTATTCCTATATGCCAAAAAGACAGTCTCCATGACCTTCGGCACTAGGCAGAGACCCTCTAGGCTCCACCCCTTACCATCCTTCCATAATCTTGATGGGACAATCCTTGAGGACATCTCCTCTTTCAGATACCTTGGGGTCTGGCTGGACCAACACCTCAGCTTCGCTGGCCACATCGATGCCATCCTGAAAAAACTGCACCCCAAGCTTGGTGCCTCATTTAGGAACCGTAGTTGCATCCCTCATATGGCTCGGCATGAATGTGTCCAAAAGATGATCCTCCCCATTTTTGACTACTGTAATGAAGTCTATGGTGCTGCTCCCAAATCTACCACAACCAGATTGGACTCTCTCTTTAACTCCTTTTGTCATTTTGCCCTTGATGCTCCTTCTCGCACTCATCATTGCGACCAATACCATGCTTTGTCCTTTCCCTCACTTGCAAACAGACGTCTTGCTCATTGTGCCAAACTCACTTCAAAATTCTGGCTAGTCAAACTTCCCCCCTACCTCGCTTGCTCCCTCTCATCCACCCCCTCCCACTCTCTCAGACCTGCTGACACGCTGCATTTCTGTTAGTCCGCTCAACCACCTCATTGGTCAATCAGGTTTCTCCCACCACTTCCCCAAAACTTGGAACTCCCCCCCTCCAATATGGCACTCCTCCTCTTCCCGCTACCCAACCTCTGCTAGCTGCTTTTGTTTCAATCCTCCTTAACTAATTCCCCATCGTGACAGCTTTCTACCTGCTCCAATCTCCTGTTAATTTTCTCCCCCTTCTCAGCCAACCACCCTACACTCCTGCTCTTCTACTTTATCTTCCCCCTTAGTGTTATCTCTGTCCTTCTCTACCACCATTCTCAACTTGTCTGTGCTTGTCTTGCCCACTGGCAGGGTTCTCAACATCCTGGAGAGGCCTAATACAGGATAAACCTTTTCACCCCCCCCCACATCACCCCTCTCTACTCTTGCCCAGTTCTGTACCCCCAAATCTGCCCACCACAGCCTGGACCCTCACCCCTCTGCACTTAAATACATATTGGTTCAATTGGATCTGATTCACTAGCACTTATTGACCTGTCTAGATGGGCATATCTATGTATGTTTAATTCTCAGTCATATATGTATTAATTTCTCCATCATGTTAAATGCAAATCTGAAACCCACTCTACAAATGTAAATTGTATGTACACGTTCATGCAAATGAACTGTGTTTCCATACTTAGTTAAATGTTAAATTGTATGTCAAACTTTCTCTCATCCCTCTGTAACCCCCCAAACCAGGTTGCACCAGGAGACAAGCAACTTGTTCTTCAGTGTGCCTTCCTGGTGAAACATTTCAAATAAATAAAAAAATCAACATCCTTCCCACAGACATGCAGCTTTAAGTACAAAAACACTGACCAGAAAGTGCGGAAAAGGCTGTTTCTTTGGCAGAGGACTTTCAGATGGCCAGACACCACACAGCAGTGAAGTAACAGCCAAGGACTAGTAACATCATCTTTTTCCCTGATTTAACTCCAGCCCAGATAAGAACTCTGATGGGGGTAACAAATCTGCACCCAAAGACTACTGGCTATCACTGTAATAAGCCAGGCCATAATGCAAGAAACTGGCATAAATATAAGGCGGGTAACACTGGAGCAGCTTTGTCCTTAGCAGATGTGAAGGTGGAACACAAGACTGTGAAGGGTCTTACAGATTTGGGGAGCAAACAGACCCTGGTGCATGCTGAAGTTCTAGGAAAAAGAGTGTGCAAAAGGACCAGGTACTGGGGTCATGGGGACAAGTGATACTATCACACCACCACAGTGACTCTGAGCATTAATGGGTTGTCGCACCAAATGAAAGTGGGGGTAGTACCACAATTACCTGTACCTGTGATTATTGGAAATGATTTTCCATAATTTGCGAAGTTAATCACAGAGGGAGTGAATCCTGCTGTTTCAGCAGCTATGATTACAAGAGCACAGGCAAAGAAAATCTCAGACACTGGGGACACTTTTCATTTTGATGATTCTGATTTGGACTTGTTTGAGACCAGCTCCAAGATCTAGAAGTTCAAGAAAGAAAGAAGACGCCTGAAAATAAACAGTGGTAACAAAAGGCCAATGGACATAAGGGGCTGATGTATGAAAATGCTAAAACTAAAGTGATAATGGATTATGATTTTGTTTCTGAGTAAACTAACAGTGTTTCTCTCCAATGTTATTTTAAGCAGCTGGGAGTGAAACAAAGACAGTGAACTATTGTTTAAAAAGCGTAATGGGCTACTGTGCAGAGTTTGGGCTAATCCTCAGATGCAGGAACAGGAACAGCTGGTCATACCAAAGAGGTACAGAACTGAGTTGTTACAGATAGCACATGATAGTTCTATGGCTGGTCACTCAGGGAGGGCTCGCACCCTAGCCAGATTGCTGTACAGATATTACTGGCCTGGAATTCATGAAGATGTTGCTGCCTATTGCAGTTCTTGTGCTGAATGTCAGAAAGTAGCCCCAGTTACTAAAAAAGACAAGGTGCCCCTACCCTTGACAGATGCTCCTTTTGAGAGAATTGCAATGGATGTGGTTGACTCCTTAGACAAAAGTAAAAAGGGCAATCAATTCATTTTGGTAGATTGTGACTATGCTACTCAATATCCAGAGGCAATTCCAATGCATACTGTCACAGCCCCAAAGGTGGCAGCAGAATTTGCCAACATTTTCAATAGGGTGAGCATACCTAAAGAGATTATTACTGATCAGGGTAGTAATTTCTGTGCTTCAGTGCTGAAAGAGCTGTACCAATTATTAGGTATCACTGCCATAAGAACTTCCCCTTATCATCCTCAGATAGAGGGCCTTGTTGAGAGTTTTAATCAAACCCTAAAACACATATTAAAAAGGTTTGTAAAAGGGGAAGGGAAAGACCGGGACTAATATTTTTCGTACCTGCTTTTTGCTTACAGAGAAGTGCCGCAAGCCTCAACAAGTTTTTCACTATTTGAGATGCTGTGTGGTACACAACCTAGAGGGCTACTAGATGTAATAAAAGAAACATGGAAAGATCACCCCACTCAGAAAAAATCATTTACATATTGTATGTGTGCTCTGAGAAAGAAACTTACAAAATATGTTGAAATTGCCCATTTGCAAGGTATGTTGAAAATGTCCATAGCAATCAGGAAGAGGCCCCAAACCATCATAAAGTGTATTATGACCACAGGGTAAAAGAAAACGTTTTTAAGCTTATACATACTGGCATAGTTAACTACGACACAGAGACCATGATAGGAAAAATCCCACCAAGATATGCCATGCTAACCTCCTAAAGAAATGGGTTAAAAAACACCAAAGGCTGCTTTGTTAGTTTTACCAGAAACTTCTACAGTAGATCTTGACGTAGCTTATGAGAGACTGGAACAAACTGCATCTGCTAATGCTGTAAAGGTGAATGTTTCCTTAACCTCCAAACAAACCACAGAAATCTGTAACTTGCTAAAGACATTTAACAATACTTTTACCACAGCGCCAGGCTGAGCAAAAGGGGTTGTGCACATAGTGTAATAGTAGCAGGGAATGCGACCGGTATCAGACAAAAGACATACAGATTACCAAAGAGGTTAAGAGCAGACGTGGTTAAAGGGAATACAGAAAATGAAAGAGCTGGGTATCATAAAAGAGTTGAGAAGTGCTTGGTCATCACCAATGGTGATTGTAAATAAAAAAGAAGGGGGTATAAGAATCTGCCTTGATTTTAGCAAACTTAATCAAGTGCCTGAATTTGACTGTCATCCTGTGATTTGGTGTGATAGATTGGGAAGGGGCAAGTACATCAGTACCCTCAATCTCACCAAGAGTTACTGGCAAATTCCCCTAGCTAAAGAATCCAGAGACAAAACTGCATTTGCCACTCTTATTGGATATAATCAGTTCACCACCATGCCATTTGGGTTACATGGTGCACTAGTTACATTCCAGCCTTACATGGATGCAATTTAAGCTACTCACACTGGTTATTGTGCTGCTTACCTGGATGATGTTGTGGTGTACAGTCCAGACTGGAAAAGAAACATAAACATAGAAACATAGAAATTGAAGGCAGAAGGGGACCGCAAGGTCCATCTAGTCTGCCCAAGAAAAGCCACCAGGAACACCTATGAGCAGTTATCCAATCAATCAAAAAGGCAGTTTGATCATTAATCCTACCAAGTGTGCATTGGGCATGCAGGAAATCAGATATATTTGGGATATGTTTTGGGAAATGGAGAAGTGAAGCCAGAGATTTCTAAGACAGAATCTGTAGCTAACAGTTCTGTCCTTAAAACAAAGAAACATGTCAGGTCATTTTTAAGCCTGGCTGGTTACTATCAGAGATTTGTTCCAAACTCTGCCCACTTAGCTACCCCCTTCACTGAACTCATGAATAAATGGTTCCTGAATAATGGGAAATGGTCCCCAGAGTGTGAAGAAGCTTTTCGGGCTATCAAGGCTATATTACGTTCAGCCCCTGTTTTATGAAGCCCAGATTTTAACAAACAATTTTTGTTACAGACAGATGCATCAGAGATAGGCCTAGGTGCAGTCTTGAGTCAAAATATACACAGGAAGGAACATCCCATTCGTTGTATCAGTAGGAAATTGCTCGACAGAGGCAAAAGGCATTCCACCATTGAAAAGGAATGCCTTGAAGCAAAGTGGCCATGGAGTCCCTTAAGTTTTTTTTTTTTGCTAGGAGCTGACTTTGTACTTAGATCACAATTCTCTCTGTTGGCTTAATCAGATGAAAGACTTTGTTTTATTTGTTTGTACTGCCTTTTAAATAGCTATCCTGAACAATTTTATTTTTTGATTTTATTATTGAAAATAATAAACGCTACTTATGAATTTTATAACTGCTCCTGGTTTTCCTATGCTTCCTTACCTGTGCCTTGATGACAGGGATGACTAGTGTCAGCTGAACTGTTCAAGGGCCAAGAGGAAGTTCAGTCAACCCTGATCTACCCAGCTTGCAACTGGCCATGGTCATCACTGGTGTCCAAGAGAACAAGGAAGCATATCCCTTGACAGACTCATCCTAGACAGGGTTCACCATCTGTTCGGCCAGTGTTGACACTTTTGGCTGCCCAGATGGGAGTACAGTGGACAGAGTGACAGGATCCATGGGTAGTTCAGCCTCAGTAGAGGGCTACTGACAACAAGGACCATCCAGCCAGGGAGAGCACTAATAGTTCCTCTATGACAGCGATCCCATGACTGGCATTAACTCTTTTTGCCATACTTTCGGCATCAAGATGGGAAGTCTCCTTTGAAGGAGCAGAGATACAGAAGGAAATTATGGAAATCATCATCTGCATGAGGAGTTTAGAGATCGAGTGCATACCTCTCCTCCTCAGTAAGAAGGTCTGGGATGCAATATCTGCTCTGGCCCTCTCCGCCTCTTGGGCATGCAACTGCGCTGGCCATCCCACAGTCATGGATGGTATGCACATCTTAGCTGTCTTGCCAAGGAGTACCCAATGCTGTCACTCACTGAGGGCCTGCAGGTGCACACCCTGGCATAAGGTGCAGTGCTCCACATTGTGGTCAGTCCATGAAGTACATGCAGGCATTGGGTCCACTTGTTGCAGACACTGTGTACCAACACAATACACATCCCTTGAACCCTGGTTTCTACTTCTGTTCCACGGTGGAGAACAATGATGGAGCAGAAAGTAGACAGTAAGACTATAGGAATAAGTTGAAAAAGGAAACAAAAACTTTGAAAAACGCTGAAAAGCCTGAAAACTTTAGCAGAAGTCAAATTCACTAGCAGCAGCTGTGAAGGAGGAGACCTGTTCCTTCCAGCAGAAGTAAAGATCTGAGTACAAAAGAGGCAGAGCCAGAGGACCACATGATTGAGTGGTAGGAGAAGTCAACCTTGAAGGCTGTTCCGGTGTCTGAGCATGCTCACTGGCAGACTGAAAGATTGCCTAAATGTGGACAGTGAACTGAATCTAGGTAGTTAGAAGCTGATATCCTAAATAAATACTTCTGCTCAGTCTCCACAGTTGAAGAGGGAGGGCTTGTGTTGGAATGCAGCATCAAAGTTGGGAGGGAACAAAAGTGGCAATGGGGATTATCACAGAAAAAAGAATATTCATGGGACTGATAGGGTTAAAGGTGGAACAGTACCTGGACTGGATGGTTTACATCCACATATGCTCAGGGAGGTGGGGCAGGAACTGCTAAACTGAGACACGACTCATCCTCAGGGACTAGAGTATGGCAGATGTTGTACTTCTGAACAAGTGTGGGGACACGGAAGACCCAAGGAACTACAGACCCGTCAGCCCAGCTTCCATTGTGGGGAAGCTACTTGAGCCCATAATTAAGAAATACAACTGGTTGACTTCTTGGAATCCCACGATCTCCAGGACAGCAAACAGCATTGTGACAGAGTTAGGCTACACCCTTGGCAGTGACTGATGGACCACTTTTCTATCTCCTTATTTCCTAGCTACTAAAACTTCTGTTGCGCAACAGTTAACGCTTTCTTTGCTTTTCTTCTTTCCCCTACCCTAGGTTGGCCACCTACCGTAGCTCTTTTACTACCCTCCTAAACTTCCTACTAGTTCTCTTTTCATTCTTTTTCCATTTCCATTCATTCAGTCCTGAATGATGCCAAACACCTGCAGAGGTGTTGTGTAAAGTATAGTGCATTTTGTGTACAAAAACATGAAGGCTATTTTAAAACAGGAATACACACAGTTAATAAAGCCTTTTAAATAAAAGGATTCAGAAGCCATATAAAACAATTTCATGATTAGTACAGTTATAAGAAATTCTTATGGTATTTTCTTAAATTTACACTATAAACCTGCTGAACAAAAGAATGTGGTATGCTTTATAAAACTGCTTGGTCACTGTGGATCAGAGATGTAGTCAATATCTGTGGAGATATACACTGTACCATTAACTGAACCAGGAAGTCCCCTGAAACAAAAAACCTTGTTTTTGAAACATGTCCAGACATGTCAATAGAAAGGGCTCAGTCAGGTGACCCCACCAAAAATATAAAACCTCTTCATCGAGTTCACTTCAGTTCAGTCCAGTAGAGTTTAGTCCTGAGAGAGGTGCTTTGTGCTACTGTAGACAAGCTGTTGAATGCAGATGAGAAGGGTCTTAGGAGCTCTAAGATCCAGGATTGTATTATGTGTGAAACTACTGATGTTAAGCAGTGATTTTATTTGCAATTTTTTTTTGTTTTCATTTATTATTTTTCTAACTTTTGAAAAACATATCGCGTCACAGTGTGTTTTAAACCTGTAAATTTGCCTTGTCTGATGTTTATTCCCACACGCTGCGACAAGCATGGCTTTCTTTTTTTTTTTTTTTCCTTCTTTTTTTCTGGGGGATCCTCCATCACTCATCCGCCTGGTCACGGCCCCCGGAGCTTCCACCACCTGCCTCATCTGCCGCCCCTCCCGGGTCACCCCGGCTTGCCCCCCGAGGGCGGAAGGTGGCACTGGTTCCCCTAATTCCAGTGCCGTGGAACCAGTAACTAGTTGGGAGTGCAGCGTAGGGTGAATTGAAGCCCAGGGAGGCTTCACCTAGATGCGGATCTCCCTCTCCCTTTCTTTGTATTTTTTCCCAGAGGCGGGGCGTGCAATGATGCCTGTGTCCGCCCCGCCTCCCCAGAAACTAGCACGGCAGCATGAGTGCTCCCGGCCTCCGCCAGGAGTCCTCAGCGCTCCGGATGCTGCCCCCAACCTCCCCCCGGAGAAGGAGAGCGGTCCATAGGACGCTCCATCCCTCTCCCCCTGGCCGGCCCTCAGATGACTCGGGTCCGTTCCCGAACCCGGGTTGCCGGCGTCGCAAGCGGAAATCCCACCGCTGCGCCGACGGGCCGGCACTGACAAGCATGGCTTTCTGTAGTGGAGGTCCTGTCAGGTGAACCTCACAGAATTCTTCAACATTCTATCCCAGGCACTGGATGTCCTGTAGCTGCACTTCAGCAAGGACTTTGACTCAATACCCCACAAAAGACTAGTAAAGAAGTTGGAGGAACGGGGGCTGGGGGAATAATATCACAAGGTGGGTAGAGAACTGGCTAGGCTGAGAATCCAAAGGGTAATACTATATGTTACACACTCAGAAGTCAGGGAGGCAACTAACAGTGTGCCACAAGGGTTGGTACTGAGCCCAGTACTCTTCAATGTGTTTATTTATGACAGTGGAGGGGAGATGCAGGGTAAGATGTGTGTCTTCGTGGATGACAGTAAGATATGTGGCAGGGTAGATCGTAAGGAGTGCGTAAGAGACTTGAAAAGAGATACACAGAAGTTGGAAAGGTGGTCCGAAATTTGGCATCTGAAATTCAAACACCCCCCCCCCCAAAAAAAAAAATACAACGTTATGCAGTTAGGGAAAGGGAATCAGATAAGTGAATACTGGATGGGAGGGACATAAGCCCAAAGCAGACCTCAGATGTATCCCCTGATAAAACTCCTATGAAGGGCACTATGTAGGCAGTTGTTCCTACCACATTTGTTGTTCTAGGATGGCTCCTTAAATAAAGTGCATCAAATCTACTCCTCCGTGAGTGCTCCTTCATTTTTAGTTTTGGCTGGGTACAATGGGTACAACGGCAGTAGCACCCTTAGAGTTGGGTGTGCTCGAAACTCACTTTTTTTTTTTACATTTGCCTCAGATGAAAAGGACCTAGGAGTTATGATAAGTGGCAATCTCAAAACCTCACCCCCATATAACAAGGCACATGGGAAGGCTAGCAGGACGCTGGGGTACATAGGTGGGGCCTTCTCAAGTAGAAGAAAGGAAATGATTCTGCCCCTTTACAGGTCCTTTGTGAGACCACACCTGGAACACTATGCACAATTCAGGACACTTCACCTAAAAAAGGGACAAAGACCACCTGGAATCAATGCAAATGAGGGTGAACAAAATGATTTATTGACAACAGGGAACAAGATATGAGGAAAGGCTGGCTTACTTCAATATGTACTCCATGGAGGTTAGGCTACAGAGCGGGATAGGATCAAAACCTTCAAGTATCTGAGGGGAATAAACAAGGTAGACAACTAGCAACTGTTTAGGCTTAATAAGGCCTCCATTACAAGGGGCCATAACAACAAATTGGTAGGGTTGAAATTTAAAAGGAACGTGAGAAAGTACTTCATGGAAAGGGTGTCGGACAAGGGGAATTGTCTACCAGAAGAGCTGATCAATGTCATGAGGGTTTCAAGTTTTAAAAGAGGGTGGGACTGACACATAGAATTGGTGAAAATGACAGAGGGAGCGGCAATGGGGTAGACCAAGAAGAACTACATGATAGAAACTCCACACAAGCCCTACAAGACTGGTGAGGACTTAGGAACCAGGCTGACTGGAGAGACCATAAGTCTTCTTCTGTCTGTAAATTTCTCTGTTTCTATTTAAGATTAAGGCAGTGAAGGCTTTGAGGTATTTGACATAATTCAGGACCTGATGCCCAAACAGGCTTCTCTCCCTTTAATGCCTCCAGCAAACATTATTTATTCATTCATTCATTCATTCATTCAATTTGGTAACCAGGTAGGCCACTGAGCCCCAAGGTCCCTTTTTCAGGGGCGACCGAATTAGTTACAGAAGGATACAAGTACAATAATGGAACAAGGACAGATACATAGTAACATAAGGGAGAATTCAAGTACATGGATGAACAGTGCTCACATTGTGCCAAAATTAGTTACAGGAGAAGACAATTACATGAATAGTCAACGGTAGCAGTGTTGCACGCAGGAGAGAAGATAATGCTTAATACAGCAGTGCATAACTTAGGCTAATAAGACCTGGCCTTGAGTTTGGGTATGCCCCTTATTGACAGGAGCAGATGCTAACTTCTAGTAAGTGAGCATGGAGTCCCTTGCAGAATGTTCCAAGGGAGGGGCTTCCTGAAGGAGGGAGGAAGCTTATTCCATAGGGTAGTGGCAGAAATGGCAAGGATCATATTATGAGAATAGCACTCTCAGCTATTATTTAAGGCAAACGTTTATGAACAGTGCCGATTAAGGTTTGAAATCCCATGAAAAGTTCTTTTAATGAGGTATGACATACTGTACTGTAGCTGGTAACAGTCCAGAAATATGGATGATGAATCCTAATACTACACTGTCACCATTTTTAGAATCTTGTGATACATACAGGACACTTATGGAAACGAGCTGATGCCAGCTCAGTATGGTAAAACTTTGGAATAAATAGCAACTAACTAAACAAAATAAATAAATAAATAATAATAAAGGTGAAGCTGTGTCTGATTACAAAGTGGTTAGTCACAGCTTCACCCTGCATGGTATCATAAGGTTCTAGAATAGTGGAAATGTAGTATAAAATATAGAATAATGGATGGGGAAGAGTGTGATATGAGATTTAATGCACACCCAAGTTGTGGGATGCTACATAACCCGAGTGAAGCCTGAGGATTTATCAAGCATCCCACAATGAGAGTGTGCATTAAATCTCATATCACCCCTCCCCATCTTTTATTTTTAGAATAACAGACAGCAATTTTTCTCCAGCCCAGATTTTGTGAGACTGTTTGACCCGCCCACACATGGAATGTTGGCCAGTGAGGCAGCAGCATTGTTTGATTGGCATGGCTATATGAATGTCATAACAACCAGCTGGTTGTTATGGAAAATATCAACCTGGGCAGTACACCGAGAGAAATTCCTGACCAATTATTATTATACATTATCAGTCATCAACATCTCTGGATTGCTGCCAGCTACAGGTAAGATCAATACCAAATGCCTGTATTTTTAAACAAAGTCTTGTATAGCTGCAGTAATTGCCACTGTTTCACATATGTTGTTAGTCCTGTACAAATAAAGCTAAACACTGAAACACTGAACTGTGTCTGCTCATACTGTGCTTTTCTACTACATTGCATCTGGTTTTCTCTGTAGCACTCTGCTTTCAGCTACAATGTAAATGACATCATTCGCTGTTTCAATAGCATGAGCCGGCAGTGCTCAGCTGTTGTGCACTCCACTTGTAATATGGTATTTGTTCATTGATCGATTGAAAATTGGTAACTGTGAGGCTCATTTCCAGGTGCAACCCAGGGGGAGGAGAGTACAAGCAACACAATACATCAGTCTGCATCAGTGAGCAATTCTGTGGCAGCATAGATTGCAGGGCATACCAACAGGTAACAGCTACTAGAGGAAGAACAACAGGCAACAATTTACAATTGGGAAGTACAACAGACAACAATTTACAATTAGTCATGACAAGGGTGAGATAAATACCATGGGTGGGATATTCAGACTGTGCCAGGCAGGGGCGCAAGCCTGGGGGCGCAGTGCAACTGGGCTGCGCTAGGGCAAGGACCAGACGATATTCAATGGTGCTGCGCCATGGCTCAGCACCGTTGAATATGGCACTGAGGGTGCCCGCACTGCGCACAGCGCAATGGCACTGCACCAGCACAAGTGGCAGAAGGGGAGCAGGGGGATGCGCCAGCGCAAGTGCGGTTGCGCTAGGCTCATCAACTGAGATATTCAGCACTGGGCATGCAAATGAGGCCATTATGCATGCAAGGCACACATGGGGCCATTTGCATGTCATTATGGCCTCATTTGCATGCGTACAATCAACCTCGCTTCCCAGAGTCACCATCGCGGGTATCTATATTATTAATAACCCTTGGTGGTCCAGTGGACCGCTCTCCATCGCGGGAATCTGGTAAGAATAGCCCTGGTGGTCCGGTGGACCGTTCTCCATCACCTGAATGTGGGCATCTGTTAAGAATAGCCCTGGTGGGCCATTGGAACCCCCGCCACGTGTTCATTCACATATCGGGCCTGTGTAATACAGTATGGTCTATATGCCCATTGGCCCCCGCAGTGGACCAATAGGCGTACAGATAGTACTGTACGCTGTCAGTCGGTGGGTGGCCGGGCGGCATGCGGGCGGGGTGCTGCTGCCCGACGCCAACTGGGGGGTGCTGGGTGGTGGGGACATCAGTGGCGAGTGGGAAGGGGGGTTCCACTGGCCCACCAGGGCTATTCTGAACAGATGCCCGCGTTCGGGCGATGGAGAGCGGTCCACTGGATCACCAGGGATATTATCAACTTATGCCCACGATTGGGTGATGGAGAGCACTCTACTGGACCACCAGGGATAATATCAACATATGCCCACGCTCGCGCAATGTTGATGGGCATATGTTGATAGTGTGAACAGATGCCCATGATCGGGCACTGGTGGGCAGTCCACTGGACCACCAGGGATAGTATGAACAGATGCCAGTGATCGGGCACTGGTGGGCGGTCCACTGGACCGCACTGGTGGGCGTCCACTGGACCACCAAGGATATTATGAACGCACACCCGCCGATCGGGTGATGGGGCACGCCGCCCCCGGGCAGGGAGCATGTGGACAGTGTTCTGGGTGGGTGGGTGGCAACCCACGGCTGGCAGCTGCAGTGTTGCGCCCTGCAACATGGCAGCTCGCCTGTGGGTGGCCTGGACTTGTTCCTGGTTTTACCAGGCACAACTTTGCACCCCCCTGAGCAGCGCACGGTGGAGTTGTGCCAGCATATGCGCCACATATCCCGAGCTGAATATCGGGATGTGCCACATATGCATGGGCACACCCCCCACACTTGTACCGCATACATTACCGATGCGCAGCGCAACTTGTCACTTTGAATATCGCGCCGTGGCACATTGGTGGGTTGCGCATGGCACCGCCCTGTTGCGCCATGCACAACTCTTTTGAATATCCCACCCCATATAGTCGTACAAGTACAGAGTAGTAGTGCCCGAGGAGGCGGTTGTAGTGCCGTAGCCTGACAGAAGTCTGCCTTGGTCACAGCCAAGTACAGGGAGGAGATTGTTAGTGGTGGACAGGAGACGTAAGGTGAAGACAGGAGGAGGGTTAACAGTGACAAGTGGGACCAGAAAGGTGCCTTAGGTGATATCTAAAGAACATGATGGATAAGGAAAAGTGGACAGAAGAGGGGAGCAGGTTCCAGAGGGAGGGGAGGTGGTAGCAAAAGGCAGCTTGCCCAACGGAGGAGTGAGGGTAAGGAATGGAGAAGGTACGCAGATCCCTAGAGTGGAGAGGGTGGGAGGAGATGGGGATGGAAGAGAGGAGTGGGGAAAGATAGGATGGGAAGGATCCAAAACAGAATTCAGATATGAGTGAGGCACACTGGAACTGGTGACATGAGTGGAGAGGAAGAATGGAAGGAGAAGAGTAGAGCGAGCAGTGATGTGTATGAGGGGGTGAATTTGTAGCAAAGCAGCAGAAAGCATTGCAGAGGGTATCTAGTTTGGCAAGGGAGGAGGAAGGGGCAGTGCCACAAACCACTCCTGCATAGTCAAAGATCAAGAGAACCATTTTGGTGACCAGCTTCCAGTGGACCTGGGGGCACAGGCAGTCCTTGCTGAAGAACAGTATACCCAGTTTAGGGCAGAGTTTGGCATGGATGGCATCAATGTGGCAGAGAAGTCAAGCTTACTATCTAGCCACTCACTGAGGTATTTAAAGGCAGGGACAACATCACGTGGGGTTCCATCCAGCATGGAGTAGATGAGGAAGTGTGATGACCTGGCCAATTTCTGACTGATGCCGAAGGTCATGGGCACCATTTTCTCGGTGTTGACATGAAATTGGTTGGCTTGAAACCAGAGGAGAACATTATGGAAGTCCTACTGAAGTGTACCTTCGATGTCGACAGAGGAGAGGCCAGAGGTGTAAAGGACCACATCATCAACGTACATGTGGATATGTGTGGAGACACAAGCAGAGGGCAGGTTATTAAGGAAGACAGGAAAGAGGATAGGACCCAGTATGGAGCACTGTGGGACCCCGGCAAGGAAGGGACAGGGACAGGATGCCTCCCACCTGTACAGACTGCTGACAGCCCATGAGGTAAGAATGGAACTGTTCCATAGCAGGAACTGAGGAGGCCAACAGCAGCTTGCTCAGAAGGAGTGTGTGAGATACCAAGTCAAAAGCTTTGGTGAGATGCGATAAATATGGCCATGGTGATATGTCCCTGATCCATCTTAGGATGGCATCAGTTACTCTACTTGATAGGGAGGAGACAGTGGAGTGGTGCTCCTATGTTCAGACTGAAAGGGAGAGATGAGGTTGGAGTAGGAGAGGAAGTCTGGGCTGGCAGTATAGCCTAGAGGTTAGAGGAATGAGGTGTGAATGAGCCTGATACATCCAGCAGACCAGACCTGAGTTTGATTCTCACAACCTCCACTTGCATACTGTGTGACTCTGAGCAAGTCATTTAACTGCCCGGTGCTCCCAGGTCACCCCTGAAAACAGGCACTTGTGCCTAGTGGGCCTTACCCGGTAACCAAAGACTAAAACAAAAAAAAGTCAGTAAGCCTGGAGTAGATGATACTTTTCTGCAATTTTGCAAAATAGGGAAGAGTGAGATAGGCTGGAAGTTGACGGATGAGGAGGAGGAGGAGTCACCCCCTTTGTGCAGAGGCAGAACCTTAGCAATCTTCCAGGCCTGAGGGACAGCACTGAAGGAAAAGGAGAGGTTCAGAAGGTGAGAGAGTGGAGAGGCAATAATAGGTGCTGAGATACAGAGTTTAGGGCTCAAGCCCTACGGACTTGGCTGGGTTAAGTGATGTGAGGGCTAGAAGCATTCCATGAGGAGACAGGAGCAAAGTGGAAACCCTCAGCTGAGAGACCAGGGAGAAGCAGCAAGTGACAGTGTGGGAAGCGGATGAAGGGATGAGGCAGAGGGAGTGCACAGGTAGTGAAGAACTCATTAAAAGAGCAGTGACAGAAGAGAGTCAGGGACTGGTGCACCATTCACAAGGAGGAATGGGAAGCAGACTGGGAAGATGGGTCATAAAAGCAGTGGATAACTCTCCAGAATTTTGCTGGGGAACTAAGGTTTGACTGGAGGTTGGATTTGAAGTAGAGGGCCTTAGTAGCACGGATTGCCTTTGTACAGGAGTTCCTGATTGACCTATAGGTTAGGAGGTCAGGAAGAAAGTGTGAGAATTTGTGGTCTGCCCACACCTTGCCACAGGATCTGCACAAATCAGTGATGTCATAAGTAATACACAGGTGGTGGGAGCTTTTGACTTTGGACTTCCGGGGGTGTTGTCCTACGTGTTATTGACTTTGGCAAGAAAGAGGGAGAGGGCCAAATTAACATCTGGAGCAGACTAGACGGGGGACCAATCTGTGGCTGCTAAGTTGTTTAGAAGAGCTCTGCAGTCAAGTGATCAGAGAAACCTGGTCCAAATTTACTTTGGGGCAGATGGGGAGGGCCCAACATTCCTAATGCAGTATGTCAACATGCAGTAGTCGCTGAAGGCATCCGGCAGAGTGCCAGCTACAATGACACAGTGTGGGAAAGGGGAAAGCACCCAGTCTAGAAGAGTGTGGTTAGAGGAGTGAGGATTGAGTCAGGTGGGTTCAGAGATTAGCAGAGTAAGATTTAAAGGGGAACTGCCATCTACAGGATTTCTTAATGTCTGAAAGCCCATAAAAAGCTAATCTGAGTGAGCCATTGTGTTTATCTGCGAGTCTTTGCAGTCCAGAGCTATCCATATGTAAATCAGCCTGTAATTCTGGGCTGGGGGCAGCCATGTGTTTTAGGCTCCTGACAGGAAATGATGTCACCGAGGGATTTGGCCCTGCATTGACTGTAGATAATCCAACAGGTTAAATAGGAAATCATCTGTTTTATTAAGTGTGTTTAAGTAAGATTTAAGGTATTATTACAACACTTTCTACAGTTATAATTATTTTGTGTGTGCATTGAAACTAGTAATTTATCACCTTTACATTTCAAACTGGTAGTAAAAACAATCCAATAGAATTCTGGCATTGTTACAGTAGAAAATCCCATTCCATCCAAAGTATTTCAGTAAGAAACTGTTATATTTTTAACTTCCTCAAAATAAGTAAAATACTCTTTTAATAATGCATTTCAGGTTATGCATGTTTTAACAGTGTTGTCCATTTATGTGTTTTTGCAATTAATCCCACCCCCCCGTCAAATCTCGATAGAAAGAGAATAATATTTTCAGAATCATATCACGTGCTCAGATTGCTTTTACTGTCTTTGTCCAGGAAAGGCACACTGAGCTACAGCTTGTTCCCGGGTGTGTTTTGGGAACACAGGGAGGTTAAGTGGCTTGCTCTGGTCACACAGTATACAAGTACAGCATGTTGGAATCAAAACCCATTCTGCTGGATGAACAAAGCTTGTTTGCAGCTCTTTGCTTTTTATGGGCAGCATTCTGTTACAGTTCACTTCATGGAATCACTTATGTGGAGTTTTTACTATGTCACGATTTGTGTACAGGATGCAAATTATGAGCTGCTGACCTATCAGAACCCTGTTTAGAGTTCTGTGCACAAACCATGACAGTAAAAACTCCAAATTATTGATTCCACAAAGAAACTGTAACAGAATGCTGCCCATAAAAACTAAACCATGCAAAATACAGCTTTTTATATCACGTTTTATTCAAGTACAGTTAAATATGGATAATTCAGGTGAATGCATATCATTTCTGAGAATAAGAACTTTATAAACAGCTGCCAGTTAGAAATAATTTTCCGTCCTCTTTAACCACTAGGCTGTAGTGCCTGCTCATAATCAAAAACTACACATTTCAAGGCTGGCCCCATGATGCCAGGCCTAGTAGGTACGTCACTCCATTTGCATCTTGTAGACCCAAGCTCACACCTGAAATTGTAAGAGAAAAGGCTGTAAGAGAGGGAATGGGAAAAGACAGAAGTTATTGCTGTGGCAGCCCCAGAAATCTGTACTGACATGAACACAGACAGGGTTTAGAAATCCTGGTATGGAGCCACGAATACCTGTTGGCACCAGAGACAGCACTGAGATGTGTAGTTTTTGATGATCAGCTGGCAGTATAGCCTAGAATTTAAAGCAATCCTGAAGATGGATTATTTTTACTAACAGTTTGATATGCAAAGGTGATATGGATAACTCACTAGTTTCAATGCTCATACAAAACAGTTATTATAAATGTAGAAAGTGTTGTAATAACACCTTAAAACAACTTAATAAAACAGACAATGTCCTATTTAGCCTGTTGGATTATCTACAGTAAATGTAGGGCCAAGTCCCTCGGTGACATCATTTCCTGTCAAGGGCCTAAAACACATGGTTGCCCTAAGCCCTTAACTACAGGCTGATTTACATACGAATAACTCTGGACTGCAAAGGCTCACAGATAAACACAATAGCTCACTCAAATTAGCTTTTTATGGGCTTTCAGACATTAGGAAATCCTGCAGATGACAGTTCTCCTTTAAGGACTCAATCTTGTTGGTGAGGGGCTTGGAGGCACTGGAGAGCCAACTGGTGTTGAAATCTCCAAGGAGAAGGAGCTTACCAGAAGAGGCAAGGGAAATGACACATGAAATGGAGTTAGCCAAGCAGCAGGAAGCAGGATACAATAAAGATGGGGAGAGTGGAAGGGAAGGATAGCTTAGCTTGCTAGAAGGAGCTCATGTGATGATGGCACAGACTCTGTAAAAGTGATTGTACAGGACTGGTTCTGCCGAACATACAGGGCAACTCCACTGCCATGCTTACCTTGGTCCTGGCAGAAGAGGTGTAGTTTGGGAGAGCCAAGTGAGAGTCAGGTATCCTGGATAAGACAAGATTCAGAAATACACACAAGGCTAGGAGACTGTTGGGATATCCATACTTTGAGGGGTCAAGTTTAGGGAGAAGGCTCCTGGCATTTAGGTGGAAAATGCTGAGACCTTTGGGAAGAAGGGGCCAGAGGAGGAGGAGACAAGGGACCTGGGTAAGGTTCCACATCATCCGCTAGGAGATGGAGGATGGAGTAGGGCTTTATTTCTCTGGAATGAGGGGTAGGAGGGGAGAAGGAGAGGGAGGAAAAGGCATGATAGAGAAATTCTAGATTAAGTGAATGAGACAGAAGTAGACCAGGGTGAATGGCAGAGGTTAGATGGATTGGAGGGAAGGAAGGATGGGGGGTCGAAGGTGGGTATAGGGGACAGATGCGGACCAAAGAGAGGGATGGGGAGGGGCAAGGGGGGGAATGGTGACAGGGAAAGGAGGGAGAAAAGAATGAGGTAGAGCGAGATGGATAGGGACACCGGTACAGTCCAGTAGAAGGTAGTTTACGTAGATGTAGTGGCTACATAAATTGGTAGCCGTAAAGCTGAGTGAGCAAAGTTGAGCCTTTCGCATTGCCTGCCACTAACAGTTACACTGTTTTGGACAGCCAGAAATATAAGAAAAATAAAGATTTCTATATGGACGAGCAGCAAATCCTCCAGAAGTGGGCGTGGGCATCTCAGTGTTACTGGGCATGTACTCTGTTGCCTTTTTTTCTTTTATTGTATCTATTCACACAATCAAAGCTTGAAATGTCTCATAGTATTTATCGTTAGTACAGCAATAAAACATTGTGGCAAGTGGCATACTACTAGAAGAAAACTGTGCTTAGTTTTAAATACCACATTGCCATAATGTTTACAGTATATTTTTGTATATTTGTATAGAACTAGCATACAACATTTCCGTTAGGTTTCTTATACAACTAACAATGTCTGATGGGAATCAATATGCTGTTATGATTCTCTCTCTTTTGCATTTGTGTGTCATGAAGTTTCAAACTTATTATTGTAAAACTTTGTAATTTCCCACCTTAGTCAGTCTCAGTATCAGTAAGCAATCTCTTTCACAAGCTCCTATTTATCATATCACTAGCCAGATCGAAATGGAAAAAAAAAAAAAGTACTGAAGTTGTTGTGGCGTTATGGAAAGAGTGGTGGAACTGTGAAACTGCCTGCCGGCCGAGGTGGTGGCAGCTGGAAGTGTGGGTGGTTTCAAACGTGCTTGGGATAGAATGACGGGGATAGTCATCACTGGTAGGGATAAGGATGGGGAAGGAATAGGATAACTGTTATGAAGGGGTAAGACCCCGACTGACGGCAAGTCACAGTGTTACAAAGAGACCCATGGGCAGACTGGATGGACCATTGGTCTTTTTCTGCCATCATCAATACCTTCTGTTATTCTTATAGTATCTGTCATGCAGTGACAGAAAACAATCTCATACTCAGTATTTGGTAGAGCACAGAAAACACATGAAAAATATACAAGTTTATTTAGATTTGTTTGGGCTACCAATATATGTTATGGACCACATCCCCAATTGTTACTTCTCTATCTACCTGCTACCTCATCCTTTAGAGTGTTGCTGCGCTGATGATGATTACTGCCTTCCATGAGTGAACCATACTGTTATTCTACCTTCTGCTTGCAATGTAAATCCCTGTTGTTACTTGTACTGACCTTGTCGCTTGATGCTCTTAAATGTACCCTTGTATTTGTTTTTGCCTAATGTTCATGAATGTACCTTGTAACTCCCGGTCATACCTGAAAATAGGCACTTGGTTGTCTAGTGTGCTTACCCAGTTAACAAAAGCAAATAAAATAAATATACTTGAGGATTATGCAGTCCCTAAATGACTGTCTAGACAAGTGCTCTCTGGCTATCAGTTGGCATTGTCATTTTTGTTGCAGACTGTATGAGCTCCACAATACGAAAAGCATTGCAAGTAAGAAATGTTTGCTATCTGGACGGTGGGTGTGGGAAGGAGGTTACCAGTGAAATTAAGCAGGCAGATCAGTGATAGCATGCTGTACAGTGAACAACTCAACATCATATTCTCAAAGAATTTTATGAAGCCAATCAGTTTATCAAGGTAAAAATATACATCATGGAAAGATCAGATGGCTTCTGCTATGTCTGCAACACTTACAATTAATTAGTGTAGTGCAAGACGATACAGTGTATTCATAAAGTATGACTGCTGTTAGTAAAAAACAAACCTGGTATTCAGTAAACATGACTACTCTGCAAGTAGGTGGTAGCAGGTTGCAGTAACTAGAATAATGTACTGTACACACAATGTGCAAAGCAGGCACTAGAGTATTATGAAGAGAAGGATGTATAGCATGCTGAGTTTGAAGGGATGTGGACTGGGTGGGGAGAGTTGCAATCAGAAGCCAAAAAATAAAGGGCCAAAATAGAGGGCAAATAAATTCAGATAATTGTATGCATCATGTATCACATTGGAGAAACAAATGATTGTATCTATGATCAGGTCCTGTATTTCATGTACACACCAATATATTTCATATCACATCCAAAACAAATTAAAGCAAATCACTGATACTGTCAAAGTTTGCTATTCTGAACACATAAACATTTATAGTTAAAAACCATCAAAAAATGGACACTTTGAGAGAGACGTGTGGCTGTTGTTTAGAAAGAGACGTGACTGAGCTGTCAAAGCTGCCCAAATTGTTCTCTGACAAGCATAAGTATACAGCACACTGTACAATCTAACAGGGCATCTGTCAAAACTTTCGTTTGCCAAATTACCATCTCCTTAGCAATGCTTTCTTACATTTTTTATGACTTCCACGAGAGTTATTGTTTGCTAAATGTTATCAGGCACACATAAATGCATATATTCTTTGCAGCTTTGTGTACTTTTCTCTCATGACTTATTAGAAAGAAACTTGTACTGGTTGATCACGGTAAAATTACAGGGTAAATATGAACATTGATAAAAAGTGACATACTGACAGCAAAATTCATTTTAAAAAAAATCTTCCAACTCCCATGAGGATTGTTTGACACAGTTTCAAAATCATCTTCTTCAGAAGAATTGCAACCGATGAAAAATCGGATTAGCATTAGTGGAAATGAATGGTTCAAAAGAATAAGGTGTTATAGTGCTAGTGACAGTAATAAATGGTGAACATTCACTACTGTCAAAAAACAGGTTTGACAAAACATAATTTAAAAGACACAATGCTGCCAAAAGGTCAGGCAATTGGATCTTGTCAGCAAGTACACTAATAATGCATGTGTGACCCTACCTCTGCTGCGCTTGAGCCATAGCAAGTGGCATGAAACCACCTTCTGCGTCACTAGGCAACATACGAGGAAGCCAGCAGAGGACCGCCATTTGGTCTATCAAGTCTGCTCGTATTGCAGGGTCCACAACTTGAGCTAATGTCCTTTCCCTCCCTCCCCACTACTCCCATCCTTCCTAACCATGATTCTTACCTTGCCCCTATGCCTATCCCAGCCTCTCTTACAGCTGCCCACTGTCTTCAATGAGATGACCTCTTCCGGCAACGCATTCCAAGTGTCCACCACCCACTCTGTGCAGAAGTGCTTCCTGACCTCCCTCCTAAACCTCCCACTCTCCAGCTTAAGACTGTGCCTCCTCATGTTATGGTTGCCACTCAGCAAAGAGACTCTCCTTATCAACCTCTTTCAAGTATTTGAAGGTCCCAATCATATTCTGTCTCTCTCTCTCTCTCTCTCTCAGTACATGTTCAGTGCCCTCAACTTCTCTTTATATGCCTTACCCTGCTGACCCACTATCATCTTTGTAGCTGTCCTCTGAAGCTTCTCCAGCAGGTTAATGTCCCTTCTGAGGTGTGGGCACCAGTACTGAACTCCATACTCTAGATGCAACCTTACCAGTGACCTGCACAAGGGCAGTATAACATCCTCTCTCCTACTACTGATCCCCCTAGATATGCATCCCAGCATCTTGTTTGCCTTTGCTGCTGCTTTCTTGCACGTGGAGTGCTTCAGGTCACTAGTGATCATCACTCCCAGGTCCTTCTCCTCCTCTGATGCAGACACTCTGACTCCACCCAGGTAAGTACTCTGTCCTGAGATTCTTAGCTCCAACATGCATAACTTTGCATTTCTTGGAATTGAAGACAAGCTGCCAGATTCTGGACCACCTCCCAGCTTTTCCAGATCTTCCTGTAGGTCCTGTATCCCTTCAGCTGTGGCCACTCTCCTGCAGAGCTTGGTGTCATCCATGAAGAGGCACATTTTGCCCTTAATGCCATCCCTAATATCATTAATGAAGATATTGAACAACACTGGCCCCAGCATCGAGCCCTGCAGGACCCCACTGGTTGCCTCTCTGGTGCCAGATAACTCTCTCCCCACAACCACCCTCTGGGTTCTGTTCCTCAGCCATTTTTCAACCCATCTGGCCATCTTGTCCCCAACCCCAAGGTCCAACAACCTCCTGATCAACCTTTGTGGGGCACTGAGTCAAAGGCCTTGCTGAAATCAAGATAGAGGATGTCTACCGCTTAGCCCGTCTACTGTCTTGGTGACACAATCAAAGATGTCAATCAGATTCATTTGACACAATCCCCCATGAACCCATGCTGTCTTGCATCCTGGAGACCATGCTCTTCTAGATATTCCACCAACCTTTCCTTTAGTATGGTCCCCATGAGCTTGCTCGCAACGGAGGTCAGACTGACTGGTCTGTAATTCCCTGGATCATCCTTGGGACTGCTTTTGTGGAGGGGCACTACATGTGCTGTTCTCCAGTCCTGCGGTACCCCGCCTGACTCTAGTGAACTATTAAATAGGTCTGTCAGTGGCCCTGCCAGCTCCTCAGCCAGTTCCTTTAGTACGCTTAGATGTACTCTGTCTGGGCCTGGTGATTTGTCCACCTTCAATGCCAGTGCCCCTCCCTCACTCTATCCTCCTCTATCACTACATCTGTGTTCCCCTCCCACCCCGATCCTCTTTCCTCCTGAAGGCACTGGTCCATCCTTCTCCCTGGTGAAGATGGAGCAGAAGAATTCATTAGTATCTCTGCTTTTCTCCCATTATCCTCCACCACTCCAACCTTTCTTAAACTTAACAGTCCCTTCCTTCTTGTCCTTTTCTCACTTATATAGTGAAAGAAAGCCTTCTCCCCTTCTTAATTTCTTCAGCTATCTGCAGCTTCTGCTGTGCCTTTGCTTGCCGGACTTCCTTACTTGCCTCACTAGTTAACCGTAGCTAATTTTCCCTATCCACCTCTCTCTTAGTCTTCCTGAAATTTCTGTAGGCCAACCTCTTTTCCCCTTACTGCCTGGGC
Organism: Neoceratodus forsteri; assembly: GCA_016271365.2. Classification (NCBI taxonomy): domain Eukaryota; kingdom Metazoa; phylum Chordata; order Ceratodontiformes; family Ceratodontidae; genus Neoceratodus; species Neoceratodus forsteri. The sequence continues at coordinate 1,499,417,128 of CM057450.1, read as the reverse complement.
AACCCCAGAACTGAACCAGCTTTGGCCCCTGTGTTCTTCCCCCTGAGCCTAACATACTCATCTGTGGCAACCAGTATTCCTTCCTTAATGATGGCCCACCCCCATATCTGCTCTGATTCCCGCCATATGGTTCCTTAGCACTTCGCCCATTTTCCTTAAGTCCACCCTCCTGAAATCCTCTTAGTTGGGATGCTTTCCCTGCCCATATTCAACTGGAATCACACTGTGCAATGGTCACTTCCACCCAGTGGCTCCCTGATCATTGTTTCCTGTACATACTACCCATTTGTGAGCACCAGGTAAAGAATTGCCTCAGCTCATGTTGGTTCATTGATGCCCTGAGTCAGGAACCCATTCTGCAGTCCTTCCAGGATCAACTGACTCCTAGCACATCTAACATCTCACTCTCGGACATTCAGAATGTAACAGCATCATCTTTACATTACGCTTCAGATGGAAAATCTTACAAGTCAATTTAGACAGTGAATTTAACACATTCTCAATTTAGTAACTCTATACAGGGGCCCATAACGTACATTTGACAAAAAAACATTCTCGACCAAGAACATTTGCCACTGATCTTTGAAAGAACTTTTCATTAACTTTCAAACTATGATGGGCACTTAATGAGATACTGCAGTTCAGGTTCCTTCCTTCCTTCCTTTTTTCTGTCACAAAGCAAACCTTGTCCAATGGTTAGCCCATTGTATCACCTATTGCTACGATAAACACAACAAGCCTCTTCCCGGAGCTGTAATGTTATGTAAGTAGCTAATACACATGGAGCAGCCACCTTTTGGAGCAATCTACCTTTCCAGATGCTGGGTGGCTGCAACTCTTCTGTCTTCGGCTTTAGTGGATGCAAGTAAGTGTTTATGAAAATACATGGCCCAGTAGCCAGCACAAGATACCAAGGACCTGTACTGCCTCAAAAGTTGTTTTTTCCCTCTATATGATGGACACTGTTTATAAATGTTTTCTTTTAAGTCAGATCAGCACAACAATGAAATAGAGGTAACTCACCTGTAACCATAGTTCTACTGGTGGTATACAGTTCACATCCACACTCTGGCAGTTCCACTGGTCTCAGCTCAGTCATCAGATATTTTCAAACTTGGCTCCTCCAGTCACCCATGGTGTCGTCTTCTAGCTCTGCCCTCAAACATCTGATCTTGCATGTATAGAAAGCAGGCAGGAGAGGTCAGATGGAGTTATGTGGATGTGAACGGTATACCACGAGCAGAAAGTACAGTTTTGTACCTACCGTAACGGTAGATCTTCGACAGGATCTCTTGCAGCAGGTCATATACTTGGGTGTCCACCAGAGGGCGCTCTCACCAATGGTAGCTTTCACCAGCAGTGCTGACTAGGGGTTCCCCATTATGACGTCAGTCCGTACATACTTATAAATATGTGGGCAGTCCCTAGCGGCATCAGCTCCCAGCCGGTGACCAGCTTGCAGAGCAGGACACCAAGGGGAACCAAGGAGGCCGGAGGCATTAACTAGTAGGACGATGAGGATAGAAGTAAAAGACAGCTCTCCCAGAGAAACTGGGGGAAGGAGAGCAGGAACCTGACCTACTGCAAGAGATCCTCTCAAAGATCTACCATTACAGTAAGCACACAACTGTAACATCTTCGAGGGCATCTCTTGCAGCAGGTCATACACTTGGGACGATTCCCAAGCAGTCAAACAGAAAGGGTGGCTAGGACAGGAGGCCCTGCAAGATGACATGGCGAAAGGAGATGCGATGCCTGAAGGCCAAATCAAGACTATAGTGTCTAGTAAATACATGAACGACAGACCAAGTGGCAGTGTCACAGATCTCGGTGATGGAGACACCCCTGAAGCAGGCAGCAGAGGCAGAAAGAGCCCTGGTGGAGTACGTGTGCACAGCTCTGGGAAAAGGCTTGCTGTATTTATCGTAGCAATAGGTGATACAATGGGCTAACCACTGGAGAAGGTTTGCTTTGTGACAGAGTGTCCTTCCCTGCCAGGAGCAAAAGCAACAAAGAGTTGCTTAGATTTATGAGGACTTCACATGAGATAATAATGCAGATGCGGTGTACATTCTGAGTGTGGAGAAGAGATTCCCCCAGGTTTGAATGAGCCGGGTAGAGGACAGGCATGTTAATGGATTGGTTGATTGAGAAGTCCAAAATCACCTTTGGAAGCAAGGTGGGATTTGAGCAGAATGAGACTCTTTCTTTATGGAAGACCAGGTATGGTTCATGGCACATGAGGGCTTGAAGTTCCGAATTGTGTCTGGCTGATGTGACAGCCACCAGGAAAAGGGCCTTCCAGGACAGGAAGCACAGGTCACAAGTAGCTGCTGGTTCAAAGCTTAATTTTTCTAATATGAAATTGAGGTCCCATGGCGGAATGGGATTCCGGACAGGGGGCTTGAGATGGAGAATGCCCTTGAGAAACATCTTGACGAGGTCCATCTGAGCAACCTGACAGTCCCCAATGGGTTCATGGAAAGTCAAGATTGCAGCTAGATGGACTTTGGTGGAGAAGTAGCTTGGACCCCGACTGGAGAGGGTGGAAGGACACTCCAGGATTGTAGGTAATGGGCAGGGGTAAGGATTGAAGCATCTGTCTGTCATCCAGATGGCAAAATGCTTCTTTCTGGCTGACAGCTTCCTAGATGCCAGCAGAATGGTGGCTACAGAGGCAAAGATGTGTTGCCAAGCTATAAAGACATCCTCAGGAGCCAAGCATGAAGATGAAGGGACCGGAGATTGGTGTGAAGAAGGGTTCCTCGGTTCTGCATGAGGAGAACCAGTCGGAAAGGAAGGGGCCAGGGATCCGCAACCAACAGTTGCTGGAGGAGGAGGAACCATATCTGTCGGGGCCAAAATGGGGCAATAAGAATTATGGAGGCCTGTTCCAGTTGGAGTTTGTGTAGTACTTGCTGGAAGAGGGGAACGAGTGGGAAGGCATATAAGAAGTGCCTGTTCCAGGAGAGGGACAGGGCATCCAGGGCATGGCCCTGTGAGTATGGAATGATTGAGTATTAACAGGGAAGTCTGTGATTGTCCAAAGAGGCAAACAAATCGATGCTCGGAGCACCCCATAGAAGGAATATGTTGTGGAAGACAGCCAGAGCCAAGGTGCATTCATGGCCCTGGGCGTGCAGGCTGAGGTGATCTGCAATGACGTTTTGGGCTTTGGGAAAGTGGAATGACACCAAGTGAAGTTGGAAAGCTAGAGCCTAATTTCAAATCTGCACAGCTTCCTGGCACAGAACTTGTGATTTTGTGCCCCCTTGCCTGTGGATGTAGCATACCACATATGTACTGTCTATCTGGACCAGCAAGGGTCCGGGGACAAGGAAGGGTTGGAAGGCTTGAAGAACCAGATGAACGGCCCCCATTTCCAGAAGGCTTATGTGAAGAGACATGGCGTCGGGACCCCAGAGTCCCTGTGTTTGATGTTGACAGAGATGAACTCCCCAACCGAGGGTGGAGGCATCTGTGGTGAGAGTTTGGGATGGGGAGGGGGGAGAGTGTGTGGAGCGAAAGGGCACATCGACCTGCAAGTATGTCAGATCAAGTCACCAGGAAAGGGCCTGCCGGAGGGCAGGAGTCACTCAGAGGGAGTCAAAGTCCCCCATCTTTTGGTGTCATTGGCGGCACAGTGTCCACTGGACCAGGCGCACGTGTAAGCAGATGTATGGTATGGTGGAAATGGCCGCGGTCATGTGACAGAGGAGGCGCATGTAGTGGCATGCGGTGATCTGCTGAGCCGCCAGACATTGCCATGCCAGGGAGATGAGTTCTTGACAGCAATATTCTAGTAGAAAGGCCCAGCCTTGGGCCGTATCCAAGACTGCGTGGATGTATTGGAGGCATTGGGATGGCTCCATTGAGATTTGGTGACATTTACATTGATGCCGAGATCCCTGAAGAGCTCAACAGTGCATGTGAGGGAGTGTAGCAACTCTTCTTGAGCTGAAGCTTTGATGAGCCAGTCGTCCAAGTAAGGCAACACAGAGTGGGCCTGGCAATGAAGGGCGGTGGCCATGACCACCAGGTATTTTGTGAAGACCCATGGTGCTGAGGACAGGCCGAAGGGCAGGGCGCAGAATTGGTAATGGAAGTCCAGGAGCTGGAACCGGAGGTACTGGCGATGGGCTGGATGGATATGGATATGAATAAGGATGTAAGTTTGTCATGGATGAGGTTCTAATGACTCATTGGTTGTTCATGGAATCTTTAGTAAACTTCCTGGCACCGTCATCGTTGCTACTTTTTGATGACAATAGTGAAGGTCATGGAAGTCCTGAATAAAGACCAAACGCCATGGAATCCAAGACGTGTATGACTGCCATGACAAATTTACATCCCTAGATATGAAGGTAGGCATCCTTCATGATGAGGGCGCAGAGCCAGTCACCTCGATTTAGAAGAGGCAGGAATGTCGTCAAGGTGATCATTCAAAATCTTTGGTACTGGATGAGCCAGTTGAGGTCTCTGAGGTCCAGGACAGGGCAGAGACTGGCTGTGAGTTTGGGCTCCAGAAAGAAATGGGAGTAGAAGCCCTTACCCAGAGCATCGGGAGGCACAGGCTGGACTGCCTGCTTCCCAATCAAAGAAAGGAGTTCCTCCAGCAACACCGGAGCATGTTCTAGTGAGTAGGCCAGGTGTCGAGGCAGGTGTGGAGGGGGGTGTTGGTAGCAAGTTCCAGAGGATGGCCTGTACAAATAATCTGCAGAACTCATTTGTCTGAGGTAATCTGTTGCCAGGCCTCCAAATGTAGAGAGAAACGACTGCCCACTGCCTCTGAGGCTGGCAGGGGAGGATGCCGGAGGAGTCAAAAGGAATGGGGGGTGGTGGTGGCTGCAGCAGGGGCAGTTTGGGCACTCTTGGGGCAAAGGCAGAGATCCAGCCAAGAGGCTGGGGCTGTTGACAGCCTCTAGTGGACTGACAGACTGTGTCCCACTGGTGAGAAGCCTGCCAAAATTGAAAGGACTGGTAAGGCCACCACTGGGAGGCGGCCTGTGGTGTATGGTACATCATGTGGATGGTACGGAGAGTGTGGCCTGAGACCTACAAGTCATTAAGAGTAGTTTCTGTGTCTGAACCAAAAGTTTATGCCCATTAAAGAGAGCATTTATGATGGTCTGTTGTATATCTGGGGTAAAGCTGGATACACAGAGCCAGGCATGGTGGTAAAGGGTAATACCCATCACTGAGGTACGGGTAGAGGCATCCACAGCATCATAACTCGCATAGAGGAGATGCCGAGAAAAACTAAGAAAGAAAGTCTTAAGGGTAGCAAGCAATTGATCAGTTTCAGTGGACTGGGGAAGCTTGACTGCCAAGTCTGAGGTGGCAGTCCAAAGGGGTTTTTGGTACTTTAGCATATGCCCCATATAATTTAGGATATGCATGACAAGGGTGGATGAGGCATAGACCCTTTTCCCCATCAGATCCAATTTTGGGGATTCTCTGTCCTGAGGCAGAGAGCTCAAGTGCTTAGGACGCTTGGTCTGAACCAAACCTGCCTGTGGCGCGGAGGCGAAAAAGGGGTGGTCAGTGGGAGCCTGGTAAAGGTGATCTGCCTTCTTAGGAACCAGAGGCACCATGGCGAGGTGGTGCCAAGCTGCAAAGATGGCATCCTGGCAGGCCTGGATGAGAGAAGGAACCACAATGGCTGGGTTCCCAGGTAAATCCAAATCTGCCAAGTTTTGGTGGTGCCTGTCATGATCGGTGATAGTGAACCCCATGACCTGTTGCAATTAGGCCATAACGGCCATGAAACTGGGATCATCCAGAGGCGAGCAATGTGCAAAGAGCCCTGGATCCTCCCCCACTGAGGACAAAGTAGAGGCACTAGAAGGGGAGCACACCCCATCATCATCAACCAGATCCTCCTCTTCTATTTCCTCACGCTTGTCCAGATCCCCACCTCCTAGTGGGTGAAAGGAGGGGGAAGAAAACGACTCAGGGTGCAGCCACTTGCGAGGCGGAGACTAGGAAGAGGAGGGAGATGGTGGAGGAGGTTGCTGCATGGCTTTCAAGACCTAAGACCTCCAGGACAATTTGGACTACAAAGGCCACGTTGATGGCAGGTGTCATCAACAAAGAGTGTGGAGGGCAGAGGAGGCACTCCTGTAGACCCCATTGTAGATGGGGGTAGGATGGAGGGCTTGAGCCTGGGCTGAGGATGGAGTCGAGAGCCTAAAGAATGGGAAGCCATGCTCGATTTCTGACCCGACGAGCCCCTGTTACAGACTGACTGGGGCGAAAGCGGCAAAGACGGTAAAGCCATCAAAGTGAACCCCGGATCCATGCTGGAGGATTGTTTAGTAAGGGTTGAAAAAGGCGACGTCAATAAATGCTTAACAGTAGCAGTCGACAACGAAGAACCCAAGCCCATGCTGGAGGGATGGGCTGTCAAAGAAGAATGAGCAGTCATCGACAGAGGAGCCTGGGTAGTACTCAGGACTGACAAGGCCTCTGTAAGAGTTGTCGATGACATAACTGTTAAAGAGGTCGTCGACGGAGCCAAGGATTGGTTGATGCAGGAGGCCTCCGTACTCTGGGCCAGAGACGTGAGGACCATCTGGGTTTTTTGAATCGGAGTGGGAGAGGCTGAAGCCATCGATGAGCTACCAGAGGTGGAAGATGTCAACAGGTGAGGGTCCTTGCTGTGTCCACTTGAGGCCTTGTCCTTGTCTCGGTGCTTATGCTTTGATACATGGTGCTTCGATTGAGAGATCTGGGAGCTCATCGACAGAGACCGAGACGAGGAGCGAGACTGCATTTCCTTTTCGAAGAGCGCTACCTTTTGCTCCATGAGGTAGGATTCTAATTCATGGAGTCATTGTCAACAGGTAGCTTGGCTGAATTCCTGGCAATGAGCACAGGAGCAGACATTGTGGGCAGCCCCCAGACAGTGGACGCAGAGAGAATGGTTATCATATCAGTAAATCTTTCTTTCACAATGGCACTTGCGGAAAAGAGAATGAGAACTAGACATAGGGAAAATAAAAAATCCTGAACTTTCCTCGTTGATGATAGCGTCAACACACCTGCAGCGAAAGCGACACATGAAGTGAGCTAGGAGACATTTGAGAAAAAAACTGAGGCCACTAGGGTTGCCCACATGTTACAGGTATGCGGATGGACATCATTGTGGGTGGCCCAGCCAGCTACTGGTGGCTTCTACGTCGGCGAGAGTGTATGACCTGCTGCAAGAGATACCCTCGAAGATCAATGGTTACAGGTAAGTAACCTCTATTTCTGCCAACGTGGATACAGTTCACTATTCACACACAGGCAGACTCCTGGCAGTCCTTCAGGAGGTGGAGGAAGGCATGCACTCCTATTTCACAGACAGAGACTGAGGCTCCAAATAAAGCATCTCAACAACCGAGAATGTTAATGCTATAGTGTCAGATGATTAATTGTGTTTTAGACCAGACAGCAGCTCTGAAGAGCTCCTCAAATGGGATGCACCTGGAGGCAGTATGCCGGGTGGGATGAGCCTTCAATCCCGTGGGCAGCTCCCTACCAGCCAACTTATGGCAGAGAACAATGCAGGATGTGATCCACCTGCTAATCGTCTGCTCTGCTGCTGGTCCGTCACTGGCAGCTTCACTGTAAGTGACAAACAACTGGGAAACCTCTCCGAGAATCCAAGCCATGTGCTCCTTATAATATGAAAGTACCCTACCCAGATCCAAGGTATAGTCTGTGGTCAGTGTTAGTGGTAGGGCTACTGGAATAAACTAGTAAATTAATCACCTGGTTATGATACAACTCTGACACTAACTTGGGGGAGGAACTTAAGAGTGGGGGTTAAGGACGCCCTTATCCTTGTGGAAAACCAGGTATGGTAACTCTCCTGAGGGTGCCTAGTGCTCACTCACACTTCTGGCTGAGGTGAGAAGGTGGACTTCCACATCAAAAAGTGACATCTCACACTTTGCATAAATTTTGGCTTAAATGGTATACCCATCAGCAATGAAAGCACCAGCAATAAGTTCCACTGAGGCGGAGGTCCACACACCAGAGGAGAAATGCCCAGGCCTTTGAAAAAAATACCCTACCACCTTCTCCTGCACCAGTGTTGGCACACCAGCCCATGACAGGTAGCAGAGATGGCCAAAGAATGCTCCTTTAAGTTTGTGGTTTGTAGCCCTGACTGAGACAGGGACCAAAGGTAGAGGATTATAGCTAATGGGCAAGCATGGAGATCAATATCCTTGCCTCATCACCAAAGGGAGAACCTCTTTCAATTAAATGAAAACTGCATTAATCCCCATTTTCTTCCCTGCATCTACTCACCTGCCTACTTGCAGTGAGAGACTGGCATTTCTGTTGTAGCTCATGTCTTTCATTAGGAATCAATATTTCAAGTTCCAGAGAGGGAGACACCATTTCATGGAGGGTAGCGGCCAGAGCCGCAACTTGTATGCTAATGAACTCCCTGATCTTCCAGCAGTATGCCGGAACACTCACTCATGACAAGCAAGACACATTTTTATGGACTAAAAAGAAATAATGTGCAATGTAGAACTCCTTGAGCTGTATCTCTAGCAAAAACTCTCGTTAAAATGGAGCAGTGTAAGGTAGTTCATTTTGTAAAGAAGGTTCTGGCTCTGAGCTCGGGGCATGCGCAGTAGCGCCTAGGCTACTCGCATGCCCCTAGACTCGGGCTTGGGCTTTTCCCTAGCATGCTCCAAAATTGGAGCCACAATTTTCTTTACAAAATTAAGCACCTTACACTGTTCAGTTTTTAACAGGAGTTGTTGCAAAGGTACAGCTCAAGGAGTTCTACATTGATTACTATTTCTTTTAGTCCGTAAAAATGTGCCTCGCTCGTCATGTACGAGCATTCCAGCACACATCAGGAAGAACATCAAGTCACTAAGGTCATGCTCTGTCTTCCGGTGCAGTGGGAGTTTCCAAATGGTGCATCCAGGACAGTTCAAGAAACCAAAGAAATTACTAGGCAAAGGTTAGCTATAATGTACAGGTTGTGCTAATCAAGCGTTTTCGCAGCCCTGGTAATTGCCAGCACTGTTTTGGACAGTTTTCCTTTAAAACTGTAAGCTTTATATGTCAACAAGTCACAAGTGGGGTACCTCAGGGATCAGTCCTGGGGCCAGTCCTCTTCAATATCTTCATCAGTGACATTGCAGATGGACTGGAGGGTAAGGTTTGTCTGTTTATAGATGACACCAAGATCTGCAACAGAGTAGATGATCCAGATGGGGTGGGCAGAATGAGAAGAGATCTGGGTAAACTAGCAAAATGGTCGAAAGAGTGGCAACTGGGGTTTAACGCAAAGAAGTGCAAGATCATGCACATAAGGAAGACAAACTCTGAAGCCACCTATAGGCTGGGAGGGGAGTTGCTGGCAGTCACAAGGGAAGGAAGAAAGAGACTTGGGCATCATCATCACTGATGACCTGAAATCTTCCAAGCAGACCACTAATGCAGTAGGTAAGGCTAGGGGAATGTTAGGGTGTATTAGTAGGGGTATCACAAGTCGGAAGAGGTAATAATCCTCTTTACAAGACACTGGTTAGGACCCATCTGGAGTACTGCGACAGTACTGGAGGCCACAACTTCACAAGGACATTAACCAAATTGAGGCAGTCCAGAGAAGGGCAACAAAATGGTGCAGGGACTGCATCAGAAAACATATGAGGACAGATTAACGGAGCTCAATATGTATATCCTAGAGCAAAGGAGGGAGAGAGGTGATATGATCGAAACATTCAAACACCTTAAGGGCATTAACAAGGTGAAAGAGTAACATGTTTCAATATAAGAAAGATAGCAGGACAAGAGGACACAGCATGAGATTAGAGGGAGGCTGATTAAGGGGTAATGTGAGGAAGTTCTTTTTCACAGAAAGGGAGGTGGATGCATGGAACGGCCTACCTCAGGAAGTGGTGGATATGAATACAGTGCAGGGCTTCAAACAGGCATGGGATAGACATAAGGGAGCAATACAGATGAGTATGAATAGATAGGCCATTGACAGAGCAAAGGCCTATGGCACATTTATAACGTAGAAAAAGAAATGGGCAGACTGGATGGGCCTTGTGGTCCTTATCTGCCGTCAACTTCTATGTTTCTATGTAACGCCTTACAGAATGGCTCCACAACATAAGGTTCAAGGCCTGGAGCTCTAGCCCCTAAGGCAAGAGGCTAAGAGGGACAGACACTGAAGAACTTGGAGCAGTACTATCCCCTGCTGTCTTGTCAGCAGGTCTGGGCGAAGCAGAAACCACCACGGGCACCTGCTGCTGAGGTGAGGAGATCCTGGTACCAAAACTGCCTGGGCCAGTCTGGAACAATTAGAGTCGCCTTGTCCTGATGAGCTTTGAGTATCTCTTGGTGGATCAAGGGGAAGGGAGAAAAGACATACAGAAGGCCCAGGGTCCAGGGCCAACAGAAGCATCCCCCAGCAGCATTCCCATTTAAGGGGAGCAAGCACAGGACAGCCTCAGTTTTCTGTTCTCTCGCGAGGCAAACAGATCCACCAAAGGTGTGCCCATCTGGAAAACAGTTGATTCATCATGTCCTGGAGCAAGGACCACTCAAGCGACATCTCACCGACCCCACTGAGTGTCCTCCTGCTAATTGCCCTTTCCTGCAACATGAACTGCCAGGTGATCAGCCTGCAAGCTGTGCCCCACCGACCAAATGCAGAAAGCCTCCTAACAGAGGGGAAAGGAGTGCATTCCATCCTGCTTGTTTAGGCATCACATGGTGGTTGTGTTGTCAGTCTGTACTTTCCCCAAATCACAGGAGCAAACTCGGTCAGTGTCAAACACACTGCACAGAGCTCCAGCAGGCTGATGTGGTATCAAGACTAGTTGAGTAACCAGAACCATGGGCTCTGTGGTCAGCCAGGTGGGCCCCCCCAACCCCACCAGAGATGCATCTGTCATTAGGGTGAGGGTCGGCTCCGGGCAGACAATGGGGAATTCCATCCTCAAGATTCTGGGGACACAACTACCACTGAATGGTGTCCCATATCTGCAGAGTCACTGTGACAGGCTGATCCAGGTGACTGTAGCGCCACTAATGGTCCAGCTCCAACTTATACTAGGAATCATACTAGGAATAATAGGGTGCAAAAAGGCCTACAGACCCATAAAGCCCCAAAACCTACATATGGCTTGAGGCACTCGAGCATGACAACAAGTACCTATCAAGCCTATTTTTAAATATATTTTTATTAGTACTAATAATAACTATATTCAGAGGTAAACTGTTCCAATGATTCACCACTCTTTGTGAAAAATAGGATGCCCTCTTCTACGTTCTAAATTTACGTCTCCCTAATTGAAGTGGATGACCTCTAGTATTAACATTAACTTGCTTAAAATCTAATTCACATTCAGTTAGTAAGTTGACATCATTAATAATATCTCAAGTAAATAACAGGTCACCCCTAAGACGCCTCTATTCTAAAGACATTAAATTGAGTTTCTGAACTCTACTTTCATAAGAGAGGGATTTATCAGAAAAAAAGGACTTAGTAATTCTTCTTTGTATCCTCACAATCCTGTTAACATCTTTACACAAATAGGGGGACCAAAGTTGAGACACACAGTCCAAGTGAGGACGAACATAAGTACAAAAAAGAGGAAAAAGGACTTCGGGATCCCTAGATACAATATTATGCTTGACTGACCACCACATTTTATTGGCTTTATTTATATTATTAGTAATTTGTAAATCAAAATAAATATTTGAGTCCACAGTGATTCCAAGATCTATTTCGTTCAGTATGTCAGTAACAGGCTCATTATATAAATAGTACTGATGTTTAGCATTTCTTTTTCCAAAATTTAAGACTGTACACTTAGAAGTGTTAAATCTTAAATTCCACCGGAGTGACCATAATTCAAGGGTATCTAAATAATTTTGAATAACTGCACAATCATTAGGACGTCTTGAAATATTTAAAATTTTACAATCATCAGCATATTCAATAATATTACTTTCAATAGTACAAGATAAATCTGATATAAAGATCTGAAATATAACTGCAGCAAGAACTGAACCCAGAGGGACCCCACTTAACACGGGATTCCAAGAGGACCTAAACCCATCACTAGACACACTCTGTCTTCTGTTCTTTAACCAATCCATAATCCAATTAATAATTAACAGGTTAATTTTAAGTACCAATAATTTTTGAATGAGTGCCCAATGTGGTACCGAATCGAAAGCTTTTCTGAAATCTAGCAAAATCACATCACATGGAATTCCATTATCGAGTTTATCACTAATGTAGTATTAAAAACTGACAAAATCAGTGACAACAGATTGTCCTTTAATAAATCCATGTTGATCGGAATCAATAGCGAGTATAATCAAAGAAAGTTCATCCTTGATTATTCTTTCAAGTACCTTACACAGAATTGGAGTTAAACTAATAAGGCGATAATTTTCTAACAGACTCTTATCACCTTTTTTAAACAGGGGAGTAATGTATGCCTCTTTCCATTCAGATGGCACTAAACCAGAATTCAGACTTTTTTTCGTATAATATTTTTAAAGGGAGACTCAAATGATCCTTCATCAATAATAACATGTTTCCTTATATACCATCTAGGCCAGGTGGAGAACCCTTTTTTTATAGAATCTACTTTATTTTTCATATTATCCAGAGTAATTTCTACATATTTATCCACAACTCTGGGCTCAACCTCAACACCTGACGTCATATTATTGAATGATTTACAAAAAATGTGAGTTGAATACATCAGCCATTTCTATTTTATCGATGATGTCTATTCCATCTACTTTTAAAGGTCCTACTTTGCTTTCTTGTTTCTTTATTGATTTGATAATGGCACCATGCAATTCTGCTTAAAGTTGAACCAGCATAACATTCGGTGGTGATTTGCATATGCAGCCCATGATGCTTTGCATTGTGTGGGCATGTGTGATTTTGCATTTTCTTGAAACTTGGCTTCCCAGCCAAATGCCCTTTGGGGTAACCCTTGCCTCAGTGTTTGAGCACAGAGGTTCTTTGTCTTTTAACTATGTAGTAATTTATTATTCCCTTTTTGAGCCTGCTGAGCATTAGTTTTTTCAATATTTCTCTTTGATTGTTTAATCTTTCTTTTGCAAATCTTTTGGAGTTTTTTAAAGGAGGCTAGAAAACTGATACATTTACTCTCTTTATATTTCCTAAATAATTTCTTTTTTTTTTTTTAAATCATTTTAAGTATCCTGTGGGATAACCAATTAGGGTGATTCCGTAGTTTCTTTTTTCTTACTTTAGGGATAAATTTGAATGCTGCTCCTAATATTATTGATTTAAATACATACTACATTTCATTAACATCATCAGATGTCAACAGTTCACACCACTTTATATTAGATAAATTATCAGTTAATGCCTCACAATCTGCTTTATGATATAAATAGACTTCAGTGACATTTTCAGATACCAAATGCGGAAACTGAAGAGTGAATGTTACTGCATTATGGTCATTATTTCCTAATGGTATAGAAACTAAGTGATCTGATATTTTTAATGGTTCACTGCCTACAACCACATCCAGTATATTTGAACCTCTGGTGGGAGAAACAACAAATTGGGATAAATTTAGTTTATCACATGTTTTTAAAATTTCTTTTTAAGGATTATGAGTAGCTGTTTTATTTAACCAATCAATATCATTCAGGTTTAAGTCCCCCATTACTATAATATCCCCCAGATCTGCTGCCTTGGCCATCTCTAACATAATTTCATTCATTACTTGTTTAATGGAGTTAGGAGCTTTATAACAAAGTCCTAAAATAAAATTATTATTATTATACCCAATTCTCACCCAAAGTGAATCCATAATACTGGTCTTAGATTTCATTTTACTTGAAATATCAGTTGCACTCAAATCTGAATTAACAAACAAGGCAATTCCCCCTCCTTTACGATTTTCCCTTCCTAAATGAAATAAGGAGTAACCAGGGATAGAAGTAACCCACGCAGGGTCATTAGGTCACCATGTTTTGGTAATACCAACAACATCGGGACACTCAGATACAACCCTAGCAGTTAGTTCATCGAACTTAGGTCCTAGACTTTGTACATTAAACATTTGAAAACCTAGGTTATCAATACTTTTCTTCATACTTCTTAATTGATTTATATTAGTATCACAGGTGCCCCCCCTTCCCCATTAATTTAAATGTAAAGCCGGTACTGAGCATTGGAAATGTTTACATAACTCACTTATCCCATTTCTACTTAAATGTAACCCATCTTTTGCAAATAAATTCCTATTTGTTACAAAAATTTCCCAACAATCAAACTGGAGATTTTCACTTGTACACCAGTTATATAATCTGGCATTGATTCGTTCACTAGTGTGTTTTTTTCCCACTTTTGCACGCAGGGCCGGAAGTATATTAAAAATGTACACTTTGCAATTTCTATAATATCAGAACAGATATCTTTTTCATGCTCATATCCTACATTATTTGTCCCTATGTAAAGAATGACATTAGATGGTTATGAAATTAAGTCATCAATTTTAGCAGTAATATCCTCAATTTTTGCTCTCGGGAAACAATGAATTTTCAGATTGTTGTTTTGAAACAGTTTACTGGCATATTTTATAATTGAGTCACCAATAATCAATGTAGGAAGTGTAGAGTCTACAACCTCATTAACAGGAGTGAAATCCAAAGGGGGAGGAGTCAACGGAGTGAATCTATTACTGATTTCTATTGAGTTAAGCTGAGCAGAATTGCTGTTTCTAATACAGGCAGCTCTTCTGCCCTTTTTAAATTTCCTTTTGGGAAAGCCTTCCCAACCTTCCTCCAATTCAGAGTTTACCTCTCTAAGTCTTTTATCGGAGGCAGCAGGGGAATACACAATCTGTGAGCATGGAATAGGCAGTGTTTGATTAAAGGTTGGATCAGCATCCATTGTCAAGGGGGGGGAACAGCAGCGGAAGTATCTACATTAGTGTATGTAGTACATATAACTGTTGGTTCAGCTAAAGGTACAGCAGCTTCATTAGATAAAGGAGGTGAGAGCCCTCAAACCATGTCATCCACAAAACATTCGAGATCTCTCAGTTCTTTCATAGTTCACAAATTTAAATGACAAACTTAAAATTTCATTTTTCAATACACAACTCAAAACAGTTAGTACATTCTAAATTCTGAGACAAACCATCAGCATTTGGCATTATACAGAGTACATGCTTACAAAGTCCACAGATTACCAAACTATGCCCTGTATGTAACATAAATGATAATGTAGTCTCCCAGGAGCTATCCATGTTTGCAGTTTTTTTTTCTTTTTTTATGTTAACTATGGCTAATAGACAATGTAAGCTACATTACCAGCACTGATGCTCAACACACCCTCTCCACAGTCCACATGGTTCCCACTGGACACGCTTGACATGCTGGCCACGGCCAGCGTGTCTGCGGCTGCCCACAAGCTCCTCTGCTCGCGATCACGGCGTCTTATAGGATTCGGGACCCGGAAGTCACAGTATGTGACTGATTCCGGGCGTCCCGAGCCTAGCAACCAGGTGAAACCCTAATTAGCTAATTTCCAGAGTTTCAGCTCGAACTCACTGAAAATCAATTAAACTAACACCGTCCTTTAGTTCTATGGCTATCCGCAACCCTGACAAGAACTGCTGTTAACAGCTGATGTCTGAAAGGTATTACTGTAGTTGCAGCAGCTAGCGTAGGACCGTAACCTGTCTCCCAGCTTTTGACCAGCTCACAGGATAGTCCCACAAACTCACTGGCAGCACAATACTTTAAAATAAAAGTTTTAGAGTAGCACACGTACAGGGTTTCAGAGCAACAAAAGAGTACCTCTGGTGTCTAAAAGGTATTACTGTAGTTGAGGGGGCGCATTCATCAGCTGGCCCAATAGACAAGCTGGTTGAAGCTACCGTGTACCCCAATAGCCAGAAGAATTCCCAGGCCAAGTGCGATCGCCCAACCAGAAATAATCAGGCAAAGGACATATCATCCAGCACCTTGTCTGCAGGCAGCTGAGTCCTGGCACGGAGGGAATTCAGTTCACCCCAATTAATTTGATCACCTGCATGGGAACCAGCGCAGACTTAGCCAGATTTACCTAGAGGCCAAGATCCTGAACATTCTGGAGGGCCAGACCCCTGGACTGCTCCACAGCCTCCCTGGAGATTCCCACTATGAACCAGTAATTAAGGAACAGCATTATCTTTCAGGGTGACCCTACAGCATTTCCTTTTTCACACAAACTTTGTTGAGGTCATGCAGATCCAGGATGGGACATCCATCCCCTTATCCACTTCATTACCAGGAAGTACCAGGGACCATATCCCTGTGACACCAGGGCATCCAAGACCCATTCTATTGCACTGCCCTGGAGAAGCTGAGCAATTTCACTCTGCAGTGCAGTTAGCGTGCCCTCTGGCACTCTGGACTCCCTTGGTGTTCGGGGACAGAAAGGTGGGAGAGTCTCGACCAAATGTACCACTTTTCACATCCACTTATCCAAGGTAATCGTGGACCAATGTGGAAAGATGTCACCTTGAAACTCATTAATGTGCAGCCCTGGAAGGGTTCCAGCCAACTGGGTTCCAGATGTACCACTGCTCCCCCTTTTTATTGACCTGACTGCCTGACTTGGGCTTAGGGCAGTTATGGTGCAACTGCCTCTTTTGTTGAGGCTGCTGCTGCTGGGGCTGGTACCCGCTGCCAGGAAAAGGGCTCTTTTCCTGGTTTTAGCAGGCTTGGAGGCCTGCTGAGCTGAAGCCACAGAGTACTGCGTGGCACTGGACTTCTAAACAAGGTGAGATGTCCTTCCACACCAGAGCTGAAGAGGTCAATGGCCAGAAAAGGCATGTCGGCTAGCTTGTACTGGGTCTCAAGAGTAACAGTAGGGAGACGCAGACAGGTCCTACGGTGCATGGACACAGCCTTGGCCACTATATGGGCACATAAGTTGCCCAAGTCTAGGGCTGTCTGGAGCTGATGCTTTGCAATAATGCAGTTCATGTTCCTAATAACTTTTGCTTCTGCTTGGTGCAAGGCTGGGTGCACAGTGAAGAGGTCCCAGAGAAGGTCAAAGTGTGGATGACCATAGCGAGTCATAAGCATGGCATACCTCATTTGTCTTAGGCCCAGGGTAGCAGCTGCATAGACCTTTTTGGCCATGAAGTTCAGCTTCTTGGACTCCTTGACAGGTGGCTGTCCACATTCCCTTTGCTTCTCACTCTGCGAAAGGCCAAGTCTGACACAAGCCCTTCAGCCAAAGGGTGATCAGAGACTCAAGAGAGGCTTTCCAACGGGACTGCATACTTGTGGGACATATGGGTAGGTGGTGGCAGGTACAAAAATTGGTGCTACCAATGGTTCAGCGCTGGCCCAAGAACCATCTCTGCCATGGGAAGAGCTGCTTCCAAGGAATCATCCTTCTCCAGGATGTTGGTGAAGAGGTACTTAGCCCTCTTCTGGATTGGTTCCAAGGGCACCTTCAGGGATTCTAACATGGGCTGAAGAAGCGTGGCAAAGGAGGTCAACTCAGACTGAGAGGCTCAAGCGTCCAAGAAGTCTAGGTCAATAGAGGCCATCAAGGACTCCACATTCAAATCAGATTCCTCACCAAAAACCATCTGGGACCACTTCTCCAGGGTGCAGATGACTCTGGCATTCTTAATGACTACCACCGACAAGCAGTGGGGCAAGCCAAATTCCAGCCATGCAACCTTCATGGGAGCTCCTTCGCACAGCTGTAGCAGAGAGGGCTCCACCATGATCAGCAAGGTAGGGATGTGGCATAACTGGTGGGGCAGGTGCTCCACGGGACGTGTTGGTGGTGCCAGGGCCATGGGGTAACTGAGGGTCAGAGAAGCATAGGTCTACAGCTCCCCATGCCAGAGTGTGCGCACTGGTGCCAGAGAAATGTGTCATACTTCCTATGGAAGTGATGCCGTCGTCATTCCTCAGAGGAGGATGAAGAGCCCAACAGGTGTCAAGAGTGGTGATCAGAAGACCGAGATTGAGATCGGGACTGACATGAGTGCCTTGACCTCAACCTTCAACTCCCACAGGGTCAACAGGTGTCCACCAGCAGGACCATGCAGACCACCTGCCTAGGCAGTGTGACCACAAGAAGCTTTGCGATGGGTAACGGAGGGGAGAACTATTGGTGGATGTAGAATCTGGACTAGCTTGATCGGGGTCACTAGTGGAACCATCTCCTTAACTGGTGAGAGCTCCAGGATACTGGGGGACCTGGAACTTGACAGATCCCCCAACTCAGACTCGACTGGTTCAAGAGAAATCTGGACTGGATCATCGACCAGAATCATGGTCAAATGCTTCATCAGGGTCACCATGGAAACCTCAACCTGCCCCATGACCAGCTGGTGGAATTGAGGAAAAGCATGAGTGTTCTCCCTCCCACGATCAAGGACAGCTGTGTTTCTATGTTTTTTGTGATAGGGAGGTCTCTCACCGAAAGTCTGGAGCCAGGTACACTTCCTGGAAATTCAAGCAGTCCTTAAACAGGCCGCCCACTGTGAGCCCAGCTGTGAACACCATAAAAACAGACGAAGAGCCCACAACTACATCAGCAACCTCTTCTTCCTTGGCTGCAAACTGACCCACTGAGGTGTACTTTCAATCTTGAGGCTTACCCCAGAGGAAGTGTGCCTCCCTTTCCTCCAGCAACAAAGGAAGCATGGCCTGACAGCAAGGACAGTGAGGGCACCCACCTAAATTGTGTTCTGCCCCTATACAGTAGAAACATTATCATGCAGATCTGTAGTCAGTATCTTCTACCTGCATCTAATGCACCATTTAAAACCATGTTTCATGCGGTCCATCCTGCAACCGTCAATGGAGCTGTAAGCAGAACATGAGAAAGGTACTTTAAATTGTAAGAGAATCATAAAAGTAAAAAAAAAAAAATTCGCCAAATATTTATTGCTTTGAAAACTGGATTCCTTACAAGCTGCAGAGCTATGAAGGAGGAGACCTGTTCCTTCCAGCAGAAAAGAAGATCTGACCTCAGGAGGGCGAAGCTGGAGGATGTACACCACGGATAGTGGGAGGAGCCAAGCTTGAAGACATCCAGTGACTCAGCCGTGCCTAATGAGACTGCCAGAGTGTGGATACTGACCTGTGTCCATGTTGGTAGAAGTTGAGATTCCACCAAGTTCAGCCCTCTAGTGAACATCTTGACTCAGATGGGATTTCCACGGAAATGTTGTAGAGTAGTGGGAGAAATGTTTATCTGTTACTTGAGGGAGTCTCTATGGGAGGAAAAAGTTAAAAGTCATTTTTAGCTGACCTGGGGTCTTAGAGGTCAAGATGCCCGCCTTCCGCTTGAGGAACTGCGGGTTTCTATGAGTGCCACTGAATCCAGCGAGAAGATAGCTAGGCCTGGAGTCAGCACCTTTATGCCCTCCTACCAATGGGACCATTGCCCCTGCTGTCACCAAGAGATGCAAGCAAGACAGAAGAGGTGGCTTGAGGAATGTTTCCCCTTGCCCTCAGACACCAGGGGACAACCATTCTGCAAGGAATGCAAGAGACCAACCATGAAGAGGAGACCCTGTCTTTGGGACTGCCTCTCCACCTCAAGCTATAGCTGGCTGGGATTGGGACAGAAACAGACAATGTTGGCAGAAAAAGACCATATGTCCATCCAGTCTGCCCAGTTATACCCTTATCCTAGCCAGAGACCTATGGTCTAGATGGGGGGTTTGCCCTCATCCCCCCCATTTGAACCCTGCCTGTCTGCTACCCCAGAGTAGCTATTAAGTGTTTCACTCTGTTCCAGCTGTGCTTAAAAACATTAATTTTTTTTGCGCTCACCACCTCTACCATTCGGCTGTTCCATGGCTAAACCACTCTGTAAAATACAATGTTCTCATGTCCATCCTGAATCCCCCACCCCTGCAAGCTTCCAGTTTTGTCTCCATGTTTTTGATGCATAATTCCTACTGAATAGTTTCTCATAGATTACCTTGATTATTCCTTTTAGGAACGTAATGGCCTCTGTTATATTGTCCCTCTCCCTTCTGGCCTACTGCAAGTACATGTTCAGTGCCCTAAGTCTATCTTCGTAAGATCCACCATTCTGGCCCCAAATCATCTTGGTTACTCTATGCTGCACGGTTTCCAGCCTGTCTCTGTCTTTTCTTAGGTAAGGACTCCAGAACTCGGCACAATACTCCAGATGGGGACTCATCAGTGATCTACAGAGAGGTAGTGTTACCTCTTTTCTCCTACTATCAAAACCCCACCCAATACACCCAACATTCTGGTTTCTTTGCTGTAAGCCTTGTTTCATTGGCTAGATTGTTTTAGAGGGTGGCTTATGAAAACTCCCAGGTCCCTTTCCTCAGAAGTGGTGCCGAGCTTAACTCATTCCATTTAATATTCTGGCCAGGAGTTTGTTTCCTATTTGCATCAACATGCACTTCTTGGTGTTGAATTGCAATTGCCAAACCTTGGACCACGCTCTAACCTTGCATGTCCAACTCCCTTACTCCTCCTCACTGTCTACCTGGCCACAGAACTCGGTGTCAACTGCGAAGAGACATATCTAGCCCTGTATTCCCTCTTCTATGTCTCTGACAGACATACTATCAATCAATCAATCAAATTCTTTATTTAACCAGGTGAACATCGTTGCGCAAGCTCATTTTCAAGACGGACCTGGAAAGGAGAGGTTAACAATACATACAAAGGAATACTCAGTTACATCATAATTGGGTAAACAATACATACAAAATGAATTCACACTTACATAGTATTTACATAGAGCTGTAATTATACACAGAAAGTTTATAATACACACAAAATAGAGTATTAAAAAGAACCATTAAGCAAGACCATGAAGAGTATGCAACTAAAAAGTATAGCAGCTGCAGTACAGTATATACAGGTTAAAGGTATGCAACTATAGTTACAGTGTGTATTTGATGCATCCTTGAATATAATTATTGATTGAAGGAGCTTGAAGGGAGTGGGAGGGTGGGGAGGGGGACACAAGAGGGTGAGAAAGGAGAGGTACACGGTACATGCCCGCAAGGGCATGTAGTGGTGGCACAGGTGAGGGTGGCAACAGTTAGGGAGTGGAAAGTAAAGCACCATGGTGGTGTCAAGGGGGTTAAGCAAGGAGTGAAGGTGGGAGCCAGGGTGACATGGAAAAGGAGCTAATGATAAGGGAAAAAAAAAAAAACACAGGGTAAGGAAAGAAGAAGCAGACAGGTAGGTTCTTATATGCTGTAACATTGCCCAAGAGGGGTGGGAAAGAAGTACCAGTAAAGGGATGCAATGGAGCAGATGGAGCTGAGGCTAGGGGAAGGTGACATCAGTAGAAGCAGTTACAGGATTCCTTGATAGAGCCAGAATAAAGTGCTTTGAAGGCTGATAGTTTGATTGGGTAGGCCAACTTCAGGGTTTTTTGTAAGTTGTTCTAGAGACAAGGTAAAGCGTGAGATATGGCAGACCTGCTGAAGCGTGACTTGAACTTCGGTACTGCAAGGGAGATAACAGAGGAACTCCTTAAGGCATATTACCTATCACATCTAGAGGAAGACAATCTAAAATGTACTGAGACAACATCTTTGTGATGGCCCTAAATGTCCAGAGAGCTGCATTCCTCTGTCTTCGGTAGTGAAGGGATGACCAACCTACTGCAACGTACAGGGCGCAGTGATGTGTGGAGTATGGGAGACCAGTTATGAACTTCAAGGCCCAATGGTAGAGTGTGTCTAATTTAGCAAGGGCAGACATGGGGCCTTGGCTGGAAAGGAAATCTGCATAGTCCAATAAGGTAAGGAATGTGGTTTGGACCAGTCTCTTCCTGGTATCCAGTGTTAGAAAATATTTGAGCCTATAGAAGAGGCCAAGCCTCTGCCTAAGCTTCTTTAAGAGATCCTCAATGTGATCCCAAAAGGAAAGCTTTTGGTCAATCCACACACACACACACAGGTATTTGAATTTAGTAACATATTCCAGCGATTCACCAAGAAGAGTGTGGATCTGTGGAATATTACCCTGAGCTGTGGGGTTATTGATGTATGCAAAGGAGAAAAAGCATCAACCTTTTTTTTGCCATTCAGGAGCAGTTTCTGGTGCAGTAGCTGATGATGTAGAAGATTAAATTCCGCTGGCGATCCTTACAAGCTGCTTCCAGTGAGGGTCTTCTGATATAAAGTACTGTATCATCAGCAAATAGGTGGATGTTAGCAGATTTGATGTTAGCATCAGTATTGTTAATGTAAATTGCAAAAAGCAATGGACCCAGTATAGAGCCTTGCAGTACACGCCTCAGTAGAGGTTTCAGAGATGAGAATTCCCCTTCAGCCTTGACCTGTTGCTGTCGCACTGTTAGATAGTTTGAGAACCACCTCAATGATGGGGGGTCACAGACGATGTTTCTGAGGGAGACAAGGAGCAGCTCACGGTCAACCATATCAAATGCCTTGCTTAAGTCTAGAAATACTGCGCAAACGAAGTTCTTCGAATCCAAGGCACACTGCCAGTCATTGGTGGCCTTTGCAAGGGCTGAAATAGTACTGTGATGAGGCCTAAATCCCGACTGATATGGATTGAGCAGGTTGCCACTTTCGAGGTAGTTCCTGAGCTGCACACTCACTATTTTTTCCAACAGTTTGGAAAGGGTGGGAAGTAGGGAGATTGGTCTATAGTTATTCAGGTTGCTGGGGTCTCCAGATTTAAAAAGGGGGAATTACGTGAGCCGTTTTCCCTATGGGAGGAATATCGCCCTGCGAAAGGGAGAGGTTAAAAAGGTGCATTTTATGCACAGCCAGGACGTGAAGACTAAGCTTCAGGAAGAATGGGTCCAATTGGTCTGCCCCTGCACACTTCCTGGTATCCAATTGTAAGAGGAGATCCTCAACTTCTCTCAGGGTGGTAGGCTGGAGGGAGAAGGCCGCACTTGTGACTGGATCTGCTAAGTCCGGTGCTCCAAGACTACAGCGAAGGTTATTGGCAGGGAAGGCATCGAAAGCTAGACCTGCAGTAGAAAAATGGTTATTAAAAGCATCGAGGATAGTCAATTTATCTGACACTGAAGTTGCGCCAATGGCGATTTTTGTGGGTAAGTTGCTCATAGCCGCATGCCCTTGAATATCCTTGATGGTTTTCCAGAAGCTTGCCGAGCACTTGGTGGAAGCGGCTAGTTCTTTGCGAAAATAGCCAGCCTTAGTCTCCCTAACCAGATTAGTACAGAGGTTTCTAGCCTTCCTGAAAGATGTCCAGTCATCAGGAAGTTTTGATTTCCGAGCTTTATTCCAAAGCCAGTCTCTGTGCAACAGGGAAGCCTTTAATTGGGCTATAAACCAAGGACATGATTTATTTTTAGAATGAATCTGGACCAATGGTGCATGTTTATTGAGAGCCCCTAACACTTCCTCTTCCTGGAAGATATCATAGGCCACAAGCACGGAGTTGGCCATGTAAAAATCCTGCCATCTCAAGAAATCTCACAAGTCGGAGAAGAATGCGTAGATGTCAAAATTATGCAGTTTCCTCCTGAGTGAGAATTTGGAAAGGGATGGCAGTTTTGGGACGGATCTTACACCTGCTATAATACAGTGGTCACCGAAATCCGAGAAGAACACTCCTGCATGTAAAAATGGATGGGATTTGCTTACTAAAATGAGATCTAGAAGTGTGCTATTTCTAAGGCACTTTTTGTTTGGATGTGTTGCTTCAGAAATGAGTTGGAAAAGACCAAAGGAGTCACAAATAGTCTTTAGGGGTAAAGAACTATTGGAGTACCAGTCCACATTGAGGTCCCCTAGTATAATAATCTCCGATTGAAGGGATCCCATCATATTAGTTATATGGTCCAGAAACTGTAGCCCTGCAGATGGCGGTCTATATAGCATCCTAGGACGCATACTGAGACAGAGGAAGATAGCTTGACATTGAGAGTCAGGCTCTCAAATTCCTTTGGGAGTGAGGACGAGTCTATGACTGATGCAGACAATTTCTCTTTGACACAGATGGCAACTCCTTCTCCTCTGGTGAGCCTATCAGTTCTGAACAGGATATAAGATGAGATATTCACCTCACTATCTGGGGTACCAGGTCTAAGCCAAGTCTCAGTGACCATGAGTATATCAGTCATTGAATGGGAAGTCAATGCTTCAATAGAGGTAAACTTTTTTAGTAGGCTATACACACTAATATGCATAAAGCTCAATCCTTTGATTCTGGGTAGGTCGTCAGGTGCAGAGATTGCTGCAGGAGGACCAGGGCTGATTTCAACATTACCAGAACATAGCAATAAGAGCAGCAAGATTTTCTTGATAGCTTCAAGAAGAAGTCTATAAGCTTTAGGTGAAACTCGCTTAGGGTTGCTATTACATAGCTTCGCGGGGTCCCTGGGCTGCAAGCCTAGGGGGCCAAGCAACGTGAAAAGAAGAACCCTGGCTGTAAAAAGCAAGGCATGCTGGGCGATCAATGCAGAGGTGAGCGGGATCCTACACTTTGTTACCCCCACGGAAGAAGTACCAATTTACCATGGGGGTTCGAAAGGAGGATCTAAATTAGATAATATAAAAGCCAGTATGTGAAAATCTGTAGTGCCAAAGGAAACCAGACAATCCAAGGTAGAGCTGTAACTGTCCATGCTGCAGTGTCCTAGCGGAGCCAGGTTTGGGATCATTTGGGAGCCAGGGAAGGCCATTCAGTCAATGACAGGCTCCACGATGGGCACTAAACAGTGAATAAAGATAGTGGCAGGGCACCACTACTCACTCTGGGGCAGCTAGGATGGGCGACCGCCCCCCCAGCCCCCCCTCTGGGTCCGCCACTGTGCAGGGAGACTGATGCAGACTAACACCAGAATCCAGGGTGCAGAACGGTATGAGATAGAGACAAGTAAGGAAGTAAAAAGCCCTCATTATGCTGTATGCACTCAAAATTCACTACTGTTTTGCAAGCTTCCAGTGTGCAGGAAGTGGGTGGCAGCAGCAAGGGATCTCAGATCAGATCTAGAGCAGAACTGACTAAGATGATCGTGCAATGAAGACCAGAAGATGGCAGTATAAATATTTTCCACAGAGTCAACAAGGTTGTTGCCCAAATAAGAGTACTGTTTTACACATCGATCAGAAGAGGTGCAGCCAATCAAAATGGATGTCCAGGACAGTGGGAGTGGTCTGAGTGTATTTAAAGGAGGCCTGGACTGGGGGTGGGGGTGAGGGTGGAAGCAGATCAGCCAGCCAAATGGAGCTTTGCTGTTCCTGGAGTAGCCAATCGGCTTCTTCCTTTGGTGGCTAATCACCTCCCCTGGAATTGGATCCGAGGAAGAATGCAGTACCTGGGGTGAAGTTGGTTGGGAAAGCTCTCCGTGGTGCAGTGGCTTGAAAAGCGTCCAGCGGCTTCCTCCAGCCGGTCACTTAGTCGAGGATGGCCCGCTGGGGCAGCACCTGAACAGAGGACAGGGTGGAAGTTACAAATAGTCTCAAGCACAATGGCACAGCAGGACGCTTAAGTATGGGGCGGGGATTAGTCAGGCAGGAGACACAGTAACACACAAAGGGTGGAGAAGGACAGTGGGGGGGGATGTGGAGGACTCCACACCCAGCAGATGCAATCAGAATTGGTGCCTAAATTAAATGTGAATTAAATCTAGTGCAAAAGGGTTCTGCTAAGAGTCTGGGGGGGGAAGCAGACACAGTCAGGGCTGTTATACATTTTAGGAGAATTGAGAAACAAATATTCTTAGAGTGCCAGGAGACTGTTTGTGTCCCCAAAGCAGTGCCAGGAGACTGTTTGTATCCTCAAGCAGGACTAGTATTAGGTTTGAATAATGCAAACAGCTAAGAAGCCTGGGGTCTGTTTGTAACTCCTGAAGTGCACAGTACTGGGCTTAAAATAAAAGTTAAACAAACCAGGGTCGAATGACAAGATTGCAATTAGGTGGCAATAGTGCACAGTTTAGAGTCAAAAACGTGTTGTAAAATTACTCTTAGGCAGTGCAAGGCTTAGAATTCATACTGAGCTGTAAAACTGTCCTAAAACAGTACAAGGCTTGTATTTAGAAGCTGTCAAATTGCAGTTAAACAGTACAGGGCTTGGACTTAAAAGCTGTAAGATTGCTTTTAAACAGAATAGGGCTTACATTTAAAAATGAACAGTAAAATGCTGTTAAACAACCATAAACAGTTAACACAGTGCCCTTCCGTCACCACACATAGATCGCAGAAACTCAGTTAGCCCCCAAATGTCCAAAAAATCAGCCTAGGAGATCACGTGATGCAGGATTACGAGTAGCAGCTCTCCATATGTCTCCCGTTCGCTCTGTGTCTTGATTTAATTAAACCTTGCTACTTTTACTTCAACTTTCAGTAAAACAAGCCTATTTCTAGAGTAGAACAGCTCTACAATACATTTCTGCAGTTTGCTGATTTAATATGGATGCAGCGATGAGGCAGGCACTGCCGAAACGCACGCCTTCTACAATGCCGGAAAGGCACAGCAAAAAAAACAAGGCCGCAGGCTACCTCAGATGAATGTACCTCTCCAATGCCAGACCCGAATGTCCTAATTGTAGAATGGTTTTTACTGGAATTTAAACCATTTCAGGAGGAACTCCGCTCGCTAACTACGGAATTTAAGTCTATGTCTACAGCAATGGAAAATGTCTCGGCGAAAGCAAGCGACAATGAAGTACGATTGTGTCTCTAGAAAAACACCTAGAGAGAATAGATCCAGAATTGGTGCAGATTAGACAGAAGATGGCTCGCTTGAATCTAAAGCAGAAGATTTGGAGGGGTGCAGTAGGCGCAACAATATTGTCCTCATAGGTCTACCTGAGAAAGAAGAGGGAGAAGATACAGTTCCCTTTGTGCAAAAATTAGTTGCTAAGCTGGCGGGTCCTTCTCCATATGGAGCTGCTTACTCGATTGAAAGAGCTAACCGCTCTCTGCGACCTATTGCTAAAGAAGGTGCTCCCCCCAGACCTTTAATTGCCCGCTTCCTGAATTTCTTAGAAAAGCCGCATTTTATGGCTAAGATTCGGAGCCTGGATCAAGTTAAATGGGGAGAAGCTCAACTACGAGTGACTTAAGATCTTCCGGTTTCAGTTAGGCAACGCAAAGCCTTATTTCATCCCCTCGTGAATAAGCTTATCCCGGCAGGGATAAAGTTTAAGATGCTCTACCCCTCAAAGTTTCAAGTCTTGATAGAAGGTGCCTGGACCAGCTTGGAAGACCTGAAGATTGCGGAAACCACACTGACAGCCACATTCCCGAATTTGTTCAAGGATCGCTGACTTAAGAGGAATTCAAAACATGTCTTTTTCTGCGAAGATATTATTAGCTGTTGAGCTGTTAGCAGTCTTTTGAGTGCCTGTAAATGGTTTGTTTCAGTTCAGTAATGGACCTGAAGTGGAGAGGAGACAAGATCGGCTAGTGACTTTCCCGGTAAAAGTTTTACAAGGCTAATTTGTATATTTTATTAACTGGCTGTATGAAGATGGACTCCTAGCGATGTTAACGCTATAGGGGATCTCTTTTTTGTTGTTGTTGTTGTTCAGTAGTATTGCAAAGTAGAGGACTAGGCAATTTAATTTTCAGGATTTAAGTCTTAGTCTGCAAAAATCCAGGATTGATTTTGTTAAATAGTTATACCTATTATGGACACATGGGGTCGCCCCTACATAAGAAAATTGTGTTTGCTCCTAAAACAGTTTAAATCTGTCCATGCTTAATCTGATCGTATATCTGGCTGCGTGAAGTCGGACTCCTAGCGATGTAAACACTCACAGGGGATTTTTCTGTTTAGTTGTACTGCAGAGTAGGGACTAAGCAATTTAAGTTTTCAGGATTTAAGTTCTAGCCTGTCAAAATCCAGGATTGACTTGGTTAAGGAGTTATACTTATTATGGACACATGGGGTCGCCTCTACATGGAAATTTATGTTTGTTCCTAAACTGTCTAAACTTGTTTGTGATTAAACTGTCCGATATCTGGTAATGTTTAGACTTAAGAAGAATCATGACAGATTACAGTTACAGATTATAGACAGCTTTGTTTCCCTAATTGGTAGAAGATATTATAATTCTTACTATTTTATGCTTAGTTGCTATAGCGTTCTAAGGTTAGGATCTAGTGTTAAAGTAGTTCAAAATTTGGTAAGAGACACGAGTGAGTGGGGGAGCGGCGATTGTTATTTCTGTTTATCACGCACTGGGGACTGTTAGGGTGGTGGGGGGGTACTTTTTTTTGTTGTTGTTCTTTACTATAATCAAAGTTGAACAAAAATGTGTGTCAAGGATTTACTCCACAGTTTTTTGGGTTATGCTTTGTTTTTTCTAATGGGATTAAAAGTGTGGGTATTGGGGAGGACGTAAGAGTGAACACGGCTTGATGTCATTAATGATGGGTAGCTGTTCTTGCATACTGATTTATATTTCTAGGAAACAGGTAATATCAGATGGCGAGTAATATAAAATTGCTTACATGGAATGTTAGGGGTGCAAGGAAAAAAGTTAAACGCTATCAGATATTGAAGCATGTTAATTGTTTAAGAGGGGTAGTCACATTTCTACAAGAAACTCATTTATTAGTTTCAGGGGGCTTGCTTCTTAAAAGGCAATTTATAGGGCAAGTGTTCAATGCAGGGGACAGTAGTCAAAGTAGAGGGGTAGCCGTACTATTTTCCTGTAATGTACCCTTTACTTGTGAGCTCTGTATACAAGATCCAGGAGGTAGATATTTAATTTTGAAGGGTTTACTGGACCGCACAGACGTGGTGTTATGCTGTATATATGGTCCTAATACTGATTCTCTGGCTTTCTTCTCTAAATTACTTATGGACCTACTTCCCTATGTTTCTTTCCTCTGATTATAGGAGGGATTGGAATTTGCTCTTCAGTCCTGACCAAGATAGGTCAGGAATTAAAAGATCTGGTCTTTCCCAGCACAGAGAACTCTCCGGGACCTATCTGACCAGTTGGGATTGATTGATCCCTGGAGGGTGTTACATCCTCTTTGAAGGAATGTACATTCCGCCGGCTGTCCATGGAACCTCTACAAGAATCAATTATTTCTTACTTAGTCATAGTTTTTACCGGGCTCATCGATAGTGCCATAGAACCTGGAGTTATCTCCGATCACGCAGTAGTTTGATGCTCACTAAATTTGACCCCAAACGCTCCCAAAGAAACCAACTGGAAGATGAACAATCAACTATTGCATGAAGAGGCAGTTATTAAGGATATTTCGAGGGTGACTGACCAATATACTGAATTTAATCTTGGCTCGACAGGCAGAATCGATCTGGAATGGTGTGCCTTGAAGTGTTATAATGGGAAATTATTAAAATAGCTTCCTATAAGAAAAAGCTAAACAACAAAAAGCCCTTACTTTATTAAACCAGATTCATCAACTAGAAAAGGGGTTATCACCTTCCATCCCAGAAGATGACAGAATCAAATTAATGAGCTTAAGGGCCCAATATAACTCCCTCTATTTGGCAAAGCTGAGTATGTTATAATGCACACTAAAATTAATTATGTGGATCAAGGGAAAATCTGGCAAGCTGTTGGCTCTACGGTTGAAATCTGAGGAAGCCTCCAGAATTATTAAAGGTATTCGATCCAGGCAGGATAAGAAGATACAGGTAAACCCTAAAAGAATAGCCCAGGAGTTTTTTACTTACTACCAAGACCTCTACGGCCCGATGTCTAATCCTCCCGAGAAACAAAATCCAGATAGTTATTTGGATGCCCTCCCATTGCCACAATTATTGGAAGAACAGAAATTAGGGTTAGTGGTTCCTATAACTGAGGCAGAAGTGGAAAACATAGTGGGATCTCTTCCTTCTGATAAAGCTCCAGGGCCTGATGGGTTTTCTCCCAATTTTTATAAATCCTTCAAGAAGCAATTAACTCCCTGGTTAAATCGGTTGTATAAGTGGTTCCTGGAGGGGAAAGAAATGGATGACAGTTTTCTAGACGCCCATATCATTGTTTTACATAAATCGGGTAGGGATCCAGAAATGGTCACTAACTATAGACCTATCTCCCTATTAAATTATGATATGAAAATTATAGCCAAACTGTTAGCAAATAGATTTGGTGGTTTTGCCCTGCATAATCCATTTGGTCAGGTAGGCTTCATGAAAGGTAGGATTCTCGGATCATTTGAGGAAACCATCACATATTTTCTCCAGGTGTAGGGACTCTGAGGTTCCAGCTGGGTTGTTGTCCCTAGCATCAGAGAAAGCTTTTGATAGGATAAATTGGGATTTTCTATTCTCCACAATGGGCAAATGTGGGTTCCCAAAGGTATTTATTGATTGGGTTGCCTTTTTTTTTACAGGAATCCCAAGGTCCGTATTTACTGTAATGGAGTTTTTTCAGATAGATTCCTTCTCCACTCGGGAACGCGTCAAGGGTGTCCACTATCTCCACTCCTTTTTAATATCTATTTAGAACCTTTACTCCTTAAACTTCTGGGGTCCTCCTTGATCCCCGGAATCTCTATGTATGGTTTTGATTTTAAACTGTCTGCCTACGCAGATGATATTTTGTTACATTCCATTAATCCTGTTGTGGCGTTTAAGGCCACTCTGCAAATTATTTTAGAATTTGGTTCTTATTCTAATTATAAAATTAATTTGAACAAGAGCATGGTTTTGCCCTTAAATTACAGATTATTGAAAATCAACATTTCACACTTGGGGTTTCAGTGGACCCCTAAATGCTCGAAATACCTAGGCATTTTTCTTACTAAATCAGACTCCCTGACGAAAAAAACTTAACTTTGATGGTTACCCCTCTCTATTTCTCTTTGGGGGCGCATCAATATAGTTAAAATGAATATCCTGCCTAGGATATTCTACCTGTTGAATATGCTTAATGTCTGGCTACCCATTTGTTGGTTCAGGAAAGTCCACTCTATTATTTCTTCCTTTATCTGGGCTGCTAAACCCCGGAAGAGCTCATTTAAAATTGACGGCAACAAGACCAAGGGTGGTTTGAGACTGCCACATATTGGGTGATATTATTGGGCCAGTCAGATGTCTAAATATATGAAGTGGATGTTCAGTGAAGAAATGCTATCCCGACAGCCATATGTACCACAATGGTTAATACTGGAGAAGAGAATGTCAGCTATGGAGCATTTATCCATATCAACGTTACTATACAACACAGTTAAAAACTTACCACTAAGTATTTCCTGTTCTCCTATAGGGATTTCGATAAAAGCCCATACTCAGTTATGTGTGTTTTTAAAATATAAACATACACAAGATTGGAACCAACCTTTGATGGATAATCTGAATTTTAAAATAGGTGGCAGAAAGATTCCTAAATCATGTATTCCCCAGTTCCAGAACATAAAGATTAAGGATTTTCTAGACCCATTGGGGAAACTTATTCCTGTCTCTACTGTTGTTAATAATTACTCCCTAGGTTCAGGACAGATTTTCAAGATGTTCCAAATATCTCATTTATTAGGCCAACTCAATAGACAACTTTTCACAGAGGACAAGTTCTATGATTTTTTTCAACTCCATGGTGGAAGTAGTACATCTTCCTCATGCAATTGCCGGGTGTATAGTTCCTTTTTAGATTTTTCTCCTACCAATCAGGAGAATGCCCCCAAATACTGGGCTGGTCAATTCTCAGACCTAACATTAACTGGAATAAGATTTGGGAGGAGACTTACATTTATATATCCCAAGATAGATTGCATCTTACACAATTTCAGTTTTACATAATTTGTATTGGATGCCCTGAAACTTTCAAGATTGGTAAGACCACTGCTCTGATCTGTAACAGATGTAATCAGGGATTTGGTTCTCTCAGGCATATTTTTTGGGACTGCCCCCCTTGTCCAGAACCTTTGGGTAGAAATTTGGGATAAAGCTGATCCTTTGTTAGGTCTGGAAGACCTCTTTACTCCGGAAATATGCCTTACTGGGGACTATTCCAAGGTCAAGGTTAGAGTGCGTAGATATCACATGGCAATGATTACAATGACATTGAAAAAGCTTGTATTAAGGCACTGGACTGATGCACTAAAGCTCACTTATACAGAGTGGCTTCAAGACCTTTTGTTTAATTTGAATGTGGAGCAGTTCAAAATAGTTCCAGGGTACTCTTCTTCCAGATACAAAAAAATTTGGGCTGGTATGCATACAATTTACATGCTTCAAACTGGTGTTCACTTAGTTTAGGGAATCCCAGGATAGTATCTCTCCTTATTGTATACCTATGAATACCCCTTTTGTACAGTCAGTACAATGCTCTTTCTTTGTTGCCCCTTGATTCCTGTATGGATTGTTCTAAAGTCATCTAAGCCGAGGTGGGGTGGTAAGGGGAGGGAGCATGGTAGAAGTTTTTTGGGGGGATAGTAAGTGGGAGGGTTTAGGTAGAGGGAGGTGGGTGGAGGGAAGGGGGGATGTCACTGTTGTCCTTGAACTGTATGTCATGTAATTTTGTAAACCTTTCATTTGGTACCAGTGTTATGTCCTGTTGTAATTGTTAAAAAATCAATAAAAGGCTAATTTCAAAAAATCAGCCTAGCTAGAAGCAGATCAGCCAGCCAAACAGAGCTTTGCTGCTCCTGGAGTAGCCAATCAGCTTCTTCCTTCGGTGGCTAATCACTTCCCTAGAATCGGATCCGAGGAAGAATGCTGTACCTGAGGTGAAGTTGGTAGGGAAAGCTCTCCATGGTTCAGTGGCTTGAAAAGCGTCCGGCAGCTTCCTTCAGCCGGTCACTTAGCTGAGGATGGCCCGCTGGGGCAGCACCTGGTGGGGAAAGCTCTCCGTGGTGCATTGGCTTGAAAAACGTCCGGCAGCTTCCTCCAGCCAGTCACTTAGTCGAGGATGGCCCACTGGGACAGCACCTGGGGTGAAGCTGGTGGGGAAAGCTCTCCATGGTGCAGTGGCTTGAAAAGTGTCCGGTGGCTTCCTCCAGCCAGTCACTTAGTCGAGGATGGCCTGCTGGGGCAGCACCTGGGGTGAAGTTGGGGGAAAGCTATCCATGGTGCAGTGGCTTGAAAAGTGTCCATGGCTTCCTCTAGCTGGTCACATAGTCGAGATGGCCGCTGGGGCAGCACCTGGGGTGAAGTTGGTAGAGAAGGTCTCCATGGTGCAGTGGCTTACTAAAGAGGATTGGCCCCAGGGCTGACCTCTGCAGCACCCCACTTGTGAACTCCATGTCCCAACTTAACTCTGTTTACCACCACCCTCTGATGTCCCCCCCCCAGTCAACTTTGAATCTATGTAACTAGGCCCTTTGCTACACCCAGATCCTCTAATTTCTTTAGCAACCTTCTGGGTCGCTGATGTGGTGGGTGGTAGCGCTACCGCCTTGCCACTGAGCTAGCATACTTCATATTTTAGCTGTAATAAAGAGTTTATCAGATATTGTGTTCCCTCTGGGACAGTTTTTAATAGATCCCAGTTCTTCCATACTGCCTTTGTTATCATAAAAAAAACTGTTCACTAAAGTTAGTGCTGAACACTACACATACCAGCCATAAGATCCTGAATTATGCAGATAAGACCAAATCTGAAAATCCAAGGAATTTTTCCTTGCAGACCTGTTCGACATGTGGTTACCCTTACTGCCTAAAGAAACTGAACAAATTGGCAGAGGGCACAGTGAGTACCATAAATGACATCACTTTTCAGATGAATTATGGCATTTACATAATGAAATGTCCATGAGATAAGGAGTATATTGGAAAAGACTATAAGACCTCTACACAAGTGGCTACTGGAGCATAAGGGGTGTACACAATGGAATGACCAAAATTCACATGTGGCGAGATATTTTGGAGCAGAATACAATCCCATCCCATCCCGAGCCTGAGATTTTTTGGACTAGTATATATCCTGCCACTACCGAGAGGTGGAGATATTCAAGGTCAGGTTACTGACCTGTAAAGCCCTACATGGACAGGGATCTCATTACTTGCCAGATCTCCTGTGTCCCTACCGCCCCCTCTGCTTCTATGACGAGGGATTGCTAGAAGTTCCCAGGGTTCAACTTAAGACCTCAGGGGCCCACTCTTTTGCCTTTGTGGATCCTACCCTGTGGAACTCTCTACCTCATCAGGTGATGGAGTGCCTCACTGTCCAGAGTTTTAAGAATGCTCTTAAAACACATTTATTTAGCCTGACCTTCCCTGATAGCTTTTAGAATTTTGTGATGGTAGCCGCCCGTGGCGCTGAGGGTTGAGGCGCTGAATGCCACACTTTGCATACGCCGGGCGAATCTGGTCTGGGAACAAGCACGGTCGCCGGGGTCGGGCCGGGCGGAGATTTGACAGAGCGCCTGATGGTAGCTCTCTTTTCCAGGAGGGTAACTGCAGGCTCGCCTGCAATGCTGCTACCTGGGGGAGCCTGGATGGATGGTGCGGTAGGTGGAGCCAGCAGCAAGCAGATTGGGTGACGGTCAGGAGAGGGGCGGAGCAGGAGGTACGTCTCAGCGTGCCTCCTAGCTCATAGTCCCTCATTGCATGCCGACGTCATGGGGGAAGGAATCAGGAAAAACACCTCACTTCCTCCTAGGCAAAGACCCTTCCATTGGACATCTCCAGGGCTCATCTTGCAGACACCGCTGTGCCGGATCCACATACACATACAGAGTGCTGGTTTGGAGAGAGAGGTAAGTGCTGGGGATGCCCCTTCCACACCGACCCGGGGGGTATACCGGGGGTCTTCAGGGGAGTGTGTGTGGATGAGGCGCTTTAGGGGCAGATCAAGACGGGGTCTGGGGGGTCCACAGAGGACAGCGGAGAGAGTGGAGGGAGGAGGCAGATAAGCAGTATAAACACAAGGTTAAAAAAAAAAAGAATTTTTGTGACGGTTATTTAAAATTATATTCATCTGGGTAGTTTATAAAAAAATTTTTAATTAGCTAGGAACTCTAGATATTACAAAATTTTAAATTGCTTGTTTTATCTTGTCTGTGTTTAAATATTATTGCACAAGTGCTCTGAACAAATTTGGAATTGCTCTTTTTTATAAATAAAGATTGATTGATGATTGATGAGATCGGGATAAAAAAAAACTTTTGTACCCAGAGACCTACCGGATTATTTAAGCTACCAATGAACACTATGGGATGAATGAGGAAATCGACTGAACATCCTTATTGTGATATGTTATTTATAAGAATATTGATTACCTACAGTTGCAGAATGTCAATCTGTCTTTCCTGTATTTCAGGTTCCACACATTTGCACACCTCTATCTTTGTATCATCTCCTTCACTGTCATCCAGATGTCCGTTGTACCATATGTGTGTATGTGAAGACATGCTGTCACAATCTCTGCAAAATAATCTCTAGCTTGGTTTCACCTCTGTTGGGAACTGGTTCAGCAAACAGAGACTCAACCTCAACTATAAAAAAACAAAGTCCATGCTTTTTAGTAACTCCCACAGCAAGCACATGCTGCTTCCTCTGACCATCACAAACCACCTAGGAATGACCCATGAACAGGTGCAATCCTTTAAGTATCTGGGGATCACTCTTGACAGTAACCTGTCCTATGGGGCCCACATCGACAACGTCACCAAGGCTGCCAATATGCGACTTGGTCTCCTCTACAGGCATAGGTCATGCTTAACCCTATCAGCCTTAAGTGTCACTATTCAGAGCTCGGTTGTCTCCATTACTGACTATGGCCTCATCATATATGGCTCGGCCACTTCAACAGCCCTCAGACGCATTTCTACATCACTCAACAAAGTCTGTCGACTTATTACTGGATCTCATCAACTTACCCATACGTGCGACCTCTACGCTCAAACTGACTGGTTGCAACTATCCAACCACTTAAAATACCAAGCCTGCATTATGGCAAAAAAGATAACCATAGGCCTTGCCCCCCCCGGGGGTCCAAGCCTCCTCTGTCCAAGCAGTAACTCCGCCATACTAGAAGCTCTGAAACCCATCTCCTGATGGTCCCGCACTGCAGAACCTCTCTGGGACAATGGTCATTTGGCTCACAGGGCCCCTAGCTGGTTTAATAGTCTCAACATTGAGATTGTCTCCGCTCCTAAGCTAGGCCCATTCAAAACAAGGCTTCGACTCAATCTCTCTGCCATCAGCACTTGTGACTGCCTCACCTGACCAGCCCTCCTCTACTACTTTACAGTTCCTGCCCAAGGTCTTCACATCGTACTTTCTCTCCCCTTATCCTTCCTCCTCCCTCCCTCCCTCCCTCATCCCTCTCTCCACCCAGCCCCACCACATGCACTTCTCAGGTGTTGTGACAACTGCCCCTGGCATGCTACTACCAGTGTCTTACCCATCCTTGTAACCCTATTGTATTCCCTTTGCTGCCCTGCCTGTCTTATCTGAAATGTATGCATTTATGTACATGTAACTGAGTGTTAATCTGTACAGCATGCCTAAAACTCATCTGCTGTGTTGTACTGTCCCGGAATTGACGTGGAACCTTTGTAAAAGAGCCTCAGCAAAAAGGTACCTGTAATTCTAGAATCAAATAAATAAAAAATTAAATAAATAAAACAAGCGGTATCCTTTTACACCTCCATCTTCATTTTTGTACAGATAGCATGGTTCATCTATGTTTTCTCCCACCGCTGTCCAATACCACCTCTTACTTTTATCTATTATTTGTATCAACTTTCATACCTTTATCTATACACTTCTTATGTTTCCTGCTCATTTCCAGCCCTCTTTGTACTCCCACATTCATTTTCTGTTTTGCTGTTAAGCTCATAGTCTTCTTTTGTTAAGTTCTCATAGCCTTTAACCCTACACAAACCAGATCCATTTGTCCTGTGTCCCAGTTATCAGAGGAGCTGTTTCCTAGTTTCAATCTAGAGTTATTATTAAGTACTGTTTGAGCAAGTTATATACTCCTGCAAATCTGCAATTAAATGTAATAGTGCACTGATTAAAATATTTGGGGTGCCACCCAGTGGCTCCTTCAGCTGCCAGCCTGCTAGTTATGCAGAGCGGGCCATTCCGGGGCATGGCTTCAGCCTGTGATACGGCGTGCCACTGTGTCATGACATCAGCATGCCAGCATCAGCCCAGCACAACTCATGAGGATGTTCAGACAGGTCGATTTAAGGCCTGAGCAGCAGCAACTCAGCGCTCCTGTTATGTGACAGACAGGATGCTGAGCGCTGCAGCAAGAGAGGCAAGCTGAGACATTTCACTAAAAGTTTTGCTTAGGTTACTTATAAAATTTATGAGATAAGTGAACTGAGCAGAGCTAATAGGTTGCTGTATACTTGTTTTACGGGCAGGTACATGATAGAGCAGGAAGAAAAAATTACCATAGTAATCTTGTTTCTTCCAAGGTATCCTTCAATATGCTTAACTAATGCAGTTAGCCTCCTGCGTTGAACTGCCCCAGAGAGAAATGGAATCTATGCTAATGATGGAACGCTTATTGGCTCATGCCAATTTCAAAGTGCTCCCCCTAGTAACTGCTTCACTCTAAGGTGCTCAGGTCTACTAAGTAGCCTGGGAGGGTGAAAGCACCCTAACTAGCTATACTATCCTATCAGTCTATAAACACTTAAATAACAATAAAAAACAAACTTGTGGCCCCTAGAAGAAGGGGCAAGAAAAGGGTCAGAATAAACTGGTTTGTAAGACCATCACATGGTATGGTTCAATTTGGCTACTACATCTAAATCATGCCATTCCAAGGCAAAAATATGGGACTTCAGAGGAGCTGACTTTGATAAGATGGCCAACAGAGTTAAGCTAGCCTGGCAAAAGAAACACAGGTGAGGGGTACAGGCAAGTGGGCAAGCATTAAGGATGCAATACTTGAAGCAACATCCCATTGTGTTAGACAGAAAAGGAAGTGCAAAAGAAGAAGGAAACCACTTTGGTTCCCAAATACAGTAGCAGAAAAGGTCAGAGACAAAAGGCTGGCCTTCAGGAAATATAAGGGAACACAGCTGGATGAAGATAGGAGGCATACCAAACTGCCCTAAGAGAAGCAGGGAAGGCAAGGCAGGCAAAGTCCCAAACTGAGGAAACACTAGCACTAACAGTAAAGAAGGTGACAAGACTTTCTATAGATACATTAGTGAAAGGAGAAAGTCCAGAGGGAGCTATTGCTAAGCTTAATGGAGAAAAGGAGCACGTGAGGAGGAGGACCATGTAAAGCATCTATCCTAAATAGATACTTTTGCTCAGTATTTACTGAAGAGAAGGTAGAGCAGGCCCACAGCTCAGCACCATGGACACAGGGGAGGGAGGTGAGCACTACCCCTTCACAAAAGAAAGGTCCTACAAGAGCTTGCTAAGCTCAGGTGGATAAGGCAATGGGTGATGGCATACATCCCAGGGTACTTAAGGAGCTAAAGGTGGAACTAGCAGGGCCATTAGCAGAACTGTTTAGTGAGTCTCTGAGCACAGGAGAGGTCCCAGAAGACTGAGAAGGGCTCATGATCCCTGCTACACAAGAGTGG
The DNA here is from genome assembly GCA_016271365.2 of Neoceratodus forsteri. Taxonomy (NCBI): domain Eukaryota; kingdom Metazoa; phylum Chordata; order Ceratodontiformes; family Ceratodontidae; genus Neoceratodus; species Neoceratodus forsteri. Next base: position 1,499,378,684 of record CM057450.1, on the reverse strand, counting down.
TAGCAGGGAGGAGGCAGGGAACTACAGACCAGTCAGTCTTACCTCAGTAATGGGCAAGATTATGGAGGCACTCCTTAAGGAAAGGATAGTGCAACACCTGGAATCCATAGGGCACAGGATCCAAGACAGCATGGGTTTACAAAGGAAGGTCCTGTCAAACTAATCTCATAGATTTCTTTGACTGGGTAACCAGAGTGGTGGACCAAGGGGGAGCAGTTGATGTCACCTACCTTGACTTCAGCAAAGCTTTTGACACTGTTCCACATAGAAGATTGATAAATAAGCTGGGTAGGCTCGGGTGGGTCAGAAGTTGGTCAACTGGGTGGCAAACTGGTTGACGGGCAGAAAACAGAGTGTGGTGGTAAATGGTATACAGTCAGAAGAGATGCAAGTCACAAGTGGGGTACCTCAGGGATCAGTCCTGGGGCCAGTCCTCTTCAACATCTTCATTAGTGACCTTGCAGATGAACTAGAGGGTAAGGCTTGTCTGTTTGCAGATGACACCAAGATCTGCAACAGAGAAGATGATCCAGATGGGGTGGGCAGAATAAGAAGAGGTCTGGATAAACTAGCAAAATGGTCAGAAGAGTGGCAACTGGGATTTAATGCAAAGAAGTGCAAGATCATGCACATAGGGAAGAGAAACCCTGAAGCCACCTATAGGCTGGGAGGGGAGTTGCTATCAGTCACAAAGGAAGAAAGAGACTTGGGCATCATCATCACTGATGACCTGAAATCATCCAAGCAGACCTCTAAAGCAGTAGGTAAGGCTAGGGGGTGTTAGGGTGTATTAGTAGGGGTATCAGGAAGTCAAGAGGGAGGAATAATCCTCTTACAAGACACTGGTTAGGACCCATCTGGAGTACTGCGTGCAGTATTGGAGGCCACACCTTCACAAGGACATTAACCAAATTGAGGCAGTCCAGAGAAGGGCAACAAAATGGTGCAGGGACTGCATCAGAAGACATATGAGGACAGAGTAACAGAGCTCAATATGTATACCCTTGAGCAAAGGAGGGAGAGAGGTGATATGATTGAGGCATTCAAACATCTTAAGGGCATTAACAAGGTGAAAGAGTCTAACATGTTTAAATATAAGAAAAATAGCAGGTCAAGAGGACACAGCATGACATTAGAGGGGGGCCGATTAAGGGGGAATGTGAGGAAATTCATTTTCAAAGAAAGGGTGGTGGATGCATGGAATGGCCTACCTCAAGAAGTGGTGGCTATGAATACAGTGCAGGGCTTCAAACAGGCATGGGATAGGCATAAGGGAGCAATACAAATGAGTATGAATAGATAGGCCACTGACAGAGCAAAGGTCGATGACACATTTATAAGGTAGAAAAAGAAATGGGCAGACTGGATGGGCCTTGCGGTCCTTATCTGCCGTCAACTTCTATGTTTCTATGTTTCTATTTATCCATAACAGTGGTTTAAACACCAAATAGAATGACCAGCAGGGGTGCAGAATAGGGGGATCTCTGTTCTCTGGTTCTGGAAGGGGAGGCAGGGTGGAAACTTTAAGTATATTGAAGGATACCTTGGAAGAAACAAGATTACCATGGTGAGTAATTTTTTTCTTCTAACCCCAGGAATCCTTCAATATGCTTAACTAATGCAGACTACCAAGCAGTACCTTTGAAGGCAAGGTACAGAACCTATATAGGAAACAGATTCTGCAGGACTGCTGTGCCAAACCTGGCATCACTCATTTACTGAAGGTCCATGCTATAGTGCTTAGCAAATGTATGAATGGTCTTCCAAGTAGCACCCCTACAAATTTCTAGTAGGGGGATATTCCTTTGCTGCAGCAACTGATGTAGCCGTGCCTCTAGCAGAGTGTGCCATGAGGCCCAAAGGAGGTTGTTTCAACTCTACTGTAACAGAACTGTATGCAGGCCATTATCCAATGTGCAATAGTTCTCTTTGAAGCTGGCTTATCCTTGCTCACCTCACCACAGGTGAGGAACAGCCGAGTATGCTCCGCCTATAGCCCTTAGTCCTGTCCAGGTAATGGCTATGCCCTTTTATATCCAGGCTGTGCAATTTTTGCTCACCTGTGCTTGACTTGTCTGTAAAGAAAACTGGCAGTTTAATAGACTGGTTCAGGTGAAAATCTGACACGACTTTGGGAAGAAACTTCCTATTGGTTCTGAGCATCACCTTGTCCCTGTGGAAGGAGATGTAGTTTGGATCTGTACCCAGGGACTGTAACTCACTAACTCGTCTTGCTGAAGTAATGGCGACTAAAGATCACCTTCAAGGTCACATACTTTAGGTCAGCAGTTGCCATAGGCTCAAATGGAGGCTCCATGAGCCTGGTGATACAAATGTTTAAATTCCATGAAGGAACTTGTTCCCCTAATGAGTGTGAATGGTAGTCCTTTAAAGAACTTCCTGAATACTGGGTGAGATGCCATAGATGTATCCCTTCCAGCAGATGTATATGCTGAAACAGCAGCCAAATGCACTTTAAAGGTAGCAGGCCTGAGGCCTAAGGAGTGTAAGTGGGTCAGGTAATCCAGGAGGATAGGTAACCCAGCTCCACTAGGATCAACCCCAGTGTTCCCACACCAAATCAAGAACCTTTTCCACTTGGAAGCATCGGATTTCTTAATTGAGGGCTTTCGTGAGCCCCTGAGGACAGCCATTACCTCCTCAGAGAGGTGCAGGCTGGCAAACTAAGTCCTCAAGAGCCAAGCCTTCAGGTGACAGGATCTGAGGCTGGGATACAGTACCCTGCCTTGTGAGGATGTGAGCAGATTGTGCCTCTGGGGGAAGCAAATCGGCTGTGCCACCGACAGGGACAGCAGGAGGGAATACCATGGCTGTTGCCAGCAGTATCATTGTTACCAGTTGGGACCTGAGCTTCACCAGAACTCTGAGCAGAAGCAGAAAAGGAGGGAAGACAAAGGAATTTGCCTGTCCAATCCAATGCCAGGGTATCCAGTAGCACTGTCCCTTGAGCTGGAGGCCTGCAAAAGAACAGCGGGAGCTGGTGGTTGTTTGTGGAAGCAAACAGGTCTATGTCCAGAGTACCCCACCTTCTGAACACTGACTGTCATACCTGTGCATTGACTGTCCAGTTGTGGTGGTTCTGACTGATGCTGCTAAGGGAGTCTGCCAGAACACTGTCTTTCCAAGGAAGGTGGATGGTGGAGAGGGACACCTGAACGGAGCAGGCCAGGGTCCAGACCCTTATGGCTTCTGTGCACAGTGGAGTCAAAATGGTACCGCCCTGTTTGTTTATGTAGTACATGGTGGTAGTGTTGTCTGTTCTGACCTGTACCACCTTGCCTCTGAGCTGAGGAGCAAACGATTGTAGTGCCAGGTACACTGCTCTGAGCTACAACAGGTTGATGTGTTGAAGTGATTCCTAAGGGGACCATGTCCCACTTGCTGTAAGGTCTAGCATGTGTGCCCCCCCCCACCCGAGAAGGTAGGCATCTGTAGTCAGAACCACCGATGGGTGTTCTGCTTAGAAAGGCACATTCTCTGAGGTTCACCCTGTCCTGCCACCACTGCAGGGCCTGTATTAGAGTCTTTGTAACATGTGGAACTAGATGTCCCTCATCTGGAATCTGGGCGGGGACCACTGCTGTGGCTGCTGCCATGTTGCCCAGTATTTGCAGGAAATGCCTTGCTGGCTTGGGCCTGTTATTCTGAAAGGACCCTGTCAGCTCCAGAATAATGTTTGCCCTGTCCTGAGGGAGGAAGACCCTGCCTTGCAGGGTGTTCAGTTCTGCCCCAGTGAAGTCCAGGACCTGGACTGGTTCCAGCTGAGACTTCTGGGCATTTATTAGGAACTCCAGTGACTCCAGAGAGCTCTGTACTACAGACAGGTACTCCCTGGTCTGTTGAGAAGACTGTCCTATGACCAGCTGAAGTCAGGCCAAAGGGCATGATTGTGAACTGGTAATGTCCTGAGAGCAATCTGAATCTCAGGTACTTTCTGAGACCCGGACGGATTGGTATATGGAAATACGCATCCTTGAGGTCTAAGAAGGCTAGCCAGTCTCCTTGCTGAAGGGTAGGAATTATCACAGCCAAAGTGACCATCTTGAATTTTGGTTTTGTTATGTGCTTGTTCAGAAGTCTGAGATCTAAAATGGGTTGCCAATCCCCATTTTTCTTTTGTGTCAGAAGTATCTTGAATAGAATCTTTTGTCCCTCTGGGATAGAGGAACAGGCTCCACTGCTTTGTAAGCAGTAGATTTCTTACCTCTGCTTCCAGCAAGCTCATTTCTACTGGTGTTGCTGTGGCAAAAAATCTGTTTTTCAATTTGGGGAGGTTTTTGAATCTTAATGACAGACTCTGGCTCACTACTTCCAACACCCACTTGTCTGAGGTGATAGAGAGCCACTCTTAGAGGAAGTAAACCAGCCTGCCACCTACTGGCAGGCGGGAGGCGACCTGTAGAAGCACGTCAGGGAGTTTGTTTTGGTTGGGCCATAGCTTGGGCTGCTGGTCCAGCCCTCCTCATAGCATTTCTGCCCCTACCTCTAAAGTACCCCTAGGCTGCTGGTAGTCTGGCAGTGCCTGAGTCTGACAGAAGGGTCTGGAATATGACCCCCTCTTCCCCTGCCCCTAGCATGGGCTCTGTAGGATGTGGAAGGTCTGTCTCTTGCAGTGTTGCTTCTGTAAGTGGTCTTATATTCTACTTTTTTCATGTAAGCTTCAGTCTTATCCCAAAAAAGTAAATTGTTTTCACAGGGGAAATCCATGGCTGTTGTCTGGATATCCTGTGTTACGTTTGTGGTTCTTAGCCATGCAAATCTCCTCATAGACACAGTCAGTGCCATAAGTCTAGCTGCTATGTCGCTGGCATCGATGGCCATGTGAAACTGGTATTCAGTAGCACCTATGGCCATCCTGGCTGTCTCAGACAGATCTATCCTCACTTCTCCATTCACCTTGTCCACTAATGCCAGTACTGTGGACCAAAAGGCCTTTTGATACTGGGCTGCATAGGCCATGTAATTTGCCTGTCTAACCAGTAGGGATACTGCTAGATACCCCTTCTTCTCCATAGCATCACTTTTCCTCGACTCCTTGTCAGGAGGATGGGAAGCCAGGGGTACTCTAGCCTTGTCACACGCAGCCGCCTGGACAACCCCCTCATGATCCAGATATGTGAAAAGAAATTCAGCACTGGCCCTATCCAGCTGATATTTATTGTCCACCTTCTTATCTACTGCTGTAACTGAAGTAGGTGTCTGAAGGATTCTCAGGACTGCTTTCTTTAAAGACTTATGAATAGGGAGCATAAGTCTCTTTGTAGGGAAGACACCTATCATGTCGAGGCAGTCAGCTTCCTCTTCCTCCTCCACTGTCTCTTACAAAGGACAGATTGAGGGTGTCCACCATTGCCTTACAAAGACATTGTGTGATGAGAAGTCCTCTGGTCCCTAGGGAGGGAACTCAAGCCTTGCTCTGCAGAAACCTGGGTTCTGTGGGTTCCCCACATCCTCCTCATATTCTTCATATAAATATTCTGGTTCCAGGGCGAGGAAACAATGGTAGGAACCAAGGCAGAAACTGCTAAGGAACAGATTGAGACTCCAGAGGAACTGGTAGAGGTGCTATGCTGCCGACAGCCTGAAGGGCCTGCAAGGTTTGCAGGGCCTTAGCAATGTCCTCAGCCGAGGGCATGGTCGGTCTGTCCACAGAGAGTTCCTTTGCCTTTTCGGCAGGAGGTGCAGTGGAATACTTTTCTTTATGTCTACGCTTTGCTGGAATTGGTTCCGTGATCAGTTCCACAGGCCTTTTATGTTCAGGTGGGATCGGCCTTTTCTGAGGGTTTTTCCCCCGGTTCCTTATTTTTATCTTTTTCAGAAGGAACCTTTTTTTTTGAGGAAGATAACTCCTCCATTGGTTGAGAGGGAGATACAGAAGTAGCCATTTCCTCCAATTCTTAGCCTTCTTTTTCAGTGTTTTGGGACAGAACATTTTACAGATATCACAGTTTGCAAAAATATGGCTGGTACCCAGACAAGACACACAGAGATCGTGCCTGTCAGCTTTAGCTATAATCTGACCACAGGTTAAACAATTTTTAAAACCTGTGGGTCCTGTCCTCTTTTTTGAGCCGTCTCTGACATTAGTGTCAAATGCTACAAACCCAATACTAACAAATAATCAAGCACCCGGTTCCCACACTAAACAGAACCAGGGAAACGGTCGGTTCTTGAGGTAAAAGGAACCGAAAATTAAAGTAAAAGCAACAGAAATATGTAATAGACTTCAGGCCCATGTAAAATATATTCAGAGAAAACCTTTTTCCTTCAGAAACAGTTGTTTCCCACGGTTCTCGGGAACCGATGAGGAACTGAGCGAAATACTAAAAACTAATAATAAATATCACTGGGGTTATTTATAAAGAATTTTTAAATAAAAACGATACTCATCAAGAAAATAACTATGCAGTTAGAAGCTGAGGAGAGCTCTCTGAAGCGTCCAAACTGGCAGGTGGAGTAATAGATCTGAGTGCCTTAGAGTGTAGCAGTTACTAGGGGGAGCAGTCTGAAACTGGCATGAGCTAATGAGAGTTACATCATTAGAATACATTCCATTTCTCTCCAGGGCAGTTCAACGCAGGAGGTTAACTGCATTAGTTAAGCATACTGAAGGATTGCTGGGGTTAGAACTGCCAAGCAGGCACTCCACTGAAGTGAATAAGATAAAGTGTCCTCTTGTAACCCCTGCTCTCAATTCTCCCTCTCTATTCTCCTCACACATCTCTTCGTTTCTGGTTATGCACCCCCCACTGTCAGCTCTTCTCCTTGTCCTCTTTCTCCCAATAATCTCACACTGGTCCTCTCCATCTACCTCTCCTTACACCCCTTCGTATGACTCACCTCTCCCTGTACCCCCCTTGCCTCCTTTCCTCTCACCCCCTCCTTTCCTCTCTGTCTCCATCCCCCGCATCGTGGACTTTTGCTTCCTACTCCTGTAATTTTGAGCTCCTATATTGCTTATCCTCACCCTACCCTGAAAATGAAAGCTCCTAAGTTTAAATGCTATCATCTCTTCCTTTCCTCCTCCTTATCCTATCAGACAACATCCATCCAAACCCTGGCCCTTTCTCCCCTTCACTCTCTGACCTACCAAAAGACCATCGAATCTGTCACTTCAATGCCAGAAGCCCTCTCCCCAAACTTGACTATCTCCAGATCTGGGTCACCCAATACTCCCCCAACCTCCTGTGCATTACTGAGACCTGGCTCTCATCATGAACCACCGACTCCTAGGTATCCCTCCCAGACTACCATTTATTATTCTGCCAAGACCGTGGCAAACGTGTAGAGGGCGTGGCCATCTATGCCCAGCTTAGCACCCTGCCATACTGCCCTTGAGTCTCATCCCTCATCCCACGAGCATCTCTCAGTCACCCTAAACTTCCCATTCTCCTTCCTCTTACAGTTGCTGTGTTACGCTTCCCCAAAATCTCCCTCCCTCTCATTGATATAATCGCCTCCCTTGTCTCACTGGCCTCATCAACCAAATTACTCCTCATCAACCAAATTACTCATCTTAGGAGACTTTAACCTAAATTGGACCTCACCTTCGCTAAAACCGTTTACAAACAAATCAAGTCTCAACCTCACACAATTATTTAAAGAACCTATCTGTCCTAACCCAAGCATGCAAAATCATTCCCTCCTAGACTGGATATTATCTACCCACCCACATCAGACTGCGTCAGATGATACATCCTGACATTTTCATGACACCCAATAACCTTAAATGTACGCAAAATTCACACTCCCATTCCCCCTATCTGCGGTGGATTAAGCTCTTACAGGTCACTTGCCTCAGACGCACTCCTCCATGATCTGCACTCTACAGACTGGTCACTAATGTATTCCATGCCTGATATTGACTCTGCCCTCTTCCTCATCTCCTTCTTAAAGTCTGGAATTATCATACTCTGCTTAGGAGACAGAGTGAAGCACTGTCACCAGCCTTGATCTCCTCTGATTCATCCACCTGTGCAAATCTCGCAACCTATCCTGGGCCCGACATAGAACCTCACGTGCCCTGTCTGACTTTCACTACTACAGGACCCTAAGAAATGCCTGTAACAAAGCTATTAGAACTGCCAAAGCCACATACTTCTGCTCTATGCTACACCTGACTCAAAACTCCACTGCCAATTTCTGACGCACATTCCATTCCCTTCTCAACCCACCAGCCCAATCCTCCACCCCTACATTTATCATTGAAGGTGCTCCTGTCTCTGACCTGACCTCAGTGGCAAGGCATTTGACACGGTTCCACACAAAAGATTAATAAACAAGTTAGCCAGCCTGGGAGTGGGTCCCAGGGTGGTAGCCTGGTGAACAAACTGGCTGGACAACAGGAGGCAGAAGGTAATAGTAAACAGAGTACAATCTGAAGAAAGGGTGGTTACTAGTGGGGTACCGCAGGGTTCAGTACTGGGACTGATCCTCTGTAATGTCTTTATAGGAGACATTGCAGAGGGTCTGGAAGGAAAAGGATGCCACTTTGCAGGCGACACAAAGATCTGCAACAGGGTTGATACACAAGTGGGGTGGAAAGGATGAGAAGGGACTTGGCAAGGTTGGAGAGAATGGTCAAAGGTATGGCAGCTAGATTTAATGCAAAGTAATACAACTGGGAAACAAAACCCAGGGAACAGTACACAATGGGGGTACTAACAACAACAAAAATGGAAAGGGACCTGGGGTAGTCATATCAGATGACCTTAAGATAGGTAAGCAATGTGAGAAGGCAGTAAGGAGGACTGGGGGATACTGGGATGCACAGGAAAGAGCATCACCAGTAGTAAACAGGAAGTTGTTATTCCTCTGTACAGACAGTTGGTGAGACCCCATCTGGAGTACTGCGTGCAGTTCTGGAGACCCCATCTCCGCTAAGGATGCAGACAGGATGGAGGCAGTCAGAGGAGGGCAACTAAAATGATGCAGGGTCTGCAATAAAAGCCATACGAAGAAAGACTAAAAGAGCTTAACATGTATACCCTCGAGGAAAGGAGGGAGAGGGGGGACATGATAGAAATTTTCAAGTACCTCAAGGGAATCAACAAAGTCCAAGAGGGGAGCATCTTTCAGAAAAAGAGATATGCAAGAACAAGGGTGTACAATCTGAAGATAGAGGGAGGATGGCTCCAGGGTAATGTGAGGAAGTATTTTTTCCCGGAGAGAATGGTGGACACATGGAACGGCCTTCCTGAGGAGGTCGTGGGGTCAAAAACAGTGGGGGAATACAAGGGACAGACATAAGGCAATTATAGTGGGGGGTAGAAGGAAGTAGGCTGTTGGTTAACTAGAATCTGCAGTTTATCCAATAGATAGTGAAATGCGCAGAACTGGTGGACCAAGCGATCCTTCTCTGCCGTCAAAGTCTTATGTTTTTACGTGGTCTCCAAACTTAACTCCTTCACTATCGTGCACTCCCTCTAACCCCCTTCTCCTCCCCATTTCTTCCCATGGCTACGACTTCCCTCCTGTCTCCAACCTTGAAATCTACCAAGCCCTTTTATCTCTCAACCCTAATAAGACAAGTCCTGACAGCCTTGACCCCTCTCTTCTATGCATCTCCACACTAGCTATCTCACCCCCTCTTACCCATCTCCTGAATCGCTCTTTCAACCTTTGCTCAGTCCCTCAGGCCTCGAAGATTGCAAATGTTATACCTCTCCACAAAGGTGGAGACCCCCATACACCAGGTGACTATCGTCCCATATCCCTTCTTCCCTCTTTGGCCAATCTGCAGGAATCCCTTGTCTTCTCATGCCTTACTGATTTTCTAAACTCCACTGACTTTCTTTCCCCTTTCCAATCTGGTTTTCGAGCCAACCACTCAACAATCACCTCTCTCTTTTGAATCACTAACTCTATCCTCTCCAGCATGGACAAAGGCCACATAACTACGGCAATCCTCACAGACCTAGCCAAGGTATTTAATTTGGTCTCTCATCCCCTCTTACTTAACAAGCTCAGTTCTGCTGGACTATGCGTCATCTGTGTAATGGTTTAAATCCTACTTCCCCTGCCACTCCCAATGAATCCTAGTAGGTGGTACCCATACCCATCCAAGCTGGAGTCCCCAAGGCTCCATATTGAGCCCAACACTCCTCTCTATTTTTCTAAATGGTCTCCCGTCAGCCTTTTTTGTAGCTAGCATACAGACGTACACCAACGATACAGTTCTTTACACCGCAGGTCCTTCTGCTCCTGTTACTGAATCCCAGCTTCAAGCTGATTTTCACTCAGTCTTCACTGGTTTCAGGAAAATCACCTCAACGTCAACGACAGAAAACAGTGTCAATAACTTTTGGTCTTCCTCAGAAATTGGCAAACCTCTCCTCCCTCTCTCAATCTATACCCTGGATGGATCCATACTGAAAGAAGTCCCCTACTACAAATACATGGGTGTCTGGCTTGACCGCCGACTGGACTACACTAAACACATCGAGCATATTCACTCTAAGCTACATCCCAAACTGGGGGCACTATACCAGAAACAAGGACTCTCTCTCCCCCTGCCTACTCGTCATACACCCCTTATCAAAATGATTCTACCCTCTTTTGACTATCCAGACTTGACTCCTTCTTCAGTGCCTTTTGCCACTGCGCCTTGAATGACCCCCCACACTCATCACTGATTCTTCTGCTCTTCCCTCTCCCTTTCCTCTCTTTGCTGTCGCCATATGCTGCATTCCTCTCTCTTCATCTTCAAATTCTGGTTTGGTTCTCTCCTCTCCTACTTCCATTCTCTCGTCTCCTGCATCCGAGGCCCCCTATCCTCTCTGATCTAGAGACACCCGCACTTTCTACCTCCCACACCCTTATCTTGCTCTGGCTCTGCTGCCTTTTCTTATAGGCTTCCCTCTCTTTGGAATGCTCTCCCACTCTCTGTTAGACACTCACCTTCCATTTTGGATTTAAAAACAGCCCTATTCAAACTTTCTCTGTTCTCAGACTCCTGCTTGTACCAGATCAGACTTCACCTTCAGTATTCCTGTTGCTGCTCTACCTTCAGATAATGTACCACTGAACCTAGCTCACCTTTGAATCTAGTGGATTTTTGCTTATGTTTACTTATGCCTCCTGAATTTTTGTAACCTTCTGTACCTAAGACTGACTGTAAATTTTGTGTGTTGATACACTGAAACATGGTTGTAAAACTTGTAATTATTCCCTGTATTATACTCCATTTTTCCCCACTTCCCAGGTCGCACCTGGAAAGCGGGCCTTGTCTCAGTGTGCCTCTCCGATTACCAACTTTAAACAAATAAACAGATAAAAGTGTAACCCCTAGATGGCGCTATCCAGGGCTACTACCCCTGCCTGATTTGCCACTAACAGGTTGAGGGCCTGGATCCAATGGCGGTGCCTCCACCCAGAGGTCAGGGTTTGCAATAGTTAAACTAACTTGGTCACAGCCCTCTGGGACACTGCAACCCCTTTCTTCCCACTAGTGGCCCACACAATATATCAAATTACCTTCACAATATACACTTACCCCAGGTCTGGTTCGGCACTGGGACCTCCTGTGAAATGAGATACAGTGCAACAATCACAGTACAGTACTTTAACATGAACAAATACCTCAGGCAGTATAACTTTGCTGAAACAAGCAGCTCTGATTTGTTGGGGGATATAACAAGGACAGGGAAATCAGGTTAATTAGCTTATCACTCTAATAATCTACCTATGGCTCTGTGCACAGGCCTATCCCTATCAGTTACTGTCCCTGGGTACCCAAGCCCTAGTGGCTAGTCCAAACCGTGGCAGCTGGTAGGGGCCCTTTCACACAGAGAAAGGAGGAATTAAACAGTCAGCAGTACAGTAATTCCATTTGGATTTAATGTGGCAATTCAACAGGAGCGACCCTGAATTAGTACTCACGACCTCCAAATAAGATAGGGTCCTTCAATGTCAGCAGGGCTCACTTGAGTACACAAACCTCTTCACACATCCATATAAAAGAAAGCACTATACCAGGCAGGCTGCATCTGTATCGATCGCAGTACTGCACAATACCGGGAGAACACACAGCAGATTCAGTTCCTGACAGACCGAGTGCAATTTTCAGCAATTCCTCCAGTCTTCTACAGGGTGAGCCTGGTTTCTACTCTTCAGAGATCCTTTGATTCTTTTCACAGGGCCAGTTCAGTCCTAACAAGCTGTTACACAAGCTGCAGACCGGAACTCTGGGCCTTACGTTTTTGACTAAAACTGCACACTGAAAAAGCACAGGGCTCCTTCCTTCTTTACTGCCAAAGCTTAACTGAAACTCCAACCGACAAACCGGGCACTTCCTTTGAGTTCCTCCAGTTCTTGACTGGATTGGCTGTCACTCACAATAGACTGCTGCTGTTGGTCCAAAAAGGCACTGAAGTCTAAACTACATCTCCCAGAGTCACTGCCCATACAATCCTCTTGTGGCTGGCTCAGATTATGAGTCCAAGTTCTGATCGTCCAAGGCACCATTTTAACGAGCTTACCCCACTGATTGGTCCAGTTCAGCAGTTCAAAACTAGAATGGGAACTAGCAGACACAGTTCTGACTGCAAGAAAGCAGGTTAGACAAACTGTAATTTCATTATTACTCTAAATAATTTCTGGCAAACAGTTACATCTTTCAGATAGGTTCCTTTGCACTCCTAGTGACTGCAAAAATGAAGTGAATTGGCAGCAGCTCGAGTGGTACTCAGAGAAGCACACAGTCCCCATACAAACTAATTATGTCTGCAAGCAGACAGCTCTTAAAGAGACAGTACCAGAGGCTCTAAAAACACTCACTGATAAATGGCTTAAATGCCAAACACCATTCAGGCTTGGAGCATTCAAGCAAGCTCCTGGAAGTCTTTTGGGAACCCCCATTTGCAGGGGGGTTACAAAAGAAAGAAAGAAATTATAGAAGCTGTGAACAACACTTGGCTAAGAAATATTGGCTTTGCTAATGTACTGCTCAGGCTACTGTTTTTAGAAGATTCAGTACCCCTACAGGTTATAATTTATGTTTTAAATTTCAGCGATAAAGATTATTATCAGCTCTCTTCTAGAAGAAGTGTACAGTCTCGGGAAGATTGTCATATACCAGGTACAGGTTTAGTAATTTATTATTTAGAGAATCTTGCAATGCATACAACAAAAATACTTAAAGCACTAACTAGCCAAGTAAACAAGTATATGTTTGCACACTTTCTTATGTCTACATATTGGTATCTGCGAATAGATACACTGCTAGATATTTAAAGCAAACTACATAATACGAAGGAATTTTGATGTTGTTCAATAATATAGAAACACTGTATCGACCATGTTCTGCACTGTTTGTTTAGACAAATATGTAATTGTGACCCCCCTCTGGGGGCTTACCTTAATTGGCCCCATTTCCCCAGATCTCCCGCTGCCTCCTGGCGTCCCCAAATACCCGATCACTCCATCACCATGGCCAGAGTCCTTATTCTGGTGCCCTCAGGTTCCTGAGCAGCCCAGTACTGCATTTTGGTTCTGTTGGGGCTTAAAATCCTAACATAAGCTGCCTGCATTTTTGCTGTTGGGCTGGCATTTGTACATGTGCATAGTTGCACCTTAGTGTTCCCAACTGTGCTGTGGTCAAAATCGGGGAGTGTGTTGGTGGTCCTGGTACCCTCCTGATCTGAATGGGGACCGATGACCTTAGTGAGGCTAATAAGAAGCCTCGGGGACAGAAAGAGTAGGGTTTGGATCGGGTCACATAGCGAGGGTTATGAATATATAATTAAGCCATCATTAATATTCATGAGATGCTGCCTGCCGTCTAGGGACATAGAAACATAGAAGTTGACAGCAAATAAGGACCGCATGGCCCATCCAGTCTGCCCATTTCTTTTTCTACCTTATAAATGTGCCATCGGCCTTTGCTCTGTCAGTGGCCTATCTATTCATACTCATTTGTATTGCTCCCTTATGACATTGTATTGTGGTGGCAGTGACAACAAAAGTACTGAACATAAAGATGCAAGTGTGGGCTCACTTGAAAGGCACAAACGGGGCTACAATACAGTGGGGCTATTATAAAACTAGAATCCTTGCCTTGGCTGCACCGGGACTCTGAACATGGAGGGACTGCCTGAACTGCCATAGAACTGAATGGGAGCAGACAAGTTTGTGACACTATAATCCCAAACAGCAGCCACTCATTTATTTAGGCACCTAAAACTGTAACAAAGGGATTCCTGGGAGAAGGTGGGGACTAATTCAGGTGCCTAAACCATGCCCCAATAAGCCATCAGAAAATATTGATCTCTATGGTTATGGACAATTGATAGGCACAACCAGTCAATCAGAACCTTGGATTCTCAAGTGAAACCCACTGAACTTTCTGGGTTTCTTCAGTCTGTTCCTGTGCTCCCGTGGAATAAGGAGCCTCCTGTAAAAGGGGGAGTTGGACTGGAGAGGCCTTTTTTTCAGGTTTCTAGCAGAGATTGTTCTTTTCAGAAAAGGATCAGCGAGAAAAGAGTGAAACTGGACTGATACCTTGAATCCCCAGGTACTGTGAGCTGTTTGATTATTTTGGAGAGGATAAGTGCTGCAGAAACCCTGCACTGATGGACTGAATCGTGCTGAGAGGACTGTACTGTTCCTATTTGAGTGCCACAGTTGCTGCTGAGTGTTCATTTTACCTGTGTGGGACTACAATTGTGATTTTGAAGAAACAAGGCGTCCCTGGAGCCGGGGTGCTAGCCGGGTGCTGCACTTTTCCAGAGCGAACTGGTTGAAGTGGCTGACAGCTGTGTCCCAGCTGCAGCTGAAGAAAAGGTTGTGAATATTTTCTAACTGGAAAATTGCAGACTGGTGTGCAGGGGTCGGCTGTGTTTGAATCCCCTGTTTTCACCTGGGCTTCAAGGATCTAGGGGCTAGCACCCATTGCTAACTGGCACTGGACTTTTGTTGAGCAACTGCCTGTGAATTCTGCAGTTTTCAAACTCAGTGTAGGGACTGCAGAGGACTCCCACCGTTTGGGAGTTCTCACCCAGAGCCAGGGAGGGAATCACCTAACCGCTTCAAGTAGCGCTCCACACCATCTCAGGAGGTCACTGGCACGTGCTGGGGTGCAAGTGCACCTATGATCCTAGTGGGGAGCTGGGCTGTGGAGCCAATCCCGGTACTGGGCCTTCTGGGGCTGGTGTGGTCCTGCCACAGAGCTCTGCCTCAGGCCAGAAGTGGCTGAAGGTGACACACGGCAAGATCTGCAATCAAGGGGACAAACTGCAAGATCCTCGAGCAAGATTCTGTCTGCCCATTGCTGCATGGAGCTCTGCGATCCAGGACATCTGGAGGCATTCTTCCCAGGAGTGGCTGAGTTCTGTAAAACCATGAGTACTGGGACCTGGTTCACAGAAATCAAGCAAGGGAGTGTAAAAGGGATTTAACTGTGGGAGCACGACAATTCGCTCCCGACTACTCGCTCCCTACAAACTCATTCCCTCACATACGCTCCCGCAGCAATTTGCCCCTGTAACTATTCACTCCCAACCAATTTGCTCCCTGCATTGGCTGACTTATCAGTAGAGGGCATTGATGTTTATGTGAGCCTTTTGTTAGTGCTTGCTCACCCCAGCACTAAAATAAAAAAATCAGAGAAGTAACAGACTTAGTGGTCTTTGATCAAAAATTACCCTCTCTCTACTGATAGAAAGAGCCGTTCAGCAGCATTTAAATTAGAGGAGTGATGAGGGTTTGTAGAGGGTGCTGATGTTTATGACAGCCTCTTGTGCTTGCTCACCCAATCACTAACTCCACTGAGATACAAAAAAAAGAGAGAGCAGCATACATAATGGTCTGATTTTTGTTTTAAATGTGGTGGCTGTTGCACAGTGAGTGGGATCGAGGAACACTCTCTCTCCCCCTCTCCAACCACGGTGGAAGGAACTCATTCAGCAGCGCAGTTCTGATTAAACGAGCGGAGTGACAACCGGAAGTAGAGGGCACTGATGTTAAGGACAGCCTTTTGTGCGTGCTCACCACACCACTAAGTTAAAAACAGAGACTAGCATACATAGGGGTCTGATGTTTTTTTTTTTTATTTGTCGGCTGTTGCACTGTGAGTGCGATTGAGAAACACTCTCTCTCCCACTCCGACTGCGGTGAAAACTGGAAAGACCGTTGAGCAGTGCAGTTCAGACTAAATGCAGTGCAGGACATGACTGAATGTTTGCAGACAGCTGCAAGAAGACAGACAACAAAGTACAGTACCAGGTGAGGGTGGCTGCCATTAATAAAACAAAACAAAATAGAAATGTTAGACTGAGGAAATGCTGCCAGTCATTGGTTGGGTGGGAACAAATTGGTCAGGGCGTGTTAGCGTGAGGATGAATTGACTACGGAGGCGTATCAGGGGAGAGAGTTTGTAGGGGAGAAGCGAGTGAGTGGGGATGCAATTGTGAGTACACCCTTTAACTGCTTCCTCAAACAATTCTTTTCTTACCAGGGGCCCCAACAGCCACGGCCAACCTGCGGCAATGAACAGGCCTGCACCATGTATGGGTACCCTAAGGACTATCGGGGCAGACACTGGTACCAGGGGGGTGGGCATCCGGGGTGGGTTTGGCCGTCAGGCCCAAACAGTGTGTTGCTTGTTCTCATTAACCATCTGTTTATTCTCAGCCATCCTTTATCCCAGTATCCCTTCCCTAGTCCTTATCCCCAATAAAGCTGTGATTTACTATTTGAAATTATGTGTGCAGGAATTCTCTTAATCTGTCAGATCATTACTTTTCATGGTTTATGGTGTTATTGAACTGTTGAGTATCTAGTGTGTGGGGTGGTTGGTAGGGGAGGTGGGTACATGCAGCATCCCAGGGGGCGGTGCCAGTCACCTGATCCACTTCTAACTTTCTCTGGGTGCAGGCACCACACTATTTGTATTATCTTTGGGATGGAACCCCCAATCAGCACTGTAACAGGACCCAGGAACCTTAACCTGTTAGATGGCCAACAGGCGGGGTAGTGTCCACGGGCACACAGCACCTGAGCTCGTCTTTGAAACACCGCTGGGATCTCCTTTTAGCCACCCATGCCCACTCTGGAGAATCAGAATGGAGAGACCCCCCTGGGGTCCCAAGCACCCAGGTCTGTCCCCCCCGAGGTTTAGGCCTACGGAGGGTGATAAAGTGACATTGGTGGAATGGAGAGGGGGTATGAGAATGGACCCCCCCCCCAAAATTCTTTTTGCTGCTGGGAGTACCCCAGGGGATGGAGGATGGGGAGATAGAATAACATCTGACCACAATAACCAAACTGGGTTAGGTAAAAGTGTGAGGAAGAATGCTTGACTCTGGAAGGGGTACATTAACTGTACTAGTAGAGAGTAACAATGTGATACAGGCTACCTGGATACCTGAGACTTTGGTGGCAGAGGAGATGCCGGAGGCTTTGCCTATCGTAACTTCTTTTAGTGTAATCTCCCTGGGGGAAGGGGGACAAGGGTTTGGGCTCCCCCCAAGACTTCCTAAGGTTGAGAAACACCAGCCCAGACCCGTGCCTGTAGCTTTTGATTCTTATCACAAGCTAAAAATGTTTTAGGGTTAAGTCACCTAACAGAAGGCGATCTGGAGGCGTGGACAGATGTGTCTCCCCTCTAGTACAGGACTGGCAGTGCTCTGAAATTGAAAAACAGAGCGCCTGGTAGAGAGTCTCTGTGGGTCTGCCCTGGAGTAATTGGTTCTTTGCGAGCCACGGACCCTGATGCCCTGGCCCAGGTATACTGGACTGCCCTCTACAGTGTTTTTGGCAGCCCTGAATCTTGTGAAGACCTTATGTGGAAATTTAAGACCACCTGCCAATGGAAGGAGAGCCTTGTCCACCTTCTTAACCCGAGAGAGAGGGTGCTACAAAGGTATTTAGAAAGGGAGAGTGGCACAGGATTTGAACCGGGTGAGGTTAGAACATGTGATAAAGGCCACTTGCCACTCTCCCTGTTAGTATTACAGCTTAAACTTAGCTGATAGTAAAAGTAACCCCCCTCAGTACTGGGTTCTAATGCGAGAGAGTAGGGGAAACGTAGGAGGAGAAAGGACAATGGGGAGTGCAGAGGGCCTCAATGGCCACTACCCAGGTAGGGAAAGAGGCGCCCTCTGGAGAAATGCAAGAGTTGAAGACCTTACTAAAGGAATATCACGATGTAGTCACCTCAACTAAGATGGTGGTAAATCCAGGGATAGTTGAACCCCAAGGGATGAGTGGGGTGGCCCCAAGTGTAGTTTCCACCATGTTTGGCCCTGGGTTCACTGTGCAGGCACCCCCTCCTGTGGTTGGGGTAAAGGCCCAGATGGACGATTTAGCCCACAGAGTAGTGGAGTTAGAGAGAGCGGGAAGGCCTAGTCAAGTTCAGGGAAATGATGAGATTATTGAAAGGGGTCCAGTAGTGACAAGTGCCCTGATGGGAGTCCCAGGGGCCCGCCCCGCGGCATCAGCAAGGCTGCCTCAGTCGGAACCCTTTATATGCTATAGGTGTGGAGGTAAGGGCCATATCCAAAAGGGGTGTGGGGTGCCACTAAACTGTGCCCCCAGCAGAGATAGGCCACATGAAAATCCCCATCAGAACCAGGGAAACTACGGAGGGACCTGGTGAAGGAGCACACCGGGGCCTCTGGTGGGTCCAGCTCCATGGCTCATGCAAGAGCCTCTACAGCTACAGCCACCACTTCAGCTCCCATTGACATGAACCAGCTCATGGGTCCCTCAACCAAAACCACAGTTATCATCCATGGGATTTCCACCAAAGCCATCCTGGCCAGTGGTTCACAAGTCACCATAATTTTCGAGTCATGGTACAACCAGCACCTGTCCAATGTTGAGCTGCAACTGCTTGACGGCTTACATGTGTGGGGACTCAGTGAGAAATCATACTCTATCTGGGATATGTGAAGGTATGGCTGGCATTTCCAACAAAAGTAGGCGTAGGGGATGCAGTGCAGACCCTGGCTCTGAGTTGTCCTGAATCCGGCATATACGATGGAGTGCCTGTGCTGGTGAGCACAAATGTCCATATGTTCAGATGGTTAGCCCAGTTGTGCCAAGCCCCAGAGGCTGAAAGGAAAGGTAACGAGCCTTCCATTCACCCCTTGATTAAAGAAGCATACCAGAAGAGAAGACAACCCCCTGACGAAGAGCCTGATGACTCTGTAGGCATAGTGTGGAGGCTAGATGGGGAGGAGATTCGCTACAGCCCAATGTGGAGTGTAACATTGCTAGGGTAGTGAGGTTAAAAGGATGTGACAAATCAATTACTGATGTTGGATGCACCGGAGGCATGGATTACCCATGGGACTGTTGGTAAAACCTAGTGTTTTGCCTGCCAGAGCACATGCCTATGTTAGAAGAGTTACAGTACAAGTAAAGCGTCACCAACGGAAAGTGTTAGTGAGGACTTTAGCAAGAGTTTATTGTGTTGATACTGCAGTGCAAACACGCTGCAGTGAGAGGTGGAACCCCAAGGGACTTGATCCTGGACTGTTTGAGTTAAGTGATTCCCCAATCCTGGAGGAATGGAAAGAAAGGATATGGGAGAAACTGACTGCCTGAGCGAAGGTGTTTTCCCTACATGAATGGGATGCAGGGTGTGAGTGGACTGCAGCATCACATACGTTTTAACAACGAGAGGCCCTTTCGAGAGAGATCCAGGCGGTTGGCTCCAGCAGACACTGACAATATCCATCGGCATCTTCAGGAGATGCTGGCTGCAAGGATTATTTATGAGTCAAGGAGTCCCTATGCATCCCCAATTGTCGTGGTGAGGAAAAAGACTGGGGCAATAAGGATGTGTGTGGACTATTGCACCTTGAACAAATGGACAGTGCCTGACCAGTATACTATGTCCCAAATACAAGATGCTCTGGATTGTTTGAATGACAGCCAGTAGTTCTCAGTCCTGTATCTGCGGAGTGGCTATTATTAGATCCTGATGACTGCCCAGGACCGAGAGAAGACAGCTTTCATATGCCTGTTAGGATACTATGAAATTTCTCTGGATGCCTCAGGGGATCTCTGGCACCCCCACCACCTTCCAGCACCTGATGGAGAAAGCCGTGGCGATAGGAATCTAATGGAGTATCTGGTTTATTTGGATGACATTATCGTGTTTGGGAAGACCTTGGAGGAACACGAAGCCCAGCTGCTCAAAGTGTTGGATCACCTGGAAGAATCTGGCTTGAAACTGTCGACTAATAAGTGTCAATTCTTCCAGGCTTCGGTTAAATATGTTGGGCACATAGTTTCCGCAAAGGGCATCCAGACTGATCCTAGCAAGACTGAAGCCCTCACCACTTGGCCTAAGCCCCGGACCTTAAAAGAGCTTCAACGCCTGCTTGGCTTCTGCGGGTATTACTGGAGATTCATAAAGGACTATACCAGGGTGGTCTGGCCCTACAGAACTTGCTTCAGGGGTATCCGCCAGCCAATAAAAGCTAAAAGCCACCTTGTCGGGACAAGACCTAATCAGATGAGCTATTTCCGGCCATTAGAATCCTTTGGCTCCTGGTGGGATGAAGAGTGTGATCGGGCCTTTGAAGAGATCATCTAGTGTCTAACACACACCCCACTGTTGGCTTATGCGGACCTGCAGAAACCTTATGTTCTCCACACCAATGCCAGTTTCAGTCGTCTGGGCATAGTCCTATAACAAGAGTATCCGGAGGGCCTGCACCCAGTGGCCTTCGTCAGCAGAAGTTTGAACCCGTCAGAACGCAGATATCCAGTCCACAAACTAGAATTTTTGGCACTTAAGTGGGCTATTGTGGTCCAGTTCCATGACTACTTGTTTGGGGCTAAGATTACAGTGAAGACGGATAATAACCTACTTACTTATGTGCAGACCACTGTCAAACTGGATGCAGCAGGCCACAGGTGGCTGTCAGCCTTTTCCACCTACAATTACTGCATGGAATACTGGCTCGGTTTGAATCACGTGGATGCAGATGCTCTGTCCAGGCATCCTCCCACTTACACCACTGAGAATTGTAGCTGGAAGAAGATATCAGAACAGGTGGTGAAGGCCCTGTATAAAAAGCACAACAGTGAAGAGACTCTCTCTGAAGATGATGCCCCTCATTTAGTGGAATGCTTAGGGGCATCAGGAAGCTGTCTCCCAGTTGCCTACTACTGGCTGGCTGCCTCAAGCATGAGATCCCTTCCTCATCTAATTACCCAGAACTTAAAGAGAGACCAGAGAGCCAGCCCTGTCACCGGAGAGATAAGCCGAGTGCTTTAACAAAATGGAGATCAGACTCAAGTAGACACCATTTATCCCCCCACCAAGCTCTTGTTATGAGACTGGCCCAAGCTGCGGTTAAGGAAAGGGCTGCTTTACATAGAGACGCAGGACCAGCAGGGAGTTCCCTGTGAACAACTGGTGTTACCAGAGAAGCATATCACAACTGTGCTAAGGGCACTGCACAATGATATGGGCCACCTGGCCGCCAAGCACATCCTGGATTTAGTAAAAAAACAAAATGTAAATACCTGTAAATTTTCCTTCTCCGATGGCTGGTTGGGCTCCGGGCTTCCATACTGATGGACTGTACCTCCTGATGCTATCATACAGGCAGGAACCAAAACTCTGCAGCCTGGATAGCCTCCCCTCCACCTCCTGTGCACACCAGTTCTTAATAAAGCAGTCCAAATATGGTAGTACTATATAAACTTGGAAACAAAAATGAGAAATATGATTCAAACATTCAGCCAACTGGCCACATTTGTACATTCTGGGAGGGAAGAAGCCCAGTGACCAGCAGTGAGAAAGAAAATTTGCAGGTATTTAAATTTTGCTTTCTCTCCTAAGCTGGTCTCTGGGCTTCCATACTGATGGGATATACTAAAGCAGTACATCCCCTGACATCCCGAATGGGAAGAATGTAACTGACCTTAAGGCTCCACCACCGCTTAGAGAACTCAGCAGCCGAAAGACATCTCAACCGAGGCAGTCACATTCAGTTTGTAAAACTTGGTGAATGTGTGAACAGACGACCAGGTAGCCGCCCTGCATAAGTCTGCTGGAGAAGCTTCTCTGAAATCCGCCCACGAGGTGACCATAACCCAGGTTGAGTGGGCTTTCACTGGCCCAGGCAAAGGCATTCCAGCCTGACTGCAGGCAGTGCTGGTGGTTGAACGGATCCATCTGGCTATAGTCTTTAGAAGCTTTTTTGCCCATATTCTGACCCGCAGTAAGAATAAACAAACTAGAAGGTTTGCACATTGACTCCGATCTTTTAATGTAAAGCTTTACTGCTCATCTGGGGTCCAGAGAGTGAAATTCCCTCCCCTTGTCAATTTTTTGAGTGAGGACAGAAGGAAGGCAGAATCAACTCTTGGTTGCAATGAAACGGAGGCAGTACTTTGGGCAAAAACCTGTATCTGTTCGGAGGACTACAGAGTCCTGATGAAACCCAGTATAAGGTTCTCTAGTTGACGGAGCTCCCAGCTCACTGATTTTTCTGGCTGAAATAATGGCTATGAAAAGGTGACTTTCCTCATGAGATGTATAATGGATGCCTCCTTGAGAGGTTCAAAGAGAGGCTTGGTCAATGCTTTGAGGCCCAAATTGAATCTCAAGGGGTACCATGTGTTTAATTGGTGGGCATTTTAGAGTTGCTGCCTGCAGGAACCTTCTAAAATGGGGATGAGAACAGAGACTCCTGAATC
Source organism: Neoceratodus forsteri (assembly GCA_016271365.2). Classification (NCBI taxonomy): domain Eukaryota; kingdom Metazoa; phylum Chordata; order Ceratodontiformes; family Ceratodontidae; genus Neoceratodus; species Neoceratodus forsteri. Next base: position 1,499,356,001 of record CM057450.1, on the reverse strand, counting down.
TATTAACAAGACCATCCCCAGTGCTGAAACCTGAAATCACAAGGTGACCAGTTCCAACCCTTTGACGAATCCTTTTTGAAGTAACTGGAGCAGAATAGGTAACGATATTGGCTGGTTTGGTGTTTGTCGGGAGTGAAGCCCGAACAGGAATCTCCGCCAAATCCTGCAATACACTTTGGAAGAAGATGTGCAACGTCAGTACACTTTGGAGGAAGATGTGCGACGTGAGTAAACCACCATCTCAATCACGGGAGCTGTATATCTTAGCTCTTTGAGAGTTTCCCGCTCAATCTCCAGGCCGAAAGGGACCTGTTGCACAGACTGGGATGTAGCACAGGGCCTTGATGAAGAAGGTCCGGGCTGATTTGAAAAATTATAGGTGGGTGCCTTGACAAGAGAATCAAAAGGGGGAACCATGGACAACGGGGTCAGTGCGGGCAGACTAGTATCAGCTCTGCCTGATTGAGCTCTACTTTGTGGAGAAAGTACAGTTACGTAAGAACTTACCATAACAGTAGATCTTCAAGACAGGCTCTTGCAGTAGGTAATTACATATAGGACTGATGCCGACCGGTGTCAGGACCCAACGGAAACATTTTTAGCTAGCAATTCTCAGGCACGGGATTGCACCCACATCAGGTGACTAACGTCATGCAGCGTCAGTATAAAGGGGCGGTCCCCCACACCCGCCTTCCAGTTCTTTCTCGCCAAAGGCCAAAAGGCAAGACAAGAGAGAAGCGGATATTTCCCCTCTTGGAAAAGGAGCTGAAAAAGCTTAGGGGGATGGAGGGCAGGAGGGTATTACCTACTGCAAGAGCCTTTCTCGAACAGCTACTGTTACGGTAAGTTCTTACATAACTATACTATCTCACTTCGAGAGGGCTCTTGCAGTAGGTAATTACATATAGGACTGAGTCCCAAGAGGTCTGGAACAAGGAGAAGCAAATGGGAGGAGGAAAGCTACTCAGAAGTAGACCCTCTGGTTGTGAAGGCCTTAGGAAAGGAGGCCTTGCAAAACAGCCAACCCGAAGCCTGCTCTACGGCGAGAGGCAATGTCCAAACTGTAATGTTTCATAAAGGTATGGACAGAAGTCCAAGTGGCGGCTGCACAAATGTCAGCTGCTGACACAATCATGAAACAAGCCACAGAGGCAGCAACCCCTCTGGTGGAGTGACCTCTAACTTGACTCGGCAGGGTCTTGTTGTACTTGTCATAACAGAAAGTGATACAATGAGCCAACCATTTCAATAGGCATTGCTTAGAAACAGCACTGCCTTCTCTTTTATGAGCAAAAGAGACGAACAGTTGATCAGTCTTTCTGAGATCCTTCGTCCTGTTGGTTTAGTATCTCAGAATTCGGTGAACATCCAAAGTATGCGGAGATACTCTCCATGATTAGAGTGCTCGTAAAAAGGCAGGCAACTCTATGGATTGATTCAGCATCAATTTCGCTCCCACCTTAGGGAGAAACTTAGGACTGATGCATGAGGCCACATGTTCTTTGTGAAAAATCAAATATGGGATTTTACACATCAGGGCCTGGAGCTTGAAAATCCATCGAGCAGAAGTAATGGCCATTAGGAAGAGAGTCTTCCAAGAAAGGAAAGTACAGTTACGTAAGAACTTACCGTAACAGTAGATCTTCGAGAGAGGCTCTTGCAGTAGGTAATTACATATAGGACTGACGCCGGGCAGCGGCAGGACCCCACGGAAAAATTTCTAGCTAGCAGTCCCTGGTGAGGACCGCCCCCACGTCAGGTGACTGGCGTCAGATGACGTTGGTATAAAGGGGCGGTCCCAGACGCCTACCTTCCAGTTCTTTCCACCACAGGCCCGGAAGGCCCGGACGAGAGAGAAGCAGATATTTCCCTCAATGGAAAAGGAGCTGAAAAAGCTTAGGGGGATGGAGGGCGGGAAGGTATTACCTACTGCAAGAGCCTCTCTCGAAGATCTATGTTACAGTGAGTTCTTACGTAACTGTACTATCTTACTTCGAGAGGGCTCTTGCAGTAGGTAATTACATATAGGACAGAATCCCAAGCAGTCTGGAACAAATGAAAGGCACCGGGAGGAGGAACTACTCCAAGAAGTAGCAAATAACCTTGCAAGCCTCAAGAAAGGAGGCCTTGCAAGATAGGTAACCCGAAGCCTGCTCTCGGCGAGGCAATGTCCAAACTGTAATGTTTAGTAAAGGTATGGACAGAAGTCTAAGTGGCGGCAGCACAGATGTCTGCCGCAGACACGTTCTTGAAACAAGCCGCAGAGGCTGCTACTCCACGAGTGGAGTGACCTCTGACTTGACCCGGTAGGGTCTTGTTGTACTTGTCATAACAGAAAGTGATGCAATGGGCCAACCATTTTGACAGGCATTGCTTAGAAACAGCATTGCCTTCTCTTTTGGGGGCAAAAGAGACGAACAACTGATCAGTCTTTCTGAGATCCTTCGTCCTATTGGTGTAGTATCTCAGAATCCTGTGTACATACATGGTATGGAGCAAGTATTCTCCTTGGTTGGAGTACTGCGTGAAAAAAGGCAGGTAATTCAATAGACTGATTTAAGGTAGATTCCGCTACCACCTTCGGGAGGAACTTAGGATTCATGTGAAGAGCTACTCGTTCTCTGTGAAAAATCAGATAAGGGATTTTGCACATTAGGGCCTGGAGCTCGGAAATTCTGCGAGCAGAAGTAATGGCCACCAAGAAGAGCATCTTCCATGATAAAAACTTCAAGTCTGCGGAAGCCACAGGCTCAAAAGGAGGAGGGGTAAGTTTCTCGACGACAAAGTTCAAGTCCCAAGGGGGAGCTGGAGTCCGGACAGGGGGCCTGAGATGAAGGACCCCTCTGAGAAAAGTTTTGGATACCTCCAGCTGGGCAAATGCCTTATCAGCGAAAGGGACATGATAGGCTGAAATAGCCGCCATATGGACTTCCAAAGAGGAGTGACTGAGACCCAGGTCGAAAAGATGGCGCAGGTAATCAAGCAGAATGGCTACAGGACAGGAAAAGGGCTCCACGTTCCTGGATGCAGCCCAAATGGAAAATCTTTTCTATTTCATGGCGTAGGTGGACCTAGTGGAGGGTTTTCTAGCCTCCATCAGAATCTCGGCCACCTTAGGAGAGACGCCAAAGCGAGATTGGGCTAGGTCTGCAGGAGCCATGCATGAAGTTGAAGAGACTTTAGTCCCGGATGGACCAGGGACCCCTGATCCTGGGTCAGCAATCCTCGAGATAAAGGAAGAGGAAGAGGTGGAACCTCTGAGTATTGTTGTAGAAGAAAGAACCAGATTTGCCTGGGCCAGAAAGGTGCGATCAGATCATTCCGATCCTTCCAATGCCAGTTTCTGCAGCACATGAGGGACCAGAGGAATTGGTGGAAAAGCATAGACGAATCTGTCCTTCCAGTTTAGAGACAGAGCATCGCTCCAGAAAGCGCCTCGCTCTGGAGCGAGCGAGCAAAAGGTTGGAAGCTTTGCGTTTTGGGAGGAGGTGAACAGGTCTATCTGTGGAGTCCCCCAAATCTGGAAGATGCTTTTTAGAACTTTTTGGTCCAGTTCCCACTCGTGTGGCATAGCCGAAGAACGACTTAGCTTGTCTGCCAGGACATTGTCGACTCCTGGAACATGGATCGCCATGAGGTGAAGGTTGTGAAGCGTTGCCCATTCCTAAACCCTCATCACTTCCCTGCATAGCGGGTAGGAGCGAGTCCCTCCCTGCTTGTTGATGTACCACACCACGCACATGTTGTCCATTTGGATGGCTAGGTGACCGTCGGCTTCTAGAGGCTGCTGGCGTCGTCTGCGGGTAGCCACGTTGAAATGTAGGCAGTGTGGACACTTGTCGACCGCGTGGTCGGGGCCTAAACAGAAAAGGCAGAGGGAGTGACCGTCTTTGTGAGGCAGTTGGGCACCGCCGCGAGTCGCACTGTTTTTGAAGGGACGACATATACAGAGCGTTCACCTGAAGAAAAAACAAAATACTGATACTTTTCAGAAAACCGACGAAGCAACAGGACTGGGCGTTATGAACTTCACGCTAGGCGCTGCGAGCTGACAGCGGGGAAAGAACCTGGAAGGTGGGCGTCTGGGACCGCCCCTTTATCAGCGTCGTCTGACACGGTCACCTGACGTGGGCGGTCCCCGCCAGGGACCGCTACAGAAATTTTTCTCTGAGGGGTCCTGCCACGTCAAGGCGCAGTCCTATGTAATTACCTACTGCAAGAGTCCTCTCAAGTAAGATCTTTAGGTCCGCTGGGGCTGCGGCTCAAAAGGAGGCAGAGTATGCTTCTCTAAAATGAAATTCAGATCCCAAGGAGGGGCAGGAACCCGAATAGTGGGTCGTAAGTGAAGGACCCCTCTCAAAAAGGTCTTGGAGACCTCCAGCTGAGCAAACATTCTGTCTGCAAAGGGGACATGATAGGCCAAAACGGCCGCCATGTGAACCTTTAAGGATGAATGGCTGAGACCCAGATCAAAGAGGTGTCACAGATAATCCAGAAGTCAGCCGACAGAGCACATCATTGGAGGCGGCCCAAATAGAGAACCGCTTCCATTTCATGGTATAAATAGATCTGGTTGAGGGTTTCCTGGCCTCCACCAGAATCTCAGCTACTCGTGGGTGGGGGGGGACCCCGAATCAGGCTTGAGCTACGTCTGCAGGAGCCACATGTGCAACTGAAGGGACTTGAGGCCTGGATGGACAAAAGTCCCCTGATCCTGGGTCAGCAAAAATAGCGACAGAGGAAGAGGAGGTTCCTCTGAGTACTGTTGCAGAAGAGAGAACCAAACTTGCCTGGGCCAGAAAGGAGCGATCAGAATCATTCAAGCTCCTTCAGAACAGAGTTTCTGCAAGACACTCGTAATCAGTGGAATTAGGGGAGAAGGCATAGATGAATCTGACCTTCCAGTCTAGAAACAGAGTGTCTCTCCAAAAAATGTCATGTCCTGGAGCGAGCGAACAGAAGATGGGAAGTTTTGTGTTCTGAGGGGGATGCAAATAGGTCTACCTGTGGAATTCCCCAGCGCAGGAAGATGTCGTCTACGACCCCTTGATCCAGTTCCCATTTGTTAGCTAGAGCAGATGACCGGCTGAGCCTGTCTGCCAGCATGTTCTCGACCCCCGGGACGTGAGATGCCATGAGATGAAGGTTGTGCTGCATTGCCCAATCCCAGACTCGCATCGCCTCCCTGCAAAGGGGGTTGGAACGAATTCCTCCCTGTTTGTTGATGTACTAGACCACACACATATTGTCCGTCTGTACAGTTAGGTGACCAGGAGACAGATATAGATGCAGAGCCTTAAGAACATACAGTACTGCCCTTAGTTCCAGCACACTGATGTGAAGGGACTTCTCGAACTTGGACCAGGAGCCCTGGGTCCTGTGAGGACCAAGATGGGCTTCCCAACCCTCGCTGGAGGCATCCGTAGTCAAGGTCTGCGAGGAGGGAGGGAGGGAGGCCGAAGGGAACTCCCAGGCGGAGGTTCTCCTGAACCATCCACCACTGCAAGTCCCGAGCCATGGGAGACAAGTTGATCTAGTTCGTCCACTAGCTGATCCCATTGAGACCGAAGCGTCCACTGAGAGATTCTCATGTGGAGCAGAGCGCGAGGGACTGTCGGAATCGCAGCCGCCATTAGCCCGAGGAGGCGAAGGACTGACCTAGCGCTGACCCGCCTGTGGCTGGATAACAGGCTGACCTGGGCCTGGAGAGTGGCCGTCCTGTCCGGTGGCAGGAAGGCCTTGCCAGAGGTCATGTCCAGGATCGCCCCGATAAACTGGAGCCTCTGGGACAGGATCAGATGGGACTTGGCCTCGTTGATGTTAATAATCAGGCAGGCAAAGACCTGCTGGGTAAGGGAAAGGAAGCACAGGAGTTCCTCCCTGGATGGGGCCACCAGGAGTCAATCGTCCAGGTACGGGAAAACCTGCACCCCCTGGGTGCGCAGGTAGGCAGCTACCACCGAGGCATTTGGTGAACACCCGGGACGCTGAGGAAAGAAACACAGAAACATAGAATTTGACGGCAGATAAGGACTGCTTGGCCCACCTAGTCTGCCCAAAGACCTAATGGGAGGGCCTTGAACTGGTAGTGGTCCCCCTGGAACACAAAACACAGGTATTTCGGTGGGAAGGGCGGATAGGGATATGCAGGTAGGCATAGCGCATATCCAAAGTGCACAGCCACCGTCCCGGCTGGAGAAGGGGCAGGAGGCTTTGCAGCGAGAGCATCCTGAACCTCTTGTACTCCACAAACAAGTTCAGGGAGCTGAGGTCTAGAATCGGCCTCACGTCCCCTGTTTTCTTCGGGACCACGAAGAAATGGGAATAGTACCCCGTTCCCTGAAGAGGAATGTGGATGGGTTCTATCGCCTCCTTCAAGAGAAGGGAAGAAATTTCTTCCTGGACCAGAAGAAGATGCTCCTGTGAGTACGACGACCTTGGGGGAGGGTGTCGAGGGGGTTTCTGAAGAAACTCTATTGAGTGTCTCTCTGCGATGATTTGGAGCACCCAGGAATCTGAGGTTACCCTCTCCCAACCCGGGAGGTGGAGAGAAAACCTCCCTCCTACCAGTTCCTCTGGAAAAGCCAGAGGCTGTGGGAGAGGAAAGGAGTCAGGTGGTGTGTGGCAGCGTCATGGCTGAAGCTCCCACTGCTTTTTTGGGCGGTGGGGGCTTGGCAGCCGGAGGGGTCCGATATTTACTGGCCTGCTTTCCCTGTGGTTTCGCCCTTTGCCGATTCCGCCTCTGAAAGGGACAACACTGTGCTGGAGGGGGACTGTCCATGGAATCCACAGACTTCAATGTAGTCCCCTTCTCCTGCAGATCGGAGATAATGTCCTTGACATCACCACCGAACAGCACCGAACCCCGGAAGGGCGCTTCCTGAATAGCGGACTGCACTTCCAGGACCAAACCTGACACACGGGGCCAGGCATGATGCCGTAATCCTATGGCGAAAGCCAAGCTCCTACCAGCAGTGTCCACTGCATCGTACATGGCACGAAGCATGTGCTGACTGGCCAAACGAGCAGAACGGACAAGGTCAGTCACTTCCTGTTTAACCTGAGAATCAGGAAGGGAGTCTAACTTGGATTCCACCTCACTAAGAATCGCCTTCTGGTAATCCCCCATGTGGCCGACACAGTTCAGGGCCCTAATACCCAGAGTGGAAGAAGCACAGATCTTCTTGCCGTACTGATCCAGAAGACGGGATTCTTTGTCAGGTGGAGATGAGCTTAAATGCTTTGGATTAGCTGACCGGCCGTGAGCGGCGCTAATCATAACCGAGTCAGCTCGAGGGTGAGAATCAAGGAAGTCAACACCCTCGGGAGCCTGGTATAGCCTATTAGACTTCCTAGGAAGAGGGCTAATGCCGACGGTTGCTTCCAAATGGTGGAAACAAGGTCAGCATGAGGCTCAATCCAGGGTGGCACCAAGGTAGGAGCAGTCTCGGGCAGATCCAGGTGCTCAGCGAGTTTCTTCGCTGTGGGTCCGGCTCAAAGAGCACCACTTATGAACTTCCTGGATTTTCGTATCAGCTCAGAGAAGAAGGATCCTCTGGAGGAGACTTGGAGGAGTCCTAGGCCTGGGTTTGGTCAGAGAGCACGGCTCGTCGTCCGGGTCGGAACAACCAGAGTCATCTGAGGTGTCCGAGGAGGAAGAGGAAGAAGACTCCCTCTCCCGGTGTGGGGGAGGAACGGACCCCTTAGGAAGCCCTCAGGGCGTGTCCTGCCCGCCCTGGAACCAGAAGGCTCGGCCCTGGTATCTGGAGGTGGGGAAGGAGTCTGTCATCTGGGGCGTATGGGAGCCGGAACCAGCACCGTCGTCGGGAGATGACTCTCCACCTCTCTGGTGAGCTCAGCCTTGGCCTCAGCCCACCAGGAGGCCAGAGTCTCCTTCAAGTCCACCGGCGACTGAGGGGGCGGTGGAGGAGGAGAAGGAGGAGGGGGATATGGATACTGAGTGTACCCAAAGGGTGCGTATCCATAACCTGACGGCGGGTAACCCAGCATTGGGTAGTGAGGCACCGAGTACTGCAGCATCGGGTAGGTCGGTGTCGGGTACTGCGGAGCTGGGTAAGATGGCGCTGGATAAGATGGAGCCGGATACCCGGGGATCAGAGGGTCTGATGGAGTAGACGGCCCGGCCGGAAGCCCAGCAGGTGGGCCTGGAGCAGAAGGCCTGGCGGGCGGAGGGCCCGGCATTGAAGCAGCATCCGGAAGAGGGATGTCGCCCAGCGTCAGTATGACCGGCGTCAGAGCCGGCGTCCAAGGAATCGACATCAGGTCGTCTGGCTCAGTGGGAGGGAGGCCTAACGGGGGCACAGCAGGAACCTCAGCATCACCCGGAGATGGTGGGGAAAAATCTCCAGGGTCAGGCTGAGGAGACCCAGGATCCCCAGAGGGCAGCGAAGGCTGCAAGGAGCTGGGAACGGCGGACGTAAGAGGGTCCGACAACGGCTCAGCCGCCGCACGGAACTGGTTGGCCAAAGTCCGACTTATCAGTGGGGTCTAGGCGGACGTCGGAGCCGGCGTCTGACTTAGCGGACCCATCGCCCAAGGGAAGTCGTGAAGGAGGGGCAGCCTGGTCAGGCGGGACAGTGGCCATGCACCGCCACGAAGGGTCGAGCGACTTATCGACAGACTCCGTGCGGGTGTCAGAGGATCTGACGTCCAGCTTACCGGAGCCACTCGAACCAGTAGGCCGCACAGTGGCAGCTTTACTGTAAGTGGAGGCCTCAAAAGCCGGGCGCCCGAAGGCAAGCCGTTGAACCAGACTGGTGGGCGGCGCCACCTTGGAAACTTCAAGATGGCCCGTCGTGGAGCGATCCCCGGAAGGGCGTTACCTGGAGCACAGCGACTCCAGCGAGTCGCGGTGAAGAAAACCTGTCCCGATGCTTCTCCTTGTCCTTCCTCTTACAATGGCCTTCAGGGAAGCGGACGCCTGTTGGAGCTTTTCAACTCCTTCTCCATGGAGGACATCTTCTTCTTGAGGATATGGGCCTCCAGGGACTGCTGCCTCCATCTGCGGGTGGCAGTGTTAAATTTAAGGCAGTGTTGGCACTTCTCCACCTGATGGTCTGGGCCCAGACAGAAGAGGCCCGGACCATCAGGTGGAGAAGTGGCCATCATGTCGGGAGCTGGGGCTACCACGAGTCTCATTTATTTTTGTGCTTGGAGGTGTGAGGATGACATAAACCAGCAGAATGCTGGCGATTAAGTGAATAATTTAAACGAAGCGTAAATACTACGGCGACAGAGCTGACGGCGTTGAACTTTACGAGCACTGACACATACTAACGGCGGGGAAAGAACTGGAAGGCGGGTGTGGGGTACCACCCCTTTATACTGACACCGCATGATGTCGGTCACCTGACGTGGGGGCAGACCCCCAACGAGACCGGTAGCTAGAAATTTTTCCGTTGGGTCCTGACGCTGGCCAGTATCAGTCCTATATGTAATTACCTACTGCAAGAGCTCTTTCGAAGTAAGATCTCTGGATAGGAGCGGTATGGGGGGGAAGGCACCCAGGAGATCGTACTGGCCACAGTTTAGAAAAAGGCGTCCTGAGCCACCGCTAGTTCAGCCTTGACTAGGGAGCAGAATTGTCTGACCTTGGAGTTTTGTGAGCAGGCGAAAAGACTTCCTGAGAACAGCCCCAACGTTCTGTGAGGACTTGGGCGCTGTCCTTCAGCTCTCATTCCCCCAGTAAGATGTCCTTGTGACTGAGCCAGTCTGCTATGGTATTCTCCTGACCTGGAATGTACAACGCCGTCAGGCTTGCGAGGAGACGTTTGGCCCATTGAAACAGCAGAAGAGATTCCCTGAGCATCCACAAACTTCTCATGCCGCCCTGATGATTGATATATGCCACTGATTCTCATTTGGCGTGGAAGCCCCAACTTGCTATTGATATTGGTCCTCAGTCCTCCAATGAATGGAGGTTCTCATCTGGTGAGAAACTGGGATCTTTGGTCCTGGTTGTGTCTGGACTGGGACCACAGTCTGAGGAGGTTTGCCTGGATGGGTCGCATGTGAATTAGTGCCCAGGGGACTGTATTGGCCAGAGAAACCATAGTCCCCATGAGCTGCATGAAGTCGTGAGCCGGCAGCTGGTGGGTCATCTGAAACCTCCTGATGAGCTTCTGCTGGTCCTCGAATTTTGTCTCCATGGGAAACACCCTGTTCACTTGTGTCTTGAAATCTGCCCCAGATGGTTCGAGTTCAGCATTGGAATTAAGGAGCACTTCCTCCGGTTGTAACCAACTCGAGTGCCGAGAGGCACCATACAACCTCAGCCACTGCTTGTACCACTTGCCAAAATGCGGCGCTCTGATGAAAATAGTGTACAGATAAAGGAAAAACTATAACCCTCAGCTCCGAAGTTGAGCTATGACTGTCAATAGGACCTTGGAGAAGACTCTTGTGGCAGATGAACGCCCGAATGGAAGAGCACTGACTGGGAAGAGCTGTCCCCCCACTTGGAATCTGAGACCTTGCCTGTGTGCCTCTTGGACTGGAATGTGTAAATTGGCGTCCTGTAAGTCGATAGATGCCAAACAGTCAACTTGACAGAGCTCCCTGTTGATGGAAGGCAGGGTCTCCATATGAAGGATCTGTTACACAAAGTGGTTTAGAAATCTCAGGTCCCAAACTAGTTTGAATCCCCTGTGCATTAGGGAACAATGAAGAAAAGCAAGAAGAGGCCCCAGTTGAATTCTGCAGTGGTGAACCCGCTTGATAGCCCCTGGTGGTAGAAGGTTGTAATTCCTGGAATGGTGCATATTTTATGCTGAGTTGCCCAAAATGGGCGATAGTACCACATGAGAGGTAATGGTGGCTCCGGTGAAATCCATTAGGTATCCCTTAGCATGATGTCTAAACCCGTCTGTCTGTTGTGGTATGGACCCAGTCCTCGTGAAAACTGAAAAGCCTGCCCCCTTAGCGAGAATGAGGCCAGGCTGTGCAGCATGCAAGGCTGAGCTTGGAGCCCATCAGTGATGAGCCCTACTCAAGGATGGATTTGAAGTGTTTCACTGATGTTGCTCCCCCTGGCCTGTTGAGTGACACTTCCTCCTCCTCTGAAGCTACCCTGGTTTTTGGTATCTCCTACTCTTGGGAGGCTTGTCTGCTGTGCTGACATAGTGTGGCCTAATCTCAATGTCCCTGAGGAATGGGGTCCCCTCCCCCGTGAGCCTCAGGGAGCGATCCCCAGTGTGAAAGCCTTTAAAAGTGGCCAAAGGAGGAATTTTGTGGCTTGATTCCAATGCCCTTGAGGGTCATCATGCTCCTAAGAAGCACTGTTGTCAAGAGTTGAAGGCCTTCTGAGTTATTCTTTGGGGACCTCCCCCCCCACGGAGAGGCTTCCCGAATTTATTGCTGTTTGGAAGAAATGCTGCTTGCTAGCCCCTTAAATACTGCTCACAACTGATCCTGTGGAGTGTTATAGATATGCAAGCCTTGGAAGAAAAGCTGATTGCTAGCCCCTCAATTGCTGCTGGGGGGGTGGCACTGTCGATGACGCCAGAAGCTCTAAGGAGCTGTTAGTGTCGATAAGTGGCTGTATGAACGCTTCCAGCCGTCGGCGAGGAGATCATCAGTTACTGGGGCTGTTAGCGTCGACAAGCAGCTGTATGAATGCTTCCAGCCATCGACGAGGAGATCGCCAGTTACTGCCGTCGATGGAGAGTATGCTCCTTAACCCAATAGACTACCATCGACAGGGAGTATTCTCCTTAACCCTATATATATATATATACATATATATATATATATATATATACATATATACACACACACACACACACACACACATATATATGTGTATATATATTTTCTGAAGCCATGATGTCGATTGATGGCTTTTTAGAGCTAAGGGGAATTTAAAGGCGGGCTGTGCAGCAGCACAGCTGAGCCCCAAATCGTGAGAAAAACTCCGCTAGGAATGTGGGCCAGTCTGTACAGCATGCACGGTGAAGACTGGAACCAAACAGAAAAAAAGAGCTTTTGTAATGCTACTCTTGTCCAACGTTGAGAATATCCAAAGAGAAAAACAAAAATGAGACTTACAGTTTGATATCTTCAGCCCTGAGAGCTTTTGTAATGCTGCTCATGTCCAACGTTGAAGATATCCAAAGAGAAAAATAAAAATGAGACTTACAGTCTGATGCCTTCAGCTCTGCCATGAGGAGATAATGTGGGCCAGTCTGTACAGCATGCAAGGCTGAGACTGGCACCAAACAGAAAAAGAGCTTTTGTAATGCTGCTCTTGTCCAACGTTAAGGATATCCAAAGAGAAAAATAAAAATTAGACTTACAATCTGATACCTTCAGCCCTGCCATGAGGAGAGATAGCTCTGCTACAGAGTACCTGCCTTTTGGAAGGCAGGAAGTAAACTGGTGTGCACAGGAAGTGGAGGAGAGGATATCCAGGCTGCAGAGTTTTCTTTCCTGCCTGCATGACAGCATCAGGAGGTACAGCCCATCAGTATGGAAGCCCAGAGACCAGCTTAGGAGAGAGAAAGCAGATTTTATTGGCCAAAGATGGAAGCAGATGTAGAGACCTATTGTAACAGTTGCAGGAGATGCATACAATGGAAAGAACTTCCCCAAAAGGTAAACAACTGGACGAGTGGCCCCATGGAGCTGGTGTGTATCGATTTCCTTACGCTGGAACCTGACTCACGTAACATTTCAAACATTCTAGTAGTCACTGACCACTTTACCAGATATGCCCAAGCCTACCCCATGAAAGATCAAAAGGCTTCCACAGTGGCCAAGATCCTGGTGGAAACATTTTTTGTGCATTATGGGGACCCCCAGAGGATTCACTCGGACCAGGGTCGTGACTTTGAGAGCCGCTTCATTAAAGAACTTCTGTCACTGTGGGGGCATCAGAAAATCTCAGACCACCCCGTACCATCCCCAAGGTGAACTTCAACCTGAACGATTTAACCGGACATTATTAGATATGTTGGGCACCTTGGACCCCTGTGATAAACGTACCTGGAGTCAGTGGATGAGCACCCTGGTCCATGCTTACAACTGCACCCGCAATGACGCAACAGGGTTCTCTCCCTATCAGCTTGTTTGGGAGAGAAGCCCATCTGCCAGTGGATCTGTGTTTCAGGGTGTCCACCAATGGTCTTGGAGCAGGTGACTACTTGCAATACATGAAGAAGCTGAAGCAGCAACTCGACATCTATCGCCTCGCCACTGAGATGGCCACTAAGAGAAACCAGGCTAACAAAGAAAGATATGATAAAAAGGTGCGAGTCCAAGATCTTGAGGCAGGGATCGAGTGCTGCTGTGAAGTCTGGGCATACCAGGGAAGCACAACATTGCAGACCGATGAGGAAGCACTCCGTACATCATATTGGAAAAGTTGGAAGGCCTCCTGGTATAAAAGATTCAGCCTGAAGGAGAAACTCGAGGCCATAAAGTCATTCACCGAAATCATCTGCTGCCCATCGGTGACCGGATAACAGACAAAGAGGTTCATGAAGATCCTCCTTCACCCCCCACCACTCGAGCTGCTGCATGCAGGAGACAGAGGAACGGAGACGGTGATGTCATGGGGGCTGGACCTGCCCAGGGTGGGGGGCCTCAGGTGAAAAAAGTACAGATGATGAGGCTGAGGGAGAAGATGATAGTACCCCCTGGAGCTTTTACCCTACTCCAGAACTAACCAGATTGTTTCAGGGACCACCTCTGAATTCGGTGCGCACGGATGTACACAAGAAACAGGGTGGGGATGTGGAGGCTGCTCCAGTTAAGCCTCTTGGAGGGACCACTCCGGACTTGCACACTGATCCAGCTGAGCCCTGTGAGCGGTACCGGAACAGCTCCCCTGCAGATATGCCCTTTGGAAGATGAACCGCGGACTTGTATATTAGTCCACCTGGGTCCTTGGAATGGCCGCAGGATAACCCTGAGTATCAGGAAAGAGAGGGGAGGAAGCGTCTTTTGGAGGGCCCACAGCAGAATTGAACACTGGTCCAACTGTGTCCTCTGAAAGGTCCCAGGTTAGTTCCCCTGGAGCAACAGGCGATGCTGGGGATATGCTAGAATTCTTTGTCCCAACAGCTGAGGAAGAGACCGATCAGGGGGAATGTGATAATAATGAGGAATCTATCTCTGATCAAGAGGTGGTTAGTGGTACCGGAGTTCAGGAGACATCAGGGGAGGACAATATGGCCTATCCTTAAACTGACTCATGATAGACCTGGAGTCCCAACAGATTTTCTCCTATTTGTAGTTCATAAGGGAGTATACATTACCCCTAGGTCCCTACAGAAAGTTGTTGCATGTCCTGCTGATGGTAAATCCCCTAGAACTGAAAGAAAATTGACCAGCGGAAGGAGAGGTAGGCGAAAGGGACACCTAGGAGGACTGAGGGAAATGTGTACTACAGTATGTGAGGTTTCAATATCTTATGGCAAATGGGTTGAACCTATGGGAGCCACTTTTATGTGGCATGGGGCTTATAATGTGAAAGGTGTTTGCAGAAATGTATATAATGTTTTTGTGTGCATGATTTCCTGTTCTGAAGAATGGTTACCATCTAATAGCTAGGATTCAGGTGTACAGTTAGTAATGTTATTATGTGTTACTGTTAAACTTTAGTACTTTACCCTTAAGCTTGGTGTGGAAGCCAAGCATTCAAGAGGGCGGAGTGTAACCCCCAACGGCAGGCTTACATTAATTGCTCCCATTTCTCCAGATCTCCTGCTGCCCCCTGGCATCCCTTGATTCCCCAATCACTCCACCACTGTGGCCAGAGTCCTTATTCTGGTGCCCCCCAGGTTCCCGAACAGCCCAGTACTGCATTTTGTCCCTGTTAGGGCTTAATGATCCTACTTGCGAGCTGCGGCATTTTGCTGTCGGGTCAGCAGTTGCGTATGCACATTGTCGTGCCTTTGATGTTCCCGACCATGACACGGTCAAAATCGGGGAGTGTGTCGGCAGTCTGGTGCCATCCTAATCTGAATGAGGACCGGAGACCTTAGGGAGGCTAATGAGAAGCCTTGGGGGACAAAAAGAGCAGGGTTTGGATTGGGGCACATAGCGAAGGTTATAAATATATAATTGAGCTATCTTTATTCATGAGATACTGCCTGCCACCTAGGGGCACTGTACTGCAGCCGCAGCGACAGCAAAAACACTGAACATAAAGATGGAAGCGCGGGCTCATTTGAAAGGGCACAAATAGGGCTACAATACAGTGGGGCTATTATAAAACTAGAATCTTTGCCTTGGCTGCACCGGGACTCTGAACATTGAGGGACTGCCTGAACTGCCATAGAACTGAATGAGAGCAGACATGTTTGTGACACTACAACCCCAAACAGCAGCCAATCATTTATTTAGGCGCCTAAAACTGTGACAAAGGGACTCCTGGGAGATGGAGGAGACTAATTCAGATGCCTAAACCATGCCCCAATAAGCCATCAGAAAATATTGACCTCTCTGGTTATGGACTATTGATAGGCGCAACCAGCCAATCAGAACCTTGGATTCTCAAGTGAAACCTACTTGACTTTCTGGGTTTCTTCAGTCTGTTCCTAGGCTCTTGTGGAGTGAGGAGCTACCTCCTGTGAAGGGGAGTTGGACTGGAGAGGCATTTCTCAGGTCTCCAGCAGAGACTGTTCTTTTCCAGAAAAGGATCAGCAGGGGAAAAAGAGTGAGAACTGGAATGATACCTTCAATCCCCAGGTACTGTAAGCTGTTTGATTATTTTAGAAAGGATAAGTGCTGCAGAAACCCTGCACTGGTGAACTGAATTGTGCTGAGAGGACTGTGCTGTTTTATCTAAGTGCCACAGTTGCTGCTGAGAGTTCCTTTTACCTGTGTGAGACTGCAACTGCGTTTTTGAAGAGGCAAAGCATATCTGGAGTTGGGGTGCTAGCCGGGTGCTGTACTTTTCCAGAGTGAACTGGCTGAAGTGGGTGACAGCTGTGTCCCAGCTGCAGCTGAAGATAAGGTTGTGAATATTTTCTAACTGGAAAGTGCAGATTGGTGTGCAGGGGTCTGCTGTGTTTGAATTCCCCTGTTTGCACCTGTGCTTCAAGGATCTAGGCTAGCACCCATTGCTAACTGGCACTGGACTTTGCTTGAGCAACTACCTGTGATTTCTGCAGTTTTCGAACTCAGTGCAGGGACTTCAGAGGACACCCACCATTTGGGAGTTCTCACCCAGAGCCAGGGAAGGAATCAGCTAACCCCTTCCAAATGGGGCTCACCGTCTCAGGAGGTTATCGGCACTTGCTGAGGTGCAAGGGCACCTGTGATCCTAGTGGGGAGCCGGGCTGTGGAGCCACTCCCCGGTCTGGACCTTCTGGGGTTGGTGTGGTCCTGCCACACAGTTCTGCAATGGGCCAGAAGCAGCTAAAGGTGACAAGCGGCTAGACCTCCAATCAAGGGGACAAGCTTCAAGATCCTCGAGCAAGATTCCGTCTGCCCATTGCGCATGGAGCTCCGTGGTCCAGGACATCTGGAGGCTTTCATCCTAGGAGTGGTTGAGTTCTGCAAAACCATGAGTACCGAGCTGGTTCCTGGAAATCAAGCAAGGGGTGTAAAAGGATTCAACTGCTTCCTCAAATAATTCTTCTTCTTTACAGGGCTCTAACAGCTGGCCAACCTGTGGCAACGAACAGGCCTGCACCTTGTGGGTACCCCTAAGGACTATCACGGTGAACACTGGTATCAGTGAGGTGGGCCTCCCGAGATGACAGCCTTCAGGCCCGAGCAGTTATTGTTGCTTGTTCTCATTAACCATCTTTTGTTCACAGCCATCCTGTATCCCTTCCCTAGTCCTTACCCTCAATAAAGCTGTGATTCACTGTTTGAAATTGTGTGTGCAGGAATTCTCTGAGTCTGTCAGATCATTACTTTTCATGGTTTATGGTGTTATTGAACTGTTGGGTATCCAGTGTGTGGGGTGGTTGGTAGGGGAGGTGGGTAGGTGCAGCATCTCAGGGGGCTGTGCCAGTCAGTCACCTGACCCACTTCTAACTTTCTCTGGGTGGAGGCACAGCGCTATTTGTATTATCTTTGGGATAGAACACCTGATCACCACCGTAACAGGACCCAGGCCCCTTAACCTCTTAGAGGGCCCACAGGCAGGGGTAGTAGCCTATGGGCACACCGCGCCTGGGCTACATAATTAATAGTTTTCATAGAATAATTGTTTCTTGCTTCCATTAATTGTTATTTACTAAAATTGTAAGACCCTATAGAAAACATCTGTATAGTTTTCCTTTAGTGCTCACCCTGATGAAGAGCCCTAGCTCAAAATGTTGGCTTGGTTTTTTTTTTCAACTATTTTAAGAAATTTGTATTGTAATTAGTGACGTATTACAAAGAAAACAAAACTGAAGGGTGCTTATTAGATAGTGGTATATCTGTGCTTGTACACATTTTGAAAGCTATCCAGATTTTATCTGCTTATCTGACTTTATAATGGTGCCTTTTTTAAGCACTGGTTGACACTGGCTTTTACAATAAAGCTACATTACATCATATGTTACGAGAAGCAAACTAATAAAGCTCATTACACTGGTCAGAAAATCCTTGCCCAAAACAATCAGAGGGCTGACATTTTCTCTCTCAGTCAAGTTCAAGATCTTATACAGTAGTCTTGTAGAATTAAAACAAAAGAAACTGTGCTGTCACATTGATCACATCATGTGGCCACACTAGTAAGCTTCCTTAAAGCTTCTGCTGATCAACAGCATGTCCTGCAGTGCAAAGGTTATCTCAGTGCCTTCAGCAGTACTTTAAACAGAGTTAGCACCTAATCCTAGTGGCACGAAATTTCAGCAGCCACTTATGGATGATGGGCCACTACACATCGGATCCCAAAATACACAGCTGTCTACCATAACTTCTACTCTTAGACCCGTTTTTAGATCACTGCTTCATGAGACAGCACTGCTCTGTGCACTTGATACTTCTGCACCAAATGAAATGATGCACTGACTCAAAAGTGCAATCAGCATTATTAACTAATGCGAACACAAAAACTCACTCTGCATTCCATGATTCAATTCAATTCAATTAAAGTTTATTACAGAAACTACTCCTTTGAGCAGATGGTGGCTCATTCACAAGGAGGTCCTGGTAACATTGACGATAAATATGAACTAAAACAGATATATTGGATGTCACTAGTAAAGAAAAATGGTACATAGCAAAACTGACGCATGGTACAGGTGCAGTTAAACTAGCTAATACATAGCAGGAACTAACTAATGCAAGGGCGTTCTGTATATGCTACGTATAATTTGGAATAACTACATTTGAGAGCAGATGAAACAGAGAAAAGGTGCAGGCGTTAAGTGCTGTAGGTGTAACCAGAGAGGGGCACAACATGTCAGAAATAATGTGAATTAAGGGTTGGGGGTCTTAGGGTGAAGGGGGGTCCTGGGCAGGGGTGGCGATGGCAGGGATGGGGAAGAGGGGGTGGAAAGCCAGGATAGATGAGGGAAGGGTGAAGAGGCAGAGTGATTGAAGGGGATGTGGGAGGCGATTCAGTGTAAGGATGGGAGAAAAGAGTGGGGAAGAAGGTGGGAGGACAGGAAGGATGGTGGTAGGTGGAGATTTGGGGACAAAGAGGAGGAGGTAGTGGTGAAGGAGGTCTGAAATTGGTTTGTCATTTAAAGCAATGGCAAACCGCTTTTAAATTTTGTTGGCCAGAGTCTTAAAGCAATTTAATGAGACCACCTCAGTTAACCTCATAGTGCTTTGCATCCAATTCCATATTGAGGAAGGATGAAGCTAACAGCACGTTACCCTGGTTAATCGTGTCCTGGGAATGTCCAGGAGCACAAGGTCCGAGTTACACAGGGAGTAAATCATGTGAATCTTGTGCACTAGGGAGCAGATGTACTGTGGCAACTTGCCTGTCATCAGCTTCAGGGTCCACTGACCAATGTGGAGCACACGCCTAGTTGCTAGGGAGGTCCAGCCGATTGATGAGTAGAGGGAGCAGTGGTGCATCCTGGCCGGTGCACTGAGTATGAAGTGTAACGCATCATGGTATAAGGCGTCAAGTTTGTGGGTGTGAGTTGCGGCGCTGTTACTGTAGATAATGTCACCGTAATCCAGCAATGGTAGGAAAGTGGCCTGAACCAGCCTTCACCTGTAGTCCAATGTAAATAGGGATCTGTTCCTCAAGAGGAACACCAGCCTAGCTTTTAGTTTTTTGGACAGGCAGATGGTGTGTGCACTGAATGATAGACTGCTGTCTAACCAGACACCAAGATACTTAAATTGATCCACAACCTCAAGAGTGTCCCGAAGGCTGCAGTGATGGGAAGGACGGTGTTCTGCGCATTTGGGGGAAAGAGGCTGCATGGGTAGAGGTGAAAAACATCACCTTGATCTTCTTTGCATTTAGAAGAAGTTTTGAATGGGACAGGTTGTACTGCAGCTGGTTAAAGTCAGCGTGTAGTTCTGCACAGACTTCACACAATGATGGCTAGAGATGTACAGAAGCGTGTCATCGGCAAAACAATGTAGTTTGGATTTTGAATATTTTTATCCTTCGAGTTAATGTAGATAATGAAGATAAGGGGCCCAGAATGGATCCCTCTGAGATTCCTCTTGTGATAGGCACTGAGTCTGACAGGGCTCCATCCGCTTTAATTCTTTGCTGCTTATCTGAAAGGTAGCTAGAGAACCATCTTATGGTAGTATCATGTAATCCCAGGGATGTGAGACAGTGCAGCAGAAGAGTATGGTCCACTGTGTCGAACGCCTTGCTTAGGTAGAGGAAAACTGCACAGGTGGAATGTTTACTCTCAATGGCGGAAAACCAGTCATTAGTCACCTTAGCCAAAGCTGAGACTGTGCTGTGATTTTGCCTGAACCCCGATAGGAGTTGGTTAAGTAGGTTGGAGCTCTCTAGATATTCTTTTAATTGCCAGTGTATTAGTTTTTCCAGTAGCCTGGACAGGACCAGTAAAATGAAAATTGGTCTATAGTTGTTGAGATCCTTAGATCACCGTGCTTGAATAGCAGGGAGGATATGTGCAGTTTTCAGCTGGAAGGGACAGTAGCTGTGGAGACGGATAGGTTGAATATATGTATAACAGGCGCAACGGCAGATGGTTTCCCATTTTAGAAGAGTGTTTCTATTCCATCAGCAATGGAATCGAAGTACTTATTGGCCTTCTGTAACTTTTATACTGCAGACCATGGAAAATAACAAAATGTAAACGCTGAAAAGCTCTTCTTTCTAGAAAAGCGACTTTAGGCTTTAATGTCTTTATCAGAAAGGATGTCTCTAAAATCAGATCAAAGTTTACTGCATTACTGGGCCAGGCTTGTGCCACAGTAGCAGCGTCATTGTGGGGGCAAGTCAGACCCATGGAGAAGAACACTTGGACAAACAAACCCCCCCAAAAAAAAGAGAGAGAAATTATTATTTCCGGCATTGCTGGAAAAAAAAGATCTACCACAAAATATACTTAAAGAACTGGTGACATGTTCAGGAGAACTTTAGCAAAACATAATATTTAGGCACTGTCCAGCTTGTATTTCCCATTAGTTCTGTATTCCTCCTCCCCATTATTTAGTAGCGAGGCCATTTGCATGAAAACAGGATCTTTGCTCCTGAAGAGTTCATCTATTCCTGCTGCTTTCTTCCTACCTGAAGTCACAGAGCACTACTTGTGATATGACAGTTACTCCCATAGCACCAGATTGTGATGTCACAACAGAGGATTATGACTTGAAGCAGAGAGTCAGCTACAGAAGCAGATGAACTCAAAATCAACTGTAAGGGACAACACTCATATATTCGTATACATTTCTTTAATAATAAACTATGGGAAGGAGAAATAAAATATAAATGGAATGCAAGCAGAATTCTACCCAGTTATGTTTTTTAAAGTTTTCTTTGAGGCGTCGGTAGCTCCTTAACTGGACTAAAGTTCAACAATCCAAGGTGACATATTTTAATGGTTGACTATCTAGCACAGTCTGCAAGTTGCCACACTGAAGGATCAGTGTTTCATTATAGCTACATATTCATCTTTTTCTTTTTTAGACAGCTCCTCTCATCCAGGACAGCTTCACTCTTCCCTTCTACCTACTTCAGCCAAGAATATATGCTTTATATGGTCAGCTCACTGCAATGACTCAGCACACAGGGGGTGTCATGCTATCATGTTGACTTCTACAGTAGACAGGAGTACATACACTCGCAGCAGTCAGATCACCTTTTCCTCCCGGCCTGTAACCTCCACAGCATGGCTCCATGCCCTGCTGTCAGAGATGCAGCCGGTGTGTCCAATCACATCAGTTGCTTAAGTAGGCAAGAAGAAATATGAACCCTAGTCAGTGAGCTACTAGAAGGTTCCTCCCCTTCGGTCTGCTGCTGAAAGCAGAGCTAAATGCAGACACAGAGGAACAGTGCCACAGCAATGGCCATCACAAGATGTAGACCTGGTGTCCCAGAAATGCCTAGCAGAAGGAGATTTAGCATGTGGCGCAAACACTGGTAAACTTTTCTGTTTCCTCTGGCTATTTTCCTCTTTTATCCGCTCCTTACCTCAAGGTACAGGGATCCAGCTGCCCCTTCTTCTAGCTCAGAGGGCAGCAAGCAGCTAACTGCCTTCACAGCCAATGCCAAAGTTTCTCCTTAGTCAGCCACACTGGGGTGCTTGACTGCCAGAGGTTCAGCACCCTCTGTCCCCAGGAGCATGCATATCAATTCCGCAACGTGTTCCTGCCCCAGATGACCCCAGAGTGGTACTGTGGGGATCCTACACGAACCATGGTCTCCCAGGTGGCAGCTCAACCTACTGCCTACATATTGCTGGGTTGGCCCACACACTGAAACCCTATAATGATCTACCACATCCCAAAGGGATTAGCACCCCATACTCAAAATTGTACTTACCAGTGTGATGACTGACCTCTTTATCTCATGCACAGTAAGCAACAAACAGAAAGGTTCATGTTATTACAAAGTTAAAATCACATTTAGCCAAAGCTGCCAGGAGCCCCTGTAACAACGCCATGTCAGCATCCCAGACCTAACATTTTGCTACGCAGCTTTGTTAGAGGTCACAGTCTCTCTCTATGCATGCTTACTGATTTTCATGACACCTGGCTAACACTTCAGTATCTGTTTGTAATGCAGCCCTGTTGTCATACGTAGGATGAGCATCAACCTGCTAGGGTAGCACTAGACTGGCTGGTGGGTGAAGCATTTTGAAGCTCAACTTAAAATGACTACTTTTATTTGGCAGGGGCTAAGTAAATATCATTTTATGACATTATTTTAGTTGCCTGTTCAAAGACTACACACACTTTTGCACAAATAACAGTACATATAAAATAAATCTCTTAGATATTGTAAACAACTTAAACTGCAAGCAACAGTGTTTTAAGTGTTGTGTTTAAAAAAAAAAAAACAGGACAGAATTCAGGCCATCCAAAAGTGCAGTGGCTGTGAAGTCGCTTTCCATACTGGCAATCTGGGTTCACATCCTGAGGTCACTGTGGGCCTGCTCGAAACCTCTGGTGCAGAACTGCCTCGGGTGGCCCAAGGAGCAAGGTGTTTCTTAGGCCCCATCCACACTATACCGCTTGTGCCCGGTAACGGATGCAATCCTTTATGGCCGCCGAGCGGTGCAGTGCGTCCACACCTTGGCGGTGTCCGTTACAGGACCGGCACCGCCGGTCCACACATCAGGATCCGGGCGACCGTTACAGCGGCGCCCGATCCCATAATGCAGCTTGCGCTGCTCTTTGTGCCCTGCAGGGGACCGTTACAGGCAGTCCACACTACCGCTGGTAACGGTACCAGGGCGGGATCGGTTTCATAACAGTTGTGGAAACCACCTCATATGTAGTTTCCTAGCGGATTCTAAACCGCCTCCTGTAGCGTTACCAGTGTAACGCAACGCCGTTACCGTACGGTTTACACCCTCTGTAGACGTTACAGAAGGTTTTCGGGCTGCAGTGTGGACAGGGGCCTAGTGTGAAGGTGTGTTCGCACCTTTGGATGGGTAGTGTGAACGAACAATTAAAGGAGAGAGCGGCAGCCATCCTAAGGATGAAGTCCCCACGATCAACCCTCCACCCAGTAAGACTGGCTGAAACATCTGGCCTCCACAAGCCCCCCGAACTACATAAGATCCCTTCTGCTCCTTTCCAGATGGGGTAACCGCTAGGTATTCCTGGGGTGGGGTTAGGACCAGGGGTTCAAGTCTGAGGTCCCAATTCTCAAAGCATCTGGAATGGCTTGAGGTGCTTGCGTCAAATGCTCACTGTGCTGCACCTAGCATCGTTCCTAATTCTACACCACCACCTGTTCCAGTTGGGGGACTACCTGCACCAGCCAGGCTTGCGCCATCCTTGCGATGGATGCACCGGTGTGCTAAGGCAGGAGGGGGCTTGCACCAGGGCAGTGCTGCAATATCCCTTAATTGGGATTCTGTAATCTCCCCCCTTCAAAGGGTGCAGGATCCACTTGAGTTAGACCAGCCAGAGCTAGTCTGATGGCCCGTGCACCACCACCGTCTCACAGTGAACCCTGGGGTGGGGTGACCGAGTGTCAGCAGCTGGCATGGGGAACACGGGAATACTGCACATACAGCTAGTACTGTATCTGCAGTAGTGGAAAGGAACATTGCCTCTGCTGCATATAGTGGTACTGTTCAGTCCAACATATGCAAAAGCACCAGCAGGACAACTTTAGTTATACTGTTGCCACAGTTTATTTTTTATCCAGTTCATCTGCAGCACCCACCTGCCAGCTCAAGACTGGCTCACAGTCCTACCAAATGTACGCACCAAATCGCTGCGTTCCCACTCATGCCCTCCCGGCACCTCTCACAGTGCTGCCCACCCTTCCCGGACCATCTGTGCAGCTGCAACAGCACCACACTGTCCCTGGCCTGCTCTGTGGCACCCCTACCTCCCAACCCTCCTTTCCCGTCCATTACATCCTCTACCAACTTCCAGAATACACAGTCAGAGGGTCCCTGGCACTGCTTGAAGTGCTGCAGGGCCATCCTGCAGATGCAACATTCCCTCCCATGCACCTTGACTCTGAGGCACACCAGCGGTTGCCACACCTCTGAGGTTTGGTACGCCAGGACCCCTCCATTACAGAAACAGGTACAGGGTCCTTGGCATACCAGAGACTGACACAAGCTACTGTTTGTCGTGGTTTGCATAGATCTAAGGGTTGCTTTGAGAATCCAGCCCTGGGTCTTCTTGAGAGGTGGGTGTTAGAGCTAGTGAGTGGGCCAAATCGGCCTAGGTGGTTCACGGGAAGAGAAACTCAAAAGTATTAAAAAATGGAGCTTGCTAGCCTAGTGGTGCAGAGAACTAAATGCATGAGTGTCTAATCTCGCACGCTGGTGACCAAGTTCAGTAACCAGCTTGGGTGCCAGGGTCAGTGGGATGGGAGAGGGTTGGAAGTGGATCGAATGGCTGCCTGGCAGCTCTGCTCTCCTGGATCAGGGTGGTGGGTCATTTTGGCTTTTGGCTGCCATCAGGTGGAGGCTTGGTGGTAGTACTGATGCACAAGCGGCAGACTGAGGTCAGGGGAGGGGAGTTCCAGTTCTGGGACATATGTGCACATCCACACACATGCGTTTCCCCTGCTGCAGCGACTAGTGGGAACTTGGGAGGTGGGGAAGTGGTAAGCTCAAGCTCCATGAAGTCCTGCCCTCTGCCCCGCACTGCCGCCCAACTGGGTTCCCCAGCATTAGATGTGTGCCCCCGGGTGTGGGGGGGGGGTGGCACTAATCTACCTGGCCATGCCACAAGGGGCAATCTGTGGGGGTCTCAGGGTCCCGGTTGCAGCTGAGGTAGGAACCGGGTGGAGGGGGCCGGGACAAGACTGATGAGTCTGCCTGGGCCAATCTGCAGGAAAAACCTGTATGGAAAAAAAAAAGCTTAGCTCAGTACTCTATCACCAGGGACCAGCCACTAAAAGGCCCAATCCTCAGTCTCTGGCTGGAATTTGGTATGTTTAAAAAGCTCCTCCCTCAAAGACCCAAGAGAGCACACAAAAGCAAATGACGCCAGAAGTAAGAGATATCCAGTTCAAGTTCATTATAGGTACAATCATTCAATACCAGAATCATAAAGTTGATCAACCATCTTACAGGCAGTGAACACTGTTCCTGGAACACTAGAGAATGTTGTCCAACTACTACCAGATTCAGTCACAAAGACTTCCTATGTCATGTACATGCTTTGTCCCTCCCAGGAATACTACATCAAGGGAGGGCTGCTTGAAGAAATGGCCAGTTTCCACCACTCAACAGTCTCAGTTCACCATCACCAACAACTCAACTTACGGTTCAACTTGCGCCACTCGACAGGTCATTCTCAACTAAACCTCGTGCAGGCACCAAGCCAAGCAGTAGACAAATAATGACACTTCCATCTACCGTGGTTACCAGTAATTAAAGGGGAGGGGGTACTTTTCAAGGGGTAGTTCACTCTTCTGATTTGATTTTCAATCATAAATAATGCAAATTGGGATACACATCTTACCTTAAATAGTGTGACAGTGATTTCTATATTTTCAGGAACAGGCCAAACTACAACACCTCTGTATGGATTTTTGATTCCAGGTTGCCAGCTGTGAGCCTGAATGGAAGAGAACAAAATCCTGATTTTGGAAATGTACAGTGACACAGGCGATTGGTTAATCATTGTACCCTGGGTGGCCATTTTGTATCAGGTAAGCAGTGGATGGTTTGACTTCAAACTGAGCTATTGGGTACAATCTGATATAAACAATATTATAGATCGCAGGAGGGTCCCCAACCAATCACAGCGCTTTTATCAGTTGCACATGAGATGCTCTTATTGCCGTAAGAGTACCTCAAGCACTGTGCATTATAACAGGCTTTTCGAGGACTCTTGTGATGCTAACTTCATTAAATCAGAAAGGTTTTGGTTTCGTTTAATAAAGTCAGTGATCTATAATAATTTTATGGGCCCAGTTGGAGGGCCTCTTATGGATCTAAGAGTGTCACCTCTTGTGTCCTTAGGACCACACAACTGCACATTTTCGGTGCCAATCCTCTGGTCCTAAGAATGTGAGATGACACTCATAACAAGAGGTCCTCCATGCGGACCATAAACTTATAGATAAACTCTTTTAACAAGGTATAAAAAAAACAGGTTACTCACCTGAAACAGTAGCTCTAGGAGTGGTATATGTTGTTCATCCACACTCTTTGGCATGTGCCTTCCCCTTTAAATCTGTCCGGAAGTCTTCAAGCTGGCTCCTCCCACCCTCCCGGGTGGTAAATACCTCAGCTCCACCCCATGATGCCAGATCTTAGCCCGCTGGAAGCAAGGTGATGCGCCTAAAGCCGGGGAGGTCAGATGGGTGCGTGTGGATGAACAACATATACCACTCCTAGAACTACTGTTACAGGTGAGCAACCTGTTTTTCTAGGAGCGTGGATATGTTGTTCATCCACACTCTTTGGCAGACTCCTAGCAGTTCTCCGGGAGGAGGGAGGCAAGGCGCACACCCCCTACTTAAGAAACAGAGATTGGAGAACCGAGGCCCCAAAACCAGCATCCCGACATGACTCAAGGTCGATGTGGTAATGGGTAATGAAGGTGTTTGCTGACTTCCAGGTAGCAGCCCGACAGATTTCCTGGATAGGGATGTCCCTGGAAGCAGCCACCGATGCAGCAGTATGGCAGGTAGAATTAGCTCTTATCCCTCTGGGAGGCTCCTTGCCCGCCAACTCATAGCACAGACCTATGCATGATGTAATCCATCTTGCAATGGTCCGTTTGGCTGCAGGTCTGCCAGAAGCGGCTTCAGTGTAGGTGACAAACAGCAGGCGAACCTCTCCCCGAATTTCCGCCGTCCTCTCCTTGTAGTAGGAGAGAGCACATCTAAGGTCCAGGGTATGGAGCCTGTACTCAGCGTCCGAGGTGTAGTTAGGGTAATATACCGGCAGAGTCAACACCTGGTTAAGGTGAAACTCTGACACCACCTTTGGAAGGAATTTCGGGTGGGGCGGACAGGACAACTTTGTCCTGAAGACCAAATGAGAGTCCACCAAAGCACCTGGAGCTCCCTGTCCTTCTAGCTGACACGATAGCCACCAGGAAGGCAGTCTTCCACGACAAGTGTGAGCTCTCACACTTGTGCATGGGTTTGAATAGCTTGCCCATGAGCTTTGCTAAAACCAGCAAAAGATCCCACGGAGGTGAAGGTTCACGCACCGGAGGGGATATGTGATCCAGGCCTTTGAAAAAGCGCCCGACTACTGTCTCCTGTGCCAATGTCGACTGACCGGCCCGCGCCCGGTAAGCGGAAATGGCTGCCAGGTGCACCCTAAGGGTCGATGACCGTAGACCCCCTTTTGAGAGAGACCAAAGGTAGTCTAAAATGTTAGCCACAGAGCAGGATAAGGGGTCCAGACTCTTACCCTGACACCAAATGGAAAACCTTTTCCATTTAAAAGCATAACATTTCTTGGTTGATTCCTTACGAGATGCCTGCACAACTGTGTAGACATCCTCGGAAAGACCAAGAGACTGGAACTCTAGCCGCTCAGGTACCAGGCAGTGAGGTGCAGGGATTGAAGGTCCGGATGAACTACCTTCCCCTGGTTCAATGATATCAGGTCTGGGCGTGTACAAAGCCGCCCCGGGGCCCTGTAGCTGAGGCTGAGGAGATCTGGATACCAGAACTGGCGGGGCCAATCTGGGGCTACCAGGATCACCTTTGCCTTATCCCTCCTCACCTTGAGTAACACCTTGTGGATCAAGGGAAATGGAGGGAAGGCGCAGAGGAGGCCTGGGGTCCATGGCCTTGAGAAGGCATCCCCCTGCAGCGAGCCCTGCTGAGGGGGCGGGCATGGTACAGCCTCAGCTTGGTGTTCTCCCTGGAGGCAAACAGGTCCACCAACAGTCTGCCCCAATGGGAGAACAGACTGTAAGCTACCTCTGGATGGAGAGACCACTCGTGGGATGTCTGGCCTATGTGGCTGAGAGCATCCGCCAGTTGGTTCAAGACTCCTGCCACATGGATGTCAAGGATCCGCCTCCAACGGCTGACAAGGGTCAGATCCGGAGCACCTCCTTGCATAGCAGGCGGAGTGCGTGCCACCCTGTTTGTTGAGGTAGTACATGGTCATGGTATTGTCCATCTGGACTTGAACCACTTGACCCTGGAGCTGAGGAGGCAGCAGGTGCCAGTCTGACTGCTCTGAGCTCCAGCAGGTTGATGTGGCATCGGGACTCCTCAGGGGTCCAGAACCTGTGGGCTCTGTTGTCCCCCATGTGGGCTCCCCAGCCTATGAGAGAGGCATCGGTCGTGAGAACGACTGCCGGCTCAGGGTGGACAAATGGGATCCCTTCCTCCAGATGACCTGGGACGGTCCACCATTGGAGAGTGTCCCACATCTTCTGGGTAACAGTGACCAGCTGGTCGAAATGACCCTGACGCTGAGTCCATTGAGCAGCCAGCTCCCACTGGAGGGTGCGCATGTGCAATCTGGCCCAACGGACCACTGAGGTGCACGCCGCCATGTAACCCAGAAGGTGCAGGAAGTCCCAGGCAGGGCGCAAGTGCCCAACCAGAAATGATTGGGCAAAGGAGGAAAGAACCTCCACCTGTCCGCCGGGAGCTGAGCTCTGGCTTGACGAGAGTCGAGCTCTGCCCTGATAAAGCCCATCACCTGAGAGGGCATGAGTTCCGACTTGGCCTCGTTGATCAGGAAGCCTAATTGGGAACAGGTTCGGAGGGCCAGGTCCCTGGACCTCTCCACCTCCTGCAGGGAGGAACCCGCCAGGAGCCAATCGTTGAGGTAGGGGTATATCCGAACCCCTTGATGCCGTAGATGGGCCGCCAGCACTGCGATACACTCGGTGAAGGCCTGAGGGGCCAATGACAGGCCGAACGGCATGGCTTGAAACTCGTACAGGGTCCCTTCCACCCTGAAGTGGAGGAACCGCTGGTAGGATGAACAGATTGGGACGTGGAAAAATGCGTCCTGTAGATCCAGTGAACAGAACCACATGTTTCGCTCCAGAGATGGCATGATCTGATTCAGAGTTACCAACTGGAAGGTGCGAGACCTGAGATATTGATTCAGGTCGTGGAGATCTAGGATGGGGTGCCAACCCCCCCATCCGCTTGGGCACCAGGAAGTACCTGGACACGAAGCCTGGGTCTGTAGGAGGATCCGGCACTGGAGCTACCGCCTCCTTGTGGAGGAGCTGAGCAATGTCATCCCGAAGGGCCGACCGAGTGCAAACTGAGATCCTTTCCTCCCGAGGGGCATGGGCTCCGCAGGGAGGGTACTGCTCGAATTCTAGAGGCAGTCCCCGACCGACCACTTCCAGGACCCACCTGTCCGAAGTGGATACCGAACCAGGCGGAAAGAAAGTGGCAGAGCCGGCCCCCCACAGGAGGATCCATAACTGGCGTGACGGGTGTAGGGATGGCCACCCTTGACCCATCACTGAGCAGGCTTAGAGGAGGAGGAGGCTTCTGGACCGGCAACTCGACCTCCTTTGCGGGGCTGTTGGGGACCCTGCTTGGGCCTGGGGCACCAAGCTTGAGCCCGCTGTTGCTGTTGACCTCCCTGGAAGGAGGGCTCTCTAACCGCAGGAGAAGAGTGCCAAAAAGGCTTCTTCTTGCGCTTCTGCTGGTTCTTGCCGAAGAACCCTTTGCAGAAGTGGCATCAAGTGGCATTGGACTGCTCTATCGCTGGGTGACCTGCCACTCCCGGACCAAAGATTGGTGCCAAGGAAGGTGCGTCAGCTAACGTGCTGAGTATCTGCCGGGAAGAGGATAACCTCAGCCAGGCCCTGCAGCAAGTGGCAACTTGGCTGCTAGTGCAAGGCAAGATCTCAATATCAAGGCTGTCTGGAGCTGCTGTTTTGCAGCAGCACAGCCTGGTCACGGACCTGCTTAACCGTGGTCTGCATGTCCGCTGGAAGATGAGGAGGACTTCATCTAGCGACCCCAAGAGGCGTGAGAAGTGTACCATGATCACTGCCAAGCTGGCCTGGCGAGGCCCAAGGATGAGGCCGCATACACCTTCCGGGCAGAATGGTCCATATTCTTGGACTCCTTGTCCAGAGGGCAGTCAGTATCCACTGAGCTACCTGTGCATCTAAACACAGAGGCAGTCACAAGGCTCTCGGCTGAGGGATGCTCTGTGAAACCCGCCAAGGACCCCATGGGTACAGTGTACTTGCAAGCCATGCGGGCAGACGGAGCCGGGCAAGAGGCAGGGCGCTGCCATAGCTCAAGGGCTGGGCCAACAATGGCTTCAGCCACTGGGAAGGCCTCCGTCGGGGTATCTTCCTCTTAAGGATATCCGTGAGAGGATATTCCGCCTTCTTTTGGATAGGCTCCAAGGGCATACCGGTTGACTCTGAAATAAGGCAGAGGATGCCCTGGAAAGAGGAAGGACCTTCCTCCAAGCCTGTTACTGACAACTCATCATCGGATGTGAGTGTAGACCAGTGATATCAGAGTCCGAAGAATCAGGATATAAGGGTCTCCTGCCTATGTCCCCTTCAATAAGCCGAGGCGATCGGGACAACAGTGATGGACAGGCAGCGAGGCAGGCCCGTATCTGTCAGTCCTCTTCGAGAGCCCTCCTGAGGCTGTAGGCGGTGGCTCCACCAAAATTGGTTGGGAGACGGAACAGACCAAACAGGAATGCGTACCAGTCCTACCAGAGGAAAGAACGAGTCTTCGATTCCTGAGGCGTCGGTCTAGAGGCTGGAGCCAAGTAATGTCCGGTGTAGAGCAGCAGAGCCAGCTTATGACCAGTCAGAATTAGCTGTTGCGACATAAGGTCCTCATACGCGTGGGCTTCCATCAAAGTCTCTCCTCGTCCAAGGAGGATGAGGATCGGTGGCGATGCCTCTTCCGAGAGTGTTTGTGACCTTTTTTCAGTTTTTCGACTGAAGGGGTCCTGGTCCTCGATCGAAACTGACGGGGTCGGCTTGTTCGATTGGGAGAGGCCGGAGTCGGTGAAAACCGAGGTTCCAGCTCCTGTCCCTCAATCGGGATACCCGAGGGCTGGGTCTCCCTCGTCGGGGAAGGAAAGGACAGGTGTCCTCTCCACGAGTCGACCGGGTCAGGCGACAACGGCTCGATCGGGTCGAGAGATATCTCGGCCGGTTCAGCCGGTTCCTCGGCCGCGGTGCCTTGGCCTGATGGAAGGCCAAGAAGCCGGCGGCTGAGGAAGCAATCTCAACCGAGGCCGAGACCGCAAGGTCCTGGGATTCAGACCTCTCTCGGTCCCATGAACGTCTTCTCCAAGAAGAAGACTTAGGGTCCTTGTCCCGTTTTCTAGGGCGGGAGGAGTGCATGCCCGGGGGCGCCTCACCCCTGGTGGGGAGAGACTGGAACAGCTCCCGAAAGGATCCTGTAAAGTTAGAGCCAAGGTTTAGCGGCACGAAAAAACCTCGGCTGGCCGAGGCTTGGGCAGTTTCTTCTTCAAATGCTGCCATTTGGTCGAGCTGCTCGGCAGATCCCGCGGCCGCGGAAACCGCCCACCTTGCCTCCTTCGATTTCACTGGTGGATTGCGAAGTTCCAGTCTCCCCAGCTTAAGGCACGCCTTGAGTTCATCCAGAATGTTGGGACAGAAGGCCAAGCAGATGGTGCACGAAGAGGTGTCATGCACGACACCCAAACAATAAACACACGAGAGGTGGGGATCGGTGCGTGACATTTTCTTTCTGCAGGAACACCAGCGAAACCTGGGGACGACTTGTCCTCCATGTCCGATGCGCTCAGATCAGAATCGTAAACTCATACGAGTTTCAAAGAAAGCGACTGCAGTGAAAACTGTCGATTAGTATCCAGGGCCTACGATACTGCAGAAGTAGCATGAGGGAACCTGAATCTTCCAGCAGAAAGAAAGATCTGGCGTCATGGGGCGGAGCCAAGGTATTTATCACCCGGGTGGGTGGGAGGAGCCAGCTTGAAGACTTCCAGCCAGATTTAAAGGGGAAAGGGACATGCCAAAGAGTGTGGATGAACAACATATCCACGCTCCTAGAATAACTGTGCACTGTTTTGGAGTCTGCACTTGTGGTTGGACAAGGATAGAGTAGAGGCCATGGAGAGAAGGGCTACCAACAGGATTCAAGGTCAACATGGGAAGCCCTATGAGGACAGGCTAAAGGAGCTGGACATTTGCATGCTGGAGGCCAGGAGTGAGAGGGGTGACATGAGAGAGATCTACTGTACATGTTTTTTTCTGGGATAAACGGGGTTGACAGCAGGAATTTATTCCAGATTAGCACGGACACAGGTACATGGGGAAACTCAATGAAACTGGGGAGAACGGTGATTTAGAAAGATGTCTAGAAGTATTTCCTTAAGGACAGAGAGGGGAGGACGAGATAGAGAGGGAAGACTACAAAGAAAAATGGTGGGTGAAGGGATGGCAGATGAGCAGAACGACAGAATAAATTGAAAAGTCCAATTCAGACAGCTGGTTGAGCTCTAAGGATAGCCACCATAGCCAACAGCTAACGAAAATCAAATGCGGGTAATAAAAAGTTAGTGTGGCAAACAAAAAAATAATGTGGTGCTGTATTTTTCCGTATTGCCTTCCTGTACTGCATATACTGCCTAATGCATATATTATACCCTCACCTGTTGCCCTGATTCAAAATCCTGTTATAAAATGTAGCCTTTGTGTAAACAATGTAAACTACATTATATTGCCTATATTTCAACTGTCTTAACAACGTTACACTGCCGAGATTTCACTGTCGTCTATTGCACTTTGTAACATGGCAAAAATAACAGTATGGGAAATAAGGAATACAATTGGTTGAAGTGGGTCACCTGGTACAAGATCAACACGGCATTATCGCACGATAATGCCGTGTTGCTACTGAAGAACCTCGGACAACCACGGAGCAGAGAGCAGCAGTGTAGAGAAACAGACACAGGGCAGAAGAGGGACTGGAATACGGGGAAATGCAGTGCAGTAGCCAGCAGTGACGCAGACGAGGAGACAGGAGCAGCCGGGGAGAAATATCCAGAGCAGAACACACCCGAGAGGCATAGAAGAGGAATGTAGTGCAGTGGAAATGTGGAGGCTGTATAGTGTAGGAGACAGAGAGAGGAAATCGTGAGTCCGGTAAACACATGTGGGGCAGTCGGAAGATCTGGAATTGAGTGAGAAAAGGTGCGAAAAAGTCAGAAAATGGCAGGGACAAAATGGGAAATGTAGCAAGATCAGCACCATGAGGAGACACACACAGGAGGCCAGAAAATATGTAAAACAGAGAGACGGGCAGATAGCGAAACGGACAAAGCAAGACATAATAGACCTCCTAGCGTCGCAAATAAAATAAAAGCCGGTCAGATCGGACAAATGTCGTGAAATGTATGTTCAGAGATCGTGTCCTGATAGTTATCGTTGGTGTAGTTTTCACATCAGGAAAAAAATAGGTGTCTCTTCAGTGTTCACAAAGTGCAACATACAAATGTAAACGGTGCAAAATGTTGCTGACTTCTCTTATTCATAGGATCAAAATAACAGTGACAGTACACAATTTGTCATACAAGCCATGTTACAAGTGCATTAATCCACTCCGAAGGTGGCATTTAATGAGGAGTTAATGCATGGTTGGTCCATTGTAGGCACTCGGCCTGCGGCCTCGGGCCACAAGAGTCCCAACCATGCATTAACTCCCCATTAGATGCCACCTTCGTCGTGGATTAATGCTTACGTATATGTCATCATTTGGAAATGCACCTTTCCCATTTATAGCTCCTGTAAGCACACAAAGTGCTCACTCTACTGCTGCTGTTTGTTGATGGCTCTTTTGCAACTTTGTTATTTCAACTACAGGGCTGAGTACATTTTATTTTGGAAATCTCCATTCCCATTGCTAGTTATCAACTATTGTAACATGGCATAAAAGAAAAATGAAATGAAGCACTCAGATAGGTGCAAACACACCACGTGGCACAGTAGAAACCATGGTCTGATACCATACTAGAGCATGGTTTGTATTGTAATACCTTGTAATCCACTACAGGTAAGAAGCAGTACACAAGTGAAAGCAATATGCAAATAGCTTGCAGTGTGTAGTTGTCCCAACTTGTATTTACTAAGAATTTTCCTGGCACAGGGTTTTTGAGTTTTTCAAGATTGTTCTATATTGTAACTACAACAGAAGTTCATGAGTTACTAAAGTTTGTACATTTAAACTCCACATATACTGTTAATTATGCTGCAGCAATATTTCTGTAGAAGTGAACAGTTACATACTGTTACCATCCCTTCTGATCTACTGCTTTCTAAGCAACTGTGGGTGCAATGCATTGTGGATGACAGAATAACATTATCTGGCCTAGCCTTTTCTTGGTGAATACACAGTGGTAAAGATGAGCATGCAGCTTCTATAACCAAAAGCAAAATAACAGGCACTGAGATAAACAAAACAAATTTAAAGAGAGGATACTTCTGTGGGCAAAAAGAAAAATAAATTGAGAGAAACAAAAAGAAATCAAAGAAGCAGACTAACAATAGTAGTCAAAACAAGTATTTGAAAGGTGAAAGGTGAAAGCAGTAAACGTTATGTTGTTCTATGTCCTGCTGAGTTAGGTAGTTTAGAGGGAAAAAAAGTGAAAATAATATTCCGCAAAATAGTAGTTGTTCAATAAAGTGTTTTTCAGATTGGCTTAATTCAGTACATTTGGAGAAAGGTGCTTGTGCTACTAAGTTGTGTGATGGTCACCTATTGGTCTGCAAAGGAACTGGAGGAAGAAAACTAAACTGTACCATAGCACACTCCCATCATGCAGTGCAGCCCATATCTTCTAATACAGAGAGGAAAATCAAAGCACCTAGAATAGAAAGTAATTTGCAAGTTTTCGAAAAGTTGTAAAATATGTTTTGATCTTAGAAAGCTTAAAGCTTGTAATGAAAGTTATTTTAACAAAAGTGAAATAGCCACCACGATATTTCCAATAGGTGTGTTCCAATTGTTTTCAAGTATATGTACAACATGTTTAATAGCTCAATTTATAGTATTCTGAAAGTAAATCAGTGTGATTGTACTCATTTATTCAAAGACCATTAGTAATACACTCATTGCCATGTTACAAGCGGATTAAGCCACTCGAAAAGATGGGTCTACAGTGGAGTTAATCCATGGTTGGTTGGTTGGACCCACTCGGCCTTCGGCCTCGTGGTCCGACCCCCCCCAACCATGAATTAATACCACAGTAGACCCATGCTTTCTCGTGGCTTAATCCTTACTTGTACTATTGCATGTGTGCATTCTGTTAAATACCCCTATATCTTAGCCTCCCGTGATTCCAACCACGCCCAGTAGCCCTCTTCCCACAGCTAAGTACTCGTACCCTACTGCTTTCTTCCTGCCACCCTCCTCCATCCCTAGGGTCCCCTGCTCTCTTCTTTTCAATGTGCTAGTCTCCTTGCATAGTCTGCTACTGGCTGCCTTCTACTTCCTTTCTGATTATCCTAGTCTGCACAAACTCCCCATACAGGGTTCCCTGACCTTCTACTCACAGAGTTCCTCTCACAGCTGCCTTTTCAATGCCCACCCCCACCACTTTCCAATCTGCAACAACTCTCTATATAGGGTCCCCAATCTTTCTACCTCTTCTGTGGTACTATTCCAGGATAGCCCTTCCTCCATCCTGCCGCTTTGCTGCTATTCTTTACTCCTCACTCCCTCTTCTCTATGTAGCTCTCCTCCCACCACTCCCCTCCTGTCTATCTCTGCCCACCAGGCCTCTTGACTTGCAACATGCTCCTAATCTCCCTTTCTCTCCTTCCCCTCATGTTTACCCTAGCTTCCCTCCCTCCCACTGACTCTCCCCTCTCCCTCTCAATCCCCCCTTCCCCCATCCTCCCTTCATCCCGCCTTCACTCTCTCTCCCCCACTCCCCCGGCTTCCCAACTGCTCCCTTCTCCCAGCAACCAGCCTCCATCTTGTTACTCTTGCATCCTTGCTCCCTCCTCCCATTTCCCCCTCACCCTTACCATCCCGCTCAACTGTCATGCAAATGCTCACCTGCTCTGACTATCATAGGTATCATATCATAGGTAGATCAGGAGCACTAAGCTTCTTATCTATCTGCTGCTAGTACTTGCAGGTGATATAGAGCCCAATACCGGCCCTGCCCTTTCCCCCGCCACCAGCATCCCCAAAGGGTTGCGTGTGGCGCACGTCAATGTCCACAGTCTCCTCCCCAAAATAGACCTGCTACAACCCCTCATGATCAGACTTCAACTGGGTGTGTTGGTTATCGCAGAATCCTGGCTTTCCCACAAGATTCCAGATGCTTCGGCTGCCTTTCCAGGATATTCACTTACAAGGCAGGATCAAGCTACAAGGGGTGGTGGTGTTGCCATTTACCTCTCCTCTGCCATCCAGTTTGTCCCTATACGCTATCTTCTCCCCTTCTGCTTATGAACTCTTACTCCTCAAACTCTCTCTCCCTTTCTCTTTCTCCATCTTTGTGACTGGCGTTTATTGCTGCCCAGGCCTGCCCTCCTCCACCATCACTGACCTCCTCTCCTCTATCTCCTCTCACGCCTGGACCAGTGAACTTCTCATCCTTGGAAGACTTCAATAAAAATTGGCTCTCCCCCTCTGTATCCAAATTCTGTCATAATATCAAGTCCCTCAACCTAACCACACTGCTCTCTGATCCCACCTGCCTCAACCACAAATCCCACAATTATACCTTATAGGACTGGGCTCTTGCCTCCCACCCTAGCAGTATTGTGTGGCTGGCACCCTTCCAGACACCCTCAGTGACCACCACATAGTGTACTGTGTAGCAAAATACACAGACCTAAAATCCCGCCCAAACTCCTCCGGATCCAATCCTTCCAGTCATTGGACTTGTCCTCCCTCCATGAGGACTTAGCAGCTACCGACTGGTTGCCCATCTCCTCTGCCAGTACCTTTGATTCTGCCCTCAATTATTTCAGTCTAATTTCCTATTTGGGACCACCATGCTCCCCTCAGGAAAACCGGGGTCCGAAGTTCCCACCTACCTTGGATCTCAGCTGAACTGCTGGCCTGCCTGCGTACACAGGATCTTTCATGGAAGGCTCACAAGTCCTCAGGCTCCTCTGCTGACTTACTCAAGTATCAAGCCATTCAAAATGCCTGCATCAGAGCCACCAAACTTCCTAAGGTTGAGTACTTTCCTCCACCTTCCAAAATAACATTAACCACCCCTCCAAGTTTTGGAAGGTCATCCACACTCTCTTCTCACCCTCAGCCCAGTCCTCCGGCCGGTCCTCAAGGTGAGATACACCACAATTTCTGATCCCTCCTCTGTTGCCTCTGAATTCAGTGCTTTCTTCTCTTGTGCCTCATCCCTTCTCTCTTCCCTCCCCGATCCATCCACCCCGTCTCCCCCTTTCACCTTCTCTCCTATCTCACCGGCAGAGACTCTCAAGGCTCTCCTAGCTCTCAACTCTCTCAATGGCAACAGCCCTGATGGGCTTGACCCTGAACTCCTCCATTTTTCTGCCCCTGCCATCAGTCTTCCAATAACCTCTCTTCTAAACCACTCCTTCTCCCTCGCCTCTGTCCCCAATGCTTGGAAACATGCCATAGTCATGCCTCTTCCCAAAGTGGCAACTCCTCCATTCCTGGCAACTACTGCCCTAGCTCCCTATTTCCTACCCTTGCCAAATTTTAAGAACACTTAGTGCTTTCTCAGCTCTCTATACATTCCTTGATTTGTCCTCCATCTTCACCCCTTTCCAGTCTGATTTCTGTAAAATCCTCCACCTCCTCCTCCGACACTAACTCCATTCTCTCAGGCATGAATAACGGCCAGATTACCTCTGCCATCTTTGTCAACTTGGCCAAAGCTTTCGACACCATAGCCCACCTCCTTCCCCTTGTTAAGCTTGCAACTGCAGGACTCTCCATGTCCGCTACTAACTGGTTCTGCTCCTGCCTTGTGAGCAGAACTCAATTGATTAGAACTGGTGATTCCCTGCCCCCTCATCAGCATTGTTATCCCCCAAGGATCCATCCTTGGCCCTATTCAATTCTCCTAAGCATACTTCCAGCTGCCATCACCTCTGCGTCCATCTATATGTATGCAGACGACACAGTTATATTTGCCTCTAGCTCATCCCTCACTAATCTGATGACCAGGCTCCAGCTGGATTTTAACAATGCTTAGCACTGGTTCTGATCAAATCAGCAGTCTTTCAATGCAAAAAAAAAAAAAAAAAGGATCCCCATGACTAGGTCATTTACTACGTAAAAG
This sequence comes from Neoceratodus forsteri, assembly GCA_016271365.2. Classification (NCBI taxonomy): domain Eukaryota; kingdom Metazoa; phylum Chordata; order Ceratodontiformes; family Ceratodontidae; genus Neoceratodus; species Neoceratodus forsteri. The sequence goes on along the minus strand of CM057450.1, from coordinate 1,499,317,725 downwards.
CTCTCCAGGCTTGCTGCCCTTCCCTCCTTTCACACCCTAGATGGGTCTTCCATTGAGGATGTTCCCTTCTTCAAGTACCTTGGAGTATGGCTTAAGTGTCACCTTGACGCTTCTGGGCATGTGGATGCCATCCACAAAAAACTGCACCCAAAACTAGGCATGTTATACAGAAACCATAGATGAGTCCCCCTGCCGGCTCGAAGAGCCATTCTCCAGAAAATTATTCTCCCTACTTTCGACTATGGAGACATTGTTTACAGTGCTGCTCTAAGTCCACTCTAGCCAGACTGGACCCCCCCTCCAATCACTCCTTCTGCCACTTTGCCCTGGACTGTCCACGATGTACCCACTATTGCTCCCTTTACACCTCCCTCTCCGCGTTTGAAGACATGCCTCTTTCATTGTTCCTCCTTTTTTGCTAAAAACACTGACTAGGCTCTCTACCCTCTTACTTCTTCTCTCTCCTCTCCCCGCCCCCTCCTTCCTCCCACACCCTTTGCAGCTCTGGGTTTCACCACCTAGCACTCCCTCAAGGTCATCCTCAGCTGGTCAGGCTGTTTCTCCTACCTTCCTAAATGTTTGAATTCTCTTCTCTAACCATTCACTCTGCCTCTTCCCTTAGTAGCGCTCTCTCTCTCTCTCTCTCTCCTCTCTCTTCTCCTGACCTCATCTCTCCCTCCTGCAAATACATCTGATCTCCAACTCTGCAATCCCCATTCTCCCTTGTCTTCTTTCCCCTTTAGCCTGCCCTAAGCAACTGCTTACCCCTCCCACATACCTACTTTTTAGCCTCCACCGCCTATCTATATATCTCCATGATGCACTTAATTTTGTATCTCTACTTTATCCAGACCTAATGTATATATATGTTAAAGTTGTTAATTGTTGTTGATTTATTCTCTATGCAAATTATGTTTCTCTTCCTGTTGTAATTATTGTTTTGAACTGATCAAAGCAACAGAACTAAAGGGTAAACAGGGAGGATGAGGAGGAGAGAGAGAGCTAGCAGTATAGCTTAGAGTAACAAGCTATGAATGAGCCTGGTACATGCAGCTGACACACCTCGGTTTTATTCCCACATCCTTTACTTGCATAATATGTGACTCTGACAAGTCCCTTAACCTCCCAAAGCTCCCAGGTTGCCCTGAAAACAGGCACCTGTGCCTAGTGAGCCTACCTGGTTAACACAAAATAAAAAATAAAAACATGGGTCACCTTGGAGACAGGAAATGGCACCACAGTCCACATGGGGTTGTATACAGACCCCGTCTCAGGGGATGAAAGGGACAAGGAAATTACAGAAAGCATCCTTAGAATGGCAGAAAATGGGGCATTTGTTGATGGGGACCTGCCTTTGCTAAATGTTAACTGGAGCACATTTGCTGCAGCCACATCCAAAACAAAGGTCATTCTCGATGCTCTACAGGGGGCATGCCTCAGACAGCTAGTGTTTGAACCCACTTGGGAGGAAGCAATCTTAGACCCAGTACTCTCAGATGGGGATGGAGAGAGGATCTCAGATTTAGAAGTGGGTAGCCATCTGGGAACAAGCGACCACCAAACAGTGTGGTTCACGATAAACACAGCCATACAGTCAAGTCATACAAAAGCGAGGGTACTGGACTTTAGGAAGGCTGACTTTGGCAAAATGGGAGAGTGCCTATGCACTAGCAAATGGACAGGAAGGAGGGTTGAAGGAACAATGGGGGAAAATCAAAACTGCCATCACAGAGGCAACAAGCCTTTGTGTGAAGCAAATAAACAAAACAAAACAAAGGAAAAAAACACCATGGTTTTCAAAAGAGATGGCACGGAAGGTTAGGGAGAAATATAGCATTCAGGAAGTATAAGGAATCACAGAAGAAGCAGGACAAAGAACTGTATCAGTTAAAGCAAAAGGAAGCGGGGAAGGCAGTCAGAAGAGCAAAGGCCCAAACCAAGGAAAAGACAGCCAACTCAGTTAGAAGGGGATAAAACCTTTTATAGGTACAGGGAAGCGAAGAAAGACCAAGGGAGGATAGTGAGGCTTAATGCAGAGATACTAAACAAATATTTTGCTCAGTATTCACAAAAGAGAATGGGGAGGTACCTAAGCGAAACAACAGAAGCACTCTGGATAGGAGGTCGATACCAGTCCATTCACAGAAGAAAGAGTCCTGCAAGAACTCTTAAAACTGAAGGTGGACAAAGCAATGCAGCATGATGGGATTCACCCCAGAATTCTAAAACAACTAGCCAGTCCGATGAGTGCAGAGGGCTGACGCTCTGGGAGGCCTTACCTCACACTACACCAGCAACCGGGATCGGGAACAACTTTGGGTCATCAGGGAGCCGGCATGGGGGGGGAGAAGCAGGACTGAGTAGTCTTATGGCAGCTCTCCCCCCTGTAGTCCCGCTGCCACCAGGTGGGGGTCCAAGGTCGGTGCAGGCAGAGGGGGTGGCATGAAGGGAGGTCATCTCAATGCACAGCGTGCACGTGCCTCCACACACGTGGGTACGTGCAAGAGATGGGGGTGGGAGTAAAACGGGGTAAAAAAAGCCTACAAAAAAATAAAGAAATAAAGAATTCCAAACGAACTAAGGGAAGAACTAGTGACACCGCTGACTACCTTTTTTAACAAATCATGGGAGGATGATGTGGTACCTGAGGACTGGAGAAGCGCAGATGTGATTTCCCTTCAAAAAGGTGGGAGCAAGGCAGAAGAAGAAAACTACTGAACTGTTAGTTTGACCACAGTGGCAGAGAAAATGCTGGAATCACTTCTGAAAGAAAGAATTGTTGAGTACCTGGAGGCCAGTGGGGCATAGGACGCAAGGCAGCATGGATTCACAGTGGGAAGGTCATGTCAGACGAATCTAACAGATTTCTTATCTATTGCCCCATCAGCCTGACCTCGGTAGTGGGCTAACTGATGGACACTCTACTTAAGAAATGTCTAGTGAAACACTTAACAGAAACTGTGCAGCTGGACACAAAACAACATGGATTCACAGCAGGGCGATCATGTCAGATGAACATGATTGAATTCTTCGACTGGGTCACAAGAACAGTAGACCAGGGAGAGGCAGTGGATGTAGTATATCTAGTTTCAGCAAAGCTTTTGACTCAGTCCCCACAGAAGACTGACAAACAAACTGGAACACACAGGCATAGGGCAAAAAATGGTCAGGTGGGTTCAAAACGGACCCAGAGAGTCATGGTCAATGGAACTTTGTCTGGAGAAGGAAAGGTAACCAGTGGGGTACCACAGGGATCAGTCCTAGGACTGGTCCTCTTCAATGTGTTCGTCAGCGACATAGCTGAAGGCCTACAGGGGAAGGTTTGCCTGTTCGCAGACGTCACGAAGATCTACAACAAAGCGGACACATTAGAAGGGGCAGCAGCAATGTAAGAGGATCTAAGACATTTGGAAGCATGGTCTAGGAACTGGCAGTTGAAATTCAATGCAAAAAAGTGCAAAGTCATGCACATAGGGAAGAGCAACCAAACAGATCATACACACTGAATGGAGAACAAATGACAGCAACAAAACTTGAACGGGACCTTGGAGTACTGCTTTCTGATAACTTAAAAGTAGGAAGGCAATGTGAAAAGGCAGCACAAAAAGCCAGTGGCATCTCGGTGTATAGACGAGGCGTTTCAAGTAGAAAACAAGAGGTGGTAATGCCACTCTACAGGACATTGGTAAGCCACATTTTGAGTACTGTGTACAGTTCTGGAGCCTGCACCTCAGAAAGGACATTGATCACCTGGAGGCAGTGCAGAGGAGGGCCACGAAAATGGTGCATGGCTTGCAAGAGAAGCAGTACAAAGCTAGCCTGAGGCACCTGCAACTGTACCCTCTTGAACAAAGAAGAAACAGGGGGGACATGACAGAAACCTTTAAATACATGAAAGAGATAAATCAGGTAAAACAGGAACACCTATTCCAGGTAAACACATCACCATGAACAAGAGGACACAACATGTGCCTAACAGGAGGTAGATTCAAATCCAACCATAGAAGGTCCTTCTTCACAGAAGCGAGTAGTGGGACCCTGGAATAGACTTCCACGGCAGTAGTGGAATCTAAAACTGTCACGGCATTCAAGTTAGCATGGCATAAGTACTGCAGTAATCTAGGAAAATAAGAGGTAGGGGGTAGTCAAAATGGGCAGACTAGATCGATCTCATGGTCCCCTTCTGTGGTCACATTCTTAGGTTCTTAGCCAGCCTGGGAGTGGGTCCCAGGTGGTAGCCTAGGTAAAAATTGGCTGGACAACAGGATGCAGAGGTAATAGTAAATGGAGTCCACTCCAGTAAAGGGGTTACTAGTGGGGTACTGCAGGGTTCAGTACTGAGACTAGTCTTCTTCAATGTCTTTATATGTGGCACTGCAGAGAGGCTGGAAGGAAAAGTATATCTCTTTGCAGACAACACAAATATCTGCAACAGGTTTGATATACAAGCAGGGTGAAAAAGATAAGAAGAGACTTGACAAGGTTGCAGGAATGGTCAAATGTATGGCAGCTTAGATTCAGTGCAAAGTAATGCAACTAGGAAACAAACCCCAGGGAAGAGTACACAGTGGGGGTGGTACTAACAACAATAAAAATGGAAAGAAGTCATATCAGATGACCTAAAGGTAGCAGGCCATGCAGACGACAGTAAGGAGGCTGGGGATACTGGGATGCTAGGAGAGGCATCACCAGTAGAAAACAGGAAGTTGTTATCCTTCTGTACAGGCAGTTGGTGAGACCCCATATGGAGTACTGCATGCAGTTCTGAAGAACCCATCTCCACAAGAACATAGACAGGATGGAGGCGGTCCAGAGGAGGGCAACTTGAATGGTGCAGGGTCTGCACCAGAAGCCACTCTGAAGAGGACTAAAGGAGCTTAACATGTATACACTCAGGAAAAGAAGGGAGAGGGGACATGATAGAAACTTTCAAGTACCTCAAGGGAATCAACAAAGTCCAAGAGGGTAGCGTCTTTCAGAAAAAGAGATGTGCATGAACAAGGGGTACAATTTGAAAATAGAGGGGACAGCTCAGGGCAACGTGAGGAAGTATTTTTCAGAGAGGGTGGTGGACACATGGAATGGCCTTTCTGAGAAGGTAGCAGGGTCAAAATAGTGGGGAATTCAAGAATGCATGGGACAGACAAAGAGCAATTCAAGTGGGGGTAGGCTGTAGGTTAACTAGGATCTGCAGCTTATCCAACAAGCAGGAAATGGGCAGAACTGGTGGGCCAAGTGGTCTTATCTGCCATCAAAGTCTATGTTTCTCTTATGTATATGCTTTAACCTCCCATCACCTCCCCTCCCCCACGCAAGCATCAGGAAATTAAATAAATGAAATAAATACACTTTTATCATATAATGCTATAATTTCCACTGTGTGGTAAAATATTTTCCCCATAGTGCTGACCCATGCAAGGGTGGCTCTGGGGACAGCACTATAAACCACATCCGCATAGTTAAATGGCGCAGAACAACTAGGCAAAAGCAAGTCCACAGAAACCAACAAGCTTCACCTTGGACTATACTGAGTCAATGTAGTAGCAGTAATACATTTTATTCAGCAACATGAGGAAGGCAATACCCATTGAGCTACAGCTCATTTACAAGGGATACCCAGTTTATAAAATCCTGATTACAGAGGAAGAAAATTCAGTATTTTGTACAAAGCTAAAGAAGCTAAGCAATAATAAAGACAATCATGTCAACATCAACATTTACAAAATATTATGTAAAATACAGACTCTTATAATATTTTATAATTCACACCTTATATTCATACCTTGTAAAAGCAAGTGCAAAAAAACTGTAGGGGCACAAGTGTTTTCTGAAGTTTTTAGTTGTCCACATAATGTTTTTCTAATTTTTATATCTGGGTCCTCATATACAGTTACAATTTAGTGGCATATTTGCTGCTGTTTAATTTACCCCACTGTAATATACACAATAGAGACACAAGCCTTTCCTGAACTGCCATAAAGCGGCATTGTGACAGCACAGGGGAAAGGGCCGAAAACCAATCTGCTAATGGCGAAGATATACATAGACGTTTGCGGACCCCTGCACAGCCTAATCTGATGCCACAGCACCTTTCTGCCTGAAAAACAGTAGAAAGCAGCCCTATGGGTGAGACGCAGGAATCCAACATCAAGTGGCGTTATGGGGGGACCCAGACTGGTGCCTGAACTATATACAGTATCTTTTATTATTATTTTCTTTATCTTATTCTCTGGTTATGTCTATTATTTTATTTATCTCTCATTCACTGGTCCTGCCTATTTCCCTCTGCTCCAGCTACCTCCAGTCCCATCCATTCCTTATCAGTTGCTGATCACACCCCTGTAACTCCTAACCCCCTCTAAGTGGGGACCCTAGGTCTGCATTCGACTTGGAGGACAGGCCAATTCATGGTGTGGGAGCAGTCGGTCTAGTGGAGCCCATGGGTTTTCCAGCGGACTGGAAAAAGTCTAAGATTATCCTGGTCTACAAATCTTGGGATAGAGGAAATATCCAATTAATATCTTGGTTGTTCATAGCATTCAAGATCCTGAAAAAGTTGTTGCTAGGGCATCTTACTAAATTTCGAAATGAAAATACAGTAGCCTGTTAAATAATATACAGTTTGCTTTCCGGTTCTCACAAAATTCACAAACAGCCCTAATAAAGGTGTGTAATGATATTCAACTGGCAACGGATGACAATCTGTTTGCAGGTACTACTTTCATTGACTTGCCCAGAAACTATGGCTGGGTCGCGAGCTAATGCTTTTTAAACAAAGCCAACTTGACTTTAGTATAGTTGCCAGAAATGGGTGTGTGGCAACTGCCAGCAAACAGTGAACATGAAGAACCTGTGTTCATGATTTCAGTCTTTGGAGCAGGGAGTCCCTCAGGGCTCCATACTTGGTCCTCTGCTCTGTCCCTTATTTGTAAATGACCTGGAATCTGGTGTACAGGATTCTTTACTACACACGTATGCTGATGATATGGCCATTTACAAATCAGAAAAGTATGTGAGGACCCAAGTAACATCCTACAAGAAGGGATGACATACAAAATTAAGGTGTAATGTGAGGAAGTTCTTTTTCACAGAAAGGGTGGTGGATGTATGGAACGGCCTACCTCAGGAAGTGGTGGATATGAATACAGTGCAGGGCTTCAAACAGGCATGGGATAGGCATAAGGGAGCGATACAGATAAGTATGAATAGATAGGCCATTGACAGAGCAAAGGCCAATGGCACATTCATAAGGTAGAAAAAGAAATGGGTAGACTGGATGGGCCTTGGTCCTTATCTGCTGTCAACTTCTATGTTTCTGTTTCTACAAACTGGAACTGAATTCTTCCAAGACCCAAGCAATGCTGTTTGGCATTCCACACAAAATAAAATTCTATTCAAATTCCCTAAAAATGAATACACTTGTTAATATTCTTCAAAATGTTGGCTCCTATAAATACCTTTGAGCTCTGATAGAGTCCCACATCAAATTATATCACATGACTCAGATGATAAACTATAAAACTGTCCAGAAACTATCAACAAGCAGAAATCGAGTATACCACCCAAGGCTAAGGTCATAATTGTAAATTCAATGATGCTTCCCTTATTTGATTATGGAGATTCTGTATATGGGAAGGATTCAGCTAAGAACTCGGAGAGGCATGAGGTGTTGTAATTACTCTTGACCAAGTACATTTGAAATGCTCCCGGGAACACAAATCATTTTGACCCGTGTTCCCCACTAAATTGGGCTCTGTTAAATTGTAGTTATAAGGTACACACATAGAAACAGAATATGATGGCAGATAAGTACCGCTTGGCCCACCCAGTCTGCCCATTTTTCCCTAACTACAGTATCTCCACAGACTCTAGCTGATCTCCATTCTTTCTCCCACCCCTCCAGTCCACTAAGATTCTCTTATGCCTATCACATGCATGCTTGAACCCGACCACTGTTTTTGCCCACATCACCTACGCTGGAAGTTTGTTCCAGGAATCCAGTGCTCTTTCTGTGATATACTTCCTCACATCTCTCCCCAATCTACTCCACTCTTGAGCTACTTTTTTCTGAAAAATACTTCTCTCCTGTACCTTATTTACCACCATGAGGTATTTTAAGGCCTCTTTCATAATCCTCCCTTCTCTCTTCAAGGGTGTAGATATTGAGGTCCTTTAGTCTCTCTTCACATGGCTTTTGATGCAGACCCTGCATCATTTTAGCAACCCTCCTCTGAACAGCCTCCATTCTGTCTATGTCCTCCTGGAGATGTGGTCTCCAGAACTGAACACAGTACTCTAGGTGGTGTCTCACCAGCAATCTATACAGGGGCAAAGCCAACTCCCTCTTTTTGTTGATGATACCCCTCCCTAGGCACCTCAGCATCCCACCATCCCTCCCCAACTGCCTTGTCACACTGCCTGACCACCTTTTGGTCATCCAATAGGATTATCTCCAGGTCTCTTTTTGCTTGGTGGTCATCAACACTGCTCCACCCATTTCATACTCTGCCCCTAGATTTCTGCATCCCTAAGTGCATTATTTTGAACTATTTCGCACTAAAACCCAGCTGCCATACATTTAATCACTCTCAAGTTTTCTCAGGTCTCTGCTCATCCTTTCCACCTGCCCTGGGTGTCCACCCAACTGCAGATTTTGGTGTCATCCAAAGAGGCAGACATTCCTTCCAGCTCCTCTGCAATGTCACTTATAAAGACATTAAAAAGGACTGGTCCCAGCACTGATCCTTGAGGCACCCAGCTGGTCACCCTCCTTTCTTCAGCGTGAACTCCATTCATCACCACTCTCTATCACCTATCCCCTAACCAATTTCTTACGCAGTTTACCACCCTTGGACCCACTCCTAAACTGCCCAGCTTACTTACTAGACTCCTATGTGGAACAGTGTTGAAAGCCTTACTGAAATCTAGGCAGGCCATGCCACCGTTCCACCATGATCCAATTCTCTAGTAACCCCGTCAAAGAAATCTGTCAGAAACATTTGACGTGACCGCCCCCCATGAATCCATTCTGCCTCGGGTCTTATAATCTGTTGGACTCAAGATATTCCACAATCCTTACCTTCAGCGGTGATTCCATTAACTTTCCCACCACCAATGTCAGGCTGACTTGTCTAATTGCCAGCCTCTTCCCTGCTACCACATTTGTTTAGTGAACTACATCTGCCCTCATCCAGTCCTCCAGAACCACTCCTGTTTCCAGTGAGCTGTTAAACAGCAGTGCCATATGTGCAGTCAGTACCTCCCTGAGCTCCCTCAATACCCTTGGATGCACCCTGTCTGGCCCCAGTGCTTTGTCCACTTTCAGACTAGCGAGTCCCTTCAAGACTTTCTCCTCTGAAAAAGGTCTAGTGTCCACCTCCCCCTTGAAAGTTCTTGTTACATTTTTGTGGCCCTTTCCCTTTTCCTTCCTCTGTGAACAACAAACAGAAGTATTTGTTCAGGGTGTCTACCTTTTCCTGATCTCTCTCTGCACAACCCCCCCCCCTTTCCTTTTTAACCTTAGAATCCCTCCCCAGGTCTTCCTCTTTTCACTTACATGCCTAAAAATGTCTTGTCCCGTTAGTTATTATCTGGGCTATTCTCTCTTCAGTTTGCACCTTCACGCTCCTTATTGCTTTCCCTACTTTCCCTGATACACCTCCCTATCCTCTTCCATCTGTAATTCCTGTACCTTCTGAAAGTCAGTCTTTTAACTTTTACTTTTCTGCCACCTTTTTGAGAACCATGGCGGTCTCTTTTTCCCTCTTGCTTTTGCTCACTTGCTTAATGCAGAGGTTTGTCACCTTAACTATTCCTTTAGCCTCACCCACTGTCCCTCCTCCACCCCAGGTCATTCCCCAGCCAGGTGACCCCCACCACCAGATCATCCTGAACCATTCACCCATCTTTATAAAATCTGCCCTCCCAAAGTCCAGGACTCTTTCCTGTGTGTGGTTCAATTCTGTAGCCATCCTTAAACTGAACCACACTGTACAGTGATCACTGGTTTCTCACTTGGCCTCTGACCTTGACATCTGCAACACTGTCCCTGCTAGTGAGTACCGGTCCAGTATTGCTCCATCATGGGTGAGTTCACAAACTAGCTGCCTGAGGAGCGCCCTTCCAGGATATCTCTGATTCTAGCTGAAGCCACAGCTGGAAGGCTCAAGCTACATCTGGCAGACTGAAGTCCCACCCCCAGCAGCACCTCCCCTTTTCTGAAATTTTGCCAATGGCTTCCACTAGTGCCTTACTTAACACCTCCTCCTGTGCCAGAGGTCTGTAGATAATGCCAGAGCGGACAGTGGCTCCGTCCCTCATTCCAGGGTACCCACAGTCCCTCTGCCCCACCATATTTCCTGTATCTCCATTGCTTCCTATGCCTTCCCTCACATAAAGCATCACACCGCTACTTTCATTCCTACCCTGTCTTTCCCGAACAAAGTATAGTCTGGTATGGCCATGTCCCAGTCATGGTTTCAATGCACCATTACTCATTAATGGTCCCAATATCCAGGTCTGCCTGTGCCATGATGGCCTCGAGGTCTGGAATCTTATTTCCTAGACTTTTAGCATTCACACACATGGCCTTTCAGGTTACTCCTTTTCCTTTGCCCCCTCCTTCCTCGCTCTCTTTTTAATGCTCCTATTCCATCCCCTTCACTTCTATCATCCTGCTTCCTGTATTAATTTGGACCTGGGGATTCCTCTCCCTTGGGTTCTCCCTACTCTCTACTTCAGCCTGTGGGAGGGTCAGTTTCTGCCTCCCCAAATTCTTCCATCACACCCCGGCTAGTTTTAAATATTCAAAGTAACATTTAAATCATCCACCAAGGACAGTGGTTCCCCTCCTGGACGGGTGCTAATTATAAAGTATCTGAAAATACTAGTAATCTTCTTAAAGAACGATTGATTCGCCCTGGATTTAGGGAGGCCAAAGGTCGTGAATATGACCTCCCCAAGGTCAATAGCTCAGTTGGTAAACAGGCCTTAGCATACATTGGCTCCAGTTTGTGGAACTCATTACCCACAATCTGGAGATCACGTACTGACAACTTGACAGTCCTTTAGTCACTGAAAAACTGGCTCATTATGAAATATGGGGCAAGGTGATTGGCATGTGTAGGCAAGGTTGCGTGACAAGGACATGGGGAAATGGACACATGGAAATTTTAAACTGATGCCTCTGTATGTTTTGTTTAAAGGGACACTGTCATGGTTGGAGGTAATTTTATTGTTTCTTTATAGCAGTCTTGTATAGAGAGCAGTATGGTTGCAGAAAAACAAATGCTGATAATTTTTTTTATTCTCCCAAGATATGCCATATTTTTTACCTTACTATATTAGTGTTGACCCACTGAAAAACCCACAGCACACGTCCACAAGCAGGAATGGCAGGAAGCAGGAATAAAATCACCTCGAACACTGACAGTGTCCCTTTAAGTGCTTGGGTTTCAATAACTGTATATTCTTTTGGTTCCTCTTACTCTCTTTCAGTATTGAACTTTGTATTGTTACATTACAGTGGCGCCCCAGGATGCAGTGCATAGTTGCAGATTCCTGCATGAGAAAAGGACGTAACTGCCATTGAAATTTCCCACGGCAGCATCTGCACATCAACCCAAGTATAAAGGTTGCTGCAGTGTAAATGCAGTCTTGTGGACACTTACCTGATCAAGGTAAGATGACTGCTGCTCCTCTCCCCAAGCCGCTGCAGAGTAGGGGATGCATTCCAGAGTGAGTGGCGTTGGCAGCCACGTGGACAGGCTGCACCCCTTGCTCTGACGCACAAGGAACACTTCCAGCATCTCTTCTGCCCTGCCATGATCACGCAGTCAACAACAAGGAAGTATCAACCGTTTGATTGCATATTTCTATGCAATAAACTAACCTGTTTGCAGTCAGTGTGCCCATCAGTGTGTTTATTTATGTGTTTTATATTTATTGTATTTTGTCATTTTAAGTTTTATTAATTTTCCAACTTTTACAGTAAGGATCAAGATTTAAGATATCAAAGCAATACAACAGGAAATTTACAATGACAGTGCATTACTTTTGACATCGGTCGAGAACTATCGGAAGCACAGAAAAAGTATGTCTTGGCTGGGGAGTTCCCCTTGGAAGTAGAACAATAAAAACATATATCTGTTACAACATACAGATCATAAAGGTGAAACGTTACCAAGTATTGCATTTCATATGCTTCTCTCCTCTTGCAGTCATCTGCCTAGCCTAACCAAGCGTGTGCTGCTGCTACCTAGGGACCAGGCTTGACAGTATATATTAACTTTAAACTCACTGTATCGGGGGGGTGCACTGAATCTATGAATGGGGTAGTTTTAGCACGTAACAGTTTGTGATCCCTGTGGTGGGCGATTTATCAGGTATGCTGGCATAAAGTGACCTTCAGGTATTTTACAGAATTTGGAGAACAAATGCCTACTTCACGTGTGAGCAAACGCTATGGCCTACCCCTGGAGACTGCCTCAACTCTTTCATAGCTGGCTGTCTTGCCAAGTTCTAAGAGCCATTCTTGCACTTTGGAGGCTTACTGTTCCCTTCAATGTATTAGTAGTAGTAGTAGTAGTTCTAAACTGTACAACCAACTGCTCCCCAATATCCAAGCCTGTAGGTCCAGCCACACCTTTAACTACCTACCTCAAAGTTCACATACTCAGTTCTTTCGTCTGCAGCTGCCCCGGCTGGCCCTCCAGCTAAACCCGGCCACTCTCCACCTTGCTTATCTCTAGTTCCCCTTGCTTTACTCTAGTCCCTGTTATCCCCACCCCTCTCCTTCCCCACACTCATCCCTCCCTACCCTTCTCCCCCCCCCACTCAACTTAGTTTTCACTCCCACCACCCACTCCTAGCCTAGGTTTCTTCATATTTCAAATCGTGGATCTGATTACAACCAACCACAAAAGACTTGCACTTTCCCCACCTCTAGCACTTAGGTTACTGACCCCTCTATATCCCTTCCCTTCTCTTTCCTGCTCTCCATATGTTACACACGTAAATGATCAGGCCGCTCTATGTGTTTCTCTCTTTTTACTTTATTGTAATCAATTTCCTCCTGTTTTTCAGTTTATGAAAATTGATATAACTGTTAGACAACTGTTAGTCCTGACATTGTTCTATCCACACACACACACACATATATATATATATATATATATATATATATATATAAATAATTTTACCTCCTCTACACTAACTTTGTTTTTTCTCTTTTAGTTATTTCCTGAAGAAGACCTAAGGTCAAAACCTAGATTTTAACTATATTTTCTATTTTCAGCTTGCAATTAATATAACTTGATTTTGTTTTGCTTTTAGACCATATGCTGACGCAGAGCCTTGTTTTTGTTTTTTTACAAATCGTTCTATATATATCTAAACCACTTGTTCGGATTGTTTCCCCTGTATAGATCTTGTTTCTGTTAGACTCGGTTTTGTATTGTCATACTTTCTTGTATCTCTTACACTGAACGTTTGTGAAAATGGGTATTTTTGCTCACATACCTTCCAGTATACAAATAAAGAGTGACAGATTGGTTAGTACCATTTTGGCGTAATTAGAGCCCCTCCATCAATTTATCCCTCCTTCTCTGACCGGCTGTATGGGGTGGGAGTCTTGGCTGTGATCCAGCTCAGACATGATCATTTGTGGTTGGAAGATAAGACTGGTGGAAGTTATGACCCTTCAGATCCATTTGATCTGCCAGTTCCAGTGTAGCTTAGGACACAGCCAGAGCAACTGCATAATAGTCCCTTAGTGTTTGACGTATCTCCAACACTTCATTATCCATTAAGGCTCATACCCTGCAGCTTTCTGGGGTCTTGTGCCACCAGTGCAAAATGTTTGCTGGGTGAATCTATTTTTTGAGTCTCTGACACCCGATGCAAGGTGACACCAACATCTCTCCCGTTCTTGTGCAGTGAGATCTATGGTAAGTTCCTTTCCCAGCTTAGTCTGGTTTTGTCCAGGGGGTCAAGCCCCTGCCTAATTAGCTACCTGTAAATGTGGCCAGCCTTCCCTTTGTGTGGAGTGCTGTGATAAAGCATCACATCTAGGAGCTGGGGTGTGGATAAGGTTAGTAATCCCTTTGTTGGCCCAGTCTACGCAGCACGCCATATTCCCGCCTATGCGCAATTTATTGTTGCTCCATAAGGGCAAGGAAAGTGTCTTATCCGGAACCCAATGGGTGAGTTTGACTTCCTGGAATACCTAATGATTGGGTGCATAGAAATGACTTTTGAGATATTATCAAAAGAGAAGACATTCATTATCAACCCACCCAGGACACTTTCCTCACACATCACCCATTTACAAGGTCAAGGGGAGTATGAGTCCGGGAATGTGCTTGACAGTTAGTGGATTACATGGGCCAGGCGTTTGAGAAAAAAAAATCTGAGAGACAAAATCTGCCTATGGCGAACTCTTGCACTAGTTTGATTGACCTGAATTTCCTAGGGTGCATTCCACATAAGAAGGCTAGCATGTCACTGTGCAGCCGTGCTATTAACAGGGTCAAGGGAATATGTATATTGTCCACGATATACTGCATCCTGAGGACAACCATCATTTTATAGGTGTGGGCCTTGCCCTAGTGTGAGAGATGAAGGTGCTTCCATCTTGGGATATGCTTTTCAAGAGCTGTGCGAAGCAGCTCCAGGTTAATCTCCCCATGTACACCACATTCCAAGCTGACTTCCAGAAACCTAAAGAGATTCTTGTGTCACCCACATACCTCCTGGGAAGTTCAGCTGATCTTGTACCCAGACAGCTTACTGTATCCAGTAATCAAACTGACCAGCTCGCTGACATTCCTGTGGCTGCATGAAGGTGAGCATTATGTCATCAGCAAAGACCATGACCTTGTTTGCTCCCCCCTTATCTACCTAGAATATTTTCGGGTGTTGGCATATGGCTCGTAGGAGGGGTTCTTCTAGGGTTAGGATAAATAACAGGACAGGGGCAACCCTGCCTGGTGTCCCTTCTCAATGGGAAGCTGGCAGAGGTTGTGCCATTTGTGATTACTTTGGCCTCTGCTCCATTGTACAGGACTGAAATCCACTGTATCACTTGAGAACCAAACCCAAATCGCTTAAGGGTATAGAAAAGAAATTTCCATTCCACTCAGTCGAACACTTTCTCAACGTCTAAGAACAGTAGGGCCATGGATGGGTGGGGGTGTGCTGCTTTCCAAACTAGATTGGTTAAACACCTAGTGTTGTCTGTACTCCGTCGTCCCAGCACAAACCCTACTTAGTCAGGATCAGGGCCCCGATTTTTCTGCGGCACATCAGAGCAAAGTTCTGCGGCAGGGTTCTCATTTGCCACAGAACTTCTGCGGCACTCAACACCAATTTCTGCGGCAATTCTGCGGCACGTTTTTAACCTTAATTTTTTTCCTTTTTTTTTGCCAAATCTGACACAATGCACGCTCGTAACACGGTCATTTTATGGGCGTTTGTCACCAAATTTTCAACATAGCCAGTTTAAGACCTCTGCTCATGAACAGTATCACTATGATTTTATTAATCTGTCCGGAACATTGATTTTGTACACCGACCGCGCCATTGTGCGCTACATGTGCGAAAACACATTTTGGGTGAGATGTGAAAAATGACAGTTGTACTGTTCATAAGAAGGTGTGGTAAAATGGCAATACTGAAAATCTGGAATGAAAATATTAAAAATACCGAAATTCTGATGCGGAGAACTAGCATAGCGCCGCATGCGTAACACAGTCATTTTATGGCGTTTGTCACAAATTTTCAACATAGCCAGTTTAAGACCTCTGCTCATGAACAGTATCACTATGACTTTATTAATCTGTCCGAACATTGATTTCATTACCGACCCGGCCATTGTAAGCTACATGTCAAAACACATTTAGGTGAGATGTGAAAATTACAGTTGTACTGTTCATAAGGAGGTATGGTAAAATGGCAATACTGAAAATCTGGGTGAAAATATTAAAAATGCTCGAAGTTCTGAGCGTGCGTAGGAACTACTGACTGCCTTCAAATAAAACAGTCGTTTTG
This sequence comes from Neoceratodus forsteri, assembly GCA_016271365.2. Classification (NCBI taxonomy): domain Eukaryota; kingdom Metazoa; phylum Chordata; order Ceratodontiformes; family Ceratodontidae; genus Neoceratodus; species Neoceratodus forsteri. The sequence continues at coordinate 1,499,301,678 of CM057450.1, read as the reverse complement.
GGAATATTTTCACCAAATTTTCAACATAGGGTTTTAGGAGCCTACCTCATGAACTGTGACACTGTCATTTCGTTAATCATTCCAGAAAGGTGGTTCGCGCGGTGACTGCGAAACACCTTCGAACGCAACAGAAATAACAGTGTCACAGTTCATAGTGGGTCCCAAAAACCCATGTTAATTTGGTAAAATCAGAAATAACTGAGATATGCACTAAAGTTGAAAAAAATCCATTTATGCCATTATACAGCTTACGGCATTTCTTCAGTTCGCGGTCGGCTTTGAAGAGTGCAGACGTGTTCCGGTCCACAGAAGATCATCGCACTGGGCTCCGGAGGTAAGTATGGGTTGAGGTGGGGTGAGGTGGGGGTGTGGGGAGGTGGAGTACGCAGAGGGTGGGTGCGGGTTGGGAGGGAAGAATCAGCGATGGACTTTTTGTTTCGGGTTTCAGGTTCAGGTTGGAGGGACTTTTGCCACGCTGGGGTGGGCTCCCAGCGTGGCACCAACGGGGGTCAGTGAAGCCGACAGAGTTGGGCACCCCGTCGGCAAAGGAAGTTTTGCCACGCTGGGGTGGGCTCCCAGCATGGCATAAAGACATCGGGGGCAGTGAAACCGATGGGAGATTGGGCACCCCGTCGGAAATTAAGCTTTTGCCATGCTGGGGTGGGCTCCCAGCGTGGCACCAGGCAACAGGGGAGGGACAGTGAAGCTGACAGGGATTGGGCACCTGTCGGCAAATGAAGCTTTGCCACGCTGGGGTGGGCTCCCAGCGTGGCATACTAACTTATTCTTGAGGGGCACGCGTTTGTTCCTGACGGCGCAGCGAATTCCATGGGCGACGGCAAATTCCGAGATATTTCCACGGTTTGCCGCCCGCTGAATCATGAAAACTCGGGCCCTGGTCAGGATCCACCAACTGCTCTACAACCCCCCTGTGAGTCTACTGGCAAGCATTTTAGCAAAAGGTTTACAGATTACCGGTATTAATGAAATGGGACATTAACTGCCACATAACTGCAGGTCTTTCCTGGGTTTTGGTATTAAGGAGATCTGTGCTGTCCGCATGGAGACCAGTAGTTCTATCGCACATGCCTCGGTAAGGACTTTCTGAAGTGGAACTAACAGATCGTCTTTGAAGGGCTCATAGAATTCCACTGGCAGGCCATCTCCCCCACTAGCAGAATGGCCAGTGCAGCTGTCAGCTCTGCCTTTGTGAAAGGCTTGTCTGTCTCAATTGACTGTACCACCATCAACGTATGCAGGTTCAGCTCAGCAGAGGAGGAGTCCATTTCCTCTTCTAAGGGTGTGGACTGCAAGGTATACAATTTTGCAGAGTAGTCCAGAAAGTCCTTGTTAATGCTCAGCGGATCTCTACGACCTTGCCGGACTTAGAGGTCAGACTCTGTATTCTGGATTGTTACAGACGTTTCTTAAGCTAGTATGCCAGTAGCCTTCCCAGCTTGTCCTCTGCCTCCCAGGAGGCCTATCACATTCTGAATACACTGAATTCTGCCTTTTGATGGAGATGTACTGTAGGTTATTTTTGAACATTATGCCCATGATCTGTGCCAAAAGCTCCTGACTGCGGCAATTAATACCCCTGTATTTTGCTTCCAAATTCTGAAACAAGGCTTCTTGTTCTTTAAAGTCTTAGTCTTTTGCTCTCTTAACTCTCGAGGTATGTGCAATACATTTGCCTTGAAAGCTCTGAGGGCATCCCAGCACACTACTGCTGATGTATCCGAGGGTTTATTTAATTCAAGGTACTCTCTGATGTCTTTGCAAAGCTGTAAAGGTAAGATCCTTGAGGAGGTCTGCACTGAACCTCGAGGTGCTACTACTAGCTTTATGCGCATCCTGGAGTAACCACATAAATGTTTTGGGGCCATGGTCAGAAATGATGGCAGCCTCAATCCTGGTCTTGCCGATGTCTCCCAACCAGGCAATTGGCATCACTCAGACATCTATTCTGGAGTACATCTTGTGTGAGATGGCGAAGAGAGTATACTTTCTCTCCCCTAGGGTGGATCACTTGCCACACATCTGCTGTTCCCATCTCACTTGCCAGTTTCTTGTAGGGCAGTGGATAAGTGTGCTCTGTCTCCTGAAGGTGGTCTGTTTGTAAGAATTCATCCAGCTTCACCCTCATGTCTTCCCCAATTACTACTTGTTCCTTACTCACTTCAGCAAGGTTTTGGATTTGCGAGGTGAAGGAGGCAGCTGATTGGTTGGCATCACATACTAAGCACAGGGTTGTCTCAACCCCCCACAGTAGACCCCTACTGTTAAGGACCTCTCATTTGAGTCCAAGTGGGTGAAGGAGTGCTTAAAATCTGCATCCTTATAAATCACATGCCACACCTCTGCTCTTTGTGTTATATAAGCTACCAAATACTTGGGCCACCCACTTCAACAATATTTCTGCCTCTTTCAAATCTTCCAAAGTTAAAGGACAATCAAGTCATGGCTCTGTGGCCCCTTTTAGAACAAATGAAACACCGTGACAACTTATGGCACAAGGCAAGGACCACTGGCTTACAAGCTGACTTCACTGCCTAAAGCAGCCAGGAATAGGTGTACCAGACTGGTTAGGACAGCAAAAGCAAATTACTACAAGGAACAATTGCAGGATACCTGGGGGAAAGGGAGGGATTTCTGGAACACTATAAAATCCTTAACAAGTCGTGAATTAAAAGCGCCCCCTGATTTAATTATTACAGATGAAGGTATATTTCAAGAGCCATTGGAACTGGCTAATGCCTTCAAAAATGTGTTCACACACCTTAGCACAGTACTGCCCCGGAGTACCTCCATACCAAATCCACTAGTACTCCCTCAATGGCAACATCACTCCCCTCCACCTCCATGGCTGGAAACCCCCTTTCTATCTCAAGCAAAATCACCACCAACCAAATAATTAAATATACCAAGAAAGTCCTGGGTTAAACAAGAACAGGAAAGGATAAGATCGTCATGAAGCTTATAGCCCTCACATTAGAAGAACTAGCAGCCCCACTTACAAAACTTTTTCATTTATCTCTAAGAACTGGTGTGTTCCCTGACAAGTGGAAAACTGTGCTTGTCACCCAAGTGTTCAAAAGTGGTACTAGAACATGCCAAGCTATTACAGGCCCATCTCAATACTACCACCATTGTTAAAAGCCCTTGAACAGATAGTATCAGACCAGCTTATTGAAATCTTGATAAGTATAGCTTACTGTGCCAACAGCAACACGGTTTTCAAAAAAGACACAGTACCACTACCACATTAATAGACTATACCAACAACCTGTACAAAGCACTAGATAGCAGTAAAGTGGTGGTGTCTATCTTTATAGACCTCACCAAGGCATTTGATACTGTGAAACACCAAATCCTGCTTAATAACTTATTGGCAACTGGACTATCCCATGATGCAGTAAGCTGGTTCTGGAGCTACCTGTCTTCAAGAACCCAGTGCGTAAAAATTAGCGAGTCATCTCCGATCCTAGAGCAGTAACCCTGAGAGTCCCCAAGGGTCAATCCTTGGTCTCCTGCTGTTCAGTTTAATCATAAACTCACTCCCCACCATTTGCCCAGCAAAAATGCTGCTATATGCTGACAATACAGTGATTGATCACTGTGTCAGGTAGTCATCAATCCGTGGTAACTCAGAGGGTGGGACATTCAAAGGGGTTGCGCATTGCGCAACAGTGGTGCACCATGCGCAACCCACTGGTGCATCCCGGTGCGATATTCAAAGGGGTAGGTTGAGCTGCGCAACCCCAATGTGCTGGGGCACACCAGTAATGTATGCAGTGAAAGTGCGGGGGCGTGCCCATGCATATGCGGCACATCCCGATTTTCAGCCCAGGATGTGCGGCGCATATGCAGACATAAACCCGCCTTGCACCGCTGAAAGGCGAATGTGCCCATAATAAACTGTAGGCATGTCGGGGGCACCCTCAGGCAGGCTGCCGTATTACCATCGCAACCACGGCGATGTCGCCTGCTGAGTAGCCACCGACCTCCAGAGACACAGTCCGGGCATCGTCCCCCCCCCACCTCGCCCGATCGCAGGCATATACATATAATAACCCTGGTGGTCCAGTGGACCTGCTCCCCTGCCCGATCGCGGGCATATGAAAGAAACATCCCTGGTGATCTAGTGGACCCTACTTCATCGCCCGATTGCGGGCATAGTTAATGACAATCCCTGGTGGTCCAGTGGACCTGCCCCCCAGCCCGATTGCGGGCAAATAAAAACCTTAATTCCCTGGTGGTTCAGTGGACCCCGATCACCAGCCCGATCGCAGGCATACATGTTAAATGACAACCCTGGTGGTCCAGCGGTACCCCCCCTCCCCACCCGATCACTGAGACCCACCACCCTGCACCCCCCGGTCAGCAGCAGGTGGCAGCTCCCACCGCAAAGCCACCCGGCCACCACCGATTGACGGCGTACAGTACAGCTGTCGCCTGTTGATCCAGCTGGGCCAATGGGCTTCACAGACGTGTTGTACTACACAGTCTCAAATGTGAATGAAATATTCACATTTTCGGGACTGTAATAGTATAATATAGTCTGCGCCCACTATTACACCAGTGAACAATAAATACAACCCGTGCCTATCTTGCTATCGAAGTGGCGGCGGGCATATGGTGGGGGCTACCCACCATGACCGGGGAAGTCTGAAGTGGCGGTCACAGTAGCAGGTGGGGAGGGGCACCGCTGGACCACCAGAACACTATTTAACACATATGCCCGCGATTTGGCAAGGGATCAGGTCCACTGGACCACCAGGGATATTGTGAACACTTATGCCCGCGATCGGGCAGGACAGCGGGTCCACTGGACCACCAGAGATACTATAATCATTATGCCCACGATCGGCAGGGGAGCAGGTCCACTGGACCACCAGGGATATATATTTATTATGCCCGTGATCGAGTGATGGGGTAGGGTCCACTGGACCACCAGGGAATTTTTCTACTATGCCCGCGATCGGGCATTGGGGCATGTTGCCCCCCCAAGGGGCAGGGGGCGTTGGTCCCCGACGGCTGCAGCCTGGCAGGGTGCCAGGCGCAAGTCACCGGGGATCGGCACACCGCATACAAATGGGGCCATAATGACATGCAAATGGACCCATTTGAGCCTTACATACATAATGGCCTCATTTGCATGCTCACGTCTGAATGTCGCTCTTGCTGCGCCTAGCGCAACTGCACTTGCGCTGGCGCAGCGCCATGCTCCTCACCTGCCACTTGCGCTGGTGCAGTGCGGGCACCCCCAGTGCCATATTCAACAGTGCTGAGCTATGGCGCAGCACCGTTGAATATCACCTGGACTATGCCCTGGCTCAACCCAGTTGCGCTGCGCCCAGGCATGTGCCCCTGCCTGGCGCAGTCTGAATATCCCACCCAGGGACTACAAGATAGTTTTATAAACCTTGAAAACTGGTTCTCCCATAACAAACTCCTACTCAATTATAAAGAAACAAAAACTATGAATTTCTCACTGCCTATTAATAAGAAAAAGTCTGGCCCACTGATAATTCATACCAAAAAAGGGGACATCCTAGAACAAGTCCAGTCCTTCAAATACCTTGATGTTCACCTAGATGAGACACCATCCTTTTTAGTCCACATTGATTACATAATTAGATCAGCAAGCATCATGCTCGGACTCCTATACTGCAACAGGCAGGCCATAACCCCTGATGCTCTGAGCTTAGTGACTAGGAACTCAGTACTCTCCTCTGTTGACTACGGCCTGGTTATCTACAGTGTAGGGAGTGACACGGCCTTAAAAAGAGTCAAAGTGCTTCTGAACAAAGCCTGCAGACTTGTCCTAGGAGCACCCCACTTGACACATACCTGTAGGCTCTACTCAGAAACAGGATGGCTCCCCTGGCACCTTAGAGTAAATTATCAGATCTGAGTTTTGGAAAAAGCCCTGCTAGGTCTCACCTGTGTCCACAGCCAGCATATTCCAAAGCACACTCTCTGACAAGTCAACAAGAAGTGCTGTAAAGGGTGCTCTACATATCCTCTTACATCTTTTGCAAAGCACTCACTATCATACAGGGGGCCCCAATGGCTGAATGTACTCCCTGCCCCTCTCATGGAGAGTGACAAACTAGGCCTTTTTAAAAAGAGCTCCGCCTCCACCTGGCTCAAGCTAACCACTGTGACTGCCTCAACCAAACCAGTCATGGTACCCCCCAGCCACGGTCTAAAACAACCAACCTTAATGACTCCCACCCACCCCTCTCCTCATCTCCCCCCATCCATTCTCTCCCAACAAAGTTTAATCACAGACTGCTCTTCTCTAATCTTTGCTGCACTTCATTCCTTCCTTCAGCCTCCCCTCTCCCCTTCTTCCCCACCACTTTCCTTACTGACAAAATCTAAGTAGACTGCTATGAAAAGTCTTTTCAGACTGCTTCCCCCCTCGGCAATGCACTAGTAACAAACTGTCCTCGTTTAAAAGCATTGTGAAATAGAATCTTATGTGTTTTCCAACACAGTTGTTTTGTGAAACAATTTCTGTATCATCACATTGTAACATCTTGTAAGGCGTCATGTATTCTTCTACTTATTGTTATACTCCTTTGTTCATTAAGACTTGTATTATGCTACATCTGACTCAGAACCTTTGTAAAATAGCCTTATGGCGAAAAGGTATTAATCCGAAACTTCAAATAAATAAATAATTTGTCAACTCTGGGCTTCAGAAGGTGGTCTGGATAAAAGTTACTCCTGTTCCCAGCTTCCGGAGGTGATCTAATACCTTCCTCCTCTTAATGGGTTAATTTATCCTTTCTATGTTCCAGGATGTAAATGCTGCCGGTCTGCTAGCTGTTACCTACGTAGTCTCAGACATATAATGTTGCGCTGGGGTGACATGAAAATCAGAGGTCAGGTAAGCTGAATTAGACCTTAGTTGTGTCCCCTTGCCCTAGTCACGAATGTCAAAAGAACCGGTGTGTACTTTGGGTTGTGCTTCCTGATTGAGACTAACTAAAGAACCATTCAGCAAGTGCTGAACAATTAACAATTAACCACAGTATACAAAGCTGCCCCTGTAAGTGTGGAATACAACTAACTACACATAAAAATATTAACTAGATTTAAGAACAATAACAGTACTTTTTCTTCGATCTTGGTGAGTAAGCCAGATGGGGGAAGGCCTCATAAATCTACCCATCCAGTGTCCCGGCACCTACCACTGCATAGTGCTAACAAGTCCACTAGTAGTGCCAACCGTCCTGAATCAACCTCAGTATAAGTTCATGTGACATCTTTCCAAAGCAATAATGATGGTGAGTGTCTTTGTTACAGAGTTGCCTCTCCAGGGTGTGAGGCAGGAGGGAGGTAGCACCGACGCTACAAGTGAGAGAATGGGGGGTTGCAAATCTGGGAGGTCGATAGTTCCTATCCCAACTCCATCCCCCAGTCACAATGGGAGGATAATCGAGCTTTACGCTTAACTGCCCCTCATGGCATGTATTAGGTGACTTCTGGTAAGAAGCCTCTTTTAAGGTCCCAGTGAGGCTTGAATGAGTATGGTGGTGGGGGGGAGGCAAAGGGGGACTCAGCAGGATGGAGTTGATCTGAAATGGCGATCCATTAGGCAGGTCACATCTTGGCCCAGTGGCCCTGGAGGGAGCTATGCCCGATACCATTAAGGGGAACCTGTGGGTGCAGTAACTATAGACACTCATGGCTCTTGTTCCGCACCTGCTACCAGAGCCAGGTATTATTTGTGCAGCTCGAGAGGATCATGTAAGGAGCTAGACCAGGTGATGTCCCAAAGTCTATCCTGACTGGAGATCATTCCAACCTAAGGAGTGTTTACATGACCCAGCTGGCCACTGCATTGAGTTCAACAGGCTTTCTGGTAGGGAGGTGGGGTGGGATCTTCCTATGATTGCTCAGTGAAGCCATCACTGTTTAGCAGAGGTCTGCCACAGGGTAAAGCTCCCCATCTGAACCACTCACAATCGTGCAGCTTCGTGAGGAATTAAACTCACTAACTCCCAGCCCCTGTTCTGTTATTCTTAGAAGCATTGTAGTCCTTTGGCCAGCCCTCTGCTCCCAGCTGTCATCATGACAGTAAATTGAGCATCTGTAACCCTATGGGGAATGTGGGCTGGGGGGACAACCACCTGACAGCGTTCAGCCCTGTCCCAGCATGTGCTCAACATGTTGCACATTGGAGGTGAGGGGCATTGGAACCAGGGCTCCCGGTCTGTGCCTGTTCTCACCTTCCCTTACCAGTCACAGCTCCTGGACTTCTACACCTGGTGTCCTGTTACCAATCTAGTGGCAGTTGCTAGCCTCCCTTGTCACTACAAGTAATAAAACAAACAGAGCATGTTCAAGTGCGTTCCATCAGTGGCTCTGGAGGGCCATACCCGTATGAACACTGGTGTTTGATTACTGCCAATCTCATGCCTGGCTGAGAGCTGAGGCGCTGGACATCTCGCGGCGTCACGTCCCGGCGACCTGAGTTGGGGAGAGCGGACTCGGGCGCCAGGGGAGTTGGCAGGGAGAGAGAGGATCCGAGCATCCGGTGGACTGCTCTCCTCTCCTCTCCCTGGGGAGGGATCCAGGGAATGCCCGGCGAAGTAGGGGCCCCCAGTGGAAGCCGGAGGCACTACATACGCGCAGGCTGACGAGTGCGGCAGACGTCTGTGGCATCATGCTGCACTGACGTCATTGCACTCCTGGGGACAAAACACCAGAAAATCCCCTCTACAGCACCGCTGAGATGATGGGAGCTCCTGGGGAAAGCCCACATCCCAACGCTGGCCCATCGCTCCTGGGGACTCCACGGCTGGCCCAACGCTCAGGTAGGCCTCTCTAACATCAGACAGGCTGCCACAGGAGGGTGGGGGTGGGCCCACCCCAGGGGTGATCGGGGGTTAGACCTGCCTAGGTGTTCGGGAAGGAAGCTGGTAGCAATGGGTTCAGGGAGGAGTAGAGGCCTTGCCGAAGAGCACCCGGAAGGATGTCCAGGCCGTGGAGGTGCAAAAGAAAATATACCAAAAAAAATCTCATGCCCTGGCATACATTACTAAAACAGAGGATTCAATGGTGGCAGTCTAGGGCCGCCTGGGTGACTGGCTAACTGACTGCATGAATGTTAACCAGTTCATACAATCATGCTGCTTCGCTGGTCGAGAAACTCTGAAGGGTGTGGTTGGAGGAGGGAGGTAGCAGCCAGTTGTATGCTGAGGTGGTTGACAACCCCTGCAAAAAGGTGCCAAAGGTAGGATCACTCGCCTCCACCTCCTCCACTGTCTTCACGGCCCAGCCAGTTATCAGCCACCCCAAATCCCTGCCTATGTGATTTGTCAGTTCCCCACCTCATGCCTATTTCATTTTCACAAAACCCCCGCCTTTTTAACTTTGGCCTATCAAAGTGTCCCACTAGTGATCTTAGATGGCTGGAGCCATCCACCATCAAAAACTGGATGTTAGCGAGTTGCTACCAGCATGGTAATGTGGGTTTCTTTACATTTAATTAAATTATCCTCAAAATCTTCAGCAAGTTACCTCTTTCGGTTGAAATATTTTTGCCTAGTGTACACTGGCTTCACTTATTTGGGGGGGGGGGGGCTTTGGCATCCTAACTACCAAGAAGTGGCTATAAGCAAGCTGCAATTCAGTCCCTAGGAGTCAGGGATGAAGTTGTCAAACTACCACAATCATTCAGAACATTATGACCACAAGCTTAATTATCATGAGTCACTGAAACCTGTGAAAGAAAGGAAAACTATTACATGGCCATTGCAAGGATATATTTAGTCTGTTAGTGAGATAGGTCTGAAGCAAGCGTGCTAAACAGACGCCATAGCCCTGCAACAGTCACGGCTGATCCAGATTTTCCCCCAGGTGGGCTGCCCATTCCAGACCATATGTACATACGAAATGCCAGCAGAAACAGACCTCACGGTCTATAGAGTCTGCTCGTTTCTGCAGCTAGCCCCTCAACTTGCAGCTGCCCCACCCTCCCCTCCACAAAACCTCCCCTTCTTAAACCCGCCCACCATTCTACAAGATACCACTTCCTTGGGCAGAGTATTCCACTTGCCTACCACCCGTTCCATGAAAAAGTGTCTCCTGATTTCCCTCCTGAATCTTCCCCCTCCAGTCTCAGCTGATGCCCTCTCATGTCCCTCCCCTTTTGATCTGGAAAATATGTTCTGTATTCGTCTTGTTTATTCCCTTTAAGGTAGAGAACAGCAAGAAACCATACACCTCAGCCAGAAATGTGCAATTAGCAAGAAGTACTTTTATTAAATGCATACAAAAACTGGAGCAAGGACGCCATACAGGTGAAAGGCTCTAGCTTAAAGGTACCCCAACCAGTTTCGTACAACTAGTACGTCATCACAGGGATGAGCCATACCAACAATAGCAGGTTTAAAAAACACATAGTTTAAAGTGACAGGTCACATTATATTAGCCCTACATCCATCATAAGACGAGTGCAAAATGCATAAATAACAATGTGACCATACAAATGCATCATATACCATATCAAAAGAATGTTAACCCGTGTGTTGTGGCACAACAAATTATTACAGCAGCTGAATATATATTAAAACTAAGATTTCAGTATGAAGAGGGTACCAGCTCCACAGGGCTCTATCAAAGCTTCCCAATTCTGGAGGAGGTCCAATATTTCAATAGTTACCTGAGTAAAAAACATAAATATAATTTAAATCCACATAATTAAATGTGGAAAAAAAGAAAGGGACAAGCAAAGAAGGGGAGGGGAAGGAAGGAAATGGGAGGAAATGGGGAAAGGGCACAGGAAAAGAGAAGGAGAGAAAACTAAAACTGAAAATATTCAAGAAACATATCACTATTTTTTCCTAATACAGGACATTAACTCGATTTGTTCTATTCAAACCTGGGGAGATTCCGGCACCCAAAGTGTAAATCAAAAGGATTCCCTCTCAAGTAGCTTATCATTCAGATTACCTTCTTGGTCCTAAACGTGCAGTCTCCAATCCACAAAATTTGAAAATATGTCCAACATTTTTATGGGGAGTGACTCTAATCACGATTGCAAGGGCACTTCTGGCATTATTCACAATAGACCTGAGGTGTTTCCCTATCCTTAATTTAAGGGGCGAGGCGTCATGCCAACAAAGAATGCCCCATATGAGCAGGTGGCCAAATAAACAACATTGTCAGTTGTGCAGTTGACAAAAATCTCCGATTGTGTAATCCCGAATAACATTACAACTAGTGAATGTCTTACATTTTACCACAGAGGGGCAAAATTTGCAATTGCCTCACTAAAACATACCAGGGGGTAAGGTACTTCTAATGTTAATTTTATCATCAAATGGTGGTAAAAAACTGTGGACAAGTCTATCCTTAATATTAGGCCCTCTCTTATACACCATTCTAGGTCGACTACTGGTCACTGTCTCCAATAGTGGCTCTCCCTCAAGAATATTCCAATTTGAATTAAGAATGGTTTGAACAGCCTCAGCATGTCGAGTATAAGTGGTTACAAAACTCAATCTTGAGGGCCCAATTTCCCTTACCCTAGATGCTAACAAATCACTTCTTTCCATCGCCCTGGCAGATTGAAATGCCTTTTCCACAGTGTGGCTAGCATAGCCCCTATCCAGAAATCATAACCGGTTTTAGGCACCAGCAAACCCTGCGGTTGCTGGGGGCCCCTGCTCATGGGGGCCCCCAACCAGAGAAGTTTACCTTATTCATTTTTAAACATTTTTTATCTTAATATATTTTTTAAACATCAGAAAAGGACTGTGCAGATCCTTCTGGTTCTGTCATGAAATACCTCAACAAGCTATGATCCAGTCAATAGGAGGTGGACAGGCAGCAATGGATGGGATGGGAAGAACAGCCCCAAGAACTGACACTGCTGTGTCCGCCTAAAACATTTTTAAAATACTACTGGTTATACTAAAGCTATACATAGAAACAAAGACATTTAAAATTTGCTGGCAGATAACTACTGCTTGGCCCACTTAGTCTACCCATTTTCCCTACCTATAGTATCACCACAAATAAAATCTTGCACTATGGGCTACAGTAAAACACATGGGCTAAAGGTAGGCCAAGTAGAGAGCCCCATGACTTTACTGATTCTGCTTAAGGCCCCAAAACCCTAAAGCCGGCCCTGCCAGAAAATCTTGTGCACATCTCTCTGCCATTACTTTCAAAATCACTTTCCTCACTACAATTTCTCTGCACTCTAAGCATTTGGGCCTTAGCGATATTTGAGACCATGGTGAGGATGGCAGCTGGAGGACAACAATAATGAATTTCTATCAGTCTCCTTTCTAAACCAAGTAGTACGAAGGTACCATCCTCTTTCTTTGAAATGAGGAGGTCCAAAAGGAGACAACAGACAGATCACAGTGCAAATTGAATTTCAAGTTAGAGTTAGTGTTTTCCATATATGCCACAAATTCACCCAGTTCCTCCAGCGTACACACCACACCATAAAGATGTCATCTATATAACAACGCCAGGTATCAATCTTATGATGGAAAGCATTGCACTGGGCATCATAGATCTTTATTTTCTCCCATAGGCCCAAACAGAGATTGGTATAGTTGGGGGCAAAAGTTGCCCCCATCACCGTTCCCTTGAGTTGCAGATAGTCTTCTTGAAACAGAAAGTAATTTTTAGTCAGCACATGCTCAGCACACTATAACAAAAATTGTTTCTTAGATGCATCAATACTCTCATCCTGATCAAACCAATAACCAAGTGCCTCGAGGCCACCTGCATGGGGTATATTAGTATAGAGCGATGTGATATCAAACAACACCATATACCAGGAAGATTCTATTTGCATGTCCTCCAGGACCTCCAATATGTCTGTGGTATCTCTAATATATGATGGTAACTTGGTCACATAATCCCTAATACAGGAATCAACATATTTGGATAGGGGTTCGACCAAAGACCCTATACCTTCAACAATGGGCGACCTGGAGGATCATGCAAATTTTATGTACTTTTGAAGTACATAAATAGGTCTGCACAGGGCATCCATTGTAAGTTACAATGACTCGTGGAAATGTCACCTTCAAGACTAGATTCATGCAAAAGGAATCTACATCCTTTGAATTTCACTGTAGGGTCAGAGGTCAGGTTGGTAAAACTCCTTATCTCCCAGCTTTTTATTAATCTCAGCTATATATTTCTGTGTAGACATTACCACCACTGACACACCCTTGTCCGCTGGTTTGATTGTTATTTCCTGATTGGATTTCAAGCTTTTCAAAGTCTCTGCCTCCGAGGAGGTAATATTAATGTACCCTGGTCTTCCCTCCTGCTCCAACAAGTTTGAATCGTCTCTCACATCTCTGTTCAAAGATTCTGAACAAATCATTGTATGGAGGCATAAATGTCGACTGTGGTCTAAATTGTCTTACCTCAGAACTGTCCACAGTTATCACAGTAGATGGTATATCCTAACCCATTTCCACAGTCTGACCACGACACATCTTATTCTTTTGAAAAAATGCAGCCAAATTAAGAGTCCTAGTGAATCTATGTAGGTCAATAAACAAATCAAAAGGTTTAGTATCCAAAGTTGGTATGAAAGACAGTCCTTTCTGTAGTATCCGTAGTGGATGCCCCTGTGCAGGCCACTATTTATGTACTTCCAAAAGTACATAAAAATTTGCATGATCCTCCAGGACGCCCCATTGTTACATGTATAGGGTCTTTGGTCGAACACCTATCCAAATATGTAGATGCTCATATTAAGAATTGTGTGACCAAGTTACCATCATATATTAGAGATACCACAGACATATTGAGGGTCCTGGAGGACATGCAAATAGAATCTTCCTGGTATATGGTGTCGCTTAATATCATGTCGCTCTATACCAATATACCCCATGCAGGTGGCCTCGAGGCACTTGGTTACTGGTTTGATCAGGATGAGAGTACTGATGCATCTAAGAAACAATTTTTGTTAAAGTGTGCTGAGCATGTGCTGACTAAAAATTACTTCCTGTTTCAAGAAGACTATCTGCAATTCAAGGGAATGGCGATGGGGGCAACTTTTGGCCCCAACTATGCCAATCTCTATTTGGGCCTATGGGAGAAAATAAGATCCATGATGCCCAGTGCAATGCTTTCCATCATAAGATTTATATCTGGTGTTGTTATATAGATGACATCTTTATGGTGTGGCACGCTGGAGGAACTGGGTGAATTTGTGGCATATATGGAAAACACTAACTCTAACTTGAAATTCAATTTGCACTGTGATCTGTCTGCTGTCTCCTTTTTTGGACCGCCTCATTTCAAAGTTTACTACTTTACTTAGAAAGGAGACTGATAGAAATTCATTATTGTTGTCCTCCAGTTGCCATCCTCACCATATGGTCTCAAAGATCCCTAAGGCCCAAATGCTTAGAGTGCACAGAAACGGTAGTGAGGAAAGTGATTTTGAAAGTAATGGCAGTGAGATGTGCACAAGATTTCTGGATAGGGGCTATTCTAGCCACACTGTGGAAAAGGCATTTCAGTCTGCCAGGGCGATGGAAAGAAGTGATTTGTTAAATCTAGGGTAAGGGAAATTGGGCCCTCAAGATTGAGTTTTATAACCACTTATACTCGACATGCTGAGGCTGTTCAAACCATTCTTAATTCAAACTGGAATATTCTTGAGGGAAAGCCACTATTGGAGACAGTGACCAGTAGTCGACCTAGGATGGTGTATAAGAGAGGGCCTAATATTAAGGATAGACTTGTCCACAGTTTATCACCATTTGATGATAATGTTAACATTAGAAGTACCTTGCCCCCTGGTATGTTTCAGTGTGGCAATTGCAAATTTTGCCCCTCTGTGATAAAATGTTATACATTCACTAGTTGTAATGCTATTCGGAATTACACAATCAGAGATTTTGTCAACTGCACAACTGACAATGTTGTTTATTTGGCCACCTGCTCATGTGGGACATTCGATAATGGCATGACATCTCGTCCCTTAAATTGAGGATAAGGAACACCTCAGGTCTACTGTGAATAATGCCAGAAGTGCCCTTGCCAATCACATTAGAGTCACTCCCCATAAAGATGTTGGACATATTTTTAAATTTTGTGGATTGGAAACTGTACGTTTTGGACCAAGTGGGGGTAATCTGAATGATAAGCTACTTGAGAGGGAATCCTTTCGGATTTACACTTTGGGTGCCTGTGATGGCGTGGGATACAAAGACACAGCAGCAAGGTAAAGTGCATAAAAGCAGCACAACTGCGTTTATCGATTTATTTTCGATAAATAAAAATAACAAAATACTGAAATAAAATAAAAGTTGATTAGTTCAACACAATAATTAAGCCTTATGCTTCTATCAACAGAGGCTGTAGCTTTACTTCAGCCAAGATAGCCTAAGTGTAATCCCTTCTTACACTTCTCAGTTCTGGTGTGAAAACAGCATACTCCACAAGTAGGTCCTTCCCTACTCACTGTCAGCACTAGACTGACTTGCCTATCTACATTCCCCTAGTGGTGAGCCCTATTTATATACCCTAGGGATTACATCACACATTTGGGGGAATTCCCATTTACTGTGACATTACATAATGAGGAGTTTCCATAGGCCGTGACATAACATAATGGGGGTTTCCATATTTTCCCTTGCTATAACAAGTAGGGGCTTTTTATTTGGCCGTTTTTTCCCAAATAAGCTTTATTTCTACACGCAGCACCAATCACAACATCTCTGGGGCTGCAGAAACTCATTTTCATATTTCATTTATTATTTAACACATGCTCCTGGGTCACATATTGTGACTGGGAACATATCCAGACACCAGAGCTGCCTTCTGGAAATAAGCGCTGCAACATGCAGCTGTGGGTCTGGCACTCGATCACACTCAGCAGCGGGACCATTTAGTAATCAGGGGCACCAGTGGTTTTTCCAAACCTAAAGCGCGATATGCACTTATTCTCATTTGCTCCCGCTCGGGAGTTTTACAAACAGCGCAACTCGTGCTAATAATTATCTGCAATTCGGGAGATCAAGGAGAAGTGCTTTTAGTGCTTAATGTGCAAGTAGGGGGAGTTTATAAGAAAACAGTGGACAGAAAAGCAATGAGAATGTCAGGTTGGCCACCCTGACATGAAAAAAGGAAAGAAAACAAGACAGAAAAGAGTGAGAGAAAAGGGGGGAACTGGCACATAATTTTATGATTTACAGGGTAAAAAACAGGAGCTCCCTGTTACAGTGCCCTAATCTCCCCAGGTCTGAATGATCGAATCGAGCTGATATCCTGTATTAGGAAGAAATAATTATGTTTCTTGAATATTTTCAGTTTTAGTTCTCTCCCCTTCTCTTTTCCTTTTTCCCTTTCCCAATTTCCTCCCTTTCCTTCCATCCCCTCCCCTTCCTTGCTTATCACTTTTGGCCCCTTTCTTTTTTTCCACATTTAATTATGTGGATTTAATTATATTTATGTTTTTTCCTCGGGTAACTACTGAAGTATTGGACCGCCTCCAGAATTGGGAAGCTTTGATAGAGCCCTGTGGAGCTGGTACCCTCTTCATACTGAAATCTTAGTTTTAATATACTGTATATTCAGCTGCTGTAATAATTTGTTGTGCCACAACACACGGGTTAACATTCTTTTGATATGGTATATGATGCATTTGTATGGTCACATTGTTATTTACGCATTTTGCACATTTCTTAGGATGGATGTAGGGCTAATATAATGTGACCTGTCACTTTCAATGATGTGTTTTTTAAACCTGCTACTGTTGATATGGCTCATCCCCCTGATGTCGTACTAGTTTTACAAAACCGGTCAGGGTACCTTTCAGCTACAGCCTTTCACCTGTATGGCATCCTTGCTCCAGTTTTGTATGCATTTAATAAAAGTACTTCTTGCTAATTGCACATTTCTGGCTGAGGTGTGCAGTTTCTTGCTATTCTCTATGTTGATTTGGACTACCTGCACCCTCCGTGAGCTGTTTTGTTGTTGCATTATTCCCTTTAAGTATTTAAAGGTTTGATCATATCCCCTAACCTCCTCTCCTCCAGGGTGTACAAGTTCAGCTCTCCCATCCTCTCCTCATAGGATTTTCCTCCATTCACTGGATCATCTCCGTTGCACTACGCGGCACCCACTCCAACAATCGGATGTCCTTCTTCAGGAATGGACGCCAGTACTGTAGGCAGTATTCCAGGTGCAGCCTGACCAGTGACCTGTACAAGGGAAGGATCACCTTCCTGTTCCTGGAGAAGATTCCCCTTGCTATGCACCCCAGCATCTTGTCTGCTTTTGCAGCCACCTTCCTGCACTGAGCTGAGTGGTTCATGCTCCCCACAATAAGCACCTCCAGATCCTTTTCCTCCACGGTGCATTCCAACTCTACCCCTCCCAGCTGATATTTCCTCCCCTGGTTCCTAGCTCCGAAGTGCAGGACCTTGCACTTCCTGGTAATGAACCCCATCTGCCTTGTTTCCGACCACTCCTGTAGTTTGGTCAGGTCCTCCTGCAGTCCCCTCCATGTCATCTACCACAGCTCCCATGTTGGTATCATCTGCGAATAGACTGATCTTACTCCGGACCCCGTGTGAGATGTCAGCTATGAATATCCCAAGCAGCATTGGTCCCAGTACCGAACCCTGCAGCACCCCGCTCACAACGTCCCTCGGTGATGGGCCTCCCCCACCGCCACCACTCCCTTTGCTGCCTACCCTCAGCCAGTTGGTGATCCTATCAACCATTTTGTTCCCACCCTATGTATTCCAGCTTTCCCCAAGCCTCCCATGCGGCACAGAATCAAAGACCTTGTTGAAGTCCAAATACAGGGCGTCCACTGCATGGCCCTTGTCCAGCTCCTGGTCACCCAGTTGTAGAACCCAACTAGGTTCGGTCTGGCAGGATCTGCCAAGACAAACCCATGTTGATGACAGTCTTGGAGACCATTATCTTCCAAAGGTCACCAGCCTCTTCTTTAGGACGGTCTCCATGAGCTTCCCTATGATTAAAGTGAGGCTCACTGGTCTGTAGTTGCCTGGTTCATCCTTCGGCCACTTTTATGAATGGGCACCACATGGGCCATCCTCCAGTCTTGTGGCATGCATCCTGTGTCCAGAGATGTACTGAACAGGTCTGCCAGTGGTCCTGCCAGGATCTCCACTAACTCCCTAAGCACACTAGGGTGAATGCTGTCTGATCCTGGTGCCTTGTCTACCCTTAGTCCTTCCAGAACCCTGTCCTCTGTAATCCTGATATCAGTCACCCCCTCCTCCCCCTGCCCACTCCAGCTCTCCCATGAGGTATCTGCCCCCCTTTTTCCTCGGTGAACACAGAGCAGAAGAAATCATTCAGTGACTCTGCCTGGTCCCCCCTTCTCCACCCACCCCCATCCTTCTTAAGCCTCACAATCAGGTCTTTATTTCTCCTTCTTTCTCCAATGTATCTGAAGAGTCCTTTTCCCGTCTTTAATTTCCTGTGCCAGTCTCAGCTTCCTGGATGCCTTGGCCACCCTGACTAGCCTGGTAACCTCCCTGGACTTCTTCATGTACTCATCCTTGTCCCCTTGCCCTCCCGATTTCTTGAGTCTCTGGAATGCTTTTCTCTTGGCCCTCACCTGTTCCATGACCTCCTAGGTCAGCCAACGTGGCTTGCCTTTCCTTCCTTGCTCTGTGTCCTGGTACAAGTCTCAGCAGCTCTGCTAGTCCCTTTTATAATATCCCATTTTTGGTAAGTATCCATGCATGCTTGAATTCCCACCAGATGCCCAACCAAAATTCCCTCATCCTTTAAAGTCTGCCCCTTAAAATCTATCGCCTGGTACCCATACCTCCTGTTTCTCTGCCATTTTGAGTGTGAATCACACTGCATGGTGATCACTCCCAGCCAGGGGTACTCACTCCCAGATCCCTTACAGCCTCCCTGTTTGTTAGTACCAGGTCCAGAGTCCTTCCCACCCTAGTTGGCTCATGGACCAGTTGCACCCAGGAAGCTGTCCTGAAATACCTCTAGTAATACCTGCTCCTTTGCACTCGTGGTGGTTGGGGTATTCCAGTCCACCCAGGAGGTTGAAATTCCCCTTCCTGCAGACCCTTCTAATCTGCTCAGCCAATTCTCTATCCAGGTCATCCCGCTAAACTGGTGGCCTGTACACCTCCACCCCCAGTGCCCTTCTTTTGGAGTCTTGAATCTGCATCCATAGAGCCTCTGCCCTGCCCTCCTCCCTCCTCCCTCATACACCTTATCCCTTCCCTCATGAGTCACCCACACTCCCCTTCCCTTAGCCCTGTCCTTCCTGAATATCCTGTACCCTGGGATCATCATATCACAGTCCTGGTTCTGGGTGGCCTATGTTTCCGTGATGGCGTTATGTCCACCTCCCTACCGCCAGAGAGACCTGTAGCTCGGCTGATTTGTTACCTAACTTCTCGCATTAAAGATCACCCCAACCTGTGCCTTCCCTCCCCACTGGTTTCCCTCTCCTAACCCTCCTTGCCCCTATCCCCAAATTCCTCTCTGATAGCTTGGGGGTATGCATACTCAGCTCCTTTCTGGGATCCCCACCTACCAGCTGTCCCCATGTCACCACCTCACCTAGTTTAAATCTACACTTGATGCTATGTACCCTCAAACCTCTGCTTTAATACCCCCTTCTCCGGCTCAAGTGCAGCCTATCCCTGCAAATAGATTCTTATTGTCCCAGGTTCTGCCCCAGTCCCCACTATCCCATACCCCTTGGACCAACACCACTCCCCCAACAAAGAGTTGAACTCCCCAGTCCTCTTTTCCATCCTGTACTCGCTTGGGTACTGGGACACCTCTGAGAAGGCCACTGATTCCCCACTTCCTCACATAGCCCTCCTAGTTCCTCAAACCTCCTCCTTACTATTTCCACAGTCTCCCCACCCAGGTCATTAGTGCCACATATACCACTACATGTGGTTTCTTCCTGCCTCCTACACACTTAAGAACCACCTGCCCTGTCCGCCATTAGCATTAGTATGGCCTCCACCCATATGCAACTATGCCTTTTCCCCTTGCAGCCCCATCTGATCCCTTTTAGTATGGAATCACCCAGCACTAGCACCCCTTCCTTAATCCTATCCCTCTCCTACCCTTCTCCCAAGGTACCCATTACTAAAGCCTGCCACATCATTAATTCTTCCTTCCCCCTTTACTGCTCCTTCCTATCTCCATCCCTCCTCCCTCCTGGGCCTCGCCTGCTCTTCCACTGCCGTCCTTCCCACCAGCAGTGCTTCTCTCCCTTCCCCTGCCCTCCTCCCCGACTGACTCCTGTCCCTTGAGGATTCCCTCCCCCGTCCCTTCCTGGAAATCACGCACCCTCCTCCTCCACTAGTGTCACCAGCACAGCAAATCTATTTCCTGCTCTTCCTGCCTGCCTGGGCTTGGCTCCTTCCCCCAAACTCTAGCCTTTCACTGTTGTTAGACCCCCTGTTTGTTCTTCTCCTGCACTCCCTCCCCACCCCTCCCTTGAGCCGCTGTACCTCCCAAGTGGTGTCCTCAGGTTATTCCCCAGGTGAGACTTTCCTGCCTCATTCTCCCCCACTCCCCTCATCCTCTCCAACTGCCTACCAAGCCACAGTACTTCCTCCTCCAGACTCCTCAACCTGTTACAGATTGGACACCCTCCTACTCTCCACAATATGTTCATCCGAACCACCACCCTACATCCATTGCATCCCACGATTCTACCTATGTTGGCCCGTCTAGCCTCCTGCTTCCCCCTGTACCCCCCCGCACTGTTCCTAACTACCTCCACTAGAGCCCCCCCACCCTCTGGTATGTTCCTCCCTAACCCACTCCATTTATCTTCTCCAACTATGTTTTAACCCCCGAGATACCCACAATGGTTAGTCATAGCCCCTTATCTTCCTTCTGATTCCCTAGACGTTTAAGTGAGCGCCCTCCTCTATAGTGTAGCTTACTTCTGATTAATAGGTTCCTTTCTGCTAAGACTCACTTTCCTAATTTCTCCTTGATGCCCCCAACCCTTCCCCCTCTCAGCTGCCATCTTGATCAGACACCCCTCCTTGAAAAACAGATCCCTCCCCAACTTAATTCACCCCCCTATGACAAGTGACCCAAAACAATCACAGTGACCCGGCTTGGCAGACATGACCTGGAACAGTCACAGGTACCTTTGCTCTGAATGTAGCAGGAACTTAAGAAATGGAAGTCACAGTACCTTGCTGCTCAAAACTGGGTCCCTCCAGTCTACTGAGTTCTCTCCATGAGTTCGCCTGGGCTCACTTTCTCCATCAAGCTCCACCAGCTGCCCTTATCTGCTAGCTCCTTCTCCCTTGCCATCCACCAATGACCGTCCCTTCCGGTAGTGATCAGCATTTTTCTGAAGTATTTGTTTTGTCTTCTCCACCTCTTCCCACTAGAGGGCGGGGATCCCTCCTTGGTCTGTCGATTAACCCTGGATTTGGCACCTCCTCCTCCTCCCTTGGGTATTTAATAGAGGCCGGGACCGAGGCGAGTGGGATAAAAAAAAAACTCTCTCCTCTTCAAGAGGATTTGAGCTGGCTCCTGCCAAATCTCTCCGTGGCTTCCTCCTCTTACTGCAGCAATGGTCACCTGTTCCCCTTGCTCCCCCAGACCTAGTCATGGGCAAGCTATTCCACTGTTATTCAATGTTTGTGCTGGATGATTCAGCCACAGTTTCAGCCCAGGGTTGCAGAAACTCTTGTTCTTGCAGTTGGGGGCTGCTGAGTGATATGCTTGCTCACTCACTAAGAGGCTTGTTTGTGCTTGGTACTTTGTCCTGGCCTGTCTGTTTAGCAACGATTCAATTCCTATTGGTTACATTTGTAGTGTTGTCGATTTTTCTTGTCTCGGCCTCTGGTCCTCTTAGTTCTGGTAACCTGCTATTCCATTTCTAGATCTTCCCTCTGCCTCCCTATCTTATTCAGTCCCTGAGGTGGTGGGTGGGAAGTAGGGGCTCTGATCTGGGGCTGCCTGGCTTATTTGGTGCTGCAGGGTTCAGAGCCCTGTCTGGCCAATGTCTTCAGAGATAGTGAGCAGACAGAATTTCAAAGGCATTGGCCACACAGTTTCAGACAATCTTCAGTTTTGCTGGGTACTACAACTGGTAGGGACCCCTAGCTCTTGGATGCCTTCCTCATGGCTGTATACTCCTTCCTCCAGACGCCAGCTTGGCTGAATAATCATTAAATGTCAGAATCGATGGCCCTCCCAGATTACAGAACCACTCTTTCTCTTGCCAGGGCCAGTATCCTTTCCTTCTCCAGGAAGTCAAGAAGCTTTGCCAGCATCAGTCGGAGTATGCCCCTGCCTTGGTGGGGAGGGTGGTGTCCTGTGAGTGCTCTCAATTTCCAGCTGGGGACTTCATGTGTAGTTCAGGAGCTTGGGCTATTCTCACTTCATGGCGGTGGCTGGGACCGATCTCTCCACACCCTCACGGAAGCCCAGGATTCTGATATTCCTGCGACTTCAATTCTCTGAGTCTTCTGCCCTGTGCTATAAGAGACCCATGAGTCTCTCCAGTTCTTGGATTCTCCCTTTATGACAAGAATCCCTGTCATCTATGTAAGTCAGAAAAGCATCCATGTCTCTGCCTATGCTTAAGTGAGTTAATGCTCTTTCAGGTCTACCACAGACTGTTTGAAAGTGGAGACTTCAATCAACACCTGCTGTAGCATTTCCTTTGCACTGAATCATCACTCGCAGACATGGGAGCCTCTGGGGCTGCCGTGTTTGCCATCTCACTGCTGCCAGTACATTTTAGAGGAGGACAAACTTTACAGTATGACAATTCAGCCACCACAGATTGCAGGTGAGTTCTGAAATGCAAATTCGTTAGAGATAGTGCTCCTCTAATGAAAACCACATTTAGGGAGATCTGGTTGAGAGTCCCACTTTGGATGTTTTAGTTTGGCGGTCAGAGCTCTGACTCAAGCGGCTATTCTGTTGTGCGGCTCGCACATGCCCCTATTTACTGTATTTTGTTCTTCCCTCTGCTCTGATTCAGCCCCAGTTCCATCCATACCCCGTTCACATCTGTATGTCACCGACCCCCCTGCAACTGCCCCCAGCTTCCATTTGCATCACCCACCACCTATGCTGCTGCTCCCAGTTCCTGTCTGCATCACCCATCCCTCTACCACTGCCCGTGGTTCTTGACTGCATCACCCCAACCACCATTACTATAGATGTCAGCAGACAGCTGACTGCCCCCAGACTCATGACCCCTCTCCAATGAATCTTGTATCGGCACTGAGACAGGACGTCTAAACACAAGAAAGTAACCTTTCTAGAGGTCAGGGCATCCATATAGGAGACCTCAAGCCAAAGCACAGAGGCAGGGTAAATAGGCCTTATAACTCCTGCACCGTTTCAGTTCCTCACCATTAAACAGGTTCACAGCAGCTAACAGTATGAACCACTGCTGGCTGCCCATGGCCTCACACAGCTCATCAATGAGCCAACATGTAATCACCATGATGGGAGTCACAGTTCGCTCCTGGACTGGTTTCTGACCAACAGGCCTGATAGGCTCTCTGCATCTGGAGCCCTTCCGGAGATATATCTGACCACTGCCCTATTTACTACGTTTGGAAGGCCTTCACTCCCAAGGTGCCTCATAAAATCAAGTGAGGGACTTCTCCCACCTCGATTTGGCCCTCTTTCTTCAAGATTTTGCACTTACTGATTGGACCCCTCTACTCTCCGCTACAGGTGCACTTGATAATCTTCTAAATACCCCCCCCCCGCAGGATAAACACGCCCCTTGCGTCAGGAAGAGAGTTAGAGGCACTACCACCAAATGGCTACATCAGGACCTGCTCTGCCTCATGAAAGCCCATGACAAGTGCTGGGGCAAATTTAAAACCTCAAATGAACTATCTGACTATCATGAATACCAACAGCTCCACAACACCTGCAAAAAAGAAACACGCACAGCAAAGAGTGAACACTGCAAGGCTGCCTCTTATCCTCTGCTAGGGACCCACGACACTTCTGGCATACTACAAAACTGTAGTTGGGGATATAGTCGATGTGACACAATGGATATGATTGTTACTGTAATAATGCCACTACTATTGCCAATGCCTTAACAATCAGTTCTCTGATCTCTCGGCTTACACCTCCCTGTTTGCCACCAACAATGACCAGCCGTCTACCTCCGACTATGCTTCCCCTCCGGAGCCTCTATCTCGCCCACCTTTCTACCTTAGAACGGTCTCAGTGAGGGAAACCTACAAGCTTCTAGCTGGCCTCTCTCCTTATACGAGTGCTGGACATGATGACCTTGAAACAAAACTTCTAAAGATCGGAGCCTCTTGGCTTGCACTCCCAATATCCCAAATTATTAACATATCTCTCTTCTCTCTCTGTCACCACTGGAATTGTTCCTGCAACCTGGAAGGTAGCTAAGGTTGTTCCTGTTTTTAAGCAGGGTGACTGTAAATGCCTAGAGAACTACCACCCCTTAGCCAGCCTGTCTGCTGCTAGCAAGATTCTGGAAAAGGTGGTAAATGTGCAGCTGACAGACTACCTATTCAATCATAACTTACTATCACCCGAACAGCATGGCTTTTATAAAGGCCATAATACTGGCACAGCCCTTGCTAAAGTCACTACCGAAATAAGGACTGCCATGGATCAGGGCTTGTTGTCTGGGGCCATCTTCATGGACCTCTTAAAGGCCTTCGACCTGGTGGACCACTCCCCACTCTGTGCAAAGCTCCGCTCCTTTAATGTAACCGGTCCCACCCTAAATTGGTTTTCAAACAATCTTACTGGCAGGCTGCAGCTTGTCATATACAATAGTGCTCTGTCGGAACCTGTACCCATCAATCGAGTGCCCCCAGGCGCCATCCTAAACCCTATACTTTTCACTCTTTCTTAATGACTTCCCAGCAGTCCCTACCTATAGTACCACAACCCTATATGCTGTGCCTTGTCCTTCTATCTAGCTAAGGTGACATCAGCACCAATAGTCACAACCTACAAGCTGACTTCAACAAGTTGCAGAATTAGCTCCAGACAAATGAACTTCTGCTCAACATAAAGAAAACTCAACTCATGCTCTTCAGCACCCGGCCAAGCTCAAACAGTGTCCCACACCATTAAATGTCCTAAGTCCTGAGATGACCCACTAGGCACTACATGTTCCTTTAAATATCTGTGAGTTACCCTCAACCCCCAGTTAGACCTATCTTTACACATTCCAATGTGTGCAGGGCAACTAATGTCAAGCTTGGACTTGCATACAGGGCTCGTGGGTCCCTTCCTGCTGCTGCTTGGGTTGCCCTTGCTAAAGGCTTATTTCTTCCCTCCCTCAGCTATGGGTTGACAACCTTTGCCCTCGCAGCAAAAACTAGCCTTGCCAAACGGGATGTGGCCAACAATAATATCTGCCACTTCGGCCTCGCCGTCCTTTGACTCACGCATCACTGTGAACTATACAATAAATTACACTGGTTGTCTCCAGGTAACTATCACTTATTCGTCCTGGGCTGCTTCAGACAAAGTTGTCCGCAGTGACACACCACCGCCCTGTCCAAACTCCTCCGGCCGGCACTACCTTCATACCAGCTTAGGTCAGCTGCATCGCACCCCCTCACTGTCCCAAATACTCGTACAATGTCTATTGATCGTTGCCTTTGCAGTCTATACCCTAGATTCTGGAACGCCTACCTGCACCCTCAGGTATACCCCTCCTGTCCCATCTTTAAAAGCTCCTCTGGTCGCACCTAAAGTCTGCCTCAGCTTGTAACTGCTACTAGGCTACCTGACATCCTCTGCCACTGGGTTCCGCTTATTCTCGGTCTTCTACCCTTTTTTGAGCTCTATTGGGGGGTACTCGCCCTCACCTCAGCACTTACCACCCTCTAAATGACATGACTGCCTTTAAATTGTACCTGTACTCCCACCATGAAAAGTAATCATTGTAATCTTATAATGAAATGTAATCTTTGCTAATCTACTCTCTCTTATCATGAAACGTCATTACTGTTTACCTAGCCTCACCATTGACAACTATGCTTACCTGTTCATTCCGTAAATGTTCTACTTGTTTTCACCCTGTTCACTGCCTGTATTTCACCTTGCTGTATAATACTCTTGCACTGATTGTAAACCTTGCTCTGAATTCTCCCGGGTCGTACCTGAAAACAGGCATTCCTTGTCTAGCTGTGCTTACCCTGTAAACAAAAGCTAATAAATAAATAAAAGTGGTTCAGCTTACAGTGCTCCAAAATATGTTTACATTTATAATCTAACTGCAGATCAGCTACTCCTCACCACTCACACTGGTGCCAAATGCTCAGTGTAAACAGGCTTAACCACGTAAGTACTGCACAAGTGTTGAGTTTTATCTGGAGTTAGAGAACTCTGAAAAGTATCTATTAGTACAATATAATATAACCTCTGAAAATTTGAAATACACCAGCTTTAAGATTTAAAGATCTGCATGAAACGGACATTTTATAGAAGGTTAAATACTAGGTTTTATTTATGAATAAAAAAAGACAAGAGTGAAAAACAGCATTTCAGATGAAAGTTCATTCAAAATTGTAAGTAATTTTGGACAAAACTGTGGTGATTCCAGGAATATCTGGAAAACACTGGCCGTAGAGGCTTTTAGCATCCAACCTGATTGGTGGCAGCACACACTGTTCTGTCATGTACATGGTGGACATGTGCTATTTTTTCTGTCCTTATTCTTCTAGGTTTCTGTACAGATATCCTGTGTTCAACGGCAGACTCGGGACATCCTCTCTGGCTGCTGGAAGAGTAGGGTACGTTGCAAAGGTACCACACCTAGGCCTCCTGGGTGCAACACACTCTAGCACATCTACGCATCTCCCTTCTGATCATTTAGGAAGCAACTGGCAGTAGTTTCTGGGGTGGGAATGGATGCTATCTTTTCCAAACAAGGGCTGGAAGCCTGCTGTCTGTAAACCACTCCAGTTAGGAGTGGTAAACGGGTGAGTAGGTCACACTTTACATGTTTCTGAACATACACTGATTCGGTAACCTGATATTTTCCTTCAGGACTGCGCAGGACTTTGTGCCTTTGCAGCAGGTCATCCACAGACCTGCACAATGTATAGTGCAATAGTGGCCCTGTGCAAAAGGTGAGGGGTCCCCCAGGAGAGAACACAACAGGGATGTAAACAGGATAAAAAAATGGGGAACAAGCAAAGTTAAAAAAAAAAAATCGTAAGGCTCATCTCAGTGTCACAATATATGTGGCACCATGACATTAAGTGCAAGGTACATGCCCAACAAAAGATCTATTTATTTCTAGTGTTGAAAGACACACACTTTGCTTTACTCAGTGTTACAAACCAACCTTGTTTTCTTCTTTGAATTTTCACTTGTAAACTGTTTTAAAGGCACTTCTTCTGCATGCAGATTCTTCTCATTTTATTACATTTCCAGACAACGTTAATGGGACTGCTCACAGTACAGCAGGGGTAGGGAAGGCGGACAGGAAATCAGTCTTTTGGTGATGTTTAGCTGCCAAGTGCCTCTGCTTCCATTCTAATCTACTACACTGTACTAGTTGCACAGTGTAGTGTTCACAAAAGCAAGTGCAAGACCTTGCTGGCACAAAACAACTTAGGGCTAATAAGGAAGCATTAATCAAATGAATAAAATCAAAGAATTCAAAATGCGAGGTATGCTTTTGGAATGCTGAAGCAGGAGAGGAATAATTGTAAAACAGACTTCCACTTGTCACTGTCTTGCATTCCTAAAGATCCTGAAGTCCTTGCATTTCTACTATTGTCTGGTTTGCTTTCTAAATGCTGTCAGTCATACTAAAAAGAAAACCATAGTGCAGTGTTCTTAGAAATTGGCTGAAGAAGGCCCATGAATTCTTGATAAACTCTTAAAGACAGATAGGAATGGTCTCCTTCACTAGAGAGAATATTACTCTATGAAATAATGAGAAATGGGTGATGTTCTGACTACCAAAAAAAAAGTCAGTACAGGCTAGTCCAGTGGCGTGGAGAGCTAAAGCATTGTGCGCCTTACCTCCTGCCATGCTGACAACCCATGATCAGGAATGAGCAGCATGGGTTGCAGTGGGTCAGTTGGGGGGGTGGGGGAGGGCTAGGAGAGGATCAAATGACCAGCTGGCAGCTCATCTCTCCCGGATTGGGGTGGTTGGCCATCTTGGCTCTTGGCTGTCACCAGGCGGAGGCCTGGTAGTAGCCCATTGGAACCCCAAGAGGCAGATGGCAGTCATGGGAGGGGCAGGCAGCCACACTCCCAAGACGTGCGAGTGCCTCCACATGCATGTGCCACCTGTGTATGCTGCAGCAGAGGGTAGGAGCAGGAGAAAACAGAAGCAAAATGGAAAACAAAACAGGGGCGCATGATGTCCACACACCGCGGCTTCACTTGCCGCTTCACCGGAACGGGACACTGGGGGGTGGAAAGACAGCCTCCACCTCCTGATCCCGTCACAGGGGGAAATCCATGGAGGTTACCAGCCATACAGGTAAGCCCGGGGAGATGACAGACGGAGGAGTCAGGGCGGATGGGAGCTAAACCTATCTTGACCACAGGAGGATAAACAGTTGATGGGGAGGTGGGGAGAGTGTCGGTATTTCCTACAGTTTAAAGTCAAATCCTTCAACAGTAATTCAGGTGCCACTGTCAAGTATTGTAAACAGTGCTCAAAATAATGTAACGAATTGTATACCACGCATTTCACTTAGAACAAGGTCAATACGCCACTTTAGCAGTGGGACGGGTTTTTCAACATTTTTCCATTGAGAGTCCAACTTCTAGGCTCAGTTGGAAGCCCTCTTGCCTTCGGGTCAGGAAGATCGATGGTTGTGAGTTCAAGTCCTGCACAGGCTCTTGAGCCAATATGCCCCCCCTGACACTGCAGCACTGCACTAGGGGGACACTGAACTGTCATGGTGGCAGCCTTCAGATGAGATATTAAACCAAGGGCCCTTATGCCACTCTCTGTTGGCTACCCGGGTGGGAATTAAAGATCTCTTGGCACCTGAGTTACCCCAGTATCCTAGTCAACATTCTCTCGCTCAGTAACACTGATGCAATATGGCTGTGTATGGTAGATATTAGCATGCTTTGGCTGTTGTATGTATACCACATGTAATCTTGCACTATCATTAACTTATTCCTTTGTATATTGCATTGGAATACACTATGTATGAAATGTGCAATATAAATAAAAATTCTATACTGTTTGAACTTCTTGAACTAGTAAATGTCTAGGCAGTAAAAACAAACCATTGTATGGAGCTCTTCTGTAGGGGCCCTTCTCAATAAAGTCTGCTTTGTGCTAGGTGCAAAAAATCGTACACATCATTGTGATCTGTGTCCTATAATGGAATTGTTGCCACTTGAATGATGACAACAACCTTACACTGACTTAATGGTGACAAATGTAACCCCTAGATGGTGGTATCCCAGGGGCTACTACCCCCGCCTGATTTGCCACCAACAGGTTGAGGGGCCTGGATCCAATGGCGGGTGCCTCCACCCAGAGGTCAGGGTTTGCAATAGTTAAACTAGCTTGGTCACAGCCCTCTGGGACACTGCAACCCCCCTTTCTTCCCACTAGTGGCCCACACAATATATCAGAATTACCTTCACAGTATACACTTACCCCCAGGACTGGTTCCGGCACTGGGACCTCCTGTGAAATAAGATACAGTGCAACAATCACAGTACAGTACTTTAACATAGACAAATACCTCAGGCAGTATTACTTTGCTGAAACAAGCAGCTCTGATTTATTTAGGGGGATATAACAAGGACAGGGGGAAATCAGGTTAATTAGCTTATCACTCTACTCATCTACCTATGGCTCTGTGCACAGGCCTATCCCTATCAGTTACTGTCCCTGGGTACCCAAGCCCTAGTGGCAAGTCCAAACCGTGGCAGCTGGTAGGGGCCCTTTCACACAGAGAAAAGAAAAATTAGTTTAAACAGTCAGCAGTACAGTGATTCCATTTGGATTTAATGTGGCAATTCAACAGGGAGCGACCCTGAATTAGTACTCACGACCTCCAAACAAGATAGGGTCCTTCAATGTCAGCAGGGCTACTCTTGAGCTCCATGAGACTCTTCACACATTTATATGGTAAAAAGAAAGTACTATACCAGGCAGGCTGCTTCTCTATCCCGATCGCAATTACTGCACAATACCTGGGAGAACACACAGCAGATTCAGTTCCTGACAGACCGAGTGCAATTCAACAATTTCTCCAGTCTTCTACAGGGTGAGCCTGGTTTCTACTCTTCAGAGATCCTTTGATTCTTTTCACAGGGACGGATTCAGTCCTAACAAGCAGTTACACAAGCTGCAGACCGGAACTCTGGGCCTTACACCGTTTTTGACTGAAACTGTGCACTGAAGGAGCACAGGTTTCTTTCTTCTTCACTGCCAAAGCTAAACTGAAACTCCAACAGACAAAACCGGGCACTTCCTTTGAGTTCCTCCCAGTTCTTGACTGGATTGGCTGTCACTCACAATAGACTGCTGCTGTTGGTCCAAAAGGCAAGTCTAAACTACATCTCCCAGAGTCACTGCCCATACAATCCTCTTGTGGCTGGCTCAGATTATGAGTCAAGTTCTGATTCGTCAAGGCACCATTTTAGAGCTAGCTTACCCCACACTGATTGGTCCAGTTCAGCAGTTCAAAACCAGAATGGGGAACTAGGCAGACACAGTTCTGACTGCAAAGAAAGCAGGTCAGACAAACTGTAATTTCATTATTACTGTAAATGATTTCTGGCAAACAGTTACATCTTTCAGATAGGTTCCCTTTGCACTCCTAGTGACTGCAAAATAGGGGTGAATTGGCAGCAGCTCGAGTGGTACTCAAACAGAGAAGCACAGTCCCCCCATACAAACTAATTATGTCTGCAAGCAGACAGCTCTTAAAGAGACAGTACCAGAGGCTCTAAAACACTCACTGATAAATAGCCTTAACGCCTAAACACCATTCAGGCTTGGAGCATTCAAGCAAGCTCCTGGAAGTCTTTGGGAACCCCCATTTGCAGGGGTTACACCCCTTCCTGGCCTGGGAAAGCTTGGCGTCAGCGTCAAGCAAGTACCCCATAAGTTTTAACTGCAACCATATACATTTGCATTAGGCTCACACATGTAATCATCAGTCAATATATCATTTTACCAAGAACACATTTCTGAAACATTGCAGTACGTCCTCTTTACACAGTATTACACACACATTGTACCATAACTCCAAGTTATTACCTCTTGTACATGAAACCAGAAGAGAGGGCCCTTCCTATCAGTTACCTTGGGGCTGGATA
Organism: Neoceratodus forsteri; assembly: GCA_016271365.2. NCBI lineage: Eukaryota > Metazoa > Chordata > Ceratodontiformes > Ceratodontidae > Neoceratodus > Neoceratodus forsteri. The sequence continues at coordinate 1,499,270,367 of CM057450.1, read as the reverse complement.
GGGCAAGGGCACCATACGTAGAGGGCAACACAAGTAACTTGGAGTTAGCACTGACGCCAGTTTGGCAATGAGCTCAGGGACACATACACCCTTGTGGACAACATTGAGAGGCAAGTCCACAGGCCTCCCAAGTGAATCATAACTGAGGTGCACCACAGGCTTTACAGCTCGACCAGTCTTTCTAGGGGAACTGTTACAGTCTCTGCACTCTGAGCCTCATTTTCAGCATTGTCCTCACTTGTCAGGAGTCTCCTGGGGGTAGAGAGGCTAGAACTTGGGCACTTTCAGCTCCAGGAGTTACAGTTTCTGAGTCCACAACATTTGGCTCGCATGGAGAGCTTTCGGACACTGGCAGTGGACTGTCAGGGCACTCAAAATACTCTTCTTGTTCAGGTGTATCACCAGTCTGCCCTAATCTATCATTTTCTCCCTGAAAGCTCAAACAGTTCAACCATGCACAATGATTCCATTTCATCTGATCTGATGCTTTGTACTTCACTTTCTGGGAGCATTGGCTCCAGGGATGAAGCTGGGGCTTAGACAGTCCAGAAGGCCCAGCCGTCTCCAGTATTGACTAGGGATTGCCCTGAAACAATTGACTCAGTTCGTAGAAGGATAGTATTCAAAGTCTCTCCTTTCTTCTGATGTGGACTGACAGTCATGCTCAACTGGGACTTGTGCAGGGGAACACTTTAACTCTGCTTCTGTAGGTGCAGACTTCCTTGATCTTTTCTTAGCAGCAGCTCTAGTCACTGGTCCAGAGGGGCATCTTCTGGGGCTCAGACTCAATCAGGATTTGTCAATGGGCAGTAAATGTTTCTATGCATTGTTTTACATCTTTTGAATTGTTCTCAGGCCTTACTTTGTACACTGGCAGATCATCTAGTTTGCCCACTACAATGTGAGGGAGATGGTGCCATCTGTCAGCAATCTTGTGCTTGCCATGCAGTCCCAGATTTCTTAGCAATACCGATCTCCCTCCTGGAGTTCCTGTGCTTTCACCTTTTATCATACCGTTCTTTGTTGGCCAGATTTGTTTTGGCAGCCATGGTTTGAGCCAGTTAGTACGCATGAGTTAGCTGGGCCTTTAACTTTTGCACATACTGTAAATAGTTGTCAGCTTGAACCCCATCAGGAGACCCCAAAACACACATCTACTGGTAGTGAGCTTCTCTTCCAAACATCAGGCGGTAGGGGAGAACCAGTGGCATCACTTTGGTGCAGTTATAAGCATGTACCAGGTGCTAATTTGTTGGCTCCATCTAGGCTTGTCCTTTGGGTGCAGGGTGCCTAGCATATCTAGCAAAGTGCGGTTGAAGCGTTCAGGCTGTGGGTCCCCTGGGGTGGTAGGAGTGGTTCTGGATTTGCTTTCCCACAGAGAAAGCATCTCTTTGATCAGGCGACTCTCAAAGTCTCTCCTTGATCAGAATGGATTCTTTGTGGAGCCCATAGTGAACAAAAAGTTTTCTACAAGTACTTTGGCCACAGTGGATGCTTTCTGGTCTTTGGTGGGAAAGCTTGGGCATATCTCGTGAATGGTCAGTGACCACCAGCACATTACTGATATTTCTTTGATCTGACTCCAAACTCAGAAAATCAATACAGACCAGCTCCATGGGTGCACTGGTGGTGATGTTAACAAGGGGGGCAGCCCTCTGGGGCAAAGCTTTCCTCTGTAAGCAGCGACTACAAGTTTGAATGTGTTGCTCCACATCAGCCCCCATCTTAGGCCAATAGAATCTGGATCTCACCAAGTCAAGTGTTCTGTCTATACCAAGGTGCCCCATGTGGTTGTGCAAGGACCTCAGTACTGAGTCTCGAAAGGCAGTGGGCAGCACTAGTTGTTGTTTGTCTCTGTCCCCTCTGTCTACTGTTTCTCTGTATAACAGTTTATTGATCAGTTTCAACTTAGGACCTTCTTTGTATAACAGTGCAGTTCTCAAATCAGTGGGCGTAATTTGGACACATCTTTTCCTGCATAGAGGGCTTCTAAAGCTGCTTTGATCATGGGATCGGGGATTGAGCCCGCCGAATACTGTCATTGTCCAGCTGAGGCAGTGCACCAATGTCTATTGCAGAAAAGTGGCAATAAGCAACAGGTATGCAATTCTCAGAGGTCCCAGCAATCCACCATACAGTCCCTACGTCCGTGGACATTTGTTCTCCCTGTCAAACTTCCGGCAGAGTGCCCGAATGTCAGGTTCTGCCAATCGGACCCAATCATTCGGGGAACAGGCCTCCGGAGAGAGCATCAGCATCTATGTGGTTCAGACCTGCTCGGTATTCGAGAGCATAGTCATATGTAGATAATGCAGAAAGCCACCTATGGCCAGTGGCATCCAACAGCTGGGAGGTCTGCACATAGGTCAAAGGATTATTGTCAGTTTTTACTAGTATTTTAGCCCCATACAAGTACTCATGGAATTGGTCAATAGCCCACTTCAAAGCTGGAACTCTAACTTATGTACAGGATAGTTCTTTTCGGATGGGGTCAGGCTTCTACTGGCAAGGCCACTGGTCTCAGGCCATTCTCGTGCTCTTGGTACAACACAGCTCCAACCCTTGCAAGCTAGCATCAGTGTGCAGGACGTAAGGTTTTCTTGGATCAGCATAGGCCAGCACTGGAGCATGGGTAAGTTGATATATGATCTCATGAAAAGCAGTCTCACAATCAGGAGTCCAGCGGGCCCCAAATACTTCACTCGGATGAAAATACACTCTTTCAGTCTTGAGGACGCTGACTTTTGGTATTTTTTGTGGGTTGGGGATACCTTGAGTAAGGTTAAGTAAAGGCGGATCACTCTTGAATAGTCCTTGATGAGCGCCGATAATAACCACAGAATCCAGGAATCTTTGCAGTTCTTTTAGATTTTTGGGCTGTGGCCAGGTGGTCAAGGCCTCAACTTTACTTGGGTCGGTCTCTATTCCTTAGTAGATACTATGTGTCCCATACTTTACTGATGTTTGAAAGATTGACACTTATCAATGGACAGTTTAAGGCCAAAGTCCTCCAGTCGGTCCAATACCTTAAATAATCTGCTCATGTTCCTCCAGTGAGCTGAAACACAATAACATCATTTAGGTATACCAGGCACTCTAGTAAGTTCATGTCCCCACTGCGCTCCATCAATCGTTGAAAAGTGGCTGGGGCACCTGAAATCCCTTGAGCATCCTCATGAATTCATAGAAGAAGCGGACAGATAAAGGCTGTCTTCTCACGGTCCTCTGGGGCCATCCGGATCTAGTAGTACCCACTGCGGAGATCCAACACAGAGAACCACTTGCTCCCGTTTAGGCAGTCCAAAGCATCCTGAATGCGGGCATTGTGTACTGATCAGGGATAGTCCGCTGGTTTAGATGCGATAATCCACACACATCCTTACTGTCCCATTCTTTTCCTCACTACCACAATGGGGAAGCATAAGGGCTTCTGGATTCTTGTATTACACCAGCAGCTAACATCTCTTGCAGATGCCATCTCACATCATCTATGTCAGAGCAGGTGCCAGGCGTCGAGACCTCTCACGAAATGGTCTTTACGTCATGCAGCGGATATTGTGCTCAGCTCCTTGCATCCTACGTCCCATTCCTTTAAAGAAAACATGGTCTCTCTGGGCAAGCTTCTCACTGATCCTCACTTTCCATTCAGCTGGCAGCGAGGAGTCGCGAAATCAAACAAGTCAGGCGTTACTCTGTCATTCTTCCTCGAACTCTTGCTGCTGGGTAGCACTGCAGTGTCTGCACAATGCACATTAGCCAGGATGCAACCTCTATTTACTCGAATGTCTCTTTCAGACACATTATGAACTTGGACCATTACCCTTCTGGCATAAGCATGGGCTCTAGCGGGCAAAATACTAGGCTTGACCAGCAGTCCCTCTGGCAATTTCCATCCCTGGTGCATCCAACATTAATATTTTATTCTTAACATCCTTTCTGATATGGACCTCTCCTGTAAGGTACACTGGGCATTTGGCGCCAGGATCAGAGACTCAGGATCCTTCTTCCATACAATTCGACCGGTTCCTCTGGTTCTATTTTTTCAGCATCTCTGTGCCTCATAGGCCTTCTTAAGTAAAGCTGGAACTCTTAAGCTCTACTAGTTTTGACCCCTGTTTTCATAACACAACTGTGCCAGCCTTCGAACATATGAGCATTTGTTCCAATCAACAAGGGACACCATCATACAGTCCAGTGGGGGACACACTAAGGCTAGAGTCTCTACTTGTTCGGCCACTCCAGCCACGGAGGTGGAAGACAGCCAGGTCGGATATACCGGAATAGGGTGAGCCTTCTCCATAACCATACATGCAGTCCTTCTAATGGTTGTAAGGTACGTCTGACAAATGCTTCTGATACCAATCCTGGAACATAATTGTCACTTAGAGCCACTGTCTAATACAGCTCTTGTAGACACTCCATTCACCTTTACAGTGGTCTCCATGGAGGGACCCACTATTCTGGACCAGTCTGGAGGCGATAGTGGGGCCTGGGCACTGACCACCACAAAGGGCGTGAGTTAGCATTTTTGGTGCCCTCACTGGGATCATTTCGTGCACCTCTTAACCACTGATTTGTTCTCCGAAGCTCTCCTTGTAGCCTATATGCAACTTTGTCAGTGTCTTTTGGGGACCGGCATTCCCTTTTCATATGCCCATCCTTCCCACAATTATAGCAAAACATACTTTCTGGAGTTTGAGCTGGCCGAGGCGCCACACTGGGAGCCAGGGCGGGGGTATTACTAACTGGAAACCTTGGTGCCATCTCTGTCTCATGCGTGATGAGCATTTGGAGACATCTCGTCAGTTTCTCACTTCCATGGTCAAGGAATTGAGTTTGGAGCTGTTATCAGCAGGAGATACATGGTGGGTACCCCCACCCTCATAGCAGATGCAGTCGGATATAGGTCAGGGCCCGTACTTGCAGGCGTGGCCTTCATAAAGGACTGTTTTGAATTCCCGGATCTCTCAACAGTTAAGCCCATTGTGGCATACCTTTTTCCTTGTCAGAGCACTCATTGACTGCCAACCTCTGCCCCTCGAACTTCACTTGATGGGTCACCCTCAGTCACTCGGTCGAGACGCAGCTATTGGTGCAGGTCCCTCCCGAGGTCGCCTTTTCTCAACTCCTCAATTTCTCTCATTAACTCATCATAGGAGGTGGGGATTCCAGTCGATTTGCCAGGTGTAACTGAAGCAACAGCAGTTCTGAGAAGGGGCAGACTTAAGGATCCTGTCCAGCCTGGTTCGGTCCAGTTCAATCGCTGGCAAACTACCCTTTCTGAGGCATTCTTGCAACAATTTTTCCAGCGAGATACATACACAGACAACAACTCCCTTGGTACTGTTGTGCATTTCTTACTCTCCACCATAGATCCTCATCAGAATCTGGGCTCCATACACATTCTCCAAGGCCTCAAGATAGGCCTGTGCAGTCACTTCAGGGTTACTGGCCCGTTTACCGGATGGTAGCCAGGGCAGGACCTCGGAGGCTCTCACTAACCCTCTTTCAGCTTTTGGCTTCCGAGCATTGCCATTCTAGCACTTGGGGCAACATAGTCTATCCAGGTCTCCCAGTCATCCTCCCTTGGGGGTGGGGAGAGTGCCAGAAGATCCTCAACCCGGTAAGAGTCGTGACTAATGGCAGGTGCAGAAATAGGAGTCTGCATTGGTTCAGCCACCATTACGGGTACTGGAGCGGGAGAGGGTGTTGGAGGAGGAACACCCCAGGTGGCAAGAATAGTTTCTTCAAGTCCTCCACAGTTTTCCCTTCCCCAGCAACCATTTAGCAAATTTCTCCTCAAAAGTTTCAGACAGTGGTGGGGTTCATTCCCCAGGGTCTTTACTGTAGTTATCACTCTCCAGACAGTGAGGGCTCCTCTGGGGTAATGGTCTGTGGCACTTTGGAGCTATCTATGGGATCCTTAAACTCTACTAGGGCCAGGAAAGTGTGGGTGAGCAGATTAGCATGCCGACCCACCACCACAGGTTTTGTAAACCTTCCACCTTGGAAAGTACTCCCTGTACAGTGTCCGTATTGATACCAGGGGATGTCAGGATAAGCATAGCATTTTGGGGGTCAATCTCCTCCCCAGTACACCACTCCACCAGCCGGTGCACAGCCACTTCTGTCGGGGTACCCATCTTTTTTCTTAACAGTGGTTCGTAAACATGGCCAGTAGAGGACACACAATCCCAGCGGTGAGCCTCCAAGATGTAACCCCTAGATGGCGCTATCCCAGGGGCTACTACCCCCGCCTGATTCGCCACCAACAGGCTGAGGGGCCTGGATCCAATGGCGGGTGCCTCCACCCAGAGGTCAGGGTTTGCAATAGTTAAACTAGCTTGGTCACAGCCCTCTGGGACACTGCAACCCCTTTCTTCCCACTAGTGGCCCACAATATATCAGAATTACCTTCACAGTATACACTTACCCCCAGGACTGGTTCCAGCACTGGGACCTCCTGTGAAATAAGATACAGTGCAACAATCACAGTACAGTACTTTAACATAGACAAATACCTCAGGCAGTATAACTTTGCTGAAACAAGCAGCTCTGATTTATTTAGGGGATATAACAAGGACAGGGGGAAATCAGGTTAATTAGCTTATCACTCTACTCATCTACCTATGGCTGTGTGCACAGGCCTATCCCTATCAGTTACTGTCCCTGGGTACCCAAGCCCTAGTGGCTAGTCCAAACCGTGGCAGCTGGTAGGGGCCCTTTCACACAGAGAAAAGAAAAATTAGTTTAAACAGTCAGCGGTACAGTGATTCCATTTGGATTTAATGTGGCAATTCAACAGGGAGCGACCCTGAATTAGTACTCACGACCTCCAAACAAGATAGGGTCCTTCAATGTCAGCAGGGCTACTCTTGAGCTCCATGAGACTCTTCACACATTTATACGGTAAAAAAAGGAAGTACTATACCAGGCAGGCTGCTTCTCTATCCCGATCACAATTACTGCACAATACCCGGGAGAACACACAGCAGATTCAGTTCCTGACAGACCGAGTGCAATTCAACAATTTCTCCAGTCTTCTACAGGGTGAGCCTGGTTTCTACTCTTCAGAGATCCTTTGATTCTTTTCACAGGACGGATTCAGTCCTAACAAGCAGTTACACAAGCTGCAGACCGAACTCTGGGCCTTACACGTTTTTGACTGAAACTGTGCACTGAAGGAGCACAGGGTTTCTTTCTTCTTCACTGCAAAGCTAAACTGAAACTCCAACAGACAAAACCAGGCACTTCCTTTGAGTTCCTCCCAGTTCTTGACTGGATTGGCTGTCACTCACAATAGACTGCTGCTGTTGGTCCAAAAGGCGCGAAGTCTAACTACATCTCCCAGAGTCACTGCCCATACAATCCTCTTGTGGCTGGCTCAGATTATGAGTCCAAGTTCTGATTCAGTCAAGGCACCATTTAGAGCTAGCTTACCCACACTGATTGGTCCAGTTCAGCAGTTCAAAACCAGAATGGGAACTAGGCAGACACAGTTCTGACTGCAAAGAAAGCAGGTTAGACAAACTGTAATTTCATTATTACTGTAAATGATTTCTGGCAAACAGTTACATCTTTCAGATAGGTTCCTTTGCACTCCTAGTGACTGCAAAAATGGGGTGAATTGGCAGCAGCTCGAGTGGTACTCAAACAGAGAAGCACACAGTCTCCCCATACAAACTAATTATGTCTGCAAGCAGACAGCTCTTAAAGAGACAGTACCAGAGGCTCTAAAAACACTCACTGATAAATAGCTTAAACGCCAAACACCATTCAGGCTTGGAGCATTCAAGCAAGCTCCTGGAAGTCTTTTGGGAACCCCCATTTGCAGGGGGGTTACACAAAAATTCTAAAAAAAAAAATATCAGGCTCCTCCAATACTCCAACATATAATTAATATCAAGGACTGCTGACACGACACAAGACCTACAGAACACCTAAACTGACACCTTCTTTTACGAGGGCATCATTGGGGCAGTCATGTCCATATTTTGTCCCCACGACCTGGAATCAAGTACCAGGTGATCTTCAGGTAGCATTTATCAGTCAAAAAACTACTGAAAGACTACCTTAACTCAGTCGCTATGTGGTGGCAATTTCACAGCAAGGTTAATCAATGGAGTCTGTTCAGACTTCTAAAAGTGCTGTTGGAGCAAGAGAAAGCACAGCTAACTGCACATGCTTTGACACGTAATAACAGAAAACAAGACTGCTGTCACTGATTCTTCCAAGTAACAGGCACCGTGCTGACCTACTGTTGCAGCATGTAATATGTTACCTGTATCAACCTACACATTATGTAATCCTGTACTGTGATTGTTCTGTTGTGCCTAATGATAACTGTACACAAACTGACCTGAGGCACCCTTGAAAATGTGTACATGCTGCTCTAGGACCCTCCTGCGCGTAAATAAAATAAAATAAATACACCAGTTATCTTACAATGGGCCCTACATTGAAGTTAGCAAGGTTTGAGGCTGTAAATATATTTTAACAGCAGGGATCAGAATTCATGGCAGCGTAAGGCTATGGAATTATTTATTTTATATACTTAGAATTGTCATCCAGGATAAGCACACTGAGCCAGAGCTCGTTTCCAGATGCAACCTAACAGGGAGGAGTTAAAGGGGAAAAATAGCTAGTAAGGTACAAATTTTAAGAGTACTACAAACATTTCAGTAAGGTATGAGACTGGCAGCAGCAACTTGGAATGAGAAAAGTGCAAAAGTATAGTGACACAAATAAATTACAGTAGTACAATGCAGTACCAGTGAATCAAAGAGTAAAAGGAACTGGGGGGAAGAGGGAAAATAAAAATGATGAGGGCCTATGGTGGAGAGGGGCACAAAGCACACAAATGAGGGAGAAATAACACGGGCAGTAGGGGCTAGAAATGGGAGTTGCTGGCTGGTGAGGGGAAGGGAGAAAGAAAAATGGGAGAGAAAGAAAGGCAAGTTGCAGTCACATGGAGGATGGAATTGCATTCCTTATTGTTAATTCAGCTCTACAGATCTCTGGAATACTTTGGACCATTGGGTTAACTCCTTCTAGCAGGTGGAGACATAGGGAATGATGCTTAAAGATAGGCGGATCCTGCCCCAAACAGCTGTCAGACCAGAAGTCAAAACCATAATACACAGATGAGGACAAAAAAACAATGAAGAAAAAAAAACAAGGTAGCAAGGCATACTTACAAAAACGAAGTAAAACATACTTACAAAAGCGAAGTAATGACCAAAACAGTTCCATGACAGCCCACACCAGTCCGGTGATTAAGGGCAATTTGGCAACAAAACTATCAAACTACACAACAGCCACAGCTGAATAATGCCCCAGGAGCCGTACTTTAAAAACTCTAAGTGGCAGAACCAAACAGTAATAAAGTCAGGATGCCAGTTCACATGTATTCCAGAGACCAGAAAAAATTGATTAACAATAAGGAGTAAAACTACTGTCTCTCAAATATCTAGACCTTGGATGTGGAAGCAGTACGCGAGACCAGCGACAAACCTTAATGCTGCACAACAGCCTACAGAGCTTTCCTGCAAATGGTACATCAGTGGAGCTTAACAGGACCACATTATAATGCTTGGTAAATGTGTGCAGAAAACCCCCTGTAGCTAGCTGACTTAAACACATCAACTATAACATACATCACTTCTATGAGCCCAAGAGGCAGCAATGGGACTGCCCTTGATGGAATGCCCTTAATCACTTCAGAAACTGGAAGGGAACAGTCAATATACAGTAGGCCTCCCTAATGAAAGTCCTAACCCAGCAAGCTAGTGTTTGCTTAGAGGCAGCAGACCCCTTCCTAGCCATCTCAAACTGAACAAATTACAATGCTGTCCATCAGGATGAAACACTGTGATGAAGATGTTATACTTTTCTGAGTGACAAACTAGAATAATTGTCACTGGACTGTGTTTCTGCAGTATCCTGCAACATACCACAGACAGAAACTGTGATAAGAGTGCTTCATCTTGGTGGGTGGCACTGTACCTGTAAGAGGTAGAGACGGTCCTGGTCCTCTCCAGGTAAATCAAGGCAGCATCACAGGCATCAAGGGAGTACGACAGATGCTTCTTGTCATTCTGGGGTAAGGGCAAAAAGAGGGCAAAGAAATGTTTTGACTGCATAAAAGAGCAGCAATCTTCAGCAGAAAGGATGGCACAGTATGCAGCACTACATTATCCTTATAAAATACCAGGAAAGGTTTCCTGACAGACAACGTTTGCAGTTCGTTAATGCACCTCACAGAGTAAATGGCAATTAAGAACACACCTTGAGAGATAAGAAATGCTCAGTAACTTCTGGAGGAGTTTGAAGGGAGGAAGCATGAGAGCAGCAGGAGTCAGTACCTGTTTGGATTAAGCAAACAGATACTTTATTAGAAGAAGGAGGTCTCATTTAAGTAAAAAAAAAAAATAAAAAAAAAAGGAGAAAGTCACCGTGTGTTTCTCTGAGGAAGGGGGCTGTAACAGCTTAATTTATTGAGTCAGGAGCAGAGGGTGAATCTAATTGGGGGTGTGGCTTAGGAGTACAAAAGCAGGCGTCTCCAATTACAGCTTCCTGCTGTTTTTGACAGAGGAGAACTTTGGTTTCAGAGCAAGAAACAGCGGTCTAGAACTACAGATTTTTTTTTACTAATTGCCCTCCTTCCCACCCCTCCACCCTAAGCCAGTTCTACTTTTATAGCCACTGGATTTGACTGACAACAGGAACTTCCTGTTTGGCAGTAGGAAGGGAAGGATCACTGAGACACATTAGTTTCATCAACCTTGAAGGAACCTAAAAAATAACCCCCCGGCTGCTGGAGGTCTGAATACAACCATGGAAGAAGGAGACTACTGAAGACTACAGGAAGTTGCTGTCCCAGAACAGGAAGGGAGAGAGTTGTAAGGGTACATAGGCAGTAGGAAAGTAAGTATAAAAATACATAGAGGGAGGAGACAGTAAGCATACAAAGCAACAGGAGCGGGGACACAGAATAAGTCAAGATGGGAGTGGTGCAGTGCAATGGCTATGGGGCAGCAGTGTTCTGGGAGACATTCTGGAGGCTGCGATGCTGCCCTGTTTGTAGGCACCTCTCTGGTCTGAGGGAGGAGGTTGCCCGTCTCCAGGCAGACCTGGCTAGGATTCATGAAACCTCTTCCCCCACCCAGAGACTACCAGGGCCACCACCGTTACCTCAGAGGTTGCCAAGAAAGAGGAGCGGTTGGACCAAGGTGGGCTTGGGGACGGAGAGGGTGGTGGAACAGAGGTGCATCCCTCCAGTTGTACCTCTCCACAATTCATATGCTGTTCTGGTAAAGAGTGGTTCCTCTATGGAGGCACCTGCAGTGGAGACCAAGGAGGATGCTGGGAACCTCCACAAAGGAGACCCCCAGGAGGGTGGCATAAGACCCCACAGGGGAAGGAAACAACTCCTGGTGGGGGACTCTATCATCAGGGGGTTGAAGTGGGGGAGGAATGGGATAGGGAGGTAAGGTGCCAGCCTGGCGCCACGGCTCGGAGGGACAGGAAGCAAATCCTCAGGATCGTGGGAGCAGCTGCACGAGGGAGGGAGCTGGATATCATTGTCCACCTAGGGACAAATAACCTGGCTGTGAATGGGATCAGAGCGGTGCAAGAGGGGTTTGTGGAGTTGGGGAGGGGCCTTAAACAAGTAGCATGTAAGGTAACCTTCTCGGAGGTGCTGCCTGTCTACGGCAAGGGTGATGCTAGGGTATTCTGCACCATGGGATTCAATGAATGATTGAAAAACTGGTGTGGAGCTCAGGGTTTTGGCTTCATTGGGGACTGGGAGCCACCTGGAAGGATGCAGGCTTATACTGGCGCGATGGTCTGCATCTGTCCGGGGGGGGGGAACCAGGATCCTAGGTGACAGGTTTAAATGCTTCATTGGCAAGCATTTATACTAGCTAAGGGGGGAGGCACTGAAAAGGAACAGGGAAATCCCAGCCTCCCCCCACAAAACACAATAGTTAGAGAGGTAAACATCAAGGTAGAGAAGTCAGTAGGGAGCAGGACAGGTGTAAATGCAGAAGAAGGCAGTAAGGACAGGGATGGGGCTAAAAGAAGTAAGGCCATAAAAAATAAATGGAAGGTGATGAGTACCAATGCCCACAGTCTGTGCAACAAGCTCACTGAACTAGTGGCCTTGATGGAAGAGAGATGCCTGGATATTGTGGCAGTCACTCAAACATGATACACAGAGAACCATGACTGGGATGTCAACATACCAGGATACACAGTCTACAGGAGGGCCAGGGTGGGTAAAAAGAGGAGGAGGAGTAGTAGCTCTCTATATAAGGGAAGGGATTAAAGCAACAGAACTAAAGAGTAAACAGGAAGTTGATGAGTCACTATGGGTCACCCTGGAGACAGGAAATGGCACCACAATCCACATGGGGGCTGTGTACGCACCCCCATCTCAGGGGGAGGAAATGGACAAGGAAATGATAGAAGGCATCCTTAAAATGACAGAAAAAGGGGAGATATTGTTGATGGGGGACCTGAATATGCCAGATGTTAACTGGAGTACCTTTGCTGCAGGCACATCTAAGAGTAGGGTCATTCTTGATGCCCTACAGGGGGGCATGCCTCAGACAGCTAGTGTTGGAACCCACTCGGAAGGGAGCAATCTTAGACCTGGTACTCTCAAATGGGGAAGGAGAAAGGATCCCAGATTTAGAAGTGGGTAGCCATCTGGGAACAAGTGACCACCAAACAGTGTAGTTCACAATAAACACAGCCATAGAGTCAAGCCATACAAAAACAAGAGTATTGGACTTTAGGAAGGCCGACTTTGGGAAAATGAGAGAGTGCCTCAGAAAAGCACTAGCAAACGGACAAGAAGGAGGGGTGGAGGAACAATGGGGAATAATCAAAACAGCCATCGCAGAGGCAACAAGCCTTTGTGTGAAGCAAATCAACAAAACAAAAAGAAGGAAAAAAACATTATAGTTCTCAAAAGAGGTGGCAGAGATGGTTAAGGAGAAAAGGATAACATTCAAGAAATATAAGGAAACATAGAAAGAGCAGGACAGAGAATGTTATCAGTTAAAGCAGAAGGAGGCAGGTAAGGCAGTCTAATAGCAAAGGCACAAACTGAGAAAAAGATAGCTAACTCTGTTAAGAAGGGAGATAAAACATTTTGTAGGTACATTAGGGAGTGAAGAAAGACCAAGGGAGGGATACAGAGACTTAATAAAGGGGAGGGAATGTGGGCAGAGGGTGACAGTGAAAAAGCAGGGATACTGAATGAATATTTCTGCTCAGTATTCACAACTGAAGAGGAGGGGGAGGTACCTAAACCAAACAAGAGAGAAACTCTGAATGGGGGGGTCGATACCAGTCCATTCACAGAAGAAAGGGTTTTGAAAGAACTCTTGAAATTGAGGGTGGACAAAACAATGGGGCCTGATGGGATTCACCCAAGAATTCTAAAAGAACTAAGGGTAGAACTAGTAACACCACTGACTATTCTCTTTAACAAATCATGGGAGGATGGGGTGGTACCTGAGGACTGGAGGAGGGCAAATGTGATTCCACTTCACAAAAGTGGGAACAGGGCAGAGGCAGGAAACTACAGACCAGTTAGTTTGACTTCAGTGGTAGGGAACATGATGGAATCACTTCTGAAGGAAAGAACTGATGAGTACCTAGAGGCCAGTGGGGCACAGGACCCAAGGCAGCATGATTTCACAGCAGGAAGGTCATGTCAGATGAACCCAATAGATTTCTATGACTGGGTGACCAAAGTAGTAGACTAGGGAGGGGCTGTGGATATGGCCTACCTAGATTTTAGCAAGGCATTTCACACAGTCTCACACAAAAGATTAATATACAAGTTAGCCAGCCTTGGAGTGGGTCCCAAGGTGGTAGCCTGGATAAAAAACTGGCTGGACAACAGGATGCAAAGGGTAATAGTAAACAGAGTCCATAGTGAAGAAAGGAGGGTAACTAGCGGGGTACTGCAGGGTTCGGTACTGGGACCGGTCCTCTTTAATGTCTTTATAAGTGATATTGGAGAGCACCTGGAAGGAAAGGTATGTCTCTTTGCAGATGACACAAAGATCTGCAACAGGATTGACACACAAGGTGGGGTGGAAAGGATGAAAAGGGACTTGGCAAGGTTGGAGGAATGGTCAAATATGTGGCAGCTCAGATTCAATGTAAAGAAGTGCAAGGTAATGCATCTGGGAAACAAAAACCCAGGGGACGAGTACATAATGGGAGGTGAGTTAATAACAACAACAAAAATCGAAAGAGACCTAGGAGTAATTATAACAGATGACCTAAAGGTGGGCAAGCAATGTGAGAAGGAAGTAAGAAGGGCTAGGGGGATACTGGGATGCATAGGGAGAGGCATCAACAGTAGAAAACAGGAAGTTGTCATTCCTCTGTACAGACAGTTAGTGAGACCCCATCTGGAGTACTGAGTGCAATTCTGGAGACCCCATCTCCGCAAAGACATAGAGTGGAGGCTGTTCAGAAGAGGGCAACCAAAATGGTGCAGGGTCTGCACCAGAAGACGTAAGAGGAGAGACTAAAGCAGCTTAATATGTATACCCTTGAGGAAAGGAGGGAGCGGGGGGGATATGATAGAAACTTTCAAGTATCTCAAGGGAATTAAAGTACAAGAGGGTAGCATCTTTCAGAAGAAGAGATGTGCCAGAACAAGGGGGCACAATTTGAAGATAGAGGTGGGACGGCTCAGAGGTAATGTTAGAAAGTATTTTTTCACAGAGAGGGTTGTGGATGCATGGAACAGCCTTCCTGAGGAGGTTGTGGAGTCAGGAACAGTGGGAGAATTCAAGAATGCATGGGACAGGCACACAGCAATTCTAGTGAGGGGTAGGAGGAAGTAAACTGTTAATTAACTAGAATCTGCAGCTTATCCATCAGGTAGGGAAATGGGCAGACTAGGTGGGCCAAGCGGTCTTTATCTGCCATCAAATTCTATGTTTCTATCAAGGATAGTGTTAAGTTGCCAGGGGAGACCCCCGTCTAACTGCCAGACACAGCAGGGTACATGCCCAGAGAAACCTAGTTACATCAGGGTGTTGTCCCAGTGGAGGCAGGCCTAACTCCCCTAATGGATGAAAGGGATGCCACCTGAACATTATGTCCAGGCCATGCTGAAGGAAACCCAGGATGTGGGCAATCAAGAAAGATATGGGTCAAAGTGATTTCAGAGCACATCATGCATAACAAAACTCCCTACACCCCCGTAATGGGTAGTAGTGGTAGAGGCTCTGCGGGTTTTGGCAATAAGTCTTTCCCCCTCCTGGAGTGATCTAGTGTCTCCAGGAACCTTGCCCTCTCAAGAGCCATACTAGAAGGTTCGGACACTCACACATGCTTGAGGAGGTCAAGAAGTTTAGTATAAAAACAAAGTCCCTGAAGGACTAGTTCCACAAAGTCAGAGAATCACTCCGCTATGACCAATGTGGAATGATGACTATCACTGTGTAGAGTTCCATTTGAACTTCAACCAAAAGTTTGGGGATCATCGGCCTGGATTAAAAAACATATCCCAAGGGAATGTCATGCAATCTATTCCTGCCAAGTACAGTTCCTTGTATCTGCTGAAATATGGGCACAGCTTGGTATTGCTCCTAGAAGTCAGGAGGTCGACCCACTACATGGCATAACATCAGGGACATCTTTTGGTTTAGTTCCTATTCCCCTGGTTGCAAAGCTTGCCTGCTGAGTCAGTCTGCTGTCAAACTGAGTGAGCCGGCCAAATGAAAAGTCGAGACAGATGGATTGACCTCCACCCCTCCCAAAAAAACCAGCAGAACTCCAGGATCATGAAGTCACTGTACATGCCCCCCCCCCGGCCCCCTTGCTTATTGATATGGGCCACAGACACTGCACTGTCTGAGCAGAACAGGACAACATGATGTCTGATCAACGGCTGAAATGCATAGCTCTGGAAACTGTCTTTATCTTCAGAACGTTGATCACGAGGATCAATCTGTCTGGTGACCAGAGACCTTTTGCCACCTTTGGGTCCAGGGTTCCTCATCACCCAGGGAAGCTAGGATTCATGGTCACAGTTAGTTGGGATCAACCATCAAAGGGGATCTCCCCAGAACAGGCTGGATCTGTACGTCTATCAAGACAGGCAATCCAGCACAGGAGGTGGGAGCCTGAATGATGTTATCCATGGGCTACATGACTTGATCCCAATTTCGGAGCAAATAAAATCTGCAATTCTCCCATTTGAAGTCTCGTCCAAGGAACCAGGTCTATGCAGATAGTCTTGGATACCAACACCTGCATGCAGCAATGTATAGTCACCACAAAAGTCTTTGGCAGCAGGCAGCACTACTGAATAACTTTGTTGATCCTGGCCTCACTGAGGGAGACACAAACTTGTGCCATATCGACCCATGTAACAAGATGTTTGAGAGTCTGAGATGGACACAGTAAACTGTTTCTGGTTTTGGCCCTGGTCCAAAACACCAAATGTCACGGTAACAACTTTTGTGTATTTTTGTTTTAATGTTTCTGTGTTTAATTTCTATTATCAGCTACACCTCATATAATTATTCCAGCTGAGTAAAAACTGTCTGATAATGTTAGCTGCCAAGAGGTATGCTAGAGGGCTCTGGTGAGTGATAATATCCTTGGCCAGTTAATGGGAGAGCTGGAAGTAAAAACAACCCTTTCATGTTTCGTGAAGGAGTCATTCCTGCTATGTAAGACAGGACTTGGAACAAAAGACATATGTATCTGCATATACAAAGTCTGAAGTTCAGATCAGACCAGTTTTTCCAGCAGACCCAGCTCTCAAGACACAAAGAATGTTGAACCTATGATGTCAGGTGACATACTGGATGACATGTTATTGGGGCGTCAGGGGCAGCCGGAGGTGCTTCAGGTCTGGCAGAGCCTGAAACAGTCAGGTTTGGGACTAAGAACAGCTATCATCTATGGTTCGAGTCTGCCCCGATTCACCAAGGTGTCTTGTGTGGTAAGCTATTCTACCTTGCTAAACAGAGAGCAGTGTATTAAATAAGCTGAATCATTGATTAGCACTTTCATGCACAAAACTGCTAATCAGCTGTGAAAATGCCTAGCACTTGGCACAGACTCGTCAGCAAAACTACAATTTAGTACTTTTCATGTAGTCTCTTGTGCTATGGTCTCACTTAGAAAAAATGGTTAGCAGTCAGCTGATACACATTTTTGGAAATGGTTAGCATTACCCCCTATTTCCCTATCTTGAGTAGCATTTTGCTATGCTACACCAGCTATTTAATACTGAGAGAGAGAGAAAGAGTTTTTTCTGTGAGTAATCTACCGTCCAAAACAATTTTCTTTCTATTTTTGTAGAATTTCTATTCCCTGTAGACTTTCTGAAGTATCATGTGTGTAAATAGCTTGAAATATCAAACATTATATTATATATACTTCATGTTTCTGTGACCGAGTCCTATGAGGTACAGCCAAGTGATTTATAATTGACAAAAGAAACTGTGCTTCTGCCTCCGAAGAGATGGCTACAGTCACCATATTCTGTTTCTAAAGTAAGGAGTTCTCAGCTGTGACAAAGAGGGGCCAGTCAGGTCCTCTTGAGCAAGGAGCACTGTACTGTGTTAGCAGTAGCTCTGGAAGGATTCAGACCTGGAGATATCCCAAGAGAGTGTCTTATGTTGAGTGGTGACAGCTACTGAGTACCTTTGCAGGCATCTGAAGGGTTCAAGAAAGCTGGTAACAGTCGCAGGCTGGGAGAGAACTGTTTGCCACAAACTGGAGGCAGAGGGTGGGACCTGAAACAGTTTTGTCAGTATGAAAGTTATCTGTCCAATCAAAGAACAGAATATACAAAAGGGGCCTGTATATTCTACTAGTTTTATTTTGTTAAGCAAGAGTAAATAAATAAAAGACATTATGTCTGGGCCATATGAGAGGTGCATAGCGCTACACCTGCAGAAGCTTTGCCAAAGGAATGAACTGAACCTTGAGGAAGGCCAAACATGGGTGGGACTCATAGCCATCCTTGAAAAAAGTGACTAGGAACGTCATACGCAAGTGGTCACTGATAGCCAAAGTTGTGAGGCGGAGTCTAGGGAGAACGCAGATGAGTCAAAGCCTATGATTGGGACAGCTGCATGAGCAGACCAGATATAAATGTTGGAGCTGGAGCTTACCCTGGTTAAGAAGAAGGCAGGAATTGAAATCCAGAAGATGAAGCTGGAAGCAGAGGAGTGAGAGAAGGCAGAGAAGCAAAAGGCTGAGGAGCAAGAAAAGCAGCACAAGCACAAGTGACAGGAGCAAGAAAGGCAGCACCAGCACAAGATCCGGATGATGAAGATTGAGCACGAGTCAGATGGGAGATTCTGCGCGCATTCAACACAAACTGCGAGTAATGTCATAAGGAGTTCAACTCAGGAAGTCAAAATTAATTCTAAAATGTTCCCCAGATATCAGGAGGGGGAAGATCTTGATTTGTTTTAAAGAT
Organism: Neoceratodus forsteri; assembly: GCA_016271365.2. Lineage (NCBI taxonomy): Eukaryota > Metazoa > Chordata > Ceratodontiformes > Ceratodontidae > Neoceratodus > Neoceratodus forsteri. The sequence continues at coordinate 1,499,251,883 of CM057450.1, read as the reverse complement.
CTTTCGAAAGAATTTGTGGGCAATTTCAATTGGGCAGGGCTCTTTGTGTCACTCACCTACTGCTACTGCTTATAAGCAAGGCATTGGAAGCTTTCGTCAGAATGGACAGCAAGGACTGCATGGATTATGATAAAATGAAAAATGCCATGATAAAGCATTATAGTTAACCCCCAAGGTCTACAGACAAAAACTTAGAAGGTTAAGAGAGGCACCAGGTTACAGCTATGCTGAAATGTGTGTGCAGCTAAGTCATTTGTTAGAACGCTGGGTAGCGGCCGCAAAAGCTCACTTTGTAGAGGAAATAAAGATTTCTTTCTTCTGGAACAGTGTCTAAACGCTGTACCTGAGGATCTGGGAATATGGCTGTTGGATAGAACTCCAAGCTCTGCAAGGGAGGCAGCTGAGAGGGATGATCAGTTCATATCCAGCGGACCATTCTCTTATCACATAGGTAATGGGGAGGGACATCAGGTGGTTTTAGGGAAACCCCAAGGGAACAGCCTAAAGGAAGTCTGTCTATGCCGGAACAAAAAGGGAAGCCACCTGGTCTCAAATGCAGAAAAACAGGTAAACGTAGGTGCTATTTCTGCCAGAAACTGGGGCATCTGTCTTATGATTGTCCCAAAAATTTTTTTAAAAAAGGGCTTAAATGTAGCAGAAAGGGGTAGCTCAGGGAGTTCATAGCAGATTGTAGCCTGTACACTGAGTGCAGTGCCCTCCAACTCCATTGTACAAATGCACCCAGTGGTGCTGAATGGATTGGTAATCCAGGGATTGAGGAACACTGGGGCCTCCATTTCTATGCAAAAGCAGGATCTGATTCAGGATGAACAGATCATGCCTGGCCAGGTTTCTATGATTTTCTATGATTCTATGGTGGCCCAGCCACTTCATGACTCGGGGAAGGAGCTGTAATTGCTGTTGGGAAGGGAGGAGGTTGCTGGCCGCATCGGCAGTGGAGAATCCTACTGGTGGCTGCTGCGGGAGGAGACGGATCTGCATCGGCAGCCACACTGAGGAGGAGGAGGACGGCTTCGAGGCTACATTGGCAGCTGAGGAGTCCACGGAGGTACCGGTAGTCCCAGCGGCTGCAATCTGCAGTGGGCCAGGGTTTTTCGGGAGCTGAGTGAGTGAGGAGGGCACTGGAGAGGACATCCCGTGGCTGCAGTCAGCAGCCGGGCCAGGGTTGGAAAGAGCTGTCTGCTACTGGAGGACCAAACGGCTGTGAGGGCACCAAGTTTGAACTGCGACTGGGCTATAAGTCTGGCCCCGCCACATCACGACTCTGGGAAGGAGCTGTAATTGTGTCCCACACCACCCACCCCGGTCCCAACCTCTATTAAATGGTCTGTGGGGGCAGATCCTTGGTGGAGGGTATGGTGTGACTGGCTGAGGCTGAGCAATAAGAAGCTCGGATTTGTGTAGGATCGAGGGGGAAGGGCATAAGATTTATATATTGTGTTGCTGGAGATTGTGTGTGGGGTATATTGATAGTTAGTGGGGGCTGTGTAAAGATTGACTGTGTTGTTGTTGCTAGTAGGGGTTCAGACCCATAATGAGGGAGAGCTTGGCAGATGGGGCATCTTTGGAAGGGGTGATTGGGTGTATGCAGGTGTGGGGCAGCATATATTAAACTGGGCATGGAGGTTTGAAGGGTGCCCAGTGTGTTTTCAATTGGACGGTTTTAGGGAGGAGATCAGGGGGATCAGAAAGCAGCTGGAAGGGGGTTGGGGAGAGGGATGGGGAGGCAAGGTGGGGTATGGACCAAGTGTGGGTAGAAGTGGGAAAAGTCAAAATGGAGTGGGGTGGGGAGAGGGAAGGGCAGGAAAGGTGGGGTATGGACCAAGCGTGAGTAGATGTGGGCATTGTCAAAAGGGTATACCACAGGGGACAATAGGACAAGGCAAAAGGGTCCTATCCCAGAGGATAGGTGGAACATATAGTAACTCTGGAGGTGTGGGGGGAAAAGTTGGCAACATACAAGAAGTATGCCAGAGGATAGGTGGAACATATGGAAACTCTGGAGGTGTGGGGGGAAAAGTCAGCAACATACGAGAAGAATGCCGCAGGGAGTCGGCTGCTCAGAGGGAAAAGACGAGGGAGGGGGAAGTAGGAGAGATCAAAATGGGTGACAGCATCAAGCTTGCAAATCGTTTCACCATACTATACCCGGGAGATAAAGTGGATGAGGATGGTGGGAGGGTGCAAGTGGACAAGGAGGATTTGGTCAGTAGGCAGAGGGGGGATAGTGACAAAGGATGGAGCCTGATTCAGAGGAAAGGACGGAGGAAGGAGGGAGGGACATTAGCCTAGGTTAGAGGGAACTGTGATAGATGGGGGGGGCACTGAGTGAGGATAGGGTAGAAAGAGGTATTATTTGGGACAGGCTGGTGTCCAGATTGGGGAATTTAATCAATGAGGAGGGGGAGTTAGAGAGTTCTCTAGTGGGTTCAAACTTGAGACATGAATCACGGAAGTCAATCAGTGAGGAGGGAGCGGTAGAGAGTTCTGTAGTCAGGTCAACCTTGAGACATGAATTACTGGGTGAGGTCGAGAAAAGGGTAGGGAGTTATACAGCAGATGGGGTGGGAGGTGCAGGTCCAATGGGGGGAAAGCAATGGGTTGTCATTTGAGTGGAGGATTGGAGGATTATAGCTCAAGAGGGGAGATGGGGGTGGTAGTGGGGGAGCAATCTCTGGTCACCCTTGGGATTGGTGGGGGGCAATGAGTAAACTGGCAGCTGCAGGTAGAAGGAATACGGTTTGGCTCACACATGAGGGTGACTCCCTGGATGATGGGGGGAGGGGAAGGGAACAAGCAGGGAATCATTGACAGAAGGAGAAGCCTGGAAGGTATTAAATGGGTTAAAACTGACTCTCAGGCTGATGGGACAGGTAGGAGCAAACAAGGGTTTGATGATAGGAGGAGGAGTCTGGAAGGAATAAAGTGGGCTAATAAAGTGGGGGGTGAGGTGAAGGTGATATTGCTGGGGGATTCCATGACAAGGGGTATCCATTGGGAGGGGGAGTATAAAAGCTGCCCTGTCAAGGCTAAATGTATACCAGATCTATCAGTACACAAGGACAAATTCCACCTATACTCGTTGGCATTGGATTGCGGGGGATCCCTAGACTTTCTAGTACATCTGGAGGCAAATGACTTGGAAGGAAATAGCGAACTAGAAATACAGGCTAGATTTCGGGAGCTGGGAAGGGTTTGTCACTCTATAGGAAGTAACATTTCTTTTTCTAAGATTCTGCCAGTACCAAGGGCAGCTGGTGAGACCAAGCTTAAACTTAGAGGGGTGAACAAGTGGCTCAGGGATTGGTGCAGGGCAGGGGGATATGGGCTGGTGGGTGACTGGGGGGATACTTGGGAAGATAAGGGGCTATATGCCAAGGACAGGTTACACCTCAACATGGAGGGGAGGGAGTTTCTGAAATTAAAACTTGCTGGATTTATAGGCGAGAGGTGGGTTTAAACTTGTAAAGGGGGGAAGGTCAAATAATAAAAAGACTCCAGAGGGGCTGTTTGAGGATTCAGGTTTAGGGCACACGAGGAGTGAAAGGGAATATGTTGCAAATTCAAGGAAAATTGGGCAGAAAAGGGACTGCATGGGGTTGGGGAATGGTGAAGGGAAGAGTTAGACGGAGGACAGTCCTGATCAGTGCCAGGAGTAGGAGCAACAAATTCCTGAGCTCCAGGCTATGTTGTCTGAGGGAACAGCAGATGTGGCAACAATTACTGAGACATGGGCACTCAGAGAAATGATTGGGACCTAAACTACAGGCTTCAAGATGTTCTGGAAAGATAGAGAAGTGTGGGGGGGTTGCGCTGATAGTCAGAAATTACTTAATGGTTTGTGGAGTTGAGGAGGCTGGAGGAGGTGTGAGGCAATTTGGGTAAACCTGCAAATGAGGAGGAAGAAATTGAAGATAGGGTGGTATACAGGCCCCCTGCAATAGATGAGGATCTGAAGGATAAGTTGGTTGAAAACATCAAGGATCATTATGATCTTGGAAAGGGTAGGGTGGTGGTTATGGGTGATCTTAATATGCCGGTGGCAGACTGGGACACCATGACATCCTCTGTAACCAGGGAACAGAGACTGATGGATGTCTTTCATGATGCCTTCCTGGTCCAACAGGTGGGGGAACCTACTAGAGAAGGGCAGATATTGGATGTTGTTCTAGCAGATAGTGAACAGATAAGGGGCCTGGAGGTGTGCAGTCCACTGGCGGGGAGTGACCATGCCACGGTTTGGTTCCTGCTGTATCTGGGGGATCGACTGGGTGGGGGAATCGCACTCATACAGTAGTGATTGATTTCAGGACAGCGGACTTCATGGGTATGGGTAAGATACTAAGGGAGAGGTTAGATATGATTAAGCTGGATATGGATGCTGAAAGTTTGTGGGAGACCATTAAACAAGGCATGCAAGAGGCCACTAGGTCCTGTACTAAAGTAAGGCGTAAGCATGGTGGAACTAGCAGGCCATGTTGGTGGACCAGGGAGGTGCAGGAGGCAGTGAGGGTAAGGCTGCCTACGTGCATTTCAAAGTGTTAGGGGATAAAGAGCAAGGGAGTACATATTATTGGCCAGGAAGGTTACCAGAGTGGTGAGGGGTGCCAAGGCATGGATGGAGAAAAACCTGGCTAAGGATATCTGGGGGGTGGGAGGGATTCTATAGATACATAAGAGAGAAGAAAAAGGTGAGGACACAGATCAATAGGATTAAGATTGTGGGGGGGATGGACTCAGGATGCGAGGAATCAGGCAGAGGTGCTAAATGAGTGCTTTGCAGATGGTGATAAGGGATCCCTACAGCCTGATGGGAGAGAGGATGTGTCAGCAAAAGTGAGAGGTCAGTCTCTGTCTGAGACCAGAGGATGGAAAGAGGCTAGAGTACAGGCTGGCCCAGACCAAGATGGAATAGGAAGATTGCATGAGGGAGTGTTTGTGGGGTGGGAGGAGAAATCACAGTGGATAGGGTGAGGATGCCTTGAGCTAAAACCGATAAGGTACCGGGGCCAGATGGATTGGTACAGCTCCACTGGCTGCACTCTTTAATACCTCTCTGCAGACGGATGGGTGCCACAGGACTGGAGGGTGGCTTATGTAGTGCCTATATATAAAGGGGGTCTCGGGAGGAGATGGGAAATTATAGGCCCGTCACTCTGACGTCTATGGCAGGTAAAGTAATGGAGGGCTTTATCAAGGAGAGACTTGGGAGGCAGTTGGAAAGGTTAGGACACCAGGATGATAAACAATATGGCTTTGTCCTGGGGAGATCATGTCAGACCAACCTTACAGAGTTTTCTGACTGGGTGATGGGGGCCTTGGATAGACATAGGTCGGTGGATGTTCTATAACTAGATTTCAGCAAGGCGTTTGATTCAGTGCCTCAGAATGGTTTGATAGCAAAACTGGGGGGAGATGGGGGTGGAAGGACAGGAGCTCATTTGGGTTGAAAATTGGCTTTCGGGGCATTTATGGAGGGTAATGGTGGGTGGAATACTCTCCTCCCCCAGGAAGGTAATCAGTGGGGTCCCTCAAGGTTCAGTATTGGGATCACTCTTGTTCAATGCCTACGTCTCAGATATGGGGGTGGGTCAAAAATAGGTTGAGTCGCTTTGCATATGACTCATAACTGGGAGCAATGGTGGATTGTGTAGAAGCGAGGATGTCAGTCCAGGGGGATCTGGATACCCTGGAGGGGTGGTCAAGGAGGTGGGAACTGACATTTAATGCTGGGAAATGTAAGGTACCTCATTTGGGGTTAAAAACCTGGGTCATGAATAGATATGGGGGTGGGGATGGGGTCACACTGCAAACTACATTGGGAGAAAGGGATTTAGGGGTGGTGGTAGACGTCAAAATGAATAACTCTGAAAACTGTAGAAGAACAGCCGCCAAAACAAACCAGATATTGGGCTGCATAGCCAAGGTTATTATGTCCAGATGAAGGGAGGTGATCCTCCCTCTATATAATGCCTTGGTCAGGCCACAGCTCGAGTACTGTGTACAGTTCTGGAGACCTCATCTGAAGAAGGATATAGTACTGTTGGAGAGGGATCAGGAGGAGAGCAACCAGGATGATTCAGGGCATGAAGGGGATGCCTTATGAGGAGAGATTGGAAGAGCTTGGGCTTTACTCACTGGAGGAGAAGAGGGATAGGGGAGACATGATAGAGGTTTTCATGTATGTAAAGGGAATAACCAGGAGTGGAACAAAGGAGTTGTTTAAGACTAAAGAAAGGGTGAACAACTAGGGGCCATGAGTGGAAGCTGGAGGGGGGGAAATTATAGGGGGGGAGTGTAGGAGGCATTATTTCACCGAGAGGGTGGTGGAGCCGTGGAATGCACTGCCTGGGAGACTGGTGGATGAGGTTACAGTGGAGGGCTTCCAGAAAGGGTGGGATAGGTACAAGGGGAAATTGAAACAAATGAAGACCCTCTTGGGGGTTGGGGGGGATGGTAAGGTGAGCAGTCATTAGGTTGCTGGCTTTTTGAGCAGACAAGACAGACCATTTGGCCTATTCTGCTGGCTTTTAGTACATTAGTATGTTAAATGAATTATGGGCCCTGCAGTCTCAGTGCCAATGGACCGGATCTTTCTAAGCTGAGAAGGTGGCCAGGACATGCGGGAAGTGGGTGTTGTACCACACTTGCCATGGATGTAATCACAGGTAATGACTTTGATAGTGGGATCAATATTGTGTGTGTCACTACCCGTAACAAGTCGAGGGAACTGGCTCCTGAGGACACAGAGGAGGAAGTGCATGAGAAAGCAACCCCTACCTCAGTAACAGAAGTTGTTGCTGTAGAATGAGCTGGAAGCAGCAGTTCTGGGCTACAGCTAATGACTGAGGAGAGCCCAGGCATGGACGGCTCCCATGGAAAGTGACTCTCCCAGTTCTGGAAAAAGGAAGGTGTACTGATAGAATGGGCTCCTGTATCATGGGTGGGTTCCTAAGGGAGAACCAGAAGAAGGGATACTCCAGAAACAGTGATTTCTAGGGAGTATAGGAAGCAGCCTCTGGCCTTATCCCATGATATACCCTTTTCTGGACACCTAGGGGTCAGCAGTACAAAAAAGGCAGCTGACTAACAATTTGTACAGTCCCAGTACTAAAGACATAGCAAACTACTGCTGGACTTGTCTGTAGTGCCAAAGGGTGGAAAAGGTTGGGGACAAGGCTAAGATGGCTTTGATTCCCCCAGCAGTTATCAAAGAGCCATTTCAACAAGTTGCCACGGACATTGTGGGGCCACTTAGCATCCCAAGTCGCACCAGCAAATGGTACATTTTGGTGGTCGTAGATTATACCACAAAGTACCCAGAGGTAGTACCGTTGTTCTCAACAGAGGCTGAGAAAGTGGCCAATGAGCTGTTGGGGACATTTAGCTGGGTGGGTTTCCCCCAGGACACTCTGTCAGACCAGGGTACCAACTTAATTTCTGATCTGATAGTTAATCTTTGGAAGAAGTGTGGGGGGTTGAGTGATTCAATGGGTCTCCTAAGACCATGTTAAGGGCATCTGCTGACCAGCATGTGAGAGAATGAGACAAGCACCTACCCATCTTTTATTCACATACAGGGAAGTTTCCCAGGAGTCCACATGGTTCTAACGCTTCCAGATCCTGTTTGGCCATAGGGTAAGGGGCCCTAATGATTTGGTAAGAGATGAAAGGGAGGATGAGCTTGCTCCCCAAGGAAAATCTATTGTGGAATATGTCCCTAATTTCAGGTCTTGGCTCACAAAGCTCATGGAGTTTGCCCAGGAGCACCTAGCCTCTGTACAACAAAAGCAGAAGACATGGTACGACCGTGGGGCCAGAGCTCGGGAGTATGAAGCTGAGCAATGAGCAATGGTGCTCATCCCTGTCGGGCAGAATAAATTGCAGGAAGCTTGACAGGGTTTTACTCAGTGGTCAGGAGGGTGAACGATGTTAATTACACGGTGGAGCTACCAGGTTCTATGTCAACTACTGCAAGCTCAACAGTTACACAGAGAGGGATGCACACCCCATGCCCAGGAAAGATGAGGTCCTAGACAGGTTAGAGGGAGCCCTTTACCTGCCGACCACAGATCTGACAAAGGGCTACTGGCAGGTACCCCTAACATTCGTAGCCAGAGAGAGAGGTAGGCCTTCATCACCCCTTTGGATTATTCGAGTTCAGGGTAATGCCACTCGGGATGAATAATGCACCAGCCACCTTTCAACGGCTCATGAACCACATTCTGAATGGGGCAGAAGACTTCACTCTGGGGTACATGGAAAAAAATCTTCATCTATATCCAGACATGGGAGGATCACATTATGCATGTGACAGAGGTGTTCCACTGACTATAGGCTGCTGGGCTGATGGTCAAGGCAGAGAAGGGGCAGACAGGAATGGCAGAAGTGTCATAGCTTGGGCATGGTAGGGTAGTGAGAACATCCATCCTGAGCTAGTGAAAATTTAGGCCCCCAGGTGTGGGCCATGTCCATGACCAAGAGGAAAGCAGGGCCTTACTAAGGACAGCAGGGTACAACCATAAGTTTGGCCAAACTTCAGCGGCATGGTCAAACCCCTGTGCAATCTCACCAGGAAGAAAATGCCACAAAAGGGTTCAGTGGCCGGAAACCTGTGATACCACATTCCACCAGCTGAAGGAGGCACTGTGTTGGGCACCTGTGCTCCCCAGCCCAGACTACACTCTTAGGTTTACTGTGCACATAGATGCATCTGATCATGGCCAAGATGCGGTTCTGAGTCAGATTATGTGCTCAGGAGAGGAACACCCAGTCGTGTACTTCAGAAGGAACTGTTGTCCAGAGAGGAGGCCTATGCTACAATAGAGAAGGAGTGTCTAGGGATTGTCTGAGCTTTGCAGAAGCTGCAACCTTATTTGTATGGGGGGGGTTAACCCTGGTTATTGATCACAACCTCCTTACATGGTGGCATAGGACCAGTGGACAGAACTCAAAAAGGTGAGCAGCCACTAGGTTGCTGGCTTTTGAACAGACAAGACAAACCATTTGGCCTATTTTGCTGGCTTTTAGTATGTTACTACGTAAAACTACTAAGGTGGAATCTGGTGCTGCAGTCCTATAATATGGACATTAGGCACAGAAACAGGTCACAGCATGGCAATGCAGATGGGCTAGCCAGACAATAGTTACTGCCCTTGTTTTTTTTGTTTGTTTTAGTTTGTTTTATTTTAAGAGTAGGGTAAACGCTAGGAGAAACTAATATGGGGTTCACCCAGAGAGGGAGCAGAGGGCATCGCAGTGAGAGTCAGCTGGCTCAAATATAGAACCAATATTATTTAGTGCTCCTATAAAAAAAATTGCTTTTCCTTTCTCCGGGTGGGGGACTTTTATAAGTGTTTTTAATGTTTCTGTGCTTAATTTCTATTCTCAGCTAGACCTCTCGGAAGTGTTTCAGATAAGTAAAAAAATATCTGATAAAGTTAGCTGCCAAGATGCATGCCAGAGGGCTCTGATGAGTGATAATCTTTCTGGACAGTTAATGGAACAGCTGGAAGTATAAAAAACCCATTAACGTTTTGCAAAGGAGTCACTCCTGCTGTGTGAGACAGGACTGGAGACAAGACAGCTAGATGTATTTGTATGTGTAAAGTCCAGATCAGACCAGTTTTCCAAGTGAACCCATCACTCAAGACACAAAGAATGCTAAATCTATTATGTCAGAGTGATATACTGGTTAACATGTCACAGGAGGGCAGCTGAAGGGTTTAAGGTCTGGCATAGCCTGAAAGAGTTAGTCAGGTTTGGGACTATGAACAGTTACCATCTAAGGTTAGAGTCTGCCCTGATTTACTAAGGTGTCTTGTGTGAAACGCTATTCTACCTTGCTAAATAGAGAGATACAGATGTGTCTGTGTGTAACCTACTGTTCAGAACAATTTTCTTTTTATTTCTCTAGAATTACTGTTCCCATAGTCTTTCTGTAGTATCTTGTATCATATGTGTTAATATCTTGAAGTATTAAAGAAAAAATTACTCACCTTAGTAATGTTATTTCTTCTAATGGAGTCTTGCTGTATTCGGACATATGCAGTTAGGTCCTGCCTTTCAACTGCCCCGGAGAACAAAGAGTTAAACTTTCCATGACCAGCATGGAATGTTCACCACAAGCTCGGTTGAAGCCCCTGTCTGCTGTTGTTTAAACTGCAACCGTCAGATCTTTACGAGCAAAGACTCACTAGATGTTCTGTGTGGAAACTGTAAAATTCTTACTAGCCAACTGGCAAATGTATATATATATATATATATAATGTGTTTTGGTTTCAAAGGAAGACTCAAGTCAGGAAACCCAAAAACAAAACACATCAAAAACACAACCTCTCACCCAAACCAAAAAGAGGGTGCACAAAGGACACCCCTAGGGTGCCAACATTGCTCACTGCCCACCCACATCCCAAAATCTAGGTTCTGAGAGGGGAGGCGGGGGGGGAAGGTCAGAATACAGCAAGACTCCATTAGAAGAAACAACATTACTTAGGTGAGTAATTTTTTTCTTCAAACAACAAGAAGTCTTGCTGTATTCTGACATATGCAGACTACCAAGCAGTACCTCCATGGAGGAGGGACAGAACCTACTTTGGAAACAGGATCTGAAGTACTGCTGTGCTAAACCGAGCATCACTCCTAGCCTGGATAGCCAGAGAGTAATGCTTGGTGAAAGTATGGACTGTTTTCCAAGTGGCTGCTTGACAAATTTCTAAGACAGGAATATCCCTGGCAGCAGCCAGGAAAGCAGCTGTACCTCTAGTGGAATGAGCCCTCAGGCCTGAGGGTGGAGTTCTACCCAGTTTTTCATAGCAGAACTGTATACAAGAAACAATCCACCTGGCAATTGATCTCTTAGTGGCAGGTTTGCCCTTACCAACTTCTCCATAAGTAAGGAACAACTGGAGGGATTCAAACCTGTGACCCTTGGTACGCTCTATGTAGTAGCTAAGGGCTCTTTTAATGTCCAAGCTGTGTAGCCTCCTCTCTTCCGAGGATGAATGGTCAGTGAAGAAAACAGGGAGAGATATAGACTGGTTGAGGCGGAAATCTGAAACTACTTTAGGTAAGAACTTTCTGTTAGTTCTAAGGACCACTTTATCTCTGTGAAAAGAGATGAAATCAGATTCCACTGAAAGGGCTTGTAATTCACTGATACATCTGGCAGAAGTAATGGCTACCAAAAACACAGTTTTCCAAGTCAAGTACTTAAGCTCTGCTGAGGACAATGGCTCAAAGGGAGGTTGCATAAGCTAAGCTATGCAAACATTAAGGTCCCAAGCAGGAGCAGGATCCCTAAAGGGGGGATTGGTGTGAAGCAATCCCTTGAAAAACTTACAAAATACAGGATGGGATGACAGAGAGGAAGACTTGCCTACTGACAAGAAGGCAGAAACAGCTGCCAAGTGTACTTTAAGGGTAGCTGGTCTGAGGCCTAGGCCATTAAGATGGACCATATAATCTAGAACTGTAGGCAATTCAGCAGAATCTGGAGAAATATTCTTCTTAGATCACCAAATGCAGAATCTTTTCCATTTGGAGTTGTTAAGTCTTCCTGGTGGAAGGCTTTTGAGAAGCCTTAAGGATATCCAGAACCCCTTGGGAAAGATGCAGATAGTACAGTTATGTAAGACCTTACCGTAACAGTAGATCTTCGAGAACAGCTCTTGCAGCAGGTTACACCATTAGGACTGAAGCCGGCAGGCATCAGATCCCCACGGAAAAATTCTAGCTAGCTATCTTCAGCGGGGACCGCCTCCGACGTCGGTCCCGCCTCCAACGTCAGGCGTAGTATATAAGGGGGCGGTCCCGCCAGATTCCCCAGTTCTCCTGCCGGAGACTTCCGGCCGCAGGTTGACATCAAAATGGGAGACCGAGGATCCACCGTCAGAAGACAAATGGGAAAATCCCTGTTAACAAAGGCTTGAGCCATGCCTCCTCCAAGGGGAAAGATGGGCGGGAAGGTACCTGCTGCAAGAGCTGTTCTCGAAGATCTACTGTTACAGTGAGGTCTTACATAACTGTACTATCTTACTTGAGACACAGCTCTTGCAGCAGGTTACACCATTAGGACTGATTCCTCAAGCAGCGCTTGCAAGCACTCTGGGAGGAGGAAACTAGAAAGAACATTCCAGGTCCTGAATCTAGGACAGGAGACCCTGTAGCACAGCCAGGCTGAAGCCTGCTCTTCACTGCGAGGCTATGTCCAGGCTATAATGCCTGATAAAGGTATGTACAGAGCTCCAAGTGGCTGCAGCACAATGGCAGAAGTGGAGACGCTTCGAGTGTTGCAAAGGAAGTGGCCACACCCTAGTGGAATGGCCCCGACTGATCCCGGAGGGTTTTGTTTGATATCATAACAGTATGAGATGCACTGGACAAGCCAGCGAGACAGGGACTGTTTGGATACTGGTTTGCCCATCATCCTTTCATTAAAGGAACGAAAGTTGTCTGCGATTTCACGAAGCTGCTTAGTTCTGTTCAGGTAGTACCTCAAGCTGCGGTGAACATCCAGGGTGTGGAGCAGCACCTCTCCTCTATTAGAATAATTAGGGAAGTAGACCGGCAGGTCAATATCTTGATTGAGAGTGAGTGTGGAAACCACCTTAGGCAAGAATTTAGGATTCGTCCTCAAGGACACTCTGTCCCGGTGGAAAATTAAATAAGGCTCTTTGCACATGAGAGCATGAAGCTCAGAAACTCTTCTCACTGACGTAACAGCAACCAAAAACAACGTTTTCCACGACAGAAAACACAGCTCGCAATCCGCAGCAGGCTCAAGGGGGGGAGCATGAGTTGCTCCAGGACAAAGAGCAAGTCCCATGGAGGCACTGGGTCCTTAATGGGTGGCCTAAGATGTAACACCCTCTCAAGAATTTCGACAGGTATCTAATTGCGCCCACCAGCGCTGTCCCACCGGGAGGTGATAAGCTGAAATGGCACAGAGGTGCACCTTAATAGAGGAGTAGGCTAGACCCAATGGAAAAGGGAGAGCAGGTACTCTAACACGCTTTCACCGGACAACCTAAAGGGAAAGGCCGTGTTTGCGACCATAGACAAAAACGGCACCATTTCATGGCGTACGTCGCATGCGTTGCCAGCTTTCTGGCTGCAGAAAGAACTTCTGCAACCTCTTGCAAGACCCTGTGTCGCAAAATGGCTATGTCTCTAGGAGCCATGCATGCAGGTTCAGTGAGCGTAAGTCCGGGTGGACCAGTGAACCCTCCTCCTGAGACAAGAGATGGGAGCTGAATGGCAACGGGAGCGGAGGTTCCTGGGATAGCTGTATTAGCAAAGGGAACCAGATCTGTCTGGGCCGAGAAAAGGGGCCACCAGGATCATTGTTGCATGCTCCCTGCGCAGTTTGAGAAGAACTCTCTGGATCAACGGGAAGGGAGGGAAAGCGAGAGGAATCTGTCCCCAGGAGAGGGACAACACGCCTCGCCAGAAAACACCAGGCCCTGGATCTAGCGAGCAAAAATTGGGCAGTTTTATGCTGGATGGGGAAGCGAACAAGTCCAACTCTGGAGTTCCCCATCGAAGAAACAGATCCTCTGCTACCTCCTGAAGACGTTCCCACTCGTGGACTCTGGCCTGGGAGCGACTCAGGCTGTCTGCAATTGTGCTGTCCACCCCGGGAACATGTACTGTGATCAGGTTTGCGCCATGTCGGATTACCCAATCCCACACCCTCATGGCCTCCCTGCAAAGGGGGTAAGAGTGTGCGCCTCCTTGTTTGTTGAGGTAATACATCACCGCCGTGTTGTCTGTCTGAAGCAGGAGAGTACTCGGCGGGATCTCTGACTGAAATGCCTGCAGGGCATAAAGGACCGCCCTCATCTCTAGGACGTTGATATCGAAGTGGGCCTCCAGAGGGGTCCACGTTCCCTGGGACTTCACCCCGTCCAGGTGTGCTCCCCACCCTAGACCTGAGGCATCTGTGGTGAGGATTACCTCCGGGGACGGCGCTATAAACGGGATGCCCATAGAGAGTGTCCCTGGGTCTAACCACCACTGCCAGTCTCGAATCGCGGTGTTCGTGATTCTGACCGGATGCTGCATGTGGTCTTGCCTTTGGTCCCATTGCACCTTGAGCATCCACTGAGTTATCCGCATGTGGAGCCTTGTGAAAGGGACAGCAGGAATGGCCGCAGCCATGTGTCCGAGCAAGCAAAGGACCGACCTGGCTGGGACAGTCTTGATCGACGAAAGCTCCCTGATGAGGGATCTGATGCGTTCCGCTCTGTCGTCTGGAAGAAATGCTCTTCCCTGAACAGTGTCCAGTACTGCGCCTATGAACTGCAGTTTCTGCGACGGTACGAGGAGGGACGCCTCGTGGTTGATTAGGATACCCAGAGATCGAATAGGTCCTGGGTGTTCTGATCGCCTGTAACAACGCCTCTGGAGGCAGCCATGAGAAGCCAATCGTCCAGGTACGGGAACACATAATGGCCCTGTCTCCTTAGAGACGCTGCCATGACTGCCATGCATTTGGTAAAGACCCTAGGTGCCAAGACAGCCCGAATGGAAGGGCTCAGAACTGAAGATGATGGCCGAGAAACTCGAAGTGCAGGAACCTCTTGTGCGCTTGAGCTATAGAGATGTGCAGGTAAGCGTCCTGCATGTCTAGAGACGCTAAAAAGGCGTCCTGCTTCAGCATGGGAATAAGACCCGGAAGAGTTACCATGCAGAATCTTTTGCAGGCGACCGACAAATTGAGGTCGCTGAGGTCCAGAATCGGACGGAGGTCCCCTGTCTTCTTTGGAACCAGGAAGAAGTGGGAACAATATCCGTGTCCTCTCTGGTTCTCTGGGACGACTTCTATCGCCCTTTGTAGGAGCGAGAGCACCCCTGTCTGATCAATGACCTGAGCGACCCTGGTACCGGAGAGCAACGGAGGCCTCGAGGGTGGCTTTTCCGCGAATTCTATAAAGTGGCCTCTTCCAACTAATTGTAGAACCCACCTGTCGGTGGTTATACTCTGCCATCCCGGCAGGAAATTACAATGCGACTCCACCATGGCGCCCTGTTGATCCTGAGGGGCGGGGCGGAAGGAGTCAGGCTGTGGCGCTGAGGGTCCCGCTGGCTGGACCGGCTTAGGAGTGCGCTGGCTGCGACCTGCGGGTTGTTTCCCCTGGGCTCTGCGAAAACCGGAGCCCCTCTGTTGTGGAACGGGGCCGGACTGTTGTCTCTGCATCCGTCCATGAAATCGGCTTTGGTACATGGCCTGAACTGACCTCACCGCCTTCCCAGCCTCTTGGAGTTTGGTAATTATCTTCTCTGAGGGTTTACCAAACAAAACTTCTCCCTCGAATGGGGCGTCCATGATGTTTTTCTGGACGTCCGGGGTAAAGCCGGAGACATGGAGCCAAGAGTGCCTCCGGAGGCATACGCCTGAAGCTGCTGCTCGGGTCGAGGAGTCCACGGAGTCGTACGCGGCTCGTAGCACTTGGGTTCCCATGTCCGAACCCGTATGGAGGAGCTGCAACATCTCCTCCTTCTGCTCACCTTCCGGCAATTTCTCAGCCGCATCCAGACCCTGCTCCCACAGGGCATTTTGGAACTGCACCATGTGGGTCAAATAATTCAGGGATCTGATGGCACAGGTAGCGGAAGCATACGTGCGCCTACCCATGGAATCCAGCTGCTTGGACTCTGGGTCCGGTGGCAGGGTGCTCAGATGTTGTGGTCTCTGGGACCGGTCATGAGAGGCTGTTATGACCAGAGAGTCGGCCTGAGGATGCTGGGTCAAGTATTGGTCTTCTCTTGGAGCCTTGTACAAGCGGTCAGCTTTCTTCGGCATCGCCGGGAGCTAATGTGGATGCTTCCATGCTGCCTTGGTGACGCCCACGAAAGTGTCTACCAAGGTCACACCACCACAGGCTTAGGTCTTTCTGTCGAAGATACTGCAAGGCGCAGCCTTTCGGGGTCTAACTCTTCCGCATCCCATCCCATGTTCTCCTGGATGTGTCTCATGATATCCGAGAACGAAGGGTCATCCGGAGGAGACTTTGGCATCTCACGTGGGTCCGGAGAAGGGATGGAGAGGGGAGATGGGGATCTGGATGTAGAAAACTCTGATCCCGTGTCCTCTGTTGAAGGTGACCGGCGGTGTCTTCTGGGTCTCTTGGGACTGGGTGACCTAGAAGAGGATCTGGACGGAGGTCTCCTTTTATCGAGTCTCCCCCTTGGAGGGGCTCCCGGGGAGGAGGTAAGCGACCTGCAAACCCAGACGGGGGCGCAGAAACCGGAGGAGCAACCGGTGTAGGAGGAGGAGGAAGCGGAGATGGAGTGGGGACCATGTCCTTTTTGATGGTATCCCACCAGTAAGTGAAAAGCTCCTTCACCTCTGAAAGGGAAAGACCCGACGACGGTCCGGGCGCCGGTGGACGGTCGTCGGGACCTGGCGTTGGCTCCACAGGGGGCTCGGGTTGCGGCGAGGGTTCCCTGGGAGTCTCAACAGGACTGGGGTCGCCCGTCTGGTCCTTGGGCTGGGTTAACTCCTCCTCAGTGATGGTCTCCTGACCAACGTCGGTCGGAGGCGTCGGGGTCCTCTTATCAATTGGAGCAGGCGCCGGTCTCCCTACCGGCGTCCGGTGATAAGTAGGCCTGGCCGGCGACGGTCTTCTGGCAGATGACGGCTCTGGGGACCTGTGGTGAGAGGCTGTCGGACGAACCGGCGTCGGGTCCTGCGGTCTCTTAAGTGAGGTGAGCTCCTTGGTTTTGCGAGGAGGCAAGGAAGCAGACCTGATGTCGGGTTCAGAATGGCGGGAACCTGACTTGTGGTGATGGTGGCGATCCCCCGACTTAGCCAGGGCCTTGGAGGACGAGGAACGCCTGGGAGTCTTGGCCTGAGAAGAGGATGAAGACTTTCTCACCGCAGCGGGGGGAGGCTGAGAGCTGGCCCGGGAAGGAGAGCGGTCGGACCTGGAGCCAGAGCTGCGTGAGTCGGAGGCCCTAGACAGGGACCTGGAAGGGGCCTTCTCCCTGTGCTTCTCAGCATGCTTGCTGGCCTTCTGCGAAGAATCCCCCTTGGAAGTCATGGTCTTGAGTTGCTCCTCTAGCAGGAATGCCTGCAGGGCCTTTTGGCGATGGATCTGGGTTCTGCTGTTGAAACCCTGGCAAAAGGTGCAGGACCGGGTGTCGTGGTCTGGGCCTAGGCACCGGACACAGGCCGAGTGCGGATCCTTGAAAGGGATCTGCTTCCCACAGGCACACTTCGAGGAGTGACCGGAGGTCGGAGAGGACATCAGAGAAGAAACTGATTGTAGAGAACGAATTTCCCGTAGGAAAACACTTTACCACGCGACGCGCGCTAGAAACTGAACCGAAGGGTCGAGACATGAAAGTCGACAGCGGGAAAGAACTGGGGAATCTGGCAGGACTGCCCCCTTATATACTACGCCTGACGTCGGAGGTGGGACCGACGTCGGGGGCGGTCCCCACTGAAGATAGCTAGCTAGAATTTTTCCGTGGGGTCCTGATGCCTGCCGGCTTCAGTCCTAATGGTGTAACCTGCTGCAAGAGCTGTGTCTCGAAGTAAGATCTGCAAACCCTAACTCTTCAAGAGCCAAGCCTTGAGATTGAGAGACTGAAGACTGGGGTACCAAATCCTCCCCTGAGAGGATGTTAACAGGTTGTAATTCCTGGGAAGAGACAGGGAAAGGTGAACTGTTAGGAACAGCAACAAGGGATACCATGGCTGTCTGACCCAGTCTGGAGCAATCAGAATCACTTTGCATGGTTGTGACCTTATCTTGACTAACACTTTGAACAGGAGAGGGAAAGGGGTAAAAGCATACAGAAATTTCTCTTCCCAGTTCAGAATCAGAGCATCCAGGGGGACTGAGCCCAAGACTGGGGGTCTGCAACAAAACAGAGGAAGTTGGTGATTGTCTGGGGCTGCAAAAAGATCCATCTCTGGTGCGCCCCATCTCGAGAAAATCACTTTCAAAACTAGAGGATCTAGGGCCCATTCGTGATGGCCCTGGGATATTCTGCTCAGTGCATCTGCTAGGACATTGTCCTTCCCTGGGAGGTGAACTGCTATCAGAGACGTTTGCAGGGAATAGGCCAGGGACCACAACTTCATCGCTTCTGTGCACAAGACCGTAGACCGAGTGCCTCCTTGCTTGTTGATGTACCACATAGTGGTGGTGTTGTCTGTTCTGACCTGAACCACCTTGTTCTGTACAGATTTGGAAAAAGCTTGCAGTGCCAGAAACACTGATCTGAGTTCCAAGAGATTGATGTGAAGCAGATATTCCTGAGGTGACCACAGTCCTTGGGTGGTAAGATCCCCCAGATGGGCACCCCAGCCCAGCAGGGAAGCATCTGTGGTGAGTATCACTGAATGAGACTGAGTGACAAATGGAACCCCTTGTCTCAAATTGTCCTGATCCTGCCATCATTGCAAGGCTTGGATCAGGGTTCGAGTCACTGGGATTAGTTTGGTAAGGGAATCCTTTCTTTGGGACCAAAAGGCTCTTAAATGGAACTGAATGTACCTCATTTGGAATCTTGCTCCCTGGACCACTGCTGTGGAAGCTGCTATGTGGCCCAGTAGCTGAAGGAAATGCCTTGCTGGTCGAGACACCTGAAGGGTGAATGAAGAGGCCAGTTCCAAGGCTCTTGCCTTTACTGTATCCAGTTCTGCACCTATGAAGGTGAGGAGCTGTACTGGTTCGAGAACTGACTTTGGAAGGTTGAGAAGGAATCCTAAGGAAGTGAGCACTTGCTGGGTCACTTGCAGATGTGACTTGACTTGGTCTGGAGACTGACCTACTATGAGCCACTCGTCCAAGTATGGGAAGATGGAGATCTTTTTTCTTCTTAGGAAAGCAACTACTACTGCCAGGCACTTTGTGAAAACCCTTGGGGCTGATGTTCGGCCAAAGGACATTGCTCTGAATTGATAGTGGCCTGAGGGCAACTCGAACCTGAGGTACTTTCTGTGGGAGCACCTGATGGGAATGTGAAAGTAGGCATCTTTGAGGTCCAGGGAGGCTAGCCAGTCCCCTGGCCTTAGAGAGGGAAGGATAATTCATAGAGTTACCATTTTGAACTTTGGTTTTAAAACATGTTTGTTCAGATATCTTAGGTCCAGGATGGGCTGCCATTCTCTTGTCTTTTTGGGGGTTAGGAAGTACCTGGAGTACAATCCTCTGCCCCTGTGTAGGATGGGAACCCTCTCTATAGCTCTGAGAGCTAGGAGGGAAGAAAAATCTGCCTCTAGGGCAAGGGTCTCTGAGAGATTTGCAGGTGGAAAAGATCTGGTTCTCATCTTGGGAATTTTTTTGAAGCCAAGAACCAGTCCCTGGCTTACTACTTCCAGGACCCACTTGTCTGATGTAAGAGACTTCCAGTCCTGGACAAAGTAAGCCAGCCTGCCCCCTACTGGTATGGGAGAATCGGCCCAGGCAGACCCATAAGGGTGTCTGCTTGGCATGGACTTTAGGCTGAGGGGTGGATGCAGGCCTGCTCATCCCCCTTCTGCCTCTCCTTCTAAAGAACCCCCTCTGTGAAAGGAAGAGGAGGAGGCCTGAGCTTGGTAAAAAGGCCTTTGGAAAGGCCTGCCCCTGCCCCTGGACTGCTGCCTTTGAGGAGTTGCTTGCCTTTCTTTGGCCTGAGCACTCCTGTAAGTGGTCCTGTACTCATTCATCTTCTTCATGTAATTCTCTGTCTGCTCCCCAAACAGAGAATTACCAATTACAGGAAAATCCATGGCCTTAGCCTGGGTATCCTGTGAGAAGCTAGTACATCTGAGCCAAGCCATCCTCTGAAGAGCCACATATGTAGCCATGACTCTTGATGATACATCATTGGAGTCTACAGCAGCATGAAACTGTGCTTTTGATGCCTCAATCCCATCTGCAGCCACCTGCTCCAGCTCCTTGGCAAGCTGGTCGGGGGCCTGTTTAGCCAGAGCCAGCACAGTGTCCCACCTGGCCATCTGGTATCTGGCTGTATAGGCCATATAGTTAGCCTGCCTGAGTCCCAAAGATGCTGCCATGTATTGTTTCTTTGCCATGGCATCAATCTTCCTGGAGTCCTTGTCTGGGGGGTGTGATGTCAAGGGAATATTTGCCTTATCACAGGCAGCAGCCTGCACAACCCCAACATGGCTGCATTGCTGAAAAATGAACTCCGTGTCTGAGCCTGAGAGAGTGTACCTCTTGTCCATTCGTCTGTCCACAGGAGGTACAGAATTAGGAGACTTAAGAATTTTATGTGTCTGTTTCCCAAAGGATTTGTGGAGAGGAATAGACAGTCTCCTGGACTCTGGGATGTCCATCATCTCAACATAATCAGGCTCTTCCTGATCCTCTACTGCTTCCTCCACAGGAAGCTGGAGGGTCTCAGCCACTTTTTTGTAAAACATATAGTGTGAAGGGGACTCAGAAAGCCTAGGAGGAGAAACACCTGAAGGTCTGTCTGGGGAGATGTCCGGATCAATAGGCACATCCAGACTTTCACTATCACCATAATCATCCTCATACTCTCCCTCCTCCTGCTCCTCCAGTTCGTAAAATTCTTCTAAAGTATAATCCAGAACCGGGGGAACCGACCGATCAGAGCCCCTGCCAGATGGTGCCGGTTCGGTCGGAACTGAACTAAGCGACTGCACAATCCTTATCGCCTTGGCTATCTCATCGGCGGTCGGAGTATGGAATTCTGGTTCGAACCGGTCGATTTGTCTTTTCTTTTTCTTTTTACCGAACAGATTCTCAGAATCGGCTCTTCTTTTGCTCAAGAAGTATCGCCTGGTCAGAGGGCACTCTTCTGGTTCGGTCGAACCAACTGGGCTGGCCATCCGGTCAGCGGACTTCTCGGCCTCCCTTTCCCTCGGTCTACCTAATTTCTTTTCCATCGTAGATTTGGGAAAATTCTTGCAAATTTGGCAGTCTGAATCGAGGTGGTCAAACTCCAGACAATAAACACAGGTGGTGTGGGGGAATCAGCCTTGGCAAAGACTTCCCCACACACACACTGCAGTGCTGAAACCCAGTGGGCCCAGTTTTTTTCTTGGGTTTCTCAGACATGGCCAATCCTAACCAAAAACATACCCTTTTTTCCGCAATCCGCCAGGCAAGACTCCCCTATCGGTTCCTGACCGTGTCACGGGTCTTGGGAAAAAAGTAATAAAATCCATTTTTTTAGAACTGATACGGACCAGTTACCACACTCTAAAGTAAGTACAAGCTTTTTTATCTCAAACTGATCGGTTCAGCCGAACCGATCCACAATTTACAAGTTCCACACAGAAACAAAACAAAAAACCTATCTAGTACTCACGGTACCACAGACAGAGACTTGAACCGACTAAGCGGTAACAGCAATTCGGTAGAAACCGACCGAAAACCGACACTTCAACCGACTTTTTGAACCGAGCAGCAGGAGAAATCTCCGGAGCGACTGTTCAGTGAGGCGGAGTAAAGAATCTGACGGTTCAGTTTAGACAACAGCAGACAGGGGTTTCAACCGAGCTCGTGGTTAACATTCCATGCTGGTCATGGAAAGTTTAACTCTTTGTTCTCTGGGGCAGTTGAAAGGCAAGACCTAACTGCATATGTCAGAATACAGCAAGACTTCATGTTGTTAGAAATTATTTTACTTCATGTTTCTGTGACTAGGCCCTTTGAGGTACAGCTAACTGATTTATAACTGACTATGTTTCCACCTCCGAAGAGAAGGCTACAGTTACCATATTCTCTTTCTAAAGTAAGGAGTTCTCAGCTGTGACAGAGAGGGGTAGGTCGGTTGCTCTTGAGCAAGGAGCACTTTACTATGTGAGCAGTGGCTCTGGAGGGATTCAGACCTGAACATACCCCAAGGGAGTGTCTATGCTGAGCGGTGGCAGCTGGTAACAGTTGCAGGCTAGTCTGGGAGAGACTAATTTGCCACATTCATGTTAGGTAGGAAAAAAATTCTGGAGTTTGCACTCCTCCAACATGTCCTCCTCATTAAGGGACAGCCCTTCACAGCACCATCTCGGGAGAGAGGAAAACAAGAAAAATGGTCCTGGGACTGGGGGTTAACAAGCCCCAGTAAATACGGCCCCATCCTCATCCAGGAGGCTTCATGAATGAGCCTCAAATGCATAGTTTTGGGGGGAAGCCCCCGATCCCATGGCGGCTCAGGAGCCATCCTTGTTACGCGGCAATGGGGGTTCAGGTGCCATTGTGGAAGGGGGCATAAACAGAATGCAAAAAGAAAACTGCTTTACAAAGCATCAGAGTTAATGAGCAGGTATTTAGTAAAACAAAATGTTTAAAACAAATATTTTTGCAACTAGAGAAGCAGGGGCATGATTTCCGGAAGGTATAACTGTCTATATAACCCAGCAGTAATTACTGCAGTATTAATAAGACCGTAATTATTGTAAAAAAATAATAAATTCTCCCCAAACTCTTCTGCTGAGGGGAACTGGCAAAGAGAGACATTTGTCCCCCAAAAATTAAAGGTAAATAGCTAGAATATGGTAGTATACCATGAACCACAGTTATCATGGTACTGAAAATGTCCAACACTATCAATACGATAACTTCCGAAACATTGGTAACCACAGTGCATTTTAAAACTGATAAGCCATTACATCTCTGTTTGGAACAATTGTATTTAGTACATGGCAAACAAGATTCTAGAAACTTAATTGGCTAAAAAACCTACACTGACAAAGGTTTAACTTACAGTATGCGCACTGTAGCCAACAGAAAAACCTAACTACCAACACTCATCACTACACTCACACACCATCTTTCAAAACCAACTTGCCTGCCATTTTCTCTCCTCTCTCGCTTTCTCTTAGTTCTGCCCTCTTGCATAAAGGTAGCACAGCTGTGATTAAATGCAATATGCACTACCGAGGGATATACAGATACTTGGTCTTTAGCCTTGTACCTCACACACCAGGAGTGTGCATCTTAAATTCTTTAAACCACACTCTGGCATGGTTTATTACTTCCTTAATTTTGAAGCATCACTGTCAGATAAACCTTGTTAGTTGAGTGGTAGCTTTGATTTTAACAAAACAGACCTCTAAAGCACAGAACCAATGTGATTAAAACAAAATAAACACCCTCGTAGACTTGTATGGAACCTGATCCCCTGCTCTCCAAACACAGGTGTCAAAAAAATAGCAGTTACCTAAGAAAGTACAGTTACGTAAGAACTTACCATAACAGTAGATCTTCGAGAACAGCTCTTGCAGCAGGTTACACCATTTGGACTGAAGCCGCCAGGCGCCAGGACCCCACGGAAAAATTCTAGCTAGCTAACTACAGCGGGGACCGCCCCCGACGCCGGGTCCCGCCTCCGACGCCAGGCGTGGTACTAAAAGGGGCGGTCCCGCCCAGATTCCCCAGTTCTCCGCCGAGACTTCTGCTGCAGGCTGACATCAAAATGGGAGACCTAGGATTGCATCAGAAGACAGAAAGATAACAATTCCTGCTCAGAAAGACTGAGCCATGCTTCCTCCAAGGGGAAGGTGGGCGGGAATTGTCGCAAGAGCTGTTCTCGAAGATCTACTGTTACGGTAAGTTCACGTAACTGTACTATCTTACTTGAGACACGCTCTTGCAGCAGGTTACACCATTAGGACTGATTCCCAAGCAGTAACGCTGTCAGAAAATCCGGGAGGAGGAAATTAAAGGATAAAAACCAGGTCCTGAACCTAGGACAGGAGACCCTGAAGTACGGCCAAACCAAAACCAGCCCTTCGACGAGAGGCGATGTCCAGGCTATAATGCCTGATAAAGGTATGCACAGAACTCCAAGTGGCTGCAGCGCATATAGCAGAGGTGGAAACATTTTTGAGCGCTGCAAAGGAAGTAGCCACCCCTCTAGTGGAATGACCCCGGACTGTACTCGGGAGGGGCTTTTGTTTGATACCATAACAGTGAGAAATACACTGGACAAGCCAGGAAAGGGACTGTTTGGATACTGATTGGCCCATCATTCTCTCAGAGAAGGAAATGAAAAGCTGCTCAGAACTACTTAAAGGACTGAGTTCTGTTGAGGTAAAACCTCAGGCTGCGTGAACATCCAGGGTATGGAGCAGAGCCTCTCTATTAGAGTAGTTCGAAGCAGACCGAAGGTCGATATCCTGGTTCAGAGTGAGGAAGAAACCACCTTAGGCAAGAATTTAGGTTCGCCTCAGGGATACTCTGTCCCGTGGAAAACTAAATAAGGCTCTTTGCACATGAGAGCGTGAAGTTCAGAAATTCTTCTGCCGAGGTAACAGCATCTAAAACAACGCTTCCACGACAGAAAACGAGCTTCGCAATCCGCGCAGGTTCAAAGGGGGAAGCGTGAGCTGTTCAAGGACAAAAGCAAATCCCATGGAGGCACAGGGTCTCTAATAGAGGCCTAAGGCAACACTCCCCAAGAAATTCCTCGAGAGGCGCCCACCTGAGCCACTGTACGATTTCCCACCGGAGGTGGTAAGTCGAAATGGCACAGAGGTGCACTTTAATAGAGGAGTAGGCTAGACCCGAATGAAAGAGGGAGAGCAAATATTCTATATTACTCCCACAGGACAACCTAGTGGAAAGGAAAGGTCGCGTCGCGAATACACATAAAACGGGCGCCATTTCATGGCGACGTCGAGACGCGCTGTCGCTTTCTGGCTGCGGAAAGACTTCTGCAACCTCTGGCGAGACCCCGTGACGCAAAATGGCTATGTCTCTAGGAGCCAAGCATGCAGGTTCAAGGAACGAGGTCCGGTGGACAAGTGACACCTTCTCCTGAGACAGTAAGTGGGAGCTGAGCGGCAACGGGAGCGGGGGTTCCCGAGATAGTTGAATCAACAAAGGGAACCAAATCTGTCTGGGCCAAAATGGGGCCACTAGGATCATTATTGCGTGCCCCTGCGCAGTTTGAGAAGAACTCTCTGGATCAACGGGAAAGGAGGGAAAGCGAGAGGAATCTGTTGGCCCAGGAGAGGGATAACGTCCTCGCCAGAAAACACCAGGCCCTGGATCTAGCGAGCAAAATTGGGCAGTTTTATGCTGGATGGGAGGCGAACAAGTCTAGATCTGGAGTTCCCCATCGAAGAAACAGATCCTCTGCTACCTCCTGAAGGAGTTCCCATTCGTGGACTCTGGCCTGAGAACCACTCAGGCCGTCTGCAACCGTGTTGTCCACTCCGGGAACGCGTACAGTGATCAGATTCGCGCCTGTTCGATTACCCAATCCCACACTCTCATGGCCTCCTGCAAAGGGGTAAGAGTGTGTGCCTCCTTGTTTGTTGAGGTAATACATCACCGCTGTGTTGTCTTGTCTGAAGTAGAAGAGTACACGTGGGATAACTGACTGAAAGGCCTGCAGGGCATAGAGGACCGCCTCATTTCCAGCACGCTGATGTGAAGGTGAGCTTCCATCTGGGTCCACGTGACCCTGGGACTTACCCGCCCAGGTGTGCCCCACCCAAGACCGGAAGCGCCTGTGGTGAGGGTGACCTCCGGGACGGCGCAATGAACGGGACGCCTGATGAGAGCGACCCTGAGTTAGCCACCACTGCCAGTCTTGAATCACTGAATTGTGAGTCTGACCGATGCTGCAAGTGGTCTTGCCTTTGGTCCCATTGCACTTTGAGCATCCACTGAGTAATGCGATGTGGAGTCTTGCGAAGGGACAGTAGGAATGGCCGCAGCCATGTGTCCGAGCAAGCAAAGGACCGACCTGGCAGGTACAACCTTGCTTAGTGATAGGTCCCTTATGAGGGATCTGATGCGCTCCGCTCTGTCGGCCGGAAGAAAGGCTCTTCCCCGAACAGTGTCCAGAACTGCTCCTATGAACTGCAGTTTCTGCGACGGTACCAGGAGAGACTTCTCGTAATTTATGAGGATGCCCAGGGATCGAAACAGATCCTGGGTGCTCTTGATTGCAAGAAGCAACGCCTCTCTGGAGGCGGCCATGAGAAGCCAGTCGTCCAGGTATGGGAACACGTAGTGGCCCTGTCTCCTCAGAGACGCTGCCACGACTGCCATGCACTTGGTAAAGACCCTCGGTGCGGAAGACAGTCCGAAAGGAAGGGCTCGGAACTGAAGGTGGTGGTCGAGAAACTCGAAGCGCAGGAACCTCCTGTGCGCCTGAGCCATAGGGATGTGCAGATAGGCATCCTGCATGTCTAGAGACGCTAAAAAGGCGTCCTGTTTGAGCATGGGGATAAGACCTGGAAGGGTCACCATGCGGAATCTCTTGTAAGTGACCGACACATTGAGGTCGCTGAGGTCCAAGATTGGACGGAGGTCCCCTGTTTTCTTGGGAACCAGGAAGAAGTGGGAATAGTATCCTAGTCCTCTCTGGTTCTCTGGGACGTACTCTATCGCTTCCTTTCGTAGTAGCGCGAGTACTTCTTGCCAGATCAAGGCTTTGTGCTGACCCTGATACCGGGAGAGCAAAGGAGGCCTCGAGGGTGGCTTTCCTGCGAATTCTATAAAGTGGCCTAGACTGACCAACTGAAGAACCCACCTGTCGGTGGTAATGGCCTGCCATCCCGGCAGGAAGTTCGCAATGCGACCCCCGACTATAAACTCCCGTTGATCCTGAGGGGCGGGGGCCGGCAAGGAGTCAGGCTGTGGCGGCAGATGGACCCGCTGGCTGGGCCTGCCTAGGAGAACGCTGGCCTCGGCTGGCGGGGTGTTTGCCCTGGGCTCTACGAAAACCAGAGCCCCTCTGAGGTGCAGCGGAGTGGGTCTGTTGCCTCTGCGTCCGCGCACGAAAACGGCTTTGGTTCCTACGAAAGGAACCAAGCTTAGGTCGGTACATGGCCTGAACCGACCTACCCCTCTTCCGGCCTCTTGGAGTTTGGTAAGGATCTTTTCTGTAGGATTACCAAACAATACTTCTCCCTCAAAAGGGGCGTCCAAGATGTTCTTTTGGACATCCGGGGTAAAACCGGAGACGCGCAACCAAGAGTGTCTCCGGAGGCAAACGCCAGAAGCTGCTGCTCGGGCCGATGAGTCCGCGGAGTCATACGCGGCTCTTAGCACTTGGGTCCCCACGCCTGAACCCGTGACGGAGGAGCTGAAGCATCTCCTCCTTCTGCTCACCTCGGGCATCTTTTTCAGCCGCCCAGACCCTGTTCCCACAAAGCGTTCTGGAACTGAAGCCAACTGGGTTAAATAGTTCAGGATCTGATGGCGTAGGTAGCGGAAGCATACGCGCCTCACCCAATGCGTCCAGTTGTTTGACTCTGGGTCCGTGGCAGGGGTGCTCAAATGTTGTGGCCTCTGTGACCGGTCATGTGAGGCTGTGATGACCAGAGAATCGGCCTGAGGATGCTGCGTCAAGTACTGGTCGTCCTTAGGAGCCTTGTACAAGCGATCAGCTTTCTTCGGTCTCGCCGGGAGCGAGTGTGGACGCTTCCACGCAGCCTTGGTGACGTCCACGAAAGTGTCAACCAAGGGTGGTACCACCACAGGCTTGGGGTCCTTTTGCCGAAGATATTTGGCGAGTCGCACTCTTTCGGGGTCTAAGTCTTCAGCATCCCATCCCATGTTCTCTTGTATATGTCTCATAATATCAAGGCAGAGGGATCATCGGAGGAGATCTAGGCATCTCCGTGGGTCCGGAGAAGGATGGAGAGTGGAGATGGGGATCTAGAGGTGGAGTAGTCTGATCCCGTGTCCTCCGTTGAAGGCGATCGTCGGCGTCTCCTGGATCTCTTGGGGCTGGGTGATCCAGAAGAGGATTTCGACGGAGGTCTCCGTCTATCAGGTCTCCCCCTTGGAGGGGTTCTAGGCTCCCGGGGAGGAGGAACACGGCCTGCCGACCCCGATGGCGAGGGGGGGGCAGGAACCGGAGTAGGAGGAGGAGGAGGAGGAGGAGGAGGAGGGGGGGAACCATGTCTTTTTTAATGGTATCCCACCAGTAGGTGAACAAATCTTTCACCTCCACTAGAGAGAGGCCCGACGACGGCCCGGGTGCCGGTGGGCAGTCGTCGGGTCCCGGCGTCGGCTCCACAGGGGGCTCTGGTAATGGCGAGGGATCCCTGGGAGTACCTACGGGACCGGGGTCGCCCGTCTGGTCCTCGGGCTGCTCTAGGTCCTCCTCCGATAGAGGCTCCTGACCGATGTCGGTGGAGGCAACAGGGCCTTCTTCTTTTCAGGAGGCGGGCGTCGGTCCCCTACCGGCGTCCGCTGGGATGTAATGGTCAAGCGCCGGTCGCCGGGCCGACGGCGGCTCCAGGGAAGAAGGGCGCACGGCCGACGGCTGTCGAGCCGGGCGCCTGGGCTACAGGCCTTTAAAGGCGTGAGCTCCAACGTCTGGCGTGGAGGCACCGACACGAAGACCTGACGTCAGGTACGAGGAGGGGAACCCGACTTGCGGTGGTGATGGTGTCGTTCCCGGACCGCCAAGGCCCTGGGAGGAGGAAGGCCTGGCGGATTTCTCCTGAGATGAAGGTTTCTTGATTGCAGCCAGGGAGATTTGAACCGAGCTACGGGACTCGAACCCCTAGAAGAGGACCGAAGGGCCTTCTCCTTCTCTCTTCTCCAGCGTGCTTGTGGACCCTGGAGCTTTCCCCTTGGAGGACATGGTCTTCAGTTGTTCCTCCAGAAGAAACTACTAAAGCCCTCTACGCCCGGATCCTGGTACGCTGTTGAACCTTGGCAAGAAGGACAGGCCCGGGTATCGTGGTCTGGGCCTAGGCACCGGACGCAGGCCGTGTGGGGGTCCTTGAACGGGATCTGCTTTCCACAAGCGCACTTTGAAGGATGGCCCGAAGTTGGTGATGACATCAAGATCTTGCTTGAAGAGGTCTGAAGAGTTTCGAAAATTTTATCGAAAAAAGAACTATTCACTCGTCGCGCGCTAGACTGGTAACCGAAGGGGTCAGGTAGCTAAGTCGACGGCGGGAAAAGAACTGGGGAATCTGGCGGGACCGCCCCCTTTTATACCACGTACAATGGCGAGGCGGGACCGGCGTCGAGGCGGTCCCCGCTGTAGTTAGCTAGTAGAATTTTTCGTGGGTCCTGGCGCCTGGCGGCTTCAGTCCAAATGGTGTAACCTGCTGCAAGAGCTGTGTCTCGAAGTAAGATCTTACCGTAACAGTAGACCTTCAAGAGAGGTTCCTGCAGTAGGTCTTCACATATAGGACTGCGCCCCCTGGCGTCAGGCCCGCACGGCAAACTTGTAGATAGCAATCACCAGCGGGAACCGTCCCCGATGTCTGGGTGTCATGACATCAGCCCGACTATAAAAGGGGTGGTCCCGCGCCCGCTCTCCAGTTCTTTTCCAACGGAGACCTAAGGATAGGTAAGGAGAAAACCAGAGTGAACTCCAAAGACCCTGCTTCCACTCTAGTCCAGCCAGACTAGATAGGATGGAAAGTAAAGCATCCAAAAACCAGGGGAAGGAGGGAGGAAAAATAGACCTACTGCAGGAACCTCTCTCGAAGATCTACTGTTATGGTAAGTTCTTACGTAATTGCTATATCTTACTTTGAGAGGGTTCCTGCAGTAGGTCTCCACATATGGGACTGAATACGAAGCAGTCCCAAAGCAAAATAAGGCATAGGTGCATCCGGGAGGAGAAGTCGCCAAGAGTAATCACGACAGAAGGCCTTGCAGGACCGCAAGTCCAAAGCCAGTTCTGCGCCTAGAGGCAATGTCCAGACCGTAATGCTTAGTGAAGGTGTGAACCGACGACCAGGTGGCCGCAGCACAGATCTCTGCCATGGACACATTTCTGAAAAAGGCAGTAGAGGTAACCACGCTACAGGTGGAGTGGCCTTTGACTGCTCCCGGAAGGGACTTCCCATATTTCGTGTACAAAAATGGATGCAGTTAGCTAGCCATCGGGAGATGGTCTGCTTGGAAATAGCCTTGCCCTGGTACTGAGGAGCAAAGGCTACGAACAGTTGGTTAGATTTCCTAACCTCTTTAGTCCTGTTCGTGTAGTACCTCAGGATCCAGTGCACATCAAACGTGTGCAGCAGGTGATCCCCCCATTGGAATACTGTGGATAGTACACCAGTAATTCCATGCTCTGGTTCAAAGTGGTTTCTGAAACAACTTTGGGCAGAAAAGAAGGGTTAGTCCGAAGGACTACTCGGTCCTTATGAAAAATCAGATGAGGTTCTTTACATACGAAGGCCTGCAGTTCGGAAACCCTTCTGGCCGAAGTGACTGTGACTAAAAACAAAATCTTCCAAGACAGGAAGCGCAAGTCACAAGAAGAAGCTGGTTCAAACGATGGTAAGGTCAGCTTCTCGAGCATGAAATTCAGGTCCCAGGGTGGACGAGAATTCCAGATCGGAGGTTTCAAATGAAGCATGCCTTTTAAAAAGGTTTTGGCAACCTCCATCTGAGCCAAGGTATTGCCCTCCACCGGGAGGTGGTAGGCTCACACCGCAGAGAGGTGGACCTTAATGGAGGGATAGCTAAGGCCCACCTTAGACAGATGTGCGAGGTACTCTAGAACCTGGGATGCAGAGCACAAAAATGGATCCCAGCTCTGTGCTTGGGCCCATATCATGAATCTCTTCCACTTCATAGCATAAGTGGATCTAGTGGAGGGTTTTCTGACCTCCACTAGAATGTGCGCAACCTGCGAAGAGACCCCATAGCGAGAAATCACTATGTCCACAGGTGCCACACATGAAGGTGGAGTGACTGAAGGCTCAGATGCACCAGGGTGCCCTGCTCCTGAGTCAGAAGGTCATGAGAAATGAGCAAAGGAACCGGAGGCTTCAGTGCCAAGTTTCACAAAAGAGGGAACCAAATTTGGCGTGACCAAAGAGAAGCAATTAGGATTGCGTGGGCCCCCTCTTGTTGAAGTTTCACCAGGACCTTCTGAATTAGAAGAAAGGGAGGAAAGACGTACAGAAACCTCCCTGTCCACGAAAGAGACAGCACATCTCACCAAAAAGCACCATGCCCGAGAACGAGCGAGCAGAAGACTGGTAGTTTTGCGTTGCATGGGGAGGCGAACAGATCCATCTCTGGTCGACCCCATCAAAGAAAGAGGTCTTCGACTACCTCTGACTTGAGCTCCCACTTGTGGGCCCGGGCCACTGATCGACTGAGACTGTCAGCCAGGACGTTGGTGATGCCCGGAATGTGAACTGCTGTTAGATTAAAGACTGTGCTGAATCGCTCCGTACCACACACTCATGGCTTTTCGGCCAAGAGGGTAGGATCTGGTTCCCCCCCGCTTGTTAATGTACCAGACACTGGACATGTTGTCCGTCTGTACCAGGACAGATCCCAGAACCAAAAGCGACTGGAATGCTTGGAGTGCGTAAATAACTGCCCTGGTCTCCAGAACACTGATGTGGAGCATCAGCTCCTGATCGGACCAAGACCCCTGTGTCTTGTGAGACCCCTGATGAGCACCCCAGCCCAGATCTGAGGCATCCGTAGTGAGAATTTGAGTTGGAACTGTCAGAAGGAAAAGGGACCCCCTTCGACAAATTCGAGAGACCCTGCCACCAGCGTAGATCTCTCTGGAGGCTGTTGGAGATCATGACTTTTTGGTTCATGTCATCCGTCCTCTGGTCCCATTGGACTCGAAGAGACCATTGGGTGACCCTCATGTGAAGCCTGGCCATTGGGACTGTTGAAATGATGGCCGCCATCAGACCCAATAAACGAAGCACTGAGTGTGCAGGGATCCAACGGGCCTGTGCCACCAGTGTGGCTTGAGAAGCAAGAGTCTTGGCCTGATCTGATGGTAGGAAAGCCTTGCCCTGAACTGTGTCTAGTACAGCTCCAATGAACTGGAGTCTCTGTGAGGGTACTAGTTGGGACTTGGGAAAATTGACCGTTATGCCCAGTAAAGCAAACAAGCTCAGGATGAAAGAGAGAGCCTCTTTCAGGCTGGTAGGAGAGGGTGCCGAGAGGAGCCAGTCGCCCAGGTATGGGAAGACATAAATGCCCAGGCGGCGCAGAAAGGCCGCCACCACCACTAGACATTTGGCGAACACGTGGTGGGGCGAAGAAAGGCCAAACAGGAGTGCTCGGAACTGAAAATGTTTCTCCCGGAAAACAAAGCGGAGAAAGGGGTGGTGGGCCGGGAGGATAGGGATATGCAGATAAGCATCCTGCATGTCCAGGGAGCACAGCCAAGAGTTTTGATGGAGCAGGGGAAGGAGCCCCTGAAGGGTCAACATACAAAAATTCTTATGTTCGATGAAGATGTTTAATGTGCTGAGGTCCAGGATCGGTCTCAGGTCGCCCGTTTTTTTGGGAACCAGGAAGAAGTGACAGTAAATCCCTTCCTATTTGGCTTAACTGGACAGGCTCTATGGCTCTCTTTAAGAGAAGTGCCTGGATCTCTTGAGAGACTATGGGGACCTGATCGCAAGGACCATCCTGGAGGTTGAGGGGTTGGGATTTCGCTGAATTCTATTGAGTGACCTCACTGGAAGAACTGAAGAACCCAGTTTTCTGCTGTGATGGACCTCCAACCTTCCAGGTGGAGGCCGAACCTCCCTCCGACTGGTTCCTCCTGATGTACCGGAGGTAGCGGAAGGAGGGGAAAGGAGTCAGGATGCCGAGGGGAGGGAAGCTTTAGCCCCAGAGGCCTGTTTTTGAAATTTGGACTGTGGGGTTGAGCTCCTGATCCAGGTGTGCGTTTCTCTGCCTGGCACTTAGCCTGGGATTTGTTCCACCTTCTTTGGCGGCGAAAGGGCTGCTTTTTCTGTCCCGTCTTGTATAAGGCACGGAGGTCCCTCAAGGAGCGTCCGCTCTCCTGCAGCGTGGTAATGATGTCTTCAGCGTCACCGCCAAAGAGTACGGAACCCCTGAAAGGGGCATCCAACAGAGAGGACTGCACGTCCTGCGCCAGCCCGCTATATGAAGTCAGGAGAGGTGACGGATGCAGATCCCCGTGGCAGCTGCTCTCGCCGCTGAGTCCACCAAGTCGTAAGTAGCCCGATGGGAGTGGCGGCACGAGGATTTCCCCATCCTTACTTTATCCCAGAACTTCTTTCTCAGGGTTTGATCTTGAACATCCTGGAGTTCCCTTTCAAGGTCCAAAAGAGAAGCTTTTTGAAAGGCAACCATGTGCGTAATTGAGGGAACGAATGGCACAAGAAGACGACTAATACATTTTTCGCCCAAACTGGTCAAGTTGACGCGAGTCCTTGTCAGGAGGCGAAGAACTCAGATGTTTGGGCTGAGCTGAGCAGTCGTGAGCTGCTGTAATGACCATAGAGTCAGCCTTGGGATGGGAGTTCAGGTGAAAAATCCCTTCCGGGGGATAATAGGTGCGGTCAGTGCTGCAGGAGACCATGGGAATGGAGGACGGTTGTTGCCAGACTGTGGTAACTAGGTCCTCATGAGGTCCCATCCATAGCAGAATGGGAATAGGGTCCGAGGTGGCCAGATCCAGGTGCTCCGCAAGGCACTTGCATTGGGGATCAACCTCTTTGGACAGCCAACCAAGAGCCGCTTGAACTGAACGTAGCAAGTCTCCAAAGGAAGGATCCTCTGTTGGTGACTTTGGTGAGTCTTTTGGAGGAACCTCCACGGGAGATCTGGGGTCTGACCCGTTCGAGTCAGAACTAGTGTCAGAAGAATCAGAGCCAGAAGGAACAGAAGGGTCCGGTTCAGTAACGCCTACCGAAATAGAGGTAGGGATTCTGGAGACAGGAGGCAGTGGAGAGGTCACCGTAACCAAGGGTGGCTCCCTCACCAGCTGTTGCAACTCTGACACAAGCTGTGCTCTAGCCTCTTTCCACCAATGAGCGATGGACTCAAGTTCCGGCACTGGAGGAGGAGGTGGTGGTTGATAACTCGGATAACTCTGGTACTGCAGATAGTGCCGGGACGGATAATACGGGTACCCTGGGTAGCCCAGCGTGGGATGTCCTGGAGTACGAAAACCTGTCGTCAGGAATGATGATGTCAGAAAGCCCGGCATCTGAAAACCCGGTGTCGGAAAACCCAGTGACAGAGGCACCTGACCCGACGTCGGATAATGAGTAGCCGATGGAGGGGCGCCCACATGCAGGAAGGAGGGTTCTGTGGAATGAACCCAGACAAAGTGCCCACAGGGGGAGGTGCCATGGAGCCCGGAGGGGGCACTGGGACCTGGAGCGCACCGCAAGCACTGGGGGGGTGGAGGCTCCATACTCAGGTCCTCTGTCAGTAGCGGACTGAACTCCGGCGACGGAAGAAGGCCTGGCGAGGGGAGGAGACACGAGGGGCCCCCAACGGCAAGTCTGATCACAACTTTGCTAAGGCAAACAGCAAAGGGTCGGGTGGCCAGTCTCTAGGGTGGAGGACCCTGGGAGACTACGAGTTGACTGGTCCCTCACTCTGTCCGACGTCAGGGGCCAAACTGGAGCCCGGCGGGAGAGTGGGAGGATCTACATAGGCATCGGAGGAGCCGACATTCGATGGAATAGATCCGGCCGGGCTAGAGACGGCTGGGAGGCCGCCACTAGGCTGATCAGTGGAGGCCGTGCGCCCTTTGCCGGAGGCGAGGGGTGACTTACCAGCAGGATCAGTCGACAGAATTACCACCTCCAAAGAGGTAACCCCCGGCTGCCCGCTCACCTCGGCAGGAGTGGGAGAATGGGCCCGGCCCAAAGAAGTGGACGGGGCGCCCGAAAAAGTACTCATGGTTGCCGGCCTCCCAGATGGCGATGGACTCCTGTCCTGGCGCTTCTCCTTACTTTTCTTTTTCTTAGGGGCCGGTGACGATGACCTTTCCCGAAGTTTTTGAAGCTCCCTTTCCATAGACGCCAAGTGTCGGGTCAACAGATGGGCCTCAAGGGACCTCTTGCGCCTGGTTCTGGTTGCCTGGTTGAAAGCCTGGCAGATGGAATACTCCTGGACATCATGCTTCGAACCGAGGCAGAAGAGGCAGTGGAATGGTCGCCCTCAAGACGGGATTTGAGCGTCAAGACTTGAGCACTTTTTTTCTTCTGGTTCAGAAGACATCAATTTGAAGAAAAATGTAGAATTTTACAAGAGGCAAGAAATACTTCAAGAAATACAGCGGACGTTAGCTGTTCTGGCCTGACAGAGAGCGATGACTAGCGGCGGGGAAAGAACTGGTGGCGAGATGGGACCGCCTTTATAGTCGGGGCTGGCGTCATGGCCCCCAAAGTCGGGGGTGGTCCCCGCTGGTGATTGCTATCTACAAGCTTGCCATGCGGACCTGACGCCAGGGGGCACAGTCCTATATGTGAAGACCTACTGTAGGAACCCTCTCGAAGTAAGATTATATGTACAGTAAGTTCATGGGGACAGGGCTTGCCCTCTGGGAAGAGTAGGGTTTAATGACTGAGGTCGTCTTCCTTGACATAAGCAAAACCTTCAACATTATGGACCATAAAGTTGTTAGTAAACCATGCTTATGGGTTTGCAGCTCCCACTGTGCAATGGTTCCAAAGCTATCTAAGCAGCCATCAAAACTTTGTAGCGATCAGGGGATCTAAATGTAGCCTCTCATGCTTTTGTACTTATGTTCCCCAGGGCTCAGTACTAGGCCCCCTGTTATTTTTGGCGTGCATCAATGATCTAGTCAAACCAACTCTCCTAATCTATAACATTTATATGTTGATGACCCCACTGTGTACTACAGTGCAAAAGGTCTGTCCAGTGTTTGATCCCATTTGCAATATCACTGTCTCAAAATCTCTCCTTCCTGTATCAAAACAGGCTGGTTCTTAATTAAAAAAAAAAAAAAAACTCAAGCAGTGATTTTCAGCTCCCCTGCCTCTCTTAGGAAAGAATCCAGTGGCAACTACCGCCCAATTTCTATTCTACCGCCTCCCTTGAAAGCACTTGAGAGAATAGTTGCGGACCAGCTTGGGGAATATCTGGAAAAGTATCAGCTGCAATGCCCACAGCAACATGGATTTAGAAAGGGGCACAGCACCATTACTGTGCTGCTTGAATTTTTGGGCTACATACACAACTCCCTCGACCAAGGTCTTCTTGTCGGTGCAGCCTACATCGACTTATCTAAAGCGTTTGACTCAGTGAACCACACATTACTGATCAAACACCTTGAGATCATTGGTCTCTCCCAGACACTGTGGCATGGTTTTCTAGCTACCTGCAGAACAGGACACAAGTAGTTAAGATTGGCAATACCCTATCCAATAGTTGGCCAGTCAACTCAGGTGTTCCACAAGGGTCCATTCTGGGCCCACTCTTATTCAGTATCTTTCTAAAACAACTCCCATCTGCCTGCCAATGTCATCTACTGTTATATGCAGATGACACTCTTCTGTTTGTTAGTGACTCAAACCCAGTCATTCTCAAATGCAAACTCCAGAGCAACTTCTCGGCTGTTGAAAGGTGGTTTTAAGATCAGAAACTTGTGATGAACTATGCTAAAATGAAAACTACGATGTTCTCCACTGCTCAAAATCAGTACAGATCCCTCCCACTTCTCATCAAAAACAATCTGGGCTCTCCACTGGAACTAGTGCAACACTTCAAATACCTGGGGATCATGCTGGACAGCACAATGACTTTTGACCTCCGCATCGATAAAGTCACTAAGGCTGCCAATACTCACATCGGTCTGCTGCACAGGCACAAGCACAGTTTAATTCCGGAGGATCTTAAGCTGGCTGTCCATAATTCCCTGGTGCCCGTCAAACTATAGGCTGGTAATTTACGGCTCAGCTACAGATACTGCCCTTCACCACATAAAAGTAGCTTTAAACAAAGCGTGTCGACTTGTTACGGGAGCCAAATGCCTGACGCACACGTGTGACCTGTATGCCCATACTAACTGGCTACAATTCTCAGGCAGACTTCTCTACCAGTCCTGTCTACTGGCAAAAAAAGTCAGTCTTGGCCTGGTACCCCCCGGGGTCCAGGATCTTCTCTCCCCCAGTGATAACCATCACTGCACTCGTAGTCTGGATAGTCGACTCTTAAAAATTTCCCACTGTTGCACCTCTTTGGGTCAAAGATCCTTCACCTACCATGCCCCTGGATGGCTGAATATGCTAAATGCTGACATTTCCTTGCTAACATCGATCAGTCCCTTTAAAAGAAAGCTGAGACAACAGCTGATTGTGGATACCAGCTTAGACTGTTTTCAATAATCTACTTGCTACATCTCTAGAGACTGAGTCCTCCAGCCCTGGATCCTGTCCAATCACCGGACCACTCTGACACTGCCTATATTGCACCTACCCTGTCTCCTGTTCGGCTCCCATTATGCCTGGACTTTAATCACTACCGCTCTTATTTCCCCTTTAGCACTTCTGTTCTTGCTTGCCTTCCTCTTCCCACTACCTATATCCCTCCCAACTCTCAACACCTAATTTTCTTTGTTCATCCTCCCCCTTCCCACACGCAGGCCCAGTAACCAGTACTCCACCTCTGCCTTCACCCCATAGCAAGAAACTCACAACTTGTGGAGCTGGTCTCTTTCCATTCAGATGTAGACCACTGGGCTTTCCCCCTCATCTTTCCTCCTCCTCCTCCTCTAGTTCCTTTCCTATTTCCTTTTGTGATGAGGCCTATGTTATTGTAACTAACTACGGCCATCTGTTCATAGCCTTGTAATAATGCCTATGTTATTATAACTGACTCTGTTTGTACATAGCCTTCGACTGTGCCTTTATTAGTTATAACCATTCCTGTACAATTGATACTGATATGTGCTTCTCCTTTGTCTGTATTACATTCTTACTGTTTGTTTACCCTGACGTGGAACCTATGAAATGAGCTTGTCCTCAAAGGTGTCATCCTAGACTTCAAATAAATAAATAAAATAAACTAACCCGGTCTACTTTGGACAGAGCAGTGTTGTCTGTGGTACAATCCTGTAAATATCTGGGAGTCTGACTAGACCCTTGTTTAAAACTGGATACACACATAAATTACTTGGCAAAATGAGACCGAGAATTGGCTTTCTTTATAAAAAAAATTAAAATTACCTTTCTAATGAAATCAGACTGAATATTGCAAACACAATGACACTACTTTTTTTTGTTTTATCATGGTGTTTCTCTCCTTGTGGTGCTGGCCCCTTCAGCCCCACTCACGAACGGCACGTCTCCCCAAAGACTTACCGGTCATTCAGACCCCCACAAATTACCCCTCCCCTGTGGTGGGGCCAAGAGGGGAAGGGCCATCCCCCCTCCCAGTGATCCAATCTAGTTATGGACTTGCCTGGGTGATGATGCGGTTCCACAGTGGGGCAGGCATCATCCTGCCACACCACTGTGATTTTCATGCCTCCATTTTCTCCCCTTTGGCAGACAGCAGTGTGCAATGGCGCAGACGCACAGGTGTGTAGGGGCATATACATGCCATACTTTGGCCACCAACTGCCCCCCCGTTCCGGCCACAACTGCTGCTCCACCACCATACCACCACACAGAGGCAGTACAGGAGCAGTGCGGAACAACCCTTCTCTCCTGCAGAGGACAGCTGTCAGGCAGATGCTCGATCCTCTCCCCCCACCCCGACGAACCCCTCAAGTCACCAATGTGGTGGGAGGTGTCGCATCCAGCACCTCAATCCTCCGCACCAATAGGCCAGGCAATGAGTTTACCATTATTTGATGATGGCATGGGGACTATAGGGACACGCACTTTGGGCAGGCTGCTAAGGCATTGCTAAAGAAACGTGGCATACAGTACACTAATCTGTGACACTGTATTATCCACTTTGCGTGATACTCAGCACTGCAGTCTTTATTGTCAGCTTGACTGGACGTCAATACCACACTTGATCAAGGAAACTGTGTAGGAGCAGTATTCATCAACCTTACGAAAGCCTTTGATACTGTGAACCACCCACTCCTACTCAACCAATTATCACACATTGGGCTCTCCAATGAAGTACTGTTCTGGTTTTCAAGATACCTTGGAGAGAGGGTCCAGCGGGTTAGGATTGCCGGTGTCACCTCGGAAGAAATGCCAGTCCTTTCAGGGGTCCCGCAGGGGTCCATCCTGGGGCCACTACTCTTCAGCCTCTTCCTCGACCTTCCCAGTGTCTGCCACCAGAAATTACTGCTCTATGCTGACAACACAGTCATGTTCACCAACCACCAAAATGTAGAGCTCCTCAAGAAACAACTACAGCTTGAATTCATGCGCATCAAAGAATGGTTCAAGTCACACAAACTGGTCGTGAACTACAGCTTATGACCTTCTACAACACCAGGAGTAAGTACAAATCCTGTGACCTCACCATCCTAAACCAAACAGTGACCTTACTTGAACACGTCCCTGATTTTAAATACCTAGGTGTCACATTGGACAGCTCACTCTCCTACCATCGGCACATAGATTCTGTCGCCAAAGCTACCAACATCCATATAGGCCTGCTCTATAGGCACAAACACTGCATGACTCCTGACACTCTCCGGTTGGCTATCAACAGCTCTGTCACCTCCATCATCGATTACGGGCTAGCAATCTATGGCTCTGGCTCTGCCTCTGCCCTCCGCAGAATTACAGTTGCACTCAACAAAGCATGCAGGTTACTAACTGGGACTGACCAACTTTTACACATTTGTGACCTGTACACTTGGGCAGGATGGCTTCCTTTCATCAGCCGGATACAGTATTAAACCTGCCTCTTAGCCAAAAAAGTCCTCCTCGGGGTCATGCCCCCAAGCATTGAAAAGCTCCTTACTGACTACCACAGTAGCCAGCGAACAGAAGTTCACAACTAACATTCTTTGTCCCCAGATGCCGGACTACCATGTGACAGAGGGCCTTTGCCCACAGAGCACCACAGTGGTACAATACTCTCAACAAAGAAACTCTTACTGCTGCTGCTCTTGGCCCTTTTAAGAGACAACTCCAACTTCATCTCATTTCAACTAGTCGGTGTGACTGCCTCACCTAATCAGGGGCCCACCGCTCACTGCCCTCTGCTTCAGTTTTGAGAGCTACCTCTCCCCGCCTTGCCCCCCTTCTACCTGCTTCACCTGCCCACCCCCTTTCCCCCTTTCCCTTCCCCCGGCATTTCCTGACTTTTATCCCTCCCCTTTAGAGCTCTTACCCTCACCCTCTACCCTCCGACAACAGCCTTCCTGCCTGCATACCCCCTTCCCTCTCACCTGCAGTCAGGGTATGAAATTCGTGGAAAAAAGTACATGCCCACTTGGGCATGTAAGAAGAAAATGTACATGCCCAACAAACTATTTACATGCCGCCCCTTAGTTTACATAATTTTAGACGTCATCTTCACTAGACCAAGCACTTTCGTTTTCATCACCACCACTAGGGCTGGCAGAAGCAGCATGCAGTGACAGTGTTAGAGAACCATAAGCTTTCGTAGTGGGCCTTCTTTTGCCATTTTTCCACCACAGTGATATGGCACCTTCAGGGTTATAGTCACTAAGCTGGGGTCCATTCAGAGATATAGACATTAGGTCGTGTAGGGTGTCTGGGCGTAATCCAACCCTCCAGTCATTTTTTATTCTTCCCATCAGAGAGAAGCCTCGTTCTGCAGCAGCAGTGTGCACAGGAATCAGGAGAATGATTCTGACAACGGCCAGCACATTTGAAATTGTTGATCCTGCACATCCGAAGAATCACTTTCTGCCACAATTTCAGAGACTTACAACTTTCAACAGACAGCAAGTGGAGTACATGCTTTTTAAGTCTAGCCACTCCAGCAGTACCAAGGTAACATCAACTCCATGAGACTCTAGGACCACTTTATAGTGATCAACAATTGTTTGAATTGCTTGATCTCCATATGTTTCAAGTGCCTCTGTGGATGTTGGCCAGGACTGAAAATTTAAAGCTCTTGCAGCTAGTAGCACTTTATTATTAGTGAAGGACTGGCGAGATTCAATGTGCTGTGGCGTTTTCTGAAGAATTTTTTTATCTCTGAAATTGTGGTTTCTACAATGTCTGAAGGAGAACCTGATCTGTGCCTGCTAGTTTCATTAGTTAAGTCAACACTGTTGTACTGAGTTAGGTTCTCATTTACAGATGTAAGTGTTATGCGGTGAAGAGTTTCTTGATTTGAGAACCATTTAGTTTTGAATTGTGCTTTCTACTCTGCTGTGAACTTTTCAACAGTGGCATCCTCTTGCTGAAGCACAGACTAAGAGCAGATAAGTAACCAAAAACACTTTCAGAAAGTTCATGTATATAACACATTTTAAAGTCTTAAGCACTTTAAGTATTCCTATTGCTTTTTGGCCATGATCCTGCTTGTTTGTCAGTGACACATGTTCGGTGAGGCACTAATGCAGCCCAATTCCTTTCAAGGGCAGAAATGGCCCGTTCTCTGTGTGCAAACCACCTAGTGCCACCAGTGTTAACTGGTTTGACCACATTAATATTTAAAGGATCCTGTTTCCTGTAGGCCTTTCCAACTTTTTGGTGATCTGTGGTAAAATGAGTAAATGTTCAGCAGAAGTTGTTCTAATGACTTGTAAAATGGGCAGTCTCTGAGCAGATCCTTTACAGCAAGCTCTAACGATGTGCACAGCAATGTATGTCAATGAGGTGTGGGCACTGGCAATCTTGTTTTATTCGACTAAGGACACCTGAAGTGCTCCCCAACATTACAGCAGCACCATCAGATGCCGCACTTATCAGCTTATGTTTCCAACCACCATCCCTTAAACCACCTTCACCCTCTAAAGCATTAATCACAGTATTTAAAATGCTTTCTGAATTAGGGACACTGACTGGTTTCAGTGCAAGAAATCTTATTACAGGTAGGCCATTTTCAAAACACGTATATAAATGCCCTCCTCCTCAGTCACACTTTTATCTGTGCAGGAATCAACAAGAAAAGAAAAGAAGTCATTGTCTTGTAGTAGACTAGCAGTAGTGCTTTGAATATCTTGGGCAATACAGTGAATGAAGACACGGCATTGCTTGTCACTGCTGTAACTGTGACTCATAGCATCATCCCATGATTTCTTCTTTGTAAATCTATCAACCCAGGAAAATCCTGAAAGGCCTTTCGGTCCTAGCAACGTAATATGCAGTACAGAACAATTTACAAATTTGATCAATTTCTTTTTGTTCCATAAATAGTATGGATTTCTCTATTGGTCTTTCTCCAACTTTTGTTTTATTTGCAATGTATGCCCTCTCAGCATTTTTGTGTGCTATGGACACTTCATGTGCAGAGATAATATGTACTCTTAAAGTACTGCATCCAGTTCTGAAATTATTTTTGCTTTGGCTTTTATCATAACTCTGACACCATGTACACAACATGGCACATTTATCGGTGTCATATGTAAGCCACTTCCTGCCTTTTTCAGGATTCCTGAAATTTTCTAACTTTCAGGGCCTTAACTTGCTTTCAGTACAAGCAGTAGCACTTGAGGAAACTTCAGTGGTCATAACAGTTTCATTGTCTGGGCAAGGAGATGGTGGTGTTATAGCTGTGCCTGTAGTAGTAGTACTAGTACTTGGTGTTAGTGAATCAGTCAGCTCCATGATCTCATCAAACGCTTTCTCTTAAATCCAAATTTAAAAAGACTCATGGTGTCTGCCTGGCTGTTGGAGTTGAACTTGTGAATACTGATTTTAAAATTTGTTATTTATATTTTCACAGTATTAATAAATGCAACAAGGAAAAAGTGTTTTTTATAATAAACTTAAGAAAACCTGACTGTGTTGTCTGATTATTTTTATAACAGTATACAGATTTTAGACAGTCCACAGACAGTGTAGCCTGTAAAAAGCTAGAGATTTTAGACAGTCCGTACCACAATGAGATATTTTTTAATAACAGTATTTAGATTTGAGATAGTCAGCTCACATAAAAGTAGCTTTATTAGCTAGTAGAGTAATAGTAGACCCCCTGAGTTTTAGGTGTTCCAAGTTCAAAAGCTTTTAGAACTTTATTAAACAATTACTTTTAATTAAATGTTCTCAGTCCACACAGTAGCTAAATAGATTTTTTTATAACTGGTCCCTGGATTTACATTTAGTTTAGTCCACACTCAGCAATTTTATTTTTATAACACACTGATCCTGGTTGTTTCAGTATTTAGTCAGATTTTAGTTAGTCCTCCACACACACAGTAGCTAGCTAGTAGAAAATATGGAACAGTAGATTTACATTTAAGTTAGTGCAGAGAAGTTTGTAAATGAATGCAGCTTCCTTTATAGACTGGGTGAGCTGACTGAGCAACACTGGCTCCTTTAGTTCAAAGAGACTGCAGGCAGTGCTAGTCTGACTCTCTGTACTGTCTCTATAACAAATCAAAGGCCAACCCAGAACAGATTACTTTTTAGTTACTTGGCTGGATATATAGTGCATGTGCAGTTAGACTAGTCTCTGCAGTGCTTCACCACAAACCTGCATTCAGTGTCCCTCCCTGATTTACAGACTGCTGCTGCCACTGGTTTTATTAGAAATTGTAGAGCAGTTGAGCAGACTGATTAATTTAGATAGATTTGTTTGCTTTGCTTTTATTTTCTGTTTACTGCCTGGTTTTTTATCCTGCTGAATTGTCTCCTCTCCTTTGTACCTCTCCTAACTAAATTCCTTCCATTCCCTTCTTTCTGCAGTTTAATCCCCCCAACAGATTTCCTTTCTTTTCTGCAGATTTTCTTTAGTCCTGACTGCAGAGTGACCCGTTAGTCTCACACAGACACCTCCTCTCCTCCCCAGCTGCTCCAATGTACAAGTTACAATCCCCGACTCCCTCCTTTGCAGTCCGTTTTCTGGGAGAGTGGTTAAAGAAAAGTAGCTCTTAAAAGAGCTTTTGGTTATTTATTTTGCTGATCGCGATCGTTCAGGTTGGCAGGCAGCCTGTCTCCATGAATACAGTCTACGGAATGGCGCGCTATACTCGGTCCTTGCGTCCACGCTGTTTGGAGGGCGGGCAAATACTGCACATGCGCACCTACTGGTGCATATGCTGCTGTAGCCCACCTCCAACAGTGACTGAGGGACACATGAAGAATTGACTGGCTGATCTGTGTGCCAGTCAACTGTAATCAGGGGCACATCAACCTGCTCTAAACTCGTTTCCTCCATGTGTGTTGCAGACAAGCAGTCAGCTGACATCCAGGCGAGCAGACTCGTGATCGGCTCTACAGATGTCAGCTCAGGCCTGCGCCTACCTTGCTGGCTCCCCTGCTCCCAAGGAAAAGAAAAAAAAACGGCAAGGTCTGGGGAGAAAAAAACCGGAACTCTATGGGAGAAAAAAAATGGAACTCTGCTGAAATACTTTGGAGATTGCCCAAGCGGGCAGGCACTAAACAGCTTTAGGTGTCCTGAAGCAAAAGTGCCTGCCCTGGGGCACCTAAAGTATAGGAATTTCGCACCCTGCCTGCAGTGCTTATTTCTAAGATTGCCCTTGGCTGGTATGTCATGCTACCTAACATTTGGCGCATTCTGAATTACTGGAATTTCCTAAGCCTCGGTCTCTTGCTTCTTTTTGTTGTGTAACTATGTATTATTATGTCGTCCTTTGTATGTATGTATACCCCCCATTCCTTTGACATGGAACCTTTGTAAATGAGCAGTTCCTGCTCAAATGTGTTTGTAATCCTAGATTTCAATAAAATAAAAATAAAAAAAATGCTGATAGGAAATGCCTTCATCTGTTGATGTTTGCTGTCACGTGTAAAAAAAGTGCTGCCCCATCTTACCTCAGCAACCTACTTAAACAAAGGCTCCCCATTCTAGTCTAAGGTCTGCTGCTGGCCATGAACTGGTAATCCTGGCTGCTAACAGTAAGTATTGATGGCAAGCCTTTTGTTTTATTATTCCTTCTCTCTGGAACTCCTGAACAGTCAGTTGGT
Organism: Neoceratodus forsteri; assembly: GCA_016271365.2. Lineage (NCBI taxonomy): Eukaryota > Metazoa > Chordata > Ceratodontiformes > Ceratodontidae > Neoceratodus > Neoceratodus forsteri. The sequence continues at coordinate 1,499,207,179 of CM057450.1, read as the reverse complement.
GCCCCAGTAATGCTCCCTTTCTATCTATCTCTCTATTATCTCACTGGGTTAACCATCAGGCTAGTGTTCCATGTAACTGCCACTGAACTGACCTGTATACTTAAACTGTATCAAAATAAATCTTGAATCAGATTACGGCATTGAATTTGTTTTGTAATTATAACTGGTCAACTGCAACTTTGTAATTTCACACACGTTCCTGGCTGCTGTTGTAAATGAGCCTGGCTCAATGGTTTTCCAATTCTTTCCTGAATAAACATAATGAATGAATGAATGGTGGAAGAGATTGGGCCTATGGCCAACTCTTCTGAGCCAAACGACGATACCTTCTGTTCCTAAAATGCTGCACATAAAAATTCTGGATACTGGATTATTGGGGCACCACTGAATGAAGACAGCGTTGAGTTTTGGGTGCTAAGTGAGAACAACGGGTGCTCCTTATGATCAGTTAAGATGTGTACCCAGCATTACAAATGAAGAGTTTGATTTTACTTTTTCCATTTAATCGGAAAAGGCGAAGGCCGACCCAGTGGTGCCCATGGTTCCTGTATATTCCTGGAATGCCATATTAGAACAAACTAGGAGGCGGTTACATTATGGGGATGACATGCTTGAATCCCTGGAAGGGAGGGTGTGGGTCGTCCAGCACTCACACATCTCCTGCCAGTCTGGAGTGCCACTGGCACCATTTGTGAATGCAGATGTTTGCCTTCCAGCCAGAGAAAGACTGCAGCTATGGTGACCCCACTGATGGCTGGGGAGGACCAAGGGACCCAGGGGTAAAGAGAAGAAAAAGAATCAACACACACACACACACACACACACACACACACACACACAGAGGAATGGCATCTTGTCTTATTGATGAGTATCAGTACTACGAAAATGATGTCACCCTTACATTCTGCTGCTGCTGCTGCTTCTCCCCAAACCAATTTCCCACATGTACAGTTCTGGTACCCAAATGCACGTCCCTTTGTGCCACAGTACCCGCCCCCCCACCCAGCATGGCGGCATTGGAGATGTACATGAATTCTGCCCCATCTGGATTCAATAAGCAAAAAAGACAAGAATTCCGGCCCGGTGGCGCTGAGGGTTGAGGCGCTGGACACCACACCGTCACACGCCGCGACCGGGCTCAGGAGGCGGACTCGGGTCGTCGGTGGTCGGCCGGGGGGAGATAGGCTTGAGCGTCCAATGACAGCTCGCCTTTCTCCAGGGAGGGATTCGCCGATGCCCTCACACTTGATGACCCCGAGCGAAGCTTGAGGAACTGCAAGCTCCACTTGGGGATGGGCGGCCATTGAGCAACATGGGACGCCGGCGTGATGGCCATGACGTTGTGTGGGAGGTTACCTGCTGCCCGGGAGGGAGAAAAAACGCGGAAACAAGCCTGCCTCAGCCAGGAAGATGGGAGGACCATGGCCGTGCCCATGATTTGCCTGTGCCCACCCAGCAGACCTCAGACCGACGAAACGTAAGTAATGGGGTTTGAGCCCCCTGCCTCGTCCCCGCCCAGGGGGTAATCCGCGGCTCCATGGGGCTAGGGGTCTGCTTGGGTAGGGTTCCGGGCAGTGGGATGTCCAGTTGTCCCCCCTGAAGGGTCGGAGGTGGCAGGCTAGGGAGGAGGAATAAACAGAAATTTCAACAAAAAAAAAAGACACAAGAGGGTGAGGGTAGTAGTGTGCTCACTGCAACTCAGAGGCATAATAAGGAATGAGGCCAAAGTCTGACTGCGTCATTGCTCCTGGAAGTTCAGTGATCCCACAACTACCCACACCGGAACGTGTCTCACTGCACTTATTAAAATGGGTTATAAGGGGAAATAAAAATGGTCAGACAAAAATGATGTGCTTGAAAAGTCAAACTAGTTTATTTTTGACAATGGGCTATTACGCTGTGACAGAAAACAGCACCAAAACATTATCAGTTTTGCCTTTTTGTGGCTCACATCAAGGCACAGATTAATTTACACTACTGCCAGTTGGAGATCGCAAGGTTTATCAGTTTCTTGCGTACTTACCCATACTCTCTTTTTCAAACTGATGCCAGTTTTAAATTCAGACAGGATATTTTCACTGCTGGTGCCATCCGTTTTGACACATTGGTCAGTACAGGCTTCAGAGACAAGTGGCACAGATTCAACAAAGGCACTGTCAATCTGGCGACTGGACACCTTGTCAGTTTTAGTAGCATTTTTAAATGCTATTCTGTCTTGTCTGTCGGTTTTGGCGCTTTGAAGGGGACCAGACACTGTCAGTTTTGGAGGCATTTGTAAGTGCGATTCCATCTTTTTGGTCAGTTTCTGTGCTTTCAGCTACATACACGTGCATTATACTCTGTCTCTTTGACGAGGTATATACAACACTGCAAACACTGACGTGAACTGCTACTTGTACGTGTGAATTGGGGGGGAGGGGCAGTTTTAAACTGTTTTGCCATCAGGGCCACATTGATATGTTCATGACACTTTTCACTCATTTGAGGGACTTGTTCATGCCCAGTGGTAGTAGTGCCATCGACCAACAGGCATCAGTTAATAACAGCTCTCCTTTTCCTCAACTCGGCTGATAACATACATTGCTCTGTGGATGGGAAACTGACACTAGGTAGTGCACTCTACATACTGGCAGTACAGTGACTGAATACAGACAAATGCGGAAGTCTTAAGCAGATTAATATCACCCCCAAGTCCAGGACAATTACATAAAAACCTGTATTACTGACAAAGGGAGCAATGGAAAGGATTCTACTCTTTTTTTATAGCACCTGCAAAAACACCAGAAATGAGCTGAAGGAACCTTGAGTTAAGGACTTGGGAATCTCAAGGTGGAATTAGGCCCAAGGGCCAATCTAGTCCGCACTGTGTTACTGTAACTGCTGCAACCAATATTTTACCTGCTGGTAACCCTCGAGAATTACTTGCCAGGAATATGGCACACAGGAGAGGAGAAAATGACAGTAGCGGAAACCTCTTGGAGTCCAAGGTCTAACACAGCTAGTTCCTCCCAGACCCAGGGTCTTATTTTCCAGTATTAAAGCCAGCTTGAGCTGGTCATAAATATATGTTTTGTTATATTTTGTCTAAAGTAGCCTGTTATACTGTTCAATGATAAATAACTATCCAGTCTAGATTTAAAGGTTCCATGTGTCTGCTTGTATGTCTGATGCTCTTTGGTTTAACATCTCATGTGAAGGACAGCAACTCCTAGAGTGTATCTCCACCTAATACTGCAGTATACTGCCAATACTACTGGGTATCGGTAACACTTTTTGGAGGTTTTTGTTTTTCAGGGGGTGGATCCAGCAGTGATGTAGATGGAGAGCTGCACTTGGATTGAAAATGTAAACTACAGGCCAGGGTCTTGGGGGGGGGAGGGGGGAGTTCTGCCTGGGCCCCCAGAAAATCTTTTAAATTTGGTGTATTCTGGTGCATTTTGGAGGTAATTTCAAACAGAATTTGCTACCCTGTTATTCCTCCAACTGCCCAGTAAGTTGCACCTTATCCCCCAGGAAAGACACAGTAATCTTAAGCTTGTTTCCAGTTGTGTCCTGGGAGCACAGGGAAGTTAAGTCACTTGTTCATGGTTACACAGTATGCAAGTGGTGGCTGTTGGATTCAAATCCAGTTCTTCAGGTTTGCAGCTCAGTGCTGTTAACCATTGTGCTACACTGCCTCCAATTATTGCTTTTGCATAGCCCTAAAGAGTGGTGGCATAATGGACAGCTCTTTTTTTTTGTTTTGTTTAAACTTTATTTTTATTCATTTACCAATGAACAAACAAGTACATTCTTTGATTCAAGGTTTAGGATACATCAAAGGAAAGATTACAGTAGGCAACAGAATCCTCTCTTTCATTGTTATAGCTCTGTGGGGGTAAAATGCATCATCCAGTATACTTTTCCACAAGTTAAATAAAATAAGCGCTTGCATCAAGATCATGGACTACCACACCTAAATAAAGCTTGAAATTATTCAAAGTCCAGAGAGTCCCTTCTTCTCAGAGACGCTTTTGTCATTGACATAGCCCAGGAATCCATGACAATACTAAAATCAAAGAAATGATTCCCTTTCATGAGAAATACTGGAGATGCCCCCTAAAATTGCTCTCAAACAACGTTGTACAACAAACTCCAACTCTCTTAACCATCCCCAACCCAAGTCACACCACTAGATGGAAACAAAGATCACAATGTAAAACTTTTCCCATTAAGCATGTCACATGAAACTCAAAATAAGAAACAATTTCCTTAAAGTTAAATTGTTGAAACACTTGCAGGAAAAAGACTGCAACAGCTTCTGGGCATATTCTGATACTCTACGATTATTGTAACTCTCCCATTTTAAACATTGATTGCCTGTATACTATCAACAGGCCCTGAATTTTACAAACCAGTCTCTAGTCTGGGTAGATTAAATAAGAGTCCTCTCCTTCAGGTTTCGCCATCTTCCTCCTCCAAATCGTCTGAGTGTCCCGATTTGGCAAAGTCTATACAAATTATTTCCAGCTTACGACCCGCGTCAGCTTGATCATTGTAAATATGTTTTTCCAGCATATATGATCTTGAGCCTCGCTGGCATCTGAAGAGCATGGTTAATCACCAATTCTCTCAATCCTGTTCGAACTGCATCAAACCCACGATGACGAATCCTCGTGGAATAACTGAGATTGGGGAAGCAGTGTAACAAGGAGCCATCTGGTAGCGTAAGAGCTCCGGCTGACTTGGCTTTCTGCAAAAGTAAGTCCCACACATGAACACCTGCTGTGATGACCAGTACAGTTCAGGGCAAATCTGGATTGCTAGGCTTTCTACAGGGAGTAATACGATAGGCTTGAATAATCAAATGTTCATCTGGTAACTGACATAAATCATGTAAAAGCTGGTGCATGTACTCCACCAAATTCATTCCCTCTACTCCTTCGGGTAATCCTAAAAATCGGAGATTGCTGACACAGTCTTCATTTTCTAAATATTCTAGTCTCGAATGGAGCAACTTGTTCTTTCAGGACTCCATCTCTCACCGCCGCCGCTTTTGAAACTGTGGTGGTAAGATTATTATGAGTAGTTTATAAAACAGTTACTTTGGTTTCCACCTGCGTTAACCCGGTATTATATGTTCGAGCTTTTTATCTATTTGCTGTACTGCCTGCAATATGGCATTCACTGTGGCTGCCCGACTGCATACCACTTTCAGCTACACTAGTAGACCGGGCCCTTCCCACGACCTGCTTCCCTCGAGGTATCTGTTTTAGTTCTCCCCATTGTAGGATCAAGCCGAAAACTCTCCAGAAAAGCCTCGGGATCTTCAGCTTCCGAATAACGTAATCAGCCTGGTTTGATTCTTTTATAAAAAGTTTGTTTTTTTAAAACTTTTATTGCTTTGAAGGTCTGCAGTAATTCAAGGAGCATCTTCTCCTGTCAGCTGCTGGCCACACACCCCCATGGACCGCTCTAAGCCCCCATTTATTGCATCTGCATAGCCCGAAAGAGTGGTGCATGGGAAAGCTGTTTGCCCCTAGTTACTGCACTACCTTTATCATCTGTAGTTTTTCTTTCATGGTCCTGTTCCCCCTCAACTCCTGCAGCCACCCAGTCCCATCAACCCAATTGTTGTTTTCTCTTTCCAACCCTGAGCTTAACACCCAGGTGGGACCAAAGGAGGGCAAATTCCCCCATCAAAGACCCTAACGGGTAGAGCTCAGTGGGGGGACAGATGGGTGCAGTGCTGTCTAAGCAACAAAATACACCCCTCTGATGAAGCCTTATTTTAAACAGTTGAAGCACTGGGGATTGCTGACTGGCTCTCATACTTCACTGTGCACTAATAAATTGACTGATATCTGTCTCCTTGATGCTCAGAGTTTGCTGTACCTGTGTGTCCCAGCATCAGCTTTTTAACAGCTGCACCCATAGCTGAGGAGTGAGCACTGTTGGGACTGTGCTGGTTTGGGAGAGAGGGGGACAGTGAGCTGCTCAAGACCCAAATGTACTGGGCGTCATGCTGAAGGACATTTCCCCAGTTTGTCTCCTTCCTCCTAAAACTAGCTACTGTGTGCACACATTCAACCTGCCAACAGTCAGCCCCCGACAGGACACCCACAGCTATTTCTCGGGGCAGCAAGATTAGCAGCTCTCATGCGAGGTGACAACCCATTCAAGATGACCTGCTACCACCAAGTCAAAATGATAACTTTGATTACTGGGTTACGTGGTCCAATAAGACAGAAGAAGTCATGAGCCTATGATACTGCCTCCTACTCTGTGGGTGTCAGTTTTAGTTTATCCCCCAGGAACTTGTCAACCTCAGTCTTAAACATACGAAAAGTAGTGATATTTACAATTCTGTGGGGGAGTTTGTTCCAAGTTCTAGTGGCCCTTATTGAAAAAGAGTTTTCCCTTTTTTTTTGTTCTTGCTTTTGGGATATCTTATTTGCCCATCATGGGACTGAAGGTTTACTGCTCTGTCTTTAAAAGTAAAATAACCTATATTTTTAAAATCAGGATTGTTCAACTTGTGATATAGTTAAAGCAGATCACACCTAGTTCTTCAATTTAATTCCCAATATTAAGTGGACACATACCTTTTTGGTGATGCACCTTCATGTACTTTGGAGATGGCCAGCTGAGAAGGCAAGGCGGTGTCCCTTGGT